>CM073588.1:45755865-47163365 GCA_037074715.1 Magnolia kwangsiensis
ACACCACCCTCTAAACTTTTGTAAGCTTATGCATGAATGTTGCATGCAGGTGGCATTGAACCGCAACAGCGCTGAGGTAGGAGCGCACGTCAGCTTATTTTGGATTTTTGATCACCCTATATTTCCCTTCCCGTATTGGACTTAAAGGCCCTATATCGTATGACACCGTTGGAGTTATGAAAATTACAGAAGAAGTTGAATGAGTTGTTCAAGCTAGGCTTTATTCATCTGAGGAGTTCACCGTGGGGAGCGCCAGTACTCTTCCTGAAGAAGAAGGATGGCTCGTTGAGGCTTTGCGTAGATTACCGCGAGCTCAACAAGGTCACGATCAAGAACAAGTACCCACTTTCGAGGATCGATGATTTATTTGATCAGTTGCAGGAGGCACAGTTCTTTTTGAAGATAGACTTGTGGTCCAATTATCATTAGGTTTGGGTCCGAGATGAGGATATCCCGAAGACAGTCTTCAAGATGCGCTACGGTCATTTTAAGTTTCAGGTCATGTCCTTCGGATTGACCAATGCGCCCGCATTATTCATGCAATTGATGAACAAGGTCTTCCGTCCGTATCTCGACCAGTTTATTGTGGGGTTCATCAATGACATTCTGATATATTCGAGGACCCGTGTGGAGCATGAGCGGCATCTGAAGATTACCTTGCAGACCCTCCGTGCACACCAGCTTTACGCGAAGCTGGAGAAATGTGAGTTTTGGCAGGAGGAGGTGAAGTTCCTCTGTCATGTAGTGATGAGGTAGAGTGTTGTAGTGCTTCACTGGAGCCAGCCCATGAACGCATATGAGATTCTCAGTTTTCTTGGTTTGGCGGGCTACTACCGACATTTCATTGAGGGATTCTCTCCTATTGCAGCCCCATTGACCAGGTTGACCCGAAAGGGTGCTGAGTTTGTTTGGAGAAATACTTTTGAGCACACATTTATGGAGCTAAAGGATCGCCTCACATCCGCTCCTATCCTCACTCTTCCCTCTGGGAGTGATGAATTTATTGTATTTACCGATGCCTCGAGAGTTGGCTTGGGTGCTGTCCTGATGTAGCATGGGAAGTCGGTGGCTTATGCGTCTCATCAGCTCAAGGTCCATGAGGTAAACTACCCCATGCATAATTTGGAGCTAGCAGTAGTTGTCTTCACCTTGAAGGTGTGGAGACACTATCTCTATGGGGTGAGGTTCGAGCTCTTCTCCGACCATAAGAGCTTGAAGTACCTGTTGTCTCACTCCGAGCTGAACATGAGGTAGAGGCATTGGATGGAACTCTTGAAGGACTAAAATTTTGATCTCCAGTACCACTTAGACAAGGCGAACGTGGTGGCGGATGCCCTCAGCCATCAGCCATGAGGCCTGGTGGCACATATGGTGATTCAGGAGTGGAGGATGCTCGAGGATATATCAGAGTATGACTTCGAGTTTGGTTTGCAGTCATCTATCATTCAGCTATTGAGCCTATTGATTCAACCCTCTCTTGTCGCAAGGGTGATCGAGGCTCAGCAGACAGACGAGTCGTTTCAGGATTACCGAGCAGAGGTAGCATCTGAGAGTCAGACAGATTAGCAGATTAATTTTGATAGTGGAATTCGCTTCAGACGTCAATTATGTGTCCCGGATATTCTTGAGTTGCGCTGAGATCTTATGACCGAGGCACATCGATCATGGTTCTCTATCCACCCTAGCTCGATGAAGATGTAACGCGATATGAGGCGTTAGTATTTTTAGGCAGGGACAAAGTGCTAGATAGCTAGTTTTGTTGTAACATCCCGAAAATCGGGGGTCAGGTAGAAACCCAACTCCCGAGTTCCAGAACATCACTTATGCAACATAGATAATGATAAATGCATGTTGTCTGTAGAATGCATTAAACAAGATTGAGACTAAGTCAAAACAGCATATCATACTCCAGAGACAGTTAAATTAGCAAGCGGAAGAATGTATTAGAGTTATAAAATATATAAATGATTGTAAGTCTCCAGAGTGTGAACATGTTACCAGGTTAACTAAATACATGTATACTCCAAAATAGAAAGAAAAGAATATACATGAGTGCTCCAAAAATATAAAATGACAAGTGTCATGACATCTAATTAACCTCCCTGTAATCCTGTCGATCAAAACACGGAGGAGAAGTCCACCTCAGCATCATATAAGTCTAGCTCTGCTCCACAAGCAACGCCCTCATCTGAAACTAAAATAGGGACTGGTGGGTGTCCGGAACACCATCCCATAACGTGGGAGTGAGTAGCTAACTCAGTGGAATCATAGAACAAAGATTAACATGTTAACAAATTCATCACGTGATAATGATAAAGTAAAAAAAATAAATATTCCTAAATATTGTGATTAATGCATGGATGAAATGACATGATGGATGCCCTCACTGACATACTCCCTCATGCGGCACCATCTGCGTCCGCGGCATGCTTTCTTTCCTCAGTGCTCCACATCTTTCAGGTACATGCAGTGCGATATGGATAATGATTACCGAGTTGTTATTAGTCCTTTTCATATAGCAGGATTGGAAAACTAAGGTACTTCCCTTATATCAATACCCAAAAAATGATCCTGTCTAGGGTCGTCACTCCTAGTAATCTCATACGATGATATATTTCTAGGTCGCTGCAAGGGCTGCCAGGGCTGTTGTACGTACTTGTTGCACCGCTCCCCCATCACCTTATCAATACAGGTCTAGTTTATATCCTTAAGACTGCATTAGGACTCGTCGCCCCCATGCGGTGTCAGGATAAACTCAAGGTCACTACAAAGGGCTGCCAGGGCTGTTGTTCGCACTCGTTGCTCCACTCCCCCATCACCTTATTAATGTAGGCCGATAGCAAGAATATAGTTTCCCATACCACCATAATCTGCTCAGAGTTGGGTGCTCACTGGTCACTACGGGGAGGTTTGTGGCCCCAACGTAGGCCGACAGCTCGACCACGGTGTCCCATACCACCATGCCCGGCTCATGAGTCTTAGGGGATCGAGGTACCAAGTTTAGAGGGACTTTCCAATGGTAAGTTTAGTACCCTAGGTTCAAGCAGTTATGACGAATACAAGATGAACATACAATGGTCAGTTGGGTTACTTGATGAGTCCAACTAGCACGAGCGCACGTTGAATCGACCGACATGAAGTGCACAAGCACTTCGTGTGGCCTAACCACTGCCGACGACTCTAGTACGACTCGGGTTCGTCATACCCATCCTTCATGGCAAATAGAATCCAACCACGAATTCTAAACTGTTACCGACTGCCTGGACTAGAGTATAGCCCCAAACGTAAAGATGTGAATCAGTAATCATATGAGATAAATAACATTGAAATAACAAATAATTTAAGCATGTTAGCAACATGTTATAAGATACTACATAAGCAATTTAACCATACACAAGCATTTCATATATATATAAGATAATCAACTCAAATATAACACCCATGGAAGAAATCATATACATCATCAAAATGGTTGAGAATCCTATCTCAACACTAGTCTACAACACTATTTACTAAGTGCTTACTCACGTAAGCATTTATACCAACACTTAGACTGCACAACTTCAACGTACTTGACGTATGTTGATTTCAACATATAATATGACAGATCCTTATATCAAGGAGATGTCTAATACACAACAATCATGTTCTTACATTCAAAACATATGGCAGGCATAAATCATATTGATTTAGGCATTTCAACAAATACTTAGTCTACACACATTAGTCTACATAGCATATGTCGGCCAATATGTGCATTAGGGCGAATCTCTTCGTCAAATAGATCATACACGCATAACTAGCATAGGTACACGGTAAATACTCATGACAATCATACCAGCAAAATACGTACGTATACAGTATTTCCTACAAATATCCAAAATACCCTAAATCTCATATTCTTCGTACGTATTCGAATTGAAAAACAGACAACATGTTCTACATGTCAAACAACATCCTGATCAGCAATCTACCATTAAACGGCATTGAAAGCTTTGAAAACAGGTAATCTAACCGTCTAAGATCCGCACCTTTGCCGTAGAAGCGTAACGAATCGAACAGAAACCTTACGCTTCGACAACGCCTGTATGACGACCTATAGCACAAGATACATCAGCTACTTCGCTACATGTATCGAAGGAATCTCTAAAACAGGTTGTGGTTAGGGTTTTCTTACCTAGAAATGAGTTGGAATCACCGGGAAAGTGATTTGAATGCTGTGATTAACCACGTGTAGAAGCTGGAGCAGGTGGCAGGAATTCTCTCCCACAACTCACTCACAATCTCTCTCTTTCTCTCTCTCTCTTTCTAGGATTTCTTGTAAATTCGGATGGGAGAGATATGAGAAGGTTTAAGGCCCTTATATAGGCTAAAAAGTCACCTATTTAGACTTGGGACAAAGGTATACTTGGGTTATAGCCAAATCGGGTCTTTCCCGATCTAAAAGAGCATTTCTGGAGGTCCCCTGGCCGAACGCGGTCGGAATTAAGCTCATGTATATCGGATCCTGCTCACACCAAGTTTTCAGTCCGGAAGTGTTCCTAGATCGCACGTGGCGTACCAGTTTCAGTTCAGTGGTCACGGATACTCGATCGAGGATTCCAAGTACACTGACCTGAGTGAGAAATGTTCCCTGATTCGAGGGTGTATTTGGGTCAAATTCCGACGGTCTGAATGCTTATACTTAACCCGCAAGCGAAACGTGCTAGATTTATTTAAATGACATTTAATTTTTAATGAATTTCACTCTTTCTCACACTCCTTGCTCCAGGCTCAATGAAATTGCTTCAGAACATCAGTTGGGCTTGATTTTCGAAACGATTGTCAAGTCCAACAAGGCGGTCGTAATGGTCTAAGATTGTAGATATCGGACTCTCGACGTGCGGTCTAGATCCTATACGAAGTTTCAAAGGGTTCCTGAGGGCAAACGGGTTTAGAGTTTGATCCTAGATTTTAGGGTAACGTAGCGGTAACAATTCTAGAGGTTTTGGGTCTTACAGATCATATTTAAAGTGGTTAGTGCTAATTTTACAGGAAGTCTAGTGTAGCGCTGGCTAATTCACGTTAAATTTCTAAAGAATTTCGTTCTTAAATGATATCTCTGGCTTTGGAATTGGGTTCTGAGAGGTTACCAAGGCGTTATGGTCGACCCATTGCCTAAGGGCGTCTAACCCCAGGTTGGCCAAAATCTAGGGTGTTACAATTGTGGCCAAGTGTGACACGTGCCAGCGTGTCAAGGCTGATCATCAGAGACCCTCTGGTCTATTGCAACCGTTGAGTGTCCCGATGTGGAAGTGAGAGCACATATCTACCAATTTTATCATGAGTTTACCGAGGACACAGTGCGGTCATGATGCCATTTGGGTTGTTATGGACCATCTGACGAAGTCAGCATATTTTCTTACAATTCGTGAGACTTGGCATATGGACTAGCTCACTAAGATGTTTGTTGATGAGATCGTGAGACTGCACAGTGTTCCTGTTTTGATCATTTCAGACCGAGATCCGAGGTTCACGTCTCAGTTTTGGAGGAGCTTCTAGAGGGCGATGGGGATTGATTTGTAGCTCAGCACCGCATATCATTCGTAAACCGATGGCCAGATCGAGAAGGTCAAGCAGATCCTTGAGGATATGCTTCGGGCCTGCACAATTGATTTCTCGCGTAGCTAGGATGAGCACCTGCAATTGGCTGAGTTCGTGTACAACAACAGCTATTAGGCGACCACTGACATGACTCCTTTTGAGGTATTATATGGCAGACCGTGCAGATATTCGAGTTGTTAGACCGAGGTTGGAGAGTGACGTCTCCTAGGTGCCGAGCTTATATAGCAGACGTCAGAGGCTGTCGACATCATCAGGCAGAGGATGCGCATAGCTCAGATCTAGCAGAAGAGTTTTGCTGATTGTCAGTGTCGTCCCTTAGAGTTTGCCATTGGGGACCATGTGTATCTCAAGGTCTCACCCATGAAGGGTGTGGTTCATTTTGGAGCGAAGGGCAAGCTTGCCCCGAGATTCATAAGACCTTTTGAGATCACTGGGTGCTTTGGCACCGTGGCCTATCAGCTTACCACATTTTTCTCATCTCTATGGTGAAGAAGTGTGGGTTAGACTTCGTGCCTATTATTGATTGGAAGTTGTTGGAGGTTCGTGAGGAAGTTTCTTACATCGAGCAGTCAATTCGTATCCTCGATCGGAAGGAGCAGGTCCTGCAGACCAAGGTCATTCCCTTAGTGAAGGTGTAATGGGCCATCATAGTGTGGATGACGTGTCTTGGGAGCATGAGGCAGAGATTCGAGAGAGCTATCCCCATCTTTTCGATGTTTGATTGTATGATGTATGGTGTTTTGATTATATATGATGTTATGTTTTCTATTCCCTCATGAGTTATGTCTTAGCTGTGATGGTAGTGTAAATTTTGAGGATGAAATTTTTATTAGGTGAGGAAAGCTGTAAGATCTGTATCCTAGTTCGTACTGTTCTGTCGACTCCTACAATCCTTCCTGTCGAATTCTGACAATCGCGACCGCACTATCGTCGCTGTTCTAACGCCGTGACTCGCGCACCAATCCGATACCCAGGTCAGAAGATGTGAGCCAGCGTTTATTTTGAGAAAACACCGTGCTTTTGTAATCCCACGAGAATCTCTACGACATGTCCCATCAATCAATCAATCAATCAATCAATTACTTCATGTCAAGTACACATCACCTTTCACCCCATCCCCAAGCAACCACCAAGTCAACTCTTTCTCACCCTCTCTCTTACACACCCATACATGTCAAGTACATTATCACCTCACACCCATCACTCACATTCATCACCCACTCTCTCTCCCCTTACAACCCCTTCTCTCTCTCTTTCTCAACACTCTAGCCCAAGTAAGCAAGAGAACTCACGTCCAAGCATTCCATGTGAGAGAGAAAAGTGAGTTTGTGTATGACCCACTTTCCCATCATAAATCCATCATCCTAACCATTCAAACCTCATCTTCCACCATCAAAGTGAGAAACAAGGAGATTGGATTTCCAACGGACCGAGAAGATTGAATGTGGGTGCTCTATTAGGCCTAGATTTTTTTTTTTTATGAAGGGCTAAGTGAGGCCTACCCATTGAGGGTATGGATCACACTTTGGACCCTAGGTGTGACTGATGACTCACCTTGATCCACATGATCATTCCATGATGGGGCCATTCTTCATGGACCCCATCATGATGTTTATTTTCCTTGCATAAAAAGAGGTCATGTAGACCGTCCATTTTAGGTGGAGAAGGAACCTCTACTGTTGATCTTTGATTTAGTGGGCTCACATGTATTGGGACCCACTTGATGTATGATTGAATGCAAGGGAGGGCTCATAGTGGCGGAGCCCTCCATCACATCTCTCTCTCTCTCTCTCTCTCTCTCTCTCTCTCTCTCTCTCTCTCTCTCTCTTTTTCCCTTTTTTGATGATGAAGTTATGTGGCCCACTTGGATGGACCCCAGTTTATATATGTGTTTAAACCACACCATCCACGATTTGGTGGCCCACCTAAGCAGGGCCCACCTAACATATGTTATGCCCAAACCGTCCAAACTGTCCAAACCATCCAGCGTTTAGGGACGCTAGACGTGAATGAAAACAAAAATATTAGCTTGATTTCAAGCTTTTTTTTTTGAGTGGGCTGTTCATGTAGGCCCCACATTGATGTATGAGTTCAATCCACACCGCCCATCCTATTTACCAACTCATTTTAGGCGTTGAGCTGAAAGATGAAGCTGATCCAATTTTCTGGCGGGCCATACCTTTAAAACAGTGATTTTCACCGTTTAAATTTACTTTAATTTTTCTACACACCAAAAAATGCTCAATATTGGGCTTGATGGATTTGTTATGAAATGTAAAAATCAGTGGGCGGGGTAGATTCTTTCGTTGCGGGCCGCACACATGAAAAACTACAAAATTTTACAATTTCAAAAAAAAATACAATGTTGCAGCAGACGCTGCTGCTGCCTGAGGCGCAGGCAGCGCCTGCGCGTGTAGGTGGTCCCACCATGATGTATGTTATATATCCACACTGTTCATTTGGTGGGCCACCTCCTGAGGTGGGCCCCTTCTGAAGATCAGGCCGATATGAGTCTTAGATGCACATCATAGGGAACAATGGTGATTGGATGGCTGCCATTAAAACCCATTTGGGTCTTCACAGAAGTTTTGAGTCAATATGAAATTTGTTTTTTTTCTTTCCATCTAGGTCAGTGTGACCTTATCAGCAGGTTGGATGACAAATAAGCATTATGGTGGGCCCCACGTGGGACCCATAATGATGTATGCGTTTTATTTCCACCATCCAGGCGGACGGTGGAACCCACAGTGCTGTATGTGTTTTACTCCCACCGTCCAAGTAGACGGTGGAAACCCCTAGTATGGCCCATGTGCTTTATTCATGCGGTCCTTCTATATGAGCCCATCATGATGCATGTGTTGCATTCAAGCCACCCAACCATTTGGAAAGCTCATTTTATGGCATGAGCTGGAGAAGGAAACAGATCAAGGATCAAGTGGACCATTTAGCAAAAAGTAGTGGGGATTGAGTTCCTACCATTGAAATTCTTTTGTTGTCACAAAAGTTTGGATCAATAGGAAATTCGTTTCCTCTTAATCCAGGTTTGGGTGACCTTATGACCAGATTGGGTAGAAAATAAATGCTATGGTGGGCCTTAGGAATCTTAATGGTGGAAGTCATCATCACCATTTATATTTGAGGGTGGCCCATTTGATATATATGGGGCCCATTGGTGTAGCCCATTTGATACATATAAGGTCCATGGATTAGGCCCATTTTGATGCATTCTAAGGCTCATGGGTTATGGCCCATTGGTGTGGCCCACTTGATGAATATAAGGCCGATGTGATATGGCCCATTTGATGTATTTAAGGCCCAACGGGATGTACCTAAGGTCCATTACAATGTGTGATTCCAACATAGTTTATGTAATGATGTTTACGACTGGCTATGCCTTTGGAACAATGATGGTTCGACGTCCACATTGTAAGGTAATGTTGGTTAAATGTCTGCATTACGACTCTCCCTAGGGCCCATTGATAGGCCCATACTTGTTGTGTAGGCCGTCTAGGCTCATCTTCGTTGTGAGGATAGTTCCTCACTTTATAACATGCTTAGTATAATTCTATGCCTCATGCCGTACACATCATATGTATGCTTGATATGAGGAATGTTTGATCATTGCATAAGCCGTTGGGCTGAGATATTACGGGACTCCTTATAAGACGGAGTGCCCCACATGAGCGCATGGTACGCGCGGGATTGTTGCATGACTGTACGGTGTGATTCATGCATCTCGCATATGAGTGACTTGATCATTGTATGCCCTAGCGACATTAGGGCTGTGGCTCCATAGGCACATCGTGGATGACCATATCGGATACCGTAAATACTTGGTTCTAGCACAGTAGGCATTTAGGAGTGAAAGTCTCAGAACTTTTTTGGTACTGGGAGTTACTCCAACGTCTAGACCGAGTGGATACATGAGTGCCCGTGTCTCCCACTGTGTCATGGTCGGTTGGGAGGGGGTGTGGCCTTATCCGCCTGAATGAGGGGGCTATAAGCTAGGCTGAGTTTGACCAACTCATAAATGAGTCCTTTATCGACAAGCTGGGTAGGTATTGGCAGACTACTGGTCTGGTGGATAGTGAGGTCTATTCCACTCACTGAGCTGTGCGGCTAGGGAGGCGGCAGTCAGTGTGAAGTGTACTAGACCCCAGTGATATCTCAGAGATGAACTATATTGATATATGTACTTGATGAGTATTGACATGCTTGCTTTGCATCTCGTATATGACATTTGACTACATAGGCCTTGCATCGCATGGTCTTGGTATGACCGATAGCATTCATGCTTTATATCACATAGCCTTGGTACGACTGACTGTATTCATGGACTTACCTGCTTATTTCCGCATTACTTTGATATTGTACACTTGGTGCTTACCTTGCGCACACACTTACACCACCCTCTAAGCTTTTATAAGCTTGTGCATGACCGTTGCGTGTTGGTGGAATTGGACCGCAATAGTGCTGAGGCAGGAGCGCACGTCAACTTATTTTGGAGTTTTTGATCACTCTGTATTTCCTTTCCCACATTGTATTTGGATATAGTGGATATGTGGTGATGTTGTTTTGTGACTCGGTTATGCTTGTAGTTATGCTGCATTATAAAAAAAATTCATACTGAAAATCCTCCTTGTAGGATCCCAAGATCGGAATCTTACATGTTAGTGTCAGGATCTAAGAATGAGGTACTATGGAGGTTGTCGGCGCTAGATTCGGTGATCGAAAATTTTGTGAGCCTGTTTTCTGAGTTTGAGGCGTGATAGGATGTATAGATCGTCCTAACTAGATTGGGCTCGTAATGTTCTACCCCCCTTATAGAAATTTCTAGTTTCATTAAGAATCTGTATCCTGATCTGTATGTCGGAACAAGGTGCAATTTAGGACTTATCCTTGACATGAACTGGGAAACGATCTCTCAATACTTTGGTGTTCCTTTCATCGATGATGGGTACTAGGGAATTGGTACCTATGGTCATAGAAAGGAACTAAAAATGATGGATGTTGTGGTTGATTTTAGGGACGGCTGTGAGTTTGTGGCAAGATGCCTACTTCTACCAAAGAAGGACTTTTTCCATGATCCCAACTTACCTTCTTTAATCATATTTAGTTTAATACTGCAAGATAATCTATACACGATTAGTGCATAAAGAATTGGGACAAATTGGGTTAACGAGCAGACTATCTTTCTAAGTTCATATGCATAATAGGTATGCCAGAATGGTCTGTGATTCGGAACCTAATTCCTAACTATCTGTTGCCCTAATTTGAATTTAACTATGCTCAAGCACTACACATATGCTCATACCAGCTAAGGAGGTCCTAGGGTTCATGTTATTAATGTATGGGAGTTCCCATACTGTCAGATTTTTTTTTTTTTTGAAATTTAGGAGTGGTTTATATAATCCTCATTCCCAAAGTCCTAGAGTGGTTGTATGCCCTTATCAGGCACTTTTAGTTAGTATATTATTCTAATTATTTTTCTACTAGTTCTTCATCAAGTCTACTTCATCTCTCTCAAATTTCACTAAATTTCATGGTATAGAAAAATTCTAAAAATTCTAGAAACAACAATTGTCCAAACAAACTAGTTTTGGACAGTTGCCACATTAACCCATATTTAACTATATTAATATTTTTATTATATTTTTTACTCATTTTATATGAAACTATACTTATCAAGCTTCAATCTAGCTTTTAAATCACCTAAATCGGAGTTATAACGAGGGAGATATGATTTTTTGAAGTCGAAAGAAAAGTGCAAAGAAAAATCACAGAAAATGGGCCGCCCGACCCGCTGTGGCCCGACAGGCACGGACGAACTGGGGTGCACCGCGGTTGGCGTGGTGGCACCACGGTCCACTGGACCCATGAGGGTGACGCTGTGGTCGCCACGGCAGTACCGCGCCCGCTGTCCTATCTGGTTGTGGTTCTGCCACTCATGTTTTGGAATGGTTATATCTTTCAATCCGGAATGAGTTACGTAGCGTGCAATATATGATTTTGGGGTAGGAGAAACTGATATATCTAAATAAATTATTTATTTCATCATATTCTATAAGGGTAATGGTAAAAATATTATTTTATTTATATATTTACTATTTATAGTAAATTTTAGTTTAAGTATTGTTCTTCATCATTTAAACTTTAGGATCAATGTCTAATATGAAATTACTTAGAAAAAAAAATTAAAGAATAAAGTGGTGAAATGTGAGATTTTGAAGGAAATGGGTAAAAAGAGGATTTTAAACTTTAGGATTGAGTTCTGCGAAGTCAGTAAGGTGTTAAGGTCGACCCACTACCTAAGGACATCTATTTCTAGGTTAGGAATTCGTTAACTAACGACTCAAACCTGTCAACTGACGGCGTAGAGGCGACTTAAGTCGATTCACGTGATCAGAGATACGTTGTGGACTAAATTATAGTATTCAGTCTCCCTGTCGGCGAAACTTGGGATTCTAATGTGGTTTCTAAATTCCATCGCCCCCTCCTAAGTTAGAGTGCGTTGTGTTAACATATCCTAGGTCCAGTTTAATGTAAATCATGCTCTGATACTAACTTGTAATGCCCTGAAATTTGGAGGTCGAGTAAGAGCTCAACTTTCGAGTCCCAGTACATCACTTATGCAACATAGATAATGATGATTAAATGTTGTCTGTATTAGTGCCTTAAACATAAGTGAGATTATACCAAATAGTAGATTATATTATAAAGACAGTTAAATTTTGCAAGCGAAAGACTGTGATAGATATATAATGTACATAGATGTGTTTCCCAACCTCCAGAGTATGATGGCATTACTGAGCTGAATAAATACATGTTTGTTTTAAAAAAATACAAAATGATAAAATGTGACTGTCCAACTAATCATATATCCCTATAATCCTGTCGATCAGAGCGACTTACGTAAATTCGCCTGATAACTGCATATATGCAAACTCCTCCTCATCCTCGTAGAAGTCTGGCTTGGCCTCATACGTCACGCCAGAATCTGCATCTAAGACAGAGTCTAGTTGGTGTTTAAAACATTGTCCCAGAACGTGGGAGTGAGTGATCGACTCAGTGGAACTATGAAGTAAAGGTTAACATGTTATCAATTTAGTCAAGCAGTAATGATAAAGCAATACAACAATAAGGTCCTAAGTCCCCTTATTAATGTAAAAATGATATGTGTTAATGATGCATGCCCTCGCCTACACTCCCTCTTGCGACAACATCTTATGATCGCGGCAAACACCCCTTCCTCTGTGTACTTCCTCGGTAAAGCACCATGCAATGCGATGCATGGTCGTGTTAGCCAAGTTCTTAATAAGATATATTCATACAATAGGATTGGGAAGCTAAGGCACCTCCCTTTTTTTTTTATCATAACCCAAACATTGATCCGTCTAGGGTTGTTAATCCTAGTAGTCACATATGAAAGATGGTTTCTAGGTCGCTATGGAGCGGCTCATCACCGTCAACGTAGGCTTAGTTTATACTCTAGTTTACTATGGAAAGGCTCGTCACCTCAACGTAGTTTCTAGTGTATGCTCGAGGTCACTACGGGCTCATCACCTGATCATAGGCCGACAGCTCGAATACAGTGTCTCATACCATCGCATTCGGCTCATGAGTTTAGGTTGCTCACTAGACACTACAGGGAGGCTCATCATCCCAGCGTAAGCTGATAGAATGACCATGGTGTCCCATACCATCATGCCCGGCTCATAAGTCTTAGTGGATCAAGGTACCAAGGTTAAACGAGTTTTGTACTGGTAAGTTAGTACCTTAGATTCAAACACTAGCGTCCATACATGGTGAACATACATCGGGTCAATCGGGTTGCTTGACAAGCTCGATTGGTATGAGCATATGTTAATCCAATCAACATGGAGTTCGTAAGCACTCAGCGTGGCCTAGCCACTGTCGACAAATAGCATGCGACTCGAATTCATTGGGTGTGTCCATCGTGGTTAAGTAGTTCAACCACCGTTCACAGACATTTATCGATTGCCTGGACTACATCGTAGCCCCAATCACATTTTAAACAATAACAATCACATATAGTAATCCAAAACAGCATGTGACAACTGAAATTATATATAAATCTTACTAGAGCAATTTAACAAACACATACTACACATATTATCATACATATGCATTCCACCCATACGACACATAGTAGTAAGATAGGTTATATAAAGGATACTATAACCATAGTTAAGGGAATTGAGAATCCTATCTCAACACCCTCATTACATACATTTAAACAAGCATTTTCACATTGAGGCATTTTATCAAACACTTAAGCTACACATATCATATACATGTAGTAAGGTAGTTATAACAGGTATTATAGAAAATCCCTTTACAAGGGTTCACCATACATACAACAATCATGAATTCTTAGTCAATAAACATGGCAAGTATAAATCATAATTCCACACTCATTCACACATTTCAACAAATACAAGGAATGCATATAAATCAACATAGTTTATATATATGCATAATACACGGAAACCCTCGTAACTAAGCACATGTGATAGCAATCAAGCCAGTCATAAATCATTATTGGCATTGAAAGCTTTGAAAACCATAACCTAAACATTTATAATCTACACCTTTCGCCAGTAGAATCACAACGAACTTAGTTTAAATACTAAGTCTTTGCCTACATCACAACGGTAACCTATAACATGAAATAGGTTAGCCACTTCAGCCTTTACTCTACTCGAATCCCTAAAACAGGTTAGGGTTAGGATTTCTTACCTATGAATGGAGTCGGAATCACCGAAATAGCGATACAGACAAGGTGGTAAAGCACGTGGAGCGGCAGGGAAAGATCTCAGGAACAAACTCCTACTTTCTCTCTCACTTTCTCTCTCTTTCCTTCTCTCTTTTCTCTCTTCTCTCTCCTAGGGTTGCAAAATTTTTTATGAAGGGAGAGGGTTTAAGGCCCTTATATAGGCCCAAAACTGATGGGAATGGCCCCAGGGCCATGGTATACTTAGGTTATAGCCAAAAGTTAGCTGTTTCGGTCCAACGGAGCTGTTTTGGAGGCCAATTTTCTACATGCGATCGGACTTAAGCTCCCTGACATTGGATCTAGGTCAGGCTAAGTTTTCGGTCCGATCAGATTTAGGGATCGACCACGGGGGACCGATTTCATTTCAATGGTCACCGATACTCGATCAGGGCCACAAATACCCTGACATGTGTTGGACATTTTCTCTGATCCAAGGGTGTAATTGGGTTAGATTCTGATGGTATGAATCCTTAAATTTATCCTGCAAGCAAACGGATTAATTCACTTAAGCTTTAGTTCATTTCTTAAAGGTATTCGAGTTTCTTACACACTTCACTTCGGGCTCAAATTGTACATTTTTGAGTACTATTAGGACTTGATTTTTGAAGTGGTTGTCAAGTCCAGCAAGGCAGTTGTAACCATATAATTTTGGAGTAATCAGACATTCAACGTGCAGTCCAGGTCCGATACGGAGTTTCATGCTGCTCCTGAGAGCAACTGGCTTTTGAGATGGATCCTAAGTTTTTAGGTAATGTAGCATTAATGATTCTACATGTTTTAGATCTTACAGATCGTATTTAAAGTGATTGCTGTTAATTTCACAGATAATCTAGTCTAGTACTTAGTTAATTCACATTTAATTTCTAAAGGATTTGACCCTCAGTGATTTCAGCTTGAGGTGGTGTTCAGGTCTTTGTACAGATTTTTTCGAGATGTTACAGCAACTGTATGATGATGTACCATTGAAGATACTGGGGTTGTTGGGTTAAGGGTTTTGTGAATCTTAACTAGGTATTGATGATTCTTTATGAACTAGTTAAGGATCCCCATGGTTGAGCATTTAATGCTAGCTAGCATAACAATTTATGAATAAATGTGGTTGCTAATGCACAATGAATGGTGGAGTTCATTATTCAATCTAAGCTTTGAATGGTTTAACGATTGTCTTTAAGACAAGGATTGGATGATGAACTCCATGAGGAAATAGAGCTTTGGGAAGAGGGATAATAACTATAGGTATTCACTCACGAAAGGTTCTCTTTATTACTCACCAAATTGCCAAGAAGCCCCTCTTTCGAATATATAGAAATGATTTGCAATAGTAAAAAAAATGGGCATAAATTTATCAATTTCAATGTCATCGAAGGGTCTTCAATGACATCGTTAAATTTCAAATGTTGCTGGATAGTTTCTGCATTTCTTTCGATGTCATCGAGTGACCTTCGATGTTATCAAAGTGGTCCTTCGATGCCATCGAAGAATTGTTCAATGGCATTGAGAAAAATTGAATTTTTAACTTGAGGTTGCTAGACAATTTTGGGGTGTAATTTTGATGCCATTACGCTAACCTTCGATGTCATGGAAGGCCCCTTTGATGTCATTGAAGAAGCTTCGATGCCATCATAAAATTTTAAAAATTTAACTTTAAGTTGTCGGACAGTTTGAGCACTTTTTCGATGTCATCGAAGGTTTAAGACCCGTATCTTAGTCCGTACTATTCCGTCGACTCCCGTGATCCTTCCTATCGAAGTCCAGTAATCCGTGATCTATAATCAATGTTTGCGCGCGACCCTAAGTCGTATCCTGTAGATTTGAGTCAGCTTAATCTGAGACTTGTATCATTACAACCGCACCATCGCTCCGGTTCCAACGTCGCGTCTTGCATACTGATCCGATACCCTGGTAAGGAGATGTGGGCTGGTGTTTATTTCTAAGAAAATACCACGTATTTTAATCCCAAGAGAATCTCTACAACATGTCCCATCAATCAATCAATCAATCACCTCATGTTAAGTACACACACCCATGCTTTCTTTCTCCACAAGTCAAGCAGCCACCAAGTCAACCAACCTATCACCTCACCTCACATTCATCACCTATCACTCTCTCTCCTTACAACCATCCATTTTATCTCTCTCTCTCTTCACATTTTTCAAGCAAAATTCCAAGAAACAAAGAGAGCAAAAGAGTGGACGCCCAAGCCATCCCAAGTGAGACAAGAGTGAGTTGTGTGGCCCACATTTCATCCCAAGATCTCTCATCCTAGCCATTCAACTCTCATCAATGTGAAGCACAAGGTGATCGGCTTTCCAATGGACAAAGAAGATCGAACAGTAGGTGCTTCTATAGGCTTAGATTTCATTTTTTAGATGAAGGGCCAAGTGCGGCCTACCGATTAATAGTAGGGATCTCATTTTGGACTCTAGGTGTGGCCGATGGCCCACCTTGATTCTCATGGTCATTCCATGATGGGCCATTCACCATGGATCCCATCATGATGTTTATTTTTCCTTACATAAATTGGGTCATCTAGACCTTTCATTTTGGTGGAGAAAGGATCTCCACCGTTGATTTTTGATTTAATGGGCCCACGTGTAATGGGGCCCACTTGATGTATAATTAAATGCTTGAAAAGGAGGGCCATAGTGTCGGGGTCCCTCTGTCACACGTGTCCCTCTCTCTCTCTCTCTCTCTCTCTCTTCCCCTTTCTTTTTCATATTTTTTTGTGTGATGACGTGGCCGTGTGGCCCACTTAGATGGACCCCACCTTGATGGATGTCGTGTCCATACCATCCATGCATATGGTGGCCCACCTAGACAGCACGTCTGACGGTGGGGCCCACCTTAATAAGTGTTGTATCTAAGACCGTCCAGCGTCCTTGGACGCTGGATATCAGTGGAGTGTGAACTGTGAACTGACAGTGATGAAAACAGCAGTTTATTTTGAAATTTGGGGTGGGTTGCTCATGTAGGCCCCACCTTGATGTTTGGATTCAATCCACGCCGTCCATCCCTTTCCTCTGATCATTTTAGGCGTTGAGCCAAAAAATGGGGCCAATCCGACCTTCTGGCGAGCCATAACATAGTAAATAGTGGTTTTCACCATTAAATTACACCCTAATGTTTTCACACCACAAAAATATATTGAATATTGAGCTTGTTTGGCTTGTCTTGAGCTATGGGAAGCAGTGGACGGGGCAGATTCATTCGATGCGGGCCCCACGCATGAAAAACGTCAGAAAAACTAGATTAAAAAAAAATAACAAATACATGCAGTAGACGCTGCTACTGTCAAAGGCGCGCAGGCAGCAGGCGGACAATAGGGACCCACGGTCCCAGTCGTGGGCCAGACCATAATGTGTATTTTTCATCCAAACCGTTCATTTGATGGGCCCCTTGTTGAAGTGGGCCCCCTCCAAAAATCAACCTGATCTGGGACTTAAATGGCCCACATCATAGGAAACAGTAGTGAATGAAAGACTACCATTGAACCCTTTTTGGGTGTTACATAAGTTTTGAATTAATATGAAATTTGTTTTTCCTATTCATCAGGGTTCATGCGACCTTATCAACATATTGGATGGAAAATAAACATTATGGTGGGCCCCACATGGGACCCACAATGATGTATATGTTTTATTTGCACCATCTGGACACCACATGTATGTGTTTTATTAATGCCATCCAGGCAGTCGCTGGATGGCCAGTAGGCCCCACCATGTCTGTGTTATATCCAGTTGTCCTTCTATCTGGTGGGCCACACCTATGGACCCTACCATGAGGTATGTGATCCACTATGATGCATGTGAAATTGCGGTGAAGACCACTTAAGTTGAAGTAGGAATATCCCAATATGTCCTAGAGGGGGGTGAATAGGACTTTTTAAAGATTTATAAGTCATTTTTCAGTCCTATCTCACTAATCCTATCACAGAGTATAAATTAGGATTACTCAAGAATTAACTCTATTGGCTTCCAAGCCTAATAGAGGATCCAATCACAAACTATTTAAAGGACAAACAATGTATAGATGAGATTGTGATGGATATGACTGTGTGTGTATAGAATGTGAGCATATATAAAGACATGCAAGGAAATCACATAAATGAAAGACAATATCAATCTCAAATACAGTCATTTTATAGTGGTTCGACGACTTGTCTACTCCACTCCCAGCTTCCACACTCAACCCTTGAGTGACCGAATTTCACTAAGGAGGTTTTCCATGGTTCACATCAAACCTAAGGTTTTAAATCAGGTTCACCTTCAACCTTTACAGAGGTTTCTGCTCGATTCACCTCAAACCCTGAAGTTTTACTGGCGTACTTTTAACCAGATGTTTATGCCCACATAGGATAAGGGTCCATACAATGCACCCTGAGGTTTCTACTCAGTTCACCTCTAACCCTGGAGTTTTGCTGGCGTACTCCTAACCAGATGTTTATGCTCTCCAGAGAGTAAGGGTCCACACAACGCACCCAGCACGTACACTCCCGTCGGAGGCCTCCTTCGAGGACTTCAAGTGGTGAACAACACTTAAAACCCAATCCTAAAAAGGAATGATTGCAAGTGTCCTCTGGACTCTTAGTACTTACAGATAAGTTGATGAGTCCCTTTCAGTGCAATGATGAAGATCTCCTTGTTGATGAAGAATCTTCAGCTCCCTTGATCCGCAACACAAAGATGTATATGCTAGGCTTAGGTTGGGTCAAGGCTATGATGGAATACCACTTTCTGAAGATTTTTCTATAAGGAAGATAGAGAGGTTCCCATCATCTATGCATTCAAGGCATCCCAGCTTAATGATATGTCATTAAGGTAGTAGCTGAAGGATCCTTGAATGCGGAAGTTCATTCTCCAATCCACTCTATGAGATATCAATGATGAGGGTGGATTGGAGGATGAACTTCCTGAGAGAAAGGGCTTAGGTATATGATAGGAAGGTTAAAACACTCTAAAGCACTCTCTACTTTCTCTACCAGCAATGCAGATTACTCTCTCTATTTATAGGCAAAAGGTTCCAACGGATATAAATGGTCATATTTATGACAGAGTTCGATATCATCGATCAGTCGTCGATATGATCGAGCGTATACTCTCGATTGTATCGGCCGACCTCTCGATGATACAAACTCAATTGTCATTTCACTTTTGGAAACCTTTCGCTGACTGGTCGATGGGATCGAGACACACATCGATGTTATCAGATTTCGAACTCCGATTCCATCTAGTGATGGTTCGATCTATCGACAATTGAAAAACAAGAGAGAAGCCTTGAAAAATTTCAGGATTATAGATATGATTGGGGAAACAGTCGATGTCATCAGAATTTGTACATCGATCATATCGGATACCTTGTCGATGGGATCGATAAATCGTATAGATTTACATGTAATCTTGCTGGACGATTTATGTCTTGACTCGATCCAATCGACAAAGTCTCGATATGATCGATATAAGAGTATCGATTAATCGACTGGCACCCCGATCAACATTAAAAGCAACATGAAATTCTTGCCGGAGAAAACATGCGCCCACAATCGATATGATCGACTGACACCCGATATGATCAATATTTGAGTTCAGATTTTATCGGATAGTCATCGATATATCGAAGCATTTTTTAGTTTTCTTTAGAAAAATAGGGGCGCCGGAAAGCAGTCTGTCGATATGATCAATTCACTTCAGATATGATCGATTTTCGAATATCGATGATATCGACTCGAAGGTCGATATATCGATAAATCGTCTAGAAGATTGTTTGATTGCTGGACGCTTTTTGTCCTCACTCGATTGTATCGATTGATATGCCGAGGACATCGACAGAGCTGGTCGATCATATCGAAAGGGGAATCGATATAATCGACAGTGTAAGAAAAACTTAGAAGATTTTCTTTTTGATAAAAATTTTTCTTACACATAAACCGTAAGATGTTCTAGTTCTTTTTAAGGGTTTAATCACCTGGTGTTTTGGGACATGGGATGTAGGCTATGATTTACCTTTTGGTGAGCTTCTACACATCCAGTTGAGGCGGACGCTTGACTTGATCTTCTTGTTAGGCACTGTTATCCGACTGACTCAACCTACAACATAATTAACAAACCAGGGCACGTAGTAGGTGCACTTTCAATCTCCCCCTTTGTCAATTACGTGACAAAATACCCAAAACACCCTAGGAACATATCTAAACAGATACTTCCTAAATTGTGTGTACATGTATTAACACAATTTTACAAATTCTAAACTCCCATGTACACACCCAATAAACTTCTCTCCTTTAATTCAAAAACTCCCCCTTGTTGCTGTTGCTCCCCCTAACACCTGCAACAAAGATATACAATTTCTGCTCGGGGTGTTTGAATTGTTCTCCCCTTTTTGTCAGTCATTGGCAAAGGTATAAGACGTGATATTGACTGAAGATTGCAGCATATGGGAGAACCAGAGATAGATGTATATAAATGAAGACATTAATGAAGACAGTGAAAAACATACATTAATGAAGCAGTCAGTATGAAGTTAATAGATAAGCATTCAGACCATAACCTTAAGACTGTAATAAACCAGAGAGAAATTCAAATGGCAGAAGTAAAAGAACTAGATTAAGCCATATTTAAGCTGCCCAAGATTGGCAGAAATATTCAATGCTGCCCCAGACGGCAGCAATATAAACCAATAATAAAAAGTATTTTAGCCCAACCGTGGGCAAATTCATCCAACAAGAAACCAGAAAAAAAACTTGTCATGCACTATTGAAAGCATAGAACATCCAAAAAGATACTGATGTTCATATGCAGAAATAAGAGTAAGGGTGCATGAAAGCTTGTATGAAACCTACATCAGGGAGTAGAGTGAGATGACATCGTATCGTCCCGTCGGCATGTTAGTAAATCCACCAACTGTTAAACCGTGCTCTGAACACCTTGAACCATTCGTTCCAGAATAGTGAGGCGCTTCTTCACTGAGTGCATGTCCTTCTGAATGGCCCCAATCCTGTCCAGTTTAAGCCTTTTGCCATACCCGGTAGTTGATGTGGACGGAGCAACATCTGGTCCAAGAGGTGCATCCTCAGCCATTGCATCTCCTTCCATGGGATCACCACTTTCTCCTCCTTCCGCTTCCGCATGAATTTCTTCCTCAGTTTCGTCCTTGTATTCATGAAATCTCAGATCCATTTTTCGAATATTTTTCTTGTTGAAAACTTTAAGGGGAAAAACCGGATCAGTGGTAGAAGGAAAGCCAATGCTCTGACAGATTCTACTAACAATTCAGGGATATGACAGATGCAAATCTCTGGATGTGTGGATTGCATTGACAAAATGATTTATAATTAAGGTTGGAAGGCAGATATTCATCCCGGTCGCGATAGAGTAGATTATCATCACCATAAGGCTTGTTAGATCCAATCTGTTCATGCTTCTTGGGTACAGATTGGTGGTGAAGATCCCATGCATGACTCTGAACCGGGGCTCCATATACCTAGCTTTCAGGGCATTCCCTTGATGCCATGAGATATCTCGGTTATGGCATAGGTATTTGGTTATTTTGAAGCACACGTCTGGAAAGTCAAGATCCCAGTTTAGAAGGCCTACTGGAGCCATTTATAGATTGAGAATCTGTGCTATGGTGGCAGGAGTGATAAATACGTCATCCCCATCCATGGATACCATGAAGGAAGGAGGATCAGCCACTGGGGAATGACATGCAGCAAGAAAGTTCCGTGCTCTTTCCAGTTGGCATGGTCCACCAAAATCCAGGATGGGCAGCCAACCAATTGCAGCAAACAGAGGTTCTAAGTTGTAAGGTGTTAAACACTCCCTGTCTACTTTTCTCTCAAAGATCAACTTCCTATTGACATATTTTGGTGGCCGTTGGACAGTAGGAGGAGGAGACACTGGTTGAGTTGGTTCAGGAATTTCGGTTTGGGACCCACCGCGTCGTGATCTTTACCGTGTGGGGGTCCCTCTATCCGGGATCCTTGCTCTCTCCCTTGAGGCAAGGACCTTTTGTCGAGTACCTCGTGATGATTCACCTGGACCGGATGCCACGTTTTTGTCCTTTCCCATGTGGAAGAAAAGGCTATTTGAAATATTGGGAAAACGACAAAAAGAAATCCCGACAAAACAAGAGAAAGAGATTCTGATGATGGAAGAATATTACCTGATTTGGAGTGAGATTTGGTTGGTCCTACCTGGCTTAGGATGATTGGTCGAGAGGATAGGACAGGGAAGATAGTCGAACCGCCCTTTGAGAAACCCTTTTTTTTTGTTTCACTTGCTTTTATCGGGCGCCATTTGTCGATCATATCGACCAACCCATCGATTGTATCGAGAAGTTGTTGATCGATTCTATCGAGACTACCCTCGATGTTATCCAAGGACACACGAATTTTCACATTCTGAACAGCTGTCGATTGTATCAATCTTCAGTCGATAAAATCGAAGAAGACCGTTACTTGCTTTGAAAGTATGTGCTATTCAGAATTTTTTTAATTTTGACATGCTATTGTATATTTCTTGACTTAATCAGTTTATGTATAAAAGAAAAAGAAACACCAGTTCTATACAAATATAAACATGATAATGTTTATATACAAAAATTAGAGGTCTCCAACCTTAGATGTAACATTGAGGATTTAGCAAAAGTTGCATCATTTCACTAATTATCCAGATTTTGATGCAAAATCTGAATGTGTTCTTATATGCTCAGGAATTCAGGGTACAGAGTTCAGTTTTTCCTTCACTCTCCACCTTGAGACAGAAGTTTTTGTTGTGGTGACTTTTGTTATCTTACCAACTCGATCTAGTGGTTTCTTTGTTCTGTCTTCCATTTTGGGTGATAAAAAGATATTTTGCATTACTCTGGTCCGATTAAGTTTATCAGTGTCATTTTGACCAGAGTTACAAGAAGTTGCTTTTAAGCATTCAAACTTGTAATGTCCCATATCACCACACAAATGACAAACTGGAGACGTTCTTGTATTGCTACCTGAAGCAACAGATTTTCCAGTTTTCATTTTGATTTTCTCATACCCTAGGCCACTCTTATCTTTTCTAGGCCTTCCTATCCCTAACGTTCCTTCAAGTTTTTCACCACTCTGAGAAAACTTATAGTTTATCTCGGTAAATTTTCTGAATTTTTCTAAATCAATGTAAAGTGTGTGGTTCTCATTTTTGAGTTTTGCATTATCATCTCTTAGCAGTTCAGCTTTGTTCATAAGTTCTGATAATTCTTCTTTTAGAGATAGGTTTTCTTTTTCCAATTGATCATTATCTGTAAGATATTGTTGCAAATCATTGGACAAATGTATGTTTATTTCTAAGGTTCTGTCCAAGTCTTTCTGCAACAATTTCTTTTTATTTTCAATCATGCCAATTTTCTTAAGGATGTGGATGCTATGATTGTATAGTTGATTATAAGCATCCTGCAATTCATTCTGCTCTTTATCTTCTTCTTCTTCAATTTTCTCGTTGTCAGATAAAAATGATTCAGTGGCTAGTTGTTCTTCTTTTCTTTCAGATTCCATGGGAATAATTGAAGTGGTGGAGACCATAAGAATTTTTAAAGGTTTCTGATCTCCATCACTTCCTGAGTCATTGTTTTCTGAATTTGACTCCTCCGTATCATCCCATGTGGCAGCCATCGCCTTGCCCTTGATTTTTCTGTTTGGGCATTCGGTAGATAGGTGTCCATACTCATGACAGGCATAACACTGTAGTTCTCTGTTTCTTTTTCCAAATTTGTCTGCTAAAGGTTTGTCATCCACCTTTCTACCTTTAGAGGGGTGGCCGCGATTCCTTTGAAAGAATCTTCTGAATCTTTGTGCCAACAGAGCCACTTCCTCATCTTCATCTTCCTTTTCACTCTCACTGTCCTCATGTTTTGATATCTTAGAAGTTTTTAGGACAGTTTTTTTAGATTTTTGAGGTTGTGTGAAGTGTAGTTCAAAATTTTGTAGGGAACCTACCAGTTCTTCTACTTTCATCTCATCAATATTCCTGCACTCCTCAATTGTTGTTACCTTGGGATTGAAGCATTCCGGTAAGGATCTTAAGATTTTTTTACATATTCTAGGTGCCGGAACCTTCTCTCCCAATCCACCCATGGAGTTATAAATGATGTTTAATTTTGTGAAAAACTCCATAAATGTCTCATGCTCTTCCATCCTGAGAATTTTAAACTGTGAAGTTAAGAGTTGTAGTTTAAATCTCTTCACAGTGCTTGTGCCTTCATGGGTTGTTTCCAATAAGTCTCATGCTTCTTTAGAGGTCCCACACATACTTATCTGATTGAAAATGTCTTGGGACACGGCACAGTAGATGGCGTTCAATGCTTTTGCTTTAGCATTTCGCTGTTCTTTGTCAAACGCCGTCCACTTCTCATTCGGTTTGGTTTTAGTGATTGTGGTTTCATTTTCAAGTACAATTTGTTCCGATGGTACCACATATCCTTTTTCAACTATATTCCAAACTTCATGATCTAAAGATCTCAGGAAGTAATGCATTCTGGCCTTCCAGTAAGCATATAGTTTGATCCATCAAATATTAGAGGTCTAGTGACAGATGAGCCCTCTCCTTTGGCCATATTTCTACTTCAGTCAAGATCACTCTCTAGGCGGTGAAGCCCTTAAAGAGAGACTCGCTCTGATACCAATTGAAATTGCGGTGAAGACCGCTTAAGTTGAAGTAGGAATATCCCAATATGTCCTAGAGGGGGGTGAATAGAACTTTTTAAAGATTTATAGGTTATTTTTCAGTCCTATCTCACTAATCCTATCACAGAGTATAAATTAGGATTACTCAAGAATTAACTCTATTGGCTTCCAAGCCTAATAGAGGATCCAATCACAAACTATTTAAAGGACAAACAATGTATAGATGAGATTGTGATGGATATGAATGTGTGTGCATAAAATGTGATCATATATAAAGACATGTAAGGCAATCACATAAATGAAAGACAATATCAATCTCAAAAACAATGATTTTATAGTGGTTCGACGACTTGTCTACTCCACTCCCGGCTTCCACACTCAACCCTTGAGTGATCGGATTTCACTAAGGAGGCTTTCCATGGTTCACCTCAAACCTAAGATTTTAAATCAGGTTCACCTTCAACCTTTACAGAGGTTTCTACTCGGTTCACCTCAAACCCTGGAGTTTTACTGGCGTACTCCTAACCAGATGTTTATGCCCACACAGGACAAGGGTCCACACAACGCACCCTGAGATTTCTACTCGGTTCATCTCTAACCCTAGAGTTTTGCTGGTGTACTCCTAACCAGATGTTTATGCTCTCCACAAAGCAAGGGTCCATACAACGCACCCCGCACGTACACTCCCGTCGGAGGCCTCCTTCGAGGACTTCAAATGGTGAGCAACACTAAAAAATTCAATCCTAAAAAGGAATGATTGCAAGTGTCCTCTGGACTCTTAGTACTTACAGATAAGTTGATGAGTCCCTTTCAGCGCAATGATGAAGATCTCCTTCTTGTTGATGAAGAATCTTCAGCTTCCTTGATCCGCAACACAAAAATGTATATATGCTAGGCTTAGGTTGGGTCAAGGCTATGATGGAATACCACTCTCTGAAGATTTTCCTATAAGGAAGATAGAGAGGTTCCCATCATCTATGCATTCAAGGCATCCCAGCTTAATGATATGTCATTATGGTAGTAGCTGAAGGATCCTTGAATGCGGGAGTTCATTCTCCAATCCACTCTATGAGATATCAATGATGAGGGTGGATTGGAGGATGAACTTCCTGAGAGAAAGGGCTTAGGTAAATGATAGGAAGGTTAAAACACTCTAAAGCACTCTCTACTTTCTCTACTAGCAATGAAGACTACTCTCTCTATTTATAGGTAAAAGATTCCAACGGATATAAACGGTCATATTTATGACAGAGCTTGATATCATCGATCAGTCATTGATATGATCGAGCGTATACTCTCGATTGTATCAGCCGACCTCTTGATGATACAAACTCAATTGTCATTTCACTTTTGGAAACCTTCCGCCGACTGGTCGATGGGATCAAGACACACATCGATGTTATCGGATTTCGAACTCCGATTCCATCGAGTGATGGTTCGATCTATCGACAATTGAAAAACAAGAGAGAAGCCTTGAAAAATTTCAGGATTACAGATATGATCGGGAAAATAGTCGATGTCATCAGAATTTGTACATCGATCATATCGGATACCTTGTTGATGGGATCGATAAATCGTATAGATTTTCATGTAAGCTTGCTGGACGATTTATGTCCTGACTCGATCCAATCGACAAAGTCTCGATATGATCGATATAAGAATATCGATTAATCGACTGGCACCCCGATCAACATTAAAAGCAACATGAAATTCTTGCCGGAGAGAACATGCGCCCACAATCGATATGATCGACTGACACCCGATATGATCGATATTTGAGTTCAGATTGTATCGGACAGTCATCGATATATCGAAGCATTTGTTAGTTTTCTTTAGAAAAATAGAGGTGCCGAAAAGCAGTCTGTCGATATGATCGATTCACTTCAGATATGATCGATTTTCGAATATCGATGATATTGACTCGAAGGTCGATATATCGATAAATCGTCCAGAAGATTGTTTGATTGCTGGACGCTTTTTATCCTCACTCGATTGTATCGATTGATATGCCGAGGACATCGACAGAGCTAGTTGGTCATATCGAAAGGGGAATCGATATAATCGACAGTGTAAGAAAAACTTAGAAGATTTTCTTTTTGATAAAAAGTTTTCTTACACATAAACCGTAAGATGTTCTAGTTCTTTTTAAGGGTTTAATCACTGGTGTTTTGGGACATGGGATGTGAGGCTATGATTTACCTTTTGGTGAGCTTTTACACATCCAGTTGAGGCGGACGCTTGACTTGATCTTCTTGTTAGGCGCTGTTATCCGACTGACTCAACCTACAACGTAATTGATAAACCAGGGCACGTAGTAGGTGCACTTTCAGCATGTGCTGCATCCAACTGTTCAACCATTTTGAAAGCTCATTTTGTGGCATGAGCTAAAGAATGAGTCAGATCTATGGTTCACGTGGATCCCTACCGCTAATAAATAGTGGGGACAGTGACATTCACCCTTCAAAACTTCTTAAGGGCCACGATAGTTCCGATCAAGCTGATGTTTTTGCTCTCACTCCATCTATCTCCATGTTAACTTATGAATAGGTCGGATCCCAAAACAAATACATAACGGTGGGCCCTGTAGGATTTTAATGACGAAAATCATTCTCACCACTGTTATTTGGAGTGCGGTCCAATCATTCTTTTGATATGATTCATTTTTATAATACTCTATATTGATTTCTATAATAGATGAGTTAGACTCGGCCCATTTAAATTGGTCCATTCCATTCGGCCCATTTGATTAGGCCCGATGGGTTATACAAGGCCCGTTGTTGAGGCCCACCTTGATATATTTGAGGCCCATGGGTTGAGTTCCAATGGGATGTACATAAGGTCCATTGTATGTGTGATTCCACTATGGCTTATGTAATGATATTTATGGTGGGTCATACCTTGGGAGCAATGATGGTTTGACGTCCACATTGTAAGAATAATGTTGGTTAAATGCCCACATTATGACTCTCCTTAGGGCCCATTAATAGGCCCATACTTGTTGTGTGTAGGCCGTCTAGGCCCATCTGCATTGTAAGGATAGTTCATTGCTTTATAACATGCTTAGTATAATCCCATGACTCATGCCCATATGCATCATATGTATGCTTGATATGAGGAATGTTTGATCATAGTATAAACCAGTTGGGTTGAGACATTTACGAGACTCCTTATGAGACAGAGTGCCTCACATGATCGCGTGGTACGCGCTAGATTGTTGCATGATTTGATGATGTGATTCATGTATCTCGCATTTTTGTATCATGATCGTTGTATGCCCTAGTGACATCAGGGTTGTGGCTCCACAGGTACATCGTGGATGACTGTATCGGATACCGAAAATACTTGGTTCTAACACTGTGGGCACTTAGGATGTCCTTGGGTGAAAGTCCTAGAACATTTTGGTACCAGGATGTGCTCCAATGTCTAGACCAAGTGGATACACGAGCACCCGAGTGCCAAATACTAGTAGGCCACGTCTCCCACTGTGTCGTGGTCGGTTGGAAGGGGGTGTGGCCTTATCCGCCCGAGTGAGGGAACTATAAGCTAGGTTGAGTTTGACCAGCTCACAAATGAGTCCGCTATCGACGAGTCGGGTAGGTATTGGAAAACTACTGGTTAGGCAGATAGTGTGGTCTATTTCGTTCACCGGGCTGTGTGGCTAGGGAGGCTGCAATCAGCGTGAAGTGTACTAGACTCTGGTGATATTCAGAGAGGAACTGTATTGATATATGTACTTGATGAGGACTGACATGCTTTCTTTGTATCTCTCATATGACATTTGGCTACATAGGCCTCGCATCGCATGGCCTTGGTATGGCCAATAGCATTCATGCCTTGCATTATATAGCTTTGGTACAACTGATAGCATTCATGGACTTACCGCATATTTCTGCATTACTCTGATATTGTACACTTGGCGCTCGCCATGCGCACACACTTACACCACCCTCTAAGATTTTGTAAGCTTATGCACGACAGTTGCATGTAGGTGTCGTTGGATCACAACAGCGCTGAGGCAAGAGCACGTGTCGAATTATTTTAGAGTTTTTGATCACCTTGTATTTCCCTTTCCGTATTGTACCTAAAGTTTTTGATATAGTATATATATGGTGATGTTGTTTTGTGACTTGGTTATGCTTGTGGTTATGCTCCATTATAAAAAAATTCATACTGCAAAATCCTCCTTGTAGGATCCCGGGACCAGAATCTGGCATGTGAGTGCTGGAATCCGAGAATGGAGCATTACGGAGGCTGTCAGCGCTGGATTCGACGATAAAAAATTTTGCATGCCCGCTTTTCGAGTTTGGGGCGTGATAGAAGGAAATTCGATGGCACCTTGATGCTACTGAAGATGTCTATTTTTTAGATGTTTCTTTTACGCAGACACTTACCCACTCAACTCACTAACATACTTAGAAATAGTTTTTCTTAGAAGGTATAGGGCTTTTTTTGGTGGATTTTGGTATAGGCTTTGATGAGGTTTTGTAATGTTCTTACCTTCTCTTGATTCAGATGCCTTCAACCCTTGAGTCTTCAATCTTGATTCTTCTTTGGGGCTCTTCTGAGTTTATGACTCATAACTCAAGCTAATTGACAAAGTATGATACTTACATACTTCACGTAACCCTATAAGAGGGTCGGGCAAGTAGAAAAGAATAAAATAAGTTCTAGCCTTGCTTCGCAGAGTTAGTGACACTAGGTAGGTAAGTAGAAAAAAGAAAGCAGATAAATAGAAATAAATGTAATTAAACGACAAATAGTAGCAATTACTATGATGGATATGCGGAATAAACCATGTTCTAAGATTGAGCAAATGTGAGAAAGGAAAAGGGAAGTTAAACACCCTTTTAGTTCAAAAAGGATAGTCAAACGTGCCTAAATTTAACCTTACTCTTGCTTTGGCTAACTATTGTTGTCAAGTTGAATTTTTCTGGTGCAGTCTGTGGTTGAGTAGAATTTACGCATGGTTATAGTGCTTTCTGGGCTTCCTAGTTGACAGAGTTTCCCTTCTGGACAAGCAAGCGGTTCTAATCCTGGCTTGTTGAGATCCTATGCTGCCTCTCCATTGCTTTTGATCTGAAGGTTGGTGGTCGAATTTATAGGCAAAAATTGTCAGATCATGGTGGGCCAAGACAATTGGCAAAAGCTTGCAATGTAAGATCTATCAGGGGAATCTAAATCTATGTCCAATGCAAAGGGGCACCATGTGGCCGTCGACTCAAGAAGAACCGATAGTTTTCCTTTCCCCATTTTTGGCTAGCAATAATGTTCTCCTTATTTGCTATTTGATTTTTTATGGTCTTTTATGGGTTTAGTGGTAAGTGATCAGGGGATCCAACTCATTCATCTTCTTTAGAAGGGGACTTGATACTGATGACATTTTTTTAGTTGTCTTGCAAGGGCTCCGTTAGTGGATAAGTGCATTTTTATTGAAATGTGTCAGGACAATGAGTTCTGGAGATGGTTGCCTATTGGCTACTATTGTGTGGCTGGGAGTCAAAAATCCTTGAATTAGTTTGATAGCTTTATTAGGACGAGTTGGAGGTCTCGCCTTAGTTTGTCATAGGGATTTTGATGGTGATTGAGGATTCTAGGTGTGGTTTCATCAGAATCCAATCAGTCGGTTCTAGAGTAGTGTTTGAGACTTAAGTGAGTTGTTTACAGATGCCCCTTTTTGATAGAGGTTGCTAACAACCAAATGTCAAAGCAAGTGGACACCCCACCCTTTGACATAGTAAAAGGGTGGAATACTCATTTGTGGAGAATCAACACAAATGATGAAATTGTACCTTGGCTTTTCATAGTACTTTGATTGAAATACTCATTTGTGGAGGATTAACACAAATGTCTCTTGAGGGATGAGGAAGATGTTGCGATTTGTCTCTATGCATTTTACAGCTTTATGGGTCATCAAATTGCAACCTCTTAACGTCGTGATTGTTACGAATGTATCAAAGGTGTCAGTAATTTGGAAATTAAAGTGGTTAGAGCCCTTATGCATTATGCGGCCTTACAAGGTTAACTAATTGATTTGGGGAGGTTGTTTGTCATGCATGTATAGTCCTCTAGGATCACTTGAAGGCAGGTGTGGGTAACTAGTAGTTGCCTCTGCATTTTACGGCTTTATGGATCTCTTGCATTACAGCACACTAGTCTTCGCAAGTGTCCCTGACTAAAGTCTTTTTGAGTTGTCTCTTTACAATGCGGGGCTTCGAGCTTAGTACTTTTGCCGAGCTAAGGATTTTTTACAGTTTGAAGTGCAATTGTGACATCTCAATCATGCTTAAGACAAGGTCTAGGACATCTAGGATGGCACTGAAATTCCATGCTGGTTGTCCCATGTTACACATGATTTTGAGAAAATACAAAAATTTGAGATTTCCCAAATTAATTATTGCTTATGCGTTGGTACCCACCGAGTAGTATGGAGGACTATCCAATGTGTCAGGTATTGTATGTGTCATTTAAATTTTAGATTTTCAAAAAAGTCTCCACATGTAGGACGTAATCCAATGGGGTTTTTATTACAAAGTATTTTTGAAAGTCCAAGTTGAAGATCGAAGACACAAGAGGACATGAGCATCAAGGAGCAAAAAATAGGTATATTATGTTCCTTGGTGACCCTAACCCTTGACCCAAAATAACAATCTTTGAACCTTTAGATGATCCTTAACCTTATAGATAAAACCTTGTTGATCATCCCTTAGCCATAGGAGTCTAAAATAGGCTTTAGAGGTCAAAATTGCCAAAACCAAGACAAAAAGAAAACAAATGAACCCGAAATTTTTGATCCATTGATGCACCATTTTGACAAGTCGAAAGTCAAGTTCCATAGGTTGAAAGTGAGGGTTGACATGTTGAAAGTGGAAAAAATTGGGTAACAAGAAAAATCATGTGCTACAAAATATTTTGACGGGTCCAAGCCTTGGGTCGACAGGTCGAAAATCAAGTTTGACTAGTTGAAGATGGACGTTGACAGATCAAAAGTGGAAAAAACTGGACAACCAAAAATACCATGTGCCACTAAATATTCCGACAGGTCGAAGCCTTGGGTCGACAGGTTGAAGGATTTTTCGATTAGTCAAAGCCTCAGGTTTACATGTCAAAGGCTAGCATTTTCTGCCCATTTTATAACCACTTAAACTCGATTCCTTTATATAGAAGATCCGATCTTTGGGTAATCTGAAGGGTTTTTGGTGCAATAGTAGCTTAGGTGATTCCATGATCATATCCCTTATCCCAAGCCTCTAATCCAATAAGTTTAACTCATATTCCTTAAGATTTACATTCTAATGAGGATTTAATCCTCCAACTTGAAGATGTTCTTAAACTCCACCATTTTCTAGAGATTAGACTAAAACATTATAAGAATTTCATTGTCTAAATCCTATAGAAGACCCTTCGCATAGAATCCCCTAGGCTTTACAATTTTCCATCAGTTATAGGAGATTTTACCCAACCTTCCATCACCTTGATCACCTTAAAGGAGCATCATATCAAGGTGGTCGATCACTAGAGTTGAAGCATTAACAATGCATTAGCATCACGATCATGGGAGTAAAGGGGAGCTGATTGAAGCACGAGAAACCATTGATCAAGAAACCCGATAAGGCTCTATAAAATGGGTTCAATTCAATAAGTAAGTTATGATGAGTAAGAGTCAGTACACAGTCCTTCCTTGTGTAGGATTGAGTGTAGGAGTTTAAATTGCCAAACTCGTCTAGTTTCTTATGTAGGACCTTTGCTCTTGTGTAGGGTATAAATTTAAGTTTTTGTGTAGGACCTTGACTCTTGTATAGGGTTTAAATTAAAATCCTTGTGTAGGCCACCGGACACGAGTGCGTACATGTTAATCTTCGAGGGATCCTCTAGGAGAAGTAAACATAGTTCCTTCGATTAGGACTGAGGTTGTTGGTTAGTTTATAGAAAACCAAATAAAGTCTCTTATGGGAGCCTTCAGCGGGAGTGTTTGCTAGGGTCCTTTTGTAGGGCTATAAAGGTTAGAGGTGAACCTAATTTAAAACCTTTGATAGTGAAATCTAGTACACTCATGAGTTAAGTGCGTCTGCTAGGAGTAGAGTATGAAAACCAAACCACTATACATGCTTGCATTTAAGATTGTTATTTGAGCACATGCTTTAATTATTCTTATGTGATTGAATGTTTAATTATATGTATGCATGATTAGATGAATGCCATGAGTTGATAGGTAGCACATCCCACACTCACATGTACACCATCATGGTGTAGACTAGTTGTTTAATTGCCACATCTTTTATAGTTTATGTGATTGGACTCTCTAATGGTTTGTAAGCCTTATAGTTAGTTTTCATGCTTAGGTGAATTTACATATTAGTTTAAGTAGGAAATTGTGTTTTAAGAATGCATAATTTTAAATTGGTCATAATCACCCCCCTTTAGGACATAGTCATTATTCCTTAGCTCTACCAAGCTTTTAAACGTAGTCGTGATGTCCCATTCCACGTAATTTTAGAAAGGTCTTTTAAGCCATTTATTTTTGGAAAAGATCCATCCAATCTCGTGGGTGGGTGTCATCGATCAATTTTTATTAGGCCTCTTTTTTTTTTTTTTTGAAAAGGGTGTGACTCTACTTAGGGATTTGTGAGGCAGAGTTCATTCAAGCTTGCCCTTTTAATATGTGAAAGTCATATCCATTGTCTCATGATGGGGTAGTCATGATTATGATCGGCGACCCCGATTGAACTTATTGTAAAGATTTTTTAGGGGCCTAATCCGTCATCCGACGTTTAGATGGTCTTGATCGGGTTAAGGTGGTCAAGATATATTTTTTTTTGAAAGATGTAAGTCGTCATCCGATGTCTATACGGTCCTTATTGGGTCCAGTCGGTCAAGATGTGATTTATTGCAAAAGGTTTTTTAAAGATGCAATTCGTCAATTTATTGCAAAGATTTTTAAGGGACCTAATTAGTCATCTGATATCTAGACGGTCTTGATCAGGTCGAGATGGTCAAGATTAGTTTTTTGAAAGATTTAATTCGTCATCCAACATCTAGACGGTTCAAATCGGGTCTAGACAGTTAAGATGTGATTTATTGTAAAGGTTTTTGAAAGATGTTGAATGTGAAATATTGCATATTTACCCTCAATTGTGCATTGGTTTTATATGCATAAATGTGCTAAGTTGATCTAATTACATGTATTTTGTTATGTGAGTTGATTTGGAGAGATAAGATGAAAAGGACGATTAAAGTAATGATTTAAAGCTCTAAGAATGATCAAGTGGAGGATTGGATGTTTGGAGGATAATATTGAAGAATTCATAAGCCAATATTCAAGAAAATGAAGTGCTAAATATGGAGAAAAGTCTGAAAAATCACATAGTTAATGAAGAAGAGGATTACAAGATGGGAGAATAAGGCTGAGATGGTTTCTGGCATAGAAGACTTGTTGTGCAGTCGCACAATGGGGGTACATTGCATGACCGTGCAACAATAGTCTGTTGGATGGATTTGGCGGTTCACACGTGTAGAGGCCTATAAATGCCCCCCTCCCCCTCTCATTTGATTCATTCACAAGTGAGGAGTTCCAAAGAGGTAAGAGAAATTTTAGAACAAGGAGAAGTATAGAAGAAGAACAAGGAGATGTAAGAAGCAGTGCAAGGTAGAGACCTATTGCGCGGCCACACAACATGGATTGGTTGCACGACCAAGCGATAAACATATTCGCAGATATTGAGTATTTTGGTGATATTTTCCCCCGAGATCCAAAATATCCCACTAGTTGGTCTTTCACACTTGTATTCCAAGTATATCAGTGCAGAACAAGGAGTCTCGAACCCGCATAACTCTTCTATCATTATGAAGGATGCTTCATAAGCCAAAATGTACTTTGGACTATTTTCCTTTCTTTTCATTGTATTGATGAAAATGCATTTTGTTTCAAAATCAAGGGAAATACGAGGGATGTAATGCAAATTCAGAATTAATAAAATGAATGATGATAATTGTTTTGCCATTTTCCTTTGTTATTATTGAATGTAGATATTCCAATCTCCGATACTTTGTTTCTTGTCGAAACACACACACACATATAATATTTAAGTTGAGCTGAGCTGAGTTTGAGTCGAGTCGAGCTACACTATGCTTGACCTCGGCTCATTTTCAAAATGAGCTAGGTCATATGAAGATTGAATCGCCTCAAGTCATCTTTCAAGCCAAGCTAGATCGAGCCAAGTTGAGCGAGTTTTTCGAGCTAGCTTGGCTTGTGTACAACCCTATGTGGCATGTAGAATAGGGAGGAAGATCCTCCTAAAGGGACAATGGGCGGATGACTTACTATGGGGGGTGGTTTTGGGGCTCCTCACATGAGAATTACATGTTAGTGGATTTAAGACTGGTTGTGATTATTGGTAGGATGGGATGCAAGGCGTATTCTTGTAGAACTAATAGCTGGTTCCACGACTGATGCATATTGTAGGCCAAGCTGCAAGATGGCTCAGATGCATTCCCTTGAAAGATTAATGGAGAGGGGGGAGTTGCCCCATATAGGATGAGTGGGGGAAAGCCTTGGCTATAATTTATGTAACGCCTCGTGTTTTCGGGACCCGAGTATACAACCCGTTTCCCAAAAACCCGAGTGTTAGCCAATAAAGAGCCAAAGTCCACATATTTTTTCATCAAAGTTTATTCATTCAGAGTTAGCAGTTAGTGTAGTATTGTAACGCCCTGAAAATCGGGGGTTGAGCAGGAGCTCAACTCCTGAGTTCCAACGCATTACTTATGCAACATAGATAATGATGATTAAATGTTGTTTGTATTGACACATTAAGCATGAATGAGATTACACTAAATCAACATAACATACTCCAGAGACAATTAAATTACGCAAGCGGAAGACTGTGATAAATATATAAAGCATATAAGTGATTATAACTCTCCAAAGTATGAATATCGTCAGGTTAAATAATTACATGTAAAATTCTAAAATATATAAAATGATAAAGTGTCATGTCATCTAATCATATCCCTGTAGCCTTGACATGCAACTCCAGGTCTACATAGACCCGTCAGAGAGTTACATGTAGGAGAACTTCTCCTCGTCATCATAGAAGATAGGCTCCATCTCGTAAGCCTCTTCATCACCTGAAACTATAATAGAGTCTGGGTGGTGTTTTAAAACACTGTCCCAGAGTGGGAGTGAGTGATCAACTCAGTGGAGCTATAAGGCAAAGGTTAACATGTTATCAATTTAGTTAAGCAGTAATGATAAAGCAATACAACAAGCATTCCTAGGTACTCTGGTTAATGCAAGGATGATATGTGTTAATGATGCATGCCCTCGCCTGCACTCCCTCTATGACATTATCTCACGATTGCGCATGCACCCCTTTCTCTGTGCTCAACTCTTACGCCAAAGGCAAATGCAATGCAGTGCATGTGCATGATTAGTCAAGTTCTTAATTAGACTTATTCATACAGCAAGATTGAGAAGCTAAGGTACCTCCCTTTATCTCATTTACCCAAACAATGATCCATCTAGGGTCATCAATCCTAGTTAATTACATACGATAGGCAAGTTATAGGGTAACGTCATCCCTGATTTGAAAGCAGTGGACAGACAAGTTCAGGTCACTACGAAGAGGCTCATCACCTCCGCGTAGGCCTTAGTTTATACTCGAGGTCACTACGAGAAAGGCTCGTCACCTTAGCGTAGACTGACAACTCGAATATAGTGTCTCATACACCACCATATTTAGCTCATGAGTTTGGGTTGCTCACTGGTCACTACGGGGAGCTCGTCGCCCCAGCGTAGGTCGACAACTCGACCACGGTGTCACATACACCACCATGCCCGGCTCATGAGTCTTAGCGGATTGTGGTACCAAGGTTAAACAGGCTTTTCACCAGTAGGTTGGTATCTTAGGTTCAAGTAGTAGCGTCTATACATGGTGAATATACAATGGGCCAATCGGGTTACTTGACAAGATCGACTGGTATGATCACATGTTGACTTAGTTAACATGGAGTGTGTAAGTACTCCACGTGGCCTAACCACTGTTGACAAGTAGCGTATGACTTGGATTCCTCAAACCATCTTGTGTGGCGAAATGACCTTTGCCACTAACTCGAAAATCATTACCGATTGCCTGGACTATGCAGTAGTCCCAACCATACTCAAACATAGTAGGCATTCATGTTTGGTAGTCAAAATAGCATGTAACAATCAATTCAATATAAATCTCACATAAGCATTTTAATGAACACATAGAGTACGTGTTAACATACATAGGCATTCATCCATAAAGCACGTAGTAGTAAGATAGGTTACGTGAAGGAAACTGTAACTATAGATAAGGTTATTGAGAATCCTATCTCAATGCCCTCATTACATACATTTCCACAAGTATTTTCTCACTCAGGCATTTTATCAAACACTTAGACTACACATGTTAACATACACGTAATAAATTAGTTATAACATATATGATACCAAATCCTATCACAAGGAGTTGCCATACATACATCAATCATGTAATCTCAATCAAATAATCATATTAGGCACAAATCATAATTTCATATTCATTCAAACATTTTAACAAACACATGGAATGCATTATATATAACATAGTTCACATAGTCATGTAATATACATAAATCACTGCATTTAAACACATGTAACAACAATCAAGTCAGTCATAAATCGTTACTGACATTGAAAGCCTTGAAAACCATAACCTAAACATTTATAGTTCGCACCTTTTGTCGATATACTCGAATCGAACTCAGCTTGTACACTAAGTCTTCGCCTACAACACAACGGCTACCTGAATCATGAAATAGGTTAGCTATTTCACCGATTCTACTATTTGGATTCCTAAATCAGATTAGGGTTAGGATTTTTTACTCAAAAATTGAATCGGAATCGCCAGTGTAGCGACACGGGAGAGGCGATTCAGCACGTAGAGCAGTGAGATTGAATCTAAGGAACTATCTCACACACACACACACACACTCTCTCTCATTTCTCCTCACTCTTTCCTTCTTTTTTTCCTCTCTTCTCTCTCCTAGGGTTTGAAATTCATATGGAATGAGAGAAGGGTGGGTTTAGGTCATTATATAGGTCCAGAACTGATGAAAATGGCCCCAGGGCCATGGTATACTTAGGTTATAGCCAGAGAGTGGCTGATTTAGTCCAACGAGGTTCATCTGGAGGCCCATTTTCTGCATATAATTTGGAGAAAGGTCCTGACATTGGATCTAGGTAAGATTAAGACTTCGGTCCTATCGGATCAGTGGATTGACCGTGGAGGACCTGTTTCAGTTCAACAGTCATTGGCAATCGATCAGGGCCACAAGTACACTGACATGTATTAAAAAATTTTCTTGATTCGAGGGTGTAATTGGGTCAGAATCTGATGGTCTGAAACCTTAAAATTGGCTTGCAAGTGAACAACTCAATTCACTTAAGTTTGAGTTCATCTTCTAAAGATATTCGCGGTTCTCACACACTTCGCTCCGGACTCAAGTTATGCGTTTCGGGATATCACTTGGACTTGATTTCTGAGATAGTTGTGAAGTCCAGTAAGGCGGTCATAACCATACAGTTTCACAGTGATCGGACTTTCAACGCGCGGTCCAGGTTCGATACGGAGTTTCGTGATGCTCTCGAGAGCAACTGGGTTTTGCGATGGATCCTAGATTTCTAGGCAATGTAGCGTTAGTGATTTTACTCGCTTCGGGTCTTACAGTTCATATAGAAAGTAGTTCAAGCTAATTCACCAATTAATTCAGTTTAGTACTGAATTAATTTTGGGCTAATTTCTACATAATTTGATCCTTAGTGATTTTTGCCTGAGGTGGTACTCGGGTCTTTGTACAAATTTTTCCGAGACATTACAAGCATGGACAAATCAAACATAAAGGAAAGTTACATTACCATTTAAATATACAAGGAGCCGCCTATAATGACTTATACAAACCAATGTCCTTATTCTTACAGTCATGAAATAAAATAATATTACATGTGAAACAAAGTAAATTTACAATAATCTTGAGCTGTGAAATCCTGTAATAACCCTTAACAAATACAGTCATGCATCTTCAACAGTAGTACTCTGCTCCTCATCAATCTGAACCTGAAAATCAATTAAGCCACCTGGGCTACTTATACAGTTATATATTTGATAGATGAGTGGCCAACTCAGTGTGAATTTTTCTCAAGATTACACACCGCCGTATTAGGTAAGCATAATTATAAAGAAAAGCATACAAAAAAATACATGATGCGGGTCATATTAGATGCATGGATGTGTGAATGCAATCGTCACCCTAGGGATGCTCATCTGTGTGGACAGTGGGCTTGTCACCCATGCAATCATCAACCTGGAAAAAGTATCCAGTCGGACAAATACGTACATCACGTACGATAGCAATAGATACTGGTCTATACCATGTATGCATGATTAGCTAACCTATTATTAGTCCAATTACAATCAGCCAATTTAAATAAGCTCAAAGGTCACTATAGGGGCTTGTCACCAGCGTAGACTGACAGTTCGGGCATAGGTCCCATACCACCATCCCTGGCTCATGAGACTCTTAGGATGTTTAATGGAAACCCGTCGACTAATGACCAATCATATTATAGTGTATGAGGCTTATCATCATAGGGTTGTATAGAATAAAATGTCAAACCCATCTAGGGAAAGTACCAAAATAAAACCACATAGGGCGGATATCGAAACTAAGCCACATATGACGATTAGTAAAACTAAGCCACATAGGGCTAATATCGAAACCATACGATAAGAAACCATCCTTTAAATCATTGGACATGACAACCCTGGATGGTAGGCCACATCGTTGATCAATTTAAACCACCCCTCAATAACCACTAAGCCGTAGGTCCATTACAATAACAACCAGTCGGGCTATATCCCAAGTATGGGTGTACCTTTATAGGTGGAGGTTTCCTGCTGATGTACCAATTTAAGTTCCATAAGCAATCCATAAATAATCCTCAAGCATGCGATAATATGTAAGATAAATGTTAAGTATGATAGCAATTTAATTCCAACAATTACACATAAGATTATAAGATGGAGATATCAATTATTAATTTAAATTAAAATAAAACTATACTTAAGCTAATGGAAAAATGGATAGCTCAAGGGGAAGAATCATCACCTTATGTTTGAACCACCAACTGATGTTGTTAGGAAGCGCGTGCACCCTTAGAATCGAATCCTACCATGGATTGTGAAGTTGTACGTGAGATCAGGTTTCTAAGAAGTATTTATGGTTAAGGTTAATATGACCTAAGGTTTGAATTACTTGTTTTTAGGGTTCTGATGTAGGACTTAGGGTGTTATTCTAGAGTTTAGTCCTAAACTTAAATTTTTAGGATTTGAACCCTAGTCGATGTGCGATTAATCTTAATGTTAATTTAGTAATTATAAAGTATTTATTAATATTAGTATTAATATTTTTTATATTAGCTAACATTTTAATAATAAAGTTGCACAAGTCCATAAATATACCAATATTATCTATTATTCTTATAATGACTAATAATCTCCTAAATAATCATATTAACAAGGATTAATACTAATTATCATATTACCAAGGATTAGTCCCATAAGGAGGACGATGATGTTTCCTAAGTCATAACTACCCATAATGAACCTAGTTTTGATGATAGATACTATGATCCACCATGAATCATGAAGTTTTACAATTAGGTCCAACCTAACACACTATCTACGTTTAGGATATTGGCTTAGAGTTTAGATCACTTAGGTCTAGGATTTAAGCGCTAATCGATGCATGTTTGACCATAACGCTAATAATATTAATAAATTTCATGGTGACCCTAAACATTGAGGATATGTTGCATTAATAATCATTGTGACGAAAATAACTAGTATGCTCTAATATTTAAGGATGATGAAATGCAACACTAATATTTAACAATTGTAATTTGTTTGTAATATCTAGCATTAGTATAGGTAGTTTACTAATGGTTAATTGCACATAATATTAATAATCCTATTAATGATAATAACGATAATATTGATAATTATAATAAAAAAAATTTCAATATGGATGGAGAAGGTGACTCACCTTGGTCGACTCAGTGGTTCAACTTTACTTCAATTTGAACTATCGACCCGCTCCGTGACTTGACCTAACTCGACTCAACTGAGTCGACCCAACTCGACCTTAACAAGGCCTAAACCAGGCCCAACTCGAGCCGAACTCGACAGCCACACCTGGCAATGAGTTGACTCGGCCCCAAACTCTCTCTCTCTCTCTCTCTCATTTTCTCTCCCTCTTTCTCCTTCTCATTTTCTTTCTTCCTTCCTTCTTCTTTCTCTTTTCTTCATTTTCCCTTTCCTTTCTCACTCTCTTCCCTATTCTCTTTCTTTGGTCAGTAGCAGCAGGACCGAACTCGGCCTGCCCCAAACCTAAACCAAGTTAGCGACTCGGTCCACTGACTGTAATGTGGTGCAACTCCACCATTTTCTTCTTCCTCTTTTTTTTTTCTTTTTTTCTTTCTCCTTCTTTTACATTTTGAAAAACCCAATTGTGGTTTAACTCGTCACAGGGGCGGCCCAACTCGGCCGCATCCACTCTCTCCCTTCCTCCACTTCTTCTTCTCCATCTTATTCTCTCCTTTCCTCCTTTCTTTCAACCATGGCCAGCAGGAACTCTAAATCTGGCCAGAGCTCACCTGAATAGGCACACCCTGCGCAATGCAGCTCGAGGAAGAAAACTCAAACATTAATGGTGAAATCTCGTCCGTGCCATTTTCCTTAAATCCGGTTGTTGTGGACGACTAAGATAGATGCAAGGGTGCTTGTGGAATGAAGGTTTTGAGGGTTGAAGGAGGTTTGTGTGGTGGGTTTCAAATGGAGTAGAAACGGATAGTTCTTTCTCATTCACGCCCCTTTTTTTTCTTTCCTAAAAACCTAGCTAGGATGGTTAAGATAAGCCTCCAAGGGACGGCTGAGATGGGAGGAGAGATCCTCACATGGATCATGCCAGCTGGCTGGAGAAAGGAAAGGAGTAGTTTTCGTTATTGGCAACATTATGTTTCTCGGTCCTATTTGCGCCAACGTTTGTATGCACATATGGTTGTATGAACGCGAATGGAGGGCATGGTTCTTCTTGTCATCTCCCATTTAACGAGATGGCAGTTTGGATCATACACGTGGCCACAGGTGGTGGGCCACCGATCAGATATTTCTTGGACGTTGTCCGTCCGCTGCCAACGCAAGAAAAAGAGGAATTCTCCTTTTTATTGGAGAAGCACGGGTCAAATCGTGCTGATCAGCCTGACATGCCTGGTGCACCTCGAGTGTGCACCAGCATTGTATACGCACCCCATCAAGTGGGGTCCACCATGATGTTTATGATAAATACCGTACATCCTATTTGGTGGGCCTTGCCATAGCTCTTTACCAAAAGTGAGGCAGATCCAAGGTCCAAGTGGGCCATCCTCTTAGATTTCACACCCCAATGGTGGGTTCCCGTCAATCTAATGGTCAGATCACCCTGAAATTGAACGTCGACGGTTAAAAGGTCCTAACGGGCCACTTGTAAGGCTTTCATAATTTATTACCAACCAATACTAATATTTATATAGATTTCATCACGTTGTATATTACTTATAATTAAAATAATTAAATCTCATACGCATATATAAATATAACTTTTTAATATTAACATGCTGCTATATACATGCTATTGGTCACATATTTATTAATATATAATTTATAATATACAATATCATACTATACATATATGTATGAATTGAAAATTGTATAATATCATGTTTAAAATCCCATTGTTAAATCATATACCATTTTATTAAAATATCTAATAATTTTTATGCACATGTTTATTTAAAAATGTATTTAATACTACGTTAATATTTATAATTCAATTATATTATAAATTTATTATTCATTATTATTATTATTACTTTTGTTATTATTATTATTGTTGTTGTTGTTGTTGTTGTTACCATCATCATCATCATCATCATTATTATCATTATTATTACTATTATTATTATCATGATTACTGCTACTATTATTATTATTATTATTCTTATTATTATTATCATTGCTATTATTTTTATTATCTTCTTTTTAAGGCCAAATTTTATTTTATTTCTTGTTAGTGGCATCTGTTAAGTTTGTAAGTTCTTATTAGGCCTTGGTCCCAAATTTAAGGTGGATTACCTGTAATTGTGGACCACATGGAATAATTTTCTTTTATAGTTTTAAGTTATAAGTTTTTGAGAAACAAGGATTAAATTGATTATAATTCGTTCCATGGCGGATGGCTTCATCTGTGGTTACAGGTCACTTCTATTCACCGTCCCAGATCTTAATGGTAACGCTTGAGTACTGGAAAGTACAAGGCGTTACAATTTAGGGCTCCATTTGCTTGGTAGATGGGGGGAGTAGTCTCCCTAGATGACCTTAACAGTGAGGGTGCCTGTTGTGCTAAGACCTGCTTGGTTCTACAACAAAGGATTCTGGAGTATATAATTGTTGCTAGTGGCGATCGTGATTTTGTTTTGATCATTAGGTCTTGAACTCCATGTTTTAGTGAAAAACATCACTCATAGAGTGACCCCTTGCTTGATAGAATGCGCAATACTTGTTTTTAGTATACTTTGGAGGTAAGGGGTTCAGTGGTGGCCTAGGTTGGAGTGGTGCAAGCAGTTTCCTCTAGAATAACAATGCTAATATGTCGCTATACGATTGGGCCAGAGGAGTGAATTGCCTAGGGGCCACGTTGTACTTACTTGTTTTATTATGGTTTGGGTAATGTGGATTCCATCAAGGTTGTTGTGGCGGCACTGGTGATGGCTATTATTGGCCCCGTTGAGGCTCCGTTGGTGTCCCTTGTGCTGAGGCGATGAGGTTATTAGTATTCGTTGGAAGGGGAGTGGCTATATCTCTACCTTAATTCTCGTATTTTCTTATTCTTTCCTCAAGCTTGGTTTTCTATGCAGGGCCAGACTAGTGAGGCCATGGTGCGATTATGCCACCTCTTATTATGACTTTCACCTGTTCCCCTACACCAATTTATTGGGCAAAGTTGGCATACGAGTATGAGATCAAATATCTTGATATGTTTGGATTAGCCGAGAGGAAAATCATGGAGATTTTTTCCTTGTCATTAGTGGGTGATTTTATTCTTGTTGCTGTGGTTCTCCAATGTCCTATGTAAGCAGCCAATGACTCGTCGCTTCTGTCTAAGGGCGGCCTTGTCTGCTGTAACACCCCATACTTTTCAGTACTTGGATGTTACCATTTAAATCATATTTGGGACACATAATCTGTAACTAATGCATTGCTTGATTGCTCACGAATTGCCCATCTTAACCTTCTAATTCGAGATCAATCTGCCCTTGATTGACCCTTGACTTCTCAACGCAGGATTACATCATCAACGATTATTCAACCCACAATCTAAATCTACTCGTTGAGGCATGTGATATCATACATAAACACCTTGAGATCAATTGATAAAATCAATCATGCATTAATCTAACCATTAAGAACACTTTTCATCCATCGATTAGACCATTAATCCATTGATTTTCAAGATGGACCATCACATCATCAGAGAAACCTATTTTTAGGATTTCGACTTCTTTGATAGATAAATCTAACCTTCCATGATTACTTTTGAGACCTGGATCGTCATATTCACTGTTCATGGGGCCCATAAGCCTCAACCTAACAATTCACCACCTGATCCTCACTATTGGGTCATATGGTCACTAAATTTACTATTGACTTTAACTCAAAATGGAGCCTAGGACATTTAGACCATTGATGTTTAGATTTGAAGTTAATCTGATCATTTAATTGTTGGTAAATGTTAGAAAAACTTACAAAATCAAGTAGTGTGGCCCACCTGAGTTTTTAATCTGCCTCACCTTTGGTCTAAGACCTTGAAATGACTTGTTAAAATAGATAGGCAGAGTGGATTTCTCTAAACATCATCATGGACACCACTTTAGATGGTGCGTGTGCACATGTACAACTACAACACACCGAACCTGGATTCGGGTCAAACTAAGTTTGACCCAACGTCGAAGAAGGAATTTGCTCAGTTTAACCCGACGTCGAAGAGGGAATTTGCTGTTCTTCTTTTGCATTTTCCCTCCAGTGAATGGACGTTGTCTGTTGGTGTCAATTATGGCCCACCTCCATTATACGGTAAGTAGATCTAAATCATTCATTTAGTTAAGTGTTTGATTCCGACAAGACCCCCCTTAATTGCATGTATTAAAACCCATCTGCATGCACACGATTTCCGGTGTAAGTAGTTGTGTGTGATAACTATCTAAAAATGAAAAGTGTTCTCATTGCCATGCTGAAAATCTATGTGTGTGAGAGATTCATTAATCCTAACCAATCATTTATGAGAAATCTTAGCCGTAGACCCTCCTTTTTGTGTTTGGATTTCATAACAAATGGCATGCGGCAAAGAATATTTCCGTTCTGGTTATTGGAATCTGTTATGAGTAAACTCCATCTAGATTGTTTATACAAGATGATCGTAGCCATCTGTATCAAAGTAAAGTAGCAAGGAAACCCTAGATCTCATGTTCGAATGCTTTCTCCTCCTTTCTTACGGCTGCAAGAGAAAACCCATCCACAAGCCTCCATATTCGAACCCACCACCCAAGCAGACTTGGAGCTTCAAAACCTCTCCTACTAGCTAGATTGATTCTCACCATCCACAAGACTCAAATTGGAGAAAAACCCAATGGATAACAATCCTCCATTGGAGCTCGAGCTTCTTCCCCAAGAGCACTGCCTCGTCTCCACCACTATCATAGCCCACATCGAGTCGTTGTAGTGAGTTTAGCTGAGTTTTAAGCGAAGTGTAACACCCTGAACTTCTCAATACTCGAGTATTGAAAGTTTTCGAGTGTTATAATGAAATTTAATTTAGTATATACATGTTTATGTCACCAAGTTAGCCTTTCCTAACCTAACATCTATTTTTTAACTTAAATTTGACCATTGAGAATAATCTTCATCCATGGATAAAGTCATCCGACTGTTGATTTTTAAAACATGATCATCATAAATCTAAGTATTCTCACTTGTCCATCATAACCAACCGTTTAGTCAACCATTCACCACTACGTAAAGATATTTGACCGTCCACTTTGAGTTCGGACCACCTGATCATAGTAAACTAACTGATCTTTACATCCGCTCGTATACGTATTGAATCAAGATGCTGATCCATTCATCTTGTTCATGACCTATGAATATACTTAACCCACCTTCAAAACTACAATATGAAGAACTTATAAATGTGAATAAGTCACTTGAATCTAACGGTATATATGTTCTACCTCTTGATCATTTTAAAAACTCACTTTGTGTTTATCTGTTTTCAAAACTGACTGTACATCCACTTACATACACGGTCAGAGTACTAACCATTAAGTTTACTTATTTTTGACATGTCATTTGATCATCTATCATATTATTTGATATATGTATATTGCCCTAATTAATGATAATTTTAATTATTTGGTGAATAAATATTTATTTGTAATGATTTAGATATGAGTTTTTTTGTAATAATTTCTTAGAAACGTGCATATTACCACGTAGAATCAATAGATTTCTCAAGACTCTCAGACCAACGATAATTATGAAAATACCATTAACCTAGACCCTTGAATTCTAGATTACATGTTTCTCATGATCCATTTGGTGTGAAATTTTATACCATGCCTATGTATTATAAATGAATCATATATGTCAAATTTCAACCCATAGATCATTATAAAAGTGGTTCAATTGATAAATCAGCCCCTTAACCATTGATTATGGTGTCCATCGAGTGATGAAAGCTCATGGGTAGTCATAATAGGATATTTTCCTTCATATGAAAAACTTGGATTTCCCATCATATGCAGCAAGTGTGGACTATGAGAACCCTATCTTGGTTGGCTTTTCCTCAAGTGTGAAGTTAGTCATTTTAGGCTTACCAACTCTTTATAAATCCGGACCTTCCTCGCAACTCAAATTCGGACCACACTTTGGCCTCATACAAATACGAAATTATACAAAATTTAGACTTCGATCTATGATTCTACACCATTGAATGTTGACCGCCTTAAAGCCAATTCATTCCTTTTGGCGCAATAGGTGAAATTTTAAATGTGGGCCTTTTCCACCATCGATCAATCACCAAAATTTGCCTAATCAATTTTCTATCCCAACTACACATTTCTCCCAAAATTGGCCCTTGATTATTAATCGTGGGCCATTAATTAAGATCAAGTTTATTTTGGCATCCGTTAAGAGAGTTTTCAAGATAAGCCAATCTAAATTTTGGATCACTAGGAGAATCAAGTACTTTAACCCTATTGGAGGACCCTGACACTGTGAATGGATTAGATTTAAATAAAGATCGCTAGAAAAGAAAATTTTTAGAAACCCAATTGAAATGGGATGTGACATACCGCCTCTCATGGCCACCCCCTAACAAAAGGGGGTGTGTGTCCCTTCTCCACGCACAAACCCACACACGCTCACCTTCCCAATTGTTCAAGGAAGAAAGAGAGAGAGAGAGAGAGAGAGAGAGAGAGAGAGAGAGAGAGAGAGAGAGAGAGAGAGAGAGAGAGAGAGAGAGATTCAAGCCTAGACTCTCATTTCTTCTCCATACGTGTGTTGTCTCCCGCTCGCTCGAGCGATGTCATGGTTCATGTAGAATCTTTCCTACATTGAGATCTACTTAGGGTTTGCATCTAAGCTAAGGTGAGGGGTTCCTTTAAGCTTTCACTAATTTGAGTTGATTTATACACTTTTTGTCTTATTTTTACATACTTTCATTTTATTGTGATTTTCCATGCAATTGATTTATGGACTATTATGAATTATTTATCCTTGTGAGAATTATGGTTAAGATATAATTTATACATATTTGATTTTTATGAATTCATGTGGAGTAATGGATACAAGCCTTTCCTTTCGCCAATTTTGAGAGCAACACATGTACCACTCTATATTGAGTTGGCTTTTGTTCCTCTCTCTTATTTTGTTGAGTTAGACTATTGCTACTATTCTCTTTTGTTGAGTTATCCTATTGCTACTCTTCTCTTTTATTGAATTAGTTTATTGCTACTTTTTCCTGCTTTATTAGGTTAGCCTTGTGCTACCTCTCTTATTTTATGACTTGGGCCCATGTCTTGGAATTTCAAAACTCTTATAGTTCGACTTATTTCCCTATTGATGCAAGTGATGTGTTGAAGGACTCACAACTAGTGACTTATATGTATTTATTTATCATAGACGTAATGCCCTCTGGGTAGTGACTTGATCACAACCCCAAGTGTAGGGCCGTGATGTAGTAATAATCTCGGTAAGACAGAGGTCGAATCCATAGGGACTAATCTTGTGTGTATTCTAAAAGCAACTAGAAATAGAACTAGAAGAAGATGTGAATTTAAATCTGAAATATAAAGAAGGAATTGTGAGTAATTTAATAGAAACTTGTAAATTCAAAGGAACTAGGGTTTCTAGGGACCACTTGCGTCTATTAGGATATTTCCTTATTTGATTCAAGGAACTCAATTGGAATTGGAGTCCTATCTTATCCAATTGGGAGATATATCAATAAGATCGGATTTGAATTTTCATTAACCTAATTCTCAATGGATGAGAGTTGAGCGGATTGGAAGTGATTCCATCATCTGACCATGCCCAAGAGACGATGGTAAACAACAACACATACCAATCCCACAACCAAATATAGGAGAATTGTGAAGGTTAGAAGAGATTCCATCAACTAACCATGGCTAACGAGTGATGGTGAACAAAAAAATTTTCTAACTTCACAATCTTAATTCAAAAAAAGAAGATACTCAAATCTCTTGTAGATCCATTGTTATTTGAGTCACAACAAACCATTAAAAACTAAAAGTATTCGTAAATATCAAATTAAAATCAAAGAAGTTCAATAAGAACATGAACCAAACAAGAAAAACATCCTAATTACGCTACAAGCCTCACCCCTTAGCCATAGCTAAGGGATCTACCTAACCATAGACATGATTGGATTCACAACCCTAAAAGAAAGCATTAAAAACTAAGAAGAAAGGAAGAAAGAACTCTTGGATGATGACTCCACCCCTTTGCTATGTTCCTCCAAACCTTAGATATTTCAAAAAGACTTGAAAAACCCATATCTATAGGCTAGTTTTTGTAAAATCACAAAACCTCCTCAAATTTAGGCACTCCCCGTAAGCTCTTCGTAATGCTTCGATGTCATTAAAGGGGTTTGAATCTGGAAGTCACGCCTTTTCTACTTTCGCACTACGTAACTCTCCATGTCATCGAACCTTCCTTCGATGTCTTCGATAAAGTCCTTCGATGTCGTCGAAGGGTCTTTGATCCATTGATAGTGTTTAAAATAGTCCAGCGAGTTGCTTCAATTTCTTTAATAAATTCGATGCCAGCGAACAACCTTTGATGTCATTGAGCATCGTCTTTGAGTCATCGAACATGACTTCAAGTCATCTAGAATTGCATCCAATATGTCTAACAACCAACTTGATTTTTCAGTGAAAATTCGATGTCATCGAACAATGGCTACGATGTCATCGAACAGTGGTCAATGACATAGATAATGAAGTGAATTTCAGCACTTTGTTCTTCCAAATTCCTTCCTTCTCCACTTGGTTTTCTTAGATCTTGGGGTCTTGAAATCTTCAATCTTCGTCTCCAAAGATCCATTCTTCTCTATAACAATTCTTGAGCCTTAAATCCATGCTTTTAACACTCTTTTCAATCCAAGCTCTTAAACTCACCTTGCAACACAAACATGTATAAAATATACCATTAAGCCTTATCATGTTCGTAAAACCAAGATATAAATGGGGGAAAATATGCAATATTTGAGTCTCAACACACTCTCTAACCAACATTTTGCTAGTCCCCAGTAAAAACATGCGTAAAATAATCTTCCATCTTTAAAGTTCTAAACCTTTTTCTGAAGATAATCTTTTGTGCAATCAAGTATGAATGAGTAGAGTTAAGACAAGAAAGTGAGATTTTGAAAACCTAAAGCTGAATCACATAAGCAATCAATCAAATAATTTTTTTATCAATTAAACCAAAGCATATGTTCATATATCAACTTTTTCTAATGTGCTTAGTGAAATTCAACTTACTTCTCATAAGAATACTGTCGTTTCATGATGTTAGCCGTATTCATCATATCAAGAGTAAATTAAGAATTCAAGTACTGATTCTGAACTTATCCCCTTCTCCTTCTTTTTTCAGTTTTAGATTTTATATCGACAGTCACTCTTATTCATTCTTTTCAGAGATATTTTTCATTCCCTTAAAAAATGTTGTCATTTTTTTTTCATTTTTTCTTTTTGTCGATCTCTTAGTTTTTAACTAGTTTTGTCATCTTTTAAGGTGGACCAAAATCTCCAGACTCAATTCTCAACATTTATCAATGATTCGCATGCTACCAATCAGAAATCCTAGCATATCCCAAGGAAGCAACTTGAACGTGTTTTGTGATCTAGATTAACATGATAATAAATTTTCTCTTAATCATTTAAGAACCTTAGGTGAAAGTCCACTTGGGTGATTAAACTTCAACAATTCAAGATTCAATCTTTATCTTATTATCCTACTCAATGCATTCTTAATTACACAAACTATCTCTTCCAAACAAGTTTTAGTTTGAAAATTTCTAAAATTTCACAATTTCTACTCAAAACTAAACAAAATACTGATTAGTTTACCTAATCCACACCCCCAACCTAAAATTTACATTGTCCTCAATGCAAAAGAAATAAACATGTAATGCACATGAGACAACGAAAAGAAATGGAGTAGTGATGGAAAGATAGTATTTGGAGCAAGGAAATTTGAAGCTTTTCCACAAATCTTAGTATAAAACGGATTAGTATAAAATGAAACTAAATAAACTTGAAGCAAACTATCCTAGTCCTAAACTTATGAAAGTAATGAACCTAACTACACCTCCATCAGACTAAGAGATCAGTCCTAGTATACAGGATCAGTCAGAGGCATGGACATGTCCTTTGAATCAAATTTCTCAACAAATGGCTTTAAAAGATGTCCATTTACTGTGAAAGCATTGCCATTGTTTGGATTCTTTATCTCAACGACCCTATGACGATAGACATTAGTAATAGTGAAAGGGCCGGTCCAATGAGATTAGAGTTTACCCGAAAAAGGATGTAACTGAGAATTGTACGAAAAGACTTTTTGGCCAATCAAGAATAATTTCTAAAGGATGTTCCTGTCATGAAACACCTTCATCCTATCCTTGTAAATTCTCGAGTTATCATACGCATAATTCCAGATTTTCTCAAGTTCATTCAATTATAATTTGCGCAACAAGCCAGCGTTGTCCAAATCAAAGTTTAAATTCTTAATAGCCTAGTAGGCTCTATGTTCCAACTCTACAAGTAAGTGGCAACATTTCCCATAGACCAGTCTAAAGGGAGACATTCCAATGAGAATTTTAATGGCTGTACGATAAACCTATAAAACATCGGTCAATCAGATTGACCAGTATTTTTGGTCAGGGTTAACTGTTTTTTCCAAAATATGCTTAATTTCCCTATTGGAAATCTCAGATTGCCCACTTTTTTGTAGGTGGTATGGAGTGCTCACCTTATGAGAGAGCCATATTTCTTCATTAAGTTTGTGAATGGCCGATTACAGAAATGTGAGCCATCATCACTAATGATTGCACGAGGTGTTCCAAATCGGGAATGGATGTTCTCTTTTAAAAACTTAATGACCGTTTGATGGTCATTATTCCGGCATGGGATTGCTTCGACCCATTTAGTGACATAGTCTACTGCTAGTAAAATGTACAAATTCCTGAAGGATTGGGGGAATGATACCATGAAATTGATGCCCTAGAAATCAAATGCTTTAATGATCAGAATGGGGTTTAGAAGCATCATATTTTGACAAGATAATGCTCCAAACTTTTGGCAACACTCACAAGCTTTTCAAAACTCATGAGTATCCTGAACATAGTGGGCTAATAAAAGTCGCACTGTAGAATTTTATCCGTGGTCTTTTTAGCAGAAAAGTGACCACCATAGACCTGAGAGTGACAGAAGGAGATGACACTTTGGTATTCATTTTTTAGCACACATCTCCTTAGAATCTGGTCTGGGCAATATTTAAATATATACGGATCATCCCAGAAGAATTTGCGTACCTCTGTGAAGAATTTATTCTTATCTTGCATAGTCTAATGTGTTGGCATGAAACTTATGGCAACATAATTAACAATATCAGCAAACCAAGGTGAGTGGGAGACTTTAAACAATTGTTCATCAGGGAACATGTCGTTTATAGGTGCTGTCTCAAGGGAATTAGGGAGGTCAAGTCTCGAAAGGTTAGCCACTACATTTTATACTCCCTTTTTTTATCTTTTATTTTCAAATCAAATTCTTAGAGTAGGAGGATCTATCTTATTAGGCGGGGCTTAGCATCACTCTTAGAAAGAAGGTACTTGAGCACCGTAGATCAGTGTAGATGATGATCTTAGATCCAATCAAGTAGGATCTAAATTTTTCCAAAGCGAATACCACGGCCAAGAGTTCCTTTTTCGTAGTAGAGTAATTCAATTGGGCAGGATTTAGAGTTCTACTTACATAATGAATAACGTAGGGCTTCTTTTCTCTTCTCTAATCTCTTGTCTTGTAGGTAAAAATCCACCAGATAACATAATTAAGATCCTAACATTAAACGTAATTGTAGATAGTTTATAAAATTTGATCTAACCATGTAGTTTGTAATTCATGGTAGGATTTGATTCATATGGGATACCAATGTGGGTTTACCATCCATAGGTTGTCTCACTTACATGGCTTTGGGAATGACTTCTTTACTGCTCTGATTTAATGCTGCCTTACATAACCTCTTTACCGTTTCGATTTAATATTTACTTTGTACAACCTTTTACTGCTTTGATTTAGTATTTGTCCCATGGTTTGATATTTGCCCTGCGTGGCTTCTATGGTTCATTCTCATACAACTATGCGATGGTAACTCCTACGTATTGAATTTGATTGGCCATTAGTCGATGGGCATTCATTAAACATCCTAAGGCGAAAAACTTCATGAGCCGGGGATAGTGGTCATGGGACACTATGCTCAAGCTCTCGGCCTACACTCGGTGACGAGCCCCTCGTAGTGACCTTTGAGTTTACTTAAATTGACTGGTTGTAATTGGAATAATAATGGTTTGACAAATCATGCATTCATAGCATACTGGCGATGACAGGTGGCTAATTCTAGATTCATAGCATACTGGGGTATCATTTTGCTAGCTCCCAGACCATCAACTATCGGCCTACGTACGTGATGTACGATGACTTGGTCATTATGCTGTACATGATATATGCACATGATGTGCTATGCTAGTGACTAGTCAAATGCATGGGTGACGAGCCCAAGTCTGATTGGATGAGCATCCCTAGGCCGATGTGCATTCACGCATCTATGCATTTAAACAAGACATCATCATGTATTATTTTTAATGCCTTGTTATTTTTAATTATGCTTAGTTAAGGCAGCGATGTGTAATCTTAAGGGGAGTTCACACTGAGTTGGCCACTCATGTTAGTGCTATGGTCTCATGCTCCTTTGGTTGTCAAATTTTATGTGTCAAAATCTCTATATATGTGTTGTGTTTATTGTGTTTGTTTCTTGATAACTATGTTCGAGGCACCTCATCAACACTTCAAGTTCAAGCTAGTTAAGTTCAAGTTAGTACAAGCTACAATAAAGAGTTCAAGCTACAATAAAGATTTCAAGCTACAATAAAGAGTTCAAGTTCGAGACTCAAGATAGATCGGGAGACAAGTGCAACTTAAAGTGATACTAAACCTTATGATGTGTTCAAGCTACATCAACTTAAAAGTGAAGTTTTTAATGTCCATATTTCGTGTCCCAGGTTAGATAGACCTTACTTTGACCTTAGGGTAGGTCATTTTGGATACATAATTCAATTTTTATAATTATGCATGATTCTGGTCTGTCCTAAGACTAGTCTTGGATCTAGTTTGACTAGTCCTAGCACTGGTTCGACCAGTCCAAGAAATTTTAAGACCAGTCGTAGTTTTGTTATGAATTATCAGATTTTTTCTGTTCGGCTACAACCAGTCCTGGAGTCTGCTCGACCGGTCGTATGATGGTCTCGACTCGACCTTCGACCAGTCGTGGAGCTACGACTCAAACTCCAGCGACTAAATCAAGTGTCACATGACTAGTCGTAGAGGGGTCTCGACCGCTCGTGGACTGCCTTCGACCAGTCGTGGACTGTCTTCGACCGGTCGTAAAACGGTTTTATCCGATCGCGCTCAAAAATTCAAAAATCCGTTTCTTCTTCGACCAGTCGTGGTGACCCTAGGACTAGTCGAAGATGAATTTTTACAGCTATAAATAGCACATGAATTTCAGAGTTATTCATTGAAAATATAAGTAAATTTGAAGCTCTACTCTGAGATAAGTTTGTGTTTATTTTTAAGCTATATTGTGCATAATTCTACTTCCTTTTGTTAGCTTTTTACTATTTAATTTTATTCTATATTCCAATCTGATTTGAAAAGAGGAATTATTATTTTCCTTCTTCTTGGAATTAAAATCAAATGGAGCTAGCCCAATCTGATTTAATTTAAAATTAATTAGAACTTAGAACCATTATAAAGTGAGTATTGGATATTGAACTTTCATATTCAAACATCTACTCCAATTGGTTCTTTCGGGCTGCTACAAGAGGAGAAATCCAGGTATTTTACAAATTTATAAATTCCATTCTATTCTGGTTTTTGTTTGGGATTCCCCAAAAAAATCTCAATTTTTGTGGTTGTCTGAGGAGAGCCAAAAAATTCAGAAAAGAGGGGTTTTTTTTTTTTTTTTGTGTAAGCCCAAGTGAAAAAAACACAATTATGAAGGTTTTAGGTGAACCTGTGAAACCTATTTTGATAGTGAACGTTAATATCCCTATGTGAGGATATTAGGAGTGGAGTAGCATTCTGTGTGGCTGTTTTTTAACGGTTGGTGAACACACAGGCGAACCACTATAACTCCTTGTCTTGTGGATTGAATGCTTGCTTAATTCTTTATCTTTTATCATTTAGTTTTGTGGAATGTATATATGGATGTGAATGTTGTAACAATTTACATTTCAAGCAAGTGTGGAGAATGGTGTAATAGTTTAGAGTTTTATTTCAGCAATTTATCTCTTGCTATTCCTTTATCAATTTGAGCTTCAATTTTTATAATTATTCTAGTAAGGTTTCCCTACCATTTTTATGGTGCATGGTTGTCCTTAGAATAATCAATTCTTAAGATTACAATTTATTCTTTTTTTAAATTTATATTTTTCTCTTTTGGTTTGAGTTCTTGATACAAAGATCTTTCTAAAAATCAGGTTGTCCTACCATAAACCTTTGGTTTTTGGTGTAAGGTTGTCCTTAGAACAACTTTTGTATCAATCTCAAGATCTGAATTTTGAGGTTGCATTGTGAATTGATTTATTTTAGTTTAGCTATCTATTTAATTTAATTCCACTATATTTAATTTTAATTTGGCATAGTCCTATTCACCCCCCCCCCCTCTAGGACATATAGCTTGACCATTTTAACTCATCCATCGAATATATAACCATACAAGTAGTACAGGTGGCTTAAAGATATTCATGTCCAGATTGATAGAGAGCAAGGTGCAATTATCAGGGATGCATGGTTGTATCTGCCAAGAGAAGCTATGCGATCTTGCGGCTTAACTTTATATGCATTTTATTATTTCTCATGTGTAAATTGTTTAATTCTTGTATTTTTTAATTTAGAGACATTTGTTGTATAAGTCATTTAGGCAGCCGCTCGAGTACTCTAAATGTAAATGTAAATTTTTCTTATTTTTGATTTATCCATCTTTTTCTAGACTATTAACTCCAAGGAAAGAAAATAAGAAAAATAAATATATCTGAAATTTGGCTATTTTAAAAGGTTAACACTTAGGTTTTTGAAAAATGAGTCATATACTCGGGTTTCAAAAATCTGGGGCGTTACACCACCCCAATAGCATGGTCTAACACATCACACATTATCTAAAAAAGAATGCTCCAATCGGGTGGCTACATTATAGGTATGGTAGTCAACATGAACTTGAGCTTAGAGAAAGCTTCTTGGCATTGCTTAGTCCACTCATATGGTTCATCCTTTTGAAGTAGATTACATAATGGACGAGAGAGGTGACTAAAGTCCTTTACGAATCTCCTTTAAAATCCAGCGTGTCCTAAGAAGGATCACAAGTCTCGTATGTTCTTGGGTGGAGGTAGGGTAGAGATAAGATCGATTTTATCTTTATCTACCTCAATTACCTTGGACGAGATGATATGTCCAAGAACAATTCCCTTACGAACCATAAAATGACACTTCTCCCAATCAAGTATCAAATTCTTTTCCTCACATCACTTCAGCACACATTTAAGATTCTCCAAACAATCGCTAAATGATGGACCAAAGATAGAGAAGTCATCCATGAAGACCTCTAAATATTTTCCCACCATGTCAGAAAAAATACTCATCATGCATTGCTGAAAAGTGGTGGGTGCACATAATCCAAATGGCATCCTTCGATAAGAAAAGGTGCCAAAGGGACATTTGAATGTAGTTTTTTCCTGATCTTCAAGGGTTATCTCTATCTGGTAGTAGCTCGAATACCCGTCAAAGAAGTAATAGTATGAGTGACCAACTAGCCTTTCCAAAATTTGATCAATGAAGGGCAAATGAAAGTGGTCCTTCCTTGTGACAGTATTCAATTTCCTGTAGTCAATACACATTCTCCAACTAGTAGTAACTCTAGTTGGCATGAGTTCATTGTTGGCATTGGCTACGATGGTGATTCTGGACTTCTTAGGAACCACCTGAGTTAGACTCACCCATTGATTATCAGATATAAGGTATATGATACCCACATCGAATATTTTAAGTACCTCATCTTTAACCACTTCCTTCATATTTGAATTTAATCTACATTGTGGTTGCCATAAGGTCTTCAAATTATCCTCCAGATAAATGCTGTGAGTATAAATCAAAGGGTCAATTCCTTTGAGGTCCGTAATTAACCATCTAAGGGCTCCTTTGTGCTTAATGAGAGTAGAGATAAGCATACTCTCCTATTCTTGCTTTAGGTGGGAGGAAATCACTACCGAGTATGTTTCATCTTGACCTAAATAAACATATTTCAAATCAAAGGGTAAAGGTTTTAGGTCAAGCTTCGATGCCCTGAGGTTAGACGGTAGAGGCACTACATCAGTTTGGATTAATTCTTTAAATTATGGCCTTCACCGGTTAACTTCAAGTGCTGACATGGTATCCAGCATGGTTCATATCATCATCTAAATTATGGGAGTGGGCCAGGCACATCGCTAGAGGGTCAGAGGATAAGGTCAGAAGTGTTCTATCTTCTACAAGAGAATCAATCAAGTTAATATCGTAGGCATCGTCATCATCCTCTACCTGTCGGCTTATATTGAGAAAGATATTGAGCTCTAATATCATATTCCCAAAAGAGAAATTCATGACTCCATTCCTATAATTAATGATTGTATTTGATATAGCAAAGAATGGCCGACCATGAATGATAAAAATTTGAGTGCTCATGTCCATGATGGGTTAAGTATCCAAGATGATAAAATCTACTGGGTAGTAGAATTTGTTAACCTGGACAACACATCCTCAATTATCCTTCTTGGTACACGAATTGAGTGATCGGTAAGTTATAATGCGGTCCAGGTGGGTTTTAACTCACCCAGACCCAGTTGTTCATAGACCGAGTATGGGATCGGATTTACGCATGCTTCTAAATCAAGAAGTGCATACTCAATCTAGTAATTCCCAATTACACAAACAATGGTTGGGCTAGTAGGATCTTTGTACTTCTGTGGCACATTTTGCTTTAGGATGATACTCACTTTTTCTTTTAAGAAGATTTTTTTTTGAATATTTTGTAGTCTTTTGGTCATACATAAGTCTTTTAGAAATTTGGCATATGAAGGTATTTTTTTAACAACAACTAGTAAAGAAATGTTGACCTTTACTTGTTTCAACACCTCTAGAATGTCCTGAGATTAGAGAGAGGTTTTGGTGCAATCAACCATTGGGGGAATGGAGCAATCGATTTGCTCTGAATTTATGGTTCTTCCTCATGTGGAGCATCTCTAAGTATACCAGTCTCATCTACTTCCAGGTCCTTAGGCTTCTCAACCCTTATCGGAATCGATTTGTGAATCATCTTCTCACTCCTAAGAGTGGTGATAGACTTAGCTTGCTCCATTGGATTTAAAGAGCTTGGTTCACTAATTCCGTATTGCGGTTTAGGATTGGGGATAGGTTGGGCTGGAGGCATCCCTTTCTCTATAACTATAACATGTGATTTTATCTTTTGTAAAGCCTTTGTAAGTTCTTATAAGGCTTAAAGAGTACTTTGCTGAATGAGTTCTTGAGGATTTTGAACCAATTCCTCTTGAGGTTTCCCTTGATTTAAGAATTGATAAGGGATTCCTTGAGGAGTAACAATTTGTCCATTCCTTTAATTGAAGTTTGGATGATTTCTCTAACTAGAATTGTAAGTATTGGAAGTGGGTCCTTTCAAAGGCCTTTGGTGATTGTTTAAGACATTTGATTGCCCATTCATAATTTCTTAAAATGCAGGCATTGTTGGACAATTTTCAGTTGTGTGAATGTTGTAAGCACAAATACTGCAAATAGTTTCCTTAGCCTTATCCTTCTTAAGTTCTAAGACCTCGAGTTTTCTTATGAGATTAGCCGCTTTAGCATTCATATCATCATCCTCTTTCAGGAGATATATTCCGCCCTCTCCTTTGATTGAGTAGGCTTAGACATGGTGCTAGGTTTTGGGGAGATGTCCCATGATTATGTGTTTTTAGTAAGTTTGTCAAAATAATCCCATACATCATCGACATTTTTGTTCATGAATTCCCCATTACACATAGTCTCAACTAATTAGCACATGGAAGATGTCAGTCCATCATAGAAGAAGTTTGTTATGTAACGCATTTCAAAATCGTGTTGTGGGCATGAATTGACACGATCCTTGAACCGCTCCCAACATTAGAAGAATGTTTCATCTTCCTTTTAGGCGAAGTTCATGATCGACTTTCTGAGGGTGTTCATTTTATGATATGAGAAGAATTTCTTTATGAACTCCCTTGTCATGTCGTTCCATCTACCAATAGATCATGGATGTAGTGAGTGAAACCATGTCTTAACTTTATCTTTTAAAGAAAATGGAAAGCGTTTCAGCTTGATCATGTCCTCAGACACAGTAGGAAAATATAAAGTGGCTATGATCTCATCAACCTCTTTTAAGTGTAAATATGGATTTTCAGATTCAAGTCCATGAAATTTTGGAAGGAGTTGGATCACCCCTGGGTTGATATCCATGTTTCCTATATTTTCTAGAAAAATCATAGGGGAAGGTGTGCTCATCTCCGCTGGTTGTAAATAATCTCATAAAGTATGAGGCGGGGGTGCTTGATGCACCTCATTTTCATCTTGTATTTCCTCAACCTGAGGTTGAGGTGGATTTGAAGGTTGATTGGCCAGTTGATTAACAGCCATAACTTCAATTAACTCTATGGATCTCGAGTGGTGTCTAATTTTGTGATGGATAGATAACCCCTCAACCAATCCGCATTCACTTAAGAGACGTCGAGTGTTTTGACGGACCCGCTTGGTTATAAAACACTCTTAGCTCTCAAGTAACTAAGCTAACCAAAACTTAAGAGAGAGAAAACTAAAGCAATTAAGAGATCTAGAAAAGATAGAGAATTAGAAAGAAGTTACCAAATTAGAAGTTTCTATACTAAGATCCTGTAAAACAGAAAAACAAATTACTTTTTAAAAACAAATTAGAAAAGTAAGTTAGTTTCTAAAAACAAATTAGGAAAGTTCCTAACCTAGAAATAGAAAGATAAGTTAGTTTCAAAAAATAATTCAAAAAAACCCTAACCTAAAAATACAAAGTAAACAAACCGTAATCTTTACCTAATTCTAAAACTAATTAATCTTAGAAAAATGCAACTGTTAGTCCCCGGCAATGACGCCAAAAACTTGTTCATAACCCTAAGTGTAAAGTCGCGATGTAGTAATAATCTCGATAAGACCGAGGTCAAATCTATAAGGAGTAATCTTTTGTGTGTTCTGAAAGCAACTAGAAATAGAACTAGAAGAAGATGTGAATATAAATCTGGAATATAAAGAAGGAATTGTGAGTAATTTAATAGAAACTTGTAAATTCAAAGGTGGGAACTAGGGCTTCCAGGGATCTACTTGCAGCTATTAGGATGTTTCCTTATTTAATTCAAGGAACTCAATTGGAATTGGAGTCATATTCTATCCAATTAGGAGATATATCAATAAGATCAGTTTTGAATTTTCATTAACCTAATTCTTAACGGATGAGAGTTGTGAGGATTGGAAGTGATTACATCATCTGACCATGCCCAGGAGACGATGGAAAATGAAAATAGGAGAATTGTGAAGGCTAGAAGAGATTTTATCACCCAACAATGCCCAACAGACGATGGTGAATAATAGAATTTTCTAACTTCACAATCTCAATTCAGAAAAAGAAGATACTTGAAGCTCTTGCAGATCCATTGTAATTTTAGTCACAACAAACCATTAAAAACTAAAAGTATTCCTTAAATATCAATTAGAATCAAAGATGTTCAACAAAAACAAGAGCCAAACAAGAAAAACATCCCAATCATGCTACAAGCCTCACCTCTTAGCCCTAGTTAAGCGATATAGCTAACCATAGACATGATTGGATTCACGACCTTAGAAGAAAGCATTAAAAACTAAGAAGAAAAGAAGAAAGAACTCTTGGATGACAGCTCTACCCCTTTCCTCTGCTCCTCCAAACCCTAGATATCTCAAAAAGACTTAGGAAACCCATATTTTTAGACTAGTTTATGCAAAATTGCAAAATCGCCTCAAATTTACGCACTCCACGTAAGCTCTTTGTAACGCTTCGATGTCATCGAAGGGGTTTGAATCTGAAAGTCGTGCCTTTTCTCTTTCGCATTGCATAAGTCTCTATATCATTGAACCTTCCTTCGATGTCCACGATAAAATCCTTCGATGCTATCGAAGGGTCTTCGATCCATCGAATAAAGTGTTTAAAATAGTCCAACGAGTTGCTTTAAGTTCTTCAATAAATTCAATGCCATCGAACAATCTTCGATGTCAACGAGCATCTTCTTTGAGTCTTCAAACATTACTTCAAGTCATTAAGAATTGCATCCAATATGTCTATCAACCAACTTGATTTTTTAGTGAAAATTCGATGTCATCGACCGATGTTCATGTCATTGAACAATGGCTTCGATGTCATCGAACATTGGTTGATGACACAGATAATGAAGTGAATTTTAGCACTTTGTTCTTTTGAATTCCTTCCTTCTCCACTTGATTTTCTGGATCTTGGGGTCATAAAATCTTCAATCTTGGTCTCCAAAGATCCATTCTTCCCTTTAGCAATTCTTGAGCTTTAAATCCATGCTTTTAACACTCTTTTCAATCCAAGCTCTTAAACTCACCTTGCAACACAAACATGTATAAAATATACCATTAAGCTTTATCATGTTCGTAAAACTAAGATATAAATGTGAAAAAATATGCAATATTTGAGTCTCAACATGACCCTCTTAGTCGATGCATGAATCCATGGATTTGTTGATACCCAAATCGATGTAAGTAATCCACAATGCGTGTTACATCACCCACTGGGATTAGATGTCACAAATAGTCGCTCCATGAACAAATCATGTTATGTAATTCATCCTATCCATTTATTGTACCATCTTGAGGTGTTCACGGAAATCCACAGTAGTGTTGGACACGCCGAAGAATCTCCATTATTATGGGATGAAGAGCGAGCCAGATCTCAATGAATTGTATTCCATAATGTGGTGGTCACAATGTATGATGAGCCACACATATTATACTAGCCATGCATTCATGTAGATTAATTGTGTATATCGATACCATTCGTGGTGGTAGAGTACGAGATACATCGAAACCCTTACATTGTTATTTTGAGAAATTACTTGAATTTTGTTAATCTTGAAGGATAACCATTACTTTGAGTTAGGACATTGGCCCCCTCCAACCATGTAGATGATGCAGGTGATGCATAGGTTGAAGATATGAGAGATGCATACTCTCCTTATGAATGACTACAAGTGACGTGGGTTTATGTTGTCGATGCTTTCATTTTAGTTTAGCTTTATTTACGTTTCATATTACGAATTTGGATATTTGTAATAAGCTCACACCTGAGTGAGCATTAAATGATTAGTTAAACATTTATATTTAAAATGGGATAAGATTTATAATATGATTAGTTTTATTCTTGTGATTGGGTACCTTCGTGAATGTAAGCGGATGTGATCTAAAAAAATAAGGTGCAATTTTGAAGTATTCAATTATTACATTATTAACACTCAGAATTATTAGGCACGAGTATAAACTCGGGCAACGAAAATTTGGGGGCATTACACCAAGTCTGGGTGAGTCCAGAATTTATTGGTCACATTAAAAGAAAAAAGGAAGAGAAAGAAGAAAGTGGGTGAGGCTTTTTCCACCCTTCGAGTCATTGTCGCACCAACTCGACCCGAGTTAAGTCACTGACTTGCTTGAACTCAATCAAGTTGAGTCCAGAGCTGGATGGACTTGACATAAATGAAGAGAAGAATGAAAGAAGAAGGAGAGGAAAAGTAAGGAAAAAAGAGGGAGTTAAGTGCGACTCATTGAATCGTTGACTTGCTGGATTGGTAAGTCCAGTTATGTTGAGTCTGGTCAAGTTCAGTGAGCCTTGCTGAGCCAAGAAGAAGAAAGGAGAAGAGGGAATGCGGGCTGATGACTCGAAGCCATGCTGCATCTGACTTGCTGCTGAGTCACTGTATCAAGTTCGTCGGGTTAACTTAATCAGCCACCTAGCCACGGTATTGACTTGTTTGTCACCATGATGCAACACTTTTTGCTAGTCATTTAAATGCCTTTCTCAAGCTTGAAGCAGAAAAGGAAAGGAGAGAGAAGAGGTAGAGTCCTTTCAAGTTTCGGGTCCACTAAGTTAATTTAGCAACCCACTTAGTTGGCTGAGGTTTAGCCTATTGCCAAGTTCAAATATGGGTTTGGTCCAGATCTGCTACATGTGTTTTGGTAGAGAAGAAGAAATATGGAAGAAGGAAGAAAAGAAAGGAGAGGAAGAAGAAATAAACAAAATGAAGAAGAAGAAGAAAAAAGGGGCGGTGGTAGGTCAACTCAGTGAGTTGAACCGAGTTCAGCCTAGTTTAACTCAGTTCAACTGAGTTCAGCTAATTTTAGCTGAGTTCAGCTAAGATCAATTTAGGTTCATCTGTGAGTTCAACTGAGTTCAGCCAAGATCAGTTGAGTTCACCTGAGTTTAGCTGAGTCGAGCTGCCAAGTCGACTAATGTGAGTCAACTTTTTCTCCCCAAATTAATTTGTTTTGATTTACCATTAATTATTATTACTATAATTGTTATGATTATTAAATATGATTAGCCATTAATAGACTATTTATGCTAATATTAGTTATTACAAATAAATTATAATTTTAGATATTAGTATTTTATTTATCACTCTAAATTATTATCATCAATAGTAGATTATACTATTTATTACAATTGTAATGATTATTATTACCATGTGTATAAGGCCCGCATCTTAGTACTGTACTGTTCCAACAACTCCTGCGATCCTCTCCATCAAATTTTGGCGACCCGTGACATACAGACAACGATTGCATTGACCCTAAGTCACATCCCGAAGATCAGAGTCGACTCAACTAGAAACCTATACTCTTGTGACCTCATCGTTGCCGCGGTTCCAATGCCGCGTCTTGCGCACCAATACGATACCCAGGCTAGGAGTAGTGGGCCTGCGTATATTTCGGAGAAACACCACGCATTGTGAATCCTGAGAGATTCTATTTAGGAGAGAGGAATCTCTACCTATCCTTTCACATCAACTAGTCAAGTACAACCATCATTTCAAACCCATGCCTCTCTTCCGACCAAGACAAGCAACACATCCCCTCTTATCCCAAAAGTCAACTTAACCCATACTTTCCATGTTACCTCTCTTACACACCCATCATTCCTCTTACACAACCCATCCCTCCTCTCTCATTTCAATCCATCCCATCCCATTCCCTCTCATTCTCTAACCATTCCCTTGCAACCAAGAGGAGAGAAGATCTAAGGAGAGAAAAGGACCCAAGCAAGACCCATCTCCCTACCACCCAAACTCACCATCCAACCATCTAATCTTCATCATCCACCATTAAAGTGGAAGTTTAGGAGCTAAGGATTTCAAGGAACCAAGAAGGAGAGCAATAGGTGAGTGATCTTAGGTTTAGATGTCAATTTTATCCATGGGACAAGTGGGGCCTACCAATTAATGGTAAGGATCCCATTTTGGACCCAAGGTGTGACCAATGGCCCACCATGATGCATATGTGTAAATCCATGATGGGGCCATTCTCCATGGACCCCACCATGATGTTTATTTGATAACCAATATTTAGAGGTCACCTAGACCCTTGATTTTGTGGTGGGGATGGCATCCTCACCTTGATTTGTTAATTTGAGGGCCTACATATTTTAAGGGCCCATCTTGTTGTATGTATTGTATGGCAAGGGAGCTCATAGTGGCAGATCTCCCTCCACCACTCAATTCTCTCTCTCTCTCTCTCTCTCTCTCTCTCTCTCTCTCTCTCTCCCCTGTTTGATGGCCTGCCTGATGAATGTATGAGATCCACGCTGTCCAATTAGTGGGAAGCCCCTACTGTCCAAATCAGGGCCCACCTTGCTGCCATCGTCTAATAGTCCCCCTGACTACTCATTTTCGGGCAGGCTTGGTTGTGGGGAAACTCAAATATCAGCTTGACTCTAATGATGGTGGGCCACCATGTGGACACTACCTTGACGTATGCATTTTATCTACATCGTCTAGCAGGCAGGCCTACCCTGCTGATCGTTGTGGGCAACTTGTCTAGTGGAAAACACAAATGTTAGCTTACTTAGTTGAGTGGGGTGGCCCACTGACATGGACCCCACTTTAATGTATGTGTGTTATAGCCACTGTGACGTGTATTCTATCCACACCATCTGTTTAGTGGAGAGATCATGTTAGGACATGGGCCAGATGGGCTAGGTGTAATCGGACGGGTTGCTGTCAAACAATAGGCCTGGATGAAGGGAAAATACTAATATCAGCTTGATCATTGAGCTGGTGGGCCACATACACGTGGACCCTACCTTAACATATGGTGCATCCTCACTGTCCATCCAATTTTTCATACCATTCCAGGCCATGGGCCTGGGAATGAAGCAGATCTAACGCTCAGCTGACCATAGGTAATAGTGGGGTTGGCATTACCATTGGGACCTCCTTAGGCCCACTGTGATGTTTGTGGGAGGCCAGCGGCCGACCCACCTCCTGGATGGCCCACATCCAGTGGGACGCACCATGTATGTGTTTCAGTCTAGGCCATCCATTGGTTGGACACCCAGCTGGGCCAGGACGTTGTTGGACTGACCATCCAGTAGTTGGCCACCGTGATGCATGTGTTTCACGCTATCCATCTGGTGGGGCCCATTTGTAATGTGTAGGCCCACTATGAGGTGTATGTATTTATCCAGGCCGTACATTCGTTAGACGTCCAGCAGGCCCCCAGGTTGGTGGGCCGAACGTCTAGCAATCGGCCCACCTTCATGTATGTATTTTATATCCATGCTGTCTAGCATGTGTGGGGCCCATTAGTGCCTCGTGGGGCCCCTACACCATGATGTATGTGCTACATACTTTGTCCATTCATTTTAGGGCCATGGTCCCCATTACCTTTAGAGGCCCACCCTGATTTATAGGTTATGCGCCCAACCATGGGCTGCTTTGTGAGGCCCACTATGATGTATGTGTTATATACATTCTATTCCTCCATTTTTTAAAGGGGCAGTGGGCTGCCTTTTGAGGTCCACCATGTGTGAATGATGTGTGCACGCTATCCATTCGTTTTCTAGATATTTCGAGGGCCGAGGGGCCCATTGTAACACCCTGAAAATCGGGGGTCGTGTATAAACTCGACTCCCGAGTTCCAGACCGTCACTTATGCAACAAAAATGATTATGATTCAATGTTGTCTGAGTTAAAGAATTCACATGAGTAAAAGTATACCAAAATTGCAATTCATACTCCAGATTCAGTGATAAAAGCAAGCGAAAGACTAAAGGATATACATATCACTATATGAAAAACAAAATAGATCTCAACTGTCTCCAAAGTATGAATACATCTCTGAGTCTCATATACATGTAAATAAACAGAATCAAAATGTAAAAAATAGTCCCACTGAGAAGTCCCGTCAATCCAGGCCACCTAAGCAAAGCCGTCGTGGTACTGCATATATGAGAACTCGTCCTGGTCCTCATCATAATCCGGCTCTGCGTCCTGAATCGCTGCCTCACCTGCATCTAAGACAGGGTCTGGTGGGTGTTACAAACATCATCCTGTAACGTGGGAGTGAGTAGCTAACTCAGTGGAATAATGGAGCAAAGATTAGCATGTTCTCAAATCAATCATGCGATAATAGTAAAGCAGTAAATCAAACATTCCTAATACTGTTGTTAATGTAATATGACGTGACATGATGGATGCCCTCACCGAAGATCTCCCTAATGCGGCATCATCTTACGCCCGCGGCATGCTTTCTTCCCACAGTGCTTCACATCTTCCAGGCACACGCAATATGATGGTGATATGATTACCGAGTTATTATTAGTCCATTCATACAACAGGATTGAGAAACTAAGGTACTTTCCTTATATCAATCCCAACACAGATCCTGTCTAGGGTCGTCACTCCTAGTAATCTCATACGATGTATATTTTGTAGGTCACTGCAAGGGCTGCCAGGGCTGTTGCTCGCACTCGTTGCACCGCTCCCCCATCACCTTATCAATACAGGCCTACTGTACTCTCATTGCTACGAAAGGGTCGTCGCCTCCCGTAGACTTAGAATACGCTCGCGGTCACTACAAAGGGCTCATCGCCTGATCAGTGTAGGCCAACAGCAAGAATATAGTGTCCCATACCACTATAATTTGCTCACGAGTCATAGGTGCTCACTGGTCACTACGGGGAGGTTTGTGGCCCCAGCGTAGGTCGACAGCTCAACCACGATGTCCCATACCACCATGCCCGGCTCATGAGTCTTTATGGATCAAGGTACCATGGTTAATAGGGTTTACAATGGTAAGTTCAGTACCCTAGTTCAAGCAGTTATCACTCATACAAGGTGAACATACAATGGCCAGTCGGGTTACTTGACGAGCTCGATTAGCACGAGCGCATCTCAAGTCGAACGACATGAAGTGCATAAAATACTTCGTGTGGCCTAACCACTGCCGCCAACTCCAAAACACGACTCGCGTTCATCGACGCGTCGTTCGTGGCAAAGATAAGCCAACCACGAATTTACTCGGTTATCGACTGCCTGGACTAGGTATAGTCCCAAACAGTTATGAATCCACATCAGCAATCATATAAGAGTAATGGAAATGAAATACAATAATGTGAGCATGTTAACACATGTTATAATATACAACTTAAGTAAATCATCCAACACATGCATTTCATACATATAATGAAATCATGCATATAGCCAACATGTAGGAAATCATTTACATCAGCATATTATTTGAGAATTTAATCTCAAACTAATTCATAACACCATTTAATTCAATACATACTATTACAGACATTTATACAAACACTTAGTCTACACACTTAAGTCTACATATAGTATGTCGACTCAAAGTGCGCATTTGGGCGAATCTCTTTTCCAAACTGATTATGCACGCATTCCTAATATCCTAATGCGACAAGAAGCCATGTCAATCATATCAGTAAAATATGGATGAAAATAGTATTTCCTACAAATGACTAAAATGCCCTAAATCTCATATTTTTCGTCTACTTACGAAACAGGAAACGGACAGCATGTTGTACATGTCAAACGGTGTTGCCGTCGATAATCTACTATTAAACGACATTGAAAGCGTTGAAAACAGCCAATCAAAGCGTCTAAAATCCGTACCTTTTATCCTAGAAGTGTATTGATTCGAACGGAGCGTATATGCTTCGTCTACGGCGAACAGGCAACCTATTTCACAAGATGTATAAGCTACCATGCCAAGGAACCACCGAAACCTTAAATCAGCAAGTGTTTGGGGTCTTTTCTTACCTAGAAATGCGGCGAAATCGTCGGGAAAGTGATTGCGGTGCGTTGCTTAAGCACGTGCAACAGGTAGTGAAAGCAGCAGAAAGTTCTCTCTCACTCTCTCTCACAATCTCTCACCTTTTCTCTCACACCAGCTAGGGTTTCTTGCAAATTCGGATGGGTGAGAGAAGTGAGGGTTTAAAGCCCTTTTATAACCTAAAACATGCCTAAAATAGGCTTGGGAACAATGTTTACTTGATGCCTAACCAAATCGGGGCTGTTTCGGTCTAAAAAGATACTTTGGGAGGTCCCCTGGCCAAACGCGATCAGACTTAAGTTCATGCACGTCGGATGTCGCTCACATCCCATTTTCAGACCAGTAGTGTTCGTAGATTGCACATGGCGGTCCAGTTTCAGTTCAGTGGTCATCGCACGTAGATCAGGTCTACAAGTCTCGTGATATGAAATATAAATTTTTCCTGATCTAAGGGTGTAATTTGGCTGAATTCTGACGGTTAGAACGCTTAATAATAACGCGCCAAGTCGTGTGCCAGATTTGAATTTCAAATTCCAAATCTAACCCTATCTCACTCTCTTCACTCCAGGCTCAATGAAATAGCCTCTGAATGTCGGTTGGACTTGATCTTCGAAATGATTGTCAAGTCCAGCTAGGCGGTTATAACGGTCTAAGATTGTAGGTATCGAACTTTCGACGCGTGGTCTAGATCCAATACAAAGTTTCAAAGAGGTCCTGAGAACAAACCGGTTTAGAGTTTGATCCGAGGTTTTAGAGTATTATAGCGTCATTGGTTCTACTCGCTTTGGGTCTTGTAGAACGTATTTAAAGTGATCAGGGACTATTTTCCATCTACTCTAGCGTTGCGCTAGCTAACTTACACTTATTTTCTAAAGGAATTAATCTTACGCGATTTCTGGTCGAGTTGGTACTCGAGTCCAAGTACGGATTTTTTCAGGGCGTTACACCCGTCGTGATTCAGATTCTTATTTTAAGAGACCCACCCTAGGAGGCAATGGTGGTTAAATGTCCACCGTTGTAAACCTCCCTAGGGCCCATTGTTAAGCTCACTTTTCATCTCCCCTTATTAGGCTAACCCAGACCACTGGGCCCCCATTGATGATGGTGCTTTCCACCACACCTTGTAAGAATTATCCAAACCTTAGAGCCCACCTTGTATACGAATCGGGCCCCATAGGAAGGCTTAGTTTATTATATGATAAGAGAGGGTGAGGAAGCCCACTTGTTTTACATGGTTTCACCCTCTCAACTTATCTTATTGTATAGCCGTTAGACTCACCCATGAGGCCAATCCTTGATGTAAGTATGACACCTAGGCCATCCATTGTCAATAGGAGAGTACATCATCACCCCTTGCCGTAGATGGAAGAATATACAGTATCAGGTTTGGTATATCCACTGTTTAGAGCCAATCTGGATGTTTGGGTCAGATCCGCTGCCCCTCTGTGGGCCCCACCATGTATTTAGGCTGATTATTGTTTATATCTGATAATCATGCTAGTGTACTTAGTCTAATAGGACATATTGAAAACATTCTTAGTATTACACCATGATACATGCCCATACGCATCATTTGTATGCCTGTTGTAATGAATGATTGATCATATCATTTGTCGCTGGACTGAGTTATTTAGGGGACTCCTTGTGAGACGTAGTTTCCTTACATGATTGTGTGGTACGCACAGGTTTGAAGCATGATTGGATGGTATGACTCATGCATCTTGCATTTTATGTGACATGATCACTTGGCGCCCTAGCGATATCAAGGTTGTGGTCTCCATAGGCATATTATGGATGGTCAGATTAAATATCAGAAATATTTGGTTCTAGTACTGTGGGCACTTAGGATGTCCTTGAGTGAAAGTCCCAGAACCCTTTTGGTACCAGGAGATGCTCCAACGTTTAGACCGAGTGGATACATGAGCACACGAGTACTGAATACCAGTAGGCCGCGTTCCCATTATGTCGTGGTCGGTTGTGAAGGCGATGTGGCCTTATCCACCTGAGTGAGGGGGCAGTAAGCTAGGTTGAATTTAATCAGCTAGTAAATGGGTCCTCTATCGATGAGCCGGGTAGGTATTGGCAGACTACGGGCCAAGCGAGTAGTGAGGTATTTTTCACTCACTTAGTTGTGCGACTAGGGAGGTGGCAGCCAGTGTGGAGTGTACTAGACCCCGGTGATATCCCAAAGAAGAGTTATACTGAAATATGGTCGTATTGAGTATGGGGTTACACGTTCAACATTTGACTCATTCATTCATTCATTCACAATCCACTCGGGTTGGTGGCGTACAACTAAATCATTATGTGTGCCTTCATAATGGCCATAATTTCGGTTAGTGCGTAACTAACCTGAGATCAGGAGTTTACCACATTGAGTCTAGTTATCCAAATTCAAGTATGTGACTAGTTTGGATAGAAGCCCTTGTGATGAACCCCATAGCTTGCGATACCACGTGCTATCATCCCGACTCCACACACTAGCCTAGTCATTTCTTTTACATCACATAGTCTGGATATGTAACGCCCTGTGTTTTCAGGACCAGAGTATACGACTTATTTCCCAAAAACGCGAGTGTTAACCTAAAAAGAGCCAAAGTCCACATATTTTTTTCATCAAAGTTTATTCATTTAGAGTTAGCAGTTAGCGTAGTATGGACAAATCAAACGTAAAGGAAAGTTGCATTACCATTTAAATTATAAGGAGTTTCCCATAATGACTTATACAAACCAATGTCCTCATTCTTTCAGTCACGAAATAAAATAATATTACAAGTGAAACAAAGTAAATTTACAACAATCTTGAGCTGTGAAATCCTGTAACAACCCTTAACAAATACAGTCATGCATCTTCAACAGTGGTACTCTGCTCCTCAACAGTCTGAACCTGAAAATCAATTAGGCCACCTGTGCTACCTGTATGGTTATATATTTGATGGTTGAGTGACCTACTCAGTATGAATTCTCCTCAAGATTACACACCTCCGCATTAGGTAAGCATAATTATAAAGTAAAGCATACAAAATAATACATGATGCGGGTCTTATTAGATGCATGGATGCGTGAATGCAATTATCGCCCCAGGGATGCTCATCCGTGCGGATAGCGGGCTTGTCGCCCATGCAATCATCAACCTGAGAAAAGAATTTAGTTTAATAAATACGTACATCACGTATGATAGCAATAGATGCTGGTTTGTGCCATGTATGAATGATTAGCCAACCCGTTATTAGTCCAATTACGACCAGCTAATTTAAATAAGCTCAAGGGTCACTGCAAGGGCTTGTCACCAGCATAGGTCGACAACTCGGGCATAGGTCCCATACCACCATCCCCGGCTCATGAGACAACCATATTAGGATGTTTAATGGAAACCCGTCAACTAATGGTCAATCATATTACAGTATATGGGGCTTATAATGACAGGGTTTATAGAATAAAACGTCGAACCCATTTAGGACAAGTACCAAAATAAAACCACGTAGGGCGAATATCAAAACTAAGCCACATAGGGTGATTAGTAAAACTAAGCCACGTAAGGCTAATATCGAAACCATGTAATAAGAAACCATCCTTAAAACCATTAGGCACAACAACCTTGGATGGTAGGCCCACATCCTTAATCAATTTAAACCACCCCTCAATGACCAATAAGCCATAGGTCCATTACAATCATAACTAGTCGGGTTACATCTCAAGTATGGGTGCACATTTATAGGTGGGGGTTTTCCACTGATGTACCAGTTTAAGTTCCATAAGTAATTCACAAATAATCCTCAAGCATGAGATAATATGCAGGATAAATATTAAGCATGAAACCTATCAATTTGATTCCAACAATTACACATATGATTATAAGATGGAGATATCAAATATCAATTTAAATTAAAATAAAACTATACTTAAGCCAATGGGAAAATGGAAAGCTTAAGGGGAAGAATCATCACCTTATGTTTGAACCGCCAACTGATGTTGCTAGGAAGCGTGTGCACCCTCAGAATCAAATCCTACCATGGATTGTGAAGTTGTACGTGAGATTAGGTTTCTACAAAGTATTTATGGTCAAGTTTAATATGACCCAAGGCTTAGATTACTTGTTTTTAGGGTTTTGATGTAGGACTTAGGATTTTATTCTAGAGTTTAGTCCTAGACTTAGATTTTTAGGATTTGAACCCTAGTCGGTGTGCAATTAATCTTAATGTTAATTTAGTAATTATAATGTATTTATTAACATTAGTGTTATGGTTTATATTACCTAACATTTTAATAATGATGGTGCACAAGTCCATAAATATACTGATATTATCTATTATTCTTATAATGACTAATAATCTCCTAAATAATGCAAGTAATAATAATAAGATAATATAACAAGGATTAATACTAATAATCATATTAACAAGGATTAGTCCTATAAGGAGGACGATGATGTTTCCTAAGTCATAACTACCCATAATGAACTTAGTTTTGATTATAAATACTATGATCCATCATGAATCATGAATTTCTACAATTAGGTCCAACCTAACGCATTATCTACATTTAAGGTATTGGCTTAGATTTTAGACCACTTAGGTCTAGGATTTAAGTGTTAATCGATGCACGTTTGACCATAATTCTAATAATATTAATAAATTTCATGGTGACCCTAAACATTGAGGATATGTGGCATTAATAATCGTTGTGACGAAAATAACTAGTATGCTCTATTATGTAAGGATGATGAAGCACAACACTAATATTTAACAATTGTAATTTATTTATAATATCTAGCATTAGTATAGGTAGTTTACTAATGGTTGATCGCACTTAATATTAGTAATCCTATTAATGATAATAACAATAACATTGATAATTATAATAAAAAAATTTCAATATGGATGGAGAAGGTGGACTCACCTTAGTCGACTCAGTGGTTCAACTCAGCTTCAATCCGAATTGTCGACCTGCTCCATGACTTGACCCGACTCGACTCAACTGAGTCGACCCAACTTGACCTCAACAAGGCCTGAACCAGGCCCAACTGAGCTGAACTTAGTAGCCACACCTGGCAACGAGTTGACTCGGCCCCAAACTCTCTCTTTCTCTCTCTCTCTCTCTCTTGTTTTCTCTCCCTCTTTGTCCTTCTCATTTTCTTTCTTCCTTCCTTCTTCTTTTTCATTTCTTCATTTACCCTTCCTTTCTCACTCTCTTCCCTACTCTCTTTCTTTGGTCAGTAGCAGTAAGACCGAACCTGGCTCACCCCAAACCTGAACCAAGTCAGCGACTTGGTCCACTGACTGTAATGTGGTACAACTTCACCATTTTCTTCTTCCACTTTTTTTTTTCTCTTTCTTTTACATTTTGAAAAACCAAGTTGTGGCTGAACTCGTCATAAGGGCGTCCTAACTCGGTCGCGTCCACTCTCTCCCTTCCTCCACTTCTTCTTCTCCATATTATTCTCTCCTTTCCTCCTTTCTTTCAACCATGGCTAGTAGGAACTCTAAATTCTGCCAGAGCTCACCTGAATCGGTACACCCTGTGCAGTGCAGCTTGAGGAAGAAGCCTCAACCGTTAATGGTGAAAACTCAACCGTCCAATTTTCCTTTAATCCGGTTGTTATGGATGGCTAGGATAGATGCAAGGGTGCTTGTGGAATGAAGGTTTTGAGGGTTGAAGGAGGTTTGAGTGGTGGGTTTCAAATGGAGAAGAAACAGCTGGTTCTCTCTCATTCATGACCCTTTTTTTTCTTTCCTAAAAACCTAGCTAGGACGGTCAAGATAAGCCTCCAAGGGATGGCTGAGATGGGAGGAGAGATCCTCACATGGATCATGCCAGTTGGCTGGAGAAAGAAAAGGAGCAGTTTCCATTTTTGGCAACATTATGTTTCTTGATACTATTTGCGCAGACGTTTGTGTGCACATATGGTTACATGAACATGGATGGAGGGCATGGTTCTGGTTGTCATCTCCCATTTAATGAGATGGATGGTTTGGATCATGCACATGGCCACAAGTGATGGGACACCGATCAGAGATTTCTCAGACGTTGTCCATTCGCTGCCAACGCAAGAAAAAGAGGAGTTCTCCTTTTTTGGAGAAACATGGGTCAGTTCGTGCTGACCGGCCTGACATACCTGGTGCACCTCGAGTGTGCACCAGCTTTGTATATGCACCCCATCATGTTGCGCCCCAGACTTGGTGACCGGGCCCATAAGAATCCCGATTGTCGATTCCAGTGCTGACAACCTCTGTAGTATCCCATTCTCAGCTTCTAGCACCCATACACCAGGTTTTGATCCTAGGATCCTACAAGGAGGATTTCTATAACATAAGTCTGGTTCATAAAGAGCATATCCAAGATCATAACATCATAACCATAGGTAATAACTACAGGACCACTATTACAAAATCCACTAAGAATTTAAACTTTTATAAGATACACGGCTCAAAAGGGAAATACAAGAACTATATAACGACTATCTCCAAAATGTCCACGGCATGCTTAACTCTCCAGCCCTACTACTGCAGCTGCCTAGAATCACCTGCACGCATCAATCATGCATAAGCTTATAGAAAGCTTAGAGGGTGGTGTAAGTGTGTAATACCAGTGCCAGGAATGTAATATCAGAGTATGTGGAAATGTAGCAAGAACCATGTACCATCAATGCTGTCAGCCATACCAAGGCTATGCAACAAGAGGCCTACATAGCTAATGCTATGTGTAAGGTGCAATGCAATCATCCAATCCTCATCGCAAATATGCATATTAATATAGTTCCACTCTAGGGAATCCACCAGGCTCAAATACACTACCTGCCGACTGCCGCTCTCCTAGCTGCACAGCCTAGTGAGCGTAAGAGACCTCACTACCCGCATATGGACAACCAATCACCAATAAGGCTCATCGGTAGAAAACCCATTCATGACCTGGTCAAACTCAGCCTAGCTATTGCCCCCTCACTCAGGCAGGTAAGGCCACACCCCATCTCAACCGACCACGCTACAGTGGGAGTCGAGACCTAATGGTATAAGGCACTCGGGTGCTCATGTTTTTCACTCGGTCTTGGCGTTGAGGCATCTTCTAGTACCATGAAGGTTTAGGTGCTGTCACTCAAGGACATCTTAAGTGCCTTAAATGCTCAAGTAATATTTTCGGTGTCCAAATCCAGCCATCCACAATATATCTGTGGAGTTTATGGCCCTGATGAAGCAAGGGGTGAATATCTGTGTTATGTAATGCCAGATGCATGAATCACACAATTAATCATGCATCAATCCCAAACATCCAATACACTCGAGAGGGGAAACTCCATCCCTTAGGGAATACCATAATATCTTGCCCAATGGCATAACCATGACCAATCATAATCTCAACCAAGCACACATATGATGCATGTAGGTATGGGTCATGAAGATAAGCAAGTATACCATGCGGTGATGTTGTACTCTCCTCCTAACCAAGTAGGGTCTAGGTACTTAGAAAAATTTCATAAGGAACACAACCTCTAGTGGGGGCCCAATAGCCTGGGGTAGCCCACAAGACTAAAATAGACAATGACATGAGCCTAAATGATAAGAATGGGCCTAATAAGGGTCTATTGTGGACATTTAACCAACTTTTTCGAACAAGAAACAAATGCATTCGATTTGGGAGATTTCATTCAATGATAATAAAGAAAGAATGAGAGAATAATGATCACAAAGTATTCTATTTATTCTGAGTTCATTTACATCTTTTGATTTTCCTTGGTTCTAAGATAGATTATAATAAATAGACACAATGAATGAAAGAGTAAGATAGTTCAATGGAAATTTTAACAGCATTTCAACACTTTTCTTGTTCATTGCAAAGGCAGATGTGTCATGCAGACTTAAAGCCCTTAATTTGGTTGTGCGATAGGCATTGATCATTCTTCTACTTATCCTTTCAGTCGTACGAACATACTCTTCTTTCTCCTGGAGGATTTCCTTTACTTTCCCTTTATGAATCCGGCAACTGGCGCACTTGATCATGGAAGGGGCATTTTGGGTAAGAATACTGGTGCACAATCTAAGAAGAGATGAAAACTTTATGAACTTGTGTTGTGCCATAATTTGTTATGCCATAATTCCGTTGTGCCATAATACTGTTGTGTGGATCTTCCATTATGCTCCACTTTTCTCTCTCCTCTGGGAGTTCCTTGAGACTTTTCAACTTATGTCCATCCAAATGAAGATGGGAGAGGGGTATTTATAAGAATCTTGCACATGTGAAGTCTATCTGTGCACAATAGGGTGTGCATAATAGCTTCCAGCATGCATCGCCTTCCAGTGCCCAATAACTTCCAGCGCGCAACAACTTCCAAAGCCAACACTACCGAAGGGCAAACGAGTGTCTCTTACAATTTCTAATTCCTACAAATGATGAGTCCTCCCCTAAATGAGGAGAGGGGTGCGGTATTTATAGACTTCTCACACGTGTGAGAGGGCTATTTGTGCACAACAACTTCGAGCGCACAACAGCTTCGAGCTCACAACAGCTTCTAGCGCGTAACAACTTCTAGCACACAGTAGCTTCCAGCGCCCAGCAGCTTCTAGCGTACAGTAGCTTCCAATGCACATCAGCTTCCAACACATAGCAGCTTCGAGTGCATAATAGTTTCCAGTGCATAACAACTTCTAGCGCAGAACACCTTCCAGCGCACAGTTGGTCTTTAGTAGGGGTGGCGCACAACAGGAGTCTAGGTAGGGGCGCACAACCAGAATCCAAGCAGGGGCACACTATAGGAATCCAAGTAGGGGCGCACAATAGGAGCCAGGCAGGGGGCGCACAACCGGGGGTGCACAACCCTGGGTGCATAACCTGGGGCGCACAACTAGGGGCTTCTCAGCAAGGGCCTCTGTACTTAACAAGGATCACAATGGAATTTCCACACTAAGGTGATGGATGTGCATTGAGACTTCTAGAGAGAGAAATATATATATATATATATATATATATATATATATATATATATATATATATATATATATATATATATATATATATATATGCCTCAATAGATGCCCCCTTGATCCTTCTTTGATTGATTTATGAAATCAAATAGAGGATCGATCTTCTTCAAAGAACCGAATGAATTACAACTAAAGGATGATTGGATGACCCTGCTTGCATGGAAGACTAAATGATCATACTCGACCAGAAGATTAATTGCCCCCAGCCAGTATTGTCGAGCAGATGCTTCAATAGGGAGGCTAAATTCTCTTTTCATCAAAACCCCTCACCATAATAGCTGTGACGACTTCGTCTTTGAGTATCTTGGCCAGAAAACTATCTTTCAACGTTGCTGCTGCAATGGTCTCTTTGATTACTTGCTGCCACTCTTTCTTTGAACTCTGCGTTTAGAGAGTTGTTCTTTAATGCTGCTCTTACTACAACAACTTTTCAATTGTCTTCTTTATTCATGATCTGTACAACCTAAGCTTTTGAATGGTAATCTTTCCTGCCAAATTAATTGGAATTAGTACTTCATGATATCATAATTTTCCAATTTAGTTTCATGAAGTATATATTGAAAAACTTTTTAGAATATTTGTAATATTTGTAATAGGATAATGATTGAGTTGTCTTCTCTTTGTGCTTGTCATCGTTCTTCGTATTATATCGTACATTTGGAGATGTTATTTTTAGTTCTATAAATTCTATTACTGATTCTTTTCTAGTTTGTGCTTCCTTAGCATTTCTTCATAGACTGGCTACGAGTATATTTTTCTTAAACCTTTGCTAATTCAGAAAAATAGATAATACTTCTGTCGATTTCATTTAATAACTTCCCAAAGGACATATAAGTTATTGACGATGATTCTATCTCTTTTGATAGACATTTATTCCTTATGTCCATCAGATCTGATACTTGGGGTCTTGCGTTATTATTATTAGAATAATAAGAAGTTATGGCATTAGACCATATAACCAAACCTTGATATAAAAAAAACTCTTGAAAGTTCATGCTGGATCATGCTTCATTATTCTCGGCATAATTCTCCAGTTCATACTTCTTATAGTTGAGTGTGTTAGTGGGGTCATCAATATTACTTACTGTGCGATTATTGCCCAGCTGTTTGTGTCATATTGATTCCTTCACTATGTATAAGAAATTATCAGAAAGACCAAGGCATAAATTACTTTAGGGAAATATATCATGGCCCCTGTCCAGGCCAATCTTCGCATAAAGATTTCTTCAGAAGATAATATTTCTGAAGTAAAACCTACTGATACCCATGAAGGATAACTAATCTTTGCTGCTTCTTTAACAAATCTAAAGAATATAACTGAATCTTTAAATCGACCGAAAGAGAACGATAATTCTTTGCTAGTTTATTCTCTGCCACTTTTGAGAATTTTGTGAGATAATATTTCTTTATTATCAAGAAGGCAAAAGTCCTCACAGCTCTTGTCAGAAGAATAAATATATTGCAATTGAAGACTAGTAGTTGATCTTAAAGATTTGAACTTTTGTGTAGATAATTTTCAATATCGAAGATTTGAACTTTTGAGTAGATAATTGCCAATATCGAAGATTTGAACTTCTGAGTAGATAATTGCCAATATTTTGAAGGCATTTGCTATTGTGTTATTTGAACCTGATTCAAGAGAAACTCATTTTTGTATTTTGTTTACTCAATATTTGAAATTTTTATCAGGCAATTGCATATTTGAGTATTTCTAAAGTGAAATATATATTTGTAACATTTTGATGCACTCATAGTTCATGCTTTTGAGTAGTGGATCTAGTGTACTTTTGACTGACCATACTTTGACTAGACATGACTTAACTGAACTTGACTTGACCAAACTGGACTAATCTGGACACGACTTGACTGGACAAGACCCGGGCTCAAAGAGCAATTATAGTTTACTATCGATTTTGGGCTGGGCTCAAAGAGAAATTATAGTTTACCGCTGATTTTGGGCTCTTTAAGTCATTGAAGCTTTGTATATAGATCTACTCAAGTGTTCAATGCTGTCATATATAGACGATGATGATAAGTCTTATGCGTAATTGACTGTACAGGGCTTGGTTGGGCTGCCTTAAATGATAAGCTACCATCGCTGTCGTCAACTTTATGTGGCTAGCCACATAGTTTATTGCACTGTCAAAAATGGTGAATCAGTAATTGATATTTCACTGCTGCTAATAATGTTCTAAGAACACTCATATTATGTTTAAGATAGTGAATCAGCTTGACGATGATAGTAATTTCAATAAGATAATCTCATATGGGAGATTGATGGTGACAGCGATACTCGCTAATTTGGCGAAACCTACGATACTTGGTGAATTTGATGATAATCATCAATGTTTGACAAAAATCATCAATGCTATGCTCAATCTTAATATTCCTGATATGCTTGAGAAGCTTTGCTTGCGTCCTTTTTATTCATTCACATGAAAAGGAATACATGACTTCATCTTTTGTAGTTGTTTCATCTTTCTACTTGTCATGCCTCCTTTTGATTATGAAGTATTATTCCGATAATCTTCATAATCAAAATCATGATGTTGTGATCTTTAACAAGTATGTTGATGCCACATCACCTCACACCGATCATCAGAGATTAGTATTGATCCTAGTCTTGAACTACTTAGTCGTGTGTACGCTCATTTCTTCTTTTATATTGTATACTTTCCTGATGGCAATTTGTCCATTATCAATCATTTCCTATGCAGGTGGGCACAACTATGAGGGACGTCTATGCTGACCTACGCAATCAACCTCTTCATCTTTGTTTTGTTGTCATATTCTTGCATAACAATTTATCTCATATCAATCATCTTTTGTAGCTTTTTCCTGAGGGCATTACAACTTTCCGTATGATGTCCAAATGTATGGTGATAATGACAATAATCCATTCCTCTTGTATTTTTAATTTTTTTGAGGTGTTTTAACCGAGGTAATTTAATACTCTTCATAGCTAACAATTTCTTCAGCATAGGAAGTATGTCTTTTCTTGCAAACGAATACTTCATATGGTATTTATTTCGCCTGGACCTTTTATATGTCATTATAACCGCATGACCATTTCAATCTTCTTCATGCTGTCTCTTTCAACATTCTGATAATTTTCTTTTTTTTTTTGAGTGATGTTGGCTGAAAATTAGACACTTTTCCAATAATCTTTTCAAGAGCATAGGCCTTTGTAGCAAGATCACGAAAGGTTTTCCAATCTTTACTAATCAGGTTATATGCTAGTTCTGGTCTCATGCCTTCTAAACATAGTTTTACATGTTTTGACTCTTGCAGAGGATGTCGAGATGATGCCCCCAAGTCCTTCCATCCACTGATGAATGCTTTAACTGGTTCATTTTCTTCTTGGCGAATAGAAGCCAATTCGGTCAAACTAACTTCTCGGTCAGAAGAGAAAAATTTTGACATAAAAACATCTTGCATCTGTTCCCAAGTATGAATAGATCCTGGGATTAAATCTTAATACCCGCTGAAAGCTTTTTCGGTCAGAGAAGATCCGAATAATCGTAGATAATATTGAGGAACTCTAGAGAAATTTACCATCTTTATTATGAAATACATCATATGTTCTTCTGGTGATCCATTCCCATTAAATTTCTGAAAGTTTGGATGTTTGAAACTTGCGGGAAATGACGTTTCTTCTATTTCACGGGGATACGCTATCTGGTATCAAATTTTTTTATTTTGACCTCACTTCTTCTTTAGATGAATGGTTTTAATGACCATCTGTTAGATTTCTTCCTACGTTATATTCTGAGTAATATTAGGCATCGGTTCTTAAAATCTAACTGCTTGTGGTTGTAGCCTTTCTACTTGTAGTTCAATGTTGTTCACAGTAATTACTGTTGGAAAATGAAGGACTCCTTCAGCTACATGCTTATATGGTGAAGGTTGGTTAGGTTGATTGATGTCTGCCGATAAAACGTCTGTTTTCTTATTCTTCGATCGTTTTGATATTGAAGGAGGAATAAACGCTGCAATGCTGACATTGTTGAAGAAGATGAACTATTATTTGATTTTAAACTAGCGTATTGTCGCTTTGAAGGACTAGTTGATTCGAATCGTGGCATTTTTAATGCATGAGTTTACTTGAAGTCTTTTGCAACAGGTACTATGGGCGAATATTGGCTAGTCATGGTGGCTTTCCCTTTATTTTTCTGAACTCGTAATGATCCTGTGGAGGCTGTCTTTACGGTTGTAGTTAGTGGTATCGGAAGACCTTTTGGAGTAACGAGCCTTTCTGTCTTTCTCGAATGAGATGATTGATGACCGAGGCAGGACTGTCTTATGCCACTTAGCATACTCGACCCTGTACTCGGCAAGATGACCCTTCTTGTGGAGGTAGATTGAATGTTCTGTCTTTTGGATGTTATTATCATCTGTCCTTCATCTTTTTACTACGCTACCGGTGAAGCAGAGATCATTCCGTCCATTACATGAAACTCCCTGCGAATTTTGCTTTCTCTGGTGCTTTCTTCTTACCTCTTGCTTGCTTGTCTTCAAGACAAATTATAAAATTGTAATTAGTATCCAAATGATAAAACATTCTATTTTGGAGATAAATGGGAGGATGTTCCCATTGAGAGTGCCATTTGGCATCTATACAGATGCCAAAAAGTCATAAATGTTCTTTGAATATTTTCTAAGTTATCATTAAGAAGAATCCCTAAAAAGTCACCATTTTGATGTCTATATAGACGCCAAAAAGTGATAAATGTTTTCTGAATATTTTCTAAGTTATCATTAAGAAGAATCCCCGGCAGAGTCACCATTTTGTTTTGAATAAGAAATAAAAGGATTCGATTTGGGAGATTTCATTCAATGATAATAAAGAAAGAATGAGAGAACAATGATCACAAAGTATTCTATGTATTCTGAGTTCATTTACATTCTTTGATTTCCCTTAATTCTAAGATAGATTATAATGAATAGACACAATGAATGAAAAAGAAAGAAAGTTCAATGGAAATTTTAACAGCATTTCAATGCTTTTGTTGTTCATCGCAAAGGCAGATGAGTCATGCAACCTTAAAGCCCTTGATTTGGTTGTGTGATAGGCATTGATCGTTCTTCCACTTATCTTTTCAGTCGTATGGACATGCTCTTCTTTCTCCTGGAGCATTTCCTTTACTTTCCCTTAATGAATCCTGCAACTAGCACACTTGATCAAGGAAGGGGCATTTTGGGTAAGAATACTAGTGCACAATCTAAAAAGAGATGGAACCTTCATGAACTTGGGTTGTGCCATAATTCTGTTGTACCATAATTCATTGTGCCATAATTCCATTATGAGGATCTTCCATCATGCTCCACTTTTCTCTCTCCTCTGAGAGTTCCTTGAGACTTTCCAAATTCTGTCTATCTAAATGAAGATGGGAGAGGGGTATTTATAGGTGTCTTGAACGTGTGAAGGCTATCTGCGCATAATAGGGTGCGCACAACAGGTTCCAGTGCTCAACAACTTCCAGTGCGCAACACTACTGAGGGGCAGACGAACGTCTCTTCCAACTTCTTCCCCCTACAAATGAGGAGTCCTCCCCTAAATGACGAGAGGGGTGTGGTAATTATAGACTTCTCACATGTGTGAGACGGCTATTTGTGCAAAACGGCTTTCAGCGCATAACGGCTTCAAGTGCACAATAACTTTAAGTGGGCAGCAGCTTCTAGTGCGCAACAGCTTCCAGCTCCTAGCAGCTTCCAGTGCACAACAGCTTCCAGCCCACAATAGCTTCCAGCGCACAGTAGCTTCCAGCGCCCAATAGCTTCTAGCGCGTAACAGCTTCCAGCGCGCAACAGCTTCTAATGCACAACAGCTTCCAGTGCACAGTAGGTCTTCAGCAGGGGTGACACACAACAGGAGTCTTGGCAGGGGCGCACAATAAGAATCCAGGTAGGGGCGCACAACAGGAGTACAGGTAGGGGCACACAACAGGAGTTCAGGTAGGGGGTGAACAACCAGGAGTGCACAACCCTAGGTGCACAACCAAGGGCACACAACCCTGGGCGCAAAACCTAGGGCTTCTCAGCAAGGGCCTCTGCACTCTAACAAGGATCATAATGGAATTTCCACATTGAGGCGATGGATGCACATTGAGATTTCTAGAGAGAAATATATATATTTTTGTGCCCCAACACCACCCATAGATGCAAGTGAGCCTAGCCAAGCCTAGAAGGGTACACAAATGTGGACATTCAACCACCATTTGTTACAAAGAGGTAGCCTAATAACAATCTACTAAGAATCAAGGTTCATGGCTGTCCTACCCCAAACTCAAAAATTGGGCTCACAAAATTTTTGATCTTCAAATTTGGTGCCGACATCCTTCGTAATACCCCATTCTCGACTCCCAGCGCCTATACTCCAGATTTCGATCCTGGGATCCTGCAAGGAGGATTTTTTTTCTAACATACATTTATCTCGTAAGAAGCATAACCACAAGTTTACCTAAATCACAAAGGGCAACATCATCATCACATATCCACTAATATAAACATTTGAATACTGCTGAAAGGAAAATACAATATATCGAAAATCAAAACTCTAGAAGACTGTTGCACGCTCCAAGTTCAATGCTGTTGCAACCTAATGCTACCTGCACTCATCTATTGTGCATAAGCTTATAGAAATCTTAGAGGGTGGTATAAGTGTGTGCGATGCATGTGCTAAGCATATAGATATCAGAGTAAGTGGAAATACTAACAATTCACAAATCATACAATATCAGAGTAATGCAAAAATATGCTAGCAAGTTCATAAATACCATCAGCCTTATCCAGGTTATGCGATGTAAAAACATAGTAAACCAATATCATATATTGAGGAAGCAATGTAGATTAGCTATGCAATGCAGAGACATAGTATACTAAATATCAGATACTGAGTCCGCAAATACCGTCAACCTTAATCAGATAATGCAATACAGAAGCATAGTAAACCAAATGTTGTGTGCTGAGAATGCACTACAATATGTGATGCGAATGAATGACCAAGCGGGAGTGTGAAGTCGGGATGATAGTATGTAGTATTGCAGGCTACGGGGTCCACCACAAAGGAAATCTATCCAAATCAATCTCATACATAAATTTAGATAGTCAAGCTCAATGTGGTAAACTTCTGATCTCAGGTTAGTCACACGCCCTAACTGAAATCCTGACCATTACAAAGGAACATGTAACAAATAGTTATGCACCACCAGCCCGAGTGGATAGTGAATAAATGAATGAATGAGTATGTAACTCCTGCTCAATAGTCCACATATCAGTAATGTACATTTTTGGGATCATCACTGGGGTCTATTACACTCTATGCCAGCTTACCACTCCTATTCAAGTGCACAATTGGGTAAGTAGAAGAGACCTCACTATCCGCCTGCCAATATCGGGCTCGACTCATCGATAGTGGACCCGTTCCTCAAGCTAGTCAAACCCAACCTAGATATTACTCCCTCACTCAGGTGGGTAAGGTCATATCCTCTCCCAACCGACCATAATATAGTGGGAGATTAGGCCTACTGGTATATGACCCTCATGCACTCATATTTATATATCCACTCAGTTTCGACGTAGGGGCATCTCTTGACCATGGAGGTTTAAGAATTTTTACCTAGGGACATTTATGACGCTCGTACACTTGAATCAAAAATTTTTGGTGTCCCATCTGACCATCCATGACGTGTCTGTGGAAGCTACGGCCTTGATGTCGCTAGGGCATACAGTAGTCATATCACAAAATGCAAGATGCATGAGTCACACATCCAATCATGCATCAATCATGTGCATACCATACACTCATGTCGACAACTTCTCCTATCATGGAGTCCTATAATAATCTACCCAATGACATGTGTTATGATTAATCACATCTCATAACAAATATACAGATGATGCATATGGGCATGTATCATGATGCTATGCTGTCACATACTCATAATTGGTATTGTTAACTGGCATCGATAATCGACCTAACAAAGGGCCTAAGGGAAGGTCACAATGAGGACATTTAACCATCATTGCCCATCAATGTATACATTTAACCAACATTGCTCCAAAGGAGTGGCCCACATAGAGCCAAACATATAGTGGGACCATGGCCTCACACAATGACTAAATATACATCACCATGGGCCACTCTTAAGGGCCTAATACACATCATGATGGGCCTCACTTATGGGTTACATATGCATTACATTGGGCATTGCTCATGGACTTCATGTACATCACACTAGGCCGCAATACATGGGACCCATATTTGTCAAATGGGCCACAATATATGGGCTAAAAAATACATCTCATTGGGCCTTACCAAATGGGCTGAAAATACATCATAATGGACCTTACCAAATGGGTCAAAAATACATCACAATGGGCTTTACCAAATGGGTCAGAAATACATCAAAATGGGCCTCATCATATGGGTCGAAAATACATCATAATGGGCCTTACCAAATGGGCTGAAAATACATCACAATGGGCCCTACATTGAAAGTGCACCTACTAGTGCCCTGGTTTGTCAATTAACGTGTGCGTTGAGTCAATCGAACTACAGAGCCTCACAGGAAGAACAATTTAAGCACCTGCCTCAACTGGATGTATGGAAGCTCGTCATAGGTAAATCATACCCTCACATCCCATGTCCCAAAATACCAGGTGATTAAAACCCTTAAAAATAACTTAGAACAAATGAGGATTCTTGGCTAAGTGAACTTTTTCAAACATCAGAAAAATCTCTAAGTTTACTTGCCCTGTCGATTGTATGGAAACACATTTCGATATGATCGACCTGCGCTGTCGATGTCCTCGACACTTGATCGATACTATCGATAAGAGGACTAAAAGTGTCCAGCAACCACATACTCATCTGAATGGATTTATCGATATATCGATACACCTATTGATATCATCGATATTCAAATATCGAGCCCATAGGAAGTGGCTCGATAATATTGACAGACAGATTTTCGACGCCTCCATTTTCTTAAGAAAATTACTATGTGCTTCGATATATTAATATCCTTCCCGATTCAATCTGAATTTAAATATCGATCATATCAGAAGGCCGTTGATCATATCGACAGTGGGTGCGAATTTCTTTCAGAAAATATTTCGGATTGTTTTTAACGTCGATCGGGGGCCACTCGAGGAAATCGATATTCTTATGTCGATGCTATCGAGGGCTAGTCGATTGGATCGAAACAGGATACAAACTGTCCAGCGTGCTTATAGGTAAATTTATACGGTTTATCGATCCCATCGACAAGTCCTCGATATTCAAACTCCGATGATATCGGTTGTTCCCTGATCATATCCTAAAAACCTGAAATATTTCAAGGCTTGTCTCTCTCATGCTTCAAATGTCGATAGATCGATCCTAGTATCGATGGAATCGGAGTTCAAAATCTAATGACATCGACACTAATATCGATCCCATTGACAAGCTGGCAAAGAGTTTCAAAAGCGTATGATATTTGAGTTTATGCTATCGAGCGGACAGTCGATCCCATCGAGAGTATACGCTCCATGATATCGACCCTGCTCGATGATATCAAACTCTATCATAAATATGACCATTTTATATCCATTGGAACCTTTTGCCTATATAAAGAGAGACTTGTCCATATTGCTGGTAGAGAAAGAAGAGAGTGCTTTTGTGTGTTTTACCTTTAGATCATATACCCAAAGCCCTTTTTCTCACGGGAGTTCATCTTCTAATTTACTCTCATTCATTGGCATTCAATAGAGTGGATTGGGAAATGAACTTCTGCATTCAAGGATCCTTCGGCAACTATCTTAACAGCATATCATTAAGTTGAGATGCCTTGAATAAATAGATGACGGGAATCACTCTATCTTCCTTATAGGAAAATTCTAAGAGAGTGAATTTCCATCCTAACCTTGACCCAACCCAAAGCCAAGTACTGGTACATCTTATGTGTTACGGATCAAGGGAGCTGAAGATTCTTCAACAATAAGGAGGAGATCTTCATCATTGCGCTGAATGAGACTCATCAACTTATCTGTAAGTATCTAGAATCCAGAGGATACTTGTGATCATTCCTTTCTAGGATTGAGTCTTAAGTGTTGCTCACCCTTTGAAGTCCTCATAGGAGGCCTTCGGGGGGAGTGTACATTGTGCGTGCGTTGTGTGGGTGGACCCTTGCTCTGTGGAGAGCATAAATATCCGGGTGCGTTGTGTGGACCCTTGCTCTATGTGGGCATAAATATCTGGTTAGGAGTGCACCAGTAAAACTCCAGGGTTAGAGGTGAACTGAGTACAAACCTCTATGTAAAGGTTGAAGGTGAACCTAATTTAAAACTTTAGGTTTGAGTGAACCCTGGGAAACCTCCTTAGTGAAATCTGGTACACTCAAGGTTTGAGTTCCGTAGCTGGGAGTGGAGTTGATAAGTAGTTGAACCACTATAAAAATGACTGTGTTTGCAATTGCTTTGTTTATGTGATTTGCTTTATTATTTCAATATCTGAATATCTGAGATCACACCTCACACACATACACAGTCATATCCAGCATGATCTAAGTTCTATATTGCTATCCTTTGAATAGTTTGTGATTGGAACCTCTGCTAGGCTTGGAAGCCAGTAGACTTACATTTGGGTAATCCTAATAATTGTATATCTGATAGGATTAGTGTAATAGGGTTTTTAAATACATTATAAAACTTTAAAAAGTCCTATTCACCCCCCTCTAGGACATATTGGCATATTCCTACTTCAACTCAAGCGGTCTTCACCGCTATTTCAATTAGTATCAGAGCGGGTCTCTCTTTAAGGGCTTTACCGCCTAGAAAGTGATCTTGACTGAAGTTTAGGAATATGACCAAAGGAGAGGGCTCATCAGTCACTAGACCTCCAGTATTTGATTGTTCAAATTATGCATACTGGAAAGCTAGAATGCATTACTTCTTGAGATCTTTGGATCATGATGTTTGGGATGTAGTTGAAAAGGGATATGTGTTACCATCTGAATAGATCGTTCTTGAAGATGAAACTACCATCACTAAACCCAAACCCAAACAAAAGTGGACGGCGTTCGACAAAGAACAATGAATTGCTGAAGCAAAAGTAATGAATGTCATCTACTCTGCCATGTCTCAGGATATATTCAATCAGATAAGTATATGTGAGACATCTAAGAAAGCATGAGATGTACTGGTAATAACCCATGATGGCATAAGAACTGTGAAGAGATCTAAACTACAAATTCTGACTTCACAATTCAAAAATCTCAAGATGGAAGAGCATAAGACATTTATGGAGTTTTTCACCAAGTTGAATATAATCTGTAACTCCATGGGTGGATTGGGAGAAAAAGTTCCGGTATCAAAAATATGTAGGAAAATCTTAAGATCTCTACTAGAACGGTTTAATTCCAAAGTAACAACAATTGAGGAGTGTAAAAATATTGATAAGATGAAAGTAGACGAACTAGTAGGTTCCCTACAAACTTTTGAACTACACTTCACAAAATCCCTAAAATTCAAAAACACTGTCTTGAAAACTTCTAAGAAAATAAAACATGAGGACAGTGAGAGTGAAAAGAAGATGCAGATGAGGAAGTGGCTTTACTGGCACAAAGATTTAGAAGATTCTTTTAAAAGAATCGCGACCGCCCCTCTAGAGGTAGAAAGGTGGATGAAAAACCTTCTACAAGAAAAGTTGGGAAAAGAATCAAAGAACCACAATGCTACACCTTTCGGGAGTATGGACACCTATCTACCTAATGCCGAAACAAAAAAACTAAGGGCAAGACAATGGCCCCCACGTGGGATGATACGAAAGAGTCAAATTCAGAATCAAGCGACTCAGGGAGTGATGAAGACTAAAAATATTTGAAAATACTTATGATCTCCACTGCTTCTATCATTCCAACTGAATCTGAGGAAGAACAGCAAGCTACTGACTCATTTCCATCAGAAATGAGGAAGGAAGAGAACAAGGTGAATTGTAAGATGCTTACAATCAACTTTACATTCATAGTGTCAATATTGTCAAAAGACTTAGAATTGTTGAGAACAAAAAGGAATTGCTGCAACTAGATCTAGAAAAAACCTTAGATATCAATACTTATTTGATTAATGACCTACAACAACATCACTCGGATAATGATAGACTTAAGAGAATTAATTCTTCTATTAAATTTGAAACCAAAAAACTATACAAACAGGTTGAACAATTGAAAGATGAAAATATGCTCCTTCAGAATGAAAATCACACACTCCTGTTTGATTTGGCTGAATCCAGAAGAATTGACAAGATAAACTGTAAGTTTTCCCAAAGTGGAGAGAAGCTACAAAAATTGTTGGGAATGGGAAAACCTGGGAAGGATAATAGTGGACTAGGATATGAGAAATATAAATCAAAAAATGGATGTGCAGCTCCTGGAATTGAAAATTTTGCTGTCTCTAGGAGCAAAACCAGAAAATCTCTACTATCTCATGTGTGTGGTGATGTGGGACATTATAAGTTTGAATGTTTAGCACCTAGACGGACCTCATATAAGATGCTTACAATCAACTTTATATTCATAGTGTCAATATTGTCAAAAGACTTAGAATTGTTGAGAACAAAAAGGAATTGTTGCAACTAGATCTAAAAAAAACCTTAGATATCAATACTTATCTGATTAATGACCTACAACAACATCACTCAGATAATGATAGACTTAAGAGAATTAATTCTTCTATTAAATTTGAAATCAAAAAACTATACAAACAAGTTGAGCAATTGAAAGATGAAAATATGCTCCTTCAGAATGAAAATCACACACTCCTGTTTGATTTGGCTGAATCCAGAAGAATTGTCAAGATAAACTGTAAGTTTTCCCAAAGTCGAGAGAAGCTAGAAAAACTGTTGGGAATGGGAAAACTTGGGAAGGATAATAGTGGACTAGGATATGAGAAATATAAATTGAAAAATGGATGTGCAGCTCCTGGAATTGAAAAATTTGCTGTCTCTAGGAGCAAAACCAGAAAACCTATACTATCTCATGTGTGTGGTGATGTGGGTCATTATAAGTTTGAATGTTTAGCACCTAGACGGACCTCATATAACTCTGATCAAAATCACATTGGAAAATTCAAACCAATCAGAGAAACTCAGGATGTTAAAAGTCCATCTAGGAGAAACACCCATCCATCACCACCTAAAGAAAAGGATAGAATGAAGAAATTTGTCTCACAATGGGTAGTAAAAGATAAATGGAACTGTCTGATGACCAACCTTCATATACCGTGAAATATCAAGCAGAAAAAGGAACAAGACCAGATCATGCATCTAGATCTAGATACTTACTGAAATGATGCAATTTTGCTGAGCTTTCAATGTTACATCTGAGGTTGCACACCTCTAACTTTTTACATATAAACATTATCATGTTTATAATTTTTGAAGTGTACAGATCTTGTACAAAATTTTACGATGTATACTGATCAAATCAAGATATATCTCATTATACATGATAGTGTGTCGAAATGAAAAAAAATAAAAATATAAAAATATACTCATTTTTTATATAATTATCAATTTTTTTTTCGATCTTATCGACTGAGGGTCGATACCATCGACGACTCTTTAGAATATGAAACGTCGTATGATTGAGAATGACATCGGAGACAGACTCGATCGACAACTTCTCAATATAATCAGAACAATGATTGATACAATCGACAGAAGGTGCAAAATAAAAGGCTATTGAGCTTAAATTTTTTACTTTTTACAGTAGCCAGTCCTGTCTCGCTGCCCCAATTTTTTCTTTGGTTTGTTTACTCGGAGCCCTGATGAGAAAATCTCAGCATACAAATGAAGCAAGGAAGATGGATAAAGGAAAAGGTAATGCTCTCTCAGCAAAATCTTCCAAGATTAAGAAAGGGATAAATACTAGACCATCTCAAAACCAATCTGATTGGGAACAAGTTACGATCGTCGACCATACCATTCTCCCTAGTGCTATCAAGCCCTATGGGGTGGATCTCATGAGGGAAACCATTGGGTGGAAGAATATGCTTGCTATGGGTGGTCCATATTAATTTGAAATGATCTAACAGTTCTTCAACTATTGTCATGGTGTTCAAGTTTATTCACTATGTATGCATCTGGAATTCATACAACATACCAAGCAAATTACTCCCACAGTCCTTGGTCGTGTTCTAAACATTGAGGTGACTCAAATCCCTATCACTAGTAGAAATCTAAATGAGTTGGGTAGATGGGGGGAAATTGCTCGAGCACTGTGCTAGGGTCTGACTATTCCTAGAAATTATGGCAATATTCTTCAGGTTAAATATCTAAGAACCTTGTTTAGACTCCTTCATAGTATCTTTAGTACGAATGTGTACCCATGTGACGCCAACGACACATACCTGAGTCCTTTTGTGCTAAATGTCCTGTATGATGTCTGTCAAGAAGTCCCTGTATGTCAACTAACCCTCATTCTAGATCAGCTAATCAAGGTAGTCAAAAGTGACCATCTTGAAATACTGCCTTTTTCGTCCCTTGTCTACAAGCTCGCACACTGGGCAAGACTGCCGGAAACAACAGATAAGGTATATCCTGAAGTATGGTTCGAGCATGATGCAGCCCAACAAGTGCATGTCTATGTCTCATCTAAGAACCCTCCACCTAATGAAGAGAGTGGTCCCGTGCCTAAAAAAGAAACTCTCTGGGGATCTAACCAAACTCCTGAATACAGTCCTGCTTCTGTCACTAATCGTCAACGCCATGTGTTTGAACGCCAATTTTTAAACAATCTCGCTAGAATTGATGAGCGGCTCCATCACTGCGAGCAACGACTATCAGGAACAGAAAATAGGATGAAATCTCTCCAACATTCTGTCCAACAAATTTTTAAGCTACTAACGACTGGCGGGGCTTCTATGTGTTAAAAGAAGACTGTTTTTGAAAGGGAAGCGTGTCTAGCTATGTACGCTAATTTTTGCACTAATTCCTACTTATTCATTTTTGGTATCTCTACAAGGGTTTGATATTTGTATCTAATGAGTAGTAGTCTACTGCTATCTGGGGCAGTACATGTTTTTGAATGATGGAAGTTTGGTTGAATATGTCTTGTTTTGTCTAGCTTATGGTATGGATTGCATGTGATAGGTTCTTGTTGACTGTTTTACTCTACTTAACTTTATCTCTGCTTTATCTGAATGCATCCATAGTTCTGCATGGCATGTGCTATTTTACTCATATCTCTCACTGCCATACTTGGTTACTTCCCTCGCATACATATGACTCACATTTGAGATGGTTTACCCATCTATCTTAACTATATGTATGGATGTTCTCCCATATGTGTTAAACTTTTGTCAAATCTATCGTAATGCTATACCTTTGCCAATGACTGACAAAAAGGGAGAGAACGGTTCAAAACACCCCGTGCGAAAAAATTGTGTCTTTGAATGGTGTTGAAGGTGTTAGGGGAAGCAGCTGCACTAAGAAAGGGGGAGTTTATAATAAGGGGGAGAAAATACTGGTTGTGTACATGACGGTAATAGAATTTGTAAAATTGTATAAAAACATGTACACACAATTTAGGATGTGTCTGTCTAGATATTATCCTAGGGTGTTTTGGTTGTTTTGGTATTTTGTCACGCAATTGACAAAGGGGGAGATTGAAAGTGCACCAACTACTACCCTGGTTTGTCAATTAGTGTGTGCATTGAGTCAGTCGGACTACAGAGCCTCACAAGAAGAACAATTCAAGCACCTACCTCAACCGGAGGTGTGGAAGCTCATCATAGGTAAATCATAGCCTCACATCCCATGTCCCAAAACACTAGGTGATTAAAACCCTTAAAAACAACTTAGAACATATGAGGGTTCTTGGGTAAGTGAACTTTTTCAAACATCAAAAAAATCTCTAAGTTTGCTTGCCTTGTCGATTGTATCGATACACATTTCGATATGATCGACCCGCACTGTCGATGTCCTCGACACTTGATCGATACTATCGATAAGAGGACTAAAAGTATCTAGCAACCGCATACTCATCTGGACGGATTTATCGATATATCGATACACCTATCGATATCATCGATATTCAAATATCGAGCCCATCGGAAGTGGCTTAATAATATCGACAAGCAGATTTCTGGCGCCGCCGTTTTCTTAAGAAAATTACTATGTGCTTTGATATATCAATATCCTTCCCGATTCAATCTGAATTCAAATATCGATCATATCGGAAGGCCGTCGATCATATCGACAGTGGGTGCGAATTTCTTCCAACAAATATTTCGAGTTGTTTTTAACGTCGATCGAGGGCCACTCGAGGAAATTAATATTCTTATGTCGATGCTATCGAGGGCTAGCCGATTGGATCAAAACAGGACACAAACTGTCCAGCGTGCTTATAGGTAAATCTATACGGTTTATCGATCCCATCGACAAGTCCTCGATATCATCGATATTCAAACTCCGTTGACATCGGTTGTTCCCCAATCATATCCTAAAAACCTGAAATATTTCAAGGCTTGTCTCTCTCATGCTTTAAATGTCGATATATCGATCCCAGTATCGATGGAATCGGAGTTCGAAATCCAATGACATCGACACCAGTATCGATCCCATCGACAAGCTGACAAAGGGTTTTGAAATCGTATGACATTTGAGTTTGTGTTATCGAGAAGACAGTCGATCCCATCGAGAGTATACGCTCGATGATATCGACCCTGCTCGATGATATTGAACTCTATCATAAATATGACCATTTTATATCCATTGGAACCTTTTGCCTATGTAAAGAGAGACTTGTCCATATTGCTGGTAGAGAAAGAAAAGAGTGCTTTTGTGTGTTTTACCTTTAGATCATATACCCAAAGCCCTTTCTCTCACGGGAGTTCATCCTCCAATTTACTCTCATTCATTGACATTCAATAGAGTGGATTAGGAAATGAACTTTTGCATTCAAGGATCCTTCAACAACTATCTTAACAGTGTATCATTAAGCTGAGATGCCTTGAATGAATAGATGATGAGAAAATTCTAAGAGAGTGGATTTCCATCCTAACCTTGACCCAACCGAAAGCCAAGTACTGGTACATCTTATGTGTTACGGATCAAGGGAGCTGAAGATTCTTCAACAACAAGGTGGAGATCTTCATCATTATGCTGAATGAGACTCATCAACTTATCTGTAAGTATCTAGAGTCTAGAGGACACTCGTGATCATTCCTTTCTAGGATTGGGTCTTAAGTGTTGCTCACCCTTTGAAGTCCTCATAGGAGGCCTCCGGCGGGAGTGTACATTGTGGGTGCATTGTGTGGACCCTTGCTCTGTGGAGAGCATAAACATCTGGGTGCATTGTGTAGACCCTTTCTCTATATGGGCATAAACATCTGGTTAGGAGTGCCCCGGTAAAACTCCAGGGTTAGAGGTGAACCAAGTAGAAGCCTCTGTGTAAAGGTTGAAGGTGAACCTGATTTAAAACTTTAAGTTTGAGGTGAACCCTGAGAAACCTCCTTAGTGAAATCTAGTACACTCAAGGGTTGAGTGCAACAGCCGGGATTGGAGTAGACAAGTAGTCGAACCACTATAAAAATGACTGTGTTTGCGATTGCTTTGTTTGTGTGATTTGCTTTATTTTTTCAATATTTGAATATCCGAGATCACACCTCACACACATACACAGTCATATCCAGCATGAACTAAGTTCTATATTACTATCCTTTGAATAGTTTGTGATTGGAACCTCTGCTAGGCTTGGAAGCCAGTAGAGTTACATTTGAGTAATCCTGATAATTGTATATCTGATAGGATTAGTGTAATAGGATTTTTAAATACATTATAAAACTTTAAAAGTCCTATTCACCCCCCTCTAGGACATATTGGCATATTCCTACTTCAACTCAAGCGGTCTTCACCGCTATTTCACACATATGGGCCAGAAATATTTCACAATGGGCCACGTCCCACGGCCTAATACACACCACAATGGGCCTCATCACAATGGCCCGCTAAGGTGGGCCTTAATGGATGGACCACAAATACATCAAGATGGGCTTCAAGTGAGAGCTTACGTTACACTAAAAATCATTTTAATAATTACAGGTTTAACATGTGTATCACTATGCACTATCATTTTATGGAGCACATGGCTGACTAATGATGATTAATACTGCCAAACATTGTCTATGGATCCCACATGCATGATGAATGGCAAAAAATGATGCGGTCAATATTACAAGATGTACACGTTGGATTCATGCATGAGACGCGGCGTTGGAACCACGACGTCGATGCGGCTGTAATTGCATAGGTTTCGAGTCGATCTGGGTCGGGTTAGCATAACGAGATTTAAGGATGACCGTAAATAAAATTGACAGGTCGTTGGCTGTCGAGATTTGACCGGTAGGATTGCAGGACTTAACAGAACAAAAAGGATACTCAGGCTAGGGTCTTACATCTCTCCTACAAAGAAATTTCATTATCAAAATTTGCCATAACTAGGACAAAATGCAATGCAAAAACATATCATCATATAAATATTAATCAACTCATGACAAGGCAATACATAATATAACAAATCAATCATGCTCCTAAGATGCCTCTACCTCCAAATGATGACCCCACTGAACCACCAGGGGAATGACCTTTGTCTGGAGAACCTTCTCCTTCTGATCAAGGATGCAAATTGGCTGCTCAATGTAAGAATCATCCTCACGGACCTCGAGGGGCTGACAATCAATCACTGAAATAATGTCCAACCCACACCTTCGCAACATCGATACATGAAACACGTCATGAATACCAGACATCTTAGCAGGAAAGGCGAGCCTATAGGCCATGACGCCTACGCACCTGGTGATCTCGAAAGGTCCAATGAATCTTGGGGCAAGCTTGCCCTTTGCTCCAAACCGCACCACATCCTTCATGGGTGAGACCTTGAGATACACCATATCCCCAACTGCAAACTCGAGCGGTTGATGCTGATGATCAACACAACTCTTCTACCAGCTCTAAGCTGTGTGCATCCTCTACCTAATAATATCAACAATCTCTGACGTCTGTTGCATAAGCTCGGAACCTAGGAGACGACGTTCTCCAACCTCGGTCCAACAACTAGGAGATCTACACGATCTGCCATATAGTGCCTTAAAAGGAGCCATGCCAATGGTCACCTAATAACTGTTATTATGCGTGAACTCGGCCAGGCGCAAGTGCTCATCTCAACTACCTGCGAAGTCGATCATGTAAGCTCTGAGCATATCCTCTAGGATCTGGTTGACCCTTTCAGTGTGTCCATCCGTCTACGAATAATAAGCGGTGCTGAGCTGCAAAGTAGACCATATCGCCTGCTAAAAGCTCCTCTAAACATGAGTTTGGGGTCTTGGTCAGAGACGATCGAAACTAAAATGCCGTGTAATCTCACTATCACCTCAATGAATACCTTCGCAAGCCGATCCAATGTCCAGGTCGCACACATCGGAATAAAATATGTTGACTTCGTCAGATGATCGATGACAACCCAGATGGCGTCGTGACCGTGCTAAGTCTTTAGCAAGCCCATGATGAAATCAGTCAACACATGCTACCACTTCTACAGTGGAACGCTCAATGGCTGCAATGGACCAGGGGCTCTCTGGTGGTCGGCCTTGACATGCTGGCAAGTGTCACACTCGACCACAAAACTAGTATTCTGGTGCTTCATCCCCGACCAGAAATACTGCCTTCACATATCTCTGTACATCTTTATGGAGCTGAGTTGATTGTAAGTCTCGATCATCAGATCTCTATGCAACTCTAGCACGTCTGAAACACACAATCAGCCTTTATAGTGAAGTCCACCATTGAAACCAATCTACCAGTCTGACTGCTCTACAGATGCTTCCTCTGCTCGGTATCCTTATAATGACTCGTCTATCTGCTGAGCCTCGATCACCCTTGCGACAAGAGAAGGTTGAATCAACAGGCTCGAAAGCTGAACAATAGAGGAATGCAGGCCAAACTCAAAGTCGAACTCCGAAACATCCTCGAGCATCTTCCATTCACAAACCATCATTTGTGCCACCAGGCCTCGTGGCTGATCACTGAGTACATTCGCCACCACATTTTCCTTGCCCGGGTGATACTGAAGGTCAAAATCATAATTTTTTAGGAGCTCCATCCATCGCCTCTATCACATATTCAGCTTCGACTGCGAAAACAAATACTTCAGGCTCTTATGGTCCAAAAAGAGCTCAAACCTGACCCCATAGAGATAATGCCTCCACACCTTTAGTGTAAAGACAACTGCTACTAACTCCAGATCATGTGTGGGGTAGTTTAGCTCATGGACCTTGAGCTGGCTAGAGGCATATGCCACTGGTCTCCCGTGTTACATCAGAACAACACCTAAACCAACTCTACTAACATTGGTGAAAACAATAAAACCATCATTCCTAGCAGAAGAGTGAGGATAGGAGCGGATGTGAGGTGGTCCTTTAGATTCAAGAAAGTCTGCTTGCAAGCGTCACACCACAAAAACTTGGTGCCCTTCTGAGTCAGCCTGGTTAGTGGTGCTGCAATGTGAGAAAAATCCTGGATGTATCGTCGATAATATCCCTCTAGACCAAGGAAGCTACGGATCTTGGACGGGTTGTAGGTTGTCCCCACTAACACACTGCATCAACCTTCGAGCGGTCCATAGCGACACCCTCATCTCACCTCCTCCTGCTAGAATTCGCACTTCTCCAGCTTCGCATATAGCTGGTGGGCATGGAGGGTCTCCAACATAATCTGCAAATGCATCTCATGGTCCTCCCGGGTCCTCGAATATACCAGAATATCATCGATGAAGACTACAACAAACTAGTCGAGGTAGGGCCAAAAGATCACTTTCATCAGTTGCATGAAGACGGCGGGCGACATGACCAGAAACATGAAATGATTGTAGCGAGTCCGGAAAGATGTCTTCAGGATGTCCTCCTCTCAGACCCGAATCTGATGATAACTAGAGTGCAAGTCAATCTTGGAAAAGAACTGAGCACCCTGCAGCTGGTCGAATAAATCATCAATCCTCAGGAGCAGGTATCTGTTCTTAATAGTGACCTTGTTAAGCTCATGGTAATCCACGTAGAGACTCAACGAGCCATCCTTCTTCTTCACGAACAATACCGGGGCTCCCCACGGTGAACTGCAAGGATGAATAAAATCCAACTCTCGTAACTCATCCAATTGCTCTTGTAGTTCTCGTAACTTCATTGATGTCATTTGATAGGGGGTCTTCGAGATAGGCGCGGTGTCAGGCACTAGATCTATCTAAAACTCTATTTGTCGAATGACGAAAAACTTGGGATCTCCTAAAACACATCCGGGAACTCGCATACAATAGGCATCAAAACATCCAGCCACTAACTCCTCAACAACACAGGCCAATAAACTTAACAGCGGTTCTCCTCTGGGCTTGGCAATGAACTAGAACATAGGCAAGCCGGGTATGCAAAACATGACTGTTCTCGTAGCACAGTCAAAGGTAGCATGGTACTCGGTAAGCCAATCCATACCCAGGATGACATCATACTAGATCATTGGTAAAATGAACAAATCAGTGGGCAGGAACATCCCTCCAACCAAGATAGGAAAAGATGAACAGAGGTGGCTCAAAACTGCTGACTTCCCCAAGGGAGTCGAAATGGATAAGGCCTTAAGCGTAGACTTCGACGGAAGATCAGTCGATCGAAAAAACTCCTCGGCCACAAACGAATGGGATGCTTCAAAATCATCAATATATGGGCAATAGAAGTGGAGACAAGAAGAATACCCTCAACTACTCCTCTTAACGATGACTGAGGGTCCTGAACTGGCACCTACTACGCGGCATAAAATCTACCCTGGGTGGGCAAAGGAAGCAATCTTGGCAACTGAGGGTCCATAACCTGTTGAGTGGCATAAAACCTGCCCTAGGCTGGTGGGGGAGGTGCCTGTCCCCTCCGCGGCGGTCTCTACTACTACTGCGGTCGCTGGGGCGATCTACCCTGCTGCCTCTACTGCTGCAGAGGAGGCCTAGGAGGCTGATGCTGGGGTCGTTACTGTTGCTGTTATGGTGGATGGTGCAGGGGCTTCTATGGTGCCCTCTACTACTGCGGAGGATGGGGACACTCATGCCTACGGTGTCTTGTTTATCCACAACCATAACAAAATCCAGAAGAAGAAGCTCGCTGCACTGCTAAAGATGATGCCGACTATGTTGCTAGTGCTCTGAATCCAAGATGGCCCTTATATCGATGGTGCTGATGCTAACGAGATCTAATAGAAGGCGCCTTCCTCTTTCGATCCCCACTATGATATCTAGCCCTCCGTGAAATGGCCTAATCCTCCTCATACACTAGGGCCCTATGTACAACCTCAGTAAAAGTAGTGAGAAGATGCCCAACCACACGGCTACAGAGGGCTGGACACAAGCTGCTCATGAAATGGTGGGCCTTCTGCCTCTCGTCATCAACAAGATAGGTGGTGAATATGGACAAAGAAAAAAAACACGCCTCATATCGAGATATGGTCATATTACCTTGAACACGGGTCTCGCTCCAAGGCTCATTGCTCTAGAAGGTGCTTCGGGAAGAACTTCTGGTCAAAGCGATCCATGAAGTCCTCCCATGTCCATACGAAACATGGTCCAGCTAACCTAGAAACAGAAGTCCACCAGTACTACGCCTCTCCCTGGAGGAGGAAAACTACCAACGGAACTCTCTGTTGGGTCAAGCACCGCATAGTATCGAAGATCTTCTCCACCTTGAAGCCTCACAACTCAGCTGCGGAGGGGTCTGACTCACCCCTGAATCATGGGGAGTCATGTTGTTTGAAATCTTGAAACAGAGCACTTGCTAGCATCTGTTCGGCCTTATCGGGAGTCTCTAAGGATGCCTGCCCTATCCCTAGAGGGTGACGGTGACGACCTACAACATCTGCTGTAGCTGCTCAGCTCTAACTAGATTGGTAGGCGCGGGAGGGGCTACACTGGCCTCAGGTGGAGTCACAAGAATTATAGGAGCGGGAGCCTCGAGTACGAGTATGGAAGGCTTCGACGGAGGAATGAGATCAACTGGGGGCGGAATAAGGACCTCTGGAATGGGGTCAGGACTAAGGTCTGCAACAGGTGAAGCGGGATGCGCTCAAGTCACTGGAGCGGAATGATAACTAAGGCCAAGGGCACCACGGCCATGGGTACCTCGTCTAGGCGGCATGATCTACACATGAACAAAGGTGATGGACACCTTGAGATTAGAATTCTCAAGGGACTCGTATATCAGGGAAACAGAATCAAAGAGAGAATGCGCTTGAAGTAGATATGTAATGTTATCCTGAGTTACTTCTAGGTTATTTTGTTATCTCTAATATAAAAAACTGTCACAACACGGACTCAGTGACCGGGCCCACAAGAATCTTGATTACTGATTTCGGTGCCGACAGCCTACGTAGTACCCCATTCTCAGCTCCTGGCACCCATACACCAGGTTTTGATCCTGGGATCCTACAAGGAGGATTTCTATAACATAAGTCTGATTCATAAAGAGCATATCCAAGATCATTACATCATAACCAAAGGTAATAACTAAAGGAACACTATTACAAAATCCACCAAGAATTTAAACTTTTATAAGATACACGGCTCAAAAGGGAAATACAAGAACTATATAAGGGCAATCTACAAAAGGTCCACAACATGCTCCACACTGCTGCCCTACTATTGTTGCTGCCTAGAATCACCTGCACGCATCAATCATGCATAAGCTTATAGAAAGCTTAGAGGGTGGTGTAAGTGTGTGTAATACTAGTGTCGGGAATGTAATATTAGAGTATGCAAAAATGCGGCAAGAACCATGAATACCATCAATGCTGTCAACCATACCAAGGTTATGCAACAAGAGGCCTACATAGCCAATGCTATATGCAAGGTGCAATGCAATCATGCCAAGCCTCATCGTAAATACACATATCAATATAGTTCCACTCTAGGGAATCCATCGGGGTCAAATACACTACCTGCTGACTGCCGCTCTCCAAGTTGCACAACCTAGTGAGTGTAAGAGACCTCACTACCTACCTGTGGATAGCCAATCACTAACAAGGTTGGCCGGTAGTGGACCTATTCATGAGCTGGTCAAACTCAGCCTAGCTATTACCCCCTCACTCAGGAAGGTAAGGCCACACCCCATCTCAATCGACCACGCTACAGTGGGAGTCATGACCTAATGGTATAAGGCACTCAGACTCTCATATTTTCCACTCGGTCTTAACGTTGAGGCATTTCTGGTACCATGAAGGTTTATGGGCTTTCACCCAATGACATTCTAAGTATCCTAAATGCTCAAGTAACATTTTTGGTGTCCAAATCCAGCCATCCACGATATATTTATGGAGGCTACGGTACTGATGAAGTAAGGGAGAATATGAATCACACAATCAATCATGCATTAATCACAATATCCTGCCCAATGGCATAACCATGACCAATGCTAGATGCATGAATCACACAATCAACCATGCATTAATCCCGAGCATCCAATGTGCTCAAGAGGGGTAACTCCATCCCTCAGGGGATACCATAATAACCTACCCAATGACTTAACCATGACTAATCATAATCTCAACCAAGCACACATATGATGCATGTGGGAATGGGTCATGAAGATACGAAAGTATGCCATGTGTTGATGTTGTACTCTCCTCCTAACCAAGTAGGGTCTAGGTACTTAGAAAAATTTAATAAGGAACACAGCCTCTAGTGGGGGCCCAATAGCCTGGGGTAGCCCACAAGACGAAGATAGACAATGACATGGGCCTAAATGATACGAATGGGCCTAGCAAGGGTCTATGGTGGACATTTAACCACCGATAGATGCAAGTGAGCCTAGCCAGGCCTAAAAAGGTACACAAATGTGGACATTCAACCACCATTTATCCTAAAGAGGTAGCCCAATAACAATCTACCAAGAATCAAGGCCCGTGCCCAAGCACAATCATAAATAAGAAATGGACAGCTATATATATATATATACACTACTTACATCACATGTTGGGCCTCAATAAAGTGGCTCAAGTCCTACAGACATTACTTGGGTTCAAAAGGGGCAATACATGGCCCAATCCACATATAATAACATGAGCCCACAGTGAAGGTTATGGCCCAAGAATAAGGTCACCAAATCCATACATTATGGTAGGCCGGGTGGCAGCCCATTATCCCAAACACATGGGCAAGACTCACATCCTAGTTAAGCCAATTGGGCTTACAACCTTAGCCCAAAAATCTAGTTGATTTGGTGGGCAACCAAGGGCCCAACCACACTTACATACTTCAGCCCAACCAGCTCAACATAATGATGGTCATAGCCCATAAATCCACTGGGCCTAGCTAGGATGTCCTAGCCCATTTGGTCCTACAAGGAATCCTAAAATTTAGTTATTTCAGGGTCCTTATAACCCAATTAAAGTGGGCCCCCAGGATGCATTAATTAAGCCCAAAATTAAGGAAACAAAAGCTTGAAACATTCCCACAAATCCTCACAATATAGTGGGCCCCACACCCTTAAAACTCCAGCCATAAATAATGCATATTTATAAGGTACCATGTTGGATTTTTAACCCACCAGCTATCTGGGCTGCTGGAGCCCAAAAAATGGTAAATATGAAGTGGATTCAAATCCCAGAGTGGCCAGTAACATGCACAGGGGGCCCCACCACATAAGGAGTGCACATACAACGCATAAAATAAGTGGGCCTTGCTGCTGGACTAAGAGTCTAGTTGTAACTAATGTAGTGGTCGTCCCACAAAGGGGTGGGCGGTCTAATGAGCTAAATGGTCTGGCCCACATAAAAGGTTAAAGTGGGCCCCACCATGGATGTCCAGCTTAGGAGTGGGCCACGTGCAAGTGGGCCACAGAAATGGATGGACGCATGGATGAAACATTTCATCAAGGTGGGCCACATGGAGGTGGGACGGTCACCCTTGCTAGATGACAACCGGCTGGGATGTCCAACAAGGTGGCTGTCCTCCATTTTCACCCAAAAATCTAATGGCCCTGATGGCTTATGTTCATATAAGATAGGTCCCAACAAGGTGGGCCACCATAGAGATAAATTTTGAGGTCAAACACCAGCCCAAACAATCACACAAAAAAAAAATATACCAAGGTATTAACTAAAAAAATTTGGTGTTGAAATTGTTGTTGTCCCCATGTTTGGCACCTCATGAGGTGGGCCTAGTCCTCCCAAATCACTGGAAAAATAGGTGGATTTGGTGCTCCCATGTATGGACAACAAGTGGGGTCCACTAGAGTGGCCCACTGTCCCCAAATTTAAGGTATACTAGGTCCATTTCCAATATGCAACATTGTTGGATTGTCCAAAAATTTCTGGATGTCCAGCCCTCTTTGGACCATCCCATAGGTCTCAATCATGGGACAATTGATGTGGGCCCCATCCTACGTGAAGGTGTGGTCCATACCCCAGAAAACCCTCAAAGAAATCAGGGATAAAAAACTCCACAAATGGGCTTAAAATAATACCCAAAAACTATGCAGCAAATGGGTCTGAAATTTGGACAGCAACATATGTTGTCCATATTTGTAAGCTCCGTATCATAGACCGTACCGATCCATAGACTTTCACAGTCTTCTCGGTCGAATTTCGACAACCTTCGACCTTTAACTGGTATTTATGTGTGACCCTGATTCACACGCCGTTAACCCGATTAGACTCAACCCAAGACCTTTAGCATAGCGACCGCACCGTTGTCGCGGTTTCGATGCCGTGAATCACGCGCCAAGGCGATACCCTGGCTATGAGATGAGGGCCAACGTTCGGTGCAAGGAAAATGCCGTGAGTTGCAAAACCTAAGAGAATCTCTGCAACTTGTCACATCAATCCATCAATCCATCAATCTCAACATGTGAAGTACACATCACCTCACACCCATCCCAAAGCAACCTCCAAAGTTAAAAGTTTTCTTACACCACCCATACCTTTCTTACACCAAAAACCCAAAAGTCAAAAAGGCTCTTACACACCCATCCCTCTCTCTCCCATCCATCACTCTATCACATCTCTCTCTTTACAATCCTCTCTCTCTCCCATTTCCCAACACAACTCCAAGCAACCAAGAGGTGATCACGTCCAAGCCCACTCATGGAGAGAAAAAGGCAAGTGTGGCCCACCTTTCCTACCCCTTCATCTCCCATCTCAATCATCCAAACCTCATCTCCTCCGTTGGAATCGAAGTTAAGGAGCTAAGGAAGCCAAAGGAGTAAGAAGATCAAACTGTGGGTGCTTTGATAAAGTAGTTTTCATGTTTTTAAGATGGGCCAAGTGAGACCAACTGATCAATGGTTTGGATCTCACTTGGGACCCTAAGATGTGGCCGATGGCCCACTTTGATCATCATGATCATTCCATGATGGGGCCATTCTCCATGGACCCCATCATGATGTTTATTTTTCTTGTATACCTAGGGTCATCTAGACCGTCTATTTTAGTGGAGAAGGGATCTCCACCGTTGAATTTTGATTTAATGGGCCCATGTGTAATAGGACCCACTTGATGTATGATTGGTTGCAAGGGAGGGCCCATAGTGTCGGGGTCCCTCCATCACGTGTGTCCCACTCTCTCTCTCTCTCTCTCTCCCTCTTCCTCTCTATTTCATTTTTTATGTGATCATGATATGGTTGTGTCGCCCAGTTGGATGGACCCCACCCTGAAGCATGTATTTTATCCAAACTATCTTCAAGTGGGGCCCACCTTATATGTATTGTACCCACACCATCTATCATTTGATGTTCCACCTAAGTTGGGGCCACCTCAATGGAGGAGCCATGTCTAAAACCGTCCAGCATCCAGGGACGCTGGACGTTAAAAGAAAACACCAATATTAGCTTGTTTCCAAGCTTATGGGGTGGCCCACTCAAATAGGGCTCACCTTGATGTATGTATTCAATCCACGTCGTCCATTCCCTTCCACATCTTATTTTAGGCGTTGAGCCAAAAAATGAGGTCTATCCAATCTTCAGGCGAGCCATAGCCTGTAAAATAGTGGTTTCTACCGTTGAAAGTCACCCTGGAATTTTTATACATCGGAAAAACATCGGATATTGGACTCGTTTGGATGGTCTTGAGCCACAGAGTGCAATGGATGGGTTAGATTTGCTTGATGTGGGCCCCACCTGTGAAAAACCACAGGAAATCTGATATTTTCAAATAAAATAAAATACATACATAAGGGGGCAGCGCATGCAGCCCCTGACAACAGCAGCAGCATGCTGCTGTGTATGGGCAGATGGAACAGGGGCCACGGCCGTACATGTGGGCCCCACCATGATGTATATCTTATATACACACCGTTCACGAGGTGGGCCACTCCCAGCAGTGGGCCCCCTCCAAATTTCAGCTCCATCCACAGCTCAGGTGGCCCACACTACAGGAAATAGTGAGATTGAACCTCTACCATTGAAACCCCTTTTATGGGCCATAAAAGTTTTGGATCAAGATGAAATTTATTTTTCCGCCTCATCTAGGTCCGTGCGACCTTATCAATGGCTTGGATGGAAAATAAATGTTATGGTGGGACCCACGTGGGGCCCATAGTGATGCATGTGTTTTGCTACACTGTCCACGGCCGTGGATGGTGGAATCCCACCATGATTTATGTGTCTTACTCACACCGTCCAGCAGACGGTGGCGCCCACTGTAATGCATGTGTTTTATTCACTGTCCAACGACAATGGGACCCACCATGATGCGTGTGCTGCATCCAAACCGTCCATCCACTTGGAAAACTCATTTTTTGGTTTGACACTCAGAATGAGTCAGATCTAGGTTTAAGTGGACCCCACCATCTATGTGGACAATGACATCCACCATTTTCAACTTTTAAGGGCCACCTATGATGTATTAGGACCCATGGATTGAGGCCCATCTTGATTTAATTGTGGCTGTCCATTGAGGCTCACCTTGGCATTTATAAGGCCCATGAGATGGGGCTCATATTGATGTATTTGTGGCCGTTGGTGTGGCTCATCTAATATATATATAAGGCCCATGGGATTAGACCCATTTTTATATATTTTAAGGCTCATGAGTTAAAGCCCATTTTGATATATATAAGGCCTAGTCGGTGTGGCCCACTTGATGAATATAAGGCCCATGGGTCAAGAACTATTGTGATGTATTAGGGCCCATGGGTTGAGGCCCATTGTGATGTACTCTAAGTCCCATGGGGTTATGGCCCCTTTGCGATGTACATAAGGCCCATTGATGTGGCCCACTTGATTTATGTAAGGCCCATATGAGGCAGCCCATTTGATGTATTGGATGCCTATGGGTCGAGGCCCTATGGGATGCCCTTAGGGTTCATTACAATGTGTGATTCCTCCATAGTTTGTGTAAGGATGTTTCACGATAGGCTATGCCTTGGGAGCAATGATGGTTTGACGTCTACATTACAAGTATAATGTTGGTTAAATGTCTGTATTACGACTCTCCCTAGGGCCCATTGATAAGCCCGTACTTGTTATGTGTAAGCCGTCTAGGCCCATCTACGTTGTAAGGATAGTTCATTACTTTATTACATATTTAGTATAGTTCCATGTCCCATGATCATACGCATCATATGTATGCTTGATATGAGATGTGACTGATTATAGCATATGCCTTCGGGCAGATTGTTTATGGGCACCTGGTTAGGCGGTGTTACCCTACATAAGCACAAGATACTCATAGGATTTTTGCATGACTGGATAGTGTGATTCATGTATTCGCATTGTGTGTCATGGTTACTATACGCCCTAGCGACATCAGGGCCGTAGCCTCCACAGGTGTATTGTGGATGGTAGGATTAGATATCAGAAATCTTATTTTACATGGAGTGCTATAGATATCCCTAGGTGAAAGTCCCTAAACCCTTATGGTACCAAGAGGTTGCTCCAACATCTAGATCGAGTGGGTATACGAGCGTCGAGTACCGATTACCAAGAGGCTGCCCTTCCACTGTGTCATGGTCGGTTGGAAGGAGGTGAAGCCTTACCCACCCGAGAGTAGGGGGCAAAGCTAGGATGAGTTTGACCAACTCAAGGAATGGGTCCGCTATTAGCGAGCCTAGCTTGATATTGACAGGTGGATAGTGAGGTCTCTTCCACTTACCTTATTGCGCGTGATGGGGCAGTGATCTGGTTTAGAGTGTACTAGACCCCGTTGATATCTCAGATTTGAGCTATACTGATATGTGGACTTAGATGAGGATTCGTATGCTTGATTTGCACCTCGCACCGCATGGCCTTTATACGGCCGACATCATTCATGCCTTGTATTGCATAGCCCTGGGTACGGCTAATGGTATTCATGGATTCATCAGTATGTTCCGCATTACTCTGATACTGCATAACTGCATTACCACCTTGTGCACACACTTTCACCACCCTCTAAGCTTTCTATAAGCTTATGCACGACCGTTGCGTGCAGGTGATGTTGGGGCGCAGTAGCGCTGAGGCAGGAGTGCTTTGCAGATCATCTTGGAGCTTTTGTTCATCATCATTGTATTTCCCTTTATATTCATTTTACTTGTAAAGTTTTTGATCATAATGGAAATGTAATGGAGTTTTTGGTTGCTGTATGTGAGTTATGCCTTTGGTTATGCTTATCACGATTCAAATTGATCTTGAAAATCCTCCTCGTAGCATCCCAGGATCGGAACCTAGCGAATGGGAGCTAGGAGCTAAGAATGGGGTTCTACGGAGGCTGTCGGTGCCAGATTTGACGATTGAGAATTTTATGAGCCCGGTTTCTGAGTTTTGGGCGTGACAATATTTTAGTCTATAGAAAATATCCAGAGGGATTTATACCTAAATACATCAAGTGGGGCCACCTTAAGGGACCATAAAAATTTTTGATCCATGACATTACAAAAATCCCCAAAAATATCAAGGTATGGGGACCATCCGACCCATGCATGTCAAAGTGGGCCTGGACGTCCAGCAGGTGGGCCTGGACGTCCCAAATTTCTAGTGGATCTGGATTTTTTTATTTATTACCTTAGTGGGCCACACACATCAGCAATCCAAAGGGGAAGAAATAGAGAGAGAGAGGGAGAGAGAGAGAGAGAGAGAGAGAGAGAGAGAGAGAGAGAGAGAGAGAGAGAGAGAGAGATCACGGCCATAGGGGAGGGTTCCGTCACTATGAACCCTCCCCTCCACCTTCACATCCACACCATACAATGTACATAGATCTTACATGCATGCCATCCTACAAATCAAAGAATTTTCTGAGGTAGGGATGTCATTCCTGCCATTCAGGCAAAGTTTAGATGACCAATGAAGTGCTAGATTAAAGGAAAAATGCATCATGGTGGGTCCATGGAGAATGGCCCACCATGGAAGTGAACACGCATGAAATAGGCTCTTAGCCTCTCATCTTAGAGTCATGTAGGACCTCCATCATTGATTGGTGGGTCCTAAATGCTTTCAAACATGCTAGGAAGGAAATGTAAGCAGAAGGAGAAGAAAGAGAGCTTCAAGCAACACCCACCTCCAAGATCTCCTCTAATCTTCAAGGTACTAGCTCCAATGGTCCAAAGGGAAGGTTTTAATGGAGGAGATGATATTGTAAAGGTGAGATTGGGAGAGAGAAGGGAGGAAAACTTATTGGAAAATGGAGGAGAGGTGGACGTTTTCCACCATGGGAGAGGGAGAATGAGAGAAATGAGAGAGGAGAGAGAGGGCGGAGGGGTTTAAAACAATTAAAATCTCATACACATATATAAATATAACTTTTTAATATTAGCATACTACTATATACATGCTATTGGTCACATATTTATTAATATATAATTTATAATATACAATATCATACTATACATATATGTATGAATTGAAAATTGTATAATATCATGTTTAAAATCCCGTTGTTAAATAATATACATTTTATTAAAATATCTAATAATTTTTATGCACATATTTATAAAAAAAATATTTAATACTACATTAATATTTATAATTCATTTATATTATAAAATTATTATTCATTATTATTCATTATTATTATTACTTATGTTAATAATAATATTATCATCATCATCATCATTACTATTATTTTTATTATCTTCTTGTTAAGGCCAAATTTTATTTCCTGTCAGTGGCATCTATTAAGTCTTTAAGTTCTTACTAGGCCTTAGTCCCAAATTTAAGGTGGATTACCTGTATTTATGGACCACATGGAATAATTTTCTTTTATAGTTTTTGAGAAACAAGGATTAAATTGATTATAATTCGTTCCATGGGCGGATGGCTTCATCTGTGGTTACAGGTCACTTCTATTCACCGTCCTGGTTCTTAATGGTAATGCTCCAGTACTGGAAAGTATGGGGCATTATAGGATATGAATAATTGCATTTATGGACTTGTCAAGAATTACATATTGCATTGCATCCTCGACATATGACATTTGGCTTGCTATGTCTTGCATCACATAGCCTTGTTATGGTTGACAGTATTCATGGACTTGCCAGTATTTCTGCTTACTCTAATATTTGTAAGCTTAGCACATGCATTGCACACACATGCACCATCCTCTATGCTTCTTAGTAAGCTTATGCATGACCGTTGCATACAGGTGACGTTACGTCATAGTAGCATTAAGGCAGGAGCTTGTGGCAAATTATTTTAGAGATTTTGTTATTTATGTATTTTCCTTTCGGTACTGTAATCTAATATTTATATTAGTGGATATGTGGTGATGATGTTGTTCTTGTGATTTGGGTATACTTGTGGTTATACTTTTTAAAAAAATCACACTAAAAATCCTCCTCGTAGGATCCCAGGATTAGAATCTGGTATATGGGTGCTAGGAGCAGAGAATGGGATACTATGAAGGCTGTCGGCACCGGATTTGGCAATCGATAATTTTGTGAGTCTGGTTCCTGAGTTTGGGGCGTGACAATGTTAGCTAATATTAATTATATCGTTAATGTTAATGATTATTTTGTAATTACCCATATTATTAGCATTGTGCCTATAATTAAACTCTAGGATGAAACCCTACATCTAAGAAATCCAAATCCTATGTTATAATCTTGACCATAGATAGTGTGTAGAGCTTGAATCTAATCATACAATTCTATAATTTAGGGAAAGATTCCATTCTAAGGGCACACACATTCCCTAGCAACATCGGTAGGTGATTCAACTCGTAAGGTGATGACTTTTCCCCCTAGGCTTTCCGCTTTCATGTTAGTTTAAGTGATAGTTTCCCTTTTAATTCTTGATTGATAATTGATATCCTTATTTCATGATCACTTATGTTGTTATTGGGATAGATCTTCAAATTATATGCTCAGCATTTATCTTGTATAAACACTTACATGTTATACTTAAATATCTTCTCATACTTGTGGATTGTCTATGAAACTTGAATTTATACATCAATTAGTGAAAAACTCCACTTATATACGCATGTATATTCATATTTTGGATGTAACTCGATTGATTGTGATTACAATGGACCCTCGAACTAGTGGTTATTTTATATGTTAGATTAAATGGAAATTTATCATGAACTTACCATTTTGTGTATCATTTGTGCCTATGTGGCTTTTGGAGATAATTCCTTTTTATCACATCCTTGAATGGACTATTTGCCCTATGTGGCTTTAATTAAATATTTGCCCTTTTTGGCTTTGATGGAATATTTTCCCTATGTGTCTTTAATGAAATATTTTTATATAACCTCGCAATGTTACGACTCACTTGTTGAAATATGATTGGGCACTAGTTGAGGAGGTTACCATTAACCATCATAGTGTTGGAGTCTCATGAGCCGGGAATGGTGGTATGGGACATTATGCTTGAGCTGTAGGCATATGTTGGGTGATGAGCCCCCCATAAGACCTTAAGCCTTCAGAAAATGGTTTCTTGCAATTAGACTAATAATGGTTGGGCTAGTCATGCATTCCATGGTATATGGGCATTATTGGGGTGCCTAGTCGACTGTTTGGAAAGACCAGTGTGCTGTTTGAATGTCCAAATGTGTGTGAGCTTGTCACTTAACATGTACTTGTGGTACTTTTGCAGGTGACTAGCCATTTTGAGATTACGTGCGGGTTTCTCCTCGCTCATGGGTTTTTCCCAAAAGCCAGCTAGGTGAGCATCTCCAAGCTAATGTGCATACACACATCCATGCCTTTAAATAAGATTGCATTGTGGCTTGTTTTGTATGTTTTCTTGTTTAAACTATACTTAACTAATGCGGCAGTGTGTAATCTTGAGGAAAATTCACACTAATCCATCCACTCATTCTTTAAATATACAACTGTATAGATGGTGCACGTGATTTGAATGATACTCATGTTCAGATTGATAAGGAACATGATACAGATTTTAGGGATGTGTGGCCGTATCTGCCCTAAGAATAGTTGTACGATCTTGTAGCCTAAGATTGGTTGCATTTAATTCTCTTTATATGATAAATTATTTATTTCCTGTATTTGTTAGTATTGAGATATTAGTTTGTATAAGCCCTATGGGTAGTCAATCGTATATCATGAATGTGTATTTAAACTTTCCTTTATGCTTGATTTGTTTCTTTTCCATTGAACTACTCACTTTGAAAAGAAAAAGAAAAAATATTCGTGAACTTTGAGTTATCTTTAAAGGTTAACACTCATGTTTTCGAAAAATGAGTTGTATACTCGGGTTATCAAAACTGTGGCACTACATCAATGTTCACAACCCAAAGTGTAGGGTTGTGATGTAGTAATAATCTTGATAAGACTGAGGTCGAATCCATAGGGCAGAAGAAGATCTACAACTAAATCTGAATTGATAGAGAGAGTAATTGTGATTATTGTAATTGAAACTTGTGAAGTTAAAGGTGGAAACTAGGGTGCTAAGGGTCCAATTGTAGCTATTGGGATGCTACCTTACTTGATTTAAGAGATCTAATTGGAAAGAGAGATGATCAAATCTTTGAACTTCTAATTGATTTAGCCTCAAAGGAAGAGGATTATGGAGATTGGTAAGGGTTCCATCACCAAACCATGCCTAGGAGACCATGGCAAACAACAAGATTTACCAATCCAACAATATCAAAGAAGAAAAGAAGATACTCAAAGCTATCGCAGGCTCTACTGTAATTTGAATCATAATAAACCATTGAAAACTGAAAATATTCATTAAAATCAACTAGAAATCAATGAAGTTCAATATAAACATGAATAAAAGTAAAGTAAACATCCCAATCACACTACAAGCTTCACCTCTTAGCCCTAGCTAAGAGATTTAGCTAACCATAGATATGATTGAATTAAGAACTCTTAAATAAAACATAAAAATAAACTAAGGAAGAAGAAGAAAAACTCTTGACGGCATCTCTCCATCCTTTTACTTCACTCCTTAAACCCTAGAAGATGCTTAGGAATGCCCTAGGGACTCCTATTTATACTTGTGAAGCTCCACCCTACGTACCAACTTGGAATTTAAGCAAACTGACTTGAATTATGCAATTTAGAATTTTTTCGCGTAACACTTCGGTCGGACCGAAGTCACCTTCGGTTGGACCGATGTCGAATATGAAGTCAAGTCCGAATTTGGAAAGGATTCTATTTCAGTAATTGCCCAATATTGGTCGGACCAAGCTAGGCTCGATCGGACTGAACTTAAGTTATCGGTCGGACCAAATTAATCTTTGGTCAAGCCAAATTAACTCCTTTCAGTGCTGGAGCTTTTCGTACACTTTTGGTCACACTGAATCCTGCCTTCATTCGGACTAAACATGGGTTTGGTCGGATCGAATTAACTATCGGCCAAACTAAATTAGCTTATGAATTCCATTGTTTGTTGCTGGACTGTTTTGTGCAAGTTCGGTCGAACCAAACCTGTCTGTTTTTTGCTACAGATTTTGCGATCTTTCAAGTCCTTTCTTCATCTTTTATACTTAGTTTCATTGGATCTTTAGCATGTGAATTCTTCATTATTAGACTCTCAAGATCCAACCTTTGACTTGGTGATTCTTGAGCGTAAAATCCATGCTTTTAACATTCTTTTCAATCCAATCTCTCAGATTCTCCTTGCAACATAAACATGTATAAAATATACCTTTAAGCGGTATCATGTTCATAAAACCAAGATATAAATAGGAGAGAATATGCAATATTTGACACTCAACAATCAACCATCTGAGTTGTTGAGTTTAAATTGTATGTAAAACAGTCTACGAATGCCTAGGACAAGTCTTCCCAAGTTCTGATCTTGCAGCAATTGAGTGATGTGTACCAATTGAGTGTGTTACCTCTTAGGGATTTTTGGAATAGCTGGATCATGGCTTTATCATCCCCTTTCACGACATCAAGCTCACTTCAGAAGGCTTTAAGGTGAGCAGTAAGGCACCTTGTGCCATCATATTTCTGAAACTTGGGTATTTCAAAGTTGGCTGATACAATTGCATTTGGGAAGGGGCAAAGGTCCCTGAATTTGGTGGAAGGGAATGCTAACACCTTGGTTTTGTCAATAATGTGAGCTAGGGTATCATGAGTTAGTTGAGCCTTTGTAAGAAGACATTGAAGACTAAAGACTTGAAGACTTGAAGCATCAAGGCCGAAGACAATAGGTAAATCATAAGGTGAAATGCTAAACATAGCCTTAAAATCTTTAGATTCTAAAACAACCCACCTTTAAATGAATCATCTCATACATAAACATTTGACTCATCTAAAGTAAGCCTTAAACCCTTAACAAACATAATAAGTGAAGCTTTTAAGAGGTGCAAAGTTACTTTAAATCACATTGCCCAAACAATATTTGTTTAGTGGAGTTTGATTCCATAGCTAGGCTATCAATTTGCCTCGATTAAAGCCTTAATTGATAGAAGCTCAGGGCTCGATCAATTGAATGTACCCAAAATCATCTAGTAACAAACTGACCTATATTCTTAAGTTTCTCTATAGTATCAAAAGACCTTCGATCCTATTGAAAGGGAGTTCGATCGATTGAAAGCATCGCTCAATTAATTGATAGGGACAATTTCTGCTCGTCTTTTGATCGTTGGAACTTGTTTCCTTTATATAGGGCATTAATATTTGGGCATTTTGATGGATTTTTGGTGCAAGTATAGTCCATGTGATTCTCCACTCATATCCCTCATCTTAGACTCTAAATCAAAGAGATTTATGACATCCTTCTTGTGATTAACCACTTTAATGAACATTTCAAGCTTGATTATGAAGGTGTTCATGTTCTCTCCCTTGTTCTAGATATTAGACCCAAATCTATAGGAAAATCCATGTCTTAATCCTTTAGAACACCAATCTAGGTGAATTCCCCTTGAAAAACAACTATCCCTTTAGTTGTAGGAGATTTTATCATCCTCCCACCATCTTGGTCACCTCATCGGAGTATTGCATGCAAGGTGTTTGATTGTGGAGCTGAACCATCGACATCGATGAATGTGGGAGCAATTGATAAGCTAATTCAATCATGGGAGCGTATTGAAGAAGCATCTCAAGTAACTCACTACAAAGGGACTTAATTCGACAAGTAAGTTGTTAATTATAGAGTCTATTCACACTCCTTCCTTGTGTAAGATTGAGTGTAGATTTTGTGACGCAAACCCAAATAGGTTCTTGTGTAGGGCCAAATTCACTGGACATGGGTGCGTACGTGTTAGTCTCTATAAGGAGCCTCCGACAGGAGTGTACGTAGGGCCTTAGATTAGGACCACATTCATCAGACATGGGGGTGTATATTTTAGTCTCCATAGGGATATTCCAGCGGGGGTGTACGTAGGGCCTTAGATTAAGACCACTAATGGTTGTTGGTTAGTTGATAGAAAACCAACCAAGTCTCCACGAGAGCCACCGATACGAGTGGAAACGTGTTGTGTACATGTAGGTTAGTGGTTAGCATAGGAGAAACTATTATAACTATTAGAGGTGAACCTGATTTAAAACTTCTGATAGTGAAATTCTGGTACACTTGAGGAGAGTGCTTTTGCTAGGAGTGGAGTAGGCAAGTAGCCAAACTAGTATATATGCTTGTGTTTGTGATTGCCACTTGAGCACATTTCTATTCAAGCTTATAATTTTGATTGGTTGAATTAAATGAATTCTTGAATGGATTGAATTCTATGCATCTTATTGATCTCTCACATACACAAGATCACTATCTCCTTATAGACTAGTTACTTATTGTTGTATCTTTTATAGTTTATGTGATTGGACCCACTTTGGATTAGAAGCCTAAATGTTAATTGTCTTATTGAATTGAATTGGTAAATTAGTTAATTGGGATTTTTTTTAAAGTCATCCTATTCACCTCTACTCTAGGACTTAGCTATAATTCTAAGCTCTGCCAAGCTTCGGCACATGCCGTGGTAGAAAATCTACACAATTTTGATTGGTATTAGAGAGGGTTGTTATTCAGGGACTTATTTGTCTAGAGCAAGATCCATATGAGCTTTAGAATTATGTCTACTTATGAATGGAGTAAATCCTAAGGGGATATGAGAGGTATTGAACTTTAATAGGAATACTATTGCTATAACCTCTACCTATCCAGTAATCCAAAAGTGCTTGTTTGCTTTAGAAAGTAGATCGAGAGCCTCTCCTGTCTACCATGCTTGTGGAGATGTTGGGCACCTAAATTTTAAATGTTTAATATTGAAAAGGACCCTTACCACCACAATCACAAAGCAAACTAGTAAATATGTCATGACAAAGAAATTAACACACCAATAGAGAAGCATCCCTAGAGGATTGTCCGAAAAAGAGTATCCAACCCCTCTTAAAATGACCGATCATATGAGGGAGTTGTCAAAAAAAAATTGCCCAACTTAATGAAAAAATAAAGAAAATGTTAATTAAAGGCAATGATAATTAAGGTATGACACATATAGTTAAATCCCCTACAGAATTTATATCACTGAATAAGATCTCACCTAAGAGAGACACATACAAGGAAGAATCACTCTCCCAAACATAGTCTAGTTGTCACGCCCTAAACTCGAAAACCGGGCTCACAAAATTCCCGATCGTCGAATCCGGCGTCGACAGCCTCCGTAGAACCCCGTTCTCGGATCCTAGCTCCCATTCGCCAGGTTCCGATCCTGGGATGCTACGAGGAGGATTTTAAATATCAGTTTGATTCGTAATAAGCATAACCAAAGGCATAACCCACAAACAACAATCAAGAACTCCATTACATTTCCACTATGATCAAAAACTTTACAAGTACAATGAGCATAAAGGGAAATACAATAGTAAAGAACCAAAAACTCCAAACGCTCAGCAACGTGCTCCTGCCTCAACGCTGCTGCGATCCAACGTCACCTGCACGCAACGGTCGTGCATAAGCTTACAGAAAGCTTAGAGGATGGTGAAAGTGTGTGCGCAAGGTAGTAATATGAACATGCAATGTCAGAGTAAAGCGAAATATGCAGATGCATCTATAATATCATGAGCCGTAACAAGGCTATGCGATGCAAGACATGAATGGTATCGGCCATCCCAAGGCCATGCGATGTGCAATGCAGCTTAAGCATATAGGTCCTCATCTATGTCCACACATCAATACAGCTCAAAATATGGAATATCACCGGGGTCTAGTACACTCTAAACCAGATTGCCGCCACATCGCGCGCAATAAGGTAAGTGAAAGAGACCTCACTATCCGTCTGCCAATATCGGGCGTGACTCATCGATAGCGGACCCATTCCTCGAGCTGGTCAAACTCAACCTAGCATTGCCCCCTACTCTCGGGCGGGTAAGGCCACACCCCCTTCCAACCGACCACGACACAGTGGAGAGCGTAACCGTCTGGTATTCGGCACTCAACGCTCATCTACCCACTCGGTCTAGACATTGGAGCAACCTCTTGGTACCATAAGGGTTTAGAAACTTTCACCCAGGGATATCTATAGTACCCCATATAGAACAAGATTTTCGGTATCCAATCCTGCCAACCACGATGCGTCTGTGGAGGCTACGGCCCTGATGTCGCTAGGGCGTACAATAACCATGTCACACAAATGCGAAATGCATGATTCACGCTATCCAGTATGCAACAAATCCTGCGCATATCGTGCGCTCATATAGGGTAACACCGCCTAACCGGGAGCCCATAAACAACCTGCCCGAAGGCAAATGCTATGATCAGACAATTCTCACGTCAAGCATACATATGATGCGTATGATCATGAGTCATGAAACTGTACTAAACATGATGTAATAAAATGAACTATCTCACAATGCAGATGGACCTGGACGGCATATGCATAATAAGTACGGACCAGTAATGGACCCTAAGGAGAGTCGTAATGTGGACATCCAACCAACATTACACTCGCAATGTGGACGTTAAACCGACACTGCATCCCAGGTACGATCTTCTTAAAACACCACTACATAATCGGTATTGGGTTTACACATTGCAATGGACCTTATGTTCCTCTCATTGGGCCTTACATATATATCAAATGGGCCATAGCTTATGGGCCTTTTATTCGTCAGATGGGCCACATAAATGAGCCACACCAATGGGTCTTATGTGCATTGCAATGGGTCAAAACCCGTAGGCCTTGGATTGCATCAATTGGACCTAGTCACATGAGTCTAATATGTATCAAATGGGCCACACCAATTGGGCCCCCAAATGTATATCAAATGGGCCTAATCCATGAGCTTGTATGCATATCAAAGTGGGCCAAATCCCATGGCCCCTTTCTTAATCAAATGAGTGTAGTCCCATGGGTCTTACAATATAACAAATGGGTCCACTTCCATGGGCTTTAAGAATGCAACAAATAGGTCCAATTTTATGGGCCTAGAAGTACATCAAATGGACCTACATCCATGGGCTTAAAAATGCAACAAGTGGGTCCAATTTCAATGGCCTTGGAATACATCAACAGGGCCTAGTCCCATGGACTTAGGACATAACAAGTGGGCTTAAACCCATAGGCCTTTTACAAGCAGATGGGCCTAGCCCATAGGCCTTTCATGAATCAAAGTGGGCTTAAACCCATAAGGCTTAGATATTAAATGGGCCTAGTCCTATAGGCTTTACATATCAAGTGGGTCCAAGTTCACCGACCTTATATCCATCAATTGGGCCTAACCCATAGGCCTTTCATGAATCAAAGGGGCCCAACCCTTACATGAATGGCCCACCCAATCGGCAACTCATGCATTAAAATGATCAACCGAGTGGATGGACGGTCTGGATGCACTACAGGCATCATGGTGGGTCCCACTGTCCAGTGGACAGTGCAGGTAAGGCACATACATCACCCAGGGCCCAACCGTCCGTGGACGGTGGAGGCAGCACGTGTGCAAGGAGGGTGAGTGCCACCGTTCGCCTGGACGGTGGACTACCACACATACAACAACATGGGTCCCATGTGGGGCCCACCCAGTAATGTTTAAAAGCCATCCGACCCGTTCATAAGGTCGCTCTGACCTGGATGAAGGGGCAACAAAAATTTCATCTTGATCCAATACTTCTGTGGGCCCCCAAGAGGATTCCAATGGTAGGTGTACAACACTATTCCCTGTGGTGTGGGCTGCCGGAGTACCAGATTGGGTTGAAATTTGGAGGGGGTCCACCTGAAGAGGGGACCCACCTCATGGACTGCGTAGATGGCATAAAATCATCAGGTGGGGCCCACGGCTGGATGTCGTGGGTCGGTTGCTGGACGCCCGCCCGCCTGCACGCCAGCACGCTGCTGGGTGCAGCGGCTGGCCGCTGACAAGAAAGCAGAGGCTCTGCCTCTTAACGTTTTTGGGGAAAAATCGTTTTCCTGGGGTTTTTCATGCGTGGGGCCCGTTGCACCAAAATCCATCCCGACCATTGCGATCTGTGGCTCGACGCCGTCCAAATGAGTCCAGAGTTTGAATTTTTTTGACGCTTGGAAAGTGAAATAACATAAGAAATAGCATTTGAATGGTGATGACGCGATATTTGGTGCTATGGCCCACCAGGTGATTGGATCAGCTCCAAACTTCTACCCAACGGCTAAAATGCCATGGGTAAGAGGATGGACGGCTTGGATCGGACATAAACATCAGGGTGGGGCCTATGCAAGGGGACCACCTAAAAGTCTCTACTTTTCTTTCCTTTTTCTTATTTCCTCTGAAACGTCCAGCGTCCCAGACGCTGGACGGTTTTTACTAAAAAAATTTTTTTATAATGGTGGGCCCTGATGAAGTGGGCCACCATGGATATTCGACGTGTGTACGCATATAAGGTGGGCCCCACTTGAATAAAAATAATTCTCAAGGTGGGATCCATTCAAGTGGGCCACTGTAACACCCTGAAAATCGGGGGTCGTGTATAAACTCAACTCCCGAGTTCCAGACCGTCACTTATGCAACAAAAATGGTTATGATTCAATGTTGTCTGATTTAAAGCATTCACATGAGTAAAAGTATACCAAAACTGCAATTCATACTTCAGATCCAGTGATAAAAGCAAGCGGAAGACTAAACAATATATATATCACTGTATGGAAAAACAAAGTAATCTCAACTGTCTCCAAAGTATGACTACATCTCTGAGTCTCATATACATGTAAATAGACAAAAGAATAAGTTCAAAATAGTCCCACTGAAGTCCCCCTCGATCCAGGTCACCTACGGGAAGCCGTCGTGATACTGCATATACGAGAACTCATCCTGGTCCTCGTCAATCTCCGGCTCCACCTCCTGGATCTCGTCGTCACCTGCAACTACAACAGGGTCTGGTGAGTGTTGCAAACACCATCCCGTAACGTGGGAATGAGTGATCAACTCAGTGGAATCATAGAGCAAAGATTAGCATGTTCACAATTCAATCACGCGATAATAGTAAAGCAGTAAATCAAACAAATCCTAATACTGTTGTTAATGCAAGATGATATGACGTGATGTATGCCCTCACCGACGATCACCCTCATACGGCAACATCTTACGACCGCGGCATGCCACACTCCCTAGAGTGCTCCACATCTTCCAGGCACATGCAATGCTATGGTGATATGATTACCAAGTTGTTATTAGTCCATTCAAACAGCAGGATTGGGAAACTAAGGTACTTCCCTTGTATCAATCCCAACACGGATCCTGTCTAGGGTCGTCACTCCTAGTAATCTCATACGATGTACATTTCGTAGGTCACTGCAAGGGCTGCCAGGGCTGTTGCTCGCACTCGTTGCACCGCTCCCCCATCACCTTATCAATACAGGCCTACTGTACTCTACTGCACGGAAGGGTCGTCGCCTCCCGTGAACTCAGAATACGCTCGCGGTCACTACAAAGGGCTCGTCGCCTGGTCAGTGTAGGCCGACAGCTAGAATATAGTGTCCCATACCACCATAATCTGCTCACGAGTCAAGGTGCTCATTGGTCACTACGGGGAGGTTTGTGGCCCCAGCGTAGGCCGACAGCTCGACCACGGTGTCCCATACCACCATGCCCGGCTCATGAGTCTTCGTGGATCAAGGTACCACGGTTAATAGGGTTTACAATGGTAAGTTCAGTACCCTAGGTTCAAGCAGTCATGATACATACAAGGTGAACAAACATCGGCCAGTCGGGTTACTTGACGGGCTCGACTAGCGCGATCGCATCTCGAATTAAACGACATGAAGTGCGTAAAACACTTCGCGTGGCCTAACCACTGCCGCCAACTCTCAACACGAATCACATTCATCGACGCGTCGTTCGTGGCTATGACCAGTCAGCCACGAATTCACTCGGTTACCGACTGCCTGGACTAAGTCAAGTCCCACACATCTATGGAATTACATTAACACTATAAAAAGGTATTGGAATTGAAATACATCATGTGAGCATGTTAGCACATGTTATAACATTCAACTTAAGCAAATCTTCAAGGCATACTTCCCATGCATATTCAACTTAAGCAAATCCTCAAGCACATACATTCCATGCATGTAATGAAATCATGCATTTTGTCAACATGTAGAAAATCATTTAGGTCAGCATAATAATTGAAAAATCAATCACAAACTATCAAATAACATCATTTAATTCAATACATACTAATACAAGCATTTATACAAACACATACACTACACACTTAAGTCTACATATAGTATGTCGACCCAAAGTGTGCAACTAGGCGAATCTCTTCGCCAAACTAATTATGCACGCATTCCTAACTTCCTAATGCGACAACAAACCATGTCAATCACATCAGCAAAATATGAATGTAAACAGTACTTCCTACAAATGACTAAAATGCCCTAGATCTCATATTCTTCGTTAGCTTACGAAACGGGAAACGGAGAGCATTTTGTACATGTCAAACGGCGATGCCGTCAAGAATCTACTATTAAACGACATTGAAAGCATTGGGAACCGTCAATCAAAGCGTCTAAAATCCTCACCTAGTGTCTTGTAGACTCGGGAATCGAAGCGGAGTGTATATGCTTCGTCTACGGCGAGTAAGGAGCCTAATACATAAGATCCATAAGCTACATCGCTATGGAAACAAGGAAAACTCAAATCAACAACTATTTAGGGTTTTTACTTACCTAGGATCGCGGTGGAATCGCCGGAAAAGCGGTAGAGGAGTGTTGCTTAAGCACGTGCAACACGTAGCACAAGTGGCAGGAAGAACTCTCCCACTCTCTCACAATCTCTCACTCTTTTTCTCTCTCCCAAGCTAGGGCTTCTCTCAAATTCGGATGGGAGAGAGGAGTGAGGGTTTCAACCCCTTTTATAGCCTAAAACATTCCCAAAATAGGCTTGGGAACAATGTTTACTTGGTGCCTAACCAAATCGGGGCCGTTTCGGTCCAAAAGGGCATTTCTGGAGGTCCCCAGGCCAAATGCGGTCGGACTTAAGCTCATGCATACTGGATCTAGCACACATCCAGTTTTCAGACCGGTTGGGTTCCCAGATCGTACGTGGCGGCCCAGTTTCAGTTTAACGGTCACCGCACCAAGATCAGGCCTATAAGTCTCGTGATATATAATAGATATTTTTCCTGATCCAAGGGTGTAATTTGGCTGTATTCTGACGGTCAGAATGCTTAATACTGATGCGTCAAATTTGTGTGCCAGATTTGAATTTGAAATTCCAACTATGTCCCTATTCACACTCTCTTCGGTCCGGGCTCAATGAAATAGCCCGTGATCATCGGTTTGACTTGATTTTTGGAATGAGTGTCAAGTCCAGCTAGACGGTTCTAACGGTCTAAGATAGGAGGTATCGGACTTTCAACGTGCGGTCTAGATCCAATACAAAGATTCAAAGTGGTCCAGAGAACAAACCGGTTTAGAGTTTGATCCGAGGCTTTAGAGCATTATAGCACCCTTGGTTCCACTCGCTTCGGGCCTTGTAGAACGTATTTAAAGTGATCAGGGACCATTTCCCAGCTATTCCAACGTTGTACTAGCTAACCTAGCCATATTTTCTAAAGGAATGAATTCTACGCAATTTCGGGTCGAGTTGGTACTCGAGCCCAAGTATGGATTCTTCACGGGCGTTACAATCTACCCCCCTTAACAAATAATTTCGTCCTCGAAATTTTGTACCTTTTCGTACTCCTCGAGAAGCTGTGGGTAGTTCTTTCTGATCTCGGCTTCTATCTCCCAAGTAGCCTCCTCCTCAGTATGATGCGTCCATAGTACCTTCACAAGGGGAATCACCTTGCTACGCAGTACCTGCTCCTTCCGGTCTAAGATGCGTGTCGGTCGCAGGATATAAGTAACATCCTCTCCTAACTGCACCTGCTCCCATCTGATGATATGAGAAGGATCAGCAACGTACTTCTTCAGCATAGAAACATGAAATACGTTGTGGACGCTCGCGAGGGGCGTGGGTAAAGCCAATCGGTAAGCCACTGCTCCCACACGATCGAGGATCTGAAATGGACCAATGAATCGCGGTGCCAGCTTCCCCTTCTTTCCGAACCGAAGGACTCCCTTCATAGGGGAAACTCGCAAAAACACATGATCCCCGACTGTGAACTCTAGTGGTCTCCGTCTCGTATCGGCGTAGCTCTTCTGTCTGCTCTGCGCTGTAAGAAGCCGACGTCGAATAATATCAATCTTCTCTGACGTCGCCTGCACCAACTCTGGGCCAATCAAGCTGCGCTCACCGACCTCTAACCAGCAATGCGGTGCGCGACAAGGTCGCCCATACAGCGCCTCATAAGGTGCCATGCCGATACTCGCCTGGAAGCTATTGTTGTACGCAAACTCCGCATATGCAAGACAGTCATCCCAACTGTCCTTGAAGTCCAATGCGCAAGCTCGCAACATGTCCTCCAGAATCTGGTTCACTCGCTTCGTCTGTCCGTCCATCTGTGGGTGGAAGGCAGTACTGAACTTCAACTTCACACCCATAGCCTCCTGAATGTGAGTCCAGAAAATAGAAGTGAACCGCGTGTCTCTGTCCGACACGATCTCCAACGGAACTCCATGCAGACGCACTATCTCTCTAATATACAATCTAGCCAGCTCGTCTGCAGAGTTCGTAACTCTGATCGGTAGGAAGTGCGCCGACTTCGTCAATCGGTCGACGATCACCCAAATGGAATCGTGCCCCTTCCTCGTCTTCGGCAACCCAGAAATGAAGTCCATGGAAATGAAATCCCACTTCCACTCTGCAATCGGCATAGGCTGCAAAAGTCCAGGTGGTCGGCGATGCTCTGCCTTCACCTGCTGACAAGTGAGACAACGGGACACGAACTCAGCAATGTGGGTCTTCATACCTTCCCACCAATACGTCCTCTTCACGTCACGATACATCTTCGTACTGCCTGGATGCATCGCGAGTCTAGTAGAATGCGCAGCCTCGAGAATCTCTCGTCTCAAGTCAGGGACATCAGGAACGCATAGGCGGCCACGGTAACGTAAGCCCCCATCCATACCAACTCGCCAGTCGGCGTCAGCATCATCACTGGCCTGCTCTCGAAGCTCAGTAAGATGCGCGTCGTCCCTCTGCGCCTCGATGACACGGTCATTGATCTGAGATCGCACCTGTACATGTGCGATGAACTCAAATGGCTCCTCTACGGTGAGTTTCTGCTCAAAGTCTCGCAAAAACTCCACCATATCCCACTCGGCAACCATCAGTGGAGCCGCAAACTCTATCGCTTTCTTGCGGCTCAACGCATCAGCCACAAGGTTCGCCTTCCCAGGATGGTAAGAGACTTCAAACTTGAAGTCCTTCAGCGTCTCCATCCATCGCCGCTGCCTCATATTCAAGTCCCGCTGCGTGAATATGTACTTGAGGCTCTTGTGGTCGCAAAAGAGCTCGAACTCCTCTCCGTAGAGGTAATGTCTCCAGAGTCTCAGTGCGAATATAACGGCTGCCAACTCCAGGTCGTGTGTAGGGTAATTCTCCTCGTGCTTCCTTAATTGTCTCGAGGCATACGAAATTACCCTGTCCCTCTGCATAAGGACACAACCCAAACCAACGCTAGACGCGTCAGTGTATATAGTGTATTTAACCCCTTGCTCTGGCAATACTAGCACAGGGGCGGACGTAAGTCTGTCCTTCAGCTCCTGAAAAGCTGACTCCGCCTTATCATTCCAGGCGAACTTCACGTCCTTCCGTGTCAACTGAGATAAGGGTCTCGCGATCTTCGAGAAATCCTGAATGAAGCGCCGATAGTAGCCAGCGAGACCCAAGAAACTCCTCACCTCAGTGACAGAACCAGGCTGCTCCCAGTCCTGCACCGCAGCTACCTTAGACAGGTCAACTGCCATGCCATCCTTGGACACCACGTGTCCCAGAAACTTCACCTCCTGCTTCCAGAAGTCGCACTTCTTATACTGTGCGAACAACTGATGCTGTCTGAGCGTATCAAGGACCAAACGCAAGTGCTCCTCATGCTCCTCTCGACTCTTAGAGTATACCAAAATGTCGTCGATGAAGACAACGACGAATCGATAGAGGAAAGGCCGCAATACCCGGTTTATCAGATCCATGAACACGGCCGGTGCGTTCGTGAGACCGAACGACATCACAAGGAACTCGTAATGACCAAAACTGGTCCTGAATGCTGTCTTCTGCACGTCCTCATCTCTGACGCGCAGCTGATGATATCCTGACTGAAGATCAATCTTCGAGAAGTACTGTGCTCCTCTCAACTGATCAAACAAGTCATCGATCCTGGGCAAAGGGCACTTGTTCTTCACCGTGAGCTGGTTCAGCCTGCGATAATCAATACACAATCGCAGCGAACCATCCTTCTTCTTCACGAACAAGACCGGTGCTCCCCAAGGAGACACGCTAGGCCGTATAAAGCCAAGCTCTAGCAGGCCATCGATCTGCGTCCTCAACTCCTCCATCTCACATGGTGCCATGCGATACGTCGGCAGTGAGACGGGTGTAGAACCAGGAATCAGATCGATAGTGAAATCGATCTCACGTCGGGGCGGCAAACCAGGGATCTTCCTGAACAGATCCCCGAACTCAGAAACAACTGGCGTCTGCTCAAGTACCTGGGCACCAGCGTCGCGCAATAGAGTGGCGTAGCTAAGAATGCGGAAAGGAAGATTTACCCGCACTGAAAATGTGAAAGGCGTGCCCTCAGGCTCGTACACCGTCACCACACGAGCCTCGCAGTCAATCTCGGCTCTCGCTGCAGTCAACCAGTCCATGCCAAGAATGACGTCGAGATATACGAGCGAGGGATCGACGACCAGATCAAGAGTCATCGTCCTGCCTCCCAGATCAACTAAACAACCCTCACACATCTGGGTGACATCCGAATAATCTCCATGAGCCGCAAGGACTCGCACGCTATCCATAGTGATAGTCTGCAACCCAAGACGTCTGACTACGGCACGCGATATCAAAGAAATCGTGGAACCAGTGTCCACCATGACAAGAACGGGAGTACCTCCGATATGGCCCGTGACCTCGAAGGCTGAATGCTGGAAAGTCGGCGTCGTAGCTGCCTCAGTGGTCAGTGCATGAACTCGAGCCTGCTGTGGCCGGTTCGGCCGCTGTGTCAAGGGCCGTGGGGGCTGTCGAATCTGCGATACTGTGGGTCTGAAAGAGGAATGCGCAGGAGCTGACCTTATAGGCGGTGCTGATATCGCCTGTGGACGTACACGATCAATCTTCTGAGGCGGCGAGAACCCACTGTCCCGCATCCTCGAAAAGCAACTCTGCACTAGGTGGCCCGTCCTCCCACAGTATGTGCATGATAAATCAGGGCGCCGAAACGGTCCTACTGGCGCCGTGGTCCTGGTAGGAGGATCAATGCGAGGCCTCTTGCCCGCGGAGGGCCTGTCTGTCAAATTCGGTCGCGGCCTAGAAGTAGTCGGGCCTCGAGATCGCGCAAGTCGATCCACGTCCTGCTCTGCCCGCATGGACATGTGAACCAACTCCGCATAGGAGGGAAAACTGATACAGCACATCTTCGACCGAATATCCGGTCGCAAGCCCTCCAAAAAGCGCCGTATGCGCATCTGCTCATCAGCTAGAATCGTCGGGACGTACCTGCCCAACTCTGTGAACCGATGCTCATACTCGGTAACCGTCATCGCTGCCTGCCTGAGACGGAGAAACTCATTCTCCCTCTCGTGCCTGTAGGTCTGAGGATAATACTTCTCATGGAAGCGGAACTCGAATGCTGTCCATGTCCATACGAAATTGGCGGTAACAGTCCGCAATATACTATCCCACCACATACTGGCCTCTCTCTCAAACTGGAAGGTAGCCAGCTCTACCTGCTAAGCCTCGGTACAGTGCAACATGCGTAGAATCTTCGACACTCGGTCGAGCCAGAACTCGGCCTCCTCGGGTCTGTGAGAACCCGTGAAAGTAGGAGGCCGCAAGCGCTGAAATCGCTCCAGAAGGCCCCGTGTGTCGGCAGGATTCCCCACAGGGAAAGCAGGCTGCGGAGGATGTGCTATGCCCTCATCCTGGGCGTAAGCATAGGCATCCTCAGCTGGATGCGCAGGTGGTGCTGGCGGAGTAGATGCAGTCGCACCCCCACCCTGGGCTAAAGTTCCGACTATAGTAGTCAATAGCTGCTGCTGCTGTAGCATCATAGCCATCATCTGCTCGAATCTATCAGGTGGTGGAGCAGGCTGTGGCGGATGAGGTGCGGAAGTAGATGCTCGCTGTGGCTCTCTAACTGATGGTGTAAATGGCGGTGGTCCATCTGTAGGACCAACAGTAGGCTGAGACGACCGAACCGTCTCAGGAATCGGGCCCACAGCAGGGTCCGGACGAGTGCCAGACTGAGAGGGAGCCTGATCCATCTGCTCTGACAATGAAAGCCGAACCGCGCTCCTCGTAGTCTTAGGTGGCATTCCCTATATTCAAAATAGGGCGCAACCTTGTCAGTCTAAATTGCTCAAATACACCACAATCATTCACTAAAGAGTCAAAGGCATTCCATGCATTTCAATTAATCAAAATTGTCACAATACAAGGGATATATCCTTACAAGCATCATGACTAGAATGACATGGAAATTAAGACAGTTAAGCAACAGCAACATAAGCAAAGCACTAGCCCTAATAGGCTTTACACACATAAAACAGAAAATGGCTAACTACTCATAACAACATCAAAGATCGAGTTGCTAGTCGGAGTCTGGCGACGGAGGAGGAGCACCCTTATCCTGTAAGCAACACAGGATTGCCTTCAAGGTGTGAGTCACCTTGCCAAACTTCTTCTTTGTAACAGCCTTGGCATCAGCGACTTCCGCTCGAAGTTCTTGGACTTCCCTTCGCAAAGCGGTCTGACTCTCCTCCATCCGAGTAATGCGGTCGTCGATAGTAGTCTGCGCAGAAGGAGGAGGGCTCTCATCAGTATCCTGAGCCTCCTCTTCTGCTTCTTCCTGAACCTCTTCTCTAGGTTCTTCTTCGCTTTGATCTTCCTCTTCATCAAAGTCATCCCCACTATCCCTTTTAAGTTGATTTTCACGGTATTGCGACCCAATCTTCATCTTAACCATTGTCGACTCATCGATGGTGTGAATCGATACCGGCAATTCGGGTCCAAGTCTATAGGCAAACTCAAGCGCAATCTTGCAAATGAGTCGGCCAAAGGGAAGGGATTCGGATGTTCTCCTCGACCTGGCTATGAGAACTATCTGCCGTAAGATGAAAGTGGCCATACATACGTTCTCTCCCTGGGCCACCAGAAATAAGAAATCGACCATAAGACGTGTACATTCAATGCGGTTCGTCGACCTAGGATAAACATTGAACGTGCAGATGTGATGCAGCAGACGTAAATCCTCAGACATGTACGTCGCCTTGAGGCTATTATTAGGCTGCCATGGAACCAACTTACCGCACAGAAACCTGGTGCGGCGATCTCGTTCACGTCTAGTCCTCAAATTCTTCTCACTTGGATGTACATCACCTAGAGGCACATTGAGAAGTCGCGCAATCAACCGGACGTCGATCGTAGCCATCCGATCTCTACCAAAAGGGATTTTGAACTGCAAAGGATCCAAGGTGGGATTCTGGATGCTAGCATAGAAGGCACGAACAGTGCTCACATTAGCACGAGCGTGAGCTTCAAAGATCGGTCCCCAGTGCGCGGCTTCAATGCGTTCGAACAACAGATATTCGCCGAACAATCGCCCATCTACGTCCGCCTCAAATAATACTCTACGATCAGTGTATTCACCATGAGGCATCTCTGATAGGATGGTTCGTCCAAGATGTGCATGGGGATCCAAATCCCGCTTTGTACGGCACTCCAGGACTGCAGCTGGACCTGCGGCGGCGCTTGAACTTGCGGCACCACCCCGCGGTCTTCTCAATCGAGCAGGGCGGCTCGGCCCAGCCTCGTCTGTTGCAGTTTTCCTCTTACCCATCAAAGACAGGATGGATGAGAGTGACAAAAGACCCAAAATGGCTTCCACGAAAGCCATGGAAAACGCCGAAAATGCGGAGAAATGGGTGCCCAATCTGACAAAAGGAAATCTAGGCATCGTAGAGGGACGCTTCAAGCTTCCCAAGGCTGTACTTTCAGGGAAAAATAAGAACAAATAGATGGGATGGAGCAGCTCACGATTTCAGCACTATTTGGGGGATTTTGGAGCTCCAAATGGGGACATCTTCAAGGAAGGGGGCTGCTAACACCCAATAACTGATGGGTGGTGGTCGGTTTTGGCCAAGGAAGGTTGTAGAGGTGGTTTGGGTCACCGGGGTTTGGAATGGAGTGCTGAAATTCGAATCTAGGGTATGCAAGGGGGCTGTTTGTGAAGGAGAGGTGGGTTTTAGGGGTTTTCGTGGGATGGGAGGTAGCTAGGGGTGATGTGGACCCTATTTAGGAGGGTGCGCCCGAAGGACGGCACCAACCGTGCTCGCCGGCCGGCGATGCATCGCCCGGCCGGCGATGGCATCGCCGGCCAACCTTCAGGTTGGCCAGTGGGACCCCATGGGTCTGGTCCCCCATGGTCTCAGGGTCCCAAAAAGTTAGGTCCCACCCCTTGGTTCATTATCTTTTGGTCTCTATGAGCCCAAACATGTATTCGGGGCTTTCCGGGTCCACATCACAATCCCGAATACCAAACCATATGATGCAGAATATGAATTTGGGGTAGAAAGAGCCAGTACATCTTTCTAGCTCCTTAGTTGCTAAAGAAAGTGAAGTTAGAATGGCCTTATAGCCATTTTTCATGAAATTTTTCTATTCACTGTAAAATTTGGTGAATGTGCTAATTTGTGTTATTTTTACATTAATTTTGATACCTAATATGAAATGGATAAGAAAGAACTGAAGGTTGAAGTGTTTAGAGAAGGAATTTTGAAGATTTTTGGTGAAACGGGGTTTTTAAGCCCTGGCGATTGATTACTGGAGTCGTGGTCATCCCATGGCCCAAAGATTCACTTTTGCGGTTTAAAACCGCTCATAGGACGTCTCCACCCGACTTCCTACAGCTTAGAAGTGATTCGGGTCGCTTTACGCGACCCGAGATACGTTACAGACTCGATCTTGCGATCGATCCTTATAGACTTCGCCTATCGGCGAATCTGTGATCCTAGAAGTGTTTCTAAACCCTTCTCGCACCCACCTATGTCAAAGGAAGCGACAGCGTACGTCGCAAGACCATAACCCAGGCCCAGTATACTCTCATTCATTCTCTGATACCAACTTGTAACACCCTGAAAATCGGGGGTCGTGTATAAACTCAACTCCCGAGTTCCAGACCGTCACTTATGCAACAAAAATGGTTATGATTCAATGTTGTCTGATTTAAAGCATTCACATGAGTAAAAGTATACCAAAACTGCAATTCATACTTCAGATCCAGTGATAAAAGCAAGCGGAAGACTAAACAATATATATATCACTGTATGGAAAAACAAAGTAATCTCAACTGTCTCCAAAGTATGACTACATCTCTGAGTCTCATATACATGTAAATAGACAAAAGAATAAGTTCAAAATAGTCCCACTGAAGTCCCCCTCGATCCAGGTCACCTACGGGAAGCCGTCGTGATACTGCATATACGAGAACTCATCCTGGTCCTCGTCAATCTCCGGCTCCACCTCCTGGATCTCGTCGTCACCTGCAACTACAACAGGGTCTGGTGGGTGTTGCAAACACCATCCCGTAACGTGGGAATGAGTGATCAACTCAGTGGAATCATAGAGCAAAGATTAGCATGTTCACAATTCAATCACGCGATAATAGTAAAGCAGTAAATCAGACAAATCTTAATACTGTTGTTAATGCAAGATGATATGACGTGATGTATGCCCTCACCGACGATCACCCTCATACGGCAACATCTTACGACCGCGGCATGCCACACTCCCTAGAGTGCTCCACATCTTTCAGGCACATGCAATGCTATGGTGATATGATTAGCAAGTTGTTATTAGTCCATTCAAACAGCAGGATTGGGAAACTAAGGTACTTCCCTTGTATCAATCCCAACACGGATCCTGTCTAGGGTCGTCACTCCTAGTAATCTCATACGATGTACATTTCGTAGGTCACTGCAAGGGCTGCCAGGGCTGTTGCTCGCACTCGTTGCACCGCTCCCCCATCACCTTATCAATACAGGCCTACTGTACTCTACTGCACGGAAGGGTCGTCGCCTCCCGTGAACTCAGAATACGCTCGCGGTCACTACAAAGGGCTCGTCGCCTGGTCAGTGTAGGCCGACAGCTAGAATATAGTGTCCCATACCACCATAATCTGCTCACGAGTCAAGGTGCTCATTGGTCACTACGGGGAGGTTTGTGGCCCCAGCGTAGGCCGACAGCTCGACCACGGTGTCCCATACCACCATGCCCGGCTCATGAGTCTTCGTGGATCAAGGTACCACGGTTAATAGGGTTTACAATGGTAAGTTCAGTACCCTAGGTTCAAGCAGTCATGATACATACAAGGTGAACAAACATCGGCCAGTCGGGTTACTTGACGGGCTCGACTAGCGCGATCGCATCTCGAATTAAACGACATGAAGTGCGTAAAACACTTCGCGTGGCCTAACCACTGCCGCCAACTCTCAACACGAATCACATTCATCGACGCGTCGTTCGTGGCTATGACCAGTCAGCCACGAATTCGCTCGGTTACCGACTGCCTGGACTAAGTCAAGTCCCACACATCTATGGAATTACATTAACACTATAAAAAGGTATTGGAATTGAAATACATCATGTGAGCATGTTAGAACATGTTATAACATTCAACTTAAACAAATCTTCAAGGCATACTTCCCATGCATATTCAACTTAAGCAAATCCTCAAGCACATACATTCCATGCATGTAATGAAATCATGCATTTTGTCAACATGTAGAAAATCATTTAGGTCAGCATAATAATTGAAAAATCAATCACAAACTATCAAATAACATCATTTAATTCAATACATACTAATACAAGCATTTATACAAACACATACACTACACACTTAAGTCTACATATAGTATGTCGACCCAAAGTGTGCAACTAGGCGAATCTCTTCGCCAAACTAATTATGCACGCATTCCTAACTTCCTAATGCGACAACAAACCATGTCAATCACATCAGCAAAATATGAATGTAAACAGTACTTCCTACAAATGACTAAAATACCCTAGATCTCATATTCTTCGTTAGCTTACGAAACGGGAAACGGAGAGCATTTTGTACATGTCAAACGGCGATGCCGTCAAGAATCTACTATTAAACGACATTGAAAGCATTGGGAACCGTCAATCAAAGCGTCTAAAATCCTCACCTAGTGTCTTGTAGACTCGGGAATCGAAGCGGAGTGTATATGCTTCGTCTACGGCGAGTAAGGAGCCTAATACATAAGATCCATAAGCTACATCGCTATGGAAACAAGGAAAACTCAAATCAACAACTATTTAGGGTTTTTACTTACCTAGGATCGCGGTGGAATCGCCGGGAAAGCGGTAGAGGAGTGTTGCTTAAGCACGTGCAACACGTAGCGCAAGTGGCAGGAAGAACTCTCCCACTCTCTCACAATCTCTCACTCTTTTTCTCTCTCCCAAGCTAGGACTTCTCTCAAATTTGGATGGGAGAGAGGAGTGAGGGTTTCAACCCCTTTTATAGCCTAAAACATTCCCAAAATAGGCTTGGGAACAATGTTTACTTGGTGCCTAACCAAATCGGGGCCGTTTCGGTCCAAAAGGGCATTTCTGGAGGTCCCCAGGCCAAATGCGGTCGGACTTAAGCTCATGCATACTGGATCTAGCACACATCCAGTTTTCAGACCGGTTGGGTTCCCAGATCACACGTGGCGGCCCAGTTTCAGTTTAACGGTCACCGCACCAAGATCAGGCCTATAAGTCTCGTGATATATAATAGATATTTTTCCTGATCCATGGGTGTAATTTGGCTGTATTCTGACGGTCAGAATGCTTAATACTGATGCGTCAAATTTGTGTGCCAGATTTGAATTTGAAATTCCAACTATGTCCCTATTCACACTCTCTTCGGTCCGGGCTCAATGAAATAGCCCGTGATCATCGGTTTGACTTGATTTTTGGAATGAGTGTCAAGTCCAGCTAGACGGTTCTAACGGTCTAAGATAGGAGGTATCGGACTTTCAACGTGCGGTCTAGATCCAATACAAAGATTCAAAGTGGTCCAGAGAACAAACCGGTTTAGAGTTTGATCCGAGGCTTTAGAGCATTATAGCACCCTTGGTTCCACTCGCTTCGGGCCTTGTAGAACGTATTTAAAGTGATCAGGGACCATTTCCCAGCTATTCCAACGTTGTACTAGCTAACCTAGTCATATTTTCTAAAGGAATGAATTCTACGCAATTTCGGGTCGAGTTGGTACTCGAGCCCAAGTATGGATTCTTCACGGGCGTTACAGCCACACCATCCTATTGCAATAAAAAAATAAAATAAAATAAAATAAAATAAAATAAAAGAGAAAGAGAGACATGGAGAGTGGGACACGGCTTGTGATGGAGGGACCCCGTCATTATGGGCCCTCCCTTGCAATGAATCATACAAAATAACGGATCCCTTTGATCATGGGACCATCAAAAATGTAAATCAACGGTGGAAATCCATTCCCCACTGATATGGACGGTCTAGATGACCTATCTACATGAAATAAACATCATGATGGGGTCCATGGAGAATGGCCCCATCATGGAATGATCATGATGATCCAAGTGGTCCATCGGCCACATTTTAGGGTCCCAAGTGAGATCCACACCATTGATCGGTGGGCCTCACTTGGTCCACCATAAAAATAAATAAATCTACCCTATAGAGGCACCCACCGTCCGATCTTCTCGCTCCTAAGGGTTCCTTGGCACCTTGGCTTTAACTTCAATGGTTAAAATGAAGAATGGAGGGGTGAGATGAGAGATTTTGGGGTAGGAAGGTGGGCCACTTGGAGCTTAGGAGCTCTTGCAAATTTCCATACGTATGGAGCTCCTTAGCTTGGGGTTTTGCAAATGAGAAAGAGAGAAATAGAGAGAGTGATGTAAAGGGAGAGAGAGGGAGTGATGGATGGATGGGTGAGTGATGGTTGTATAAGAAATCTTTGACTTTGTGGCCTTTTGTGTAAGAAATGTATGGGTTAGGAAGACTTTTGTGCCCTTTTGTGTAAGAAAGGTATGGGTTAGGAAGACTTTTGTGGTTGCTTGGGAAAATGGATGAGAGTGATGTGTACTTGACATGTGATGGCTTGATGGGTGATTGATTGATGGGATTGATGTGATTGATGTGACACATCGTAGAGATTCCCTTGGTTTTTGCAACGCACAGCGTTTTCTCGCACCGAACGTTGGCCCATAACTCTTGACCAGGGTATCGCCTCGGCGCGCGAGTCGCGGTATCGGAACCGCAACGACGGCGCGGTCGCTATGGTATTGGTCTCGAGTTGAGTCGACTCGGGTTGTCGGCACATGAATCAGGGTCGCGCGTCGATATCGTTTAAGGGTCGAAGGTCGCCGAAATTCGAGCGGTAAGACCGCGAAAGTGTACGGAAAGGTACGGACCAAGATACGGGTCTTACACTGGTCCTATGAAATTTACACCTAAATGGGTTGTGAAGAGGGATATGTGACCTTAGATGATTTAATAGATAAATATGAGGATTTCAATGTCATTTCTTGAGCCTTATAGGAAAATATGAGGATTTAAGCCTCATTTGTGAGCTTGTAGGAAGATATGAGGATATCAGCCTCATTTTGTGAGCTTATAGGACAACTTGAGGATTCTAGCTTCATTGAATGAGCCTTATTGGTAAATCTGGGGATTTAAGCCTCATTTTGTGCTTAATAGTTAATTTGTGATTAATAGTTAAATGTGATTATTAAGCCTATTTCTTCTTGATAGTTTAGCTTTAAAGTTGCTTTCTTTAGTATCTTATGTTTATTGCAAGACTATCATTGGTCATTGTTGCTTGATAGGTATATCTTTCAATTTACCATATATGCATACTCCTTGTTTTTCATGTTTATATGCACCCTATATTCCATAGTCAGTATGTGTTTATTGGTAAATGTATGACTTATATAGCCTTCCATATTATGAATTTATTGGTATATCTATGGAATTAACTCTTTGTCAAATACTAAAAAAAGGAGGAAAAAGATCAAGTCTGACCAAAACAAGTTGAATTCTATATGTTGTTATAGGAATTACTGGATACAGGGAGAGATTTTGTGAGGGAGCAATGCAGTGTTACATGTCTTGTTGTATTCGAGTTATAAATCTTTATAATTTAACATGTAATATGTTTATTTGTTTTGGCTTGTCATTGGTATGGACCATGACAAGGTCTAAGCTGTTTTTGTCAAGTAATTGACAAATGGGGAGATTGTTAGTTCCTTGATTTTCTCAATGACATCAGATAGGGTATCTCGACTCGATTGATCCTCCATAGGAAGACATTGAAGACTAAAGACTCAAAGACTTGAAGCACCTAGGCTGAAAACAATAGGTAAATCATAAGGTGCATTTGTAAACCTAGCCTTAGACCATTTAGATTCCAAAATAACCCACCTCGAGATGAATCATCCTATAGGTAAACATTTAACTCATCTAAACCAAGACTTAGACCCTTAATGAACATAATAAATGAAAATTTTAAGAGGTGTAAAACTACTTTAAATCACATTTTCCAAAAAATAGTTTTTGAGTGGAGTTCGATTCCATCTACAAGATATCAATGTGTCTTAATTGAAGCCTTAATCAACTAAAGTGTAAGGCTCGATCGATTGAAGGTACCCAGAAATGTCTAACAAGAAACTAGCCTACATTTTGGAGTTTCTCAAAGGGGAGTTTGATCGATCGAAGGCATAACTCAATCGATCAACAGAGTTGATTTCTACCCATCTTTTGTAGTATATGTGATTGAACCCACTTTAGCTTGGAAGCCTAAGTGTTAATTACCTTATTGAATTAAATTGGTAAATTAGTTTATTAGGAAAAGAATTTTTAAGTGGTCCTATTCACTCCCCCTCTAGTACTTTGCCGTAATTCTAAGCTTCGCCAAGCTTTCACACATGACGTAGTAGAAAATCCACACAATTTCAAGGAGCTCCTCACATGTTATCTCTAAAGATCATTTCACATGGCCCTGGATCCTCAAAATGTTCACCAAGCTAATCAATTTCAGATGGTTGCCAAGGAGGTGGTCGTACCCCTTGTGGGGCTCGTTTCACCTCTTCTTCGTAATAGTCTACTATTGAGTGTTAAATATTGCATAATTCCCCCTATTTATATCTTAGTTTTATGAACATGAAAATGTTTAATGGGTATATTTTATACATGTTTGTATTGTAAGGTGAATCTAAGAGCTTGGATTGAAAAGAATGTTAAAAGCATGAGTTTGATGCGTTAGAATCACCAAGGCAAAGAATGAATCTTAGAAGACAAAGTTGAAGAATTCACATGCCAAAGATCTAAGAAAACCAAGTGAGGAATGAAGAGAATCAAAGATTTGAAGTGAAGAAAAGGAATACCTGAGAAATTCAAATAACCCAAGTTCTGGTTCGACTAGCCCAAGAAACTTCGGCTACTCCAGCGACATTATCTTTTAAATTCACACGAATCTTGACTAGTGAAAGATCTCATATGACTAGTTGAAGATGACTCTTAACCAGTCGAAGATTGCTCTCGACTAGTTGAAGGTTACGTAGATTTTGCGTGGATTAAGTAAATTTGAGGCGGTTCTGGACTTTTCCAACTCGTTGTGAAAGTTGGAGTTCCCCAACTATAAATAGGAGTTCCTAGGATGCTCCAAGGCATCTTCTAGGGTTTAAGGAGTGGAGAAAAAGGGTGGAAAGCCACCACCAATAAGTTTCTTCTTCTTCTTCCTTAGTTTATTTTTATTCTTTTCTTAAGAGAGTTTTGTTTAATCATGTCTATGGTTAACTAAACTTCTTAGCTAAGGCTAAGAGGTGAAGCTTATAGCATGATTGGGATGTTGTGACTCAAATTACAATAGATGCTGCAATTGCTTTGAATATCTTTTTTTCTTATTTGAGATTGTGGGATTAATAAATGTTGTTATTTTTCATAGTCTCTTGGGCATGGTTGGGTGATGAAATCCCTTCAAATCCCCACAATCCTCATCCATTTAGAATTAAGTCAATGAAAATTTAGATTTGATTTAATTTCTATATTTTTTAATTAGATAGGATAGGACTCCAATTCCAATTGTATTACTTGAATTAGGTAAGGTAGCATCTTAATTGCTATAAATGGATCCTTGGCACCCTAGTTCCCATCTTTAAATTCACAAGCTTCAATTACATCATTCACAATTACTCTTTCCAATTATTTAGATTTAGATTTACATATTCTTCTAGTTCTACTTCTAATTACTTTCAGAAACGTACGACCTTAGTCCTTGTAGATTCAATCTTGGTCTCACCGAGATTATTACTACATTGCGACCCTACCCTTGGGGATGTGAAGATCTACCTCCTCAACGTGTCTGGTTGTAGTGGCTGGTTGAGTTTATTGGAGAATGATTGGATGAGGATGTTTGAGAGAGATTCCAAAGGAGGGTTAGGATTACGGTTCAGATATAAATGGGTGGAAAGCATGGGTTGTAGATGTTACGATTGACCAGGAAGTGTGTATTGATGTGGTTCTAGGTGGAACTGGAAAGGATTCTCAGTAGGACAAGGTTGTTAGGGTTGATTAGATTGTGACTGGCCAGAGTCTTGTGCCTATTGTGACACTAACTGGCTCCCGTTAAGGGGAGTATGATGTGATGAGTGTTAAATATTGTATATTTTCCCTATTTATATCTTGGTTTTATGAATATGATAAGGCTTAATGGGTATATTTTATACATGTTTGTATTGCGAGGTGAATCTGAGAGCTTGATTGAAAAGATTGTTAAAAGCATGGATTTGATGCTCAAGAATCACCATGACAAAGGATGGATTTTAGGCGACCAATATTGAAGAATTATGCCAACGATCTAAGGAAACGAAGTGAGGAATAAAGAAAATTGAAGATTTAAAGAAAAAATTTGGCTAGCCCGAGTTTTGGTTCGGCTAGCCTAAGCTTGAAATTCAGTCAGCTTGAGAAATTTCATGTGAAATTCTAGCCACAATTTCTTTTAAAATTTATGAGAAATTTGGCTAACTCGAGTTCGAGCTCGATTAGCCTACAGTTACATAGATTTTGCATGGATTGCGTAAATTTGAGGCGGTTTTTGGATTTTTCCAACTTGGTGCAATTGTTGGAGTTCCCCAACTATAAATAGGAGTTCCTAGGATTCTCTAATGCATCTTCTAGGGTTTGAAAAGGGAAAGGAGGCCTAGGTAGAGTGCCAACAACGTTCTTCCACTATAATTTCTTCATGGTCCTAGAAGATCTTTCTAGTTTTTCTTTTATTTTTCTTCTAAGATGTTAGTCTTTTTAGGCTAATCTCTTAGCTAAGGCTAAGGGATGAAATCTATAGTTTATTATGATGTTTAGTTTAGTTTAATTCAAGTTTATGTTGAACTTCATTGATTTCTGATTTGAATTAAGATATATTTCTAGTTTTCTATGATTTATTGTGACTGAAATTACAGTAGATGACCTGAAGGCTTTTGATATGATCTTATTGACTTTGGAATTGTGTAATGTATAGAAGTCGTTGTTCACCATCATCTCCTGGGTATGGTAGGATGATTGAGTCCCCTACCATCATTACAATTAGATGGATATTTAGGAACCAAATCAATAAAAAGTTCAGATTCTGTTTTAACTACTCCATCATCCAATTAGATAGGATAGGACTTCGATTCCAATTGAGTTATCATTGAATCAAGTAGATTAATGTTGAGATTGCTATGGGTGGATTCTTGGATCATTAAACTTTTTATCTTTATTATTTCAAAACCTTTTTCTAAATTGTTGGATTAAAAACCCAGACCAACCAAGTTAGACTTAGATTAGTTCTAGATGGTGTTCCCCATTCCCTGTGGATTCGACCTCGTTCTCACCGAGTTATTACTACATCGCGACCTTACACTTGGGGTTGTGAACAAGTTTTTGGTGCCGTTGCCAGGGATTAGTGTTGAATACGATTAGGTTTAGGTTTTTTAGGTTTGATTTTTCTTATTTTCTAAAATTCTTTAAGCTAAGGTTTTTAGAATTTTTCAATTTTTAGATTTTATTTTTAGGATTCATCTTAATTTTTTCTTCTCTTTTTCTAACATTACTAATCTAGTTTGATTGTTTTGATTTTGTAGGATCTTCATTTCTGGCTCTTCTCTTTTTGTAACTTCCTCCCTCTACCTACTTTCCATATTGCTGTAGAAAATTTTTTAAAGAATAGATTCAGAATTAACGTTTCACCATGAGCATGTAAGAGTGGCAAGAGTGGGCACATAAGTATGCTAATCTATTTCTAAAAAATGAGAGGTACTGTGAAGAAGTGTTAGATGATTATGTTAGTTAACTTCTTCCCTCTACTTGCTCTCCATATTGTTGCGGAATTTTTTTTACATAGGAATTTATTTGAGGATTATATTCAGAATTAGGGTTTTACCATGAACATGCAAGAGTAGCAAGAGTGGGCACATAAGTAAGCTAATATATTTCTAGAAAATGAGAGGTACCGTGAAGAAGTGTTAGATGATTATGTTAGGAAACAACCTATGCCTCCAAATTTTTTTGAAAACATTATCGAGAACTGATCAGAATATAATGTTCCACTGTTTAAGAAGTCTATACATGATCATATGTGGGAGAATAATTACACTTCATGGATTAAGAAAACATTACTTGATTATTGGAGTGAGAACGATTATCACCCGCCAGACAAGAAGAAAATAATGTGTGATTATATTATGGGTGATAATGCATACCAACAACCATCCAACTGTTCCACCTATGACCCATATGACTATGATCAGTGGAAACATCAACATTGGAGAGGTGAACCAACAATCGATTATAGTGACTATTCTTTTGGATCCCCTATCTTTGAGATCCAACCAGAAACAATCCAAGAGGATTCATTTCAGAAATGCATGGATGAACAAGAACAATTCAATCAAAATCTCATACAATCATTCACAGGCATTATGAAATCATTAGAGGCGATTGTATCCTCCATTCAAGAATGTCAGTCACACCTCAATGAGGAGGAAGAGGCAAGTTTATTGCAGCCTCAACCCAATCTAAAAAAAAAATGTGAGGAAAGTGATCTTCACTTGCTTGTGGAGAATACTGAAATTGAGAATGAAGAGTTGGATTGTGAAAATGAGTGTATGGTTCTATTTCCTGAAGAGTCAATCTTGATGACTGTCCAAAGTAATGATTAAGAGACATGGGTATCTTTCAAATATGGTGATGTTGACCTACTCCACATACATGACATGCTTGATTCCAATGTGGAGGATGAATCACTTTCAATTGAACCACTCAACTCTTTTAAGGCATAGTCGGCCCACTCCCCTGATCAATGTGAGGAAAGTGATCCTAAATCGCTTGTGGAGAATATTGAAATTGAGAATGAAGAGTTGGATTGTATAAATGAGTATATGGTTCGATTTCTCGAAGAGTCAATCTCAATGACTATCCAAAGGAATGATCAAGAGACATGGGTATCTTTCAAATATAGTGGTGTTGACCTACTCCACATACATGACATGCTTGATTCCAATGTGGAGGATGGACCACTTTCAATTGAACCACTCAACTCTTTTGAGTCATACTCGGTCCACTCCCCTGATTTAAATTATGATATGATTAGGGTGATGGACGACTTACTTGATATGACTCTAGTTTTTTAAACCACCCAGTGGAGGCCACCATTTGAGCAGTCATCCCTTGACAATACAAAGCCTCAACTGATTAGTATTAAGGAACCGAGTCTTCACATTAAATCTTAACCTACTGATCCTCAATCTTTCTGTGCAGGGTAAGGAGAGATGTATTCGATGATGATTTACTCACACTAAGATGAAAGAAAGAGAGTACGCTTCCCTCTATTCTCAAAGAAGATGGAGTTCTTAGGCATATCATCATAAACCTTAATATGGAAAACAAGCCCCTCTCAACTGAATCTCTCGACTCTTTGAAAGATTGCTTGACACACTTTGCAGATTCAAACGATCCCATGATACAAGACATAGTGAATGCCTTGTGAGACAATACCACGGTAGTTAATATTGGCCGAGGGAATCATTTTTTTGAAGCAACTCTTTTCACAGATCCCGAATGTTTACCATTAAGGGAGGAAGAACTGAAATTTGAATCGAAGTTTGAAACTTCGAAATGTGTTGAGACTATACTGTTTAATGAGAAATTTTTTGAATTTCACCTACTTGTAGTCTCTGATTCACCATGTTATACTAATATTGAAAAATTTTCTGTCACAGGTGAAGCATATATACTTTGGATACCTCAGGCGATTAAAAAAAAACTTTTTTGCCGAGGTTCATAAATTTCTCTGGACATTCATGCTCCAAGGCATCCAAGCTTATTATAAAAATGGCTTTTAAATAATCTTGTTGAGAAACCTACTGAGAAATTTATTAAGATGCTCACCGAAGGAGGAACATTGTTGCATGATTGAGTTGTTTTCACCTACTTTCCTAGTTTAGGATTAGAATTTATTTACTTTCTTAGGATTATTTTTCTTTTCATGGTTTAATTTATACACTAGAACCACATTTTATTAGAAGATCGTATTCACTTCGTAGGTACTCATCATCTACTTCCCTTTATTTTCCATTGCTCTCAATTTTTCTCTTATTGTATATGTTTATACATTGAGGACAATGTAGATTTTAGGTTGGGGGGTAGGTTTCCTTTCAGAAGTTCTTCAAATTTAAGCAAATTCGTTAAATTCTTGAACTAAAATTCTTCAAAATTCTTAAAATTTCTGTGAATTTAAGTGATTTTGAAATAAATCCATAGATTAAAATTTTAAGATACTTGATGTTGATGATTTATGACTCTTAAATTTTAGTTATTTGATAGATTTTAAAATTAAGTTGAGTTATTAATTCTTAATTAGAAGTTTTAAACATTGATTGAGTCATGATTTCACATGTCACATTTAGCTTACACATTAAAGTTTTAGTTTGATATTGAATTGTTAACTTGATGATTATTAAGCATGGTAGGAACCAACTTGGAAAATTTGTCCATCATGTTCAATGAGAAGAATTGAAAAGAAAGAAAAAGTAATACCCAGCTAAAAAATAGTTATTGTCGAAAAGGGCTACCTATTGAAGTACGTTGAAAAGGTTGTGAAAATAAAAAGGAGAAAAAGAGTGAACATAGTGTGAAAGCCGTTGACAGAAAAATTAAAAGCTGAAAGAATAAAATGCTGAACTGTAAGGAAATTTTGGTTTAGTTTTTGGTTATCCTGAATGCTCTTTTAATTATCAATGTTATCATGAAACTAGAGAATTGAACCTTTGATTGTGATAATTCTAGACATCACTATGCACCTATGAAACTCAATGGTTAAGATTGTTCTAACTATAGGATTAAGGCTTTGAACTTAATTAGGACATTTACCAAGTGTTAGATTTTAGAAGAAAGTAGTGCTCAACATTAAGGTATTTTAGATTTCTATAATCTGGATTATTTTTGGAACCACATGAATTTATGGAAATTATTCATTTATTTTTGAAATATCCTTTGCATGTTTTGCTCAGAACTAGCAAAATGTTGCTTGGGGGTGTGTTGAGTGTCAAATATTGCATATTTTTCCCTATTTATATCTTAGTTTTATGAACATGATATTGCTTAATGGGTATATTTTATACATGTTTGTATTGCGAGGTGAATTTGAGAGCTTGGATTGAAAAGAATGTTAAAAGCATGGATTTGATGCTCAAGAATCACCAAGGCAAAGGATGGATCTTAAGTGATAAAGATTGAAGAATTCACATGCCAAAGATCCAAGGAAGTGAGGAATGAAGAGAATAGAAGATTTGAAGTGAAAATTCGGCTAACCCGAGTTTTGGTTCATCTAGCTTAAGCTTGAAATATGGCTAGCCCGAGTTTTGGTTCGGCTAGCCCAAGATTGAAATTCAGCCAGCCCGAGAAAGTTCAAGCAAAATTCTAGCAACATTTTCTTTTAAAATTCGTAAGAAATTCAGCTAGCCTGAGTTCGTCCTCGGCTAGCCGAAGGTTACACAGATTTTGTGTGAACTGCATAAATTTGATGAAGTTTCCCAATTTTTCCAACTTAGGGCAAAAGTTGGAGTTCCCTAACTATAAATAGGAGTTCTTAGGATGCTCATAGCATCTTCTAGGGTTGGAAAGAGAAAAGAGGCCTAGGTGGAGTTCCTACAACGTTCTTCCACTTTAATTTCTTCATGGTTCTAGTAGATCTTTTTGGTTTTTCTTCTCTTTTTCTTCTAGGATGTTAGTCTTATTAGGCTAATCTCTTAGCCAAGGCTATGGGATGAAACCTATAGTTTATTTTAATGTTTAGTTTACTTTGATTCAAGTTTATGTTGAACTTCATTGATTTTTTGTTTGAATTAAGATATATTTCTAGTTTTCTATGATTTATTGTGACTGAAATTACAGTAGATGTTGTGAAGGCTTTTGATATGATCTTATTGACTTTGGAGTTGTGTGATATGTAGAAGTCGTTATTCACCATTGTCTCCTGGGCATGGTAGGATGATTGAATTCCCTACCATCATTACAATAACCTGGATATTCGGGAACCAAATTAATGAAAAATTTAGATTCTGTTTTAATGATTCCATCATTCGATTGGATAGGATAGGACTTCGATTCCAATTGAGTTATCATTGAATCAAGTAGATTAATGTTGAGATTGTTATACGTGGATTCCTAGATCCTTAAACTTTTTATCCTTATTATTTCAAAACATTTTTTCTAAATCACTGGATTAAAAACCCATACCAACCAAGTTAGACTTAGATTAGCTCTAGACTGTGTTCCCCATTCCTTATGGATTTGACCTCATTCTCACCAAGTTATTACTAAATAACGACCCTACACTTGGGGTTGTGAACATGCTAGCACTTGGATCATTGCGATTGGTCAGTATTGATAGTGAACTCGATTTTCATCATAGGAAGCAAGTTGGAATTAATTGATGGTAGGGTTGGAGAGGCCCACACCCTGATTCATAGCTCAAGTGGTAGACTAAGTGAAAGATACCTCGTTTTAACACTAAGGTCTTGGATCAATCCTTTGTGGGGGTGGCTAATAGTGAAGTGTGATCTGACAGTGGGGTGTACTAACAAGCTAACAAAAAGAAAAAAAAAAGGTTGGAGAGGCCCAAATCGTTGGTTGGTTGTTGTGCACTATGAATGGAGTGTGCAACTCCTGCCTGAAGGAGGTGAGTCATGAGGTCCTTTAACCTGTTCATGTTCTAGGCCAACTCATTTAGTGATGAGGTGGTAGTAGACGATAGGGCTTGCCATCTGGGCAAGTCTGGGGGAGAGTCCGGGATATCCCTTAAATTGTCATGGCTACTTGGGTGCATCTATGAATGATCCTCTAGTAGGTGGTGTTGTCTTTGAAGGCCGACAGATCCACATGCAATTTTGGGGGGCAATGATTGCAGTACTGGCTTACCTTTTGTTTGTTTGCCTTACATCACTTATTTAATCTTCATCCCGTTCTTGGAAAATGTGTGGTGAGCAAAAAGGGGACCGGTGCGCACTAGAACAAAATATATAGACAGAATGGTAAACATGACAAGTGTAACTGAATTGTAGGAATGTAAATGGAGCAGTGTCAATTGGAATGTAAGATGCTCACGAGAAATTAAAAGTTGTTAGTGCACTGATTTGTGTACCTTGTTTGTCAGTCACGCGAGTCATTGTGACAGGTGTCGGTTGAACCCTTGGAAGCTGAAGACAGAAGATACAAGTGGACATAGAGCATCAAGGAGCAAAGAACAGGTATATGAGGTGCCATGGTGACCCTAACCCTTGACGTAAAATAACGTAAACCTTTAGATGATCTTAATCCTAATATGTAAACCTTTTATTAATCATCCCTTAACCTTAAAAGCCTTAATTTACCATGCTTAGATTGCCTTAAGAGGTTAAGTCACACCTCAAACTAAGAAACTGGGCTCACAAAATTTTCGATCACCGAATCTGGCGCTGACAGCCCCTGTAGTACCCCATTCTCGGTTCCTGGCACCCATATGCTAGATTCTGATATTGGGATCCTATAAGGAGGATTTCTAAAATTTTTTTATAAAGGAGCATAACCACAAGCATAGCCAAGTTATAAACAACACCACCACATATCCACTCTAATAAAAACATTTAAGTACAATGCAGAAAGGGAATACAAGTATAATGAAACTCCAGAAAGATCACTGCACACTCCCACCTCATTGTTGCCGATCCTAGCATCACCTGCACACAATGATCATGCATAAGCTTACAACAAAGCTTAAAGTGTGTGTGCGCGTGTGTGCAATGCACGTACTGTGCATACGATATCAGAGTGAGTGGAAATACTGGCAAGTCCATGAATGTTATCATCCATAACAAGGCTATGCGATGCAAGGCCTACGTAGCCAAATATCATATGCAAGATGTAACACAAGCATGCCAGTCCTCATCAAGTCCACATGTCAATACAGTTCATCTTTGAAACATCACCGAGGTCTAGTACACTCCACATTGGTTACTGCCTCCCTAGCCACACAATCAGTGAGTAGAAAAGACCTCACTATTCCATAGCCAGTAGTTTGCCAATACATACTTGACTCGTCGATAACGGACCCATTTATGAGCTGGTTAGATTCAGCCTAGCTTATAGCCCCCCTCATTCGGGCGGATAAGGCCACACCCCATTCCCAACCGACCACAACACAGTGGGAGATGCGGCCTACTAGATTCGGCACTCGTGCGCTCATGTATCCACTCGGTCTAGACGTTGGTGCATCTCTTGGTACCAAAAGAGTTATAATATTATCACCCAAGGACATTCTACGCACCCGCAATGCTAGAACCAAATATTTTTAGTGTTCAATCTGACCATCCAAGATAGCCTGTGGAGGCCACAACCCTGATATCGCTAGGGCGTCAAGTGATCATGTCACACAAAATGTGAAATGCATGAGTCATACCATCCAGTCATGCATCAAACCTACGCATACCGTATGATCATGTGGGATAACTCCATCTCATAAGGAGCCCCCTAAATAACTTGTAAGACCCTGTCCATTCCGTAACACTTTCTATGCCCATGTGCACGATGATCGACGCCCATAGCCAGACCTAAATTGGTCATTCATAGTACACACCCAACTAATCAGAACCCCAAGACCTCAAAACTTATTTCATATCGACCGCCCCGTCGCCGCGATCGTGTATGTACAACCCGTGCATCTATACAACACTCCGTTAGTGAGATACATCATGAAGAATCGTTAGTGTATCATGTGCACATGACGCCATGTACTCCATTCCACACATGCACAACACATGCCATGCACATATATATATGCCATACATGGGTGAGAGAATCTCTACCAATGTGTGTGATGTCACAGACCCATACCTCCCCTCTCTCATATGCATGCAAGGTCAACTCTTCTCTAAACCATACCCTATTCATGACATCATCACACCATGCCATCCCATGTCCCTTTAATCCACTATTAATTACAAATCATGAATTAATTGACATAATCATAGTCTAAGCTAACCAAGATCATATTAATTGAATCTAACCACATTTTAATAATTTCTCTACAAATAGTCCTTCATCCCTTAGCATTTCACCATTTTTCTACATAAGGGGGGAGAGAGAGAGAGAGAGAGAGAGAGAGAGAGAGAGAGAGAGAGAGAGAGAGAGATCTTAGTAGGCCATCAACTCCATCAATCACATCTGGTCCATCCATCTCAACCATCTATCTAATCCATCAAGGTGAGTACACCCACTCCACTCTTGGTTAATTTTCTTTTTGATTATTTGGATAATTATAGTGGTGATGATATGATGATAATGATGTCATTAATGGTATGGATTCATGGGAGAATACATATAAAAAGAATAATAATAAAAATAATTTGTTATAGACTTTATGTGGGACTTATTAATAGTGGGCCCCACTAGAATTTTGTAGGCCATCTAAACTGTCCAAAGTGTGGCCCATTGGGCTGGCCACACATACACACACGCCCATGCACACACGTGCACAAAAAATATAGATAATAAATAAATAACAAAAAAATAAAAATAAAAATAAAAAATATATCATGAACACTGTCGCTGTTGGTAAAGGAAGGGGTTGTGGGACCACCATAGGCCCCACTATGATGTATGTATCTGATCCACACTATCCATCTTACTTTCTAGATCATTTTAGACGTTAAGCTGAAAAATGAAGCTAATCGAAATCTCTGGTAGGCCATACCATTAAAAATTATTTTTTTAATAGTGACTTTTACTATTGAACCTGTTAGGGCCCACTGTAATGTTTCTACACACCAAAATATGCTGACTATTAGGCTCGTTCAGTCTGTCACAAGCCATAGAATGCAATAGATGGAATGGATTATCTTGATGTGGGACCTACCTATGAAAAACCACTCAAATACAAAAAAAAAAAAACAAAGCAGCAACAAAGGCTGGATGCCACTTGCTGTCAGCGTCCAGAGGACGCTGTAGCAAGTAACGTCCTACTACTTGAAATGCTGGCAGGGACAGTGGGACCCACCACTGGTCCCACCTTGATGTATGTTGAACATCTACACCATGCATTCGATGGGTCCCCTTTATAAATGGGTCACCCCCAAAATTCAGCCATACACAGAACTCAGATGGCCCACACCATCAATATATATATATATATATATATATATATATATATATATATATATATATATATATATATATATATATATATATATATATAAAGCTGAATAAATCAGCAATATTCATGGGTCTAATCATGAGGTATGTGTTATATACAAACCGTCCATCCATTTGACGAGTCGTCGTAAGGCTTGAGAAGAAAAATAAGATAGATCTAACTATTAGTGGTCCACACTACGAAGAGTAGTAGGGGATTGAACGTTTTTCATTGGAACCCTTTTTGGGTCATAAAAGTTTTGGACAAATATGAAATTTGTTCTTCCTCTTAATTCAAGTCTTTATGACCTTATGAATAGATTGGATGGAAAATAAATGTTATGCTGGGCCTTGTGAATTGTTTAATGGTGAAATCATTATCTTTACTGCTATTTGTGGTGAGGTCTAGATAATCCTTAGATATGATTCATTTTTGGATAATTCTCTAAAATGATCTTTAAATATAGATAAACAGTGTAACTATAATAAATACATCACTTTGGGACCCATGTAACTTTGATCTCCTTGAACTGTTTTACAACTTGAAGCTTGAGCATATAAAAACTCTTGTCGGGGTCCACTTGAAATTTTGATGCATCTGAAACTTATTTTAAACCCTTAACTAAGTGGGACACACATAATGGATGGGCTGGATTTATGAACCACATCTCCGTGGGCCCAACAAATGATTATGAATATTTAATGGAGGGTAACCCTCTCAACTTGTGTGTGGTATGACCCATTTTGATGTAGGTGTTATGCGACTTAATCCACCTGTCTATGACATGAGGTATATTTAAGCTCCTCACCGTTTATCTATTTGATCAACCCTTTTGACGGTATGTTACCAGGAATCAGGCCCATCCAATGATTAGATAGTCGTATGTTCTGAAATAATCCAAATTGAACTCTCTTCACTGAAAATTTGTTATGGGTCATCTTGACGATGTATTAGATATTCAACCCATGCAGCCCATGTACTGGGTTCCCTTTAGGCCATTGTCCCAAAGATTAGTCAATCTGACTTGAAATAGACCATACAATACAAGGCTGTGAGAATGAATGCCTAACCATTGAATCCAACCTAAGACCACCATGGAGTATCTATTTAATCCACGCGGTATCATTTTAGGATTTGGACTAAAATCAAAGCAAACCTAAGTCTTAAGTGGGTCACACACAACTTGACCTCATGGGAAAGCCCCATGAGCTTCATCACATAGAACCCATTGTAAATTCCATTTATGTGTGGGCCTAGGAATGTTAACACCCATTTTGAGTGAATGCCATGTGGGCCCATCAGTGGTAGCCTTGTTTGAGCCAACAATTGGCCCTCTTCGGCAAGAGTTTGTGCTCTCCATGTGTTGAATGTATGTTATTTTGAATCATGCGAAATTACGCTGTGTGTATAGCCCTTCACCACTTGGCATGTGATATAGGTTGTATTGTGTTTCTGCCTTAGATTACCTAATTATATAATGAGTGCACATCCCTTCACCACTTGACACTTTGGTTAGAGTGTGGCCCTAAGTAGTAGAATCATATGACATGTTCAATTATCACAAATATGTAGACTCTAGTGGTGTGAGGGTGTGATATACGTGTTTGGCCCCTTAATCATGTGGGCATGTGATGTATGTATGGCCACCTAATCATATGCAATTTTAGAGTATATGTAGTCATCTAACTATATGATTGTGAAATCCACATAAGGCCAACTAACTACATGAAATCAGGTGGCATTGGTGACCACTCAATGACATGAGCACGTGCTTATGGGCACAACCATAGTCACCTAAACCATGAACAATTAGGTTGTACGTGCAGATTTTCTTAATCATGAGAATTATAATATGGGTTGACTTATACAACTTGATAATGGAGTGACCCTCAATTCGGTGTCATGCGACATACATATAACCCTTACATTACGTTCATAGGTGAGGCAAATGCGAGGACCACTAAACTATATCTGATTTGATGAAAGCTAGTTCTTGGCCTCTTGATCATGTGACACCGAATCCGAGTCATTCTCTGTATGAAGTATTGGGCGGTCATAGTTTAAGAGTTAGTGTAATGTAGTGTAACTGGGTATGGTGGTTATGCTTGTGGTTGTGCCTTGGTGCTTTGAGATGTAGTCACTAGACATTGAGACTAATTATATGTCCACTCAACCAAGTGAAATTATCGCATCGACAACCTGACCATGTGGGAGCTTAATAAAGTGGTTGCCCATAAAATTATGAGTTATGGTGTAGTAAAAATAAGTAACCATGTGACCTTAAATCCTTTATTATGGCAAGTAAAGTGATATTTGTGTGGCCACTCAACCATATGGACTTCTAATAGTGGAGTGGCCATAAGACCATTTGTGCATGTGATAATTGTGTGATTACTCAGACTCATGGACTATGATGATGGTATAACCTCTTCAGTGTGTGAACTTAGGACGTGTGTCAGATTGATTATGGGCCCTACCTTAATGTAAGTATTGTATACTTCATCATTTATTCATCAGGCTAGCTATTTCTAGAACATGATTCCAAAATGACCTAGATCCAATTCCTAAATAAGTCAGACGATATGAAATAGTATTAATTGAATGTATAACTTCCGAACACTTTTTAACCCACTCAATGTATTTTATTCGCATTGTTTAATTGTTTTACCAACTGAACAGTTCAATCATGGAGCCCGCTGACGTGTGCCTTGTGCATCTGAACTGCTCTTCCTTGTACTACCTTAATGTATATGAGTTACCTATACTATCTACTCGATGGGCCCACCGTAATGTTTGTATGTGGACCCATCTGCTTGCAAGACTACTTAGAAGTAGGACCCACTACATTGTATGAGACAAACCCGCGTCATCCAACCATGACTAACACTTATGTGTATATTATATACCAAGTTGTTCAACTTAGGGATCATTGTATCTTATGAGGTTTACCTGTGCCTTCCAAACCATTGTAGAACTGTTACGATAATTATTTACAAATCTAACCTACTAACAACCCACTTAAAGGTGAATCCCACTACATTATATGGGTTTCACCAGCACCATCCATCCTGTGGCTCATTTACTATATGTTATATCTATGCCTTTCATCTCGTAACCATTTGGTGCATGTACTTTACGTCATCACCACTCATTAACCATAAGGCCCAGTTAAGGTATAACCATGTGGTCCCAATAGAAGAAAATCATGTCAGGCCAAAGCCGCTAATGAAATATCTATCTTGCGAAGGGTATGGTGTAACTCTGAATACAATTAATGCTCGTGATTATGATAACTATGGATGATATTAGTGATGTTAGTGATTATAGTTAATAGAAGCATGTGATTTAATATCTTGATTAATGTTGTTCCACTCCCTAGCATACTAAATTCATCTACTTAACCTTGATGATATTGATCATACTCACGCACCATAGAATGATGGTATGTGCAAGTGTACTTCAATACATTTGTTCATGTGTAAGATATGTCCTCTTCAGTTTAGTCACATGACCATGGATTAATATAGTTAATAGTGGCATATGATGATTATATGTCATTTTTTGCTTAAAGTTTAAGCAGACCCTAAACTCATGGCATTATATGTATACCACATGCACTTGAATGTATGCCTCATCATAATTGTTTGAATTCATGCATATCATGACATACATGATAATCGATATACCACAGTTGTGCCATATAACATGACTTGGGTTATCCCTAAACGGGACACCGGAAGTATGAAAATAGTAGGGAATGATGTGCCCCTTGGGTTGAAAGTTCCTAAACCACGATGCTAGCTAGGGATACCTCATCATCAGGCTGAGTGGATGCATGGGTCATGAATTTGACTCCCACTGACTAGGTCGGGTTGAGAAGAGGTGGGTCCGACCTGCTTTAGGGCTAAGGTGCAAACATGGACCGGTCTGACCCGCCAACGAGGAGAAATGCGAATGAGGTTTGCTACTGGCATGCCAGGTGGAAGTGCACCGCAGGGTGGGTATGCGAGGTCGATTGCTGGTGTCTAGTGCATGGGTGTCGACCACGGTATTTCCCATGATATATAGTTAGTGGAAGTCCACCGCGGGTCAGGTATGCGAGGTCAATTACTGGTGTCTGGTGCATGGGTGTCAACCATGGTGTTTTCTCGAGATATACAGTTATGATATGGCATGATAATATGATAATGATGATGTGATTACGGATGTGAGTAATACAATTATGGCTGTGGTATAGGAGAAATGAAAATATGACTTAGTGATGTTGATAGCACTGACTTAGAGTATTACTATGATGCATATGTATTGAATCGGCATTGGCATCGGTATCATACCTTATGTACTATACGCCTTTCACCATACATGATTTCTTCGTGGCATATTTATCTTGCTTGCATGTAGGAAACACTGCACACACGTGTGTACTCACTAGGCGTTTTTCCTAAGCTCTTATTTTTTATTTTTTCAGGGCAGGAGTAGCTTGGAAGACTTAGCTTTCTCGATGCATTGTATCTATTTTTTGATTCGGTAATGTTGACTTTGTGTACCTTTTGAAAAACAATGTACTTGTATTCATCAGGATATATAATGGAGAGACTTGCTTGGTATTTTGATCATGGATCTTCATGCTCAGGTATTATTATTAGATAAAAAAATTCATTCAAAAATCTTCCTTATGGGGCACCGAACTCGGGACTTGGTGTATGGAAGTCGAGTACTAGATTCGAGGCATCACGGAAACTGTCCATCCCTAGATTTGGGGCGTGACATAACTTAACCCAACGGCAAATGCTATGATCAATCATTCTTTACAACAGGTATACAAATGATGCGTATGGGCATGTATAATGATGTAATACTAAGCATGTTCTCAGTGTGCCCTACTAGACTAAGTACACTAACATGATTATCAGATATAAACAATAATCGGCCTAAATACATGGTGGGGTCCACAGAGGGGCGATAGATCTAGTTCAAACATCCAGATAGGCACTATACAGTGGATATGCCAAACCTAATACTGCATACTCTTCCATCTATGGCAAGGGGTGATGATGTACTAAACAGTGGATGGACTAGGCATCATACTTACATCAAGAATGGGTCTCATGGGTGAGTCTAACAGCTATATGACAAGGTGAGCTGAGAGGGAGAAACTATGTACAACAAATGGGCTTCCTCACCCTCTCTCTCATCATGCAATAAACTAGGCCTTCCTATGGGGCCCGATCCGTACACAAGGTGGGCTCCAAGGTTTGGATAATTCTTACAAGGCATGGTGGAAAGCACCATCATCAATGGGGGCCCAATGGTTTGGGTTAGCCCTATGGGTAAGGGTGGAAATGGGCTTAATAATGGGCCCTAGGGAGGTTACAACAGTGGACATTTAACCACCATTGTCTTATGGTGCGGTCCATTTGGGATTAGAATCTAAATCACAGTGGGATCCATGGCCCTCCAAATATCTAGAAAATGGATGGACAGTGTGCACACATCACTCACACATGGTGGGCCTCCCAAAGCAGCCCATGATTGGGCTTATAGCCTAAAGATCGGGGTGGGCCTCTCAAGGTAATGGGGCCCATGGTCCTAAAATGAATGGACAATGTGTGTATCACATACATCATGGTGTAGGGGGGCCGACAAGGCGCTAATGGGCCCTACACATGCTGGACAACATGAGTATAAAATACATATTGCATGGTGGGTTAATTACTGAAAGTGCCCTGGTTTGTCAATTAGCGTGAGTGTTGGGTCAGCCAGACAAGTGAGCCCCATAGGAAGATATTCAAGCGTCTGCCTCAATAGGATGTGTGCTCGAAATCGTCAAAGGTAAACTTAGCCTCACATCCCCTTTCCCAAAGCACTAGGTATGTACAACCCTTAAAAATGGATAGAACAACCTAGGGTTTAAGGTGAGAAAATTATTTCGTAAAATTAGGAAAATCTCTAAGTTTTCTACCTTTGTCGATTTATTGATACGTGGTACGATGAAACTAAACTCTATTATCAATGTCCTCGAAACTCACTCGATATTATCGAAATGAGGACTTCAGATGTCCAGCAACCACAATAAATCCTGGACTAAATTATCGAATGACAGACTTGATATCATCGACTTTCGAATCTCGAGTTCATCGTGACAACTCGATAAAATCGACAACTAGTTAGGTTGTGTCTAGAAAGCAGTTAAAGAAATTCATGTGATTTTTGATATCTCGAAGAGAGCCTAAATATCCTTAAAATTCAAACCTCGATGATATTAACGGACATTCGATGATATCGAATTGGGACACAAATCTGACCAGCAAGATTTTAGGTAAATTCATTCAAGTATCGAGGAGTACTCGATATTGATATTCAAATATGGATCATATCGAGACCAGGTTGATGTCATCGAAATAGGACACAAACTGTCCAGTAAGCTTATAGGAAAATTCCTTGAAAATATCGATGAATCAAAACTGGTATTGATATCATCGACATTCAAATTCAGATGATATTGAGGGATGCCCGATCATATCAATACCTGTTAAGTTTTGAAGGCAAGTCTACTCTCAAGTTTTCAAATGTTGAGGAATCGAACCATGCATCAATGAAATAGGATTTTAAAATTCGATGACATCGAAGCATATTCGATATCCTCAACCAGTTGGTAAAAAGGTTTAAAACCATTTGACAGATTGAGTTCGTGTCATCAAGTGGGCATTTGATGTTGTCGAGAGTATACGCTCGATGATATCAAATTCTGTAAAAAATATGACTATTTTATTTCAATTGGAACTTTTTACCTATTTAATGAGAGCTTTCCTTTGGTTGTTAGAAGAGAAAATAGATAGAGCTTTTGAGTATTTAATTCAGATTACCTACCCTAAGCCTTTTTCTCTTATGGGAGTTCATCCTCCAATCCACCCTCATCATTAATATTCAATAGAGTGAATTGGGGAATAAACTTCTGCGTTCAAGGATCCTCCGGATACCACCTTAATGGCAAATCATTGAGCTGGAATACCTTGAATGCGTAGATACTTGGAATCACTCTTTCCTAATATAGTAAAACATTTAATAAAGTAGGATTCCAACATACCCTTGACCCAACCCGTCACCTTACATTGGAGCATCATCTATGTTGTGGTTCAAGAAAGCTGAAGATTCTTCATCATCAAAGGAGGAGATCTTCATCTACGTGCTTAATGGGGCTCATCTACTTATCTGTAAGTCATTAGAGTCCAGAGACCATTTTAATAATTCTTTTTGTATGATTGGGTCAAAGGTGCTTCCCCTTTCAAGACCTCATAGGAGGCCTCCAACGGGAGAGTACGTGGGGGTGTTGTGTGTTGAACCTTACTCTATGAAGAGCATAAACTTAGGTCCTTTGTGTAGGTCCTTGACTTGTGTGGTCTAAAACCTAGGTGTTGTGTGTTGACCTTTACTCTTGTGTAGGGCATAAATTGTTAGGTTCCTTATGTGGATCCTTGGCCTGTGTGGCCTAAAATTTAAGTGTTGTGTGTTGACCCTTGCTCCCGTGTGGGGCATAAACTTGTGTCTTGTAAAGACATGTTAGGTACCTTGTGTAGGTCCTAGAGTCAGCCTTATGTAAGTTATACTGGATTGAGGTGAACCTGATTTGAAACCTCCATTAGTGAGATCTGGTACACTCAAGAGTTGAGTGCGTCTGCCGGAAGTGGAGTAAACATGTAGTTGAACCGCTATAAAAATGATTGTGTTTGAGATTGTTATTTACTTTTACTGCTTATGTGATTTCTCTAAATGTTCTCATAATGCATGTTTACATGATTACCTAGAACTAATTAGAATCACATCCCATACACAGTCATATCCATCATAAACTATGTTATATAGCTTGTTTATGTTTTGAATAGTCTTATGATTGGATCCTCTATTTGGCTTGGAAGCCAATAGAGTTATATTGAAGAAATCCTGCTATTTGCATATTAGTGTAGGATAGGGTTGATAGGTTCTAAATCATCATAAAATTCTAAAAAGTCTTATTCACCCCCCTCTAGGACATCTTGGCATATTCTCACTTCGATTGAAGTAGTCGTTACCACAGTTTCAGTTGGTATCAGAGTGGGTCTCTCTTAAGGGCTTCACCACCTAGAGAGTGATCTTGACTAAAGTTGGTAATATGGCCAAAGGCGAGGGCTCATCTGTAACTAGACCTCCTGTATTTGATGGATCAAATTATATATATTGGAAGGTTAGGATGCATTACTTTTTGAGATCTTTGGATCATGATATTTGAGATATTGTTGAAAAATGATATGTGCCGCCAACTGAACAAATAGTACTTGAAAATGGCACAACTACCATCAAACCAAAATCAAAAGAAATGTGGACAATATTCGATAAAGAGAAAAAAACCACTGAAGTGAAAGCAATGAATGTTATCTACTGTGTTGTGTCCCAAGAAGTCTTCAATCAAATTAATATGTGTGGAACTACTAAGGAAGCATGAGACTTGTTGGAAACAACTCATGAGGGAACCAATACAGTGAAAAGATCCAAACTATAACTCCTAAAATCACATTTTAAAAGTCTCAAAATGGAAGAGTACGAGACCTTCATGGAGTTTTTCACAAAACTGAACATTATCTATAACTCTATCGGTGGATTAGGAGAAAGTTTCGGTTCTAAAAATCTGTAGGAAAATTCTGAGTTCCTTACCGAACGGTTCAACTCGAAAGTTACTACTATTGAAGAATGTAGAAACATGGATGAAATGAAAGTAGAAGAACTCATAAGTTCCCTACAAATATTTGAATTAAACTTCAATCAAACTCTTAAACCCAAAAATATTGTCCTCAAAACTTCAAAGAACACTACAAATGAGGAAGATGAAAGTGAAAGGGAGAATGAAGATGAGGAAGTGGCTCTGTTGGCTCAATGGTTCAGAAAATTCTTCCATAGAAACCATGGCTGACCATTTAAAGGAAGACAGTAGGACGACAAATATTTTACAGGTAAATCTGGTAAAAAGTCCAAAGAACCACAGTGCTACACTTGTCGAATGTTTGAACACCTGTCCACTGAAAGCCCAAATAGGAAAACTAAAGGAAAGACAATGGCAGCCACATGGGATGATACTGAAGAGTTAAACTCAGAATGTAGTGACTCAGAGAGTGATGAAGACCAAAAATCCTTGAAAATTCTTATGGTCTCTACAGTCTCCAACATTCCCATAGAAACTGAGAAAATCAAAGAACCTCTAGCCACTGAATCATTTCCATTTGATGATGAGGAAACAGAGAAAGAAGAAGAAGAAAAGGTTAAACTGCAGGATGCCTATAATCAACTTTATATCCATAGCATCAATATCATTAAAAGACTTGGGATAAATGAAAACAAAAATAAATTGCTACAAATAGATCTAGAGAAAACATTGGAAATCAATACACACTTGATTAATGATCTACAACAATACCTCTCTAAAAATGATAAGCTGGAAAGAATCAATCTGTCCCTCAAATCTAAATAATCAAAATTGACTAAACAGATTGATTTATTGAAAGAAGAAAATGTGCATCTAAAGAATGAGAATCACACACTCATGTTTGATGTAGAGAAATCTATAAAATCTATTGAACTGAATTATAAATTTTCCCAAAGTAGTGAAAAATTAGAAAAACTCTTAGGGATGGGAAGATCTGGAAGAGGCAAGAGTGGATTAGGATATGACAAATTCAAATCAAAATCTAAAAATGCAGCACCAATGTTTGAGAAATCAGCCACATCAGGAAGTAAAATAAAAGATACTTCTATCTGTCATTCATGTGGAAACTCTGGCCATTTCAAATTTGAATGTATTGCTCTAAGGTAGACTAAATCTAATTCCAGTCCGAATCATACTGGTAAATACAGACAAACTAAAAAATCAATACAGAATACTAAAAATCCACTAAACAATATGGCAAGAGGAATACATCCATCTCCTCCCAGAATGACTAAGAGAGTGAAGGAGCTATTGAATCAAGTGGTTGAACTAAATTAGAAAACAAATGAATTTATAAAACAAGGAAATATGATTCAGTTACCCTACATACCTACAAAAATTCTTAATGAAGCAAAAACTACCATAACAAGAAATCCTGTCATGAAATGGGTAGTGAAAGAAAAGAAAAATTGCCTTGTTACTCACTCAAATCATATAACGGGCAATAATACTAAGTGGTACCTGGATAGCGGATGCTCTAGACATGTCACGGGTGACAAATCTCTTCTCACAAATTATTCAAATCTTGATGATGGGTTAGTCTCCTATGGGGATGGAAGCACTGCTAAGATAATAGGGCTGGAAATAATCAAAGGAATGGATATGCTCAAAAGTGAGAATGCCTTTAGCATAAAAGGACTAACACATAATCTTCTAAGTATTTCTCAAATATGTGACAACAAGCATGTGGTTACATTCAACAAGTAAGAATGCGAGATCCTAGACCTATTAGGTAAGCTAGTGATGAAGAGTCGTCGCACAAATGACCATTGTTATGTCATTAAAGGCAATGGGAAGGACGATTCATGTGTTTGGTAATAATTGAGCATGGAAAACAAGTCCAGGTCATAGCATCTAGACCTGGATGGATAGTTGAAATGATGCATTTTTGATGATTTTCATAATATATCTGAGGTTTCTACACCTCAAACATCTTTCTTTTGTGAATAAGCATTACTGATGTTTATAATTTTAGATAGTACAACACTTGCACAAATTTTAATGTGTATACAAACTGATATGAAAATATACTAAGTTATACATATATGAAAGAACATCGAAGTACTGAAATAAATGATATACACCTTCTCTCCGGTAATTCTGTCAATGAATCGTATGAATCCTCGATTAGATCAAACAAATATCAATATCATCGACGCTCCTTTGGAATCATAAGCATCACATGATCTAGAATGTTATCGAGGACCTTCTCGATAACATCAAATAGGTTATATCGATTTCATCAAATAAAACTTCGATGATATTGAAGGTCACCACCCAATAAAAGGCAGGCGAGCAGGAAAATTTCATTTTTGCTTTCCGTTTCTCACTGTTCAACTTCTCTGGGAGTTTCTTCCTTGTTTCTCTCCTTTTTGTCGACCGTCTGCCGTCTAGGGTGATTCAAATCCAGTAATCTCTTGTACATACTATTAATTCCTAAATGTACTTCATTGTGTTGGGGTCTTTCTAGATTGATTGATAACCTTTAGTTGGAAATTTAGGGTTGGTCCTCATAATCTTCAGTCTTGTCAGATTCTTTTTCCTTTGACATTCCATTCTAAGTTATTTGTGGTTCAAATGAGTAAGGACAAAGGAAAATCTCCTGTCATCGGTGAGCCATCCAGGCCTACCAGAAAGAAATTCGTGGTCTCAAGAGAAAGAGAAAGGGCTCAGTCTCAACGATCCACTGCACGCCCACGGGGCTCCTCTACTCGGCAATCATCATGTAGGGAAGCTCTGGCTGTGGCACCTGCACCTCCGCATACTATTGTGGGCCCTCCTCCACACATTCTTGAAAAGTATTCTGGGAAGCGCTTGGTGTATGAGCGTAAGATTGACAAGGAATGCATCAAACCTTACAATGGGAAAACTCTGTTAGAGGCAATCAACTGGCTGCCTCTTCTTGACTTTGGGGGTCCATGTAATGACGAACGAACCTATCGCTTTCTTGCATACTTTCATTCTCCAACATTAGATTTACCATCCATTGTCGTCACAGTCGGGGATGATAACATTGACATTACTGCAGAATCCATCGCTAGCATTTTCGGTCTAACCTTTTCTCCAGTTGGGTAGTTTAACCTTAATCTTGAGAATCCAATCACTTAGTCTACAATTATAAAATTCCTGTGTCAGGACTGAGATATTCCATGGTACCAAGGGAATGCATTGAAAGCTAAATATATGCACCCTTAATACCAAGTCTTGCACGGAATATTCTGCTCCAACTCTTACCCTCGTGGACCAAATTAAGCTGATCTAACTGGATTCATGGTCATGGTTTTGTATTGCGTTGCCACTGGAATCAAGCTATGTCTACCTACCTTGATTCTTCACCAATTGGCAAGTGTCATTCACTTGTCTAGAGAAGTTCATTTGCCCTTTCCTCACATCATTCATGTGATATGTGATACAATCGGTATTCCTCGGACATACGATCTTGAGCGTCCTCTTAAGCATTTTAACAGGGTCAATATTTGAAAACTGGACATTAAATTTCATGTCTATCCGAAAGATCAATCTGAGGAAGCTATTCATGAAGGCGGTAAGATGGGGATCCTTTAGAGCCTCAACAAGCTCTAGCTCTGAGTGGTTTTGTTTAGACCCAACGCTTCAAATTTCATCAAGATAGGGTTGGGGCAACGCAGCGTGGATTGGCTCAAATAGAGGATAAGCTGGAGAGACATGATCTGTGGTTCTCAGTATTGGAGAATATGGTATCTAGCGTACAACACAGGGTCCAACAACTCATTGATCTGCTGACATGCCATCGAGATGATACATCACCATCCTCCTTTACTCCAACACCTAAGAGTCGTCAGCTCTCATGCCACTACATACATCGACTACTCATTGGCACGTATGGGCATGGATGTCTTTTTGAATGTCCTGCAGTCTTGTGTGTGTATGTGGTGGCTAGCTAACATGAAATGTCTAACATTTTTTTGGTGTGGTTTATGGATATCCTCTGCATGAGAAAAATACTTATATTTTTGTAAGCACATGGTTGGGCTAGATATTTGGTTGTGTTGGTTTGGGATGGATGATGAAATGCTGCCAAGCTTGGGCATTTTTTATTTTGGATATTTTTATTGATGGCTATTTGATAATTCATATATCTTTACTGTCATGTCTCTCTGCTCTCAATTATGCATTAAATTCTGTGAAATGCTAGTATGAATTGTGATTGTCTTCTCCTGCATACTCCTTAACAATTGAGAATTGGTTTGTGATTTATGTCATTTAAAGTTATACTACTATTTTCTGTTAGAATCACAGCTCTCCTTTGACCTGGTATGCATAATTTGTTTGCATGCAAATATAGATGTCGTTATCTGTTATACATCTGTCTCTTACTGATTATGCATGTATCTAGTATGCTGGTATGAATTGTGATTTTCTTCTCTTGTATATTCCTTAACAATTGAGAATTGGTTTGTGATTTATGTCATTTAAAGCTATACTACTATTTTCTATTAGAATCACAGCTCTCCTTTGACCTGGTATGCATAAATGGCTTGCATGCAAATAGAGATGTCGTTATCTGTTATACATCTGTCTCTTACTGATTATGCATGTATTTGGTATGTATGGTAATATCTGGATCTCTATTGATTCTCCCATACCTTTATGCTTCAACTTCACTTAACTAGTATTGATATCTTGCCCTTTGCTAATGACTGACAAAAAGGGAGAGAAAAAATCCCACCATGGAGAAAATTATGTGTATCTATGTATGAATGGTGGTACAAGTGTTAGGGGGAGCAGCTATATGAAGACAGGGGGAGCAGCTACATACTTATGTGCTTAAACTTGCAGTAGCATTATAAAATTATGTAAAGAGTTATGTACACACAATTTAGGGTGTTGGTCTAGAAGCTGTTCTAGGACTTCAGGTGTTTTGTCACGTAATTGACAAAGGGGCAGATTGAAAGTGCCCTAGTTTGTCAATTAACGTGAGTGTTGAGTCAGCCAGATAAGTGAGCATCATAGGAAGATCATTCAAGCGTCTACCTCAACAGGATGTGTGCCCGAACTCGTCAAAGGTAAACTTAGCCTCACATCCCCTGTCCCAAAACACCAGGTATGTACAACCCTTAAAAATGGATAGAATAACTTAGGGTTTATGGTGAGAAATTTTTTTTTACAAAATCAGGAAATCAATTTATCGATATGTGGTTCAATGAAGTCGAACTCTGTTATCGATGTCCTCGAAACTCAGTCGATATTATCGAAATGAGGACTTCAGATGTCCAGCAACCATAATGAATTCTAGAATGAATTATCAATGAATTGATGACAGGCTCAATATCATCGACTTTCAAATCTCGAGTTCATTGAGACGACTCAATAAAATCGACAACTAGTTAGGTTGTCTCCAAAAAGTTGCTAAGGAAGATCATGTGATTTTCAATATCTCAAAGAGAGCCTCAATATCCTCGAAATTCAAAACCTCGATGATATCGACGGACATTCGATGATATTGAATTGGGACACAAATCTGACCAATAGGCTTTCAGGTAAATTCATTCAAGTATCGAGGAGTACCCGATGATATCGATATTCACATATCGATCATATCAAGAACAGGTCGATGTCATCGAAATAGGACAAAAACTGTCCGGAAAGCTTATCAGAAAATTCCTTAAAAATATCAATGAAAACTGGTATTGATATCATCGACATTCAAATTCAGATGATATCGAGGGATGCCTGATCATATCAATACCTGTTAAGTTTCAAAGGAAAGTTTGCTCTCAAGTTTTCAAACGTCGAGGAATCGAACCATGCGTCGATGAAATTAGAGTTCGAAATTCGATGACATCGAAGCATGTTCGATATCCTCGACCAGTTGGCAAAAAGGTTCAAAAGTGTTTGACATATTGAGTTCATGTGATCGAGCGGGCATTCAACGTTATCGAGAGCATACACTTGATGATATCGAAGACTGCTCAATGATATTGAACTCTGTCAAAAATATGACTGTTTTATTTTCATTAGAACTTTTTACCTATTTAATGAGAGCTTGCCTTTGGTTGTTAGTAGAGAAAATAGATAGAGCTTTTAAGTGTTTAATTCAGATTACCTACCCTAAGCTTTTTTCTCTCATGGGAGTTCATCCTTCAATCCACCCTCATCATTGATATTCAATAGAGTAGATTGGGGAATGAACTTCCACATTTAAGGATCCTCCAGCTACCACCTTAATGACAATTCATTGAGCTAGGATACCTTAAATGCATAAATGCTTGAAATAACTTTGTTCCTAATATAGGAAACTATTTAATAAAGTAGGATTCCAACATAACCTTAACCTAACCCGTCACCTTACATTGGAGCATCAACTGTGTTGCGGTTCAAGGGATCTGAAGATCTTCATCATCGAAGGAGGAGATCTTCATCAACATGCTTAATGAGACTCATCTACTTATCTGTAAGTCATTAGAGTCCAGAGACCATTTTGATCATTCCTTTTGTAGGATTGGGTCAAATGTGCTTCTCACCCCTTTCAAATCCTCATAAGAGGCTTTTGACAGGAGAGTACGTGGGGGTGCTTTGTGTTGACCCTTGCTCTGTGGAGAGCATAAACTTAGGTCCTTTGTGTAGGTCCTTAGCCTATGTGGTTTAAAACCTAGGTGTTGTGTGTTGACCTTTGCTCTTGTGTAGGGCATAAACTGTTACGTTCCTTGTGTGGATCCTTGGCCTATGTGGCCTAAAATCTAGGTGTTGTGTGTTGACCCTTGCTCCTGTGTGGGGTATAAACTTGTGCCTCGTGGAGACATGTTAGGTACCTTGTGTAGGTCCTAGAGTCAACCTTGTGTAGGTTATATTGGTTTGAGGTGAACCTGATTTGAAACCTCTGTTAGTAAGATCTGGTACACTCAAAAGTTGAGTGTGTCCAACGAAAGTGGAGTAGACATGTAATTAAACCGCTATAAAAACTAGTGTGTTTGGGATTGCTATTTACTTTTACTGCTTGTGTGATTCCTTTAAATGTTCTCATAATGCATGTTTACATGATTACTTAAAACTAATTAGAATCACATCTCACACACAGTCACATCCATCATGAACTATGTTATACAGCTTGTTTATGTTTTGAATAGTCTTATGATTGGATCCTCTATTTGGCTTGGAAGCCAATAGAGTTACATTGAAGAAATCTTGTTAGTTGCATATTAGTGCAGGATAGGGTTCATAGGTTCTCAATCATAAAAAAAAAGTTCTAAATCATCATAAAATTCTAAAAAGTCCTATTCACCCCCTCCTAGGACATCTTAGTATATTCTCACTTTGACTGAAGTGGTCATTACCGCAATGTCAATTATTGGACGTCTAGCCCATCAACTTGGGGGCTCTCGGACATTAGCGAACGGACGACCAAGATAAAATGTATACATGGTGGGCCTACATGTCACAAATGGGCCCCACTGGATGAGCAGCATGAATAAAATACACATATCAAGATGGCGAACTACTGGACGGTTAGTCCAGTAGCGTCCAGCCAGGGGGGACGGTCTGGATAAGACACTTACATAAGGTAGGCCCCACTTGGGGATGATCCACCAGAGGGTGGGTCCTATCCGGGTGGGCAACAAATTGGCTGGATGGCGAGGATAAAATACAAATATCATGGTGGCCCTGCAGCATGCTAGACGGTCAACTCTGATGGGCCATTGGCCCTATTGGGCATCCCACAGGTAGACAACCTGGACAAAAACACATACATAGTGGGCCCCACAAGGGAGTGGGCCACCCATGAAGGTGGGCCAGTTGTTGGGCCTCCCATAAACATTATAATGGGCCTTAGAAAGTTTTAAATGGTGGATGTCAGCCCAATACTGTCCAAGCCTACTGTTGGACAACAATCTGTCGATCCACCCTGGCCCATTTGGCCCGCGTATTGGGTGAGTAGAGGATGGACGGTGAGGATATAATGCACATCATGGTGGGGTCCATGTACATGTGGGCCACTAGCTTAGAATCAAGCTAACATTTGTGTTTACCTTACAACAGCCCTGCATGACCGACCGGTCATGCAGGCCTCAAGAACGACAATAAGGTGGGCCCTGCTCACTGGATGGTGTGGATACAGTACATATATCAGGGTGGGGTCCACGTGAATGGGCCACCCCACTTCCAATCGAGCTGATATTATTGTTTTCCATTCTTCTAGGCCTGTGTGACCAGCCTGTCACACGGCCACAACAGGGCAGCAAGGCGGGCCGACTAGGCCTCCAGAAATCTAGACAGCGATGTCATACCACCTGCTGGACGGTATGGATTATCTGGGCACTCATCAGGTGGGCTACAAAAGATGGAAAGAGGTGGGGGGAGAGAGAGAGAGAGAGGAACAAGTGGTGGGAGGAGCTCCGCCACTATGAGCTCCTCATAGATTTACAACATACACATCAAAAGGGTCCCAAAATAGGTGGGCCCTAAATCAAAATCTAGGGTGGAAATCCCATTTCCACCACCAAGATTAAGGTCTAGATGACATCTAGAAAATGGATAACAACTAAACATCATGGTGGGGTCCATGGAGAATGGCCCCATCACAGTTTTACACATATGTATCATGGTGGGCCATTGGCCACACCTTGGGTCCAAAATGGGATCCCAACCATTAACCCGTAAGCCCCACTTGTTCCATGAATCATAAATAAATATCTAACCCTATAAACACCCACCTATAGCTCTTCTTCTTGGCTCCTTGACATCCTTAGCTCCTAAGCTCTCTCATCAATGGTGGATGATGAAGTTTAGATGGTTGGATGGTGAGATTTGGGGTAAGAAAATGGGCCTAACACTTAGCTTCTTTTTCTCTCCTTAGGATTTTTCTTCTCTTGGTTTCTAGGGAAGGCTAGAGAATGGAATGATCGAAAGATGGGAGATGTAAGGAGAGAGGAATGGGTGTGTAAGAAGGGATGGGGTGGAAGGTATGGTGGTGTAAGAGGAGTGACATGAGAGTTGACTTTGGGAATTATTTACTTGTCTTGGTGGGAAGAAAGGCATGGGCTTGTCATGGGTTGTACTTGACTAGTTGATGTGAAAGGATGGGTAGAGATTCCTCTCTTTAGATTCGCAACGTGCAGTGTTTCCTCAAAATATATGCAGGCCCAGTACTCTTAGCCTAGGTATCACATTGGTGCGCAAGACATAGCGTTGGAACTGCAGTGATGGTGCGGTCGTAAGGGTATTAGTTTTGAGTCGAGTCGACTCCGATCTTTAGGATGCAACTTAAAGTTGTGCGCGATCACTGACTACAGGCCATGAGTTGCTGGAATTTGACAGAGAGGATCATGAGAGTTGGTGGAATGGTACGGTACTAGGATACAGGTCTTACAACTCTCCTCTCCTAATAAAAATTTTATCCTAAAAATTTACACTATCATGCAACTAGACAGAACTCATAAAAGAAGAGAAATCATATCACTATATATATCTATGTAATCAGAAACAATATAAAATACAATCAAACATCGAAGAGATGGGGATAACACTCGGGAATCATATCACTATATATATCTATGTAATCAGAAACAATATAAAATACAATCAAACATCGAAGAGATGGGGATAACACTCGGGAATCTAAACCTCTCGCTCCCAAGACTTCTCATTTATACTATGATAATCCTACTGAACCTTCACCATGGGAATGACCTTGGTCCGGAGGACCTTCTCCTTTTGATCGAGGAAACGAACTGGCTTCTTAATGTAAGAAACATCCTTACAAACATCCAAAGGTTGCCAATCTATCACGGGAACGATGTCTGACCCATACTTTTGCAACATAAAAATATGAAAAATGTTGTGGACGCTAGAAAATTGAGGTGACAAGGCAAGCCAATAAGCCAAGGCACCAACGCACCCTGTGATCTCAAAAGGTCCAATGAATCTCGAGGCAAGTTTACCCTTCACTCCAAAATGAACCACACCCTTCATGGGTGGGACCTTGAGAAACATGGTCCCCAATAGCAAACTCCAAGAGACGACGCCGATGATCAGCAAAACTCTTTTGTTGACTCTGAGCTGTGCGCATCCTCTACCTGATGATATTGATGATCTCTAATGTCCTCTGCACAAGCTTGGGACGTAGGAGACGATGCTCTTTAATCTTGTTCCAATAACTAAGGAATTTACACGGTTTGCCATAGAGTGCCTCAAAGGGAGCCGTGCCAATGGTTTCCTGATAACTGTTTTTATATGCAAACTCAACCAAACACAGATGCTTATCTCAGCTACTCGAGAAGTCAATTACGCAAGCCCTAAGCATATCCTCAGGGATCTAGTTTACCCTCTCAGTTTTTCCATTGGTCTACGGATGATACGCGGTGCTGAATTACAAGGCAGAACTACTTGGATAGATAAAGCCCAACTCGCGTAACTCGTCCAACTGCTTCTGCAGTTCCCATAAGTTCAACAGTGTCATACGATACGGGGCCTTTGAAATAAGCGTGGTACCGGGCATGAGATCGATCTGAAACTCAGTGTACCGATGAGGTGGTAACCCTAAAATCTCCTAAAACACATCAGGTAAACCACAGACGACCGGCAGCTGGTCAATACTCAAAGCGACTGGCTCCTCAACGGCACATGACATGCATGAGGTAAGAAAGCTACTCTCCTCTGGGTTCAGCTATGAACTGAAACTGCCACATGCTACGTATATAAAACGTGACTACCCTCGCGGAGCAGTCCAATATGACATGATACTCGGTGAGCTAATCCATACCCAGGATGATATCAAACTCGGACATTGGTAGAATAAACAGATCGGTAGGCAAAAAGGTCTCCCCTACTAGAACAGGGAAAAATGAGCAAAACTGGTCTAGCACCGTGGTCTTCCCCAAGGGAGTCGATATTAACAAACCCTCACGAGCATACTCTAATGGAAAATCGGTCGATCGGTAGAAATCCTTGGCCATAAAGGAATGCAATGCACCAGAATAAAATAAGTCATGAACTATGCATGAAGAAACAAGGAGTGTACCCTAGACGACCCCTCTTGATGACTGAGGGTCCTGTTGGGTTACTTAAAATCTGCCCTAAGCCTGCTGGGGAGATGCATGTCCCCTCTAAGGTCACTACTACTGCTACTGCCGTTGTAGCAACCTAAACTGCTGCCTCTGCTACTGTGGAGGAGGTCTCACTAGTTTTTGTGGCTGTTGTTGCCGGTGTTGGGGCCTCAGTGGCAGGTATTGCGATTGTTGTTGTTGCTACTGTGGAGGATATTACAGTGCCCATGGCTGTTGCTGCTGTTGCTGGGGGTGGTGACACTCTGAAATAGTGGTGAAGACCAATTGAGTTGAAGTAGGAATATGTCGATATGTCCTAGACGGGGGTGAATAGGAACTTTTAAAGTTTTTATAGTTTATTTAAAAATCCTATGTCACTGTAACACCCTGAAAATTGGGGGTCATGTAGAAACCTGACTCCCGAGTTCCAGACCATCACTTATGCAACAAATATGATTATGATTCAATGTTGTCTGAGTTAGAGCATTCACATGAGTAAGATTATACCAAAACTGCAATTCATACTCCAGATCCAGTGATAAAACGCAAGTAGAAGACTGAAGAATACATATATCACTGTATGAAAAATAAAATAATCTCGAACTGTCTCTAAAGTATGAATGCATCTCTGAGTCACAAATACATATAATAAACTAAAAATTAAAATGTCATATGGTCCAACTAGCAAGTCCCGCAGATCCAGGCCACCTACCTGAAGCCGTCAGAGAACTGCATATACGAGAACTCGTCCTGGTCCTCGTAGAAGTCCGGCTCCAACTCCTGGATCTCCTCACAACCTGCATCTAAGATAGAGTCTGGTAGGTGTTGCAAACACCGTCCCATAACGTGGGAGTGAGTGATCAACTCAGTGGAATCATAGAACAAAGATTAGCATGTTTTCAAATCAATCATGCGATAATAGTAAAGCAGGTAATCAGACATTCCTAGATACTGTTATTAATGTAAGCATGAAATGACATGATGGATGCCCTCACCGACATACTCCCTCATGCGACACCATCTTTCCTCCGTGGCATGCTTTCTTCCATCAGTATTCCACATCTTCCAGGCACATGCAGTGCGATGTGGATATGATTACCAAGTTATTATTAATCCTTTCATACAATAGTATTGGGAAACTAAGGTACATTCCTTATATCAATCCCAACACAGATCCTGTCTAGGGTCATCACTCCTAGTAATCTCATACAATGTTATATTTATAGGTCGCTACAAGGGCTGTCAGGGCTGTTGCTCGCACTCGTTGCACCGCTCCCCCATCACCTTATCAATACAGGCCTAGTGTACTCTCGTTGCTACGGGAGGGTCGTCACCTCCCGTAGACTCAGAATACTCTCGAGGTCACTATAAAGGGCTCATCACTAATCAGTGTAGGTCGACAGCTCGAATGTAGTGTCTCATACCACCACAATCGGCTCACGAGTCTAAGGTGCTCACTGGTCACTACGGGGAGGTTTGTGGCCCCAGCGTAGGCCTACAGCTCGACTACGGTGTCCCATACCACTATGCCCGGCTCATGAGTCTTTATGGATCAAGGTACCACGGTTATCAGGGGTTCCACTGGTAAGTTCGGTTCCCTAGGTTCAAGCAGATATGACTCATACAAGGTGAACAATCAATGGTTAGTCGGGTTACTTGACGAGCTCGACTAGTGCGAGCGCATCTCAAGCTAAGCGACATGAAGTGTATAAAACACTTCGTGTGGCCTAACCACTGCCGCCAACCCAAAACACGACTCGCGTTCATCGACGCGTCCTTCATGGCAAATAGAAGCCAACCACGAATTCAATCCATTACCAACTGCCTGGAGTAGGTTATAGCCCCAAGCACTTGCAGTTTACATCAGCGAACATATGAGAGTAATAGAAATGAAATAAAAACAATCCAAGCATGCTAGTAACATGTTATAACATACAACGTAAGTAAATAAACCAAAACATATGTATTCCATACATATAAGGAAATCAATTCAATAACAACATGGAGGAAATCATGTATATCATCATATTGATTGAGAATTAAATCTCAAGACTAGTCTACAATAACATTTACTCAATACATACTAATACAAACATTTATACAAACACTTAGTCTACACACTTTAGTCTACATAGCGTATGTCGACCCAAAGTGCGCATTAGGGCGAATCTCTTCGCCAAACAGATCATACACGCATTTCTAATATCATAACACGACAAATAACCATGGCAATCATTTTAGCAAAATACGGATGTATACAGTATTTCCTACAAATACCTAAAATACCCTAAATCTCATATTTTTCGTATGTATACGAAATGGAAAACAGACAGCATGTTCTACATGTTAAATGGCGCTCTCATTGATAATTTACTATTAAACGACATTGAACGCTTTGAAATCAGTCAATCTAAGCGTCTAAAATCCTCACCTTTCGCCATAGACACGTATTGATTCGAATAGAAAGTCTACGCTTCGTCAACGGCGATATGACGACCTATATCACAAGTTACATCAGCTACTTTGCTATTTGAATCGAAGGAATCCCTAAATCAGGTAGTGGTTAGAGTTTTCTTACCTAGAAATGAGTTGAAATCATCGAGAAAGTGATTTGAATGCGGGGACTAAGCACGTACAGAAGCTGTAGCAAGTGGCAGGAATTCTCTCCCACAACTCACTCACAATCTCTCTCTTTCTTTCTCTCTCTCTTTCTAAGGCTTCTTGCAAATTCGGATGGGAGAGATATGAGAGGGTTTAAGGCTATTAAATAGGTTAAAAACTCACCTATTTAGACTTGGGATAAAGGTATACTTGGGTTATAACCAAATCGGGTCTTTTTCGATCCAAAAGAGCATTTCGGGAGGTCCCGTGGCCGAACGCGGTCGGACTTAAGCTCATGGATGCCGGATGTTGATCACATTAAGTTTTCAGCCTAGTAGTGTTCCCAGATCGCACGTGACGACCAGATTTCAGTTCAGCGGTCACGGAGACTCGATCGAGGATTCCAAGTACACTGACCTGAGTGAGAACTGTTCCCTGATCCGAGGGTGTATTTGGGTCAGATTCCAACGATCTGAATGCTCATACTTAACCCGCAAGAGAAACGTGCCAGATTTATTTAAATCCCATTTAATTTTTAATGAATTTCACTCTTTCTCACACTCCTTGCTCCAGGCTCAATAAAATAGCCTCAGAATATCGGTTGGGTTTGATTTTTAAAACGATTGTCAAGTCCAGCTAAGCGGTCCTAATGGTCTGAGATTATAGATATCGGACTTCTGACGTGCGATTTAAATCCAATACGAAGTTTTAAAGGGTTCCTACGAGTAAACGGGTTTAGAGTTTGATCCTAGATTTCAGGGTATTATAGCGTCATCGATTCTACAAGTTTTGGGTCTTGCAGAACGTATTTAAAGCGATTAGCACTAATTTCATAGCTAATCTAACGTAGCGCTAGTTAACTTATACTTATTTTCTAAGGGAGTTAATCCTAAGTGATTTCTGATCGAGTTGGAACTCGAGTCTCTGTATGGATTTTTTCGAGGCATTTCAATTGTAACATCCCGAAAATCGGGGGGTCGAGCAAAAACCCAACTCCCGAGTTCCAAAATGTTATTCATGCAACATACATATGTATGATTGAATGTTGTCTGTGTTAATGTATTAAACATGAGTGAGATTAATCCAGAACAGCATATCATACTCCAGAGACAGTTAACTTTACAAGCGGAAGACTGTGATAGTATGTATAACATATATAAATTGTTGTATGTCTCCAGAGCGTGAACATGTTACCAGGTTATATACATACATGTATACTCCAAAAGTAGACAAAACGAATATACATGAGTGTACTAAAAATATAAAATGACAAGTGTCAAAGTATCTAATCAACCTCCCTGTAATCCCGTCAATCAGAACACGCATAAAGGAGGGATCCTCCTCATCATCGTCAAGTCCAGCTCCGCCTCGCATGCCGCGCCATCATCTGCAATCACAAAAGGGTCTGGTGGGTGTTCAGGAACACCGTCCCGTAACGTGGGAGTGAGTAGCTAACTCAGTGGAATAATAGAGCAAGGATTAACATGTTCTCAAATCAATCATGCGATAATAGTAAAGCAGTAATTCAAACATTCCTAATACTGTTGTTAATGCAATTATGACATGACGTGATATATGCCCTCACCGACGATCTCCCTCATACGGCAACATCTTACGACCGCGGCATGCCACACTCCCTAAAGTGCTCCACATCTTCCAGGCACATGCAATGTTATGGTGATATGATTTTCGAGTTGTTATTAGTCCATTCAAACAGCAGGATTGGGAAACTAAGGTACTTCCCTTATATCAATCCCAACACAGATCCTGTCTAGGGTCATCACTCCTAGTAATCTCATACGATGTATATTTCGTAGGTTGCTGCAAGGGCTGCCAGGGCTGTTGCTCGCACTCGTTGCACCGCTCCCCCATCACCTTATCAATACAGGCCTACTGTACTCTACTGCTACTGAAGGGTCATCGCCTCCCGTAGACTCAGAATACGCTCGCGCTCACTACAAAGGACTCGTCGCCTGATCAGTGTAGGCCGACAGCAAGAAATAGTGTCCCATACCACCATAATCTGCTCACGAGACTAGGTACTCACTGGTCACTACGGGGAGGTTTGTGGCCCCAGCGTAGGCCGACAGCTCGACCACGGTGTCCCATACCACCATGCCCGGCTCATGTGTCTTCGTGGATCAAGGTACCATGGTTAATAGGGTTTACAATGGTAAGTTCAGTACCCTAGGTTCAAGCAGTTATGACTCATACAGGGTGAACATATATCGGCCAGTCGGGTTACTTGACGGGCTCGACTAGCGCGATCGCATCTCAAGTCGAACGACATGAAGTGCGTAAAACACTTCGCGTGGCCTAACCACCGCCGCCAACTCCAAACACGACTCGCGTTCATCGACGCGTCGTTCGTGGCTAAGACCAGCCAACCACGAATTCGCTCGGTTACCGACTGCCTGGACTAAGTATAGTCCCAAACACATATGAATTCACATTAGCAAATTATGTAGGAGTATTGGAATTGAAATACAACCATGTGAGCATGTTAACACATGTTATAACATAGAACTTAAGTAAATCATCAAGTACATACATTTCATACATACAATGAAACCATGCATATAACTAACATGTAGGAAATCATTCACATCAGCATATTAATTGAGAAACCAATCTCAAATTAATCCATAACATCATTTAATTCAATACATACTAATACAAGCATTTATACAAACACTTACACTACACACTTAAGTCTACATATAGTATGTCGACCCGAAGTGCGTATTTAGGCGAATCTCTTTGCCAAACTAATTATGCACACATTCCTAATATCCTAATGCGACGAGAAGCCATGTCAATCACATCAGCAAAATATGCATGAAAACAGTACTTCCTACAAATGACTAAAATGCCCTAAATCTCATATTCTTCGTTGGTTTACGAAACAGGAAACGGACAGTATGTTGTACATGTCAAACGGAATTGCCATCGAGAATCTACTATTAAACGACATTGAAAGCTTTGGAAACAGTCAATCAAAGCGTCTAAAATCCGCACCTTGTCTCTTATGTATGTGTAAATTCGAACGGAGCGTATACGCTTCGTCTACAGCGATAAGAGAACCTAATTCACGAGTTACGTCAGCTAACAAGCTATGAATCCTAGTAAACCCCAAATCAGTAACTTTCTAGGGTTATTTCATACCTGAAAAAGCAGAGGAATCGCCGGGAAAGCGATAGAGATGCATTGCTTAAGTACGTGCAACACGTAGCACAAGTGGCAAGAAGAACTCTCCCACCTTCTCTCACAAACTCTCACCTTTTCTCTCTCCCAATCTAGGAATTTTTGTAAATTCGGATGGGAGAGAGGAGTGAGGGTTTCAACCCCTTTTATAAGCCCAAACTTGCCCGAAATAGGCTCCGGAACAATGTTTACTTGGTGCATATCCAAATCGGGGCTGTTTTGGTCCAAAAGATGCTTTCTGGTGGTCCCCTGACCGAATGCGATCGGACTTAAGCTCATGCATACTGGATCTAGCATACATCAAGTTTTCAGTCCGGCAGGGTTCGCAGATCGCACGTGGCGGGCCAGTTTCAGTTCAGCGGTGACCGCATGTAGATCAGGGCTGAAAGTCTCATGATATAAAATAGAAATTTCTCCTGATCCGAGGGTGTAATCTGGATGAATTCTGACGGTCAAAACGCTCAATACTGACGCGTCAAGTTGTGTGCCAGATTTGAATTTGAAATTCCAACTGTCCCTATTCGCACTCTCTTTGGTCCGGGCTCAATGAAATAGCCTGTGATTATCGGTTTGACTTGATTTTCGGAATGAGTGTCAAGTCCAGCTAGGCGGTTCTAACGGTCTAAGATAGGAGGTATCAGACTTTCGACGCGCGGTCTAGATCCAATACAAAGATTCAAAGTGGTCCAGAGAACAAACCTGCTTAGAGTTTGGTCCGAGGTTATAGAGTATTATAGAGTCATTGGTTCTACTCGATTTGGGTCTTGTAGAACGTATTTAAAGTGATCAGGGACTATTTTCCAGCTACTCCAATGTTGCGCTAGCTAACTTATGCTTAGTTTCTAAAGGAATTAATCCTAAGTGGTTTCTTTGGCTATGGAGTTGGGTTCTGAGCGATTTTTCAGGTGTTTTAATTAACCCACTGCCTAAGGACGTCAAATCCCAGATTGGCCAAAATCTGGGGTGTTACACCCTTAAAATAAAATTTCATCCCCAAAATTGGCGAAGGGCAAGGAGTACTTTTTCTAAAGAAGGTTCAAATCCTATTTAATAACCTAACCGTACATATAACCTAAATCAAATGTTTCGATCCTGGGCCAGTGGGAAAGAGGCCAACCACTCTTCCACTGCGCCACTCTGATCGAACGGTAGCGTTGACTAACCTAGCTAGATTTGACTTAATACGTTCTACCCCCCTTAAAACTTGGTTCTACCTAAGGTTGAAGAATCATTGCATCGATCCGTATATTAGAACGAGGCGCAACTTAGGGGCTATCCTTAACCTAAAATGAAAACAACCTTTCTCTACATGGTTTTCCTTGCTAATGATGCGTTCTATGGTATTGGTATCTATGGCGATAGAGATGAGCCTAATCTCTATTGTGGTTAAGTTCAGGGGCAGGTATGAATTGGTGGCAAGATGTCTAATTCTCTACTAGCTTTAAGTCCTCGCCATTTCCCAAAGACAATGTGATCCTGTTTGGTTGTAGGTGGTTGGGCCATCACAGAAGAAAGGTTGTATAGTGGGTCTAAGCCGGATACGTTGAACCTTCTGTCTAATCAGGACAGAAAATGCGTTGTATCAGTTCTTAATCTGAGTCGATGCCGATCCTCTGCTTGATCAGAGCATTGGATTGATTGGTAACCACTAGGATTAAGAAGTCGACTCAAACCGCGAATACATCGCTTACATGCAGTTCCGTTACTCTGCGTTCCCGAATGCAATAAGTCCTTGGGGAAGGCAATTCTAAGGGGTGTGCTAGTACATTCTAAGTTCAATCTGACGGAGTTATAAATGTTCCCTGAGAGTGTATGGTTCCTTCTTATGGGCAATAACAGAAATCTATAAGTCATAAAGGGATCTACCGAAGGAAGGGAGTCCCATTCCAACCAAATCTAACCTACTATCCCTTAGCATATATAGGCCTTACACTGCCTAAGTCAACTAGTAGCCTAGTCTGTAACTCAGTACTTATAATCCAAAGCCTAAGTTTATATGGCACATGGTTCCATACCATTTCTACTACAGGGAATTGTTCTGTTGCTTAGAGTCAAGATTGTCTAACTGGAATTGGATTTCTTATGTCGTCAGACCCTTCAAAATCTAGAAGTGCTAACTCTAGGACCAAAATGCCAAGGGCCTATGTGGCCAGCAGCGTTTAGTTGTATCAAATGGAACTGCATTCCTAATCCCATATTGGGATAGGGAGCGGCATGCTTGGTAGGAGGGTGGGGTGGGATAAAACTAATTTGTAGGCTAAACCCCGAGAGTTACAATACTCCCAATCTAGGGGCAGTACCTAACAAAAAAAATAAAATGAACGGCATGCACTCCATTCAACAAATTTCAGCTATATTAAGCTCAAACCACAACACAAACACATTTTCTACCTAACAACAACAAAACACAGAAATTTCAAAACAGTAATCAAACAAGTGAAGAACGTGGAGAAATGGGATGAGTAAGCAGGTTTCCACGAGTCTGAGGATCAAATAAAAGGGACTTGAGAGAGAGGACGATGGAAAGGGAGGAAAAGCTAAAATAGCCTTAACAATAGGCATGAAAAGCGGAGGAAATGCGGAGAAATGGTCGCCCAAATGGACAATGAAATCTAGGCATTGTAGAGGGATGCTTCAAGCTCCCCTATGATGTATTTTCAAGGAGAAATGAAAATGAAAAAGGGGAATGGAGCACCTCATGATTTTAGCTCGATTTGGGAGTTTTTAGAGCTCCAAAAGATGAAATCTTCAAGAAGGAAGGCTGCAAACAGCAATGGAGTGAAGGAGTATGGTTGTTTTCAACAGAGAAGGGATTTGGGAGTAATTTGAATTCATGATTTTTTGGGATAGGGCAGCTAAAAATGAAAATGGGGCTAGGGAAGGGGACTTTTGTGAAGGAAGTACCCCGTTTAGAGAGTTTCGAAGTGCGAACCATACATGGGGGAGGTGTACAGGGCGTATAAGGGCATGTGCCCGAAAATCAGACCAAGTGGGCCCCACCGGTCGGCGATGCATCGCCGAACCGGCGATGGCATCGCCGGCCATCTCTCTAGGTGGCCGGTGGGACCACATGGGTCTGGTCCCCTATGGTCCAGGGACTCCAAAAATGTGTGGCCCCCACCTTGGTTCATTGTATATTCACCTATAGAGGCCCAAACATGTGTTCGGGGATTTTTGGGGCCAATCTATAATCCCGAATACAAAATCCTATCATGCAGCATATGATTTTGGGGTATAAGGAGCTATTACATCCATCTAGCCCATTATTTGCTAAAGAAAGCGAAGTTAGAATGGCCTTATGGTTATTTTTCATGAAATTTTACTATTCACTGTAAAATTTTATGAAAGTATGATTTTATGTTATTTTTATATTAGTATTGATGCCTAATATGAAAAGGATAAGAAATAATTGAAGATTGGAGTGGTGGGAGGAAGAATTTTGAAGATTTTGGATGAAACGGGATTTTTAAGCCCTGGCGATTGAATACAGGGGTTGTGGTTGTCCCACGGCCCAAGGATTCACATTAACAGGTTTGGAATCGTTCAAAGAACGTCTCAGCCCAACTACCTACAACCTAGGAGCTATTCGGGTTGCTTCACGCGACCCTAGACGCGTTACGGACTTGATCATGCGATCGATTCGAATAGACTTCGTCTATTGGCGAATCTGAGATCCTAGAAGTGTTTCTAGACCCTTCTCGCACCCTCCTAAGTCAAAGAAAGCGACAACGTACATCGCGTGACCATAACCCAGGCCCGGTTTAATCCAAATCATGCTTTGATACCATCTGTAACATCACGAAAATCGGGGGGTCGAGCAAAAATCCAACTCCCGGGTTTCAAAATGTTATTCATGCAACATACATATGTATGATTGAATGTTGTCTGTGTTAATGTATTAAACATGAGAGAGATTAATCCAGAACAGCATATCATACTCCAGAGACAGTTAAATTTACAAGCGGAAGACTGTGATAGTATGTATAACATATATAAACTGTTGTATGTCTCCAGAGCGTGAACATGTTACCAGGTTATACACATGCATGTATACTCCAAAAGTAGACAAAACAAATATACACGAGTATACTAAAAATATAAAATGACAAGTGTCAAAGTATCTAATCAACCTCCCTGTAATCCCGTCAATCAGAAATGCATAAAGGAGGGATCCTCCTCATCATCGTCAAGTCCAGCTCCGCCTCGCAGGCCGCGCCATCATCTGCAATCACAAAAGGGTCTGGTGGGTGTCCAGGAACACCGTCCCGTAACGTGGGAGTGAGTAGCTAACTCAGTGGAATAATAGAGCAAGGATTAACATGTTCTCAAATCAATCATGCGATAATAGTAAAGCAGTAATTCAAACATTCCTAATACTGTTGTTAATGCAATTATGACATGACGTGATGTATGCCCTCACCGACGATCTCCCTTATACGGCAACATCTTACGACCGCGGCATGCCACACTCCCTAGAGTGCTCCACATCTTCCAGGCACATGCAATGTTATGGTGATATGATTTTCGAGTTGTTATTAGTCCATTCAAACAGCAGGATTGGGAAACTAAGGTACTTCCCTTATATCAATCCCAACACAGATCCTGTCTAGGGTCGTCACTCCTAGTAATCTCATACGATGTATATTTCGTAGGTCGCTGCAAGGGCTACCAGGGTTGTTGCTCGCACTCGATGCACCGCTCCCCCATCACCTTATCAATACAGGCCTACTGTACTCTACTGCTACTGAAGGGTCGTCGCCTCCCGTAGACTCAGAATATGCTCGCGGTCACTACAAAGGACTCGTCGCCTGATAGTGTAGGCCGACAGCAAGAATATAGTGTCCCATACCACCATAATCTGCTCACAAGACTAGGTGCTCACTGGTCACTACGGGGAGGTTTGTGGCCCCAGTGTAGGCCGACAGCTCGACCACGGTGTCCCATACCACCATACCCGGCTGATGAGTCTTCGTGGATCAAGGTACCATGGTTAACAGGGTTTACAATGGTAAGTTCAGTACCCTAAGTTCAAGCAGTTATGACTCATACAGGGTGAACATATATCGGCCAGTCGGGTTACTTGACGGGCTCGATTAGCACGATCACATCTCAAGTCGAACGACATGAAGTGCGTAAAACACTTCACGTGGCCTAACCACTGCCGCCAACTCCAAACACGACTCGCGTTCATCGACCCGTCGTTCGTGGCTAAGACCAGCCAACCGCGAATTCGCTTGGTTATCGACTGCCTGGACTAAGTATAGTCCCAAACACATATGAATTCACATCAGCAAATTATGTAGGAGTATTGGAATTGAAATACAACCATGTGAGCATGTTAACACATGTTATAACATAGAACTTAAGTAAATCATCAAGTACATGCATTTCATACATACAATGAAACCATGCATATAACTAACATGCAGGAAATCATTCACATCAGCATATTAATTGAGAAACCAATCTCAAACTAATCCATAACATCATTTAATTCAATACATACTAATATAAGCATTTATACAAACACTTACACTACACACTTAAGTCTACATATAGTATGTCGACCCGAAGTGCGTATTTAGGTGAATCTCTTCGCCAAGCTAATTATGCACGCATTCCTAATATCCTAATGCGACGAGAAGCCATGTCAATCACATCAGCAAAATATGCATGAAAACAGTACTTCCTACAAATGACTAAAATATCCTAAATCTCATATTCTTCGTTGGTTTACGAAACAGGAAACGGACAGTATGTTGTACATGTCAAACGGCGTTGCCGTTGAGAATCTACTATTAAACGACATTGAAAGCTTTGGAAACAGTCAATAAAGCGTCTAAAATCCACACCTTGTCTCTTATGGATGTGTAAATTCGAACGGAGCGTATACGCTTCGTCTACAGCGATAAGAGAACCTAATTCACGTTTTACGTCAGCTAACAAGCTATGAATCCTAGTAAACCTCAAATCAGCAACTTTCTAGGGTTATTTCATACCTGAAAAAGTGGAGGAATCGCCGGGAAAGCGATAGAGATGCGTTGCTTAAGCACGTGCAACACGTAGCACATGTGGCAGGAAGAACTCTCCCACCTTCTCTCACAAACTCTCACCTTTTCTCTCTCCCAATCTAGGAATTTTTATAAATTCGGATGGGAGAGAGGAGTGAGGGTTTCAACCCCTTTTATAAGCCCAAACTTGCCCGAAATAGGCTCCGGAACAATGTTTACTTGGTGCATATCCAAATCGGGGCTGTTTCGGTCCAAAAGATGCTTTCTGGTGGTCCCCTGACCGAATGTGATCGGACTAAAGCTCACGCATACTGGATCTAGCATACATCAAGTTTTCAGTCTGGCAGGGTTCGCAGATCGCACGTGGCGGGCCAGTTTCAGTTCGGCGGTGACCGCATGTAGATCAGGGCTGAAAGTCTCATGATATAAAATAGAAATTTCTTCTGATCCGAGGGTGTAATCTGGATGAATTCTGACGGTCAGAATGCTCAATACTGACGCGTCAAGTCGTGTGCCAGATTTGAATTTGAAATTTCAACTATGTCCCTATTCGCACTCTCTTTGGTCCGGGCTCAATGAAATAGCTTGTGATTATCGGTTTGACTTGATTTTCGGAATGAGTGTCAAGTCCAGCTAGGCGGTTCTAACTGTCTAAGATAGGAGGTATCGGACTTTCGACGTACGGTCTAGATCCAATACAAAGATTCAAAGTGGTCCAGAGAACAAACCTGCTTAGAGTTTGGTCCGAGGTTATAGAGTATTATAGAGTCATTGGTTCTACTCGATTTGGGTCTTGTAGAACGTATTTAAAGTGATCAGGGTCTATTTCCCAGCTACTCCAGCGTTGCGTTAGCTAACTTATGCTTAGTTTCTAAAGGAATTAATCCTAAGTGGTTTCTTTAGCTATGGAATTGGGTTCTGAGCGATTTTTCAGGTGTTTTAATTAACCCACTGCCTAAGGACGTCAAATCCCAGATTGGCCAAAATTCGGGGTGTTACAACAATCTACCCTCCTTAACAATAAATTTCGTCCTCAAAATTTGTACCTTTCGTACTCCTCAAGAAGCTGTGGGTAGTTCTTTCTGATCTCGGCTTTGTCTCCCATGTAGCCTCTTCTTCAGAGTGATGCGTCCACAACACCTTCACAAGGGGGATGACCTTGCTATGCGATACCTGCTCCTTCCTGTCTAGTATATGCGCCGGTCGCAGTATATATGTAACATCGTCACCCAACTGCACCTGCTCCCATCTAATGATATGGGAAGGATCAGGAACATATTTCTTCAGCATAGAAACATGAAATACGTTGTGTTCACTCGCGAGAGGCGTAGGTAAAGCCAGACGATACGCCACTGCACCCACAAGATCAAGAATCTGAAATGGACCAATGAATCGCGGTGCTAGCTTTCCCTTCTTCCCGAACCGAAGGACTCCCTTCATAGGGAAAAATCACAAAAATACATGATCTCCAACCGCGAACTCTAGCGGGCGCCGTCTCGTATCGGCATAACTCTTCTGTCTGCTCTGCGCTTTAAGAAGTCAGCGTCTGATGATATCTATCTTCTCCGAGGTCGCCTGCACTATCTTTGGACCAATCAATCTGCGCTCACCGACCTCTGCCCAGCAATGCGGTGCTCGGCAAGGACACCCATACAAGGCCTCATAAGGTGTCATACCGATACTCGTCTGAAAACTATTGTTGTACTCGAATTCCGCATATGGAAGACAATCATCCCAACTGTCTTTGAAATCCAACGTGCAAGCCCGCAGCATGTCCTCTAGAATCTGGTTCACCCGCTCTGTCTGTCCGTCTGTCTGTGGGTGGAAGGCAGTACTGAACTTCAACTTCACACCCATAGCCTCCTGGATGCGAGTCTAGAAAATAGAAGTAAAATGCGTGTCTCTGTCCGACACGATCTCTAAAGGAACTCCATGCAGACGCACTATCTCTCTGATATACAGCCTGGCTAACTCATCTGTAGAGTTCGTAACTCTGATCGGTAGGAAGTGCGCCGACTTCGTCAGACGGTCGATGATCACCCAAATAGAATCATGTCCCTTCCTCATCGACAGTCCCAAAATGAAATCCATAGAGATGAAGTCCCACTTTCACTCAGTGATGGGCATAGGCTGAAGAAGACCAGGAGGTCGGCGATGCTCTGCCTTCACCTGCTGGCAAGTGAGACAACGGGACACGAACTCTGTGATGTGGGTCTTCATTCCCTCCCACCAATATGTCCTCTTCATGTCGCAATACATCTTTGTACTGCCCGGATGCATTGCAAGTCTAGAACTGTGCGCAGCCTCGAGAATCTCTCGTCTCAAGTCGGGGATGTCTAGGACGCATAGGCGGCCACGATAACGTAAGCCCCCATCCGTTCCAACTCGCCACTCGACGTCTGCATCATCATTAGTCTGCTCTCGAAGCTCAGTCAGACGCACATCATCCCACTGCGCCGCGATGACCCTGTCATTCATAAGAGATCGCACCTGAACGTGTGCGATGAACTCAAATGGCTCCTCCACAGTAATTTTCTGCTCAAAGTCTCACAAAAACTCAACCATATCCCACTCGGCAACCATTAGCAGAGCCACAAACTCTATCACCTTCTTGCGGCTCAACGCGTCAGCCACAAGGTTCGCCTTGCCCGGATGGTAGGAGACTTCGAACTTAAAGTCCTTCAAAGTCTCCATCCATCGCCGCTGCCTCATATTTAGGTCCCGCTGTGTGAATATGTACTTAAGGCTCTTATGGTCGCAAAAGAGCTCGAACTCCTCTGCATAGAGGTAATGTCTCCAGAGCTTCAATGCGAAAATGACGGCTGCCAACTCAAGGTCGTGTGTAGGGTAATTCTCCTCGTGCTTCCTTAATTATCTCGAGGCATACGAAATCACCCTGTCCTTCTGCATAAGGACACAACCTAAACCAACGCTAGACGCATCAGTGTATATCGTGTATTTAACCCCTTGCTCTGGCAATACTAGCATAGGGGTAGACGTCAATCTGTCCTTTAGCTCTTGAAAAGCTGACTCCATCTTTTCATTCCAGGCTAACTTCACATCCTTTCGTGTCAACTGAGATAGAGGTCTGGCGATCTTCGAGAAATCTTGAATAAAACGTCGATAGTAGCCTACCAAACCTAAGAAACTCCTCACCTCAGTGACAGAACCAGGCTGCTCCCAGTCCTGCACGACAGCTACCTTAGCCAGGTCAACTGCCATCCCATCCTTGGACACCACATGTCCCAGGAATTTGACTTCCTCCTTCCAGAAGTCGCACTTCTTATACTGTGCGAACAACTGGTGCTGTCTCAATGTATCTAAGACTAATCGCAAGTGCTCCTCATGCTCCTCTCGACTCCTGGAGTACACCAAAATGTCGTCTATAAACACGAAGACGAATCGATAGAGGAATGCCCGAAATACCCTGTTCATCAAATCCATGAACACGGCTGGTGCGTTCGTAAGGTCGAACGACATCACGAGGAACTCGTAGTGGCCAAAGCTGGTCATGAAAGTTGTCTTCTGCACGTCCTCATCCCTGACGCGCAACTGGTGATACCCTGACTGCAGATCAATCTTCGAGAAGTACTGCGTTCCTCTCAGCTGATCAAACAGGTCATCAATCCTGGATAAAGGGTACCTATTCTTCACTGTAATCTGGTTTAGCTTGCAATAATCAATACATAATCGAAGTGAACCATCCTTCTTCTTCACAAACAGCACCGGTGCTCCCCAAGGAGACACACTCGGTCATATAAAGCCAAGCTCCAACAGATCCTCAATCTGTTTCCTCAACTCCTCCATCTCACACGGAGCCATGCGATACGTCGGCAGTGAGATGGGCATGGAACCAGGTACCAGATCGATAGTAAAATTAATCTCCCACTGAGGTGGCAACCCAGGAATCTTCCTGAACAGATCCTCATAGTCACGAACTACTGGCGTGCGCTCAAGTGTTGGGGCATCAACATCCCTCAATAAAGAAGTGTAGCTAAGTACTCGGGAGGGGAGATTAACCTGCACTAAAAATGAAAAGGGCGTGCCCTCCGGTTCGTAGACTGTCACTATACGGGTCTTGTAGTCAATTTCGGTCCTCCCTGCAGTCAGCCAATCCATGCCAAGAATGACGTCGAGATAATAGAGAGAGGGGTCGACGACAAGGTCAAGAGTCATCATACTGCCCCCTAGATCTACTGAACATCCCTCACACATCAGGGTGGCATCAGAAAAAGTCCCGTGCGCTGTAAGAACTCGCACCCCATCCATCCGAATAGTCGGTAGCCCAAGGCGCTTGACTACGGAATGCGATATCAATGAAATCGTGGATCCTGTATCCAGCATCACAAGTATAGGAGTACCTCCAATATGGGCGGTGACCTCGAAGGCCAAGGGCTGGACAGTCTCTGTCTCGGATGCCTCTGCTGTCAATGCATGTACCCGTGCCTGCTGTGGACGGTTCGGCCGCGGTACCATGGGCCGTTAAGGCGGCCTGAACTAAGGTTCGGGAGGTCTGAAAGAAGGATGCGCAGGAGCCGACCGTAAGGGCGGAGCAGATAATGCCTATGGGCGAGGACGGTCTATCTTCTACTGCGGTGAAGACCCACTACCCCTCATCTGAGCAAAGCAGCTCTCTACAGTGTGGCCCGATCTCTCACAGTAGGCACATGTCACACCGAGGTGCCTCATCGGAAGTACTGGCGCTGTAGCCCTAGGAGGAGGGTCGATGCGAGGCCTCTTGCCAAGAAATGGCCTATCCTGCGTATCTGGTCATGGCCTAGCAACCACAGGGCCATGAGATCATGCAAGTCGATCAACATCCTGCTCTGCCCTCATAGACATGTGTATCAGCTCTGCGTAGGAAGGTATGTTGACATAGCACATCTTCGACCGGATGTCAGGTCACAAGCCCTCAGAAAATCATCGTATGCGCATCTTCTCGTCAGCAAGTATCGTCGGGACGTATCTGCCCAACTCTGTAAACTGATGCTCATACTCAGTAACTGTCATGCCTCCCTGCCTGAGGCATAAAAACTCGTTCTCCCTCTCAGACTTAAGCTCATGGATGTCGGATGTTGATCACATTAAGTTTTCAGCCCAGTAGTGTTCCCAGATCGCACGTGGCGGCCCAGTTTCAGTTCAGTGGTCACAGAGACTCGATCAAGGATTCCAAGTACACTGATCTGAGTGAGAAATGTTCCCTGATCTGAGGGTGTATTTGGGTCAGATTTCGATGGTCTAAATGTTAATACTTAACCCGCAAGCGAAACGTGCCAGATTTATTTAAATCCCATTTAATTTTTAATGAATTTCACTCTTTCTCACACTCCTTGCTCCATGCTCAATGAAATAGCCTCAGAACATCGGTTGAGCTTGATTTTTGAAACGATTGTCAAGTCCAGCTAAGCGGTCCTAATGGTCTGAGATTATAGATATCGGACTTCCGACGCATGGTCTAAATCCAATACGAAGTTTCAAAGGGTTCCTACAAGAAAACGGGTTTAGAGTTTGATCCTAGATTTCAGGGTATTATAGCGTCATCGATTCTACAAGTTTTGGGTCTTACAGAACGTATTTAAAGTGATCAACACTAATTTCATAGCTAATCTAACGTAGCGCTAGTTAACTTACGCTTATTTTCTAAGGGAGTTAATCCTAAGTGATTTCTGATCGAGTTGGCACTCGAGTCTCTGTACGGATTTTTTTGAGGTGTTACAGTCACTAATCCTATCAATATGCATTCATCAGGATTACTCAAATGTAACTCTACTGGCTTTCAAACCTTAGAAAGGGTCCAATCACAAACTATTCAAGAGATAACAATATACAACCTAGTTTATGATAGATATGACTGTGTATGTGTGTGAGGTGTGATCTTAAATATATAGATATGAAAGTATTGAAGTCACACAAACTAAAGAATTATAATCTCAAACACAGTCATTTTTATGGTGGTTCGACTACTTGTCTACTCCACTCCCGGTAACCGTACTCAACCCTTGAGTGTACCGGATTTCACTATGGAGGTTTCACAGCGGTTCACCTCTAACCTAAGGTTTTAAATTAGGTTCACCTTCAACCATTACAACCTACACTGAGGCTAACTATTTATGCTCTCACGAGTAAGGGTCAACACAGCACACCCACTTTCAGGTACACTAGCCAAGGATCTTCCATAAGACCCTAATGGAGGTTTCTACACGGTTCACCTCAAACCTGAGGTTTCACAGCGGTTCACCTCAAACCTAAGGTTTTGACTGGTTCACCTTCAACCAGATGTTTACGCTCTCTACAGAGCAAGAGTCCACATAATGCACCCACCACGTACACTCCCGCCGGAGGCCTCCTTGAGGACTTCAGAGGGTGAGAAACACCTTAGACCCAATCCTACAAAGGAATGATCAAAAGGTCCTCTGGACTCTAGATACTTACAGATAAGTTAATGAGTCCCATTAAACACATTGACGAAGATATCCTCCTTGTTGATGAAGAGTCTTCTGCTCCCTGGATCTGCAACACAAATGATGTACCAATATAAGGTGACGGGTTGGGTCAAGGTTATAATGGAATCCTACTCTCTAAATATTTTCCTATCAGGAAGATAGAGCGATTCCAATCATCTATGCATTCAAGGCATCTCAGCTTAATGATTTATCATTAAGGTAATAGCTGGAGGATCCTTGAATGTGGAATTTCATTCCCCAATCCACTCTATTGAATATCAATGATGAGGGTGGATTCGAGGATGAACTCCCTTAAGAGAAAGGGCTTTGGGTATATGATCTAAGGTTAAACATAAAAAGCACTCTCTTCTTTCTCTACCAATAACTAAAGACAAGTTCCTTTATATAGGCAAAAGGTTCCAACGGATATAAAACGGTCACATTTAAAAAAGTTTTTTCACTAAAAACCCTATAATTTCTAACTTTTTTTAAGGGTTTTATTCACCTGGTGTTTTGGGACATGGGATGTGAGGCTTAGATTTATCTATGGCAAGCTTCCACATATCAGGTTGAGGCAGATGCTTGACTTGATCTTTCTATGAGGCTCTGCAGTCCGACTTACTCAACACACACGCTAATTGACAAACCAGGGCACTTGTAAGGGCACTTTCAATCTCCCCCTTTGTCAATTACATGACAAAATACCCAGAACACCCTAGGACAGTATCTAGACAGACACATCCTAAATTGCATGTACATGCATTTTACATAATTTTACAATTTCCAATGAACCCATGTACAGAACCCAGTATCTTCTCCCCCTTACTGCAGAAACTCCCCATTTCTTGATGTGACTGCTCTCCCTAACACCTGTAACACCATTTAAGCAGATATACAATTTTCCATCCGGGGTTTTTGAAACGTTCTCCCCCTTTTTGTCAGTCATTGGCTAAGGCATTACAACTGATATTGACTGAAGTTTAAAGACATGTGGGAGAACCAGGATATAGATGTGTATAGAGAACAATGAGTTTAAAACATACATCATTTTCAGAAGGTATAGATGCATATTAGATCAAATAAGGCAGTTATGATGACAGATAGAATAATCATTAAAACCACATGCATTCCATAGCAGATACTAGATGAATCAAGGGATCTCATATTTCAGTATGTCAATAAAAATGAGAATTATAATTAGCCATATTCAATCAATATTCAAAAAAAAATATACTGCCCAAGGTTGGTAGTTGTTTAACATTCATCCCAAAAAAATCATCAAGCCCATGTATGGGCATCCAAAAATAACCATCAGTATTAGCCCAACTATGAGCATAGACAATCAACAAAAAAACCTATGCAAGATAGAGAACTATCACATACACCTATGAGAGCATAGAACATCTAAAAAGATTCTAATGTTCATATGCGGGAATAGGAGTGAGGTGTGTGTGATAGCATTCAAGGACCATCATCATGGAGCACAGTGGGATGGCGTCGTGTCGTCCCGACGACAAGTCATCAGATCGACCAGTTGTTGGACAGTCTTCTGCACTCCTTGGACCAGGACAGTAAGCCTTTCTTGCACTGAGTGGATGTCTCTCTGAATTGCGCCAACCCTGTCCAGCTTGAACCGCTTGGCATACCCGAGTGTTGATGTTGATGGTGCTGAATCGGGTCCAGGAGGTTCATCTCTGGCAATTTCAGTCCCTTCCATGGGAGCACTACTTTTACCTCCATCTTCTTCTGCTTGAATATCCTCCTCTGGATCCTCAAGGTACTTGTGAAATTTCACGTCCATTTTGTGAATGTTGTTCTTGTTGAGGACGTGAAGAGGGTGTACTGGATCAGTGGTCGATGGGAAGCCAATGACATTGCATATCATGTTGATGATCCAGGGATATGACAGATGAAGGTCCCTAGATGTATGAATGGCATTCACCAACTGATAGACAAGAAGAGTTGGAAGACAGATCTTTATCCCTTTGGCAACTGAGTATACTAGCATGGTCATAAGGCATGTGAGATCAGATCGGTTGGTACTTCTGGGATATATATTTGTGGTAAAAATACCATGCACAACCCGAAATTTTGGTTCCATGTACCTAACTTTCAATGCATTCCCTTGATATAATGGGATGTCTCTATCATGATAAAAGTACTTGGTTACCATGGACCGAATTTCCATATTGTCAAGGTCCATTTCAAGGATACCTTCCGGGGCCATGGTCAGATTGAGAATATTAGCCATCGTAACAGGCATGATTAGCACATCATCACCATCGAATGAGACCACAAAAGAGGGAGGATCAAACACAGGTGAGTCGCATGCGGCAAGGAATTTACATGTACGTTCGAGTTGGCATGGCCCACCAAAATCTAGAACAGGCAACCAGTCGATTATAGCAAACAGGGGTTCCAGATTGTATGGCCTTAGACACTCCCTGTCTAATTTTCTCTCATGGATAAGCTTCCTACCCATGTATTTAGGAGGATGTGAAGTTTCTCCGGTTGAAGGAGGTGCTGGTGGGGGCACCTATGCCTCAGATTGGGGCCCATGCTGTCTTGTGCGTTGCCTAGTGAGGGTCCCACATTCCGGGGCCCTTGTTTTTTTCCTTTGAGGCAAGAGTCTTTTGTCTAGAGGATCTGGACGACTCACCAGGACCTGATACTGCTTCTTTTTCTTTTTCCATAATGACAGATTTGGGAAGAAGGGACAAAATCCCTTTTTTTAAGGAAACTGAAACTACCCGACCAATAGGATAAATTTTGGAATGGAAGGAGTGGAGGGATAATACCAGTTATCAAGGCGACTCCAGGACCCACCGACAAGCTTGCAGCCGAGGGTTTTAGCAGAGAAAAGAAACGAAAGGTCTTTTTTAGAAAATAAACTTTTTCTGCTCGACCACCAGTCTTTGATATCATTGACCAATTTTTTGATGATATCGATGTAACTCCCTTTATGTTCTCGAGACTATTATCGATGTCATACTTACTCGTGTGCCTTTTCGAGTTCCAGAGAGTCATCAATTATATCGACCATTGATTGAATTATCGAGAATGATATATTAATGATATCGACTGTTTATCGATTTGATCGAAAATACCCATAAAATTCATATCAAAGTTTAATATTTAGCATCCAGACGACCCTTCAAGTATACTTCTAGAATTTCTATGAATTAAGTATACTAAGCAAAATTATGTACAATTATTGTACACAACAAAAGTATAAACATTTGAATGTTTATATACAAAAGATTGAGGTCAGGAACCTCAGATATATCATTTGAAGCTCAACAAAATTGCATCATTTCAGCAAATATCCAGATCTTGATATTTCAGGGTGTATGAAAATGAGTCATCAGGCAGTTCAGTTTTTCTTTTACTACCCATTTTGAGACAGGTTTCATTACAGTGGTAGTTTTAGTATTCATGTTTATCCTACTCACTTGATCTAATGATTCCTTCATTCTGTCTTTTATCATAGGTGGTGATGGATGTGTGCTACTCGTAGGTAGACTTTTGACATTCTGCGTTTCTCTGATTGGTTTGAATTTACAAATGTGAATTTGACCAGAATTATGTGAGGTCCATCTAGGAGTTAAGCATTCAATCTTATAATGACCCGCATAACCACATAAGTGACAAACTGGAGAAGTTCTCATATTGCTACCTGACACAGTAGATCTTTCAGTGGTTGAGGTAATATTTTCGGTTTTCTTTTTTAGTTTTATTGTATCCCAGACCACTCTTGTCTCTTCTTTGTCTTCCCATCCCTAACAATTTTTCTAGCTTTTCACAACTCTGAGAAAATTTGTAGTTTATTTTCACAAATTTTCTGGATTTCTCTAAGTCAATATGGAGTGAGTGATTTTCATTCTTGAGTTGCACATTATCATCTCTTAATAATTCAACTTATTTCATAAGTTTTGATGATTTCATCTTTAAGGATAGGTTAACTCTTTCTAACTTATCATTGTCTGAATGATATTGCTACAAGTCATTGATTAAATGCGTATTAATTTCTAAGGTTTTGTCCAAGTCTTTCTGCAACAATTCCTTCTTGTTTTCAGACATTCTAATTCTTTTAAGTATGTGGATACTATGAATATAGAGTTGTTTATAAGCATCTTGCAGTTTATCTTTTTTTACCTCTTCTTCTTCTTCTCCAGTCTCCTCATTATCAGACAGAAATAATTCAGTGGCTTGTTGTTCTTCCTCGCTCTTAGATTCACTGGGAATGATTGGAGTAGTGGAGACCATAAAGATTTTTAATGATTTCTGATCTCCATCACTCTTTAAGTCACTAGATTCTGAATTTGACTCTTCTGTATCATCCCAAGTGGAACCATTACCTTGCCCTTAGTTTTTTGGTTTGGGCATTCCGATGACAGGTGTTCATACTCATGACAGGAATAGCATTGTGGTTCTTTGGTCTTTTTGCAAAATTTACCTGTAGAGGGTTTATTGTTCACCTTTCTTCCTCTGGAGGGATGGCCACGATTCTTCTGAAAGAATCTTCTAAATCTTTGTGCCAGCAAAGCCACTTCCTCCTCTTCATCTTCTTTTTCACTTCCACTGTCCTCATGTGTTGTTTTCTCTGAAGTTTTTAGGACAGTGTTTTTGGATTTTTGGGATTGTTTGAAGTGTAATTCAAAAGTTTGTAGGGAACCTACCAGTTCTTCTACTTTCATCTTGTTTATGTTTCTACACTCCTCAATTGTTGTTCTGGTAGGGATCTTAGAATTTTCCTATAAATTTTTGGTACCAGAACTTTCTTGCAAATGATATTCAACTTAGTGAAAAACTCCATAAATGTCTCATACTCTTCCATTCTAAGACTTTCGAACCGTGAAGTCAAGAGTTAGAGTTTGGACCTCTTCATAGTGCTTGTGCCTTCATGGGTTGTTTTCAATAAATCCCATGCTTCCTTGGATGTCCCACACATACTTATTTGATTTAATATATCCTGGGACACGACACAGTAGATAGCATTCATAGCTTTTGCTTCAGCAGTTTATTTTTCTTTATCGAACGTCATCCACTTTTCTTTGAATTTGGGTTTTGTAATGGTTGTGCCACTCTCAAGTGCGATTTGTTTAGATGGTGACACATATCCATTTTCAACTATAACCCAGATGCTATGATTCAGAGATCTCAAAAAGTAGTGCATTCTAGCCTTCCAATATGCATAATTTGAACCATCAAATACTAGAGGCCTGGTGACTGATGAGCCCTCTCCTTTGGCCATATTCCAAACTTCAGTCAAGATCACTCTCTAGGCGGTGAAGCCCTTAAAGAGAGACCCCCTCTGATACCAATTGAAATAGCGATGAAGACCGCTTGAGTTGAAGTAGGAATATGCCGATATGTCCTAGAGGGGGGTGAATAGGACTTCTTAAAGTTTTTATAATTTATTTAAAAATCCTATGTCATTAATCCTATCAATATGCATTCATCAGGATTACTCAAATGTAACTCTACTGGTTTTCAAGCCTGGTAGAGGGTCCAATCACAAACTATTTAAGAGATAACAATATACAACCTAATTTATGATGGATATGACTGTGTATGTGTGTGAGGTGTGATCTCAAATATATAGATATGAAAATATTGAAGCAAATCACACAAACCAAAAAATAGCAATCTCAAACACAGTCATTTTTATAGTGGTTCGACTAATTGTCTACTCCACTCCCGGTAACCGCACTCAACCCTTGAGTGTACCGAATTTTACTAAGGAGGTTTCATAGTGGTTCACCTCTAACCTAAGGTTTTAAATCAGGTTCACCTTCAATCTTTACAACCTATACTGAGGCTGACTGTTTATGCTCTCATGAGCAAGGGTCAGCACAATGCACCCACTTTTAGGCACACTAGCCAAGGATTTCCATAAGACCCTAACAGAGGTTTCTACATGGTTGACCTCAAACCTGAGGTTTCACAGCAGTTCACCTCAAACCTAAGGTTTTGATTGGTTCATCTTCAACCAGATATTTATGCTCTCCACACAGGAAGGGTCTACACAATGCACCCATTATGTATACTCCCAACGGAGGCCTCCTTATGGACTTCAAAGGGTGAGAAACACCTTAGACCCAATCCTACAAAGGAATGATCAAAGGGTCCTCTGGACTCTAGATACTTACAAATATGTTGAAGAGTCCCATTATACACATTGACGAAGATCACCTCCTTGTTGATGAAGAGTCTTCTGCTCCCTTGATCTGCAACATAAATGATGCAACAATATAAGGCGACAGGTTGGGTAAAGGTTATGATGGAATCCTACTCTTTAAATGTTTTCCTATCAAGAAGATAGAGCGATTCCAATCATCTATGCATTCAAGGCATCCCAGCTTAATGATTTATCATTAAGGTAGTAGTTGGAGGATCCTTGAATGTGAAAGTTTATTCTCCAATCCACTTTATTGAATATCAATGATGAGGGTGGATTAGAGGATGAATTCCCTTGAGAGAAAGGGCTTTAGGTATATGATCTAAGGTTAAACACACAAAAGCACTCTCTTCTTTCTCTACCAGCAACTAAAGACAAGTTCTCTTTATATAGGCAAAAGGTTCCAACGGATATAAAATGGTCACATTTATGACAGAGTTCGATATCATCGAGCATATACTCTCGATCGTATCGATGGTCCACTCAATGACACAAACTCAATGTCATACGCTTTTGGAAAACCTCTTGCAAGCTGGTCGAAGGAATCGAAACTCGTGTCGATGACATCGGATTTTGAACTCCGATATTATCGATACAAGGATCGAGTCCTCGACATTTAAAATGAGAGAGACTTGCTTAAAAATTTTCAAGTCATTAGATATGATCGGGGAATACTCGATATCATCAGAATTTGAATATCGATAATATCAAAGGTCATGTCGATGCATCGATAAATCCAAGGATTTTATCATTGAGTTTGTTGGACAGTTATGTCCATTCTCGATTAATTGATCCGGCCCCGATATCATCGATATTTGAATATCAATTTTATTGAGTGACCCCTAATCAGAATTGAAAGCTACTTGAAAAATGTTGCCGAACAACTTCGTGCCCATGACCGATATCATCAAGAGCCAACCGATATCATCGAGATTTGAACTTCGATGTTATCGAGGAGAGTTCCGATATATCGAAGCATGTATGATTTTTCTGAGTAAAAAAGGGGCGCCGAAACTGTCTACCAATATTATCGAGCCACCTTCGATGGGCTCGAGATTCAAATATCGATGATATTGATACGTATGTTGATACATCGATAATTTCATCCAGATATATATATGGTTGTTGGATACTGTAACATTTCGAAAATCAGGGGGTCGAGCAAAAACCCAACTCCTGAGTTTCAAAATGTTATTTATGCAATATAGATATGTATGATTGAATGTTGTTTGTGATAATGTATTTAACATGAGTGAGATTAAGCTAAAACAGCATATCACGCTCCAGAGACGGTTAAATTTACAAGCAGAAGACTGTGATAGTATGTATAACATATATAAACTGTTGTATGTCTCCAGAGTGTGAATATGTTACCAGGTTATATACATACATGTATACTCCAAAAGTAAACCAAAAGGATATACATAGTGTTCTAAAAATATAAAATGACAAGTGTCAAGGTATCTAATCAACCTCCCTGTAATCCCGTCGATCAGAACACGCATAAAGGAGGGATCCTCCTCCTCATCATTATCATCAAGTCCGGCTCTGCCTCACAGGCCGCGCCATCATCTGCAATCACAAAAGGGTCTGGTGGGTGTCCAGGAACACCGTCCCGTAACGTGGGAGTGAGTGATCAACTCAGTGGGATAAGAGAGCAAAGATTAACATGTTCTCAAATCAATCATGCGATAATAGTAAAGCAGTAAATCAAGTCGAACGACATGAAGTGCGTAAAACACTTCGTGTGGCCTAACCACTGCCGCCAACTCCAAAACACGGCTCTCATTCATCGACGCGTCGTTCGTGGCCAAGATAAGCCAACCACGAATTCGCTCGGTTACCGACTGCCTGAACTAATCATAGTCCCAAACAATTATGAAATCATATCAGCAAATCATATGAGAGTATTGGAATTAAAATACAACCATGTGAGCATGTTAACACATGTTATAACATACTACTTAAGTAAATCATCAAGCACATACATTTCATGCATATAATGAAATCATGCATATAGTCAACATGTACGAAATCATTTACGTCAGCATATTAATTGAGAAATCAGTCTCAAACTAATTCATAACACCATTTAATTTAATATATACTAATACAAGCATTTATACAAACACTTACACTACACACTTAAGTCTACATATAGTATGTCGACCCGAAGTGCGCATTTAGGCGAATCTCTTCGCCAAAATAATTATGCACGCATTCCTAACATTCTAATGAGACAACAATTCATGTCAATCACATCAGCAAAATATGAATGAAATCAGCACTTCCTACAAATGACTAAAATGCCCTAAATCTCATATTCTTCGTTGATTTACGAAACAAGAAACGGACAGCATGTTGTACATGTCAAACGGCGTTGCCGTCAATAATCTACTATTAAACGACATTGAAAGCGTTGGAAACAGTCAATCAAAGCGTCGGAAACAGTCAATCAAAGCGTCTAAAATCCACACCTTGTCTCTTATAAACGTGTCGTTTCGAACGGAGCGTATACGCTTCGTCTACGGCGACTAGACAAACTGATTTACAAGATACGTCAGCTAACATGCTATGAATCCTAGCGAACCTCAAATCAGCAATTTCTAGGGCTACTTCTTACCTGAAAATGTGGAGGAATCGCCGGCCAGGTGATTGAAGTATGTTGCTAAAGTACGTGCAATAGGCGGCACAAAGGCAGGAAAATCTCACCTTTTCTCTCTCCCAATCTAGGGTTTCTCTCAAATTCGGATGGGAGAGAGGAGTGAGGGTTTCAACCCCTTTTATAAGCTCAAAAATGCCCAAAATAGGCTCAGGAACAAAGTTCACTTAGGGCATATCCAAATCGGGGTTGTTTCGGTCCAAAAGATGATTTCTGGTGGTCCCCTGGCCGAACGCGATCGGACTTAAATTCATGCATACAGGATCTAGCACGCATCAAGTTTTCAGTCCGGCAGGGTTTGCAGATCGCACGTGGCAGTCCAGTTTCAGTTCAGCGGTCACCGCACGTAGATCAGGGCTGCAAGTCTCATGATATGAAATAGAAATTTTTCCTGATCCGAGGGTGTAATCTGACTGAATTCTAACAGTCAGAACGCTTAATACTGACACATCAAGTCGTGTGCCAGATTTGAATTTCAAATTCCAAATCTGTTCCTATTCGCACTCTCTTCAGTCCGGGCTCAATGAAATAGCCTGTGGTTATCGGTTGGACTTGATTTTCGAAATGATTGTCAAGTCCAGCAAGGTGGTTCTAATGGTCTAAGATAGGAGGTATCGGACTTTCGACGCGCGGTCTAGATCTAATACAAAATTTCAAAGTGGTCCAGAGAACAAACCTGCTTAGAGTTTGATCCGAGGTTATAGAGTTTTATAGAGTCATTGGTTCTACTCGATTTGGGTCTTGTAGAACATATTTAAAGTGATCAGGGACTATTTCCCAGCTACTCTAGCGTTGCGCTAGCTAACTTACTCATATTTTCTAAAGGAATTAATCCTACGCGATTTCTTTGGCTATGGAATTGGGTTCTGAGCAATTTTCCAGGTGTTTTAATCAGCCCATTGCCTAAGGACTTCAAATCCCAGATTGGCCAAAATCTGGGGTGTTACAGATACATTAAGTCCTCATTCAATTTTATTGGATTGAGCTTCCGAGGACATCGACAACGCAGGTTGATCATAACGATAGAATCAACAGAGTAAGAAAACTTAGAGATTTTTTTATTTTTGAATAAGTTTTCTCACTTAAAACCCTATAATGTTTAACTTATTTTTAAGGGTTTTATTCACCTGGTGTCTTGGGACATGGGATGTGAGGCTTAGATTTACCTATGGCAAGTTTTCACACATCCGGTTGAGGGAGACGCTTGACTTGATCTTCCTATAAGGCTCTGCAATCCGACAGACTCAACACACACGCTAATTGACAAACCAGGGCACTTGCAAGGGCACTTTCACTCTCATGCTTACAATGCCCAATCCCACCGCATCCAAAGAAAGTACCTGTGAACTGATGCAGAGGTGGTGCTGGATGTGCTACTGGTGCTTAAGAGGCTGGGTGATCCATACACCTCTGTTGTGGTCGATGATACTGCTGATGGGAGCTACCGGAGGGGGCCTTCCTCTTCCAGTCTCCTCTTTGGTCACGGACTCTCTGTGAAACAACCTAATCCACCTCATATATCTTGGCTGCTGCATAACCTACTCAAATGAAAGGAGCATGTGTCCAATAACACGGCTTTAGAGGCTAAAATGTAAGTTGTTCTCAAAACAGCGGGCCTTCTGCCCCTCATCATCAACAAGATAAGTCACGAATCTTGACAGTGTGGCAAAATGAGCCTCATACTAGGACACCGACATGTCCCCCTGCAAAAGAGTCTTGAACTCAAGCACGCACTGATAACAGATATGGTCAGGGAAGAACTTTCGGTCAAATCGATCAACAAAATCCTCCTAAGTCCGCTCAAACTCGGCCCCTGCCACTCAGAGACCGATGCCCACCAGTACTCGGCTTCATCCTCAAGAAGAAATATAGCTAATGGAACCCGCTACTCGGTCGAGTACTTATGGTATCAAAAATCTTCTCCACCTCGTATCTCCATCTCTCCGCCACTGTCGGGTCAGGGTCTCCCTAGAAATGAGGGGGATCGAGTTGCGTAAAGTCACGTAGAAGGGTGCGTGCATGCTCCTGCTCATTCTGGGCTGGTATATATGCGGGTCGCCTATCCTGCCTCTGAAGAATGGCGGTCATAGCCTGCAGCATTTGCTGGAGCTGGTTTGCACTCATAGATACGGTCGGGGCCGCACTGGTCCCAGATGGGGGAGTGAGAGTCGGTCGGGTCGCTCTCTTAGGCGTCATGTCCTACAGAGAGGAACAAGGGGCTTCTTAGCCTTGTATACTCTTGAATACACACACGTTAGGGAACTATAACAAAGAGTTTCTACGTTATTCGAAGTCAGGGACCTAATTATTCTAAGTTCATTATAGATATGTGATGTTATCCTCAGGTATTCCTAAGTTATGCTTCGATACCAACTTTTGTCACGCCCCAAACTCAGAAACCAGGCTCACAAAATTCCCGATCGCTGAATCCGGGTGCCGACAGCCTCCATAGTACCCCATTCTTAGCTCCTACCACCTATATATATCAGATTTCGATCCTGGGATCCTACAAGGAAGATTTTTAAAATTTTTTATAAAGGAGTATAACCATAAGCATAGCCAAGTCATAAACAACACCACCACATATCCACTATAATAAAAACATTTAAGTACAATACAGAAAGGGAAATACAGGTATAATAAAACTTCAAAAAGATCACTGCACACTCCCGCCTCAGCACTGCTACTTCCTAGTGTCACCTGCACTCAATGATCGTGCATAAGCTTATAACGAAGCTTAGAGGATATGTGTATATGTGCGCAATGCATGTACCAAGCATACGATATCAGAGTAAGCAAAAATACTGGCAAGTCCATGAATGTTATCAGCCATACCAAGGCTATGCGAAGCAAGGCCTATGTAGCCAAATGTCATATGCAAAATGCAACATAAGCATGTCAGTCTTTATCAAGTCCACAAGTTAATATAGTTCATCTTTCAAATATTACTGAGGTCTAGTACACTCCACACTGGCTGCTACCTCCCTAGCCGCATAATCAGCGAGTGAAAAAGACCTCACCATTCGCCTAGTTAGTAGTTTGTTAATACCTACCCAGCTCATCGATAGTGGACCCATTTACAAGCTGGTCAGACTCAGCCTAGCTTATAGCCCCCTCACCCAGGCTGATAAGGTCACACCCCCTTCACAATCGACCACGACATAGTGGGAGACGCGGCTTATTAGTATTCGGCACTCGTGCGCTCATGTATCCACTCGGTCTAGACGTTGGAGCATTTCCTGGTACTAAAAGGTTTTCGAAACTTTGACCCAAGGACATCCTAAGCGCTTAGTGATAGAACCAAATATTTCTGATGTTCAATCTGACCATTCATGATATGCTTATGAAGGCCACAACCTTGATATCGTTAGGGCACCAAGTGATCATGTCACACAAAATGTGAGATGCATGAGTCATAACATCCAGTCATGCATCAAACCTATGCGTACCGCGCGATCATATGAGGTAACTCCATCTCACAAGGAGTCCCCTAAATAACTCAGCCCAACGGAAAATGCTATGATCAATCATTCTTTACAACAGGCATACAAATGATGCGTATGGGCATGTATCATGATGTAATACTAAGTATGTTCTCAGTGTGTCCTACTAGCCTAATTACACTAGCATGATTATTAAATATAAACAATAATTGGCCTAAATACATGGTGGGGTCCATAGAGGGACGGTGGATCTAACCTAAACATCCAGATAGGCTCTAAACAGTGGATATACCAAACCTAATACCACATATTGTTCCATCTACGGCAAGGGGTGATGATGTACTAAACAGCGGATGGCCTAGGCATCATACTTACATCAAGAATGGGCCTTATGGGTGATTCTAATGGCTATACAACAAGGTGAGCTGAGAGGGTGAAAATATGTCCAATAAGTGGGCTTCCTCACCCTCTCTCATCATGCAATAAACTGGGCCTTCCTATGAGGCCCGATCCGTACATAAGGTGGGCTCCAAGGTTTGGATAATTCTTACAAAGCATGGTGGAAAGCACCATCATCAATGGGGGCCTAATGGTTTGGGTTAGCCCTATGGGTAAGGGTAGAAATGGGCTTAATAATGGGCTCTAGGGAGGTTTACAATGGTGGGCATTTAACCACCATTGTCTAATGGTGCGGTCCATTTGGTATTAGAATCTAAATCACAACGGGGTCCACGGCCCTCCAAATATCTAGAAAATGGATGGACAGTGTGCGCACATCACTCACAAATGGTGGGCCTCATAAGGAAGCCCACGGTTGGGCATATAGCCTAAAAATTGGGGTGGGCCTCTCAAGGTTATGGGGCCCATGGTCCTAAAATGAATGGACAGTGCATGTATCACATACATCATAGTGTAGGGAGCCCTACAAGGCGCTAATGGGCCTCACACATGCTGGATAACATGAATATAAAATACATATAGCATGGTGGGCCGATTATTAGATGTCCACCCCATCAGCTTAGGGGCCTTCTGGACGTCAACGAACGGATGTGCTGGATAAAACGCATACATGGTGGGCCCACATGTTATAGATGGGAAACATGAATAAAATACATATATCAAGATGGCCAACTGCTAGATGGTCAGTCCAGCAGTGTCCTGGCAGTGTTGGGCGTCTAACCAGGGGAACAGTCTAGATAATACACTTATATAAGGTAGACCCCACCTGTAGACGACCCACAAGAGGGTGGGTCCTATCTAGGTGGGCCACAAAATGGCTGGATGGTGAGGATAAAATATAAATATCATGGAGGCCCTGTAGCATGTTGGACGGTCAGCCATGTTGGGCCACTGGCCCTATTTGGGCGTTCCACTGGTGGATGGCCTGGATAAAAACACATACAAGGTGGGTCCTACAAGGGCATGGGCCACCCAGGAAGGTGGGCTGGTTGCTGGGCCTCCCATAAACATCACAGTGGGCCCTAGAAAGTTTTAAATGGCGGATGTCAGCCCACTGCTGTCCAGGCCTACTGCTGGACAACAATCTGTAGATCTCACCTAGTCCATCTGGCCCACGTTTTGGGTGAGCAGAGGATGGACGATGAGGATATAATGCACATCATGGTGGGGTCCGCGTACGTGTGGGCCAATATCTTAGAATCAAGCTGACATTTATGTTTACCTTACAACTAGGCCTACGTGACTGGTCATGCAGGCCCCAAGAACAGTAGCAAGGCGGGCCCTGCTCACAGGACGGTGTGGATACAATACATATATCAAGATGGGGTTCACGTGAGTGGGTCACCCCACTTCCAATCAAGCTGATATTAGTGTTTTCCATTCGTTTGGGACCGTGTGACTAGCCAGTCACAAGGCCACAATAGGGTAGCAAGGTGGGCCGGCTAGGCATCTAGAAATCTGGACAGCAAGGTCATCCCACCTACTGGACGGTTTGGATTATCTGGGCACTCATCAGGTGGTCCACAAAAGATAAGGAGAGAGAGAGAGAGAGAGGAACGGGTGGTGGGAGGAGTTCTACCACTATGAGCTCCTCATAGATTTACAGCACATACATTAAAAGGGTCCCAAAATAGGTGGGCCCTAAATCAAAATATAGGATGGAAATCCCATTTCCACCACCAAGATCAAGGTCTAGATGACATCTAGAAAATGGATAACAACTAAACATCATGGTGGGGGTCCATGGAGAATGGCCCTATCACGGATTTACACATATGTATCATGGTGGGCCATTGGCCATAAATTGGGTCCAAAATAGGATCCTTACCATTAACCGGTAGGCCCCACTTGTCCCATGAATCACAAACAAAGTCTAACCCTATAAACACCCTATAAACACGCACCTATAGCTCTTCTTCTTATCTCCTTAAAATTCTTAGCTCCTAAGCTCTCTCATCGATGGTAGATGATGAAGTTTGGATAGTTGGATGGTGAGATTTGGGATAGGAGAATGGGCCTAGCACTTAGCTTCTTTTTCTCTCCTTAGGATTTTTCTTCTTTGGGTTGTTAAGGAATGGATAGAGAATGGAATGAGTGAAAGATGGGAGATTTAAGGAGAGAGGAATGGGTGTGTGAGAAGGGATGCGGTGGAAGGTATGGTGGTGTAAGAGGAGTGACATGAGATTTGACTTTGGGAATGGTTTGCTTGTCTTGGTGGGAAGAAAGGCATGGGCTAGTCATGGGTTATACTTCACTAGTTGATGTGAAAGGATGCGTAGAAATTCCTATCTAGGATTCACAACGCGTGATGTTTCCTCGAAATATGCACGGACCTACTACTCCAAGCCTAGGTATCACATTGGTGCATAAGATACAACGTTGGAACCGCGGCAATGGTGCGGTCGCAAGGGTATATGTTTCAAGTCGAGTCAACTCCGATAGTCAGGATACGACTTAGGGTTATTCATAATCATTGACTATAGGTTGCGGTTGCCAAAATTTGATGGAGAGGATTGCGGGAGTTGGTGGAACGGTATGGTACCAGGATACTGGTCTTACAGGTTCCAAGTTGCTAGAAAAAGTGCACAATTTCAACAACCTTCGATCTCATTGAATCCACCTTCAGTCTGATCAAAATTGGCTAAAACGAGTCAGCGTGCTATGATGAAAATCCAAGGTATTTTAACTAAAATTGAATGTCACATTCAGTCTGACTGAAGACCATATTCAGTGGGATCGAAAGAGCTAAAGTCTATCCACTAGCTTTTCTTATCTAATTTGGTGAGACCGAAGCTCAATTAGGTCGGACCGAAGACCAACCCTTTCTACCCATTTTATGACCATTGGAACTTAATTCTTTTATATAAAACACCCGATCTTTGGGAATTTTGAGGGATTTTTGGTGTAATAGAAGGCTAGGTGATTCCATATTGATATCTCACATCCTAGACCTCTAATCCCATGAGTTTCAAGTTGCCTTCCTTAAGATTTTCATTCCAATGAGGATTCCAACCTCCACCTTGAAGATGATCTTGAACTTTACCATTTTCTAGAGTTTAGACCCAATCTTATTAGCATATCTTTTTTTTTTTAAAAAAAAAAAAAAAACCACTAGAAGACCCTTCTAGGTGAATCCCCATAGGATTTCAACTATCTCATTAGTTGTAGGATATTCTACGACCCTCCTATCACCTTGGTCACATCAAATGGAGCATCATATGTAAGGTGTTTGATCTTGGAGTTGAATTACTGACAAGCATCGACATCAACATTCGGGGGAGAAATTGAGTAGTGAATTCAAGTAGGGGAGAGCTTTAAAGAAGAAACTCAAGCACGATGAGTCAAAGGGGCTCAATCCGACAAGTGTTATTTAGTGAGTCCATATTCTCTTTCCTTACGTATAATCAAGGTTAAGAGTTTGTGACCCAATGTAGATAGGTTCTTGTATAGGACCTAGGCTCTTATGTAGGGCCAAATTCATCGAAAATGGGTGTGTATGTGTAAGTCTCCGTGGATGCCTTCGGTGGGAGTAAACGTAGGCCCTTTGACTAGGATCAAGGTTCATGTCTAGCCTATAGAAAATCACGTAAGTCTTTGAGGGAGTTGATTCTTATGTAGGATTGTAAATGTTAGAGGTGAACTTAAATTAAAACCTTCGGTAGTGAAATCCGGTATACTCATGGGTTGAGTGAGTCCACCATGAATGGAGAAGGGAAACCGAACCATATAGATGCTTATGTTTGGGATTGTTATTTGAGAACTTATTTAATTATGCTTATGTGATTGATTAATAAATTATATGTATGCATGATTAGATGAATGTTAGGAGTTAGGTAGCATATCCTACACATACATGTACACACTATCTTGTTTGTAGACTAGTTGCCTCATTAGCATATCTATTGTAGTCTATGTGATTGGACCCACTAATGGCTTGGAAGCCTTAATATTAAATTTCTTTGCTTAGCTTGAATGGCATGTTAGTTAAAGTAGTCAATTAGATACATATAATTCATTTCCCTTCTATGACACAACCACCATTCGATAACTCCACCAAGCTTCCGCACATAGCACGTGGCCCACCACCACATGCAATTTTAAAAGTACTAGTATGTTGTGGAATGCAAGATGATAGCTAAAATGTAAAGTGGACCAGTGTGAACTAGGAGGTTAGTAGGTTAGCCAATTAGTTGTTTTGTGTAGGACCAATTTTCACAGGATAGTAATTGACAGATAACATAATTCCCCTGAAAGTTGTATGTTCCTTATTTTGAGTCGGACCTTGGCTAGTGAACACTACTATCCTCAATGGAGTAGTTATTCCGTGAATGTCACCCGCATATGCCTGTAATAACCCAAATAAATCTTGACCATCAAATTTTAACCATTGATCGACATACCCAATTTTTTTGATATAACCGACGATCTATAAGATCAACTGGTTCAATCTCAACCATTGATTTGGACATATCCGATCCAACTGTTCATTAACTAATAAATCCATCCAACGATACAACCATCAAACCGTCCATATGCTGAAATCATCAGAATACTTGTCCATCCATCTACCATCCATCTAAACTGACTGTCCATCTCACCACTAATCCACAGGTACATAACGAAGTCCATTCCCCGATCTCATCTAGTCGTACATTTATCCATCAATCTACCCATACATCCATCCGTCCATGTCTTATACCTTGATCCATCCACCCATCTACATCATCCATGTACCATCAAATACATCACAACCATACACATGCACCAAACACATCATGCACATCCATCCATCTATCCATACATCCATCCATCCATCTATTATACATTGATCCATCCATCCATGTACATCAACCATTTATGCACCATTGAGTACATCATAACCACACACATGCACCAAACACATCACATACATAATTCTCATGCACATACAAGTGGCCTATGCATGCATCATAAACTATACACTCTGCACACTCATCATAACCACACCTAACATATATGGACCAAACACATGTGGCACATGCATGTGCCACACACGTGACATGCATGCAATGCATGGCACCTTACACTACATTAATGGTGCACGTTGTTTAAATCTTTAAAAAAAAAGAAGTGACCAAATGAGACAAAAACCGAAGCAACAACCGTTGCCTTTTCCCCACATGTGTAATAGCTAGTGAAATGAATCACTATAAATAGGATAAGAGGAGTTGTTATGTGAGGTGGTAGGTTGTGAAACGTGACGTGAGGCGAGGTTAGGTGAGGAAGTAAGGGGAGAGAGAGAGAGAGAGAGAGAGAGAGAGAGAGAGAGAGAGAGAGAGAGAGAGAGAGAGAGAGAGAGACAGAGAGAGAGAGAGAGAGAGAGAGAGAGAGAGAGAGAGAGAGAGAGAGAGAGAGAGAAAGAGAGAGTATTGCTGGACATTCAGTTGGAAAGAAAGGGAGAGAGAGAAGAAAGAAAAGAGGACAGAGAAAAAGGAAGAGAGAGGAAGAAAAGAAAAGAAAAAATGAAAAAGAAAAGAAAATATTTTTAAGAAAAAGGTGAGTTTTTCTCTCACTTGATATTTGAAAAAAAATAATGTTTTTTTATTATCTAATTATTCATTCATTCAAATAATTAGATCTTACTTGCCCATCTTATATGTTATGTTGTTTGTTTAATTTTTATTATTTGTTTTAATTGCTTATTATAGTTTTAAACATGTCATTTTAATTTTTGTTGTTCAGTTGTCTTTATTTTAATTGACATGATTTTATTGTAAAAATCTTAAGTTCATAAATTTTGGATTCTTAAATCAAATAAATTATATTGCATGTTTATTTATTTTTATTTTTATTTTTTGTAGAACTTTAATCATGTATATGCAATTTACATTGATTAACAATTTTATTTTAAATTTAATAAATTGTGCACATAACGTATTATGAATTGATCAATAGCAGTCGTTAAATGTTTTTAGAAATATTTGATTTATGCAATATTAAAATCATGCATCATTAAAATAGTTATGAAACACCAGAAAATAGGTGAGGCGATCAAGTCCTCTTAGTTGAAAATCCCTAAAGCGTAAATATGTGGGGCAATCAAGACCCTTGGGTTGAAAGTCCAAAAAATCCAACTAGTACCTTTTGGAACCTCTACCGTACCCTTTAGTGGGTGAGCATGTTAAGATTGCAAAAGATTTCCACTACCAGGTTCGGTAGGGTAGTAATCTGACCAGCTAACGTACAAATGGGTCCCTCGCCAAGTGCCCTTTGGATGGGTGAGCATGTCATGCAAGAGGTTCCCATTGTCAGGCTAGGTGTTGTATTGGCGCGGGTGTTGGCCAACCAGTGTAAACTGGCCCTGGTGTTAAAAAGAATAAACCACATGTTATTATGGAGTATAGCATATGTTGATTTCATTCATTCATATTTCTTTGAATTTACATTAAAAATTTGTGTTTATTAAATCTTCTCATTTATCATTTTACCTAAATAGGTATTGTATCTTTTAATACTTTTATTGATGTTATATGAGGTTATTTTGAAACCTGTGTTGAGATTACTTACTAGGCTTCGCAGCTTACCCTATTGAGATTTTAAAATTTCAGGATCAAGTTCTCATGGAGGAGCTTAAAGAGATTTTCTTTTATTTATTTTTATTTCTTTACGATTTTTTAAATAATTATAATGAACATTTAGGATGACAACATTACGATGACATGTGTTTGATGGTAATCTCAAATAATCATAACATGAACATTTTATTCTTCTTTAAAAAAATGTTCGATTATTGTTATATTTTATGAATGAGATCATTTTGTCAATATACGTGTGGATTATGAAGTGTAAACATACAAAACATGAGTCATGCCTTCGGGTACGGAATCAGGGTCGGATATACCTAAGTCCCACCGGATTTCGAGGCGTGATAATGCCACTGACCCCGCCCCTCCTATCTCAAGGAAAGAAAGGTATGGTAATGAGAATGCTTGTCACTCTTTTGACATGGTGCAATTGTGTATGCAATTTTTTTGATTGAGTCCAGTTTACTTGGTTCTGCAATACCTTTTCAAGCTGGCCGAAATGGTGTGCTTAAACGTTCGGAGTTGCCACTAGTCAATTAGGCTGGTATATATCCACAGTCTACTAGGGTTTGTGGTCGTGCCTTAGGATCAGGCAATCATGAAATTCCCCTACCTGAATGACTCCCATGGGTGGCCTGTGACCATAGAGTGGTTTTAGATAAGGGGCTCATTATAAGAGAGGAAGGGGTTAGACACCCTCTCCTGCCCGCACTATGTGCGGTCTCTACTTTAAGGAGCGCACGACATTTGGGGAATATTATATCTGAAAATGTGCTATTAATCGAACCATGCTTCCTGTAACCCTACAAGAGGAATAGACAAGTAGAAAATAATAAAATAAGTTTTATCCTTACTTTACAGAGGCAGGTAACACTAGGTAGGTGAGTAGAATAAAGAAAGTGGATAAATAGAAATAAATGTACGTAAAAGAAAAATGGTAGAAATTTCTACTATGGAATGTGTGGAATGGACTGTGTTCTAAGCTTGAGCAAGATGTGAGGAAGAAAAAGGGAAGTTAAAAACCCTTTTAAGTCAAAAGGAATAGCTAAATGTTCCTATCTGACCTTACTCTTAAACTGGCTGATGTTGAGTGTAAAATATTGCATATTTCTAGTTATTCCTTGGTTTTATAAATATGATAGTGCTTAATCGATCTAATTTTACATGTTTTCATGTGCAATGTGATTTCGAGAGCTTAAGGTGAAATCAATGCTAAAAGGAAGATTTATGCTCAAAAGATTACTAAATAAAGATTTAGAGATTTGGAGCTTGTAAGTGCTATTATGTTTAAAGAACATGTCACACCCGTTTTGTCAAATTTCATCTTGTCAAAACAACTTAGCATAATGTTCTTCAAGTTAAAGACAAGCTCATGTTCAAGTTGAAGTCTAGCTCATGTTTAAGTTAAAGATAAGCTTATGTTCAAATTGAAGTTAAGCTAAAGTTCAAGTCACGTGGATCAAGATGGAAAGTTCACCTTTAAGTGTAAGTTCAAGTTCTACTAAAAATGTTAGTAGAAGATCAAGCTTCATCGACAAGTTCAACTCCTACTGATGAATCAACTAGTAAAAGATCAAGCTCCTTTGAAAACTTCAAGTTTCTAATCCTATGAAGTTCAGTCCATATAGGTATTTTAAACCCTAGAAAGACCTTAGGTTTAGGGGATTTCAAAACTTATTTAAATTGGATTTTTATACTTATAATTGACTAAGTTTTAACTTGTCTAAGTTCTTCTTCGACTAGTCTAAGAAATTCCTTGACTAGTCCAAGAATAGCCAAAGTATAACAGAATTTTTGTTGTGTCTTCGACCAGCCGAGTGGAGTCCTAGACCAGTCGAAAGACCCCCTTCGACTACTCGAAGGTTCCTCGACTCGAAGTCTAGCAACTATATTCAAATCGGATTCTACTTGCTCGACTAGTCGAAGGTCACCCTCGACCAGTCGAACAGGCTCTTCGACTAGTCAAAGATCTGTTAAAACTTATCCCACTCCAATTTAAAAATTTGTTGTAACTAAATTTGGTGCTTTGACCAGTCAAAAACTGCCTTAGACCAGTTGAAGGAACAAATTTTATGATTATAAATAGAGGTTCCTTCTCAATCCCAAGTGTAGGGTTGCAATGTAGTAATAATCTCAATAAGACCGAGGTCAAATCCATAGGAACTAATCTTGTGTGTTTTCTGAGAGCAACTAGAATTAGAACTAGAAGAAGATGAAAACCTAATCTAAAATATGTGAGAGAATAATTGTGAAAAACATAATGAAAAACTTGTGAATTTCAAAAGTGGGAAACTAGGGTTTCCAAGGATCCACTTGTAGAGATAGGGAGATCTATGCTCAATTAGTGAACACAACTGGAATCAGAGTCCCATCTTCATCCAATTGAAAAATATCTCATTAAAAATCAAATTTGAACTTCCTTTGATCTAGTTCTCAAGGGATGAGAGGTATGGGAACTAGAGGTGATTTAATCACAAAACCATGCCCAAGAGACAAAGCAAACAACAGAATTTACTAATCCACAACCACTTTGAGAGAATTGTGAGAGCTAGTTAAGGTTCCATCATCCAACCATGCCCAGGGGACGATGGTGAACAACAGAGGTTCCTAAATTCACAATCTTAATAATGAAAAGAACATACTCAAAGTTATCATAGATCTATTATAATTTAAGTTACAACAAACCATTAAAAACTAAAAGTATTTCTTATAATCAAACTAAAATCAAAGATAGTTCAACTTAAACATGAATCAAAGCCATAAAAAATATCCCATCACACTATAAGCTTCACCTCTTAGCCCTAGCTAAGAGATTTAACCATAGACATGATTGAACTAGAATCTCTAAAAAAAATTTAAAAAAAATAATTAGGAAAGGGAAGAAAGAAAAACTCTTGAAGATGACAGTCGCTCCACGTTCTCTCTCTCTCTCTCTCTCTCTCTCTCTCTCTCTCTCTCTCTCTCTTCCTGCATTTTTCTCTCCTTGCTCACGTTCTCCTCTTTTTCCTTTATAGGCATCCTCTCCTTAGGTCGGCTAGACATGCGTAATCGGTGAACCTTATACAGCAATAGGTTTACACAGCTAGAAAACCATGGATCGCATTTGGTGCAACTAATTTAGCAAAAAGAAAATCCTGTTACAATTTTACGTGTATGGTTACTTTACAATAATCAAGTTAGATATAAAGTTTTGTGCCAAACGGATGGTAGGAACCCTGTGATCTTGCATTCAAGACAATTTTCAAGCTTCCTTATCTTCAATCACTTGATTTTCTTGGATCTTTGGAATGTGAGTTCTTCAATCTTAGTCTCATAAGATCCATCCCTTGCCTTGGTGATTCTTGAGCATCGAATTCATACTTTTAGTACCCTTTTCAATCCAAGCTCTTAAATTCACCTTACAACACAAACATGATTAAAATAGAACGTTAAGTGTTATCATGTACATAAAATCAAGTAATTACTGGGGTCTAATATGCAGTATTTGACCCTGAACAACAACTTAAAGCCTATCAAAGCCCTATTTTAAGAGTGAGAAGCTTCATTTCATGTCAAGCTATCAAGCAGTATTTATAAATTTATTTTATAGCGTTTTCATTAATTCATTTATCTCAAAACTCTGTCATTTTGATTTTCAAAAGAGTGTTTACTCTTATTAAGATTTGAGGAAATTAGTGCAAGTAGCTTTAGGTTTAAATCCAATTAAAATCAACTAGAACCCTGGACCTTTTTTGTAGGACCGAACGTCAAACATTTGGCATTCAAGAAAAGCAATCTACGACTACAACATCTTCTTCGATGAAGATAAGTATCAATTTACTTTTTGTATTTGGTTTTTGTGAGATAACCAGAAAATATCATTATAGGTTTTGTCTGAGATAGCCTGAAAATCTCAAAGAGAGTGGTTTCTTTGTTTGTGATAGCCTTTTAAAATCACAACTGCATCAGGTTTTAAGGTGACCCCGTGAAAACCTTGCTCATAGTGAAAGTCAAGATTACGAGGTTAGTAATCTTGGGAGTGGAGTAGGTGTGGATGTTTGAGAACAATTATTGTACACACCAAACCACTATAATTCTTGGTTTTTATAGTGAATGTTTTCTTTTTTCATTTGTGGAGAATGTTTGTAATTTCTTTTATGCAAAAGTGGTGAATGTTTATAATAGATAAGTTTACTTTCTCCTGCTTAGTTTGAGATCTTGATCCTTGCAAAAGTTCGTGAAAAAAGGTTTCCCTACCTAAACTTTGTTTTGGGTGTAGGTTGTCGTATGAACTAAGTTTGAATCAAATTTTCAATATTAGTTCTATTTAGATATCATATTTTTATTTGGCATAGTCCTATTCATCACCCCTCCCCCCCCCCCCCCCCCCCCCCCAAAGGATTGTTAAGATCACCTTTTTAAGTGGTATCAGAGCTAAGTTGCTCATTTTTTAGATTAATTTCCTGAGTTAAAGATCTAGAGCTTTAATTATGTCAAATTTCGATAGTTTGTCTGTTACCAAGCCACCACTTTTTGATGGCTTTAACTATACTTACTAAAAATACAGAATGAGGATTTTTTAAAAAAAAAAATCCTTAGATGAGAGCGTGTGGCAAGCCACTGTAACCAAATGGAAACCTCCTATGACTGAGGTAATTTCCAAAGATGGAACCAAGTCCATGAGAGAAATCGCTTTCTACTAATAGACTAGATCTCAAAAAAGTGAGAGCAGTGTCAATGCTAAGGCCTTAAATATCATAACTTGTGTTCTATCGCTTAATGAATTCAAAAGAATTATTTCATGCAATATAACTAAACAAGCCTGGGATATTCTTGAAATGGCACATGAAGGAACCACTATAGTCAAGAAATCAAAAGTTCAACTCCTCACTACTAGATTTGAGGAAATTCATATGGAAGAAAATGAAACTTTCACGAATTCTATACAAAACTAAATGATATAGTAAATACCTTGTGTAGTCTAGGAGATGGAATCCCAAAAAGCAAGGTCTATACAAAAATACTAAAATCTTTTCCTAATAGATTCAACTCTAAAGTTATTCAGGAATTAAGCGATACTGATAATATGAAGGTTGGGGAGTTAGTTGACTCTCTTCAAACATATGAGTTAGATTTTAAAGCTCCTAAAGGTAAGTCTATTGCTCTTAAATCTTCTAAATATATTTTAAAAGAGACTAATTCAAATTCTAATTTTGAAGAAAAAGAGAATGATATGACAATTTTAGCTAAAAAGTTTTATAGAATTTTAAAAAACAAGAATAAATCAAATTTTCAAAAATCAACTGATAAAAGAAAAAAAAATTCTTGGAAATCTAAAATTAAGGATAGTCAATGTTTCAACTGTCATGAATGTGGGCATTTGGCTAATGAATGTCTTAAAAAGGATAAGTAAAAAAGAAAGGGCATGATTGCTACTTGGGATGAATCATCTGACTTTGAAAGCTCTTCCGAGTCTGATGAATCAGAACAAGAATTTACAAATTCAAATGATGTAAAAGCTCTTATGACCTTAGCCAGAGTCACTTTCTCAGATAGTTGTAATGTATCTAATAATGATCTCACGAGTGACCCTAAAAATGAAAATAAAGATGATCTTCAAGATGCCTACAATGCTCTATATAGAGAGAGTTGTAAAATTGCTATCAAATTAAAAATTCAAAAAGAAAAATATGTTAAATTTAAAGAAGAACTTGAAAATACAGTTTTTAGAAAAATCTCATTTTTTAGTTTATTTTGAAAAAATAAAGTTAGATTTAAGTTTTAAATCTTCTGAATTAGAAAAATTCAAAACTGAAAATGAGAAATTAAAACTCGAAGTTTCTTCCCTTTTGATTTCTAAGGATACTTGGAGATATACCCATGGAAACCCAAAACTAGAAAAATTGTTATCCTCATTTAGAAAATGTGATGACAAGTCAAGTCTAAACTATATTAAGAATGATTCCTTGAAAAATAAGACTACACCTCCCACATTTGTAAGAGGAGAATCCTCAAACTCTAAGGGTAAGAATTTGAGAAATTATGGTCGAAATGATTTCAAAAACTAAAAACCCTTTCAAGTTCCTAAAAATAATAAAACCATCAGCTACAAATATTAAAAGAATAATAGATCTCACTTAGCTAAAAAAATAGTAGAACTACTTAAAGAGTTTTTGAAATCCAACTCAAATGTTTGTGAAGTTTATAGAGAAAGGAGAAATCTCAACTCTCAAATACAACGAAACTCAAAAGTCACTACTAAACCTAGAACCATTATGAAACAGGTTCCAAAGGTCAAGTTTCTTGTATACCACACTGCTTTTAAAGTCATTAGCCATTCAAAATGGTATCTGAATAGTGGATGCTCAAGGCATATAACAGGTGATAAGGGGACATTTCTGAATATCAAAGAAGTTAATGGTGGTTCAGTTACTTTTGGTGATGGAAGCAACTGCAAAATAACAGGCCAAGGTACTGTACATCTTTCTAACCTTCCTCCTATTGAAAATGTGCTTTATGTTGAAGGTTTAAAACACAACCTCTTAAGCATATCTCAAATATGTGATAACAAGCATAGTGTGAAATTTTTTTTATCACGGATATGAAAAATGAGAAAGGTAATGTGATATTAAATGGTCGCAGGACATCTGAAAATTACTATATTCTCGATAACTCTTGCTCATCTAACCATTCGTGTTACATGGTCCAAATAGACAAAACTGAACTTTGGCATAAACGTCTTAGACATGTTAACTATAGAGATTTGTATAAGCTAAGAAAAAGAGATCACCTATGAGGTTTTGCCCAAACTTAAAAAGATAGAAAAAGTATGTGGCGCATATCAAATTGGTAAACAAACTATGAGTAGTCACAAGAAAGTGAACTCCTTAACCATAGCCAAACCACTAGAACTACTTCACATGGATATAGTAGGACCAACTAGAACTAAAAGTAGAGGTGGTAAGAAGTATTTTCTAGTCATTGTTGATGATTATACCAGATATACTTGGGTAGCCTTCTTAAGAGAGAACTTAGATACTCTCGATGAAGTCAGAAAAATTCTAAAACGAATTCAGACTGCAAAAGAGATGTCTGTGATCGAAATTAAAAGTGATCATGGCAAAGAGTTCAAAAATATCAATTTTGAGAAGCACTGTGATGTGGTATATCTCATGAGTTCTCAGCTCCCAAAACACCTCAACAAAATGGAATTATTGAGAGAAAAAATAGAGTTCTACAGGAAATGGCTAGTGTAATGTTAAACAATATGAAACTACTAAAACTTTTATGGGCTGAAGTTGTTAATACTGTATGTTATATTATAAGTTGAGTTTATATTAGAAAATCAAAAAATAAAATATCTTATGAACTGTGGTTTAATAAAAAGCCCACTGTTAAATATTATAGGACTTTTGGAAGTAAATGTTTCATTTTACGTGACCGAAAAATTTTGAAAAATTTTGAAGCCAAGAGTGATGAGAGAATATTCTTGGGTTATGCTCTTAATAGTCGAGCATATCATGTTCTTAACAAAAGAACAAGAGTGATTCAAGAATCTATTAATGTTATAATTGACGATCACCTGATCACACTCACACTAAGTAAAGATGATGATGAAGCCAATATAATTGATACACCTAACTCTTCATCAAAATCAGTTGATATTAAACTAAGATTAGTCAAAGACCATCCGATTGATCTAATACTTGGTAACCCTAACACTAGTGTATAAACTAGAAAGTAATTAGAAAATATTTGTAATTATGCCTGTTTCACTTCCCAAATTGAACCAACCAATATAAATGAAGCACTTATTGATAAAAGTTGGATAACTTTCATGCAAGAAAAACTAAATTAATTTATCAGAAATGATGTGTAGTACTTGATTCCTAGACCTTCTAATAAACATATAATTGGAACCAAATGGATTTTTAAAAATAAAATTGATGAATTAGGTAACATTATCAGAAATAAGGCTCAACTGGTTATATAAGGGTACATGCAAATAGAAGGAATTGATTATGATGAAACATTTGCACTAGTTGCTCACCTTGAATCCATAAGATTATTTATTTCGATTGCACGTTACATAAAATTTAAAATACATTAAATGGATGTGGAAAAGTGTATTTTTAAATGGTGACTTACATGAGGATGTTTATGTTGAACAACCTAAGGGTTTTAAGGACCCCAAATCTCCAAATCATGTATACTATCTTAAAAAGGCACTTTATGGTTTAAAACAAGCTTCCAAAGCATGGTATGAAAAATTGACTAAATTTTTACTTAGTCATAACTTCAATATGGGTAGCATTGATAAAACTTTATTCGTCAAAAAATATAACGATTATATATTAATAGTATAAATCTATTTTAACAATATAATTTATGGATCTACATGCACTAACTTATCTATTGAGTTTACAGATCTGATGAAGTACATGTTTGAAATGAGTATGGTTGGTGAACTTAACTACTTTCTTGGATTATAAGTGACATGAAGATGGTATATTCATCTCACAAACCAAATACGCTTTACATCTTGTAAAAAGGTTTGGATTTAAGAATGGAAAGAAGTTTGATACTCCAATGAGTACGACTCTTAAACTCTCAAAAGTTGAATCAGGTAAAAGTGCAGACTCTCGCTTATATCAAAGTATGATTGGTAGTCTCTTATATTTAACTGCTAGTAAACCTGATATTGCATTTAGTGTTGGAATATGTGCCTAATATCAAACCAATCCTAAAGAGTCTCATCTAACTGTTGTTAAACGGATAATCAGATATCTTGCAAGTTCACCTAATTTAGGAATTTGGTATCCACATGATACATTTGTACAAATTGCAGGATATACTAATGCAGACTGGGTTGGAAATATTTATAATATAAAATCTACTGGCAGTGGATGTTTCTATGTAGGGAACTGTTTAGTTTCATGGCTCAATAAGAAACAAAACTCCGTATCACTCTCAATTTCTAAAGCTGAATATATAGCAGTCGGTAATGCCCGCACTCAACTCATTTGGATGAAAGAATGTTAGCTGATTATGGCATTGCGCAAGATAAAATGACATTGTATTACGATAATTCAAACGTAATTAACATTTCAAAAAATTCAATCCAACATTCTTGTACAAAATATATTGATATTAAATATCATTATATATTCAAGAACTTGTTCAAGATAAGAGCGTTGTGCTAGAATATATTCAAACTGAAAAGCAACTTACTGACATTTTGACCAAACCGCTCAACAGGAATAGATTTTCAAATTTAAAGAATGATATTGGTTTGTGTATTATTAATTAAGTATTTATGCATTTGTTTATTTCTTGTTTATAATTAATTAAATGCATATAATACTAATAATATAATGTCAAAATTAAATTTAAAAATAATACTAATAAAAATAATTTTTTTGGGTTCTTCGATAGGTCGTGGAAGTACTCAACCAGTTGAACCCTCGAAGGGTCGAGTACACTGCTTGACCGATCGAGGATCACAACTTTTCTCTTCTAAAAAGTGAAATCACATTTTTTTTTTCTTTCATTTTCATCTTCTTCTTCGACTCGTCGGTGGCTCTCTCGTCGAACCCATCTCCAATTCTTTCTTGTAAGTGATTATTTTTCTGTTTTTTTTCAAGATTTGAGTACTCCCTTGCTAGCTAATCTATCAATTGAGGTTTATTGTTAATTCCAAGCCCTTTTTGCTATGAGATTTGTGGAAATTTTGGTATATCCACAATCACACTTCTCTCTTTAATTATTTCTTAAGTAAACATTAAATGAAGCATCATACTAAATATGTGACTACACAAAAAACTCATGGTAATTTGTCATCTAGGATGACTTCATCTAATGTGAGAAGCCTAAGGGGTTTCGAAGAAAATTCAAACCAATTTGGGGTTTCAGCTCAAGAGACATAATTATTGAGCGTAGTATAAATATTGCTCACATTGCTCCATTCATTCTTATTCCTTTGCTTTCTAATGTTAGTTGGGGAGGCATTTTGGCTTGGGGCGGCAAAGCATATTGTTCCATTGCCCAATACTTGTATGCATCAATTAGTGAAGTGTTCAAAGAAAATCTAACCTTTACAATTAGATTTATGGAAGGGTACTTCACCATAGACCGCTATCTAATCTCCACCTTAACTGGGATTACTATTGCAAAGGATGGAATTCCTCTTAACAACCTAACTAATAGAATATCCCATACAAAACGGTTAGCGGTTACACACAAATTGTGTCGATTTAATGCAGAGTGACATTCAGGTAATGCGTTGCGTGCCAATCAAGTTCTACATTGAATTCGAGCTCTTCACTATATCTTTACGTCCAATGTGTATCCTCGATTAGGGAATAAGTCAGAACTTACTCCCTTCATGGCTAATATTCTTCACTCTATTGTTTCTGGGGTACAAGTGTGCCTTCGTTCTCTTATTTGCTATATTATAATTCATTTCGGCATCATCCTGGTCATGGTTTTATTCCCTTTGCATATCTTATGACTCATATTGCCTTACATTGTAATGTTCTTATTCCTACTTTTGAGGCACCCGAGTCAGAATTACCATTTGATAATACTAATATTCCAAGATGAATTTGAAATATCTTCCAAATCAGAGAGATGAAGAAGAAAAGGAAGCACCTGACCGCTAGAAGACACATCAATGGACGATATGTTTGCTGAACTCCATGATCCAGATGATTCAGATTTTCAGCTTTCACAGGTTTATGATCGACTCAAATCTCTAGAAAAGAAGGTCACGACATTACAGGTTTCATAGGATAACCTGACACAAACTCAAAAATCTTCTATGAAGTACATGAAGAAGTACTTATACCATATTGCGAGGAGTTTGAATCAGATGGATCATTCCATGCCTGCTCCTTCCTCCTCAGGATCTGACTGAGTTCATTTCATTTCTTGTTTATTTCTATGGGGTTGTATAACTTTATACTTTTTTTTTCTTGATGACTTGATACTTTCGCTTTGTTTTGATGATCATTTCCTTTATACTATCTTGACTTAATGCTTTATTTATTATACATGTTTTACATGTTAACATCCTTCTTTCTTTGTCAACTTATGACAAAAAGGGAGAGAGATTTGAATGAATATAGCACTGGAATGCATGCTGAATGTGGTAGAGATTATAAATGCTAGGAATGCTTTACTTAAAATATTGTATGTTTTAAAACAAGAAACAGGGAAAGAATAACTTAAGGGGGAGTAGTATTTTTTATGCTATATTCAATTACTCCATGAGTTTAAGAATACAGGGCTACACTCAGATTCATGTATCACTAAGTGTTTTGTCACGAATTTGACAAAAGGAGAGATTGTAAGTGCTATTATGTTTAAAGCACATGCCATAACTTGTTTGTCAAATTTCGTCTTGTCAAAAAAACTTAGCATAGTATTCTTTAAGTTAAAGACAATCTCATGTTTAAGTTGAAGTCTAGACCATGTTCAAGTTGAAGACAAGCTTATGTTCAAATTGAAGTTAAGATAAAGTTCAAGTCACATGGATCAAGATGGAAAGTTCACCTTCTAGTGTAAGTTCAAGTTCTACTAAAAATGCTAGTAGAAGATCAAGCTTCATCGACAAGTTCAACTCCTACTGATGAATCAACTAGTAGAAAATCAAACTCCTTTGAAAACTTTAAGTTTCTAATCCTATGAAGTTCAGTACATACATGTATTTTAAACCTTAGAAAGAACTTAGGTTTAGGGGCTTTCAAAACTTATTTAAATTGAGTTTTTATACTTATAATTGACTGAGTTTTGACTTGTCTAAGTTCTGCTTTAACTAATCTAAGAAATTCCTTGACTAGTCCAAGAACAGCCGAAGTATAACAGAATTTTTGTTGTGTCTTCAACCACCCAAGTGGAGTCCTTGATCGGCCAAAGGACCCCCCTTCAACCAGTCGATGGTTCCTCAACTTGAAGTCCAACAAGTATATTCAAATCGGATTCTGCTAGCTCGGCTAGTCAAACAGACTGTTTGACCAGTCGAAGGTCACCCTCGACCAGTCGAATAGACTCTTCGACTAGTCAAAGATCTATTAAAACTTATCCCACTCGAATTTAAAAATTTTTTGGAACTGAATTCGGTGCTTCGACTAGTCGAAGACTACCTTAGACCAATCGAAGGAACAGATTGTGTGACCATAAATAGAGGTTCTTTCTCAATCCGAAAATACAACTTAAGCCTATCAAAGCCCTAATTCAAGAGAGAGAAGCCTCATTTATTGTCAAGCTATCAAGCGGTATTTATAAATTTATTTTATAGTTTATTTTATTAATTCATTTATCTTAAAACTTAGTCATTCTGATTTTTAAAAGAGTGTTTACTCTTATTGAGATTTGAGGGAATTAGTGCAAGTAGTCATTGGGTTTAAATCTAATTAAAATCAACTAGAACCCTAGACCTTTTCTATTGGACTGAACATTGAACATTCGACATTCAAGAAAAGCGATCTATGGCTACAACATCTTCTTTGATGAAGATAAGTATTAATTTAGTTTCTGTATTTAGTTTTTTATGAGATAGCTAGAAAGTCTCATAATAGGTTTTGTTTGAGATAGCCTGAAAATATCAAAGAGAGGGGTTTCTTTGTTTGTGATAGCCCTTTAAAATCATAACGGTATCAGGTTTTAAGGTGACCCTGTGAAAATCTTGTTCATAGTGAAAGCCAAGATTACGAGGTTAGTAATCTTGTGAGTGGAGTAGGTGTGGCTGTTTGAGAACATTTGTTGTACACATCGAATAACTATAACTCTTGGTGTTTATGGTGAATGTTTTCCTTTTGCATTTGTGGAAAATGTTTGTAATTTCATTTATACAAAAGTGATAAATGTTTGTAATAGATAGGTTTAGTTTCTCCTACTTAGTTTGAGATCTTGATCCTTACAAACATTCATGAAATAAGGTTGTCCTACCTAAACTTTATTTTTTGTATAGGTTGTCTTACGAACTAAGTTTGAATCAAATTTTTAATACTAGTGCAATTGAGATATCAAATTTGTTTATTATTTATGTACTTTAATTTTATTTGGCATAATCCTATTCACCCCCCTCTAGGAATGTTAAGCTCGCCTTTTTAGAGGTCATTAATGAAGAATTCACATTCAAAAGAAGAATTCACATTCCAAAGATATAAGGAAACCAAGTGAGGAATGAAAATAATCGAAGGTTTGAAGTGAAGAAAAGGAATCCTAAAAATTGGCTTGAAAAAACATATTCTGGAATTCCTAGTCAAAAACAAAAAAGTGTTGAAATAGACTTTCGGTCCGACTGAAGTATAATTTCGGTCTAACTGAAATCGTACAAAATAGTCCAGCGAGAAGCAAAATATTTACCCTTAATTCAGTCTGACTAAAGCCAACTTTGGTTTGACTGAAATCACATAGAATTGTCCACTGAGAAAGTGTGATTTTCAACCTTAATTCGGTCCGACCGAACCCAACTTTGGTTTGACTGAAGCGTAACTCTTTGTGCAAATTTAAGGCAGTTTCAAAGTCAATCCAAGCAAATATTATAAATATGGGTCTCTTAACAATTTCTAGGCATGAATTAGGGTTGAAAGAGTAGAGCAAGGTGTTGGGGAACTTCAAGGAGTCTTTTCTTCTTCCCCAATCTTCTTCTTCTAGTTAGTTTTTATATTTTTTTAAAGAGTTTTAGTTTCAATCATATCTTTGGTTAACTAATCTCTTAGCTAGAACTAAGAGGTGAAGCTTGTAGTTTGTTTGGATGTTTTTCTTACTTTGATTCAAGTTTATGTTAAACTTCATTGATTGTTAATTTGATTAAAGGAATATTTTTAGTTTTCTATGGTTTATTGTGACTCCAATTATAATAGATGTTTTGAGAGCTTTGAATATCTTCTTATATTTTTTTTGATATTGTTGAGATTGGTAAAATTCGTAATTTATCATTGTCTCTTGGGCATGGTGGATGGTTGAATTCTCTTCCAATCATCACAATGGTGCTTCATGTAGGAAGCAATTCAATGAAAAGTTCATATTATGGTTTAATTGTTTTATCTTCTAACTGGATAGGATAGGACTCCAATTCCAGTTGTGCTTATTGAATCAAGTAAGGTAGCATCTTAATAACTACAAGTAGATCCTTGACACTCTAGTTTCCTTTTATTATTGATAGTTTATTCACAATTAATTTTTCTTATTCCAGATTTTAATTTATATTCTTAGTCTACTTTTACTTCTAGTTTTTTCAGCATACGTATAAGTTAAGTCCCTATGGATTCAACCTCGATCTCACCGAGTTATTACTGCATCGCAACCTTGTAATTGGGGATGTGAACAACTGACTTTTGCTGACAATTTGGATTTTTCTAGTGCAATTTGTGGTTGAGTAGAATCTACGCATGGGTATAGTTCTTTTTAAGCTTCTTAGATGGTGGACTTTTGTAAGTGTTATGTTTTTATGCTCCTTTAGTTGTGAAATTTTGTGGTGCCAAAACATCAATCTATGTCTTGTGTAACTATGATCAAGATATTGCATATGGGTTCAAGACATTACATCACCTCTCTAAAGACATTGCTTCAAGTCAAGAATGAAGATGTACTTCAAACCATTTCAAGAAATGCAAGTACAAGCTTACAACGAAAGAAGTGATCTTGTTCAAAGACTCAAGTTAGTGTACAACTTGAAATGAAGTGTAATTCAAGCTTTAGAAGATCCCAAGTTCAATGTTAAATCAAGTATAGAGATCTCAAGCTTCATAATCTTCAATGGCCAACTATAATATGAACTCTCAATGTTCATATCTCACTTTTAAGGTATGATTAACCTTAGATTGACCTTAAGGTAGGTCATTTTGTATACATAATTCACATTGAATCTTTTTATATGAATTTGGTCTAGTCCTGGACTCTGTTCGGCTAGTCCTGGAATTGGCTCGACCAGTCTAAGAAATTTTAGGACCAGTCATAAGTTTGTTACAACTTTTTATAATTTTTGGTTAAGCTACGACCAGTCCTGAAGTCTTCTCGACTGGTCGTGTGAACAGTGCTCGACTCGTTCATGACCTGTCGTGCTCCTTCGACTCAAACTCCAGCGACTAATCTTGGTGCCTCACGACCAGTCGTGGGTTAGTCACAACCAGTCATGGAGGGCTCACGATCGGTAGTGGACGACCTTCTACTAGTCGTGAAACGGTTTTATCCGATCGTGCTTAAAAATTTAAAAATTCGTTTCTCCTACGACCAATTGTATTATCCTCAAGACCAGTCGTAGACGAGTTTCTACAACTATAAATAGACAACAAATTTCAGAGTTTAATAATCCAATTCAAGAAAAATCAAGGCATCACTCTAAAATAAGTTTGTATTCATTTTAAGCTACATTAAGCATATTTAAAATTCTCTTTTGTTAGCTTTATAGATTTGATTTTCCAATCTGAATTGAAAAGAGGAATTGTAGTATTCCTTCTTCTTGGAATCAAAATCAAATATAGCTAGCCCAACTATTTTAATTTAAAATCAATTAGAACCTAGAACCATTTTAAAGTGAGTATTGGACATTGAACTTCTATTCGAACGTCTACTCCAACTTGGTTCTTTCGGGCTACAACAAAAGAAAAAATCCAGGTATTTTACTTTACTGTAAATTACATTCTTTTGATTTTATTTGTGATTAAGCCAGAAAAATCACAATCTGTCGGTTATCTGAGGAGAGCCAGAAAAACTCAGAAGTAGGATTTTTTGAATTGTGTAAGCCCATTTGAAAGACACAATTATGAAGGTTTTGGGTGAACCTAAGAAAGCCTATTTTAATAGTGAATGCTAATATCCCCTGTGTGAGGATATTAGGAGTGGAGTAGCAATCTATGTGACTGTTGTTTAGCAGTTGGTGAACACACAGGCCAACCACTATAACTCTTTGTGTTTTGTGGATGTGTGATTTATTTTTCCTATCTTTTATCATTCAAAGCTGTGGGATGTATATGTGAATGTGAATGTTGTAATATTTACATTTCAAGCATTGTGGGGAATGTTGTAATAGTTTAGAATTAAATTCTTGCTATTTCTTTTTATTACCCTTTAGTTTTTACTTTTAATTCTCTAATTGTTCTAGTAAGGTTGTCCTGCTATAAACCCTTGGTTTTTATGGTGAAAGGTTGTCCGTAGAACAACTAGAATTTGTGATTGCTTTACATTCCAGAATTGTGATTTATTTTTAGTGTTATCTTTCCTTTATTCATTTTTATTCCGCTATTAAAGTTTAAATTTGGCATAATCCTATTCAACCCTCCCCCCTGGCCTTTTTAAGTTTTCTTCTTCGACATGTAAACTGTTCTAATCCTGGCTTGTCAGGATCCTATGCTGCTTCTCTACTTATAACGCCGTGAATTTTGAGAGTCGAGCAAAGCTCTACTCCCGAGATCTAGTACATCACTTATGCAATATGAAAAATGATGTTTAGATTTCGTCCATATTAATGAGTTAAACATGAGTGGGATTATACCAAAATAACATATTATACTGTAAATACAATTAAATCAAGCAAGCGGAAGTCTGAAGCATATATATTTAAATATGAAAGCGTTTCACAAGCTCCGGAGTATGAATATGTAACCGGGCTGAACATATACATGTGTTGTTTCAAAATATACAAAAATACGGAAGTAAATGTATTCAACTAAGCTAAAAATTCCTATAGTCCTTGCGCGTCGGTACGAGATCTACATAGACCCGCTCGAGAGCTGAACGTAGGAGAACTCTTCCTCCTCGTCCATGAAGTCCTGCTCCGTCGCATAAACTTCATAAACACCTGCATCTAAACTAAGGTCTGGTTAGTGTTTTAAAACACCGTCTCAGGGTAGGAGTGAGTGATCAACTCAGTAGTACTATAAGGCAAAGGTTAACATGTTATCAATTCAATCAAGCAGTAATGATAAGGTAATATAATAATCACTCCCTAACTACTCTTGTTAATGCATGAATGGAGTGCAAGTAATGATGTATGCTCTCGCACAAAGTTTCCTAAAAAGTGACTCCGATGACCAATTTTGTATATGTCAACACTCCCTAAAGTACACCTTCCTCGCCAAAAGCACATCCTAGCTAATGCAATGCGATGCATGGTTGTGTTAGCTGAGTACTTAATTAAGCTCATTCATATAGAAAATTTGGAAAGTTAGGGTACTACCCTTTATATCATTGACCCGAACCGAATGATCCATCTAGGTTCATCACTCCTAGTCAAACACATACGATAGGCAAGTTGTAGGGCATCACTCCTAATGAAAATCAGTCGATAGGCAAGTTCAAAGTTTATACTCGTGGTCACTACAGGGTGGCTAATCACCTTGGTGTATACCGACAGCTTGAACACGGTATCCTATACCACCATGCCCGGCTCATGAGTCTTAGTGGCTCGTGATACCATGGTTAAAGTGGGTATTTACATTGGTAGGGGGTATCTTAAATTCAAGCAGTAACGTCCATACATGGTAAACATATAATAAGGCCAATCGGTTTATTAGACAAGTTTGATTGGTACGAGCGCACAATGACTTAATCGACATGGAGCGCATAAGCACCCCTCGTGGCCTAACCATTGTCGACAATCGTCGTACAACCTGAATTTATCGAATATATCCAATGTGGCAAGACTAATTCGGCTTACCTAAACGGGGACTATTATGGATTTCCTGGGCTACATCATAGCCCCAATCTTACTTAGATGCAATAGATAAACGCATGTAATAATAATCCCAGCATTTAGCAAACAATCCAAATAAATTTCTCACTTGAGCATTTCATCATACACATTCATCATACACCTAACACTTGCATTTTATTCATAAATCTTGTAGACAAAATTAAAAATTACATGAAGGAAACTATACACATGAATAAGGAAATTGAGAATCCTATCTCAATACCCTTAATAACTACAAATCATCAACAATTCCTCATTTAGACAATTTATCAGACACTTATGTTACAATTCACCATCATACATAGACTAGGTTAGTTACGACCTATATTATAGCAAATTCTTACACGAAGCGGTCATCATGCATATGCCAAACATGAATCCTAGATTAATAGTCATGGAAAGCACCAATCACGTTTATATGTTCATTAAAACATTTCAACAAACACATAAGATGCATATTTTATTCAACATAGTTTATACATGTAAAATGTATTGAAAATGGCGTATCTAAGTCAACATGGCAGTAATCAAGTCATACATAAATCATTAAATGACATTGAAAGTATTGAAAATCATAACCTAAACATTTATAGTCCGCACCTTTCGTCGGAATACTCGATTCGGACTAGGTTCAAATTTTACATTTCCCGAAAATAGAACGCTAGGTATCTAAATGGTGAAATCAGTTAGCTAGGTTGACAAACAACCATTCTGGATCTCAACTATGACATTAGGGTTATGATTTCTTACCTAAATTATAAACGCAATAGGTCATGTAGCGAAATGCGGAGGTGATTCAGTGCGTGGAGTTGTGGGAGAAAAACACTGCAACAATCTCCCAAGGTTTCTCTTCTCTCCTTACTCTTTTCTCTTCCTTTCTCTCTTCTCTCTCCTATGGTATGGAGAAATTCGTATGAGAGAGAGATGGGGTGGTATAAGGGCTATATATAGGCCCAGAAGTGATGCAAATGACTCCAGGGCCATGGTATACTTAGTTTATATCCAAAGGGCGACTATTTTTGACAAATGGGGCTCACAAGGAGGTCCACTACTCACTTACGTCTTAGGGTAAGTTCCCTGACAATGGATTTATGTCAGGATGTGATTTCAACGTGATTAGATAGGCTGATCGATCATAGAGGACCCGTGTCAGATCAACGGTCGTACTTACATGATCGGGCCCACAGGTATACGGATATGTGCAGAAAAATTTCCTTTTTCCATGGGTGAAGTTTGGTCAGAAACTGATAGTCCAAAATTCTCAATTTTTCTTGTGAACGAATGGCCTAATTTACTTAAATTTTATTATAATTTTTAAAGATATTCGCGTTTCTCACACACTTTACTCAGGGCTCAAGTTGTATGTTTCTAGATACTATCTGGGCTAGATTCCCGCAATAGTTGTCAAGCCTAGTAGGACGGACATAATCCTATAGTTTCGCAGTCATCAAATTCTCAACGTGCGGTCCAGGTTCGATAAGGGGTTTCAATGTACTCCCGGGAGCGACAGGCTCTTGGAATTTTTCCTAGGTCTTTATGTAGTGTTGAGTTAATGGTATTAATGGTTTTGGGTATTGCCATTTTTGGAAATGGTGATTCGAGTTAAATCCATCCATTATTTAGTTTAGTACTTAATTAAATTCTGCCTTAATTATGACAAGATACAGTCCTTAGGTATTTCTTCCTAAGGTGATACTCGAGTCTTGATACGGATTTTTTCGAGACGTTACACTATTGCCTCTAATTTGAAGACTTTGTGTCAAATTTATAGTAAAAAAAAACTGTCAACTAATGGTGGGCCAATGGTGGACACTTGGCAAAAAACTTACCATGCAAGATCTGTTAAGGGAATCTAAATCTATGGCTGATGCAAAGGGGTGTTAGGTGGCCGTTAGCTTGCAGATAGCCAATGGTTTGCCTTTCCCCATTTTCATCTGGTGATCAGCGTTCTCCTTTTTTTGTGGTCTTTTCTGGCTTTAGTAGTTTGTGATCAAGGGATCCAACCCATTCATCTTCTTTAGAAGAGGACTAATGCCTATTTTTTAGATGGCTTATAAGGGCTCCTTTGGCAGATAAGTACATTTTTATCCAAATGTGTTAGGACAACGAGTTCTGGAAATAGTTGCCTATGGGCTTCTTCTACTTGGCCAAGAGTTAGAAATCCTCGAATCTAGTTTAGTAGCTTTATTTGGGACTAATCGAGGGTCTGGCCTTTGATTGTGCAAGGTATTTTGACGGTGATAGGGGATTCTAGGTGTGGTTTTATTAGAATTCAGCCAGTCAGTTCTTGAATATTAACTATAATATTGTTTGAGACTTAGGGCCTGTTAGTTAATGCTAATTTTTTGCAGTTAACACGGAATTTGGAAAATATTCCATGTTTAGTGATGTTTGTTAATGCGGAAGAAGGAAAGCGCTCCACCATTTTATGCCAAAAATTTTCCATGATAGGAGTATAGCTTAATGGGGAATCAAGAATGCGCTTCGTGATTATTTTTTTTAATCCAAAATTGTCCTTTGCAACAAAGATTTTCTCCCTTGCGTTATACACATCCCAAATTTTAACATGAGACACTTCTCTGAGCCCACCATGATTTATGTATTAGATCCACTCCATCTATCAACTTTTTTTTATATCATTCTAAAACATGATCTGAAAAAAGATGCACATCCAAAGCTCAAGTCAACCACACCACATAAAGTAATGAGACATGAATGACTACTGTTAAAACCTTCCTGATGTCCACCGTGAAGCTTATTTTCCATCAAATATCTTCATAAGGTCACATATACATGGATGAAGGAAAAACACAAAAATCAACTTGATCAGAGCCTTATATGGCCCCAAGAAGTTTTCAATGATAAACACCCAATTCCCATAGTTTCTTGTAGTGTGGCCCACTTAAGCCTTATATTTGCCTTGTTTTTTATCTTAATTTCTAAAATAATATGAAAAAATGAGTGGATGGTATGGATAATATATATATATATATATATCATGGTAGGCTCCATAAAGCCCTTAATTGTCCATATTTAGGTAGATCTTGGTGGGGTGCCATGCAATCTCCACCCATATTTGGGATGCAAATTATGTTCCTGCGTGCTAGAATCTTAGGTGGTGCCCACCATTATGTTTGTGATAAATCTACTATCCATCTTTGTTTTGAGATCATTTTAGGATTCGAGACAAAAAATTGAGGAGGATACAAGAGTTAAGTGGGCCGCACTAAAGGAAAAGGTGGGTAGGAAAATTTCTATCGTTAAAACCTCCCAGGATCGACAGTGATCTTTCATGCCATCGATATGGTTCATAATGTCATTCCTAGTGAGATGAACTCAAACCACAAATATTAACATGATTGAAAACTTTTGTGGCCTCACGAATATTTTAATTATGGGAATCCAATCCTCACATTTTCGGCCCATTTGAGTATTGGATACGGCCTTTTTTTTAGCATTATGTCCTAAAATGATCTCACAAAAATAATGGACGGGGTGGACTTCACAAAAATATCATAGTGGGCCTCACCTAGATTTCCAGCAGTGGACTTCATGGGAAAGGCTTTTCCATGAAATCTGGCTCACACCCAGGCCTACTGTGATATATGTGACTACATCCATATCGTCCATCTATATTGAAAGCGTATTTTAGGGCATCATCTAAAAAATAAATTAGCTTCAAATCTTAGATGGACCTTTGTATAGGAAACGGTGGTGATTGACCATTTAAAAATTCTTTTGAGCCACAAAAGCTTTGGATCATGTTGATAATTGTGTCATCCATTCATCTAGCTGTTTGTTACCTTTTCAATATGTTGGATGACAAATAAACATTTAAGAGAAATTCATGAAGTTTTTAAAAGTAGGGATTCCATCACAATTGTTTCATATGAATAAATGTGTCAAAATAATATATTTTAAACATTTCAGACTTTAGTTAAACGAACAAGTTATTCTATATTCATTATTAATTTTCCGGCTTCATCAAACTTTAGATTCAGGATTCAGATTTTCAGATTTTACAAACGGGCCCTTAAGTGGGGTGTCTGCAGTCTCATAATTACAAGGAGAATGTGTACCATGTATTCCATCAACTGCGGGGGTCACAGAACGGCCGATGCTTTGCTTTGAAGCATGTGACCCCTATTGCTACCATCTGTATTTTTTAGAATCCCCTGCCATAATATTATAATAATAGGTAGTCTCAGGATCTTCGGGCAACCGTACGGTTGTTGAAATTGTATCTACCTGGTCTCCTGTCAAGTTAATCGTTTTTAATTCTGCACAGCACCATCTCTCGGTTGTTTTTCAATAAAAAATTTAAAATATTTTTTTGTCTTTTGTTCATATATAATATGTTATTTGGAAAGAAGTTACCTATGGTAAATATGTACGAAACTACTAGCCGTGGGGAGTTTTTAACAGGGGTATTCAATCCTTATTGTGTAGTCCACTGGTGGTTGGATCTGCTTCATTTTTGGGACATGCCCTGTAATGACTTGAAAATACTGATGAATGAATTAAATATACAACACATATATCAAGGTGGGCCCACATTCAGGGCCTCATCCACTGACACAGACTGAGTACTCCCCTTTTCCTGGCTAAGAACGGACAGGGGCTCTACCTTTTCCTGGCTAAGAACAGACAGGGGCTCTAAGGAACCGTAACGAGGTATGGTTTTATTTCAAGGTATAAGCCGAAAAATATTCAGACACATGGCTCAAGTATACCACACTATAGGAAGCAACTGAAAAAAACAGCAGTGATAATGACACCCACCACGGTGGTTAGTTGCCATCTAACCTGTTCACAAGGGGAGAGGATTAGGTGAGACCCAAAATCGACTCCTGACTGTGGGGTTCACAATAATGTATGTTCCTTAAATCCATGTGGTGCAACTGTTTTAAAAGCTACTTTTAGCACATTATTCAAAAAATGAAGCAGATTCAAATATTATGTAGACCATACGATAGGAAACAATAGTGATGAATCCCTACCATTAATAACTTCTTGGGAGCCATAGGACTGTTTATTTGCCATCCAACATGTTGATAAGGTCGCAAAGGTTTAAATGAAGAGACCACACAAATATAATCTTGATCCAAAACTTTTGTAGCCTGGGATGTTTTTAATGGTCAATTACCATGATTTCTGTATCATGATCTTCCTCATGTTTGGATCTGCTTCATTTTTAGGTCATGTCTTAAAACGAGCTTGTAGTACAGATGGACAACGTGAGATCCGACCTTTCACTTAATCCCCTCTCATTCATGAGGTGGTAAGACCCATTATTATTATTATTATTATTATTATTATTATTATTATTATTATTAATTTTTTTCTACTTGGGTACTCTCATACCCACGCACACAACTTGAAACTGATGACCTTAGTTTTGATACTCTTGTGAGTCTACAATTAAGCCATTGCAAGGACCATAAGGCCACGTGGACATGGATGAAGGAAAAATACAAATATCAGCTTGCTCCAAAACTTGTATAGCCCTGAAAATTTTCATTGGTAGGTGTTTAATCCCCACGGTGTGGTCAGCCTTGGAAGTGCTTCAGTTTTGGGCTTGTACCATAAAAAGATATAGAAAAATGGATGATGGTACAGATAAAACATTAGAACTCATACAACAATGTGGCCCCTCGTAGCCTGGTCAGGGATCGGCGTCCCTCAGCTAGATCCCATCCTACGGATCCATTGCCACGGAAGAAATAAAGGATGCAAAGCAAGTCGAAGAGAAAAGAAACAAGAAAGGAAGTGATTGATGCGCGGGAGTCAGCTCCTCCTCAATAACCATAACAACAACCCATCATATCTACTATCTCTCTTAGAAGAATCATGCACGTCCATCAGTCAAGCTCTCCAGATTCACTCCCAAATCATCGTCAACGGCATCCATCACAACGCCTTCTGCTTAGACATACTCATCTCCTTCTTTGCCCTCTCGTCCTCACCCATTGCCCTCAACCATTCTCGCCTCCTCTTCTCCCTCATCAGTCGCCCCCATCTCTTCTTATGGAACACCATGATCCGTGCCTACTCCCGCAGCCCCCATTCCCCTCACCAGGCTCTCCTCCTCTACAAGTCCATGTCCCTCTCCCCTAACCACTTTACGTTCCCTTTCTTGATCAATGCATGTGCCAGATTATCAACTGCCCGACCGGGTATGCAGATTCATTCCCATGTAATACATTATGGTTTCGACTCGAATGTCTTTGTTAGGAATTCTCTCATTCACTTTTACTCTTTTATTGGGGACTTGTATTCTGCACACAAGCTGTTCTACGAAGGTCCTCACCCAGACCTGGTTTCGTGTAACACCATGATGAATGGTTATAACCGAGGAGGCCATCCTGCTAATGCGTTGGGTCTCTTTGGAGAGATGCAAGTTCTGGGTTTGAAGCCCGATGATTTCACCTTTGTTGCTCTGTTTTCTGCTTGTTCCCTGTTAAACGATCCGGGAACTGGCAAGCGGATTCACGCGTTGGTGTATAAAAACTCGAGTTTCTTTGATTCTAATATTCTGTTGAAGAGTTCACTTGTCGACATGTACGCCAAGTGTGGGTTTATGGAAATGGCAAACAGAGTGTTTTGTATGGCAGGTGTTAGTACGAGCACCTTCGCTTGGAGTTCTATGGTATCTGGTTATGCCAGGTCTGGGGAATTTGAGATTGCTCGTCGACTGTTTGATGAGATGCCTGAAAGAGATGCTGTTTCTTGGACTGCCATGATCAGCGGCTATTCTCAGACAGGACGATACAGTGAGGCTTTGGAGCTCTTTTTCGAAATGGAGGGTGCAGGTTCATTACCAGATGAAGTCACCATGGTTAGTGTTCTTTCATCCTGCGCCCAATTGGGTACTCTTGATCTCAGCAGAAAGATTCATCAATACATACAGAAGAGGTCATTTGATCATAATGTCATCCTTTGTACAACTATTGTTGATATGTATGCAAAGTGTGGAAGTATTGAAACGGCACTAGATGTTTTCTATGGAGTCCCAGAGGAATCAAAGACTGTTGCCCTCTTCAATGCAATGATTTCAGGTCTTGCTCAACATGGACTCGGTAAGAAAGCCATGTCAGTTTTCGGGGAAATGCTGCTTGCAGGTTTGAGACCTGATGAGATTACGTTTGTCAGCCTACTGTGTGCTTTGAGTCATAGTGGTCTAATTGAAGAAGGGAAGACATTGTTTGAGTCCATGGTTAAGGATCATGGAATCAAACCTCAAATCGAACACTATGGTTGCATGGTTGATCTTCTTGGGCGAGGTGGGTTTTTGAAGGAAGCACTTGATTTTATTGAGAAAATGCCGATTGAGGTCAATGACCATGTGATATGGGGATCTCTATTGAGTGCGTGCAGAATCCATGCAGACATTGAGATGAGTGAGATTGTGGGTAAACGACTCCTCCAATTGGACCCGGACCATGGGAGTCGCTATGTCTTGTTGTCTAACATTTTTGCTGATGCAAACAGGTGGGAAGATGCTCGACGAGAGAGGAAACGAATGGAAGAGAGAGGCATCCAGAAACCACCTGGATTAAGCTATATAGAGTTGAATGGCCATCTAAACCAGTTTTTGGCAAGTGACATGTCGTGTCCGCAGTCTAAAGAAATGAGTTCGATGCTTAATGAGATGGCAAGACGATTAAGGTCAGCTGGGCATGTTCCGAATACAGTGCAAGTGACATTCGATATAGATGACGAGGAGAAGGAAAATGTTGTTTCTTATCATAGTGAGAAGTTGGCCTTAGCATTTGGATTAATCAATTCAGGTTCTGAGACAACGATACGTATCATGAAGAACCTTCGGATATGTGAAGATTGTCACTCCTCGTTTAAGCTTCTCTCTAAACTTTTTGGAAGGGAAATAATAATGAGGGATAGGTTCAGGTTCCATCATTTTAAGAGAGGTTCATGTTCTTGTATGGATTATTGGTGATATATCTTAGCATTGATGCTAAACTGCAAGCTGATGACCCATGGGTTTGAGTCTGTCCCTTACTGGTACACAAATTGCATTTCAACGTTGAGGTCTCGGGTTATCCATGTTTACTTGTGAACATTATAGAATATAACGTTAACGATCCATTCTATGTTAAAGACAAACTACTTTTAAGTCTTGAGGTGATTAAACTTGCCTAATATAGGTTTAGTTCTCTAAATTATGAAATCCAATCCACTACTCCGGGCCATCAAATAGGATAATCCTATTCCTCTTGACAGAAACACATTAAATTGTTGAGGTTAATCACGGCATATATGGGCTTCTTTGGCCCCTCAAAAGGAAGCATGATGTAGAGCGGGTCGCGGATAATTTAATGGCCAAGATAGACCAGAAAAGACCCGATCAGAGAGGGTGATGATTTGGACTGTTAGAACTTAAAATGGACGTATCTCGCAAACCAGAATGAGTTATGGGACATAAAATATATGATTTTGGGGTAGGACAAGCTACTTTAGCCATCCAACCCTGCTATGCCTGGTTGCGCAAGCCATATTTGTGAAATACCATCAGATCGATGATCATTTCCCAATTTTAATTCCGTTTTTACTATAAGTAGTAAGTTTTAGTTTGATTATAACTCTATATCCGTTGGGCTTTAGGAGTTGCACCCAACGTGAAAAGCACTTAGAATAATTATAAGAACGGCATGATGAAGCCAACTAGGACACTTAGGCCGTGTTTGTTAACGCTGAATTTTTGCACTTAACACGGAATGGGGAAAAATTTTCGTGTTTAGTGGTGTGTGTTAATGCGTTGTTAACGCGAAAGATGGAAAGCGCTAAGTGGTTTTTCACTGAATTCTTTTCGTGATAGGAGTCTGGCTTAATGGTGAATGCAGAATGCGCTCCGTGATTTTTTATTAAACAAAAATTTTTTGCTTCCAAAAGTACCCATTTTCAAGTTACTACGGATTTTTTTTTTCTTTTAAATTGTTTACGCAATACAAAATTAACCTTTAACCTGTGAAACTTCTTTGTGCCCCACCATGATTTATGTATTTGATCCACACCGTCCATCAACCTTTTCAGATAATTTAAGGTGTGATCCAATAAAAGAAGCAAGTTCAATGATTAATCGAACCATAAGGTGGGGATTGAACGTCCACCGTTAAAAACTTCTTGAGAGCTGGAGAAGTTTCGGATCAAGCTGATATTTGTGTTTTCACTTCATCCACGTCTACATGACCTAATGAATAGGTTGGATGGTAAAAAAACATCATAGTGGACCTGTGAATTTTTTTTAATAGTGAAAATCATTATCCCACTGCTATTTTTGGTGTGGTCCATTTGAGCATTGGATCTTCCTCATTTTTGTGTTCATGCCTTAAAATAATATGAGAAAAAGGATTGATGGTTTGGATGTATAAATACATAACGATGGGGCCACCCACAGAACTGCCCATTCGGAGGTAGAGAGGGGCGGGGGTAGTACGCAATCCTCTCTCGTCCTGGACATTGGGGACGCGGATTAGCTACTGAACTGAAGTGACGTTTCCAAATTCTGTGGGCCCTACCATGATGTGTGTTTTGTATCCACACCGTCCATCCATTTGGAGAGATCATATTAGGGGGTGATACAAAGAATGAGTCAGATCTAAAGCTCGAGAGGACAACACCATAGAAAAGATTAGGGGAGAGTGACGCCCACTATTAAAAAGTTCCAAGGGCCAGGGAAGTTTTCGATCAAGCTAATATTTGTGTTTTCCCTTCTTTCATGTCCGCGGCAACATATGAACAGGTTAGATCTCAAATAAACATCACGATTGACCTTGGGAAGGTTTGAACTGTGGGAGTCACTCTCCATAGTGTTTTTTGTGGTGGGGTCCACCCCAGCCGTAGATCTACCTCATTCTTTGGCCCATTCCCTAAAATGATCTCTCCAAATGTATGGACGGTGTGGATACACTGCATACATCATGGTGAGGCCCACAAAACTTCAGGACGTCACTCTAGCAGTCCGTCTGGCTACTCAACCTGTCAGTATCCAATCCGCGTCCGGACACAAGACTTAATGGATTGGCTACTCCCACTACCACCGGCCAATGGCTGGTGGTCGGTGCTCTGTGGGCCCTACCATGATGTATGTTTTTCATCCATGCCATCCATCTATTTTTTTAGATCATTTCATGGAATGGAACAAAAAATTAGGTATATCAAAATCTCAAGTGGGCCACATTATAGGAAACAGTGTTGAATGAGCGTCGACCATTAAAAACCTTTTGGAGGCCATGAAAGTTTTGGATCAAGCTGATCTTTGTTTTTTTCCCTTCATCTGGGCCTGTATGACTTAATAAAAATATTAGATGTCAAATAAACAGTACATTGGGCCTTAAGAGGATTTTAACGATGCATATCCAATCATTATTGTTTTCCTATGGTGTGGTCCACCTGTGATTTTTTCACGCCCCAAACTCAGAAATCGAGCTCTCGAAATTTTCGATCGCCGAATCTGGCGCTGACAGCCTCCGTAGTATCCCATTCTCGGCTCCCGGCACCCATATACCAGGTTCCGATCCTGGGATGCTACAAGGAGGATTTCTACTATCCATTTAATTCGTAATGAGTATAGCCATAACCATAACCCACGAACAATAACCACAAGAACACCATCACAAAATCCACTATGCTCAAAAACTTTGAGTACAAGGTATATAAAGGGAAATACAAGATAGTGCTAATAACAAAACTCCAAAAGCTCGACTGCACGATCCTGCTGCTACTACGCTACGGCTGCGTCCTGATGTCACCTGCACGCATCAATCGTGCATAAGCTTATAGAAAACTTAAAGTGTGGTGTAAGTGTGTGCATAATATAAGCGTGCTCAGAATGCAGGGTTAGAGTAATGTGAAATCATGCTGATGAATACAAGGATACAATCAGCCATACCAAGGTTGTACAGTGCAAGATATGAATGCGATCGGCCATATCCAGACCATGTAATGCGAGATGCAAATCAAGCATGCCAATCCTCATCATATATCAGTACAGTTCTCATTCTGGATAATCACTGGGGTCTAGTACACTCTACGCCAGCTTGCCGTCCCTATTCGAATGCACAACTGGGAGAGCAGAAGAGACCTCACTATCCGCCTGCCAATATCGGGCTCGGCTCATCGATAGCGGGCCGATTCCTCAAGCTGGTCAAACTCAACTTAGAAGTTGCCCCCTCACTCAGGCGGGTAAGATCACACCCCTTTCCAATAGACCACGACACAGTGGGAGATGCGGTCTACTGGTATACGGCCATTGCGCACTCGTGTATCCACTCGGTCTCGACATTGGAGTCATCCTCTAGTACCATCGGATTTAGGAATTTTCACCCAGGGACATCTATGGCGCCCGTATGCTAAAACCAAACATTTTCGGTATCCAATCCAGCGACCCACGATGCATCTGTGGAGGCTATGACCCTGATGTCGCTAGGGCATACGATAATCACAATCATACAAATGCAAGTGCATGAGTCACACTACCAGTCATGCAACAGTCCTACGTGTGTCATGCACTAGGGCAACTCCACCTACCAGGGAGCCCATAAACAGTTCGCCCGAAGGCATATGCTATGATCAGTCACTTCTCATATCAGTCATACATATGATGCGTATGATAATGAATCATGGATCTATACTAAACATGTATATAGAGATGGGCTCTGTGTATAACTGAGATGGGCCTAGACGACCTACTTACTACAAGTATGGGCCTATTAGTGGGCCTTAGGGAGTGTTACAATGTGGACATTTAACCAACATTTTACCTACAATGTGGACGTCTAACCATCATTGTTCCCAAGGCATTACTTACTATAAATATCGTTATATGCCATGGAGGGATCACGCATTGCAATGGACCTACTTGCACTCAATTGGGCCTTAAGTACATCAATTGGGCCGTATCATATGGGCCTTACATTCATCAAATGGATCACCTTAATGAGCCTCACCAATGGGCCTTAAGTCCTTTGCAATGGGTTATAACCCATGGGCCTTAGAATTCATTAAAATGAGCCCAATCACATGAGCTTTATGTACATCAAATGGGCCTAATCACATAGGCCTTATATATACCAAGGTGGGCCTCAACAATGGGCCACAAATACATCAAATGGGCCTACCAAAATGTTTATTTTCTACCCAAAAAATGGGCCATTGTAATGTTTAATGCCATCCAAATCTGTTAATAACGTTACGTGGGCCAGGGCCCACAGTGATGGACGGCGTGGACACAATACATACACTAAGTGGGGGCCACCGTCCACTGCCGTGGACGGACGACGTGATTGAAATACTTACATCACAGTGGGTGTCACCACCCACTGTTGTGGATGGTGTGGTAAGCCACACATACCACAGTGGGTCCCATGTAGGGCCCACCAAAGTGTTTATTTACAATCCAACCCGTCCATTATGTGTGCCCCACAAAATTAAGAGTCCAAAACAAATTTCAAGTGGGTCCAAGTTTCATGTGGACCCCAGCAATAATTTTCGAGTGGTTTAACATACCTTTGTATAAACGGTGGCGATGTGGGCCATCTGAGAACTATTCATGGCTGATTTTTTTAGAACCGACGCCTCAACAAAAGGGTTCCAACAATTGGATGGCAGTGATTTAGAACACACAACACGGTGGGGTCCACAACTAGGGCCAATGGGACCCACCCCTTTTTTACGTGCATGCCATGATAACCATGACAACAAGGTGTTTGCCACCTTTTTGTCAAATGTATTTTTTTGTTATCCTAGGTGGGACCCACATTAAGCAGATCTACCCCGTCCATTGTATGTGTCCCACAAAAATAGGGGTCCAAAATAAGTTTCAGGTGGGTCCAAGCTTCTGGTGGACCCAAGCAATCATTTTTCCAAGTTTTAAAGGAAAATACAAGCATTCTTAATGCCACGGCCCGCCAGATAATTGGATCGGTCTCATTTTTCAACTCAACGCCTAAAATGATCCCGAGAATAGAATGGATGGCTTGGATTAAATATATACATCAAAGTGGGGCCATGTTGGAGCGGCCCACCATTTCCCTTCCCTTTTCTTTCTCTCTCTTTTTTTTTTAAAAAAAATATGTGGCCCACAATAAGATGATCCAAATCGTTTAATATGTGTACCCCACGTGGTGGACCGTTCAGTCCAAGTTTAAGACGCATCCAAATTTCAAGTAGGCCCCACCAAGTACTTTTATATGTTTAGGCATGTCCCTACACGATTTTAGATGGTATGGCCCACCTGAGAATCGAATTGGTCCCAAATTTTGGCTCAACGTCCAAAATAGTCTGAGGAAGGTGGTGGACGGCTTGGATTGAATACATACATCAAGTTGGGGCTTGCATGAGTGGCCCATCCCAAAACACTAAAAGGAATCTTTTTTTTTCTTTTTTCTTTTTACCCCTGTAAGTACACGCCCCATGTTATCCATGCCTGCGTCCAGCGTCCAGAGACGCTGGACGGTCATGGATGAACACATGCACTGTGTGGGTCCCACATTCACGTGGCCCACACATCAAGGTAGGTCCCACATGATTGTGGCCCACCAATAATATATATATATATATATATATATATATGCATATATATTAACATAAAATAATATCATTTTGTCTAATATGTAGTGGGTCACACCATTTGATGGATGGAGTAGATTTATCATGAATCGATGGGGCCCACTTCATTTTAGGGGAAGGATAAGGAGAGAAAAGAGAGAGAGAGAGAGAGAGAGAGAGAGAGAGAGAGAGAGAGAGAGAGAGAGAGAGAGAATAAGAGACGGTGATGGTAGGGCCCCGCCACTATGGACCCCACATAATGCAAATCATACATAAAAAATGGGTCCCACCAACAAGTGGTTCCTAAAAAGAATTCAACGGTGGATCACCCACCTCTTGGCTTCCTTCTTGCTCCCCTAGCCTCCTTAGCTCCTTGCCTTTGCTTTGGACAGTGGATGATGGACCTTTGATGGTGAGGATGAGAGATGAGAGAGTGGGCCACACTTGTGATTTGGAAGAGAGTTGGGAGGCTTGGACGTATGTAAATTTTTTTGCTAGGGTGATTTTGAGAAATGAGAGAGAATAATAAAAGATATAGTTGGAGTGATGGGTGTAATTAATGAAGTATGGGTTGGTTTGAAAAATGGGTAAAAGAGGGATGGTTATGGTTGAAATTTTTGTAAAGTGAGATGGTGAGGTGGAAAGAGAGTTGACTTGAGGGAAAAAGGAGGGATGGGGCTTGTACTTGAGGTATGGTTGTACTTTAACATTGATTGATGGGACATCTCGTAGAGATTCCCTCGTAATTCACAACGTGCGGTGTTTTCTTCGAATTGAACACAGACTAACATCTTTTAGACTGAGTATCAGGTCGGTGTGCGAGTCGCGGCATTAGAACCGCGGCGACGGCGCGGTCGCTAAGGTATAAGTTTCAATTTTAACCGTCTTTGACATACAGGTCTCAGCTTAAGATCGCGCGCAAACATCAGAAAGTGGTCGAGGATTGCCGAATTCGACTGGAAGGATCGCGGGAGTCGACGGAACAGTACGAACTAGGATACGGGTCTTACAGATTTATATCCCTCTAATTTTTGGGATGAAGCACTAGAATGATCTTTAAAAATGGATGAATGAAATGGATGAAACACATACATCATGAAGGGGCTAACAGAGCACCAACCAGGGAGTAGCCAATCCGTCTCAGATTTCCTACAAAAGGCTTTCACAGTAAGTTCCTACGCTGGAAACTTAGGTGGGGCCTACTGTGATGTTTGTGGGAAATTTATTCCATCCATCCGTTTTTTGAGATCATTTTAGGACTTGAGAGAAAAATTGAGAAGAATCCAAGACTGTAGTTGGCCACAATAAAGGAACATGTGTACAGGAAAATTCCTGCGGTTGAAGTTCATGGCATAGACAGTGATGTTTATATACCATCTATACCGTTTATAATGTCATTCATACTGGGATGAAATGAAATAAAAATATTATCCTAATTCAAAGCTTTTCTGGCCACACAAATATTTCAACTCTTGACGTTCAATACTCACATTTTTGGCCCCCCTGAGTATCATATACGGTTCATTTTTGTCCTTATGTCCTAAAATGAACTCACAAAATGGATAAATGGAGTGGATTTCTCACAAACATCATGGTAGACCCCACCTAAGTTCCCAGCGCAGGAACTTGATGAGAATGCCTTCCGCAAGAATCCTCGTCCAAGTCAGGGACTGAATTGGGAAGCGGATTGGCTGGTGTATTGAAGTAAGCAAGTTCTGTGGGTCCCATCATGATGTATTTGTTATATCCAAACCATTCATCCATTTTGCGAGCTCGTCATAAGACTTGAGCTGAAAAATAAGACATATATAAAGATAAACTGGACCACACTGCAAAAAGCAGTAGGGGATTGAACGTGTACCATTGAAACCCTTTTGGGTCACAGAAGTTTCAGATCAATATGAAATTTATTTTTCCTCTTTATCCAGATATTTTTGACCTTATGAATACATTAGATAGAAAATAAATGTTATAGTGGGCCATGCGAATTTTTTAACAGTGAAAATCATTATCCCACTGCTATTTTTGGTGTGGTCCATTTGAGTTTTGGATATGATTCATTTTGTTGAAAATGCTTAAAAATAATCTTGAAAAAATTTATGAACGGTGCGAATATAATAAATACATTATTGTAGGGCCCATGTAACTTTGATATCCATTGAAACCTTCGTACAAGGCGGCATATCCACGTATCAAGGCTACTCCCTTAGTCACCAGCCTGGTGGGTGAGTGTTGTGAGGCCCCATGATGTATGTGTTTCATCCATTTAGTTCATTTATTTTTTACATGTCATTTTAAATCTCTATCCCAAAAAATTCCACCACACTTATACATACAAATCATTAATTTACAATTTGTATTCATGAATAATGATATTTTAATTTTCTATTTAGTATTTTATAGTTTATTTGAATTAAATAGAATAATTTTATTTTCATTTAATAAAAAATAATTTCTTTATAATGTAAAATATTTTCAAAAAGGAGATAGGGGAAAATGTGTCAAATCAACATATTTCAGACGATTCATATGTTTGTTAACAAACAGATTGTTTCAAATTCAGTACTTAATTTTCAGACTTCAGCCATGATTATCAAACAAGTTTTTTGACTTCAGATTTCAGATTCAGGCTTCAGATTTCAAATTCAGGCTTTAGACTTCAGATTTAATAAACGGGGCCTTACTACTTTGGCCAAAAACATTGCCCACTAGTATACATCACGATCATCTATAAATAGTAAGTTTACTATTTATAGTAAGTTATGAATTCTAGGAGTTTTAGTTGTAGTTTGATTTTGAAATTTCTTCCATTGCTTAGTATTCATATTTAAAGGGGTTGTGAACTCGTTTATTTCATTCATCAATCAATTTTGAATTTTACAAAATTTATTTTCTATTTTCTTGTTCTTTTCCTCGTGGATTCGAGAAGTCTCTATGAGGAGTCTAGAGAAGTTCTGTGGATTCAGAACAGTTATTCCCTTGAGGAAGACAGTGCTCGACCTCACGCCCTTCCTTGTGTTAGGGAACAATCCTATGGACGGTGCTACATGGGATAATCTTTTAACAGCTTTTGAAGCAGCACAACGAGAGAATCGATAAACCATGTGAGGACTGCAGGCTTCCATCAATCATATGGCGGATTGCATAATGGAGGCCCTAGGGAAGCTTTGTGTTTATAGTGGTAATCTATCACCAACTATTGGTGGAACTCATAATCATCGCAGAATAGTGCCAGCAATGAACCAAATGATCATTCCTAAGGAAGCAGGATCTAGCGATGAGGAGATCAACGACATAGTCCTCTAATATACCAGACAAGGTGGCGATCGAGTAGATCGTACAGATATGGAGTTTAAGATGAGGGTCGATATTCCTAGCTTCAATGGCCAACATTACATTGAGGATTTTCTCAATTAGTTTTCTGAAGTTGAGCGATTCTTCGACTATATGGATATCCTTGAAGCAAAAAAAGGTCAAACTTGTGGCATATAAGTTGAAAGGCGGAGCTTCAGCTTGGTGAGAGCAACTACAACTTACACGGACGAGACAGACGAAAGCACCAATCTGCACATGGCAGCGGATGAATAAACTACTATGCTCACGATTCCTCTCTAGTGACTATGATCAGGTACTATTCCAACAATACCAAAATTTTCGGCAGGGTAGTCGGACGGTGAGAGATTAGGTAAAAGAATTCTACCACTTGGCGGCTCATAACAATTTGGCTGAAACTGAATCACAGCAAGTTTTCTAATTTAACGGTGAATTACGTATGGTGATCCAGGATCGGGTTCAGATGCAGTCTGTTTGGACGATGAATGATGTAATCAAGTTGGCTACCCGAGCAGAAGTCTAACTTGAACATTTAAACATACGGACATATCCTACCACTGGGGTTACTGCAACAGGTTAGCCCTAGGGAGCTCCACAGCCCAGGGGGAAGGAGCCCATAGGAGTACACACTCAACCTCTTACACCTGTGAATCGAGATCAAAGAAGCGAGCAAGGTAGGGCCCAAAGGGATGTATCGACTGCTGCTGGCCCAAGCAGGATCTCGAACTCCTATGCTCGGCTAAGGCCGGACAATTGCTTTCGTCGTGGCCAACCGGGTCACCTATCAAATACTTGTCCCCAACAACAAGTGACGAACTTCTCCATCAATAATGGTAGTGTTGAAAATTTCGATGAGGATCCAAGTACTAAGAAACCAGAGCACGCCATAGAAGACGAGACAGATGAGCCAGGTTGGGTTTAATAGAATCATGGCGAATCACTCGTCGTGAGGTGACTATTGTATGCACCAAGGAACGAAGTACACCCACAATGACATAACATTTTCTGAACTAGGTGTACGGTGAATTGAAAAGTCCGTAATGTGATCATCGATAGTGGGAGAAACAAGAAAATCATCTCTAGGGTGATGGTAGAAAAATTGTAATTAAAAACCGACTGTTATCCCTCCCCATATATAATCGGTTGAATTAAGAAGGTTAATGAAACAAATGTAACTGAACAATGCACCATATCCTTTTCAATTAACAAACATTATAAAGATGAAGTAGTATGCGATATGATTGACATAGATGCATGTCACATACTACTCGGTCGACCCTGACAATCCGACTGTGACGCCACTCATAAAGGACAAGATAATGTGTACATTTTTGTCAAGGATATCCGAAAAATCATATTAGCCACTATGGATCCAGAGGGACCACTCGAAACTTCTAAAGTGGAGGGTCGTTTCCTCTTAATCATATGGGACTTCATAGAGAAATCCAAATAAATAGGACAAGCCTATGCACTAATTGTAAAATAAAAAGAACTAGATCCCACCAACATCCCTGATGAACTAAAACCCTTACTGCACGAGTTTAAAGAAATTTGACCTGATGACCTTCCGGATGGATTACCTTCCATACGAGATATCTAACACCATATCGACCTTGTCCCTAGGTCCAGCTTACCCAATTGTCCTCACTATCGGATGAGTCCGAATGAGTACGAAATTCTAAAGGGGTAAGTGGAGGAACTAATCCGTAAGGGTCTTATCTGAGAAAGCATGAGCCCATGCACCGTACCTTCTCTATTAACTCCTAAGAAGGATGGGAGTTGGTGCATGTGTGTCGACAGCCGAGCTATCAATGAAATTACCATAAAATACATGTTTTCCATACTATGGTTGGATGATATGTTGGACATGCTTGAGGGTGTGAAATTGTTCTCTAAATTGGATCTAAGGAGCGGCTACCATTAGATTCGAATACGGTTGAGTGATGAGTGAAAGATGACCTTTAAGACCAAGAAGGGTTGTACGAATGGATGGTCATGACCTTCGATCTTTCAAATACGCCTAATACATTTATGAGGTTGATGAACCAAGTTCTAAAACATTCATTGGGCAGTTTGTTGTGGTTTATTTTGATGATATTTTAATATATAGTCAAGACGAAGCCACTCATATGAAACACATCAAGAAGGTCCTTCAAGTGTTCACTGAAAATAAACTGTATCTCAATTTTAAGAAAATGCGGCTTCATGACTGTCACAGCCCAAACCAGGAAATCGAATTCATAGGAATCCCGATCGTCAAATCCAGTGCCGACAGCCTCCGTAGTATCCCATTCTCAGCTCCTGGTGTCCATATGCCAGATCCGATCTTAGGATCCTACAAGGAGGATTTTTTTTATATATTTAACTCGCAATAAGCATAACCATAAGATTACCCAATTCACAAAGGCAACATCATCATCACATATCCACTAATATAATCAGTTGAATACAATGCTAGAGGGAAATACATAAATAAAAATCAAGCTCCATAAGACCGTTGTACGCTCTAAGCTCAACACTGTTGTAACCTAACATGACCTGCAAGCATCTATCGTGCATAAGCTTATAGAAAGCTTAAAGGGTGGTGTAAGTATGTGCACAAGGTAAGTGCCAAGTATTCAATACAATGGCATAATCATACAATACCAGAAATACTGATAATCCATAAATCGTAAAATTTGGAATAAGTAGAAATACTGACAAGATCAGGAATTATCAGAGTAAATAGAAATACTGACAAGATCACAAATCATACGATAACAGGGTAAGTGGAAATACTGACAAGTCCATGAGTCATACAATATTAGAATACAAAATACAAATCAACTATGCAAATGAGGAATCATAGATAGCCAAATATCAGATGCAGAGGATGTAATACAATATACATTTCTGATGAGTAACACAAATAGCGTCAGCCATACCTAGATCATATAAATGCAGAAACACAATAACCCAAAATGCCGTATGCCGTGAATGTCATGCAATATGCGGTGAGAATGGAATGACCATACTGAAGTGTGAAGTGGGGATGATATGTACGTAGTATCGTGAGATATGGGGTCCATCACAAGGGACTTCTATCCAAACCAGTCCCATACCTAAATTTAAATAGTTAGACTCAATGTGGTAAACTCCTTATCTTCAGTTAGTTGCGCGCCCTAACCAAAATCCTGACTATTGTGAAGGCACACGTAACAAATAGTTGTGCACTACCAGCCCGAGTGGATACTGAGTGAATGAATGAGTATACAACTCCTGCTCACTAAATCCACATATCAGTACAGTTCATTTATGAGATCATCACCGGGATTTAGTATACTCTAAATGACACTTTCTCTCTCCCAGCAGCACAGTCCATGTGAGCGTAAGAAACCTCACTATCCGCCTGACCAATAGTCTGTCAATACTTATCTGGCACATCGATAGCGGACCCATTCACGAGCTGGTCAAACTTAGCCTAATTATGCCCCCTATGCTCAGGCAGGTAAGGTCACACCCCCTCTCAACCGACCATGACACAGTGGGAGACGTGACCTCCTGGTATTCGACACTCGGACACTCATGTATCCACTCGATCTCGACATTGAGGCGTCCTCTGGTACCAAGAGGGTTTAGGGATTTTCACCAAGGGCCATCTATGAAAGCCTGATGCTAGAATAAATTTTCGGTGTCCTGTCTAGCCATCCACGACACTCATGTGAAGGCTACAACCCTGAAGTCACTAGGGCGTATAATAATCACAACATAATACAAGATGCATGAGTCATACAATCCAGTCATGCATCATTCCTGCGCATGTTGTGCGCTCATGTGAGATAACCTCCACCTATCAGGGAGTCTTATATCATCCTGCCCAATGACATGTACAATAGACAATCACATCCCATAACAAACATGCAGATGATGCATATGGGCATGTATCATGATGCTATGCTATCACACACTCATAATCGATATCAATGATCGACCTCAACAATGTGGACATTTAACCAACATTGCCCCCAAGGAATGGCCCACATAGAATCAAACGTATAATGGGCCCATGGCCTCACACAAGGGCCTAATATATAACACAATGGGCCTCATTCAAGAGTTTAATGTACATCACGATGGGCCTCTCACATGGGCCTAACATATGTTACAATGGACTCCATCGCCTAACCCTCAATGCATCACAATGGGCCTCATCACATAGGCCTCATATACATCACATTGGGCCTTAAACACGGGCTGAATATACATCACAATGGGCTTCAAATATGGGCCGCATATACATCATATTGGGCCTCGACAATTAACCTCGATATCTGAGCTGGACAATAAGAATCGACAATCAGTCACGATAATCAACCTCGATCGCTAATCGACGATCGGACTCGACAAGTGGAATTGATCGATAATCGGCCTCGATAATCGGAATCGACAATCGACATCAATGAGAATGGCCTAACAAGGCTTAAGGGAAGGTCACAATGAGGACATTTACCTGTCATTGTCCATTAATGTGGACATCTAACAAACATTACTCCCAACAAGTGGCCCACATAGGGCCAAACATACAGTGGGCCCATGGCCTCACACAATGGTTTCATAATCAAGTGGGTCGCATCACATGGGCTTAATGTACATCGCTATGAGCCACATTATATGGGCCAGAAATACATCTCAATAGGCCTCATCATATGAGCAGGAATGTATCACAATGGGCCTCACTAAATGGGTCGAAAATACATCATAATGGCCGCGGGCCAAGTATACATCTCAATGGGCCACGACCCATGGGCCCTAGTACATCATAATGAGCCGCAACTCGTGGGACTCAAATACAATAAGTGGGTTGCATCAATGGGCTTATACACCTCAGGTGGGCCTCGCTCATGGGCCTCAAATACATAACATGTGGGCCCTACACATGGGCCTTATACACATCAAATGGGTCACGTATCTAAGCCTTGAACACATCAAATGGGCCACGCGTCATGGGCCCAATACATATCACAATGGGCTTGCATCATTGGGCCACACTAATGAGCCTCATACACATCAAGTGGGTTGCATCAATGGGCCGCACAAATGCACAATAGGTAGGCCATGCACATGCAGCACATGGGCCCCAACAGATGATTAGTGTGGATATAGAATGCATACATCTAGTGGGTCACACGTCCCACGGACAGTGTGGATCATACATAGAGGCTGACCCTATATGACATGTATGGTTAGGATGGAACATATGAGATAGGCTTTGCTCATGGGTTTCAAATACATTACAATGGGCCTTAACCCATGGGCTTTAAATACATCTCAATGGGCCTCAACCCATCAGCCCTGATATATATATATCATAATGGGGTGCTTGCACTAGACGACGTGGATTAAAATACATCCTGGTGCATCCCATCGAAATAGTTGGACAGTAGGGATATAAAACATATATATCATGTGGGATCCATGTGTACAACGGATGCATTAAGGTGGGCCTTACACAGATGGACTGCATGGAACGAAATGCATATGTCACGTGGGTTCCACATCCCACTACCAGAGATTGGGCGGTGTGGATAAATAATTACATCATGCTGGCCTACACTGCATATGGATGGTATGCTTATACAACACATATAATAATATATAATAAGGAGGGCCCCACCATTCAGTAGTTGCTAGACAGTGTGAATATAGAATGCATGTATCAAGGTGGGCACATCGAATGGACCACAAAATACATCAAAGTGGGCCCGATCATATGGCTTTATACATATATGAATCAACTGGACCACACTCCAAATAGTGGTGGCGACAATGATTTTCACCATTAAAAAATCATACAGGGCCCACCGTTAGGTATTGGTTTGGAATCCGACCTATTCATGAATTTACATGGAGATAGATGAAGTGAAAGCGAAGACATCAGCTTGATTGGAACTACAGTGGCCCTTAAGAAGTTTTGAAAGGTGAATGTCACTGACCCCTCTATTTTTAAATGGTGGGGTCTACTTGAATTATAGATCTATCTCATTTTTAGTCTCAAGCCTTAAGACGAGCTTTCAAAATGGTTGGACGGTTTGGATGCAACACATGCATCATGGTGGGTCCCATAGATGGAAGGCGTGGATGAAATAGGTGGGGCCCACATAGCTTGGTGACGTCACATACACCAGCTATATAGCTGGTGTGTGGCACGCCAGCCATTCCACTTCATAAAGTGGGTCCACACGTGTGGTCCACCATAACATTTATTGTAATGTCCCAAAAATCGGGGGTCGAGCATAAACTCCACTCCCGAGTTGCAGAACATCACTTATGCAACATTTTCAATGATGGATGAATGTCGGCAGCAATATTACATAAAACATGAGGTGGATTAAGCCAGAACAACATATCATACTCCAGAGACAGTTAAATTAGCAAGCGGAAGAATGTGATAGATATATAGAATATATGAACTGTTGTAGGTCTCCAGAGTTTGAACATGTTACCAGGTTAACTAAAAACATGTATACTCCAAAATAGAAAGAAAAGAATATACATGAGTGTGTAAATAAAAGGTAAAATACCAAGTGTATTGACATCTAATCAGTAACCCTGTAAACCCATCGATCAGAACCTGCATATAGGAGGGATCCTCCTCATCATCACCAAGTCTGGCTTTGCTTCGCAAGCATTGCCATTATCTGAAACTGAAATAGAAACTGGTTGGTGTGTACAACACCGTCCCATAACGTGGGAGTGAGTAGCTAACTCAGTAGAATCATAAAGCAAGGGTTAACATGTTATCAAATCAATCATGCCATAATAGTAAAACAAACAATCAGAAACTCCTAGATACTGTGATTAATGCAAGCATGAAATGACATGATAGATGCCCTCACCGACATATTCCCTCATGCGACACCATCTTACGTCCGCGACATGCTTTCTTCCCTTAGTGCTCCACATCTTCCAGGCACATGCAGTGCGATATGAATATGATTACCGAGTTATTATTAGTCCTTTTCATATAGTAGGATTGGGAAACTAAGGTACCTCCCTCATATCAATATCCAAACAATGATCCTGTCTAGGGTCGTCACTCATAGTAGTCTCATATGATGATATATTTCTAAGTCGCTGCAAGGGCTGCCAGGGCTGTTGCACGCACTCGTTGCTCCACTTCCCCATCACCTTATCAATACAGGCCTAGTTTATATCCTTAAGACTGCATCAGAACTCATCGCCCCATGCGGTGTCAAAATAAACTCAAGGTCACTACAAAGGGCTGCCAGGGCTGTTGCTCGCACTCGTTGCTCTACTCCCCCATCACCTTATCATTGTAAGCCGAAAGCAAGAATATAGTGTCCCATACCACCATAATCTGCTCAGAGTAGGGTGCTCACTGGTCACTATAGGGAGGTTTACGGCCCCAGCATAGGCCGACAGCTCGACCACAGTGTCCCATACCACCATGCCCGGCTCATGAGTCTTAGGGGATCGAGGTACCAAGGTTAGAGGGGCTTTCCAATGGTAAGTTTAATACCCTAGGTTCAAGCAGTTATGATGAATACAAGGTGAACATACAATGGTAAGTCGGGTTACTTGATGAGTCTGACTAGCATGAGCACACGTTGAATCGATTGACATGAAGTGCACAAGCACTTCGTGTGACCTAAACACTGCCAATGACTCTAGTACGACTCGGGTTCATCATACACATCCTTCATGGTGAATAGAATCCAACCACGAATTCTAAACTGTTACCGACTGCCTGGACTAGAGTATAGCCCCAAACACATGTAATCTACATCAATAATCATATGAGAAAGACAATTGAAATATAAGAAATTCTAGCATGTTATCAGCATATTATAACATACATCATAAGCAGTTAACTATACACGAGTATTTCACACCTAAGGTAGGCAATTCAAATACAACAAGCATGGAGGAAATCATGTGCATCATCATAGTAGTTGAGAATCCAGTCTCAACGCTAATCTACAACACCATTTACTTAATACTTACTAATACATACATTTATACAAACACTTAGACTATTCAACTCCAACGTACTTGACGTATGTTGATTTCAACATATAATATGATAGCTCCTTATATCAAGGAGTTGTCTAATACACAACAATCATGTTCTTACATTGTAACGCCCGTGAAAAATCCGTACTTGGGCTCGAGTACCAACTCGACCCGAAATCGCGTAAAATTAATTTCCATGGAAATTAAGCGTAAGTTAGCTAGCGCAACGCTAGAGTAGCTGGGAAATAGTCCCTGATCACTTTAAATACGTTCTGCAAGACCCAAATCGAGTAGAACAAACAACTCTACAATACTCTATAACCTCGGATCAAACTCTAAGCAGGTTTGTTCTCTAGACCACTTTGAATTTTTATATTGGATTTAGACCGCGCGTCGAAGGTCCGATACCTCCTATCTTAGACTGTTAGAACCGCCTAGCTGGACTTGACAATCATCTCGAAAATCAAGTCAAATCGATAATCACAGACTATTTCGTTGAACCCGGACTGAAGAGACCGCGAATAGGGACAGATTTGGAATTTCAAATTCAAATCTGGCACACGACTTGACGCGTCAGTATTAAGCGTTCTGACCGTCAGAATTCATCCAGATTACACCCTCAGATCAGGAAAAATTTCTATTTATTATCATGAGACTTTCAGCCCTGATCTACGTGCAGTGACCGCTGAACTGAAATTGGTCCACCACGTGCGATCTGCGAACCCTGCCAGACTGAAAACTTAATACGTGGTACATCTGGTATGCATGAGCTTAAGTCTGATCGCAATCGACCAGGGGACCACCAGAAAGTAACTTTTGGACCGAAACAGCCCCGAAATGGATAGGCACCAAGTAAACTTCGTTCCGGAGCCTATTTCCGGCATTTTTAAGCTTATAAAAGGGGTTGAAACCCTCATTTCTCTCTCCCATCCGAAAATTCCAAACCCTAGAGAAAAGGAGAGAGAGTTTGAGAGAAAGAGAAGAAGGGATTTTTCCCGCTTCCGAGCCACCGATTGCTGCTGCTTCAGCAACTCTTCCCAATCACCTGGCTGGTGATTTCTCCGTTCTTTCAGGTACAAAATAACCCTAGAACTTGCTGATTTAGGGTTTATCCAGATTTAGGGCGTGTTAACTAACGTATTTCGTAAATCAGGTTCTCCTACTGCCGTAGACGAAGCGTACACGCTCCGTTCAAAATCCCGCACCCGTAAGAGACTAGGTGAGGATTTTAGATGCTTTGATTGACGATTTACAACGCTTTCAATGTCGTTTAATAGTAGATTATCGACGACACCTCCATTTGACATGTACAACATGCTCTCCGTTTCCTGTTTCGTAAATTAACGAAGAATATGAGATTTAGGGCATTTTAGTCATTTGTAGGAAGTACGGTCTACATCCATATTTTGCTGACGTGAATGACATGGTTTGTTGTCACATTAGGGAGTTAGGAATGCTTGCATAATTAGTTTGGCGAAGAGATTCGCCTAGTTGCGCACTTTGGGTCGACATACTATATGTAGACTTAAGTGTGTAGTGTATGCGTTTGTATAAAAGCTTGTATTAGTATGTATTGAATTAAATGATGTTATGTAGTAGTTTGAGATTGATTTCTTAGTTAATATGCTGACCTAAATGATTTTCTACATGTTGACTATATGTATGATTTCATTACATGCATGGAATATGTGTGTTGGAAGATTTGCTTAAGTTGAATGTTATAACATGTGTTAACATGCTCACATGATTGTATTTCAATTTCAATACTCTCACTTAGATTGTTGATGTGATTCCATAAATGTTTGAGACTAGACTTAGTCCAGGCAGTCGGTAACCGAGCGAATTCGTGGCTGACTGGTCATAGCCACGAACGACGCGTCGATGAACGTGATTCGTGTTTAGAGTTGGCGGCAGTGGTTAGGCCACGCGAAGTGTTATACGCACTTCATGTCGTTCGACTTGAGATGCGATCGCGCTAGTCGAGCCCGTCAAGCAACCCGACTGGCCAATGTATGTTCACCTTGTATGAGTCATAACTGCTTGAACCTAGGATACTGAACTTACCATTGTAAACCCTGTTAACCATGGTACCTTGATCCACGAAGACTCATGAGCCGGGTATGGTGGTATGGGACACCGTGGTCGAGCTGTCGGCCTACGCTGGGGCCACAAACTTTCCCGTAGTGACCAGTGAGCACCTAGACTCGTGAGCAGATTATGGTGGTATGGGACACTATATTCTAGCTGTCGGCCTACACTGATTAGGCGACGAGCCCTTTGTAGTGACCGCGAGCGTATTCCGAGTCCACGGGAGGCGACGACCCTTCCGTTGCAGTAGAGTACGGTAGGCCTGTATTGATAAGGTGATGGGGGAACGGTGCAACGAGTGCGAGCAACAGCCCTGACAGCCCTTGCAGTGACCTACGAAATATACATCGTATGAGATTACTAGGAGTGACGACCCTAGACAGGATCTGTGTTGGGATTGATACAAGGGAAGTACCTTAGTTTCCCAATCCTGCTGTTTGAATGGACTAATAACAACTTGGAATTCATATCACCATAGCATTGCATGTGCCTGGAAGATGTGGAGCACTCTAGGGAGTGTGGCATGCCGCGGTCGTAAGATGTTGCCGCATGAGGGAGATCGTCTGTGAGGGCATACATCACGTCATGTCATCTTGCATTAACAATAGTATTAGGATTGTCTGATTTACTGCTTTACTATTATCGCATGATTGAATTGTGAATATGCTAATCCTTGCTCTATGATTCCACTGAGTTGATCACTCATTCCCACGTTACGGGATGGTGTTTGCAACACCCACCAGACCCTGTTGTAGATGCAGGTGAGGTCGAGATCCAGGAGGTGGAGTCAGAGATCGACGAGGACCAGGATGAGTTCTCGTATATGCAGTATCACGACGGCTTCCCGTAGGCGACCTGGATCGATGGGGTTTCAGTGGGACTATTTTGAACACTTTATTTTTGTTCACTTGTATGTATATGAGGCTCAGAGATGTAGTCATACTTTGGAGACAGATGAGATTTACTTTGTTTTCCATACAGTGATATATATATTGTTTAGTCTTCCGCTTGCTTTTATCACTGGATCTGAAGTATGAATTGCAGTTTTGGTATACTTTTACTCATGTGAATGCTTTAAATCAGACAACATTAAATCATAACCATTTTTGTTGCATAAGTGACGGTCTGGAACTCGGGAGTTGAATTTATACACGACCCCCGATTTTCAGGGTGTTACATACATTCAAAACATATGGCAGGCATAAATCATATTGATTTAGGCATTTCAACAAACACTTAGTCTACATAGCATATGTCAGCCAATATGTGCATTAGGGCGAATCTCTTTGCCAAACAGATCATACGCGTATAACTAGTATAAGTACACGGTAAATACTCATGGCAATTATACCGGTAAAATACGTATGTATACAGTATTTCTTACAAATACCCAAAATTCCCTAAATCTCATATTCTTTGTACGTATTCAAATTGAAAAACAGATAGCATGTTCTACATGTCAAAAAGCATCCTGATCAGCAATCTACCATTAAACGGCATTGAAAGCTTTGAAAACAGGTAATCTAAGCGTCTAAAATCTATACCTTTCGCCGTAGAATAGAAACTCTACGCTTCGTCAACGCCTGTATGACGACCTATAGCACAAGACACATCAGCTACGTCACTACTTGTATCGAAGGAATCCCTAAATCAGGTTGAGGTTAGGATTTTCTTACCTAGAATGAAGTCGGAATCACCAGAATAGCGATGTAGGTGGATGACTTTGACATTTGAAGCAGCAGGGAAGGATCCCAGGAGGAATCTCTAACTTCTCCCTCACTTTCTCTCTCTTTTCTCTCCTCTCTCCTAGGGTTTTCCCCAAATTCGCATGGGTTAGAAGGCTAAGGGCTTAAGGCCCTTTTATAAGCCCAAACATAACCAAAACAGACTCCAAGTCAAGGTATACTTGGGTTATAGTCAAATCGGGTCTTTCCCGATCCAAAAGAGCATTTCTGGAGGTCCCCTGACCAAACGTGGATGGACTTAAGCTCATGGATATTGGATCCTGATCACATTAAGTTTTCAGTCCGGTAGTGTTCCCAGATTGCACGTGGCGGACCAGTTTCAGTTCAGCGGTCACGGAGACTCGATCAGAGATTCCAAGTACACTGACCTGAGTGGGAAATGTTTCCTAATCCGAGGGTGTATTTGGGTCAGATTCCGACGGTCTGAATGCTTATACTTAACCCGCAAGCGAAACGTGCCAGATTTATTTAAATGACATTTAATTTTTAATGAATTTCACTCTTTTTCACACTCCTTGCTCCAGACTCAATGAAATAGCCTCAGAACATCAGTTGGGCTTGATTTTTGAAACGATTGTTAAGTCCAACAAGGCGGTCATAATGGTCTAAGATGGTAGATATCGGACTTTCAACGCGCGGTCTAGATCCAATACAAAGTTTCAAAGGGTTCCTGAGAGCAAACGGGTTTAGAGTTTGATCCTAAGTTTTAGGGTAACGTAGCGTCAACGATTCTATAGGTTTTGGGTCTTATAGATCATATTTAAAGTGGTTGGTGCTAATTTTGCAGGAAATCTAGTGTAGCGTTGGCTAATTTACGTTAAATTTATAAAGAATCAGGTTCTAAATGATTCATTTGGCTTTGGAATTGAGTTCTGAGAGATTAACAAGGTGTTATGGTTGACCCATTGCCTAAGGACGTCTAACACCAGGTTGCGTGTTGGCAAGGTCATACGGACCCGGGCCCACTGTAATGTTTAATTCTCACTCAACCTATTGGTATGGTCACATAGACCTGGGGCCCACCAAAATGTTTATTTATAATCCAACCCGTTAACAGGGTCACACGGGCCTGGATGACACGGAGAAATAAATTTTATATTAATCCAAAACTTCTGTCCCAAACAAGTTTCAATGGCTAACGTTCAATCCTCACTGCTTTTGCAGTGTGGCCCACCTAACCAACAGGTGGATTGCATGGATAGAACACGTAAATCACAGTGGGTCCCACCGTCCAAACAGTGGACTGTGAGGACATAACACATACTCCACGGTGGGCCTGCCTCCAGCACACATTGCTGCGTGCGTCAGTAGCGTCTGCAGCAGCATGCGCTACTGCCTTCTTAGTATTTGATTTATATATTTTTCTTTATTTTGAAATCAGGGTATTTCTGTGGTTTTTCATAGATGGGCCCCGCGTCAGGTGAATCCAACTTAGCCATTGGTTTCAGCAGCTCAAGACAGACCCATTAAGCCCAATATTCAACGTATTTCGGTGCATAAAACCTTCAGAGTGGGTTTTCAATGGTCGAGAACACTATTTGTTATGCTATGGCCCACTAGAAATTCGGATCAGCATCATTTTTCAGCTTAACGCCCAAAATGATCTGAGGAACGGAATGGACGGCTTGGATTAACAACATGCATCAAGGTGGGGCTTGTATAAGTGGCCCACCCAAAACCAAGCTAAAGTGTGTGTCTATATATATAAAATCTTTTTGGTTGCTGCCAGTTCACCCACTATCCATACTTTCATGAAGACGTCTAGCATCCAGGGATGGTGGACGGACTACCTACCTTTGTTAATCAAGGTGGGTCCCACATGGGCGTGGCCCACATTTCATCAAGGTGGGTCTCACATGAACGTGGCCCACCTGATTTGAATCTATCTGATACTTGTGTTTTTCCACCACCACAAGGTAGGGTTGTAAGACCCGTATCCTATACTGTACCATTTCATAGACTTCCGCGGTCTTACCGGTCAAATTTCGGTAACCTTCGACCCTTAACCGATATTCACGCGCGACCCTGATTCATATGCCGTCAACCTGCATCGACTCAACCCAAGACCATTACCATAACGACCACGCCATCGCTGCGGTTCCGATGTTGCGACTTGCGCACCGAGACGATACCCTGGTCAAGAGATGTGGGCCAACGCTCTGTGTGAGGAAAACACCGTGCGTTGCGAAACCCAAGAGAATCTCTACGAGATGTCACATCAATCCATCAATCCATCAATCCATCACATGTCAAGTACATGTCAAGTACACATCACCTTTCACCTTTTCCCAAGCAAGCCTCAAAAGTCAAAAGTTCTCTTACACTCCCATGCCTTTCTTACACAAAAGGCCACAAAAGTTAAAAAGTTCTTACACACATCTATCACTCCATCCATCCATCACCCATCTCTCTCTCTCCCTTTTACAACTTTCTCCCTCTCATTTCTCAAAGCCTCAATTCGAAGCAACAAAGCTTCAAACGTATGAGCCTCTCCCTCTCTTTCAAAAACTCTAAGGTGGCCCACTTTCCTACCCCATCATCTCCCATCCTAGCCATCCATTCCTCATCTCATCCATTGAAGTTGAAGCTAAGGTGCTAAGAAACGCATAGGAGCAAGAAGATCGGACGGTGGGTGCATGATAATAGTAGTTTTCCTTATTTTTAAGATGGGCCAAGTGAGGCCAACCGATCAATGGTTTAGATCTCACTCGGGACCCTAAGTTGTGGCCAATGGACCACTTTGATCGTCATGATCATCCATGATGGGGCCATTCTCCATAGATCCCATCATGATGTTTATTTCATTATATTTAAAGGTCATATAGACTGTTCATATTGGTGGAGAAAGGATCTCCACCGTTGAATCCGATTTTTATTAGTTCCATGTGTAGAAGGACCCATTTTATAGTATGATCTCTTATAAGGGAGGGCTCATAGTGGCGGAGCCCTCCATCACAAGCGTGTCCCACCCTCTATTTCTCTCTCTCTCTACTTTATTTTCTTTTTTAAGATCATATTGTGTTTGTGTGGCCCACTTGAATGGACCCCACCATGAGGCTTTTATTTTACTCAAACCATCAAGTGTGGCCCACTTTATGTGCAATGGACCCATACTATTTTCCATGAGGTGGCCCACCAAATCAGGGCCCACATCAATGTATTATTTTTAAAAAAATAAATACCCAACCATCCCGCGTCTGAGACGCTGGACGTCCTTGCCAAAAGAAAAAGCAAAAAAGGGGAAGGTTTGGGTGGGCCGGCTCATGCAGGCCCCACCTTGATGTATGTGTTAAATCCACACCGTCTATCCTGTACACCAACTCATTTTAGGCGTTGAGCCAAAAGATGGGATTGATTAGAACTTCTGGTGGGCCATAACTGAGTAGATAGTGATCTCCACCATCTAAAGTTCCCCAGAAATTTTCTATACGTTGGAAAATGTCCAATCTTGGACTAGTTGGGCTTGTTTTGAGCCACAGAACGTAATGGATGGGCTGAATTCGGTTGATGTGGGCCCCACCTCTGAAAAATCATAAAAAATAGGTTTTCTTAAAAAAAAAAGGAAAGGAGTACTGCAGCTGCGCTGACTGCGTCCGTGCAGGAGCTGCTGCCAGCACCGTGGGCAGTAGAGCCAGGGACCACGGCTGCTTCCGTGGGCCCCACCATGATGTTTATTTATAATCTAATCTGTTCATGAGGTGGGTCACCCCCAGTAGTGGGCCCCCTCCAAGTTTCAATTGAATCCAAAGCTTAGGTGGCCCTCAACACAGGAAATAGTGGTGATTTAGTGGTTGCCCTTGAAATTCTTTTTGGGTCCACAGAAGTTTCGATCAAGTTGAAATTTGTATTTACCCTTCACCCAGGTCTGAGTGACCTTACGAACGGTTTGAATGACATTTAAACATAAGAGTGGGCCCCACATGGAGCCCATAGGGATGTGCCTGTTTTGCTTCCACCGTCCGTTGGACGGTGGAGCCCACCTTATGTATGTGTTTTATTCACGCATCCACGTGCGGGCGCGTGTGTGTGTTTTCTGTGTGCGTATGTGTGTGTGTATATATATATATTATATTATATATAATATTGTATATACTATAAATATATTATATATAATTTATGTATTATATTATTTATAATGTACATGATGGTGGGCCTTCATGTGGGCCCCCACCATGATGTATGGGTTGCATCCAATCCATCCATCCATTTGGAAAGCCCATTTTATGGCATGGGCATAAAGAATGAGTCAGATCCATAGTCTAAGTGGACCCCACCTTGGCATGTTATGAGGCCTATCTTAAATATATCTGTAGTAGTCCATTAGGGCCCACTTTGATGTGGATGTAAGGCCTATGGATTTAGGCCCATTCGATATATAAGGCCTATGGATTTAGGCCCATTTGATTTATATAAGGCCCAGGGGTTTAAGCCCATTTGATTTATATAAGGCCTACAGGATTAGGCCCATTTGATATGTATAAGGCTCACGAGGTTAGGCCCATTTGACGCAACCTAAGGCCCACGGATTATGACCCATTGCAATGCACATAAGGCCCATTGGTGCAGCCCATTTATGTGGCCCATTTGATGAATAGAAGGCCCATATGATATGGCCCATCTGATATATATGTAAAGCCCAATGGTATGCACCTAAGGTCCATTGCAATGTGTAAACCCAACTCGGATTATGTAACGATGTTTAAGACAATCGTGCCTTGGGAGCAATGTTGGTTTGACGTCCACATTGCTAGTGTAATGCTGGTTAGATGTCCACATTACGACTCTCCTTAGGGCCCAGTGTTAAGCCCGTACTTATTGTGTATAGGCCGTCTAGGACCATCTACATTGTAAGGATAGTCCATCTCATTATAACATGTTCCATGACTCATAATCATACGCATTATATGTGTGCTTAATATAAGAAGTAACTGGTATATGCCTTCGGGCAGATTATTTATGAGACCCCGATTAGGCGGTGTTGTCCTGCATGAGTGCATGACACGCGCAGGATTTGCTGCATGATTGGATAGTGTGATTCATGCATCTCGTATTGTGTGATTTGGTTACTGTATATCCTAGCGACATCAGGGTCATATCCTCCACAGACGTATCATGGTTAGCAGGATTGGATACCAGAAATTTTATTCTGCATGGAGTGCTATAGATATTCCTGGGTGAAAGTCCCTAAACCCTTATGGTACCAAGAGGTTGCTCCAACGTCTAGACCGAGTGGGTAGATGAGCATTGAGTGTCGAATACTAGATGGTTATGCTCTCCACTGTGTCGTGGTCGGTTGGAAGGGGGTACGACCTTACCCGCCCGGGTGTAGGGGGCAATGCTAGGCTGAGTCTGACCAGCTCGAGGAATGGGTCCGCTATCGACGAGTCGAGCCCGATATTGGCAGACGGATAGTGAGGTCTCTTTCACTTACCTTATTGCGCGTGATGTGACGACGATCTGGTTTAGAGTGTACTAGACCCCGGTGATATCTCAGATTTGAGCTGTATTGATATGTGGACTTAGGTGAGGATTGTATGCTTGACTTGCATCTTGCATCGCATAGCCTTGGTATGGCCGACATCCTTTATGCTTTGTATCGCATAGCCTTGGTATGGGTTATGGTTTTCATGGATCCATCTGCATATTCCGCATTACTCTGATACTACATGATCATATTACTACCTTACGCACACACTTTCACCACCCTCTAAGCTTTCTATAAGCTTATGCATGACCGTTGCGTGCAGGTGACGTTGGGGTGCATCAGCGCTGAGGCAGGAGCACTTGCAGATCATTTTGGAGTTTTTTTGTTCCCTACCATTATATTTCCCTTTATGCTCATTGTACTTGTAAAGTTTTTGATCATAGTGGAAATGTAATGGAGTTCTTGGTTGTTGTTTGTGGGTTATGCGTTTGGTTATGCTTATTACGAATTAGACTGACGTTGAAAATCCTCCTCGTAGCATCCCAGGATCAGAACCTGGCAAATGGGCGCTAGGAGCCGAGAATGGGGTTTTACGGAGGCTGTCGGCGCCGGATTCGGCGATCGGGAATTTTGTGAGCCCGGTTTTCGAGTTTGGGTCGTGACAGAAGTTGGTATCAGAGCATAACTTAGGAATAACTGAGAATAACATTACATATTTGCTATGAGTGTAGAATGGCTAAATTCCAAAGTTCGAATAGCTTAGCGACCTTCCATTATTGGCCTTTAATGTGTGTGCCTTCGAGAGCTTTCCAGTTGATAGGCGCCTTCGTTCTTTCCTGTAGGACATGGCGCGTGGGAGAGTTACCCGATCAACTCCCGCACCACCACCTGAGGATCCCGCTCCACAACCTGCGGCTCCTGCATTACCACCTACGATGCCCGTTTCACCACCTGAGATTCCTACCGCCCATCCTGAGTATCCTGCTCCTCCACCAGAGACCGGTGCGGAGCAGACTGTATCCGTGAGTGCCTCCCAGTTGCAGCGATGTTACAGGCTTTGATGGATGCACTTCAGGGACAGGGCAGGCAGCCAGTTGTTTCACTAGCACAGCCAGAGTAGGAGCGCGCGAGTGCCCTCCTTCGTGAGTTTCAACGGCTCGATCCGCCGCGTTTTCAGGGTGAACCGGACCCGACGGTAGCTGAGAGATGGCGCACCAATGTGGAGAAGATATTTGAGACTATGGGATGTACGACTGAGCGACGAGTCAGATTAGCCGTATTTCTTCTCCACGGTGGGGCTGAGCATTGGTGGACATCAGTCTCTCGAGTAGCAGGCGCCGATTTTTTATGGACATGGGAGGATTTTGTGGATCAATTTGACTGACAGTACTTCCCTGATCACATCCGATGACAGCGAGCGTTGGAGTTCGAGGCCCTGGTGCAGGGTGATATGACAGTGGCTTAGTATGCAGCTCGTTTTGTAACACTGTCCAGATTTGTACCTTACCTAGTAGATGATGAGGAGTGGAGAGCCCGCCGCTTCGAGGATGGCTTGCATTACGGTCTTCGCGACTGTGTTATTGGCATGAGCTCCCGACTTTTGAGGAGGTGGTACGGAAGGCACAGATTTTTGAGACAGAGTGGGTCGGTTCTCAGTCTGATCGCGGTCAGAGGAGAGACCGGAAGAGGCAGGCTTCTTCGCACCAGCAGCACCTCTAACACCACCTCAGAGGCAGTTCACCGACACTTATTTTAGTGTGGTGCGACGGGACACCATTCGTGGGAGTCTCTCAGCCCCCAGCAGCAGCAGAGGGGCCCACAACAGCAGAGAGGTCCACAACATCCTCCACCACAGCCACAACAGAGACCCCCACAACAGCTCCCACCACCGAGACCACCTCAGCAGTAGCATCAGCATCACCCTCCGAGACTGCAACAGCAGAGGCAGCAGTTTTGACCACCTCTGCGACTCCATCAGCAGCAGCAGCACGCTCAGAGGGAACAGGCACCTCCCCGGGCGGCTCAGGCTAGGTTCTATGCAGCTCAGTAGGACCCACAGTCTTCTGGAGGAGTCGTTGAGGGTATACTTCCAGTGTCTACATGCATTGCACGTGTGTTATTTGATTCCGGTGCATCGCACTCTTTTGTGGCCGAGAGCTTCTGCCGATCGACCGGCTTACCATTGGAGTCTTCTTTTGAGAGCCTATCGGTATCGATTCCCTTGGGGAGGACTGCAGTGTTGGGCCGATTTTGCTCGTCTTGCCCCGTTCTGATTGGGGATACCTTTTTGCTTGCCGATCTGTTTGTATTGCCAATGTCCGAGTTTGATGTCATCTTGGGCATGGATTGGTTCGCCGAGTACTATGCCATTTTGGACTACGCCGTGAGGACAGTCACGTTTTGTATACCCGGCGTGCCGCAGTTCCAGTTCGTTGCAGAGCCTAGAGGAGAGCGGTTGTCTTGTTTGATGTCCTGTGCCATAGAGGAGCCTATAGTTGTGAGCATCGACCAGCTGCCCGTGGTTTGGAATTTTTCCAATGTGTTTCAAGAGATTTCGGGATTACCGCCTCGTCGACTCACCGAGTTTCAGATTGATCTCGTGCCCGGTACCACGCCTATTTCGAAGGCCCCGTATCGTATGGCACCATTGGAGTTGCGGGAACTGCAGAAGCAGTTGGACGAGTTGCGAGAGTTAGGTTTTATCCGTCCGAGCAGTTCACCGTGGGGAGCGCCGGTACTCTTCGTGAAGAAGAAGGATGGTTCGTTGAGGCTCTGCGTTGACTATCGCGAGCTCAACAAAGTCACGATTAAGAACAGATACCCGCTCCCTAGGATTGATATTTGTTCGATCAGCTGCAGAGTGCACAGTTCTTTTCGAAGATTGACCTGCGTTCCGGTTATCATTAGATTCGTGTCCGAGATGAGGTAATTCCTAAGACAGCATTCAGGACGCGTTACGGTCATTTTGAGTTTCAGGTTATGTCCTTCGGACTAACCAATGCACCTGTGGTCTTCATGCAGCTGATGAACGGGGTCGTCCGCCCATATCTCGATCAGTTTGTTGTGGTCTTCATCGACGACATTCTGGTCTATTCGAGGACCCGTAAGGAGCATGAGCAGCACCTGGAGATTACTTTGCAGACCCTCTACGCACACCAGCTGTATGCGAAGCTGGAGAAGTGCGAGTTTTGACAGGAGGAGGTGAAGTTCCTCAGTCACGTGGTGATGAGGGAGGGCGTCGCAGTGGACCCCTCGAAGGTCGAGGCAGTGCGTCAGTGGGGCCAGCCCACGACTGGGACGGAGATCTATAGTTTCCGTGGTTGGCGGGCTATTACCGGTGTTTCATTGAGGGCTTTTCTCGTATTACAGCCCCGCTAACCAGGTTGACTCGGAAGGGCGCAAAGTTTATTTGGAGTGACGCCTATGAGCGAGCATTTATGGAGTTGAAGGACCGTCTGACGTCCGATCCTGTCCTCACTCTTCCCTCTGGGAGTGACGGATTTATCGTATTCACTGATGCCTCACATATCGGTTTGGGTGCTGTCCTGATGCAGCACGGGAGACCAGTGGCCTTCGCGTCTCGTCAGCTTAAGGTCCATGAGCTGAACTATCCTACGCATGATCTGGAGCTGGCTGCAGTTGTCTTCACACTGAAGGTGTGGAGGCACTATCTTTATGGGGTCGGGTTTGAGCTCTTCTCTGATCACAAGAGCTTGAAGTACCTCCTCTCGCAGTCTGAGTTGAATATGAGATAGAGGCGCTGGATGGAGCTCCTAAAAGACTATGATTTTGACCTTTAGTACCACCCGGATAAGGCGAACATGATGGAAGATGCTCTCAGCCATCAGCCACGAGGCCTAGTGGCGTATATGATGATTCAGGAGTGGCGGATGCTTGAGGATATCACAGCGTATGATTTTGAGTTCGGCCTACAGTCTTCTATCGTGCAGTTATCGAGCCTGTTGATTCAACCCTTTCTTGTCGCTAGGGTGATCGAGGCTCAGCAGGCTGATGAGTCGTTACAGAGTTATATGGCTGAGGCTACATCTGAGAGTCAGGCAGATTGACAGATTGGTACAGATAGTGGACTTCGCTTCAGAGGCTGATTATGTGTCCCGGATATTCCAGAGTTGCACAGAGATCTTATGACCGAGGCACAGAGATCACGATTTTCTATCTACCCGGGCTCGACGAAGATGTACCGTGATATGAGGCGACAGTACTTTTGGGCGGGGATGAAGCATCAGACCCCAGTTTTGTGGCCGAGTGTGACACGTGCCAGCGTGTCAAGGCCGATCATCAGAGACCTCCTGGTCTTTTGCAGTCATTGAGTGTCCCGATGTGGAAGTGTGAGCACGTGTCGACTGATTTCATTATGGGTTTGTCGAGGACTCAGCTCGGTCATGACGCCATTTGGGTTGTTGTGGATCGTCTGACGAAGTTGGCACATTTCCTTGCAATGCGTGAGACTTGGTCTATGGACTGGCTTGCGAGATTATTCATCGAGGAGATCGTGAGACTGCATGGCGTTCCAGTCTCAATCGTTTCTGACCGAGACTCGAGGTTCACGTCTCAGTTTTGGAGGAGCTTCCAGCGTGCGATGGGGACTGATTTGTAGCTCAGCATCGCGTACCATCCGCAGACCGATGGCCAGACCGAAAGGGTCAACCAGATCCTTGAGGATATGCTTCGGGCCCGTGCGATTGATTTCGGGGGTAGCTGGGATGAGCATCTGCGATTGGCTGAGTTCGCATACAATAACAGCTATCAGGAGACCATCGGCATGACTCCTTCTGAGGCACTATATGGTAGACCATGCAGATCACCGAGTTGTTGGACCAAGGTTGGAGAGCTTCGTCTCCTAGGTCCCGAGCTTGTGCAGGAGACATCAGAGGCTATTAACATCATCAGGCAGAGGATGTGCATAGCTCAGAGCTGGCAGAAGAGTTTTGCTGATCGTCGGCGTCGTCCCTTAGAGTTTGATGTAGGGGACCATGTATATCTCAAGGTCTCGCCATGAAGGGCGTAGTTCGATTTGGAGCGAAGGGCAAGCTTGCTCCCAGATTCATAGGACCTTTTGAGATCACTGGGTGCGTCGGCGCTGTGGCCTATCGGCTTGCCTTACCATCTCAGTTGTATGACGTCCATAATGTTTTTCACGTCTCCATATTGAAGAAGTGTGGGTCAAACATAGTTCCCGTTATTGATTGGCAGCCATTAGAGGTTCGTGAGGACGCTTCTTACATTGAACAGCCAGTCTGTATCCTTGATTGGAAGGAGCAGGTTCTCAGAACCAATGTCATTCAGTTGGTGAAGATTCAGTGGGGTCACCATTCTGTAGAGGAGGCGTCTTGGGAGTGCGAGGCCGACATCTCTTTGATGATTGATCATGTATTGTATTTTGTATGCTGTCCCTGATTCTATATGATGATGTTATGTCGCTTCTTCTTCATGAGTAATGCCTAGTTGAGATGATTGTGTAAATTTTGAGGATAAAATTTTTATAAGGAGGGGAGAGCTGTAAGACCAGTATCCTAGACCGTACCGTTCAATAGACTTCCGCGGTCTTACCGGTCAAATTACGGTAACCTTCGACCCTTAATTGATATTCACGCGCGACCCTGATTCATATGCCGTCAACCTGCATCGACTCAACCCAAGACCATTACCATAGCGACCACGCCATCGCTGTTGTTCCGATGCCGCGACTTGCACGCCGAGGCGATACCCTGGTCAAGTGATGTGAGCCAACGTTCAGTGCGAGGAAAATGCCGCGCGTTGCGAAACGCAAGAGAATCTCTACAAGATGTCACATCAATCCATCAATCCATCACATGTCAAGTACATGTCAAGTACACATCACCTTTCACCTTTTCCCAAGTAAGCCTCAAAAGTTAAAAGTTCTCTTACACTCCCATGCCTTTCTTACACAAAAGGCCACAGAAGTCAAAAAGTTCTTACACACATCTATCACTCCATCCATCCATCACCCATCTCTCTCCCTTTTACAACTCTCTCTCTCATTTCTCAAAGCCTCAATTCCAAGCAACAAAGCTTCAAACGTATGAGCCTCTCCCTCTCTTTCAAAAACTCCAAGGTGGCCCACTTTCCTACCCCATCATCTCCCATCCTAGCCATCCATTCCTCATCTCATCCATTGAAGTTGAAGCTAAGGTGCTAAGGAACCCATAGGAGTAAGAAGATCGGACGGTGGGTGCATGATAATAGTAATTTTCCTTGTTTTTGAGATGGGCCAAGTGAGGCCAACCGATCAATGGTTTGGATCTCACTTGGGACCCTAAGTTGTGGCCGATGGACCACTTTGATCATCATGATCATCCATGATGGGGCCATTCTCCATGGATCCCATCATGATGTTTATTTCATTATATTTAAAGGTCATATAGACTGTTCATATTGGTGGAGAAAGGATCTCCACTGTTGAATCCGATTTTTGTTAGTTTCATGTGTAGAAGGACCCATTTTATTGTATGATCTCTTACAAGGGAGGGCTCATAGTGGCGGAGCCCTCCATCACAAGCGTGTCCCACTCTCTATTTCTCTCTCTCTCTACTTCATTTTCTTTTTTAAGATCATATTGTGTTTGTGCGGCCCACTTGAATGGACCCTACCATGAGGCTTTTATTTTACTCAAACCATCAAGTGTGGCCCACTTTATGTGCAATGGACCCATACTATTTTCCATGAGGTGGCCCACCTAATCAGGGCCCACCTCAATGTATTATTTTTTAAAAAATAAATACCCAACCATCCAGCGTCTAAGACGCTGGACGTCCCTGCCCAAAGAAAAAGAAAAAAAGGGGAAGGTTTGGGTGGGCCGGCTCATGCAGGCCCCACCTTGATGTATGTGTTAAATCCACACTGTCTATCCTGTACACCGACTCATTTTAGGCGTTGAGCCAAAAGATAGGATTGATTGGAACTTCTGGTGGGCCATAACTGAGTAGATAGTGATCTCCACCATCTAAATTCCCCAGAAATTTTCTATACGCTGGAAAATGTCCAATCTTGGACTCATTGGGCTTGTTTTGATCCACAGAACGTAATGGACGGGCTGGATTCGGTTGATGTGGGCCCCGCCTCTGAAAAACCACAAAAAAAAAGATTTTCTTACAAAAAAAAAAAGGAAAGGAGTGTTGCAGCTGCACTGACTGCGTCCGCACAGGCGCTGCTACCAGCGCCGTGGGCGGTCGAGCCAGGGACCACGGCTGCTGCTGTGGGCCACACCATGATGTTTATTTATAATCCAATCTGTTCATGAGGTGGGCCACCCCCAGTAGTGGGCCCCCTCTAAGTTTTAATTGAATCTAAAGCTTAGGTGGCCCACAACACAGGAAATAGTGGTGATTTAGTGGCTGCCCTTGAATTTCTTTTTGGGCCCACAGAAGTTTCGGATCAATTTGAAATTTGTATTTACCCTTCATCCAGGTCTGAGTGACCTTACGAACAGTTTGGATGGCATTTAAACATTAGAGTGGGCCCCACATGGAGCCCACAGGGATGTACCTGTTTTGCTTCCACCGTCCGCTGGACGATGGAGCCCACCTTATGTATGTGTTTTATTCACGCATCCACGTGTGGGCGCGTGTGTGTGTTTTCTATGTGTGTGTGTGTGTGTGTGTATATATATGTATATATATATATATATATATATTATATTATATATAATATTGTATATACTATAAATATATTATATATAATTTATGTATTATATTATTTATAATGTACATGATGGTGGGCCTTCATGTGGGTCCCCACCATGATGTATGGGTTGCATCCAATCCATCCATCCATTTGGAAAGCCCATTTTATGGCATTGGCATATAGAATGAGTCAGATCCATAGTCTAAGTGGACCCCACCTTGGCATGTTATGAGGCCTATCTTAAATATATCTGTGGTAGTCCATTGGGGCCCACTTTGATGTGGATGTAAGGCCTATGGATTTAGGCCCATTCGATATATAAGGCCTATGGATTTAGGCCCATTTGATTTATATAAGGCCCAGGGGTTTAGGCCCATTTGATTTATATAAGGCCTACAGGATTAGGCCCATTTGATATGTATAAGGCTCACGAGGTTAGGCCCATTTGATGCAACCTAAGGCCCACGGATTATGACCCATTGCAATGTACATAAGGCTCATTGGTGTGGCCCATTTATGTGGCCCATTTGATGAATAGAAGGCCCATATGATATGGCCTATCTGATATATATGTAAATCGTAATGGGATGCACCTAAGGTCCATTGCAATGTGTAAACCCAACTCGGATTATGTAACGATGTTTAAGACGATTGTGCCTTGGGAGCAATGTTGGTTTGACGTCCACATTGCGAGTGTAATGCTGGTTAGATGTCCACATTATGACTCTCCTTAGGGCCCAGTGTTAGGCCCGTACTTATTATGTATAGGCCGTCCAGGCCCATCTGCATTGTAAGGATAGTCCATCTCATTATAACATGTTCCATGACTCATGATCATACGCATCATATGTGTGCTTGATATGAGAAGTAACTGATCATAGTATATGCCTTCGGGCAGATTGTTTATGGGACCCCGATTAGGCGGTGTTGCCCTGCATGAGCGCACGATACGAGCAGGATTTGCTGCATGATTAGATAGTGTGATTCATGCATCTCGCATTGTGTGATATGGTTAATGTACGCCCTAGTGACATTAGGGTCATAGCCTCCACAAACGTATCGTGGTTGGCAGGATTGGATACCAAAAATTTTATTCTGCATGGGGTGTTATAGATATCCCTGGGTGAAAGTCCCTAAACCCTTATGGTACCAAGAGGTTGCTCCAACGTCTAGACCGAGTGGGTAGATAAGCGTTAAGTGTCGAATACCAGATGGTTACGCTCTCCACTGTGTCGTGGTCGGTTGGAAGGGGGTGCGGCCTTACCCGCCCGGGTGTAGGGGGCAATGCTAGGCTGAGTCTAACCAGCTCGAGGAATGGGTCCGCTATCGACAAGTCAAGTCCGATATTGGTAGACGGATAGTAAGGTTTCTTCCACTTACCTTATTACGCGTGATGTGACGGCGATCTAGTTTAGAGTGTACTAGACCCTGGTGATATCCCTGATTTAAGCTGTATTGATATGTGGACTTAGATGAGGATTGTATGCTTGACTTGCATCTTGCATCGCATAGCCTTGGTATGGCCGATATCCTTCATGCTTTGCATCACATAGCCTTGGTATGGCTTATGGTTTTCATGGATCCATCTGCATATTCCGCATTACTCTGATACTGCATGATCATATTACTACCTTGCGCACACACTTTCATCACCCTCTAAGCTTTCTATAAGCTTATGCATGAGCGTTGTGTGCAGGTGATGTTGGGGAACAACAGCGCTGAGGCAGGAGCATTTGCAGATCATTTTGGAGTTTTTTTATTCCCTACCATTGTATTTCCCTTTATGCTCATTGTACTTGTAAAGTTTTTGAACATAGTGGAAATGTAATGGAGTTCTTGGTTGTTGTTTGTGGGTTATGTCTTTGGTTATGCTTATTACGAATCAGACTGAAGTTGAAAATCCTCCTCGTAGCATCCCAGGATCAGAACCTGGCGAATGGGCGCTAGGAGCCGAGAATGGGGTTCTACGGAGGCTGTCGGTGCCGGATTTGGCGATTGGGAATTTTGTGAGCCCGGTTTCTGAGTTTGGGGCGTGACAAGGGTCCACATGACTTGGAGGGTTAGATAAGACATACATCAAGGTGGGATCCATCCGAGTGGGCCACACATCACACAAAAATGAAAAAAAGAGAGAGAGAGAAGCACCCACCTCAAGATCTCTTCGTCCTTCTTCCGCTGGCATGATCTAGAGCTCCAAGGGGACGATTTCAACTGTCAAGATGTTCTTAAGATGGTGGAGATAGGAGGTGGGAAGTGGGCCACACATGGCTTCTCATGGGGAGGCTTGGACGATTCTTGCTTGGAGAACGAGAGAGAGAGAGGGAATGATAGAGAGAGAGAGGTGATGGGAGAGGGATGGGTGAAAGGTGATGGGTGTACTTGTTGTATGAGAAAGTTGACTTTGGAGAGGGGTGGTTGTACTTGGGGATGGTTTCTTGTACTTGATTTGATTGATTGATGTGATGTTTCATAGAGAATCTCTCAGAATTGCAATGCGGCATTTTTCTCGAACTAAACGCGGGCCCACATCTCCTGGCCCAGGTATCGCCTCAGCGTGCGAGACACGGCATTGAAACCGCGACGAGGGTATAGGTCTCAGGTTGAGCCGACTCTGGAAAATGGGATACATCTTAGGGTCACGTGCAACTGCCGATTACAGATCAAGAGTTGCTGAAATTCAACCAGGAGGACCGCGAAAGCCTCCGAAATAGTATGGTTTAGGATACGGGCCTCACAGCTCTCCCTTCTGAATAAAAATTTCATCTTTGAAATTTATAGAATAGACAAGGGAAGAGGGAACATCGACTTATACTAATTAACACCATACAAGGCATAATCCATCTATAAACAAATGGAAATAACATTCTCTAATCTCAGCCTTACGCTCCCAAGATGCCTCCTCAATAGAATGGTGACCCTTACTGAACCAAAGATTCTGGGTCAGAAACGATCAAAACAGGAATACTATGCGACCTTATAATCTCAACGGAAGGGAGTTATGTCAGAAAATCTCTAAGTTATTTGAACTTGGGGATCTAATCATTCTAAGTTCTCAATAATCATCGAGTGAAGGGTAGCTATCAGTAGATATGTGATGTTATCCTCAGGTATTCCCAAGTTATGCTCTGATACCAACTTTTGTCACGCCCCAGACCCAAAAATTGGATTCATACGAATCTCGATCACCGAATCTAGTTCCGACAGCCTCCGTAGTACCCCATTCTCGGTTCCTAGCGTCCATATGCCAGATTCTGATCCTACGATCCTACAAGGAGAATTTTTTTTGTACATTTAATTCGCAATAAGCATAACCATAAGATTACCCAATTCACAAAGACAACATCATCATCACATATCTACTAATATAATCATTTGAATACAATGCTAGAGGGAAATAAATAAATTAAAATTAAACTCCATAAGACCGCTGTACACTCCAAGCTCAACACTGTTGCAACCTAACATGACCTGCACGCATCTATCGTGCATAAGCTTATAGAAAGCTTAGAGGGTGGTGTAAGTGTGTGTACAAGGTAAGTGCCAAGTATTCAATACAATGCCACAATCATACAATACTGAAAATACTGGTAATCCATAAATCGTACAATATCGAAATAAGTAAAAATATTGACAAGATTAGAAATTATCAGAGTAAATAGAAATACTGACAAGATCACAAATCATACGATAACAGGGTAAGTAGAAATACTGACAAGTCCATGAGTCATACAATATTAGAATACAAAATACAAATCAACTATGCAAATGAGGAATCATAGATAGCTAAATATCAGATGTAGAGGATGCAATGCAATATACATTCTTGATAAGTAATACAAATAGTTTTAGCCATACCTAGACCATATAAATGCAGAAACAAAATAACCCAGAATGTCGTATGCCGCGAATGTCATGCAATATGCAGTGCGAATGGAATAACCATACTGAAGTGTGAAGTCGGGATAATATTACGTAGTATCGCAGGCTATGGGGTCCATCACAAGGGACTTCTATCCAAACCAGTCCCATACCTAAATTTGGATAGTTAGACTCAATGTGGTAAACTCCTGATCTCTCTCCAATCGAAATCCTGAACATTGCGAAGGCACACGTAACAAATAGTTACGCAACACCAACCCTAGTGGATAGTGAATGAATGAATGAGTATGCAACTCCTACTCACTAAATCCACATATCAGTACAGTTCATTTCTGGGATCATCACTGGGGTTTAATACACTCCAAATGGCATTGTCTCTCTCCAAGTAGTATATTCCAAGTGAGCATAAGAAACCTCACTATCCACCTAGCCAATAGTCTGTCAATACCTATTTGGCACGTCGATAGTGGACCCATTCACTAGTTGGTCAAACTCAACCTAGCTATGCCCCCTACGCTTGGGCGGGTAAGGCCACACCTCCTCCCAACTGACCATGACACAGTGGGAGATGCGGCCTCCTGATATTCGGCACTCGGGCGCTCATGTATCCACTCAGTCTCGACGTTGGGCCATCCTCTGGTACCAAGAGGGTTTAGAGATTTTCACCCAGGGCCATTTATGGTAGCCCGATGCTAGAAAAAATTTCTAGTGTCCCATCTGGCCATCCACGACATGCCTGTGGAGGCTACGACCCTGATTTCACTAGGGTGTACAGTAATCACAACACAATGTAAGATGCATGAGTCATACAGTCCAGTCATGCTTCAATCCTGCACATGTTGTTCGCTCATATGAGATAACCTCTGCCTATCAGGAAGTCTCATATCATCCTGCCCAATGACATATGCAATGGACAATCACATCTCATAACAAACATGCAGATGATGCGTATGGGCATGTCAGATACTCATAATCGGTATCAACGATCGACCTCGATAATGTGGACATTTAACCAACATTTCCCCCAAGGAATGGCCCACATAGAATCAAACATATAATAGGCCCACGGCCTCACACAAGGGCCTAATATACAACACAATGGGCCTCATTCAAGAGTTTAATATACATCACGATTGGCCTCTCTCATGGGCCTAACATACATTACAATGGACTCCATCACCTGACCCTCAATGCATCACATAGGCCTCATATACAACACATTAGGCCCTAAACACAGGCTGAATGTACATCACAATGGGCCGCATATACATCATATTGGGCCTCGATAATTGGCCTTGATATCTGAGCTCAACAATCGGAATAGGCAATCGGTCACGATAATCAACCTCGATCTCTAATCGGCGATCGGCCACGACAAGCGAAATCGATTGATAATCGGCCTCGATAATCGGAATCGACAATCAACATCGATGAGAATGGCCTAATAAGGCTTAAGGGAAGGTCACAATGAGGACATCTAACCGTCATTGCCTATCAATGTGGACATCTAACCAACATTACTTCCAACGAGTGGCCTATATAGGGCCAAACATATAATGGGCCCATGGCCTCACACAATGGTTTCATAAATTAAGTGGGTCGCATCACATGGGCCTAATGCACATCGCTATGAGCCACATCATATGGGCCAGAAATACATCTCAATAGGCCTCATCATATGAGTAAGAATATATCATAATGGGCCTCACTAAATGGGTCAAAAATACATCACAATGGCCACGACATATGGGCCAAGTATACATCTCAATGGGCGACGACCCATGGGCCCTAGTACATCATAATGAGCCGTAACTCGTGGGTTTCAAATACAATAAGTGGGCCACATCAATGGGCCTTATACACCTCAGGTGGGCCTTGCTCATGGGCCTTAAATACATAACAAGTGGGACCTACACATGGGCCTTATATGCATCAAATGGGCCATGTATCTAAGCCTTGAACACATCAAATGGGCCACGTGTCAAGAGCCCAATACATATCACAATGGGCTTGCATCAATGGGCCGCACTAATGGGCCTCATACATATCAAGTGGGTTGCATCAATGGGCCGCACAAATGCACAATAGGTAGGCCGTGCACATGCAGCAGATGGGCCCCACAAGATGATTAGTGTGGATATAGAATGCATACATCTAGTGGGTCACACGTCCCACGGATAGTGTGGATCATACATCGAGGCTGACCCTATATGACATGGATGGTTAGGATGGAACATATGAGGTAGGCTCTGCTCATGGGTTCCAAATACATTACAATGGGCCTTAACCCATGGGCTTTGAATACATCTCAATGGGCCTCAACCCATGGGCCTTGATATATATATATATATATATATATATATATATATATATATATATATATATATATATATATATATATATATATATATCATAATGGGGTGCCTGAACTAGACGACGTGGATTAAAATACATCATGGTGCATCCCATCGAAATAGTTGGATAGTAGGGATATAAAACATATATATCATGTGGGATCCATGTATACAACGGATGCATCAAGGTGGGCCTTACATAGATGGACTGCATGGAATGAAATGCATGTCACGCGGGTTCCACATCCCACGACCAGAGATTGGGCGGTGTTGATAAATAAATACATCATGCTGGCCTACACTGCATATGGATGGTATACTTATACAACACATATAATAACATATAATAAGGAGGGCCCCACCATCTAGTAGCTGCTGGACGGTGTGAATATAAAATGTATGTATCAAGGTGGGCACTTCGAATGGACCACAAAATACATCAAAGTGGGCCTGTCGGATGGGACACAAAGTACATCAAAGTGGGCCCGACAAATGGGCTGCAACATACATCGAAGTGGGCCCAATCTTATGGCCTTATACATATATGAATCATATCAAAGGGTCAACTGGACCACACTCCAAATAGTGGTGGCAACAATGATTTTCACCATTAAAAAATCATATAGGTCCCACCGTTAGGTATTGTTTTGGAATCCAACCTATTCATGAATTTACATGGAGATAGATGAAGTGCAAGCGAAAACATTAGCTTGATCGGAACTACAGTGGCCCTTACGAAGTTTTGAACGGTGAATGTCACTGACCCCTCTATTTTTAAATGGTGGGGTCTCCTTGAATTATAGATCTATCTCATTTTTAGTCTCAAGCCTTAAGACGAGCTTTCAAAATGGTTGGACGGTTTGGATGCAACACATGCACCATGGTGGGTCCCATAGATGGAAGGCGTGGACGAAATAGGTGGGTCCCACATAGCTTGGTGACGTCACATACACTAGCTATATAGTTGGTGTGCGGCACGCCAGCTATTCCTCTTCATAAAGTGGGTCCACACGTGTGGCCCACCATAACATTTATTTTCCATCCAACGTGTTGGCGAGGTCATACGAACCCGGGCCCACTGTATTGTTTACTTCCCACCCAACCTATTGGTACGGTCACATAGACCTAGGGCCCACCAAAATGTTTATTTGCAATCCAACCCATTAACAGGGTCACATGGGCCTGGATGACGTGGAGAAAGAAATTTCATATTAATCCAAAACTTCTGTCCCAAACGAGTTTCAATGGCTGACGTTCAATCCTCACTGCTTTTGCAGTGTGGCCCACCTGACCAACAGGTGGATTGCATGGATAGAACACATAAATCACGTTGGGTCCCACTGTCCAAATAGGTGGATTGCATGGATAGAACACATAAATCACGTTGGGTCCCACTGTCCAAACAGTGGACGGTGAGGACATAACACATACTCCACGGTGGGCCTGCCTCCAGCGCACACTGCTGCTTGCGTCAACAGCGTCTGCGCTTGCTGCTGCTTTTTTATTATATATATATATATATATTTTGAATTCAGGGTATTTCTGTGGTATTTCATAGATGGGCCCCACGTTAGGCGAATCCAACTTAGCCATTGGTTTCAGCTACTCAAGACAGACCCATCAAGCCCAATATTCAACGTATTTCGGTGTATAAAACCATCAGAGTGGGTTTTCAACGGTCGAGAACACTGTCTGCTATGATATGGCCCACCAGAAATTCGGATCAGCATCATTTTTCGGCTCAATGCCCAAAATGATCTGAGGAACGGAATGGACGGCTTGGATTAACAACATGCATTAAGGTGGGGCCTGTATAAGTGGCCTACCCAAAACCAAACTAAAGTGTGTATACATATATATATATATATATATATATATATATATATATATATATATATATATATATATATATAAATCTTTTTGGTTGTTGCCAATTCACCCACACTATCCATACTTCCGTGAAGACGTCCAACATCCAGGGATGCTGGACGGACTGCCTACCTTTATTAATCAAGGTGGGTTCCACATGGGCGTGGCCCACATTTCATCAAGGTGGGTCTCACATGAACGTGGCCCACTTGATTTGAATCTATCTGATACTTGTGTTTTTCCACCACCACAAGGTAGGGTCCATATGACTTGGAGCGTTGGATAAGACATACATCAAGGTGGGATCCATCCGAGTGGGCCACACATCACACAAAAATGAAAAAAAGAAGAAATATGAAAATCTAGCTTATGGAAACACCCACCGCTTGATCTTCTCGGTCCGTTGGAAAGCCGGTCTCCTAGAGCTTCACTTTGATGGTGGAGATGGGAAATGGATGGCTAGGATTAGAGCTTTTGGGATGGAAAAGTGGGCCTCACAAATGCACTTTTCTCTCCATGGGAAGAGCTTGGACGTGGGTTCTCTCTTACTTGGGATTTGTTGCTTGGGAAATGAGAGAGAGAGAGATGGGATGTAAGGAGTGATGGAGTGATGGGAAGTGAGTGATGGGTGAGGTGAGAGGTTGGTTGACTTTAAAGTTTGCTAGACTTGTGGAGAAAGAAAGCATGGCTACTTTGTACTTGACATGAGAGGTGATTGATGGGATTGATTTGACATGTTGCAGAGATTCTCTTGGGATTTACAACGCGTACTATTTTTCCTCGAACTGAACGCGGGTCCATACCACCTTGTCTGGGTATCGGGTCGGTGCGTGAGTCGCAGTGTTGGAACCGCGGGGACGGTGCGGTCTCCATGATATAAGTCTCAAATTTAAGTCGACTCAAATGTATAGGATACGACTTATAGTCGTGCGCAACGTCGATTACAGGTCGCGGATTGTCGAAATTCGATGGAAAGGATCGCGAGATTCGACGGAATAGTATGGACTAGGATACGGGTCTTACAGCTCTCTCCACCTAATAAAACTTTTATCCTCGAAATTTATACTACCATCGCAGCTACGACATAACTCATATATAAAAAACATAAAAAAGATGGGGATAATGCTCACGAATCTCCGCTTTGCGCTCCCAACACGCCTCATCCACACTATAATGGCTCTACTGCACCTTCACTAAGGGACCTTGGTTCTGAGGACCTGCTCCTTCCGATCGAGGATACGAACTGGTTGTTCAATATAAGAAGAGTCCTCACGAACCTATAATGGCTGCCAATCAGTAACAGGAACGACGTTTGACCCACACATCCTCAACATAAAGACGTGAAAAATGTTGTGTACGCTAGACAACTGGGATGGCAAGGCAAGCCGATAGGCCACGATGCCATTGCGCCCAGTGATCTCGAAAGGTCCTATGAATCTTGGGGTAAGCTTGCCTTTCGTTTCAAAATGAACCACACCCTTCATGGGTGAGACCTTGAGATACACATAGTCCCCAACGACAAACTCCAAAGGACGACGCCGACGATCAGCAAAGCTCTTCTGCCAGCTTTGAGCTATGCGCATCCTCTGCCTGATGATGTTGATAGCCTCTGATGTATGCAGCACAAGCTAGGGATCAAGGAGACGCCGCTCTCTAACCTCGGTCCAACAACTCAGAGATTTATATGGTTTCCCATATAATGCCTCAAAAGGAGCCATACCAACAGTCGCCTGATAGCTGTTGTTGTACCCGAACTCAGCCAATCGCAGGTGCTCGTCCTAACTACCTGAGAAATCAATTGCGCAAGCCCGAAGCATATCCTCAAGGATCTAGTTGACCCTTTCGGTCTGCCCATCAGTCTGCGGATTATACGCGGTGCTAGCTGCAAATCAGTGCCCATCGCTCTCTGGAAGCTCCTACAAAACTGAGACATGAACCCGAATCTTGGTCTAAAATGATCGAGACAAGAACACCGTGCAACCTCACAATCTCATCAATAAACATGTTAGTGAGCCGATCCGTATGTCAAGTCTCATGAATAATAAGAAAATTTACCGACTTCGTCAGACGGTCCACGACAACCCAGATGGCGTCATGACCACGCTGAGTCCTCGACAAACCCATGACAAAATCGATAGATATGTGCTCCCACTTCCACATCGGGACGCTCAGCGGTTCCAATAGACCAGGGGGTCTCTGATGATCGGCCTTGACACGCTGGCACGTGTCACACTTGGCCACAAAACTGGCTATCTAGCACTTCATCCCTAATCAAAAATATCGATGCCTCATATCGCGATACATCTTCATCGAGCCAGGGTGGATAGAGAAACGCGATCGATGTGCCTCGGTCATAAGATCTCGGCATAACTCATGAATATCCGGGACACATAATCGGCCTCTAAAGCGAAGTCCACCATCAGAACCAATCTACCAATCCGTCTGACTCTCAGATGCTGCCTCTGCTCGGTAATCCTGTAACGACTCGTCTGTCTACTGAGCTTCGATCACCCTTGCGACAAGAGAGGGTTGAATCGATAGGCTCGATAACTGAACAATAGATGACTGCAGACCAAACTCAAAGTAGTACTCTGCTATATCCTTGAGCATCCTCAACTCCTGAATCATCATATGTGCCATCAGGCCTCATGGATGACAGCTGAAGGCATTCGCCACCACGTTCGCCTTGCTCGGGTGGTACTGAAGATCAAAATCGTAGTCCTTCAGGAGTTCCATCCAATGCCTTTGCCTTATGTTCAGCTCAGACTGAGAGAATAAATATTTCAAGCTTTTGTGGTCGGAGAAGAGCTCGAATCTCACCCCATAAAGATAGTGCCTCCACACCTTTAGTGCAAAGACAACCGCTGCCAGCTCCAAATCGTGCATGGGGTAGTTCAGCTCATGGACCTTGAGCTGACGTGATGCATAAGTCACCAGCTTCAGGACAACACCTAAGCCAACTCGTGAGGCATCAGTAAATACAACAAATCCATCACTCTCAGAGGGAAGAGTGAGGATAGGAGCGGACGTGAGGTGGTCCTTCAACTCCATAAATGCTTGCTCACAAGCGTCGCTCCAAATGAACTCGACACTCTTCCGGGTCAACCTAGTCAATGAGGCTGCAATACGAGAGAATCCATCAATAAAAAGTCGATAGTAGCTTGCCAAACCAAGGAAACTACAGATCTTAGATGCGTTCTTGGGCTGGTCCCACTAACGCACGACATCAATCTTCGAGGGGTCCACTGCAACACCCTGCCTCGTCACTACATGACTAAGGAACTTCACCTCCTCCTACCAGAACTCGCACTTCTCCATCTTTGCGTAAAGCTGGTGTGCACGGAGGGTTTGTAATGTAATCTCAAGATGCCGCTCATGCTCCTCACGGGTCCTTGAATATATCAGAATGTCATCGATGAACACCATAACAAACTGATCGAGATACGGATGAAAGACCTCGTTCATCAACTGCATGAATACTGCCGGCGCATTGGTCAGTCTGAAGGACATGACCTGAAACTCAAAATGACCATAGCTTATCCTGAAGGCTGTCTTCGGGATATCCTCATCTCGAACCCGAACCTGATGATAACCAGACCGTAAGTCTATCTTCGAAAAGAACTGTGCCTCCTGCAGTTAATCAAATAAGTCATTGATCCTCGGGAGCGGGTACTTGTTTCTGATCGTGACCTTGTTGAGCTCGCGGTAATCTACGCAAAGCCTCAACGAGCCATCCTTCTTCTTCACGAAGAGCACCTATGCTCCCTATGGTAAACTGCTAGATGGATAAAGCCTAACTCGTGTAACTCGTCCAACTGTTTCTGCAGTTCCCGTAACTCTAACGGTGCTATACGATATGGGGCCTTCGAGATAGGCACGGTACCGGGCACGAGATCAATCTGGAACTCATTATGCCAACGAGGTGGTAATCCTGGAATCTCCTGGAACACACTGGGAAAACCACAAGTAACAGGCAACTGGTCGATACTCAAAGTAACTGACTTCTCAACGGCACACGATAACAGGTAAGAAAGCTACCTCCTCTGGGCTCGACAACAAACTGAAATTCTGGCACGTCGGGTATGTAGAACGTGACTGTCCTCGCAGAACAGTCTAATATGGCATAGTACTCGGTGAACCAATCCATGCCTAGGATGGTATCAAACTCAGACATCAGAAAAATGAAAAGATAAGCCGGTAAAAAGATATCTCCAATCAGAACGGCGCAAGATGCTCAAAATCGGCCCAACACTGCGGTCTTCCCTAAGGGCGTCGATACTACCAAACCCTCACGGGCAGACTCCAACGGTAAACCGGTCGATCTGCAGAAATCATCGGTGATAAATGAATGCGATACACCAAAATCAAATAATACACGTGCAATGTATGTAAAAACTGGAAGAGTACCCTCGACGACCCCTCCTGATGACTGAGGGTTCTGCTGGGCAGCCTAAAATCTGCCCTGAGCCTGCTGGGGGAAGTGCAGGTCCCCTCTGAGGTCTCTGCTAGTTTGTGGTTGCTGTGGGGGCCTAACCTGCTGCTTCTGCTGCTACGGGGGAGGTACAAGAGGTTGGTACTGGGGTCGCTGCTGCTGTAGTGGCTGTCATAGAGGTGGATGTGGTGCCCTCGGCTGCTGCTACTGCGGATGGGGACACTCGTGTCTACAATGTTCTGTCCTGCCGCATCCAAAGCAAGTACCTGTAAATGGTCCCGAAGGTGGCGCTGGGGGTACTGCTGGTGCTCGGAATGCTGGGCGGGTCATGCGTCACTGCTGAGAATGATGCTGCTGGTGGGAACTACTAGAGGGTGACTTTCTCTTCCGATCTCCCCTTTGATCACGGGCTCTCTGCACACCAGCCCAATCTGTCTCGTATATCAGGGCACTCTCCACTATCTGCTCAAATGTCGGAAGCATGTGTCTGATCACACGGCTCTTGAGGGCAGGACGTAAGCCGTTCTCAAAACGGTGGGTCTTCCCCCCTCATTGTCAACAAGATATGTCTCAAATCTCGATAATGCGATGAACCGAGCCTCATACTGAGACACTGTCATGTCTCCCTAGACTAGAGTCTCAAACTTTAGTGCCCGCTTCTGTCGTACATGCTCGGGAAAGAACTTTCGGTCAAACTGGTCTACAAAGTCCTCCCAGGTCCACTCGAAATCAGCCGCTACCGATCGAGCCACAGATGCCCACCAATACTGAGCCTCACCTTGTAGAAAAATATGGCTAATGCGACTTGCTGCTGGGTAGTACATCTCATGGTGTCGAATATCTTCTCCACCTTGGAGCACCATATCTCTGCAGCAGTAGGGTCTGACTCACCCTGAAATCGCGGAGGATCGTGCTGTCAAAAGTCCTTGAGAAGGGCGCTTGCACGCTCCTGCTCAGCCTCGGCTGGTGTCACTGTGAGATGCCTCCTCTACCCCTGAAGAATAGTGGTCATCGCCTGCAGAAGCTGGGCGGCACTCACGGGTACGATCGAATCTGCACCGGTCTTAGGTAAAGGAGTGGCATCCTCAGGTTAGAAGGTAGGAATATCTGGTGGTGGAGCAGGAGTAACAGGTGGTAAAGTGGGAGCTGCAGGTGGTGGAGCGAGATTCGCTTGGGTCGCTCTTCTAGTCATAGTGTCCTACAGGAAGGAATAATGGCCTATTAGCCTTGAGAATTCTTGAAGGCATAAACGTCAAGGGTCTATGTTGGAAAATTGCTAAGTCATTCGGACTCGGAACTTATTTATAGTAGATATGTGATGTAATCCTCAGGTATTCCCAAGTTATGCTCTGATACCAACTTCTATCATGCCCCAAACCCAAAAATCGGATCTACGTGAATCCCGATTGCCAAATCCGGTGCCGACAGCCTCCGTAGTGCCCCATTCTCAGCTCCTGACAATCATATATTAGATTTCGATCCTGGGATCCTATAAGGAGGATTTTCTTTATGATTTTTTTTTGTAATGGAGCATAACCACAAGCATAACCAAGTCACAAAACAATATCACCACATATCCACTATATCAAAAAAACTTTAAATACAATGTGGAGAGGGAAATACAAGATGATAAAAAAGCTCCAAAATGGCCTGATACGCGCTCCTGCCTCAGCGCTGCTTCTGTTCAATGACACCTGCATGCAACGGTCGTGCATAAGCTTACAAAAGCTTAGAGGGTGGTGTAAGTGTGTGCATAAGGTAAGTGTCATGTATACAGTATCAAAGTAATGCAGAAACATGCGGGTAAGTTCATGAAAGCTATCAGCTGTACCAAAGCTATATGATGCAAGTCATGAATGCTATAGGCCATACCAAGGCCATGCGATGTGAGACATGAATACCATTGGCCACACCGATGCAATGCGAGGCCTGCATAGCCGAATGTCATATGCGAAATGCAATCCAATCAAGTTGGTACTCATCAAGTACACATATTAGTACAGTTCCTCTCTGGATATCACCGGGGTCTAATACACTTCCTAGTGACTGCCACATCCCTAGCTGTACAGTCAAGCAAGCGGAATAGACCTCACTATCCGCCTGACCAGTAGTCTGCCAATACTTACCCAGCTCGTCGATAGCGGACTCATTTGTGAGCTGGTCAAACTCAGCCTAGCTTATAGCCCCCTCACTCAGGCGGATAAGGCCACACCCCCTTCCAACCGACCACGACATAGTGGGAGACGCAGCTTACTAGTATTTGACACTCGGACGCTCGTGTATCCACTCGGTCTAGTCGTTGGAGTAACTCTTGGTACCAAAAAGGTTCTGAGACTTTCACCTAAGGACATCCTAAGTGCCCACAGTGCTAGAACAAAGTATTTTCGGTATCCAATACGGCCATCCACGATGTACCTATGGAGCCACGGCCCTGATGTCGCTAGGGCGTACAGTGATCAAGTCATACATATGCGAGATGCATGATCACACCGTCAATTCATGCAGTAATCTAGCGCATACTGCGCGATCATGTGGGGCACTCTGTCTCATAACGAATCCCGAAAATGGTCTGCCCAATGGCGTATGCTATGATCAGATACTACTTATATCAAGCATACATATGATGCGTATGAGCATGAGTAATGGGATTATACTAAGCATGTTATAAAGTGATGAATATCAACGAGTATAGGCCTATCAATGGGCCCTAAGGAGAGTTACAATGCGGACATTTAACTAATATTGTAATTACAATGTGGACGTCAAACCATCATTGTTCCTTAGGCTCGGCCGACATAAATATCATCATATGAACCATGGAGGAATCACACATTGCAATGGACCTTAGGTACCTCCTATTGGGCCTTAAATACATCAAATGGGCCATGTCATATGGGCCTTCTGGTTATCAAGCAAGTGGGCCGCATTAATGGGCTTGATGTACATTGCAATGGGCTATAACCTGTGGGCCTTAGAGTACATCACAATGGGCCTTAACCCACGGCCTTAGAATACATCAAAATGGGCCTGATCCCGTGGGCTTTATATATGTCAAATGGCCCTAATCTCATGGGCCTTATATATGTCAAATGGGCCTAATACCATGGGCCTTATATATGTCAAGTGGGCTTAATCCCATGGGCCTTATATATGTCAAGCGGCCCTATTCCCATGGGCCTTATATATGTCAAATGGCCTATTCTCATGGGTCTTATATACACCAAGGTGGGCCTCAATGAATGGCCTCAAATAAATCAACATGGGCCCTGTACACATACCAAGGTGGGCCCACTTGAACCACTGATCTGACTTATTTTCAGCTCAAGCCATAATATGAGCTTACAAAATAAATGGACGGTTTGGATGTAAGACAGTTTGGATGTAACACATTCATCATGGTGGGGTCCACATAAAGCCCCACCATCATACATATATAATATATATAATATATACAATACTATATATAATATAACATATATATATAAACACCCACACATGTGAATAGAGTGGATGGAACACATAAATCATGGTGGGTCCCACTGCCCAAACAGTGGACAGTGCAGATGAGCACATACATCATAGTGGGCACGGTGGGAATATAACACATACCTCACCGTGGGCTCCACCGTTCACCTGGACGGTGGGAGTACAACACATACATCACTGTGGTCTCCCCATGTGTGGCCCACTATAATGCTTACATGCCATCTAACCCGTTGATAAGGTCACGCAGACCTGAATGAAGAGAAAATACAAATTTCAGCTTGATCCAAAACTTCTGTGGGCCTAAAAAGGATATCAATGGTAGAGTTCAATCACTACTGTTTCTTATGGTGTGGGCCACTTGAGATCTGGATCAAGCCAATTTTTGGGTGGGGCCTACTTAAGGTAGGGACCCACCATATGAATGGCTTAGATGGCAAATAAGCATCAAGGTGGGGTGTAACACCCTGAAAATCGGGGGTCGTGTATAAACTCAACTCCCGAGTTCCAGACCGTCACTTATGCAACAAAAATGGTTATGATTTAATCTTGTCTGATTTAAAGCATTCACATGAGTAAAAGTATACCAAAACTGCAATTCATACTTCAGATCCAGTGATAAAAGCAAGCGGAAGACTAAACAATATATATATCACTGTATGGAAAAACAAAGTAAATCTCATCTGTCTCCAAAGTATGACTACATCTCTGAGTCTCATATATATACAAATGAACAAAAATAAAGTGTTCAAAATAGTCCCACTGATGTCCCCTCGATCCAGGTCGCCTATGGGAAGCCGTCGTGATACTGCATATACGAGAACTCATCCTGGTCCTCGTCGATCTCTGGCTCCACCTCCTGGATCTCGGCCTCACCTGCATCTACAACAGGGTCTGGTGGGTGTTGCAAACACCATCCCGTAACGTGGGAATGAGTGATCAACTCAGTGGAATCATAGAGCAAAGATTAGCATGTTCACAATTCAATCACGCGATAATAGTAAAGCAGTAAATCAGACAATCCTAATACTGTTGTTAATGCAAAGATGATATGACATGATGTATGCCCTCACCGACGATCACCCTCATGCGGCAACATCTTACGACCGTGGCATGCCACACTCCCGAGAGTGCTCCACATCTTCCAGGCACATGCAATGCTATGGTGATATGAATTCCAAGTTGTTATTAGTCCATTCAAACAGCAGGATTGGGAAACTAAGGTACTTCCCTTGTATCAATCCCAACACAGATCCTGTCTAGGGTCGTCACTCCTAGTAATTTCATACGATGTATATTTCATAGGTCACTGCAAGGGCTGCCAGGGCTATTGCTCGCACTCGTTGCACCGCCCCCCCATCACCTTATCAATACAGGCCTACCGTACTCTACTGCAACGGAAGGGTCGTCGCCTCCCGTGGACTCAGAATACGCTCGCGGTCACTACAAAGGGCTCGTTGCCTGATCAGTGTAGGCCGACAGCTAGAATATAGTGTCCCAACCACCATAATCTGCTCACGAGTCTAGGTACTCACTGGTCACTACGGGGAGGTTTGTGGCCCCAGCGTAGGCCGACAGCTCGACCACGGTGTCCCATACCACCATGCCCGGCTCATGAGTCTTCGTGGATCAAGGTACCATGGTTAACAGGGTTTACAATGGTAAGTTCAGTACCCTAGGTTCAAGCAGTTATGACACATACAAGGTGAACATACATCGGCCAGTCGGGTTACTTGACGGGCTCGACTAGCGCGATCGCATCTCGAGTCCGACGACATGAAGTGCGTAAAACACTTCGCGTGGCCTAACCATTGCCGCCAACTCTAAACACGAATCACGTTCATCGACGCATCGTTCGTGGCTATGACCAGTCAGCCACGAATTCGCTCGGTTACCGACTTCCTGGACTAAGTCTAGTCCCACACACCTATGAAATCACATTAGCACTATATGCAAATGTATTGGAATTGAAATACATCATGTGAGCATGTTAACACATGTTATAACATTCAACTTAAGCAAATCTTCAAGGCATACTTTCCATGCATGTAATGCAATCATGCATAAGGTCAACATGTAGGAAATCATTTAGGTCAGCATATTAATCAAGAAATCAATCTCAAACTACTACATAACATCATTTAATTCAATACATACTAATACAAGCATTTATACAAACACATACACTACACACTTAAGTCTACATATAGTATGTCGACCCAAAGTGCGCAACTAGGCGAATCTCTTCGCCAAACTGATTATGCAAACATTCCTAACTCCCTAATGCGACAACAAACCATGTCAATCACATCAGCAAAATATGCATGTAGACCGTACTTCCTACAAATGACTAAAATGCCCTAAATCTCATATTCTTCGTTAATTTACGAAACAGGAAACGGAGAGCATGTTGTACATGTCAAACGGCGATGCCGTCGATAATCTACTATTAAACGTCATTGAAAGCGTTGTAAACCGTCAATCAAAGCGTCTAAAATCCTCACCTAGTGTCTTACGGTTGCGGGATTTTGAACGGAGCGTGTACGCTTCGTCTACGGCAGTAGGAGAACCTGATTTATGGAATACGTTAGCTAACATGCCATGAATCTAAGTAAACCCTAAATCAGCAAGTTCTAGGGTTATTTTATACCTGAAAAAGTGGAGAAATCACCAGCCAGGTGATTGGGAAGAAGTGCTGAAGCACTAGCAGTCGGCGGCTCGGAAGCTGGAAAAATCCCTTCTTCTCTTTCTCTCAAACTCTCTCTCCTTTTCCTAGGGTTTGCAATTTTCGGATGGGAGAGAGAAATAAGGGTTTCAACCCCTTTTATAAGCTTAAAAACGCCAGAAATAGGCTCCGGAACGAAGTTTACTTGATGCCTATCCATTTCGGGGCTGTTTCGGTCCAAAAACTGCTTTCTGGTGGTCCCCTGGTCGATTGTGATCGGACTTAAGCTCATGTGTACCAGATGTAGCTCGTATTAAGTTTTCAGTCTGGAAGAGTTCGCAGATCGCACGTGATGGACCAGTTTCAGTTCAGCGGTCACCGCACGTAGATCAGGGCTGAAAGTCTCATGATAATAAATAGAAATTTTTCCTGATCTGAGGGTGTAATCTGGATGAATTCTGATGGTCAGAACGCTTAATACTGACGCGTCAAGTCGTGTGCCAGATTTGAATTTGAAATTCCAAATCTGTCCCTATTCGCGGTCGCTTCAGTCCGGGTTCAACGAAATAGCCTGTGATTATCGGTTTGACTTGATTTTCGAGATGATTGTCAAGTCCAACTGGGCGGTTCTAACGGTCTAAGATAGGAGGTATCGGACCTTCGACGCGCGGTCTAAATCCAATACAAAATTTCAATGTGGTCCAGAGAACAAACCCGCTTAGAGTTTGATCCGAGGTTATAGAGTATTGTAGAGTTGTTTGTTCTACTCGGTTTGAGTCTTGCAGAACGTATTTAAAGTGATCAGGGACTATTTCCCAGCTACTCTAGCGTTGCGCTGGCTAACTTATGCTTAATTTCCATGGAATTTAATTCTACGCGATTTCGGGTCGAGTTGGTACTCGAGCCTAAGTACGAATTTTTCACGGGCGTTACAATCTACCCCCCTTAACAAATAATTTCGTCCTCGAAATTTGTACCTTTTCGTACTCCTTGAGAAGCTGTGGGTAGTTCTTTCTGATCTCGGCTTCTGTCTCCCAAGTAGCCTCCTCCTCAGAGTGATGCGTCCATAGTACCTTCACAAGGGGAATCACCTTGCTACGCAGTACCTGCTCCTTCCTGTCTAAGATGCGTGTCGGTCGCAGGATATAAGTAACATCCTCTCCTAACTGCACCTGCTCCCATCTGATGATATGGGAAGGATCAGCAACGTACTTCTTCAGCATAGAAACATGAAATACGTTGTGGACGCTCGCGAGGGGCGTGGGTAAAGCCAATCGGTAAGCCACTGCTCCCACACGATCGAGGATCTGGAATGAACCAATGAATCGCGGTGCCAGCTTCCCCTTCTTCCCGAACCGAAGGACTCCCTTCATAGGGGAAACTCGCAAAAACACATGATCCCCAACTGTGAACTCTAGTGGCCTCCGTCTCGTATCGGCGTAGCTCTTCTGTCTGCTCTGCGCTGTAAGAAGCCGACGTCGAATAATATCGATCTTCTCTGACATCGCCTACACCAACTCTGGGCCAATCAAGCTACGCTCACCGACCTCTAACCAGCAATGCGGTGCGCGACAAGGTCGCCCATACAGCGCCTCATAAGGTGCCATGCCGATACTCGCCTGGAAGCTATTATTGTAAGCAAACTCCGCATATGCAAGACAGTCATCCCAACTGTCCTTGAAGTCCAATGCGCAAGCTCGCAACATGTCCTCTAGGATCTGGTTCACTCGCTCTGTCTGTCCGTCCGTCTGTGGGTGGAAGGCAGTACTGAACTTCAACTTCACACCCATAGCCTCCTGAATGCGAGTCCAGAAAATAGAAGTGAACCGCGTGTCTCTGTCCGACACGATCTCCAATGGAACTCCATGCAGACGCACAATCTCTCGGATGTACAATCTAGCCAGCTCGTCTGCAGAGTTCGTAACTCTGATCGGTAGGAAGTGCGACGACTTCGTCAATCGGTCGACGATCACCCAAATGGAATCATGTCCCTTCCTCGTCTTCGGCAACCCAGAAATGAAGTCCATGGAAATGAAATCCCACTTCCACTCTGCAATCGGCATAGGCTGCAAAAGTCCAGGTGGTCGGCGATGCTCTGCCTTCACCTGCTGACAAGTGAGACAACGGGACACGAACTTAGCTATATGGGTCTTCATACCTTCCCACCAATACGTCCTCTTCACGTCACGATACATCTTTGTACTGCCTGGATGCATCGCGAGTCTAGTAGAATGCGCAGCCTTGAGAATCTCTCATCTCAAGTCAGGGACATCTGGGACGCATAGGCGGCCACGGTAACGTAAGCCCCCATCTATACCAACTCGCCAGTCGGCGTCAGCAGCATCACTGGCCTGCTCTCGAAGCTCAGTAAGATGCGCATCGTCCCTCTGCGCCTCGATGACTCGGTCATCGATCTGAGATCGCACCTGCACGTGTGCGATGAACTCAAATGGCTCCTCTACGGTGAGTTTCTGCTCAAAGTCTCGCAAAAACTCAACCATATCCCACTCGGCAACCATCAGCGGAGCCGCAAACTCTATCGCCTTCTTGCGGCTCAACGCATCAGCCACAAGGTTCGCCTTCCCAGGATGGTAAGAGACTTCAAACTTGAAGTCCTTCAGCGTCTCCATCCATCGCCGCTGCCTCATATTCAAGTCTCGCTGCTTGAATATGTACTTGAGGCTCTTGTGGTCGCAAAAGAGCTCGAACTCCTCTCCGTAGAGGTAATGTCTCCAAAGTCTCAGTGCGAATATAACGGCTGCCAACTCTAGGTCGTGTGTAGTGTAATTCTCCTCGTGCTTCCTTAATTGTCTCAAGGCATACGAAATTACCCTGTCCCTCTGCATAAGGACACAACCCAAACCAACGCTAGACGCGTCAGTGTATATAGTGTATCTAACCCCTTGCTCTGGCAATACTAGCACAGGGGCGGACGTAAGTCTGTCCTTCAGCTCCTGAAAAGCTGACTCCGCCTTATCATTCCAGGCGAACTTCACGTCCTTCCGGGTCAACTAAGATAAGGGTCTCGCGATCTTCGAGAAGTCCTGAATGAAGCGCCGATAGTAGCCAGCAATACCCAAGAAACTCCTCACCTCGGTGACAGAGCCAGGCTGCTCCCAGTCCTGTACCGCAGCTACCTTAGACAGGTCAACTGCCATGCCATCCTTGGACACCACGTGTCCCAGAAACTTCACCTCCTGCTTCCAGAAGTCGCACTTCTTATACTGTGCGAACAACTGATGCCGTCTGAGCGTATCAAGGACCAAACGCAAGTGCTCCTCATGCTCCTCTCGACTCCTAGAGTACACCAAAATGTCGTCAATGAAGACAACGACGAATCGATAGAGAAAAGGCTGAAATACCCGGTTCATCAGATCCATGAACACGGCCGGTGCGTTCGTAAGACCGAACGACATCACGAGGAACTCTTAGTGGCCAAAACTGGTCCTGAATGCTGTCTTCTGCACGTCCTCATCCCTGACGCGCAGCTGATGATAACCTGACTGAAGATCAATCTTCGAGAAGTACTGCGCTCCTCTCAACTGATCAAATAAGTCATCGATCCTGGGCAAAGGGTACTTGTTCTTCACCGTGAGCTGGTTCAGCCTGCGATAATCAATACACAATTGCATCGAACCATCCTTCTTCTTCACGAATAAGACCGGTGCTCCCCAAGGAGACACGTTAGGCCGTATAAGGCCAAGCTCTAGCAGACCATCAATCTGCGTCCTCAACTCCTCCATCTCACATGGTGCCATGCGATACATCGGCAGTGAGACGGGTGTAGAACCAGGAATCAGATCGATAGTGAAATCAATCTCACGTCGGGGCGGTAAACCAGGGATCTTCCTGAACAGATCCCTGAACTCAGAAACAACTGGCGTCTGATCAAGTACTTGGGCACCAGCGTCGCGTAATAGAGTGGCGTAGCTAAGTATGCGGAAAGGAAGATTTATCCGCACTGAAAATGTGAAGGATGCACCCTCAGGCTCGTACGCTGTGACTATACGAGTCTCGCAGTCAATCTCGGCTCTCGCTGCAGTCAACCAGTCCATGCCAAGAATGACGTCGAGATAAACGAGCGAGGGATCGACGACCAGATCAAGAGTCATCGTCCTACCTCCCAGATCAACCAAACAACCCTCACACATCTGGGTGACATCCGAATAATCTCCATGAGCTCAAAGACTCGCACGCTATCCATAGTGATAGTCTGTAACCCAAGACGCCTGACTACGGCACGCGATATCAAAGAAATCGTGGAGCCAGTGTCCACCATGACAAGAACGGGAGTACCTCCAATATGGGCTGTGACCTCGAAAGCTGAATGCTGGAAAGTCGGCGTCGCAGCTGCCTCAGCTGTCAATGTATGAACCCGAGCCTGCTGTGGCCGGTTCGGCCGCTGTGTCAAGGGCCGTAGAGGCTGTCGGATCTGCGATACCGTAGGTCTGAAAGAAGGATGCGCAGGAGCTGACCGTATAGGTGGTGCTGATATCGCCTGTAGACGTACACGGTCAATCTTCTGCGGTGGCGAGAACCCACTGTCCCGCATCCTCGAAAAGCAGCTCTGCGCCAAGTGGCCCGTCCTCCCACAGTATGTACATGTCAAATCAGGGAGCCGAAACGGTGGTACAGGCGCCGTAGTCCTACTAGGAGGATCAATGCGAGGCCTCTTGCCCGCGAAGGGCCTGTCTGGCAAATCCGGTCGTGGCCTAGAAGCAGCCGGGCCTCGAGATCGCGCAAGTCGATCCACGTCCTGCTCTGCCCGCATGGACATGTGAATCAACTCCACTTAGGAGGGAAAACTAACACAGCACATCTTCGACCGAATATTCGGTCGCAAGCCCTCCAAAAAGCTCCATATGCGCATCTGCTCATCAGCTAGGATCATCGGGACGTACCTGCCCAACTCTGTGAACCGATGCTCATACTCGGTAACTGTCATCGCTGCCTGTCTGAGACGGAGAAACTCATTCTCCCTGTCGTGCCTATAGGTCTGGGGATAATACTTCTCATGGAAGCGGAACTTAAATGCTGTCCACGTCCATACAAAGTCTGCGGCAACGGTCCGCAGCACACTATCCCACCACATGCTGGCCTCTCTCTCAAACAGGAAGGCAGCCAGCTCTACCTGCTCAGCCTCGGTGCAGTGCAACATCCGCAAGATCTTCGACACCCGGTCAAGCCAGTACTTAGCCTCCTCGGGTCTGTGAGAACCCGTGAAAGTAGGAGGCCGCAAGCGCTGAAATCGCTCCAAAAGGCCCCGTGTGTCGGCAGGATTCCCCGCAGGGAAAGCAGGCGGTGTAGGATGAGCCATGCCCTCATCCTGGGCGTATGTATAGGTATCCTCAGCTGGATGCGCAGGTGGTGCAGGTGGAGTAGATGTAGTCACACCCCCACCCTGGTCTAAAGTCCCCACTATGGTGGTCAGAAGCTGCTGCTGCTGTAGCATCATAGCCATCATCTGCTCGAATCTGTCAGGGGGTGGAGCAGGCTGTGGCGGATGCGGTGTGGAAGTAGATGCACGATGTGGCTCTCTGACTGATGGCGTAAATGGCGGTGGTTCATACATACGTTCTCTCCTTGGGCCACCAGAAATAAGAAATCGACCATAAGACGTGTACATTCAATGCGGTTCGTCGACCTGGGATAAACATTGAACGTGCAGATATGGTGCAGCATGCGCAAATCCTCAGACATGTACGTCACCTTGAGGCTATTATTAGGCTGCCATGGAACCAACTTACCGCACAGAAACCTGGTGCGGCGATCTCGTTCACATCTAGTCCTCAGGTTCTTCTCACTAGGATGCACATCACCTAGAGGCACGTTGAGAAGTCGCGCAATCAACCGAACGTCGATCGTAGCCATCCGATCTCTACCAAAAGGGATTTTGAACTGCAAAGGCTCCAAGGTAGGATTCTGGATGCTAGCATAGAAGGCACGAACGGTGCTCACATTAGCACGAGCGAGAGCTTCAAAGATCGGACCCCAATGCGCAGCTTCAATGCGCTCGAACAACAGATACTCACCAAACAATCGTCCATCTACATCCGCCTCAAATAACACTTTGCGATCAGTGTATTGGCCATGAGGCATCTCTGATAAGATTGTTCGTCCAAGGTGTGCATGGGGATCCAAATCCCGCTTCGTACGGCACTCCAGGATTGGAGCTGGACCTGCGGCGGTGCTTGAACTTGCGGCACCACCCCGCAGTCTTCTCGATCGAGCAGGGCGGCTCGACCCAGCCTCGTCTGTTGCGGTTTTCCTCTTACCCATCAAAGATATGATGGATGAGAGTGATAAAAGGCCCAAAATGGCTTCCACGAAAGCCATGGAAAACGGCAAAAATGCGAAGAAGTGGCTGCCCAATCTGAGAAAAGAAAATCTAGGCGTCGTAGAGGGATGCTTCAAGCTTCCCAAGGCTGTAGTTTCAAGGAGAAATACAAACGAAAAGATAGAATGGAGCACCTCACGATTTCAGCTCTATTTGGGGGATTTTGGAGCTCCAAATGGTGAGATCTTCAAGAAGAGGGGCTGCCAACACCCAATAAGTGATGGGTGGTGGTCGGTTTTGGCCAAGGAGGGACCTAGAAGTGCTTTGGGACGCCGGAGTTTGGAGATGATTGCTGAAAATCGAAAATAGGGCTATGGAGAGGGCTGTTTGTGAAGGAGGGGTATGATTTAGGGGTTTTCGTGAGATGGGAGCTACCTAGGGAGGATGTACATATCATTTAAGGGCGTGCGCCCGATTTTCATGCCAAATGGGCCCCACTGGTCGGCGATGCATCGCCCGACCGGCGATGGCATCGCCTGCCAACTTCCAAGTTGGCTGGTGGGACCACATGGGTCTGATCCCCCATGGTCCAAGGGTTCCAAAAAGGTATGTCCCACCCCCTAGTTCATCGTATTTTGGTCTGTATGAGCCCAAACATGTGTTTGGGGATTTTCAGGTCCACATCGCAATCCCGATACCAAACCATATGATGCAGCATATGAATTTGGGGTAGAAGGAGCCATTACATCTATCTAGATCCTTATTTGCTAAAGAAAGTGAAGTTAGAATGGCCTTATGGCCATTTTTCATGAAATTTTACTATTCACTGAAAAATTTTGTGAAAGTACTTATTTGTGTTATTTTCACATTATGTTTGATGCCTAACATGAAATGGATAAGAAAGAAATGAAGGTCGGAGTGTTTAGAGGAGGAATTTTGAAGATTTTTGGCGAAACGGGGTTTTTAAGCCCTGACGATTGATTACAGGAGTCGTGGTCATCCCACGGCCCAAGGATTCACTTTTGTGGTTTAAAACTGCTCATAGGATGTCTCCACCCGACTTCCTACAGCTTAGAAGTGATTCGGGTTGCTTTACGCAACCCGAGATACGTTACAGACTCGATCTTGCGATCAATTCTAATAGACTTCGCCTATCGGTGAATCTGCGATCCTAGAAGTGTTTCTAGACCCATCTCGCACCCACCTAAGTCAAAGGAAGCGACAGCATACGTCGCAAGACCATAACCCAGGCCCAGTATACTCTTATTCATGCTCTGATACTAACTTGTAACACCCTGAAAATCAGGGGTCGTGTATAAACTCAACTCCCGAGTTCCAGACCGTCACTTATGCAACAAAAATGGTTATGATTTAATACTGTCTGATTTAAAGAATTCACATGAGTAAAAGTATACCAAAACTGCAATTCATACTTCAGATCCAGTGATAAAAGCAAGCGGAAGACTAAACAATATATATATCACTGTATGGAAAAACAAAGTAAATCTCATCTGTCTCCAAAGTATGACTACATCTCTGAGTCTCATATATATACAAATGAACAAAAATAAAGTGTTCAAAATAGTCCCACTGATGTCCCCTCGATCCAGGTCGTCTACGGGAAGCCGTCGTGATACTGCATATACGAGAACTCATCCTGGTCCTCGTCGATCTCTGGCTCCACCTCCTGGATCTCGGCCTCACCTGCATCTACAACAGGGTCTGGTGGGTGTTGCAAACACCATCCCGTAACGTGGGAATGAGTGATCAACTCAGTGGAATCATAGAGCAAAGATTAGCATGTTCACAATTCAATCACGCGATAATAGTAAAGCAGTAAATCAGACAATCCTAATACTATTGTTAATGCAAGATGATATGACGTGATGTATGCCCTCACCGACGATCACCATCATGCGGCAACATCTTACGACCGCGGCATGCCACACTCCCTAGAGTGCTTGACATCTTCCAGGCACATGCAATGCTATGGTGATATGAATTCCAAGTTGTTATTAGTCCATTCAAACAGCAGGATTGGGAAACTAAGGTACTTCCCTTGTATCAATCCCAACACAGATCCTGTCTAGGGTCGTCACTCCTAGTAATTTCATACGATGTATATTTCGTAGGTCACTGCAAGGGCTGTCAGGGCTGTTGCTCGCACTCGTTGCACCGCTCCCCCATTACCTTATCAATACAGGCCTACCGTACTCTACTGCAACGGAAGGGTCGTCGCCTCCCGTGGACTCAGAATACGCTCGCGGTCACTACAAAGGGCTCGTCGCCTGATCAGTGTAGGCCGACAGCTAGAATATAGTGTCCCACACCACCATAATCTGCTCACGAGTCTAGGTGCTCACTGGTCACTACGGGGAGGTTTGTGGCCCCAGCGTAGGCCGACAGCTCGACCACGGTGTCCCATACCACCATGCCCGGCTCATGAGTCTTCGTGGATCAAGGTACCATGGTTAACAGGGTTTACAATGGTAAGTTCAGTATCCTAGGTTCAAGCAGTTATGACACATACAAGGTGAACATACATCGGCCAGTCGGGTTACTTGACGGGCTCGACTAGCGCGATCGCATCTCGAGTCGGACGACATGAAGTGCGTAAAACACTTCGCGTGGCCTAACCACTGCCGCCAACTCTAAACACGAATCACGTTCATCGACGCATCGTTCGTGGCTATGACCAGTCAGCCACGAATTCGCTCGGTTACCGACTGCCTGGACTAAGTCTAGTCTCACACACCTATGAAATCACATTAGCACTATATGCAAAGGTATTGGAATTGAAATACATCATGTGAGCATGTTAACACATGTTATAACATTCAACTTAAGCAAATGTTCAAGGCATACTTTCTATGCATGTAATGCAATCATGCATAAGGTCAACATGTAGGAAATCATTTAGGTCAGCATATTAATCAAGAAATCAATCTCAAACTACTACATAACATCATTTAATTCAATACATACTAATACAAGCATTTATACAAACACATACACTACACACTTAAGTCTACATATAGTATGTCGACCCAAAGTGCGCAACTAGGCGAATCTCTTCGCCAAAATGATTATGCAAACATTCCTAACTCCCTAATGCGACAACAAACCATGTCAATCACGTCAGCAAAATATGCATGTACACCGTACTTCCTACAAATGACTAAAATGCCCTAAATCTCATATTCTTCGTTAATTTACGAAACAGGAAACGGAGAGCATGTTGTACATGTCAAACGGCGATGCCGTCGATAATCTACTATTAAACGTCATTGAAAGCGTTGTAAACCGTCAATCAAAGTGTCTAAAATCCTCACCTAGTGTCTTACGGTTGCGGAATTTTGAACGGAGCGTGTACGCTTCGTCTACGGCAGTAGGAGAACCTGATTTATGGAATACGTTAGCTAACATGCCATGAATCTAAGTAAACCCTAAATCAGCAAGTTCTAGGGTTATTTTATACCTGAAAAAGTGGAGAAATCACCAGCCAGGTGATTGGGAAGAAGTGCTGAAGCACTAGTAGTCGGCGGCTCGGAAGCGGGAAAAATCCCTTCTTCTCTTTCTCTCAAACTCTCTCTCCTTTTCCTAGGGTTTGCAATTTTCGGATGGGAGAGAGAAATGAGGGTTTCAACCCCTTTTATAAGCTTAAAAATGCCAGAAATAGGCTTCGGAACGAAGTTTACTTGATGCCTATCCATTTCGGGGCTGTTTCGGTCCAAAAACTGCTTTCTGGTGGTCCCCTGGTCGATTGCGATCGGACTTAAGCTCATGTGTACCAGATGTAGCTCGTATTAATTTTTCAGTCTGGCAGAGTTCGCAGATCGCACGTGACGGACCAGTTTCAGTTCAGCGGTCACCGCACGTAGATCAAGGCTGAAAGTCTCATGATAATAAAGAGAAATTTTTCCTGATCCGAGGTTGTAATCTGGATGAATTCTGACGGTCAGAACGCTTAATACTGACGCGTCAAGTCGTGTGCCAGATTTGAATTTGAAATTCCAAATCTGTCCCTATTCGCGGTCGTTTCAGTCCGGGTTCAACGAAATAGCCTGTGATTATCGGTTTGACTTGATTTTCGAGATGATTGTTAAGTCCAGCTGGGCAGTTGTAACGGTCTAAGATAGGAGGTATCGGACCTTCGACGCGCGGTCTAAATCCAATATAAAATTTCAATGTGGTCCAGAGAACAAACCCGCTTAGAGTTTGATCCGAGGTTATAGAGTATTGTAGAGTTGTTTGTTCCACTCGGTTTGGGTCTTGCAGAACGTATTTAAAGTGATCAGGGACTATTTCCCAGCTACTCTAGCGTTGCGCTGGCTAACTTACGCTTAATTTCCATGGAATTTAATTCTACGCGATTTCAGGTCGAGTTGGTACTCGAGCCTAAGTACGAATTTTTCACGGGCGTTACATGGGGCCCACGACTGGAGTCGTGGGTACCCTGACGTCCGCCTATCCATGGAGCGTAGGCGTTGCCTGCGCCTCTGGCCAGCAGCGGCCGTGCTGCTTCTTTTCTTCTTTTTTTTTGAAAAAAACCTGTTTCTTTGAGGTTTTTTGTATGCGGGGCCCGCTCCAAGTGAATCCACTCCAGCCATTGGATTCTAGGGCCCATAACCCATCCATCAAGACCAATATCGAACTTCTTTCAACATGTAGAAGAATATTTATGAGATTTCAATGGTAAAGATTCAGTTTTCAACGCTATGGCCCACCAGATACTCTGATCAAGCTCATTTTTTGGTTCAACGCCTAAAATGAGTTGGTAAACATGATAAACGGCGTGGATGAAATACATTCATCAAGATGTGGCCTACACAAGAGGGCCACCCGCATTAGCTTGGAACCAAGATAATATTTGTGTTTTCCAATCACGTCCAGCATCCCTGGACGCTGGACAATGTGGGCCTATCACACACACAAGGTGGGCCACCAAATGGTAGGTGGTGTGGGTGCAACACATATAAGTTGGGCCCCACTTTTAGATGGCTTGGGTCAATACATACCAAATGGTGGGATCCATCCAAGTGGGCCACACGGCCATTCCATCACAAAAAAAATAAAAATAAATGAAAAGAGAGGGAGAGAGAGATAGAGTGGGACACGCGTGTGATGGAGGGACCCTGACACTATGGGCCCTCCGTTCCATGATCTACATCATAAATCAAGTGGGTCCCATTACATGTGAGCCCATAAAAATTGAAATCCAAAGGTGGAGATCCCTTCTCCATGAAATTAGACGGTCTAGATGACCCATATACAAGCTAGGAAGGTAAATATCAAGATGGGGTCCATGGAGAATGGCCCCATCATGGAATGATATTGATGATCAAGATGGGCCATCGGCCACATCTTAGGGTCCAAAGAGAGATCCATACCATTGATCGGTAGGCCTCACTTGGTCCATCATAGAAATATGAAAATCTAGCTTATGGAAACACCCACCGCTTGATCTTCTAGGTCCGTTGGAAAGCCGGTCTCCTAGAGCTTCACTTTGATGGTGGAGATGGGAAATGGATGGCTAGGATTAGAGCTTTTGGGATAGAAAAGTGAGCCTCACAAATGCACTTTTCTCTCCATGGGAATAGCTTGGACGTGGGTTCTCTCTTGCTTGGGATTTGTTGCTTGGGAAATGTGAGAGAGAGAGAGATGGGATGTAAGGAGTGATGGAGTGATGGGAAGTGAGTGATGGGTGAGGTGAGAGGTTGGTTGACTTTGGGGTTTACTTGACTTGTGGAAAAAAAAAGCATGGTTGCTTTGTACTTAACATGAGAGGTGATTGATGGGATTGATTTGACATGTTGTAGAGATTCTCTTGTGATTTACAACGTGCGGTGTTTTTTCTTGAACTGAACGCTGGTCCACACCACCTCGTCTGGGTATCGGATCGGTGCATGAGTCACAGCGTTGGAACCGCGGCGACGGTACGGTCGCCATGATATAAGTCTCAGATTAAGCTGACTCAAATGTATAGGATACGACTTACGGTCATGCACAACGTCGATTACAGGTCACAGATTATCAAAATTTGACTGAAAGGATCGCGGGAGTCGACGGAATATTACGGACTAGGATACGGGTCTTACAATTGACCAGCCGGTAAAGGGTTTCAAAAGCGAATGAAATGAAGTTTGTACCATCGAGCGAATCATCGATACAATCGAGAGTTTACGCTCGATCATATCAACTCTTGCTCAATGATATCAAACTCTGTCATAAATGTGACCGTTTTATATCCGTTGGAACCTTTTGCCTATATATAGAGAGGCTTGTCTTTATTACTGGTAGAGAAAGAAGAGAGTGCTTCTGTGTGTTTTAAACTTCATATCATTTATCTTAAGCCCTTTCTCTTAGGGAGTTCATCGTCCAATCCACCCTCATCATTGATATTCAATAGAGTGGATTGGGGAATGAACTTCTTCATTCAAGGATCCTTCAGCTACTACCTTAATGGCAAATCATTAAGCTGGGATGCCTTGAATGCATAGATGATTGGAATCACTCTATCTTCCTAATAGAAAAATCTTTAAAGAGTGGAATTCCATCATAACCTTGACCCGACCTTAAGCCTCGTATTGGTACATCTTTTGTGTTGCGGATCAAGGGAGTTGAAGACTCTTCATCAATAAGAAGGAGATCTTCATCATTGCGCTGAAAGGGACTCATCAACTTATCTGTAAGTATCTAGAGTCCAGAGGACACTTGTGATCATTCCTTTCTAAGATTAGGTCTTAAGTGTTGCTCACCCTTTGAAGTCTTCAAAGGAGGCTTCCGGTGGGAGTGTATGTGTGGGTGCATTGTGTTGACCCTTGCTCTGTGTGGGTATAAACATCTGGTTAGGAGTGAACCAGTAAAACTCTGGGTTATGAGGTGAAACGTGTAAAACCTCTGTTAGGGTCTTAGGGTAAGATCCTTCGCCAGTGTGCCTAAACCGGGTGCTATGTGTTGACCCTTACTCGTAAGAGCATAAACAGTCAGCCTCTAAGTAGGTTGTAAAGGTTGAAGGTGAAGCTGAGTTAAAACCTTAGGTTTGAGGTGAACCATGGAAAACCTCCTTAATGAAATCTTATACACTCAAGGGTTGAGTGTGGCAGCCGGGAGTGGAGTAGACAAGTAGTCGAACCACTATAAAAATGACTGTGTCTGTGATTGATTCTTGTGCTTGAACATTTGTGTGATTATATTAATTACATTCATATCTGATCACACTTCACACACACAGTCACATCCATCATAGACTATAACTGCCTCATGCTTATAAAATTGAATAGTTTTGTGATTGGATCCTCTATTGGGCTTGGATGCAAGTAGAGTTACATTTGAGTAATCCTAAAAATTGCATACCTGTTAGGATTAGAGTGATAGGATTTTTAATATAACTCATAAATCTTTAAAAAGTCCTATTCACTCCCCTCTAGGACATATTGGCATATTTCTGCTTCAACTCAAGCGGTTTCACCCCTATTTTAATCGGTATCAGAGCGGGTCTCTCTTTAAGGGCTTCACCGCCTAGAGAGTGATCTTGAATAAAGTTAAGGAATATGGCCAAAGGAGAGGGCTCATCTGTCACTAGACCTCCAGTATTTGATGGTTCAAATTATGCTTACTGGAAGGTTATAATACATTACTTCCTGAGATCTTTGGATCATGATGTTTGGGATGTAGTTGAAAAGGAATATGTGGTACCATCTGAACAAATTGTACTTGAAAATGAAACCACAATCACTAAACCCAAACCTAATGAAAATTGGACGGCGTTTGACAAAGAACAGCAAACCGCTGAAGCAAAAGCAATGAACGCCATCTACTGTGCCGTGTCCCAAGATATTTTCAATCAGATAAGTATGTGTGGGACATCTACATAAGCATGAGACTTATTGGAAACAACCCATGAAGGCACAAGCACTGTGAAGAGATCGAAACTACAACTTTTAACTTCACAGTTCGAAAATCTCAGGATGGAAGAGCATGAGACATTTATGGAGTTTTTCACCAAATTAAATATTATTTTTAACTCCATGGGTGGATTGGGAGAAAAAGTTTCGGTACCTAAAATATGTAGGAAAATCTTAAGATCTCTACCGGAAGGTTCAATCCCAAAGTAATAATAATTGAGAAGTGTAGGAATATTGATGAGATGAAAGTAGAAGAACTAGTAGCTTCCCTACAAACTTTTGAACTACACTTCACTCAACCCCAAAAATTCAAAAACACTGTCCTAAAAACTTCTAAGAAATTAAAACATGAGGACAGTGAGAGTAAAAAAGAATATGAAGATGAGGAAGTGGCTTTACTGGCAAAAAGATTCAGAAAATTCTTTTAAAGGAATCGCGGCCACCCCTCTAAAGGTAGAAAGGTGGATGACAAACCTCCTATAGGAAAATTTGGGAAAAGAACTAAAGAACCACAATGCCACGCCTGTCAGGAGTATGAACACCTATCTACTGAATGCCCAAATAGAAAAACCATTGGCAAGGAAATGGCTGCCACATGGGATGATATAGAAGAGTCAAACTCAGAAAATAGTGACTCAGAAAGTGATGGAGATAAAAAATCCTTAAAAATCTCATGGTCTCCACTGCTTCGATCATTCCAAATGAACTTGAGAAAGAACAACAAGCCACTGAATCATGTTCATCTAATAATGATGAGTCTGAAGAAGAAGAGGAAGAAGTTGAAAAGGATAAATTGCAAGATGCTTATAATCAACTTAATATCCATAGCATTAAAGTATTTAAACGACTTGGTATATCTGAGAACAAAAAGGAATTGCTGAAATTAGATCTGGACAAAGCTTCAAATATTAATACTCATCTAATTACTGATTTGTAGCAATGTCACTCAGATAATGATAGACTTGAAAGAACTAACATTTCCTTGAAATCTGAGTCAGAAAAATTAAAGAAACAAGTCAAAGAACTGAATGAGGAAAACTTGATTCTTCAGAATAAAAATTATACACTTCAAAATGAATTAGAAGAATCTTGGAAAATAGCCCAACTAAATTGTAAATTTTCCTAGACTGGTGAGAGGTTAGAAAAACTTTTGGGTATGGAAAAATCTGGAAACAACAAATATGGCTTGGGGTATAAAAAGGCTAGAACAAAAACTAAATATGATGCACAACTATTTGGAAAATCTGTTGCATCTAGTAGTAACACCAAACCTATCCCATCTCGTTAGAGTCAGTTTATGAGCTAGACAAAAGAAGTATACAATCATCACCACTCGAGCTAGTTGACAGGATGAAGGATCAGTTAAGTCATGTGGACAAATCAAATAAGAAGAACAAATCTACCACAAGTAAAACTCCTGTCACAAAGTGGGTGGTTAAGGAAAAGATAAATTGCCTTGTTACTCATTCAGATCATTTATCAGGAAATGGGGCTAAATGGTACCGGGACAGTGGTTGCTCAAGACATGTCACAGGTGACAAGTCTCTCCTTTCAAACTCTAAGGATTTTCATAAAGGGATAGTTACCTACAGAGATGAAACCACTGCTGAAGTAATTGGACAGGGAATCATAGAAGGAATCAATCTGCTTACAAATGAGAATGCCTTCTGCATAAAAGGTTTAGCACATAATCTCCTAAGCATATCTCAGATCTGTGATAATGGACATGTGGTAAAATTCAACAAAGAAGAATGCGATATCCTAGATCAATCAGGAAAATCAGTAATTAAGGGTCGTTCCATAAACAACCACTGCTGATTATTAAAAGAGAAGAAAGGAATGATAGAGAGGAGCATTAAGAGTGAAGGAACATGTCCAGATCATGCATCGAAACATTTGTTGAAATGATGCAGTTTTGCAAAGCTCCAAATTAAATACCTGAGGTTCCAGACCTCCTTTTGTATACAAACCTTCAAATGTCTTTTGATTTTGTGTATATATATAGTTTATATATTATTTGGCTAAGAATATCATTGTTTCTTAGAAATTCTAGAAGTATGCTTGAAAAATCATCTAAATTTTGAAATCAGAAAATCTTTCACCTTGGATATGACTTTCCGATTACATCGAACAAGTATCGATACAATTAACGACCTTTCAGAATTTGAAAAGCCGTATGATCATTGATGACATCTGAGACAAAATTGATATAATCAATCTGTAACTTATCGATAGTATTGAAACAATGATTGATAAGATCGACAAATGGCGCCCAAATAAAAGGCTGATTAATTTTTTTTTTTCATTTTTCAAAAGCTAGTCCCATCTCTCTGCCCTAGTTTCTTTGGTTGATTTGCTCGGAGTCTTGATGAAATCTCAGCATCCAAATGAAATAAGGAAGATGATTAAAGGAAAGGGTAAGGCTCTCTCATCTGCAAAATCTTCCAAGAGTAAGAAAGAGAAATATTCTAGACCACCTAAAAACTAATCAGATTGGGAACAAGTCACGATAGTCGATCGTACTATTCTCATTAGTACTGTCAAACCTTATGGGGTGGATCTCATGATGGAGACTATAGGATGGAAGAATATGTTTAATATGGGCAGCCCATACAAGTTTGAAATGATCCAGCAGTTCTTCAACTGTTGTCGTGTTGTCCAAGATTACCCACCTTGCATATGTCTAAAATTTATGCAACACACCAAGCACATTATTCCATCAGTCCTTGGTCATGTTCTAAACATTGAAGTGACATAAATCCCTGTCACTAGTAGAAATCTAAAGGAATTGGGTAGATGGGGGGAAATTACACGAGCACTGTGCCAGGGTATGACAATTCCTAGAAATGATGGCAATATCCTTCCGGTAAAATATCTAGGAATCTTGTTTCGACTCCTTCACAGTATTTTTAGCATGAATGTATACCCATGTGATGAAAATGACATATACCTGAGTCCCGTTGCACTCAATATTCTGTATGATGTCTATCAAGAGGTCCCTGTATGCCTACCAACTTTCATACTAGACCAGCCAATAAAGGTAATCAGAAGTGACCATCATGAAATTTGCCTTTTCCATCTCTTATCTGTATGTTCGCACACTGGGCAGGTCTGCCGGAAACAACTGATAAGGTATATCGTGAAAAATGGTTCGACCATGATGCAGCGCAACAAGTGTATGTCTCTATCTCATCACATACTAAGATCCCTCCACCTGTTGAAGATAGTGATCCCATGCCTAATGAAGAAACTCTCTGGGGATCCAATAGAACTCCTAAATATAGTCCTGCTTCTGTCACAAATCGTCAACGTCATGTGCTTGAGCGTCAATTTTTAAACAATCTCACTGGAATTGATGAGCGTCTTCAACACTGCGAACAACGACTATCAGGAATAGAAAATAAGATGGAAGCTCTCCAACATTTTGTACAGTAGATTCTTGAGTTACTAACGACTGGCGGGCCTTCTATGTGCTAAAAAGGAGACAGTTCTGATGGAGTTGTGTGTCTAGTCATAAATACCTGATTTTGCATCCATCTCTGTTTACTTGCTTTGGGTATCCCTACATGGGGCTAATATTTCTGACTAATGATTATGATACTGCTATCTAGGGTAGTATACTTCTCTAAAATATGGATATTTCTGCCAATCTTGGGCAGTTTATTTTGCATATGGCTGAATCTAGTTCTTATCTTCCTGCCATTTAAATTTATGCCTCCCTGGTTTAATGAAGTTTCGGGGTTATGGACTCCATGTTTATCTTGTGACTTAAGTGCTTTATTAAATCCCTACTGTCTGTTCATGATGTATGCTTTACACTACTTTCATTTATATACATCTATCTCTACTTATTCCCTCATCTGCACTTCAACTTCAGTCAATATCACTTGCTATATCTTTGTCAATAACTGACAAAAAGGGAGAGAAAAATTACAAACACCCCTGTAGAAAATTGGATATTTGTGCTCGTATATATTGCAGGTGTTAGGGGGAGCAGCCGCAACAAGAAAGGGAGAGTTCTGAAGTTAGGGGGAGCAATTACTGGGTGTGTACATGAATGGATTAGAATTTGTAAAATTGTGTTAATGCATATACACACAATTTAGGATGTATCTGTCTAGATATTTTTTTAGGGTGTTTTGGGTATTTTATCACGTAATTAACAAAGGGGGAGATTGAAAGTGCACCTACAAGTGCCCTGGTTTGTCAATTACAGTGTAAGTTGAGTCAGTCGGACAACAACGCCTAACAGGAAGATCAAATCAAGTGTCTGCCTTAACTAGATATGTGGAAGCTCGCTACAGGTAAATCATAGCCTCACATCCCATGTCCCAAAACACCAAGTGAATAAAACCCTTAAAACTAAGTAGAACATCTTAGGATTTTAGTGTAAGAAAACTTTTTACCAAACAGGAAAATCTTCAAGTTTTTCTTACCCTGTCGATTATATCGATTTTCCTTTCAATATGATCGACTTGATCCGTCAATGTCGTCGACATCTCAATCGATAAATTGAGTGAGGACAAAAAGCGTCTAGCAATCAAACATTCATCTGGACGATTTATCGATATATCGAAATCTCAATCGATATCATCGATATTCGAATATCGATCCCATCGAAAGTAGATCGATAACATCTATAGACAGTTTTTCAGCGCCCCTGTTTTTTTAAAGAAAACTACTATAAGCTTCGATATATCGATGATGGTCTGATTCAATCTGAACTCAAATATCGATCATATCGGTAGTCATTCGATCATATCGATAGTAGGCACATATTTCCTCCAGCATAAATTTCAGGGTGTTTTTAAACATTGATCGGGGGCCATTCAAGGAAATCGATATTCTAATGTCGATATCATCGAGTCCTAGTCGATTGGATCGAATCGGGCACAAACTGACCAGCGTGCTCACAGGTAAATCTATATGATTTATCGATCCTATCGACAAGGTCTCGATATCATCGACATTCAAATTCTGATGACATTGGCTGCTCCCCGATCAGATCTTTTGAACCTAAAATTCTCCAAGGCTTGTCTCTCTTGTTTTCACCTGTCGATAGATCGATCCATCTATCGATGGAATCGAATTTTGAAATCTGATAACATCGATGTGTGTCTCGATCCTATCGACCAGCCGACAAAAGGTTTTAAAAGTGAATGACATGAAGTTTGTACTATCGAGTGGATCATCGATACAATCGAGACTATACGCTCGATCATATCGACTCTTGCTCGATGATATCGAACTCTGTCATAAATGTGACCGTTTTATATCCGTTAGAACCTTTTGCCTATATATAGAGAGGTTAGTCTTTATTGCTGGTAGAGAAAGAAGAGAGTTCTTCTGAGTGTTTTAAACTTCTTATCATTTATCTTAAGCCCTTTCTCTCAGGGAGATCATCCTCCAATCCACCCTCATCATTGATATTCAATAGAGTGGATTGGAGAATAAACTTTTGCATTCAAGGATCCTCCAACTACTACCTTAATGGCAAATCATTAAGCTGGGATGCCTTGAATGAATAGATGATTGGAATCACTCTATCTTCCTAATAGGAAAATCTATAGAGAATGAAATTCTATCATAACCTTGACCAGACCTTAAGCCTAGTATTGGTACATCTTTTGTGTTGCGGATCAAGGGAGCTGAAGACTCTTCATCAACAAGAAGGAGATCTTCATCACTACACTGAAAGGGACTCATCAACTTATCCGTAAGTATCTAGAGTCCAGAGGACACTTGTGATCATTCCTTTCTAAGATTAGGTCTTAAGTGTTGCTCACCCTTTGAAGTCCTCAAAGGAGGCCTCCGGCGGGAGTGTACGTGTGGGTGCGTTGTGTGGACCCTTGCTCTGTGTGGGCATAAACATCTGGTTAAGAGTGAACCAGTAAAACCCTAGGTTATGAGGTGAACCGTGTAAAACCTCTATTAGGGTCTTAGGGTAAGATCCTTGGCTAGTGTGCCTAAACTGGGTGCTATGTGTTGACCCTTGCTCGTGAGAGCATAAAAAGTCAGCCTCTGAGTAGGTTGTAAAGGTTGAAGGTGAACCTAATTTAAAACCTTAGGTTTGAGGTGAACCATGAAAAACTTCCTTAATGAAATCCGGTACACTCAAGGTTTAAGTGTGGCAGCCGGGAGTGGAGTAGACAAGTAGTCGAACCACTATAAAAATGGCTGTGTCTGTGATTGATTCTTGTGCTTGAACATTTGTGTGATTATGTTAATTACATTCATATCTGCTCACACTTCACACACACAGTCACATCCATCATAGACTATAACTGCCTCATGCTTATTAAATTGAATAGTTTTATGATTGGATCCTCTACTAGGCTTGGAAGAAAGTAGAGTTACATTTGAGTAATCCTGAAAATTGCATCCCTGTTAGGATTAGAGTGATAGGATTTTTAATACAACTCATAAATCTTTAAAAAGTCCTATTCAGCCCCCTCTAGAAAATATTGGCATATTCCTGCTTCAACTCAAGCAGTCTTCACCGCTATTTTATAATCATGGTCCAGGTCAAATAATTACAAGTATCATTTCAAAACGGAACATGAATATCAGAATGTGTAGGTCCCACTACATCACGAAGTCCCATAGCCCCGACGATCAGGCGCAGCCTACTTGAACCCGCCAGAGTACTTAATGTAGGAGAACTCCTCGTCATCACAGAATTCAGGATTAGCCTCATATGCTGCTCATCATCTGCAGCTAAGACAGAGTCTGGTTGGTGTTTTAAAACACCGTCCTAAAGTGGGAGTGAGAGATCAACTCAGTGGAACTAGAAGGTAAAGGTTAACTTGTTATCAATTCAATCAAGCAGTAATGATAAAGCAGTGCAACAAACATGTCCTAGATACTCTTATTAATACAAGAGTGATATGCGATGATGCATGCCCTTACTTGCACTCCCTCAACGTCTTCATCTTACGGCGCGCATGACAACCACCCGAAAGTGCTCTTCTTCACCAAAGCACATGCAATGCGGTGCATGTTCATGTTAGCCAATACTTAATTAGATTTATTCATACAGTAATTTTGGAAAGCTAAGGTACCTCCCTTGTATCATTTCCCAAATAATGATCCATTCTAGGGTCGTCAGTACTAGCTAGTCTCATACGATGTTATAGTTTCAGGTCGCTACAAAGAGGCTCATCACCATCAAAGCAAGCCTGCTTATACTCTAGTTACTACGGAAAGGCTCGTCACCTCAACGTAGGCTTAGAGTATGCTCGAGGTCACTACGAATGACTCGTCACCTAGTCGTAGGCTGACAGTTCGAATACAGTGTCCCATACCACCGTATTCGGCTCACTAACTTGGGTTTCTCATTGGACACTATGGGGAAGCTCGTCGCCCAACGTAGGCCGACAGCATGACCACGGTGTCCACCATGCTCGGCTCATGAGTCTTAGTAGATCGAGGTATTAAGGTAAAATGGGATTTTCACTAGTGAGTTGGTACCTTAGATTCAAGCAGTTGCGTCCACACATGGTGTAACACCCCGAAAATTGGGGGTCGGGTAGAAACCCAACCCCTGAGTTCCAGAACATCACTTATGCAATATTTTCAATAATGGATGAATGTCGTCGGTAACAGTACATAAAACATGAGGTGGATTAAGCCAAAACAGCATATCATACTCCAGAGATAGTTAAATTAGCAAGCGAAAGACTGTGATAAATATATAAAATATATAATTGATTGTAAGTCTCTAGAGTGTGATCATGTTTCAGGTTAAACATATACATGTATACTCCAAAGATGAACAAAAAGAATATGCATGAGTGCTCCAAAAGTATAAAAGAAAGACAAGTGTCATGGCGTCTAATCAACCTCCCTGTAATCCCGTCGATCAAAACACGGAGGAGAAGTCCTCCTCAGCATCATACAAGTCCAGCTCCGCTCCACAAGTAGTGTCATCATCTGAAACTAAAATAGGGACTGGTGGGTGTCCGGAACACCATCCCGTAATGTGGGAGTGAGTAGCTAACTCAGTGGAATCATATAACAAAGATTAACATGTTATCAAATCCATCACGCGATAATGATAAAGCAAGCAAAACAAACATTCTTAAATACTGTGATTAATGCATGGATGAAATGACATGATGGATGCCCTCACCGACATACTCCCTCATGCGGCACCATCTGGGTTTCCCGGCATGCTTGCATTCCTCAGTGCTCCAGATCTTCCAGGCACATGCAGTGTGATATGAGTAATGATTACCGAGTTGTTATTAGTCCTTTTCATACAGCAGGATTGGGAAACTAAGGTACTTCCCTTATATCAATACCCAAATAATGATCCTGTCTAGGGTCGTCACTCCTAATAATCTCATACGATAATATATTTCTAGGTTGCTGCAAGGGCTGCTAGGGCTGTTGCACGCACTCGTTGCACCGCTCCCCTATCACCTTATCAATACAGGCCTAGTTTATATCCTTAAGACTGCATTAGGAATCGCCGTCCCCATGTGGTGTCAGGATAAACTCAAGGTTACTACAAAGGGTTGTCAGGGTTGTCAGGGCTGTTGCTCGCACTCGTTACTCCACTCCCCCATCACCTTATCAATGTAGGCCGACATCAAGAATATAGTGTCCCATACCACCATAATCTGCTCAGAGTAGGGTGCTCACTGGTCACTATGGGGAGGTTTGTGGCCCCAACCTAGGCCGACAGCTCGACCACAGTGTCCCATACCACCATGCCTAGCTCATGAGTCTTAGGGGATCGAGGTACCAAGGTTAGAGGGGCTTTCCAATGGTAAGTTTAGTACCCTAGGTTCAAGTAGTTATGACGAATACAAGGTGAACATACAATGGTCAGTCGGGTTACTTGATGAGTCTGACTCGCACGAGCACACGTTGAATCGACCGACATGAAGTGCACAAGCACTTCGTGTAGCCTAACCACTGCCGATAACTCTAGTACGACTCGGGTTCGTCATACAACATCCTTCGTGGGGAATAGAATCCAACCACGAATCCTAATCTGTTACCGACTGCCTGGACTAGAGTATAGCCCCAAACACATGTAATGTGAATCAATAATCATATGAGAGAGACAGAAGTGAAATACAAGAAATTTCAGCATGTGATAACATACATCATAAGCGGTTAACCATACACGAGTACTTCACACATAAGGTAATTAATTGAAATACAACAAGCATGGAGGAATTCATGTACATCATCAAATCAGTTGAGAATCCAATCTCAACACTAATCTACAACACCATTTACTCAACACTTATCAATACTTACATTTATACAAACACGTAGACTACACAACTTCAATGTACTTGACGTATGTTGATTTCAACGTATAATATGACAAATCCTTATAACAAGGAGATGTCTAATACACAAAAATCATATTCTTACATTCAATACATAAAGCAGGCATAAATCATATTGATTTAGGCATTTCAACAAACACTTAGTCTACACACATTAGTCTACATAGCATATGTCGGCCAATATGTGCATTAGGGCGAATCTCTTCGCCAAATAGATCATACACGCATAACTAGTATAGGTACATGACAAATACTCATGGCAATCATATCGGTGAAATATGTACGTATACAGTATTTCCTACAAATACCTAAAATACCCTAAATCTCATATTCTTCGTACATATTCGAATTGAAAAACAGACAGCATGTTCTACATGTCAAACAACATCCTGATCAGCAATCTACCATTAAACGGCATTGAAAGCTTTGAAAATAGGTAATCTAAGCATCTAAGATCCGCACCTTTTACCGTAGAAGCGTATCGATTCAAATAGAACGTTTACGCTTCGTCAACAGTATTATGGTGACCTAAAGCACAAGATACATCAGCTACTTCGCTACTTGTATTGAAGGAGTCCCTAAAAAGGGTTAGGGTTACGGTTTTCTTATCTAGAACAAAACCAGAATCGCCGGAATAATGATGCAGGTAGGTGGCTTTGGCACGAGGAGCAGCAGGGAAGAATCCCAGGAGAAATCACCAGCTTCTCCCTCACTTCTCTCTCTTTTCTCTCTTCTCTCTCCTAGGGTTTTCCACAAATTCATATGGGTTAGAAAGCCAAGGGTTTAAGCCCCTTTTATAAGCCCAAACATAACCAAAACAGACCTTAAGTCAAGGTATACTTGGGTTATAGCCAAATCGGGTCTTTTTCGATCCAAAAGAGCATTTTGAGAGGTCCCTTGGCCGAACACGGTCGGACTTAAGCTCATGAATATTGGATCCTGCTCACATCAAGTTTTCAGTCCAGTAGTGTTCCCAGATCGCACGTGGTGGACCAGTTTCAGTTCAGCGGTCACGGAGACTCGATCGAGGATTCCAAGTACACTAACCTGAGTGAGAAATGTTCCCTGATCCGAGGGTGTATTTCGCTCAGATTTCGATGGTCTGAATGCTTATACTTAACCCGCAAGCGAAACGTTCCAGATTCATTTAAATGATATTTAATTTTTAATGAATTTTACTCTTTCTCACACTCCTTGCTCCAAGCTCAATGAAATAGCCTCAGAACATCGGTTGGGCTTGATTTTCGAAACGATTGTCGAGTCCAACAAGGCGGTCGTAATGGTCTAAGATTGTAGGTATCGGACTCTCGACGCGCGGTCTAGATCCTATACGAAGTTTCAAAGGGTTCCTGAGGGCAAACTGGTTTAGAGTTTGATCCTGGATTTCAGGGTAAGATAATGTCAATAGTTATATAGGTTTTGGGTCTTACAGATTGTATTTAAAGCGATTAGTGCTAATTTCATAGCTAATCTAACGTAGTACTGGCTAATTCACGTGAAATTTCTAAAGAATTTCGTTCTAAACGATTTCTTGGCTTTGGAATTGGGTTCTGAGAGTTTACCAAGGTGCTATGGTTGACCCATTGCCTAAGGACGTTTAATCCGAGGTTGGCAAAAATTTGGGGTGTTACACATGGTAAACACATAATAGGTGAATCGAGTTACTTGATAAGCTCGATTGGTACGAGCGTACGTTTAATTAATCGACATAGAGCGCGAAAGCACTCCACATGGCCTTACCACTGTCAGCAAACTCTATACGACTCAGATTCCTCAAACACATCTGTTGTGGTGAAGCTAACTCAGCCACTCGTTCGCGAACCGTTACCGATAGCCTGGGCTATGCAGTATTCCCAAACACATGCAAATATAGTAGGATAACACATGTGGTAGGCATATCAAAGTTAAACAATTAATTCAAGTAACGTAACTAATTGAACATTTCACAAAATACAAGGTAAACATAATTTTCACAAATGCATTTCATGCTAAATCACACAAATTTAATCTAAGTTACATGAAGGGATATATACACATAGATAAGGTAGTTGAGAATCTTACCTCAACACGTATATAACATACACTTTACTAAATATTTACGCATCCAGACACTTTCACAAACACTTAGACTACACACATCAACATACATGATGTATGTTGATCACAACATGTATTAGGGCAAATCCTTTCACAAAGGAATTGTCATGAATACAACATGCATATATCCACGACAGATAATCATGGCAAGCAGGGATTCAAATTCCATACTCATTCAGTCATTTCCACAAACACTTAGACTACACATTTCAACCTACACGATACAACTCAGTTATAAGCTATATTAGGGCAAATCCTTTCCTAAGGAGTTGTCACGTATTCAATAATCACATGTTCACGGTGAATAATCATGGCAAGCACAAAACTAAATTCCTGACATATCTAGTCATTTTAACCTACACATGGAATTGCTTATATTCAACATAGTTCATGTATAACTGTAAAGCGAGGAAAATGGTGTATCTAACATGTGAAACGGTAACCCGGTCAGTTATAAATCATTAACCGACATTGAAAGCCTTGAAAATCATAACCTATACATTTATAGTCCACACCTTTCACCGGTAGACTCGTAACGAATTTAGTTTGAGCACTCCGCCTTTGTCTACAGCACAACGGCAACATATAGTATGAAATAGGTTAGCTATTTCATCACATACACTATTTGAATCCCTAAAATAGATTAGGGTTAGGATTTCTTACCCGAAAATGGAATCAAAATCGCCGGAATAGTGATACGGTAGTGGTAGCTAAGCACGTGGAACGGCGGGATTGAATCTTGAGAATAAACCCTAACTCTACCTCTCACTTTCCCTCTCTTTCATTCTCTTTCTTCTCTCTTCTCTCTCTAGGGTTTAGAAAATCGTATGTGAAGGGAGAGAGAGGGTTTAAGGTCCTTATATAGGCCCAGAATCGATCTCAATGGCCCCAGGCCATGGTATACTTAAGTTATAGCCAAAACCTGACTATTTTAGCTCAACGAAGCTATTTTGGAGGCCCATTTTCTACATGTTGTCGCACTTAAGCTCCTTGACATTGGATCTAGGTTAGGCTAAGTTTTTAGTTCGAACAGGTTTGGGGATCGACCGCGGGAGACCTGTTTCAGTTCAACGGTCACCGACAGTCGATCAGGGCCACAAGTACACTGCCATGTGTTGAAAATTTTCCCTGATTCGAGAGTGTAATTGGGTCAGATTTCGATGGTCTGAATCCATAGATTTAGCCTGCAAGCGAACGACTCAATTCACTTAAGTTTCAGTTCATTTCCTAAAGATATTCGCATTTCTTACACACTTCCCTCTTGGCTCAAGTTGTGCGCTTCTAGACCCCTTTAAGACTTGATTTCTGAGATGGTTGTCAAGTCTAGCAAGGCGATCTTAACCGTATAGTTTCGTGGAAATTGAACTTTCGACGTACGGTCCAGGTCTGATATGGAGTTTCATGATGCTCTCGAGAGTAATTAGGTTTAGAGATGGATCTTAGATTTTAGGGTAATGTAGCGTTAATGATTCTACAAGTTTTGGGTCTTGCAGATCGTATTTAAAGTGATTAGTGCTAATTTTACAGGTAATTTAGTTTAGCACTTAGCTAATTCTAGTCTAATTTTAAAAGAATTTGGTCCTATTTGATTTCTGCCTGAGGTGGTACTCGGGTCTTTGTACAAATTTTTTCGAGACGTTACAATCTCCTCATTGAAATTAGTACCTTTTCGTACTCCTCAAGAATCTGAGGGTAGTTCTTACGTACCTCGACTTCTATTTTCCAAGTAGCCTCTTCCTCACTGTGATGCGTCCACAGTACCTTTACAAGTGGGATAACCTTGCTACGCAATACCTGCTCCTTTCTATCCAGGATACGCGACGGTCACAATACATATGTAGTGTCCTCACTCAACTGTACCTTCTCTCATCTGATAATGTGGGAAGGATTCAGAATGTATTTCTTCAGCATAGACACATGAAATACGTTGTGCATGCCTTCAAGTGGTGCGGAAAAGCAAGGCGGTATGCCACCACACCCACTCGATCAAGTATCTGAAATGGGCTAATGAACCGCGGCGTAAGCTTCCCCTTCTTTCCAAACCGGAGGACTCCCTTCATAGGAAAAACTCTGAGGAACATATGGTCTCCAACCTCAAACTCTAATGGTTGCCACCTCGTATCGGCATAACTCTTCTATCTACTCTATGCTGCAAGAAGTCGACGCCTGATAATGTCGATCTTCTCTGAGGTCGTTTATACTAACTTGGGGCCAATCAAACTCTTCTTGCCTACTTCTGCCTAGTAATGCGGTGCTCTACACGGGCGACCATACAATGCCTCGTAAGGAGCCATGCCAATACTCGCTTAAAAGCTGTTGTTGTAAGCGAACTCGGCATAAGGAAGACGGTCATCCCAGCTGTCCTTGAAATCAAGCACATAAGATCGCAGCATATCCTCTAACACTTGATTCACCTGTTTCATCTGCCCATTTGTCTGTGGGTGGAACGCGGTACTGAACTTCAACTTCACACCCATTGCTTCTTGGATACGAGTTCGGAAGATAGATGTGAATCGCGTGTCTCGGTCCGACACGATCTCCATAGAAACTCCATGCAGACGTACGATCTCCCAGATGTACAACTTGGCCAAATCATTTGTAGAGTTTGTAACTCTGATCGGGAGGAAATGAGACGATTTTGTTAATCGATCCATGATCACCCAAATGGAATCATGCCCCTTCCTCATCTTCGGCAACCCAAAAATGAAATATATAGAGATGAAGTCCCACTTCCATTCAGCTATGGGCATAGGCTAAAGTAGACTAGGAGGTCTGTGATGCTCGGCCTTGACCTGCTGGCACGTGAGACAACGGGACATGTAATCTGCTATGTGGGTCTTCATGTTATCCTACCAATAAGAGCGCTTCATGTCTCGATACATCTTCGAATTGTGAGCAGCCTCTAGAACTTCTCTCCTCAAGTCATGGAGATTCGGGATGCACAGGAGGCCACAATATCATAAACCTCCGTCCAAGCCAACCCTCTATTCCCAGTCATCATTGTCGCTCACCAGCTCTCTCATCTCGGCCAATCACTCATCCTCTTTCTCAGCTGCTATGATCCTATCATCCACAAGTGGTCGCACACGAACGTGTGCGACGCTTGTAAATGGCTCCTCTACCATGAGCTTCTGTTCAAAATCTTGCACGAACTCCACCATATTCCACTCCTCAACCATTAGTGGAGGCGCAAATGCTATCATCTTCTTACGGCTCAACACGTTTGCCATAAGGTTGGCCTTGTCAGGATGGTATGAGACCTCGAACTTGAAGTCTTTCAAAGTTTCCATCCATCGGCGCTGCCTCATATTCAAGTCTCTCTGGGTGAATATATAGCGAAGGCTCTTATGGTCTCAAAAGAGCTCGAACTCCTCTCCGTAGAGGTCTTCATAGCTTCAATACAAAGATGACGACTGCTAACTTCAGGTTGTGTGTAGGGTAATTCTCCTCATGTTTCCTCAACTTTCGCGATGCATAGGCAATCACCTTGTCCTTCTGCATAAGGACACAACCCAAGCCAACACGAGACGCGTCGGTACATATGGTATATCTAACCCCTTGCTCTGGTAATACTAGCACAAGGGGCGATTGTCAGCTTGTCCTTCAGCTCCTAAAAAGTTGCTTCTGCCTTCCTATTCCAGGCAAACTTAAGATCCTTCCGGGTCAGCTGAGATAACGGTCTGGAGATCTTGGAAGAGTCCTTGATAAATCGATGGCAGTAACCTGCCAGACTAAGGAAACTCTTCACCTCGGTAACCAATCCGGGCTGCTCTCAATTCTAAACTGTGGCTACCTTAGCAAGGTCCACAACTATCCCTTCCTTGGACACCACATATCCTAGGAACTTGACTTCCTCTTTCCATAAGTCACACTTCTTATACTGAGCAAACAACTGATTCTCCCTGAGAGTATGAAAGACTGCTCGTAGATGCTCCTCGTGATCTTCCCAACTCTTAGAGTATATTAAAATGTCATCAATGAACATGATGACGAATCAGAATAGATACGGCCAAAACACCCAGTTCATCAAGTCCATGAACACGGCTGGTGCGTTTGTGAGTCCAAATAACATCACAAGAAACTCGTAGTGCCCAAAGCTGGTTCCGAACGCTGTCTTCTGCACGTCCTCATCCCTGACGCGCAACTAGTGATACCCCGGCTATAAATCGATCTTTGAAAAATACTGCTCCCCCTTCAACTGATCAAATAGATCATTTATCTTGGGCAAATGATACTTGTTCTTCACCGTCACTTGGTTTAACCTGCGATAATCAATACACAATCGCAGTGACTCGTCCTTCTTCTTCACGAACAACACGGGAGCTCCCCAAGGAGACACACTTAGTCGTATGAAGCCTGCCTCTAACAAATCATCAATCTGTCTCCTCAGTTCCTCCATCTCACATGGAGGCATGGGATATGTCGGTAATGAAATAGGTGTCGTACCAACCACAAGATCGATAGTAAAATTGATCTCGCACCGAGGAGGTAGTCCCGGGATCTTCTCGAATACGTTTGTGAAGTCCTGAACCACAGGCATATCTCCTAATGTCGGACCATCAATACTCTCCAATAGAGAAGCATAATAACCCAAATGGGAAGGGTGACTAACTTGAATAGGGAAAGTAAAAGCCGTGCCCTCAGGTCCATAGACTGTCACCACCCTAGCCTCACAATCAATCTCTGCTCGCATCTCGGTGAGTCAATCCATACTGAGAATAACGTTGTAATGATACAGGGGGGCAACAATCAGGTCAACCGGTACTGTCCTACTCCTTAAGTCTATCGAGCAACCCTCGCAAATCCGGGTAATGTCAGAAAAAGTCCCTGTGGCGGTAAGGACCCTCACTCCCTTCATAGGAGCAGTGTCTAACCCCAGTTGCTTGACTACCGTGCATGATATGATGGAGGTAGTTGACCCAGTGTCCACCAATAAAAAGACCGGAGTACCTTGAATCTGTGTCGTGACCTCAAAATCCATTGGTGCCATGTCTGCTATCTCTGATGCTCGGCTATAAGCGAATGTACCTGAGCTTGATGCAGAGGTTTGGCTGTGGTATCATAGGCCATTAAGGCGGCCTAAATCGAGGTGCTGGTGGCTGAAAGGTGGGGTCTGCTGGAGCTGATCGTAGAGGTGGGGCTGTAATCGTCTAAGGAAGCTGGCGGTTGATCCTCTGAGGTGGTGAGAAACCGCTGTCCCCCATCCTGCTAAAACAATATCGGTCTGTATGCCCAACCTTCCCGCAGTAAGTGCATCGTAAGTCTGCTCATCCCAGCTGAGTCGATGGCACCGTAAGCCTGGGAGGAGAGTCTACACGTGGCCTCTTGCCAAGAAATGGCCTGGCCGGGAAATCAGGTCAGGACCTAGGGGCCACGGGTGCACGAGTACGGGATTGACCATCCCCATCCTGCTCAGCTCGCAACGACATGTTCACTAGCTTGACATAACTGGTTATGCTAGAGCAACACATCTTTGAGCGTATCTCGGGTCGTAGACCCACAGAAAATCATCGAATATGCATCGGCTCATCTGCTAACACCAACAAAACGTATCTACCCAGATCTGTAAACATGTTCTCGTACTCCGCTACTGTCATCCCTCTCGGAGGCTTAGGAACTCACCCTCCTCGTCACGGTACGTGAGGGGAAAGTATTTCTCATGGAAGCATGTCTCAAAGGCCTCCCAAATCCATATGTAAATAGCAGCCACGGTCCTCAGGATGCTGTCCCACCAGAGGCTGCCCTCCTTCTCGAACATGAAGGTGACCAACTCCACCTGCTCTACCCAGTGCATCGACCTCAGCATCTTAAAGATGCGATCAAGCCAATACTTGGCCTCCTTGGGTCTGTGAGTACCCATAAAAGTAGGAGGCTACAAGTTCTAGAATCACTCGAATGTGCCACTGGCACTCGTGTTCCCAACAGGGTGCATCGGTGGTGCAAGAGGGGTCACGTGTATGCTCTAAGTAAAAACCCTTGTGATGGTAGCAAAAAACTATTGCTGCTGTTGTTGGTGCTGCAGCTACTATTGGTGCATTAGCAGCATCATCTGCTTCAACCTATTAGGAGGAGGAGCTGACTGTGGCACGTGAGGCGTCGAAGTAGACCCGAAGTTCTGCTCATGAACCGGTGGTGTATAAGGTGGCAGCCCATCAGTGGGGCTAGTGGCTGGTAATGGACTCGTTATCGTATTGCCACCAAGATCTAAGCTAGGGCCCATGTGACTATTACTTAGGGGAGGTGCCCCTTCAACCTATCCATAGAGTATTAAGCATGCAATGTTCTGAGTTATCCTCGGAGGCATGCACTACACAACATAGGGTGCAACAAGTGTTAGGTTTCTGCATAAAAATACTCAATTTCCCAAGTAGCTTACACATTCCATAACAAAAGAAACTTCATGCATTCTATTTAATCAAAATTATTACAATACATGAGATTCCTTACATGGATCATTACGAAAAATGCATGTGAGCTAATTTAAACAACTTCAATATTAATCACACTAACAACCCTACCACACTACTAGACCTATAAAACCTAAACATAAAAAGTAAGAAAGCACAGAAAACATCTAAACGACTACAACATACGACTAGTCATCTAACTCAGGTGATGGAGGAGGGGCACCCTTGTCCTGTAAGAAGCACAAGAGGGCTTTTGGGGTGCGCGACATCTTCTTGCACTTATTCTTCACGTACCCTTGATGTTCTTCAAGCTTCTGTTTCACCTCGGCCCGAGTCTCTCGAATCTCCTGTCTGAGAGCGGCCTGACCCTCCTCGACTTGAGCTAAATGGGCTCCTAAAGTAGCCCGATCCTAGTGGTGCTCTTATGATATACGGGGTCCACTTCAGGTCCCCCTGAATTGTATCGATTTGGCCCCTGACTCTGTTTGAGTCGTTTTGGGTTCCATGTCACGTATATTCATACTTTTGGGTTTATTTAAGTGTGGAACTGGTTAAATCTCTATCTAAACCCGTTGATTGACGGTCTAGAAAGGTGTTAGGATCATTTCACATGATCACAAAGGCCTACAGGTCCAATTTCTACAGTCAATTTCGATCAATTTTGCCATTTGGTGAAATTCAGGAATCTTACGTCTGTTTCTACATTTTCTCACACCCTCCTACATTATAGTGCGTCAGCGTACGTCGTGTAACATAACCCAGGTCCAGTTTAATCCAAATCATGCTCTGATAATAACTTGTAACGCCCTGAAAATTGGGGGTCGAGCAGAAGCCTAACTCCCAAGTTCCAACGCATCACTTATGCAACATGGATGGGGATGATTAAATGTTGTCCACGTCAGTGCCTTAAACATAAATGAGATTAAGCCAAAACAATATATCATACTCCTGAGACAGTTAAATTACGTAAGCGGAAGTCTATGATAGATATATTTAAAATGTATAAGAGGTGGTGCATCTCCAGAGTATAATCATGGTCCAGGTCAAATAATTACAAGTATCGTTTTAAAAAGGAACATGAATATTAGAATATGTAAGTCCCACTACATCATGAAGTCCCATAGCCCCGACGATCAGGTGCAACCTACATGAACCCGCTAGAGTACTGAATGTAGGAGAACTCCTCGTCATTACAGAAGTCAGGTTCAGCCTCATATGCCGCTCATCATCTGCAGCTAAGACAGATTCTGGTTGGTGTTTTAAAACACCATCCCGGAGTGAGAGTGAGTGATCAACTCATTGGAACTATAAGGTAAAGGTTAACATGTTATCAATTCAATCAAGCAGTAATGATAAAGTAGTACAGCAAACATGTCCTAGATACTCTTATTAATGCAAGAGTGGTATACGATAATGATGCATGCCCTCGCCTGCACTCCCTCAACGTCTTCATCTTATGGCGCGCATGGTAACCACCCTAAAGTGTTGTTCCTCACCAAAGCACATGCAATGCGGTGCATACTCATGTTAGCCAATACTTAATTAGATTTATTCATACAACAGTTTTGGAAAGCTAAGGTACCTCCCTTGTATCATTTTCCAATCAATGATCCATTCTAAGGTCGTTAGTACTAGCTAGTCTCATACGATGTTGAGGTTCTAGGTCGCTACAAAGAGTCTCGTCACCATCAGAGCAGGCCTACTTATACTCTCGTTGCTACGGAAAGGCTCGTTACCTCAGCTCAGACTTAGAGTATGCTCGAGGTCACTACGAATGGCTCGTCACCTAGTTGTAGGCTGACAGTTCGAATACAGTGTCCCATACCACCGTATTCGGCTCACGAGTTTGGGTTTCTCATTGGACACTATGGGGAGCTCGTTGCCCCAGCATAGGCCGACAGTATGACCACGATGTCCCATACCACCATGCCCAGCTCATGAGTCTTAGCGGATTGAGGTTCTAAGGTTAAACGGGATTTTCACTGGTAAGTTGGTACCTTCGATTCAAGCAGTTGGGACCACACATGGTAAACACACAATAGGTGAATCGGGTTACTTGATAAGCTCGATTGGTATGAGCGTACGTTGAATTGATCGACATAGAGTACGTAAGTACTCCACGTGGGCTAACCACTGTTAGCAAACTCCGTACGACTCAGATTCCTCGAACACATCTGTTGTGTCGAAGCTAACTCAGCCACTCGTTCGAGAACCATTACCGATAGCCTTAACTACGCAGTAATCCCAAACGCATGTAAATATAACTAGATAACACGTGTGGTAGGCATATCAAAGTTAAACAATTAATTCAAGTAACGTAACCATTTGAACATTTCACAAAATATAAGGTAAACATAATTTGCAAAAATACATTTCATGCTAAATCACACTAATCTAAGTTACATGAAGGGATATATACACATAGATAAGGTAGTTGAGAATCTCAGCTCAACACCTTATAATATACATGTTACTAAATATTGACTAGGCGTTTTGCCTAAGCTCTTATTTTCTATTTTTTTAGGGCAGGAGTAGCTTGGAAGACTTAGCTTTCTCGATGCATTGTATCTATTTTTTGATTCGGTAATGTTGACTTTGTGTACCTTTTGGAAAGTAATGTAGTTGTATTCATCAGGATATATAATGGAGAGAGTTGCTTGGTATTTTGATCATGGATCTTCATGCTCAAGTATTATTATTAGATAAAAAAAAATCATTAAAAAATCTTCCTTATGGGGCACCGAACTCGGGACTTGGTGTATGGAAGTCGAGTACTGGATTCGAGGCAACACGAAAACTGTCCGTCCCCAGATTTGGGACGTGACATAACTCAACCCAACGATAAATGCTATGATCAATCAATCTTTACAACAGGTATACCAATGATGCGTATGGGCATGTATAATGATGTAATACTAAGCATGTTCTCAGTGTGCCCTACTAGACTAAGTACACTAACATGATTATCAGATATAAACAATAATTGGCCTAAATACATGGTGGGGTCCACAGAGGGACGATAGATCTAGTTCAAACATCCAGATAGGCTCTATACAGTGGATATGCCAAACCTAATACGACATACTCTTCCATCTACGGTAAGGGGTGATGATGTACTAAACAGTGGATGGACTAGGCATCATACTTACATCAAGAATGGGTTTCATGGGTGAGTCTAACGGCTATACGACAAGGTGAGCCGAGAGGGAGAAACTATGTAAAGGTGAGCCGAGAGGGAGAAACTATGTACAACAAGTGGGCTTCCTCACCCTCTCTCTCATCATGCAATAAACTGGGCCTTCCTATAGGGCCCGATCCGTACACAAGGTGGGCTCCAAGGTTTGGATAATTCTTACAAGGCATGGTGGAAAGCACCATCATCAATGGGGGCCCAATGGTTTGGGTTAGCCCTATGGGTAAGGGTGGAAATGGGCTTAATAATGGGCCTTAGGGAGGTTACAACGGTGGACATTTAACCACCATTATCTTATGGTGCAGTCCATTTGGGATTAGAATCTAAATCACAATGGGGTCCATGGCCCTCCAAATATCTAGAAAATGGATGGACAGTGTGCACACATCACTCACACATGGTGGGCCTCCCAAAGCAGCCCATGATTGGGCCTATAGCCTGAAAATTGGGGTGGGCCTCTCAAGGTAATGGGGCCCATAGTCCTAAAATGAATGGATAACGTGCGTATCACATACATCATGGTGTAGGGGGCCCAACAAGGTGCTAATGGGCCCCACACATGCTGGACAACATGAGTATAAAATATATATTGTATGGTGGGTTAATTACTGAAAGTTCCCTGGTTTGTCAATTAGCGTGAGTGTTGAGTCAGCCAGACAAGTGAGCTCCATAGGAAGATATTCAAGCGTCTACCTCAATAGGATGTGTGCTCAAAATCTTCAAAGGTAAACTTAGCGTCACATCCCTTGTCCCAAAGCACTAGGTATGTACAACCCTTAAAAATGGATAGAACAATCTAGGGTTTAAGGTGAGAAAATTATTTCGTAAAATTAGGAAAATCTCTAAGTTTTCTACCTTTATCGATTTATTGATATGTGGTTCGATGAAATTAAACTCTATTATCAATGTCCTTGAAACTCACTCGATATTATCGAAATGAGGACTTCAGATGTCCAGCAACCACAATAAATCCTGGACTGAATTATCGAATGGCAGACTTGATATCATCGACTTTCGAATCTCGAGTTCATCGCGACAACTCGATAAAATTGACAACTAGTTAGGTTGTGTCTAGAAAGCAGTTAAAGAAAATCATATGATTTTCGATATCTCGAAGAGAGCCTAAATATCCTTAAAATTTAAACCTCGATGATATTAATGGACATTCGATGATATCAAATTCGGACACAAATCTGACCAGCAAGATTTTAGGTAAATTCATTCAAGTATCAAGGAGTACTCGATGATATTGATATTCAAATATGGATCATATCGAGACCAAGTCGATGTCATCGAAATAGGACACAAACTGTCCAGTAAGCTTATAGGAAAATTCCTTGAAAATATCGATGAATTGAAACTGGTATTGATATCATCAACATTCAAATTCAGATGATATTGAGGGATGCCCGATCATATCAATACTTGTTAATTTTTGAAGGAAAGTCTGCTCTTAAGTTTTCAAATGTTGAGGAATCAAACCATGCGTCAATGAAATAAGAGTTCAAAATCTGATGACATCGAAGCATATTCGATATCCTCGACCAGTTGGTAAAAAGGTTTAAAAGCATTTGAAAGATTGAGTTCATGTCATCAAGTGGGCATTTGACGTTGTCGAGAGTATACACTCGATGATATCGAACTTTGTAAAAAATATGACTATTTTATTTCAATTGAAACTTTTTACCTATTTAATGAGAGCTTGCCTTTGGTTGTTAGTAGAGAAAATAGATAGAGCTTTTGAGTATTTAATTCAGATTACCGACCCTAAGCCTTTTTCTCTCATGGGAGTTCATCCACCAATCCACCCTCATCGTTAACATTCAATAGAGTAAATTGGGGAATGAACTTCCGCATTCAAGGATCCTCCGGATACCACCTTAATGGCAAATCATTGAGCCGGGATACCTTGAATGCGTAGATACTTGGAATCAGTCTTTCCTAATATAGTAAAACATTTAATAAAGTAGGATTCCAACATAACCTTGATCCAACCCATCACCTTACATTGGAGCATCATCTATGTTGTGGTTCAAGAGAGCTGAAGATTCTTCATCATCAAAGGAGGAGATCTTCATCTACGTGCTTAATGGGGCTCATCTACTTATTTGTAAGTCATTAGAGTCCAGAGACCATTTTAATAATTCCTTTAATATGATTGGGTCAAAGGTGCTTCCCCTTTCAAGACCTCATAGGAGGCCTCCAACGGGAGAGTACGTGGGGGTGTTGTGTGTTGAACCTCACTCTATGGAGAGCATAAACTTAGGTCCTTTGTGTAGGTCCTTGACCTGTGTTGTCTAAAACCTAGGTGCTGTGTGTTGACCTTTACTCTTGTGTAGGGCATAAATTGTTAGGTTCCTTATGTGGATCCTTAGCTTGTGTGGCCTAAAATTTAGGTGTTGTGTGTTGACCCTTGCTTATGTGTGGGACATAAACTTGTGTCTTGTAGAGACATGTTAGGTACCTTGTGTAGGTCAGCCTTGTGTAGGTTATACTGGTTTGAGGTGAACCTGATTTGAAACCTCCATTAGTGAGATCTGGTACACTCAAGAGTTGAGTGCGTCTGCCGAAAGTGGAGTAAACATGTAGTTGAACTGCTATAAAAATGATTGTGTTTGAGATTGTTATTAACTTTTACTACTTATGTGATTTCTCTGAATGTTCTCATAATGCATGTTTACATGATTACTTAGAACTAATTAGAATCACATCTCATACACAGTCATATCCATCATAAACTATGTTATATAGCTTGTTTATGTTTTGAATAGTCTTATGATTGGATCCTCTATTTGGCTTGGAAACCAATAGAGTTATATTGAAGAAATCCTGCTATTTGCATATTAGTGTAGGATAGGGTTGATAGGTTCTAAATCATCATAAAATTCTAAAAAGTCTTATTCAACCCCCTCTAAGACATCTTGGCATATTCCCACTTCAATTGAAGTAGTCGTTACCACAGTTTCAGTTGGTATCAGAGTGGGTCTCTCTTAAGGGTGATCTTGACTAAAGTTGGTAATATGGCCAAAGTCGAGGGCTCATCTGTAACTAGACCTCCTGTATTTGATGGATCAAATTATATATACTGGAAGGCTAGGATGCATTACTTTTTGAGATCTTTGGATCATGATGTTTGGGATATTGTTGAAAAATGATATATGCCGCCAACTGAACAAATAGTATTTGAAAATGGCACAACTACCATCAAACTAAAATCTAAAGAAATGTGGACAACATTCAATAAAGAGAAACAAACCACTGAAGCAAAAGCAATGAATGTTATCTACTGTGTTGTGTCCCAAGAAGTCTTCAATCAAATTAATATGTGTGGAACTACTAAAGAAGCATGGGACTTGTTGAAAACAACTCATGAGGGAACCAGCACAGTGAAAAGATCCAAACTGTAACTCCTAAAATAACAGTTTGAAAGTCTCAAAATGGAAGAGTACGAGTCCTTCATGGAGTTTTTCACAAAACTGAACATTATCTGTAACTTTATGGTGGATTAGGAGAAAAAGTTCCGGTTCTAAAAATCTGTAGAAAAATTCTGAGTTACTTACCGAATGGTTCAACTCGAAAGTTACAACTATTGAAGAATGTAGAAACATGGATGAAATGAAAGTAGAAGAACTCATAAGTTCCCTACAAATATTTGAATTACACTTCAATCAAACTCTTAAACCCAAAAATATTGTCCTCAAAACTTCAAAGAACACTACAAATGAGGAAGATGAAAGTGAAAGGGAGAATGAAGATGAGGAAGTGGCTCTGTTGGCTCAATGGTTCAGAAAATTCTTCCATAGAAACCGTGGCTGACCATTTAAAGGAAGACAGTAGGACAACAAATATTTTACAGGTAAATCTGGTAAAAAGTCCAAAGAACCACAGTGCTACACTTGTTGAATGTTTGGACACCTGTTCACTGAAAGCCCAAATAGGAAAACTAAAGGAAAGACAATGGTAGCCACATGGGATGATACTGAAGAGTTAAACTCAGGATGTAGTGACTCAGAGAGTGATGGAGACCAAAAATCCCTGAAAATTCTTATGGTCTCTACAGTCTCCAACATTCCCATAGAAACTAAGAAAATCAAAGAACCTCGAGCCACTGAATCATTTCCATTTGATGATGAGGAAACAGAGAAAGAAGAAGAAGAAAAGGATAAACTGTAGGATGCCTATAATCAACTTTATATCCATAACATCAATATCATTAAAAGACTTGGGATAAATGAAAACAAAAATAAATTGCTACAAATAGATCAAGAGAAAACATTGGAAATTAATACACACTTGATTAATGATCTACAACAATACCTCTCTACAAATGATAAGCTGGAAAGAATCAATCTATCCCTTAAATATAAATCATCAAAATTGACTAAACAGATTGATTTATTGAAAGAAGAAAATGTGCATCTAAAGAATGAGAATCACACACTCATGTTTGATGTAGAGAAATCTAGAAAATTCGTTGAACTGAATTATAAATTTTCCCAAAGTAGTGAAAAATTAGAAAAACTCTTAGGGATGGGAAGACTTGGAAGAGGCAAGAGTGGATTAGGATATGACAAATTCAAATCAAAATCCAAAAATGCAGCACCAATGTTTGAGAAATCAGCCACATCAGGAAGTAAAATAAAAGCTACTTCTATCTGTCATTCATGTGAAGACTCTGGCCATTTCAAATTTGAATGTATTGCTCTAAGGTAGACTAAATCTAATTCTAGTCTGAATCATACTGGTAAATACAGACAAACCAAAAAATCAATACAGAATGCTAAAAATCCACTAAACAATATGGCAAGAGGAATATATCCATCTCCTCCCAGAATGACCAAGAGAATGAAGGAGCTATTGAATTAAGTGGTTGGACTAAATCAGAAAAAAAAATGAATTTATAAAATAAGGAAATATGATTCAGTTACCCTACATACCTACAAAAATTCTTAATGAAGAAAAAACTACCATAGCAAGAAATCCTGTCATGAAATGGGTAGTGAAAGAAAAGAAAGATTGCCTTGTTACTCACTCAAATCATATAACGGGCAATAATACTAAGTGGTACCTGGATAGCGGATGCTCTAGACATGTCACGGGTGACAAATCTCTTCTCATAAATTATTCAAATCTTGATGATGTGTTAGTCACCTATGGGGATGGAAGCACCGCTAAGATAATAGGGCAGAAAATAATCAAAGGAATGGATATGTTCAAAAGTGAGAATGCCTTTTGCATAAAAGGACTAACACATAATCTTCTAAGTATTTCTCAAATATGTGACAACAAGCATGTGGTTACATTCAACAAGCAAGAATGCGAGATCCTAGACCTATTAGGTAAGCTAGTGATGAAGAGTCGTCGCACAAATGACCACTGTTATGTCTGAAAGGGCCTAGCTATATGCCCTAGAGGGGGGGTGAATAGGGTAATGCCAAATAAAACTAATAATAGCGGAATAATAAAAGAAATAAAGAACAATGCTGAATTTAAAGTAGCCTAAATAAAGAGATTGATACTTTATCAGTTCTAAGGACAACCTTACACCAAAAACCAAAGGTTTAAGGTAGGACAACCTTATTTCTAGAACGTCCTTAGTATCACAACCCAATGAGGAATAATAAGCAAGGAAATCAAAATAACTTGCAGAAAATAAATCCTAAGTTATTACAACATTCATCCACAAACACTCTCCACAAAATAGAATGAATAAAAGAATGAAAGAGAAAAACACATCCACAACACAACGATATATAGTGGTTTGCCTGTGTGTACACCAACTGTTATCCAACAGCCACACAGATTGCTACTCCACTCCTAATATCCTCACACAGGGGATATTAGCATGCACTATCAAAATAGGTTTCACAGGTTCACCTAAAACCTTCACAATTGTGTCTTTAATCTCGGGCTTACACAATCCAAAAACCCCCACAATCTGAGTTTTCTAGCTCTCCTCAGATAACCAATACAATGAGATTTTTCTGGCGAATCTCCAACAAAAACCAGAGAAAGTAAATTATAAAAATGTAAAATACCTGAATCACCTTTTGAAGAAGCCCGGTAGAACCAATCAGAGTAGAAGTTCGATTCAACATTCAAAGTCCAATACTCACTTTAAGAATGGTTCTAAGTCTAATTGATTTTAAATCAAAAAGGGCTAGTTCTATTTGATTTTGAATCCAAGAAGAAGGAATATCAGAAATTCCCCTTTTTTAATAAGATTGGAATGTAGATCAAAATCAAATAAAAATAAGCTAGCAAAAGGAATATTAAATAAGCACAAAGTAGCTTAAAATAAACACAAACTTATCTCAAAGAATAGCCTAAAGATTGCTTGAATAGAATAGAATTGAATTGCTAAAACTCTGAAGTTCGTGCTCTATTTATAGCCTGAAAAATCCCGTCTATGACTGGACTTAGGATCATAGGACTGGTCGTAGCTCCAAATATTTTCAAAGATTTTTATGAGATTGAATTTTCTATTCCAAGACCGGTCCTGGGTGGTCTACGATCGGTCGTGGGCCACCTACGACCGGTCGTGAGACACCTACGACCGGTCATAAGACCCCAAAATTGGTTGCTGGAGTTTGAGTCGTATGGCTACGACCGGTCGAAGGATGAGTCGTAGAACTCAGAAGAATGGTCGTAGGATGTCCAGGACTGGTCGTAGGACAGTCAAAAAGATCCAAAAATCTTCAACAACCTAGGACTGGTCCTGAAAAACTTAAGACTAGTCATAGCAGAGTTAGGACTGGTCTTGAAGTCCCTAGGACTGGTCTTAGAACACCCCAAACAAGCATATTGAAATATATAAATTATGTATCCAGAATGACCTACTATAAAGCTCATCCTAAGGTCAATATAAGGTCAAACAAACCTTAAAAGTGAGATGGACTTGAAAGTCTGAACACTTAGATGACCCTTAAGAGAAGCTTGAGAATATACAAAACTTGTAGTAGGCCTTCTTAAGCTTGATCTTGACTTGACAAAGTCTTCTAATATACTTGAACTTGATTGAATCTTGAACATGCAAACTTGAAGACTTCAATTCTTGAATTCTTCATCCATATCTTGAAAACTTTCTTCATTTAAGATCTTAGATTGAAATGCGATGTCTTGATTGCAATAAATAGTCTTCAAACATAAAACATAAGATATATAGGACATAAATATAGGTTTTGGCACCACAAAATTTAACAACCAAAGTGATATGAAATCATAGCACTTACAATCTCCCCCTTTGTCAAATTTGTGACAAAACACATAACATAAAAGATAATAAGGAATCATGAGCCATAAAATCACAAATCACTCTACTCCCCCTGAGTAATACGAGTACTGCTCATGAAAACAATCAATAACATCAATACTAAATATTCTCATCCACATATCCTTCTTAATCAATTCAAACAAATTACTCCTCCTTTCCATACTACTCCCCCTTTAAGCTTTAACTCTTACTACTTCCCCTTTTTGTCACAAAATGACAAGGGAAAGTCACAATAGGAAGGAGAACATAAAGAGTAATAGGCAGATAATGAGAAAGTGATATGAAAGAACATAATATAAACCTGAAGCATCAAGTCATAATCCATAATCCAAAATACAATATCCAAAAGATAATGTTATCAAACTATAATCCATAATACATATCCAAAATAAAAAGATAATGTGATACTATACAGAAGATAATTCACCTAATCTGATCCAGAGGAGGGAGCAGGGATAGTCGGATCAATCTAGTGTAACCCCCTATTAATGCGACGAAGATATTTTCGCATGTACTTAAATCGCATATCGTGGGTTATATTCATATTATCAACCTTTTCCTCCAATGCACGAAGGCGTGTATCATAACCAGATGGATCATAATCTGGATCATTAGGTGAATCAGTTTCTATATCATCAAATAAGTCATCCATATTAACATCTTGTTGAGGAAGATCGCCAGCTTCCCCTTCGTTTCCAGCTTCACCACCATCACCACCAACACCACCTTCATCAACTTGGCCAGGGAGCAGATCCAATTTCATCTTATTAAGATTGGAATTATTGAAAATAAGATGATGAATTGGTGCCTCATTAACAGGTTTATCGACAAGCATGTGAGTGGCTAAAACAGTCATAAGATAACCGAACGGAATATCACTATGACCCGGATGGAGACGAAACTGAATAATGAAATAACAAATCAAAGAAGGAAGACAGACCTTGGTACCAGAAGGAATAGAATGCAACACACGAACCATGAAAGAAGTCAACTCAGTTTTATTACCAGACCGAGGATATACATTAGAAATGAAGAAATGATGTAACACTCTGTATCTAGGTAACTGATACTTTGCAGGGAGCACATTCACTTTGTGTGTCCATTGCACATCAATTTTGCATAAATCTCGTGTTAACATGCATTTTTTTGATTCAGATGGTTTGTCATATAAAGTATGAATCGGTATACCTTCATCATTAACAGGTATATCCATAATACCTGATATCAAATGACGGTCTATTTTAAATTTTCCTTCTCTAGTATCAATTGAAAATGTTAAATTATCAAGAGAAAATTCTGAGATGCATGCTACCATTGATTGGGCAATGGACTGGTATGCAGGCCCACCCCAAAGAAAAAAGTTAGTCCAGCCAACAGATTTAAGGAGGGGGACAATACCATATGGAGCAATGTGATTAAGATTAGCGGTATGATCAACAATAATGTTACGGACACGTAAATCTCTTACATCTTGAGAATTATCTTCGGGTGACCGAAGGTGCCGTTTAGTTATCGGTGCAGATCTAGAAGAAGATGGATCACAGGATGTTTTCTTTTTTCCTCTAGCATCCATATTCAAAAATATATACAAAAAACAAGTAAGATGCACAAAAGAAAGATGGGTTTTCTCTAGATCAGCAAATTGAGAGGAAACCCTTGAAAAACCCATCAAGAGATGAAATTTAGCTATATTATGAACAAATCAAAATATAGAGAACATGAATCTTCAAGAAAGATGATGAAGTAGGACTTACCTTGAAGAACAATAAGAAATCCTATGACTAGTCGAGCCACGACTCGTCGTAGGTGGGTGTGAAAATGAAGATGAAGGGAATTTTCCCCAAATTATATCATGATCATGAGTACCACGACCGGTTGAGTGCTGTGCATAATCGGTCGTACCATGACTGGTTGTGTACATCCACGACCAGTCGAGTATCGACCAAAAAATAATTTTTTAATACAAAAATTTAAAATTTAAACAGATATAATATGAAATATGATACACTATGATACATGCAAGCAAGAATATTTAATGTAAAATACACATACCAAGATCAAATTTTAATTTATTAAACCTACTTTTGTCGAGCGGTTTAGTAAATATATCAGCAAGTTAATTTTCGGATGATATATATTCCAAAGAAATAACTTTTTCTTCAACCAACTCATGTATATAATGATACCTAATGTCAATGTGCTTAGTACGTGAATGCTGGATTGGGTTTTTGGAAATGTTTATAGCACTGGAATTATCACAATGTAAGATCAATGAATCTTGATTAATTCCATAATCGCTAAGCATGCGTTTCATCCAAACTAGTTGAGTACATGCATATCCAGCTGCAATATACTCAGCCTCAGCCGTGGAGAGCGATATTGAGCTTTGCTTCTTGCTGAACCAAGAAACTAAGCAATTTTCAATGTAAAAACAACCACCACTGGTTGATTTTCTATCATCAATATTTCCAGCCCAATCAGCATCTGAGTACCCGGCTAATTGAACACTAGAATCAAAAGGATACCAAAGTTCCAAATTTATAGAACTTGTGACATATCTAATAATCCTTTTAACAACAGTAAGATGTGATTCCTTAGGATTAGACTGATATCTCACATAAATACCAACACTAAATGTGATATCAGGTCTACTAGCAGTTAGATACAACAAACTACCAATCATACTGTGATATAGTTTAGGATCTACATCTTTACCTGTAGAGTCTTTTGAGAGTCTTAACGTTGTACTCATAGGAGTATCAAAGTTCTTACCATTCTCAAATCCAAACCTTTTAACCAAGTTTGAAGCATATTTGGTCTGGGAAATGAAAATTCTATCAGGTTGTTGTTTTACTTGCAACCCTAGGAAATAGTTAAGTTCACCAACCATGCTTATTTCGAACCTTGATTTCATTAACTCTGCAAACTCAATAGACATGTTAGAGCAAGTTGATCCATAAATAATATTATCAACATATATTTGAACCATCAAAATATCATTCTTATTCTTCTTAACAAAGAGTGTCTTATCGAAACTTCCTACTTGAAAGTTATGACTAAGTAAGAATTTAGTCAACTTTTCATACCATGCCTTGGGCACTTGTTTTAGACCATAAAGAGCCTTTTTGAGAAGAAATACATGTTCAGACAACTTGGGGTCTTCAAACCCTGAAGGTTGTTCAACATACACTTCTTCATGTAAATCGCCATTCAAGAAGGCACTCTTTACATCCATCTGATAAATTTTAAATTTTCTAAAGCATGCGATGAAAATAAAAAGTCTCATTGATTCAAGGTGAGCTGGATTAAAGGTTTCATCGTAATCGATGCCTTCAATTTGAGCGTACCCTTGTACAACCAGTCTAGCCTTGTTTCGTATAATATTTCCAAGTTCATCAGACTTATTTTTAAAGATCTATTTTTTTCCAATAATGTGTTTATCTTTAGGTCTAGGAACAAGATACCAGACATCATTATGAACAAATTAATTAAGTTCATCCTGCATAGCAACTATCCAATTTTTGTCAAAAAGTGCTTCTTTTACGTTGACCGGTTCTATTTGGGATGTAAAACAAACATAATTACATATGTTCTCAAGTTCTTTGTGAGTACGAACTCCAGTGAGAGGGTTTTCAAGTATTTGATTGGTTAGATGATCTTTAACAGTCCTTGGTTCAGATTCTTTTTGACTTGATGAGATATCTTGATTGTCAATAATAAGAGCTTCATCATCATCTGAACTCGGGGCTGGTGTATTCAAATGATCATCAATGACTACATTGATGGACTCTTGAATCACACCAGTTCTCTTATTTAGAACCCTATAAGCTTGACTGTTCAAAGAATAACAAAGAAAAATACCTTCGTCACTTTTCGTATCAAACTTACCCAAATTTTCATGATCCCGTAAAATATAACACTTGCTGCCAAAAACCTGAAAGTATTTGACAGTAGCTTTCTTTTCAAACCATAATTCATAAGCAGTCTTATTATCAGATTTACTGGTATAAACCTGATTAATAATATAACATGCGGTATTAACTGCTTCAGCCCAAAGATTTCTAGAGAGCTTCATGCTATTCAACATAACATTAGCCATATCCTGAAGCACTCTGTTTTTTCTTTCAACAATACCATTTTGTTGTGGTGTTTTGGGCACAGAGAATTCATGTGATATTCCCTGTTCGCTACAGAATTTCTCAAAACTACTGTTTTCGAATTCGGATCCATGATCACTACGGATCTTACTAACATGAGAACCTTTCTCATTTTGGATTCGTTTGATGACCTTTTTCACTTCATCCAGGGTTTCAGTTTTTTCTTTTAAGAACGATTCTCAAGTGAATCTGGTATAGTCATCTACGATAACCAAGATGTATTTTTTGCCTCCTCGACTCTCCAATTTGGTTGGTCCAATAAGATCCATGTGGAGAAGCTCGAGTGGTCTAGATGTGGTATTGAAGTTCACTTTCTTGTGAGAGCTCCTAATCTATTTGCCCAACTGGCATTCATCACACATTTTGTCTACTTTTTGCAATTTGGGTAGACCTCTAATTAGTTCTCTTTTTCTCAATCTAAATAAGTTCTGATAGTGTACATGTCCAAGGTGTTTATGCCATAATTCAGTCTCATCGGTATGGACCATGTAACATGATTGAGTAGATGAGCTTGCATCACTAACTATGTAGCAGTTTTCAGAAGTTTTACGAGCAGTTAATATAACAGAACCTTTTTTATTAACTATCTCACAGCCTTGATTAGAAAACTTTACACTATGGTTATTATCACATATCTGAGAAATGCTTAAAAGGTTATTTTTTAAGCCCTCAACATATAAAACATTTTTAAATAAGGGAAGGTTATAAAGCTGAATCGTACCTTGGCCAATGATTTTATAATTGCTTCTATCACCAAATGTGACTGACCCTTCAGTCATATCTTTAAGATCGGTGAATAAAGCTTTGTCACCTGTCATATTCCTGGAGTAACCACTATCTAGGTACCACTTTGAATGGCTTGTTGCTTTGAAAGCAGTGTGGGCAACCAAGCTGGCAACTTTAGGAACCCATTTCATAACTGTTTTGGGTTTAGGAGAATAGATGATCTTTTTCTTTCTGTTGTTATAAGAGAGACCTATAGAGTTAGATTTTAATAGCTCCTTGAAAAGATCAATTATTTTTTCAGCTAAAGGATTTTGGTTTTGAAAATTAAAGTTGACATGGCCACCTTTAGGTTTTTGAAAAGACCTTGAATTTTTAGAAAATCCTTGATAGGTATTGTTTTCTTTTAAAGTTGAAGACTCTCATTTTACAAATTTAGGAGCAATGTTCTTTTGTTTAGGAGATGTATTCTTATCATAGCCCAACCCGGATCGATCCCCACATTTTCTTGATCCGGACAATAATTTTTCCAATTTTGGATCACCTTGGGCATATCTCCATGTGTCTTTCAAACTCAGAAGAGAAGCTACCTCATTTTTGAGTTTTTCTTTTTTGGATTTCAAATCTTCAATTTGGGAGGTTTTGAAATCTAAATCACATTTGGTCTTTTCAAAAGAATAAAAAATATGACACTTTTCTAAAACAAGAGACTCATAATCTTCCTTAAGCTTAGAAAATTTTTCTTTTTGTAATTTAAGCTTAACTGCAATTTTACAACTCTCTTTATAAAGGGCATTATATGCATCTTGAAGATCATCTTCATTATCGCAATCACTATTCAGATTTTCTTCACTAGATATATCATCATGATTTGAATAGGTGATCTTGGCTAGAGTCATAAGGGCTTTAACATCATCGCCCGACTCGGTTTCAGAATCTTCTGATTTAGAAGAGGATTCAGAATCAGACGATTCATCCCAAGTAGCCATCATGCTTTTCTTTTTTGATTTGTCCTTTTTAAGACATTTGTTAGCTAAGTGCCCATACTCTTGACAGTTGTAACATTGACTATCTTTCAATGATTTTCGAGCTCTAGGTTTAGATCGTCTCTTATCATTTGACTTTTGAAAATCAGCTTTTTTCTTGTTTTTGAAAATTTTGTAAAACCTTTTTGCTAAAAGCGCCATATCATCTTTGATATTTTCTGAATCCGATGTACTCTCTTGTGAAACATTTTTAGATGATTTGAGAGCAATTGATTTTCCTTTAGGAGCTTTAAAGGACAACTCATAGGTTTGAAGTGAACCAACTAATTCCTCAACCCTCATGGTATCCGTATCACGAAGTTCCTGAATCATGGTTACTTTAGAATTGAACCGTTCAGGAAGTGAACGTAGTATCTTTGCGCACACTTTACTTTTTGGGATTCTATCACCAAGACCCCACATAGAGTTCACAATTTCATTCAATCTAGTGTAGAAGTCCATAAACATCTCATTCTCCTCCATATGAATTTCTTCAAATTTAGTTGTGAGGAGTTGGACTTTAGATTTCTTGACAATAGATGTACCCTCGTATGTCATTTCTAATACATCCCATGCTTGTTTTGCATTTTCACAAGAGATTCTTTTAAATTCATCTGGTGATAATGCACAAGTAATTGCATTTAGTGCTTTTGCGTTGGCACTACTTTCACTTTTCTGAAGTGTGGTCTAAAGAGAATACATCGTTACTTTCATTGATTTTGAACCATCACTATTAGTTACTTCAGTGATAGGAGGGTTCCATTCATTCATTATGGCTAACCACACACTTTTATCCAAGGATTTAAGGAAGATCCTCATCCTGGCTTTCCAATAAGCATAGTTTGTGCCATTAAAAGGTGGTGGCCTAGTGACTGATAGACTATCAAAATTTGACATCTTAATATAGCTTCAATCGTTAGCTCAGGAAATAAATCCAATAAATCAACAATAAGCACGAGCTATTAGCCTCTGATACCACTTGAAAGGGCCTAGCTATATGCCCTAGAGGGGGAGTGAATAGGTCAATGCCAAATAAAACTAATAACAGCGGAATAATAAAAGAAATAAAGCACAATGCTGAATTTAAAGTAGCCTAAATAAAGAGATTGATACTTTATCAGTTCTAAGGACAACCTTACACCAAAAACCAAAGGTTTAAGGTAGGACAACCTTATTTCTAGAATGTCCTTAGTATCACAACCCAATGAGGAATAATAAGAAAGGAAATCAAAATAACTTGCAGAAAATAAATCCTAAGTTATTACAACATTCATCCACACTTGCTTGAAGTGATTACAACATTCATCCACAAACATTCTCCACAAAACAGAATGAATAAAAGAATGAAAGAGAAAAATACATCCACAACACAATGATATATAGTGGTTCGCCTGTGTGTACACCAACTGTTATCCAACAGCCACACAGATTGCTACTCCAATCCTAATATCCTCACACAGGGGATATTAGCATGCACTATCAAAATATGTTTCACAGGTTCACCTAAAACCTTCACAATTGTGTCTTTGATCTCGGGCTTACACAATCCAAAAATCTCCACAATCTGAGTTTTCTGACTCTCCTCAGATAACCAATACAATGAGATTTTTCTAGCGAATCTCAAACAAAAACCAGAGAAAGTAAATTACAAAAATGTAAAATACATTAATCACCTTTTGAAGAAGCACGGTAGAACCAATCGGAGTAGAAGTTCGATTCAACATTCAAAGTCCAATACTCACTTTAAGAATGGTTCTAAGTCTAATTGATTTTAAATAAAAAAGGGCTAGTTCTATTTGATTTTGAATCCAAGAAGAAGGAATATCAGAAATTCCCCTTTTTTAATAAGATTGGAATGTAGATCAAAATCAAATAAAAATAAGCTAGCAAAAGGAATATTAAATAAGCATAAACTTATCTCAGAGAATATCCTAAAGATTGCTTGAATAGAATAGAATTGAATTGCTAAAACTCTGAAGTTCGTGCTCTATTTGTAGCCTGAAAAATCTTGTCTACGACTGGTCTTAGGATCCTAGGACTGATCGTAGCTCCAAATATTTTCAAAGATCGGGATTGGATTTTCTATTCCACGACCGGTCCTGGGTGGTCTACGTCCGGTCATGGGCCACCTACGACTGGTCGTGAGACAACTACGACCGATCGTAGGACCCCACAATTGGTTGCTGGAGTTTGAGTCGTAGGGCTATGACCAGTCGAAGGATGAGTCGTAGAACTCACAAGACTGGTCGTAGGATGTCCAGGACTGGTCGTAGGAAAGCCAGAAAGATCTAAAAATCTTCAACAACCTATGACTGGTCTTAGAACACTCCAAACAAGTATATTGAAATATATGAATTATGTATTCAGAATGACCTACTATAAAGCTCATCCTAAGGTCAATCTAAGGTCAAACAAACCTTTAAAGTGAATGGACTTGAAAGTCTGAACACTCAGATGACCCTTAAGAGAAGCTTGAGAATATACAAAACTTGTAGTAGGCCTTCTTGAGCTTGATCTTAACTTGACAAAGTCTTCTAATATACTTGAACTTGATTGAATCTTGAACATGCAAACTTGAAGACTTCAATTCTTGAATTCTTCATCCATATCTTGAAAACTTTCTTCATTTAAGATCTTATCTTGAAATGCGATGTCTTGATTGCAATGAATAGTCTTCAAACATAAAACACAAGGTATACAAGACATAGATATAGGTTTTGGCACCACAAAATTTGACAACCAAAAGGATATGAAATCATATCACTTACAATGTCATTAAAGTCAATGGGAAGGATGATTCATGTGCTTGGTAATAATTGAGCATGGAAAGCAAGTCCAAGTCATAGTATCTAGACCTGGATGGATAGTTGAAATGATGCATTTTTGATGATTTTCATAATATATCTAAGGTTTCTACACCTCAAACATCTTTCTTTTGTGAATAAGCATTACTGATGTTTATAATTTTAGATAGTACAACATTTGTACAAATTTTAATGTGTATACAAACTGATATGAAAATATACTAAGTTATACATATATGAAAGAACATCGAAGTATTGAAATAAATGATATACACCTTCTCTTCGGTAATTCTGTCAATGAATCGTATGAATCCTAGATTAGATCGAACAAATATCAATATCATCGATGCTCCTTTGGAATCATAAGCATCACATGTTCTAGAATGTTATCGAGGACCTTCTCGATAACATTAAATAGGTTATATCGATTTCATCAAATAAAACTTCGATGATATTGAAGGTCACCTCCCAATAAAAGGCGGGCGAGCAGGAAAATTTTATTTTTGCTTTCCCTTTCTCACTGTTCGACTTCTCTAGGAGTTTCTTCCTTGTTTCTCTCCTTTTTGTCGACCGTCTGCCGTCTAGGGTGATTCAAATCCAGTAATCTCTTGTACATACTATTAATTCCTAAATGTACTTCATTGTGTTGGGGTCTTTCTAGATTGATTGATAACCTTTAGTTGGAAATTTAGGGTTGGTCCTCATAATCTTTAGTCTTGTCAGATTCTTTTTCCTTTGACATTCCATTCTAAGTTATTTGTGGTTCAAATGAGTAAGGACAAAGGAAAATCTCCTGTCATCGGTGAGCCATCCAGGCCTACCAGAAAGAAATTCGTGGTCTTAAGAGAAAGAGAAAGGGCTCAGTCTCAATGATCCATTGAATGCCCATAGAGCTCCTCTACTCGGCAATCATCATGTAGGGAAGCTCTGGCTGTGGCACCTGCACCTCTGCATACTATTGTGGGCCCTCCTCCACACATTCTTGAAAAGTATTCTGGGAAACGCTTGGTGTATGAGCGTAGGATTGACAGGGAATGCATCAAACCTTACAATGGGAAAATTCTGTTAGAGGCAATCAACTAGCTGCCTCTTCTTGACTTTGGGGGTCCATGTAATGATGAACGGACCTATCGCTTTCTTGCATACTGTCATTCTCCAACATTAGATCTACCATCCATTGTCGTCACAGTCGGGGATGATAACATTGACATTACTGCAGAATCCATCGCTAGCATTTTTGGTCTAACCTTTTCTCCAGTTGGGTAGTTTAACTTTAATCTTGAGAATCCAATCACTCAGTCTACAATTACAAAATTCCTGTGTTAGTACTGAGATATTGCATGGTACCAAGGGAATGCATTGAAAGCTAAATATATGCACCCTCAATACCAAGTCTTGCACGGAATATTCTGCTCCAACTCTTACCCTCGTGGACCAAATTAAGCTGATCTAACTGGATTCATGGTCATGGTTTTGTATTGCGTTGCCACTGGAATCAAGCTATGTCTGCCTACCTTGATTCTTCACCAATTGGCAAGTGTCATTCACTTGTCCAGAGAAGTTCATTTGCCCTTTCCTCACATCATTCATGTGATATGTGATACAATCGGTATTCCTCGGACATACGATCTTGAGCATCCTCTTAAGCATTTTAACAGGGTCAATATGTAAAAACTGGACATTAAATTTCATGTCTATCTAAAAGATCAATCTGAGGAAGCTATTCATGAAGGTGGTAAGATGGGGATCCTTTAGAGCCTCAACAAGTTCCAGCTCTAAGTGGTTTTGTTCAGACCCAACACTTCAAATTTCATCAAGATAGGGTTGGGGCAACGCAGCGTGGATTGGCTCAAATAGAGGATAAGCTGGAGAGACATGATCTATGGTTCTCAGTATTGGAGAATATGGTATCTAGCGTACAACATAGGGTCCAACAACTCGTTGATCTGTTGACATGTCATCGAGATGATACATCACCATCCTCCTCTACTCCAACACCTAAGAGTCGTCAGCTCTCATGGCACTACATACATCGACTACTCATTTGCACGTATGGGCATGGATGTCTTTTTGAATGTCCTGCAGTCTTGTGTGTGTATGTGGTGGCTAGCTAACATGAAAAGTCTAACATTTTTTTTGGTGTGGTTTATGGATATCCTCTGTATGAGAAAAATACTTATATTTTTGTAAGCACATGGTTGGGCTAGATATTTGGTTGTGTTGGTTTGGGATGGAAGATGAAATGCTGCCAAGCTTGGGCAGTTTTTATTTTGGATATTTTTGTTGATGGCTATTTGATAATTCATATATCTTTACTGTCATGTCTCTTTGCTCTCAATTATGCGTTAAATTCTGTGAAATGCTGGTATGAATTGTGATTGTCTTCTCCTGCATACTCCTTAACAATTGATAATTGGTTTGTGATTTATGTCATTTAAAGTTATACTACTATTTTCTGTTAGAATCACAGCTCTCCTTTGACCTGGTATGCATAATTTGTTTGCATGCAAATAGAGATGTCGTTATCTGTTATACATCTGTCTCTTACTGATTATGCATGTATCTAGTATGCTGGTATGAATTGTGATTTTCTTCTCTTGTATATTCCTTAACAATTGAGAATTGGTTTGTGATTTATGTCATTTAAAGATATACTACTATTTTCTATTAGAATCACAGCTCTCCTTTGACCTGGTATGCATAAATGGCTTGCATGAAAATAGAGATGTCGTTATCTGTTATACATCTGTCTCTTACTGATTATGCATGTATTTGGTATGTATGGTAATATCTGGATCTCTATTGATTCTCCCATACCTTTATGCTTCAACTTCACTTAACTAGTATTGATATCTTGCCCTTTGCTAATGACTGATAAAAAGGGGGAGAAAAAATCCCACCACGGAGAAGATTGTGTGTATCTATGTATGAATGGTGGTACAGGTGTTAGGGGGAGCAGCTATATGAAGACAGGGGGAGCAGCTACATACTTATGTGCTTAAACTTGCAGTAGCATTATAAAATTATGTAAAGAGTTATGTACACACAATTTAGGGTGTTGGTCTAGAAGCTGTTCTAGGACTTCAGGTGTTTTATCACGTAATTGACAAAGGGGCAGATTGAAAGTGCCCTGGTTTGTCAATTAACGTGAGTGTTGAGTCAGCTAGATAAGTGAGCACCATAGGAAGATCATTCAAGCATCTACCTCAACAGGATGTGTGCCCGAACTCATCAAAGGTAAACTTAGCCTCACATCCCCTGTCCCAAAACACCAGGTATGTATAACCCTTAAAAATGGATAGAACAACTTAGGGTTTATGATGAGAATTTTTTTTTGCAAAATCAGGAAATCAATTTATCGATATGTCGTTCAATGAAGTCGAACTCTGTTATCGATGTCCTCGAAACTCACTCGATATTATCGAAATGAGCACTTCAAATGTCCAGCAACCATAATGAATTCTAGAATGAATTATCAATGAATTGATGAGAGGCTCAATATCATCGACTTTCAAATCTCGAGTTCATTGAGACGACTCGATAAAATTGACAACTAGTTAGGTTGTCTCCAAAAAGCTGCTAAAGAAGATCATGTGATTTTCAATATCTCAAAGAGAGCCTCAATAACCTCGAAATTCAAAACCTCGATGATATCGACGGACATTTAATGATATTGAATTGGGACATAAATCTGACCAACAAGCTTTCAGGTAAATTCATTCAAGTATCGAGGAGTACCCGATGATATCGATATTCACATATCGATCATATCAAGACCAAGTCGATGTCATCGAAATAGGACACAAACTGTCCAGCAAGCTTATCAGAAAATTCTTTGAAAATATCGATGAATCGAAAATGGTATCGATATCATCGACATTCAAATTCAGATGATATCGAGGGATGCCTGATCATATCAATACCTGTTAAGTTTCAAAGGCAAGTTTGCTCTCAAGTTTTCAAACGTCGAGGAATTGAACCATGCGTCGATGAAATCAAAGTTCAAAATTCGATGACATCGAAGCATGTTCGATATCCTCGACCCGTTGGTAAAAAGGTTCAAAAGTGTTTGACATATTGAGTTCATGTGATAGAGTGAGCATTCAACGTTATCGAGAGCATACACTTGATGATATCGAAGACTGCTCAATGATATTGAACTCTATAAAAAATATGACTATTGTATTTTTATTAGAACTTTTTGCCTATTTAATGAGAGCTTGCCTTTGGTTGTTAGTAGAGAAAATAGATAGAGCTTTTGAGTGTTTAATTCAGATTACCTACCCTAAGCCTTTTTCTCTCATGGGAGTTCATCCTCCAATCCACCCTCATCATTGATATTCAATAGAGTAGATTGGGGAATGAACTTCCACATTTAAGGATCCTCCAGCTACCACCTTAATGGCAATTCATTGAGCTAGGATACCTTAAATGCATAAATGCTTGAAATAACTTTGTTCCTAATATAGGAAAATATTTAATAAAGTAGGATTCCAACATAACCTTAACCTAACCCGTCACCTTACATTGGAGCATCAACAGTGTTGTGGTTCAAGGGAGCTGAAGATCTTCATCATCGGAGGAAGAGATCTTCATCAACATGCTTAATGGGACTCATCTACTTATCTGTAAGTCATTAGAGTCCAGAGACCATTTTGATCATTCCTTTTGTAGGATTGGGTCAAAGGTGCTTCTCACCCCTTTCAAGTCCTCATAGGAGGCTTCTGACAGGAGAGTACATGGGGGTGCTGTGTGTTGACCTTTACTCTGTGGAGAGCATAAACTTATGTCCTTTGTGTTGGTCCTTAACCTATGTGGTCTAAAACCTATGTGCTGTGTGTTGACCTTTGCTCTTGTGTAGGACATAAACTGTTACGTTCCTTGTGTGAATCCTTGGCCTATGTGGCCAAAAATCTAGGTGTTGTGTGTTGACCCTTGCTCCTGTGTGGGGTATAAACTTGTGCCTCGTGGAGACATGTTAGGTACCTTGTGTAGGACCTAGAGTCAACCTTGTGTAGGTTATACTCGTTTGAGGTGAACCTGATTTGAAACCTCTGTTAGTGAGATCTGGTACACTCAAGAGTTAAGTGTGTCTGATGAAAGTGGAGTAGACATGTAGTTAAACCGCTATAAAAACTAGTGTGTTTGGGATTGCTACTTACTTTTACTGCTTGTGTGATTTCTTTGAATATTCTTATAATGCATGTTTACATGATTACTTAAAACTAATTAGAATCACATCTCACACATAGTCACATCCATCATGAACTATGTTATACAGCTTGTTTATATTTTGAATAGTCTTATGATTAGATCCTCTATTTGGCTTGGAAGCCAATAGAGTTACATTGAAGAAATCCTGCTAGTTGCATATTAGTGTAGGATAGGGTTGATAGGTTCTAAATCATAAAAAAAAAAGGTTCTAAATCATCATAAAATTCTAAAAAGTCCTATTCAGCCCCTCCTAGGACATCTTACCATATTCTCACTTCGACTGAAGTGGTCATTAGCGCAATGTCAATTATTGGACATCTAGCCCATCAACTTGGGGACTTTCGGACATTAGCGAACGGACGGCCTAGATAAAATGTATACATGGTGGGCCTACATGTCACAAATGGGCCCCAATGGATGGGCAGCATGAATAAAATACATATATCAAGATGGCGAACTACTAGACGATTAGTCAAGTAGCGTCCTAGCAATGTTTGGCGTCCAGCCAGGGGGGACGCTCTGGATAAGACACTTACATAAGGTAGGCCCCACTTGTGGACGATCCACCAGAAGGTGGATTCTATCCAGGTGGGCAACAAATTGGCTAGATGGCGAGGATAAAATACAAATATCATGGTGGCCCTACAGCATGCTGGACAGTCAGCCTTGATGGGCCATTGGCCCTATTGGGCATCCCACAGGTGGACGACCTAGATAAAAACACATACATAGTGGGCCAAAAGGGAGTGGGCCACCCATGAAGGTGGGCCAGTTGCTGGGCCTCCCACAAACATTATAGTGGGCCTTAGAAAGTTTTAAATGGTGGATGTCAGCCCACTACTGTCCAAGCCTACTGTTGGACAACAATCTGTAGATCACCCCTGGCCCGTTTGGCTCGCGTATTGGGTGAGCAGAGGATGGACGGTGAGGATATAATGCACATCATGGTGGGGTCCACATACATGTGGGCCACTAGCTTAGAATCAAGCTAACATTTTTGTTTACCTTACAACAGCCCTGCATGATCGACCGGTCATGCAGGCCTCAAGAACGACAACAAGGTGGGCCCTGCTCACTGGATGGTGTGGATACAGTACATATAGCAGGGTGGGGTCCACGTGAATGGGCCACCCCACTTCCAATCGAGCTAATATTATTGTTTTCCATTTGTCTAGGCTATGTGACCAGCCTGTCACATGGCCACAATAGGGCAGTAAGGCGGGCCGACTAGGCCTCCAGAAATCTGGACAGCGATGTCATCCCACCTGTTGGACGGTATGGATTGTCTGGGCACTCATCAGGTGGGCTACAAAAGATGGAAAGAGGTGGGGGGAGAGAGAGAGAGAGAGAGAGAGAGAGAGAGAGAGAGAGAGAGAGAAAGAGAGAGAGAGGAACAAGTGGTGGGAGGAGCTCCGCCACTATGAGCTCCTCATAGATTTACAACATATACATCAAAAGGGTCCCAAAATAGGTGGGCCCTAAATCAAAATCTAGGGTGAAAATCCCATTTCCACCACCAAGATTAAGGTCTAGATGACATCTAGAAAATGGATAATAACTAAACATCATGGTGGGGTCCATGGAGAATGGCCCCATCACAGATTTACACATATGTATCATGGTGGGCGTTGGCCACACCTTGGGTCCAAAATGGGATCCCAACCATTAACCGGTAAGCCCCACTTGTTCCATGAATCACAAATAAATATCTAACCCTATAAACACTCACCTATAGCTCTTCTTCTTGGCTCCTTGATATCCTTAGCTCCTAAGCTCTCTCATCAATGGTGGATGATGAAGTTTGGATGGTTGGATGGTGAGATTTGGGGTAAGAAAATGGGCCTAACACTTAGCTTCTTTTTCTCTCCTTAGGATTTTTCTTCTCTTGGTTTCTAGGGAAGGGTAGAGAATGGAATGATCGAAATATGGGAGATGTAAGGAGAGAGGAATGGGTGTGTAAGAAGGGATGGGGTGGAAGGTATGGTGGTGTAAGAGGAGTGACATGAGAGTTGACTTTGGGAATGATTTGCTTGTCTTGGTGGGAAGAAAGGCATGGGCTTGTCATGGGTTGTACTTGACTAGTTGATGTGAAAGGATGGGTAGAGATTCCTCTCTTTGGATTCGCAATGTGCGGTGTTTCTTCAAAATATATGCAGGCCCAGTACTCTTAGCCTAGGTATCACATTGGTGCACAAGATATAGCGTTGGAACCGTAGTGATGGTACGGTCGTAAGGGTATTAGTTTTGAGTCGAGTCAACTCTGATCTTTAGGATGCAACTTAAAGTTGTGCGCGATCACTGACTACAGGTCACGAGTTGCTGAAATTTGACAGAGAGGATCATGAGAGTTGGTGGAATGGTACGATACTAGGATACGGGTCTTACAACTCTCCTCTCCTAATAAAAATTTTATCCTCAAAATTTACACTATCATACAACTAGACAGAACTCATAAAGGAAGAGAAATCATATCACTATATATATCTATGTAAACAGAGACAATATAAAATACAATCAAACATCGAAGAGATGGGGATAACACTCGGGAATCTAAACCTCTCGCTCCCAAGATGCCTCATTTATACTATGATAATCCTACTGAACCTTCACCATGGGAATGACCTTGGCCTGGAGGACCTGCTCCTTTTGATCGAGGAAACGAACTGGCTTTTTAATGTAAGAAACATCCTTACAAACATCCAAAGGCTGCCAATCTATCACGGGAACGATGTCTGACCCACACTTTTACAACATAAAAATATGAAAAATGTTGTGGACGCTAGACAATTGAGGTGACAAGGCAAGCCGATAGGCGATGGCACCAATGCACCCTGTGATCTCAAAAGGTCCAATGAATCTCGAGGCAAGCTTACCCTTCGCTCCAAAATGAACCACACCCTTCATGGGTGAGACCTTGAGAAACATGGTCCCCAATAGTAAACTCCAAGAGACAACGCCGACGATCAGTAAAACTCTTTTGCTGAATCTGAGCTGTGCGCATCCTCTACATAATGATATTGATGATCTCTAATGTCCTCTGCACATGCTCGGGACTTAGGAGACGATGCTCTTTAATCTTGTTCCAATAACTAAGGAATCTACACAGTCTGCCATAGAGTGCCTCAAAGGGAGCCATGCTAATGGTTGCCTGATAGCTATTTTTATATGCAAACTCAACCAAACGCAGATGCTTATCCAAGCTACCTGAGAAGTCAATTACGCAAGCCCTAAGAATATCCTCAGGGATCTAGTTGACCCTCTCAGTTTGTCCATTGGTCTGCGGGTGATACGTGGTGCTGAATTACAAGGCAGACCTCATCTCCTTCTGAAAGCTCCTCTAAAACTGAGACGTGAACCTTGGATCTCGATCAGAAATGATCGAAACTGGCACACCGTACAGTCTTAGAATCTCATCGATGAATAATCTCGTAAGATGGTCCAAAGGTCAGGTTGCACGAATCGCAAGAAAGTGCGCTGACTTCGTCAGACGATCGATGATAACCCAGATGGTGTCATAACCACGCTGAGTCCTCGGTAAACTTATAATAAAATCAATGGATACATGTTCCCACTTCCATAACGGGATACTTAATGGTTGTAAGGGACATGGGGGTCTTTATTGATGGGCCTTAACACGCTGACACGTGTCACACTCGAACAAAAAACTGGCAATCTGACGCTAAATCCCCATCCAAAAATACCGCCTCCTCATGTCGTGATACATCTTCATGGAGTCGGGGTGGATAGTAAACCTCGAACGATGTGCCTTAGTCATTAGATCTCTGTGCAACTCTGGAATGTCTAGGACACATCTGAAATGAAGTCCACCATCGGATCCAACCTGCTAATCCGACTGCTCCTTAAATGCAGCCTCTGCTCGGTAACCCTGCAACGACTGATATGTCTGTTGAGCCTCGATTACCCTTACGACAAGAGAGGGTTAAATCGATCAGCTCGATAACTGAACGATGGAAGGCTGCATACCAAACTCGAAGTCATACTCAGCTACATCCTCAAGCATCCTCCACTCCTAGACCATCATATGTGACACTAAGACCTATGACTAACATCTAAGAGCATCCATCACCACATTCGCCTTACCAAGGTGGTACTAAAAATTAAAATCATAGTCCTTCAGGAGTTCCATCCAGTGTCTTTGCCTCATGTTCAACTCTGACCGCGAGAAGAGATACTTTAAGCTCTTATGGTCAAAGAAGAGCTCGAACCTAACCCCCATAAAGATAATGCCTCCACACCTTCAGTGCGAAGACAACTGCATCCAACTTTAGATCATGTGTGGAGTAATTCTACTCATGGACCTTGAGCTGGTGAGATGCGAAGGCCACAGGCTTCTTGTGCTGCATCAGGATAACACTCACACCAATATGCGAAGAATCGGTAAAAACCACGAATCCTTCACTCCCAGAGGGAAGAGTGAGGACTAGTGTAGACGTAAGATGGTCCTTCAGCTCTACTGATGCTCGCTCACATACATTACTCCAAACAAACTCAACGCCCTTTCGAGTCAACTTGGTCAACGGGACTGTAATATGGGAAAATCCCTCAATGAAATGTTGGTAGTAGCCAGTTAAACCAAGGAAACTACGGATCTCGGATGTGTTCATGGGCTGGCCCCACTGACACACGACATCAGTCTTTGAAGGGTCCATTATGACACTCTACCTCGTCGCCACGTGACCAATGAACTTCACCTCCTCCTGCTAGAAATCGTACTTGTCCAACTTCGCATAAAGCTGATGTACATGGAGGGTCTGCTGGGTAATCCCAAAAAACTGCTCATGCTCCTCATGGGTCCTCGATTATATCAGGATGTTGTCGATGAATATCACAACAAACTATTCAAGATACGAAAAAAAGACCTCGTTCATCAATTACTAAACACTATAGGTACATTGGTCAATCCGAAGGACATGACCTAAAACTCAAAATAACCATAGAGCGTCATGAATACTGTCTTCGAGATATCCTCCTCTTGGACACAAACCTGATGATAATCAGACCACAGGTCTATCTTTGAAACGAATTGTGCCCCTGTAGCTGATTGAACAAATTATCAATCCTCGAAAAGCAGTACTTATTCCTAATCATGACCCTGTTGAGCTCGCGGTAATCCACGAAAAGCCTCAATGAACCATCCTTCTTCTTTACGAAGAGTACCGATGCTCCCCACGGTGAACTACTTGGACAGATAAAGCCCAACTCGCGTAACTCGTCCAACTACTTCTGCAGTTCCCATAAGTCCAACAGTGTCATACGATACGGGGCCTTTGAAATAAGCGTGGTACTGGGAACGAGATCGATCTGAAACTCAATGTACCGACGAGGTGTTAACCCTAAAATCTCCTAAAACACATCACGAAAACCACAGACGACCGGCAGCTGGTCAATACTCAAAGCGACTAGCTCCTCAACGGCACATGACATGAGGCAAGAAAGCTACTCTCCTCTGGGTTCACCTATGAACTGAAATTGCGACATGCTGCGTATACAAAATGTGACTGCCCTCACGGAGCAGTCCAATATGACATGATACTCGGTGAGCTAATCCATACCCAGGATGATATCAAACTTGGACATTGGCAGAATAAACAGATCGGTAGGCAAAAAGGTCTCCCCTACTAAAACAGGGCAAGACGAGCAAAACTGGTCTAACACCGTAGTCTTCCCGAAGGGAGTCGATATTAACAAACCCTCACGAGCATACTTTAATGAAAAATCGGTCGATCAGTAGAAATCCTCGGCCATAAAGGAATGCAATGCACCAGAATAAAATAATCCATGAACTACGCATGACGAAACAAGGAGTGTACCCTAGACGACCCCTCTTGATGACTGAGGGTCCTGTTGGGCTACTTAAAATTTGCCCTAAGCCTACTGGGGAGATGCATGTCCCCTCTAAGGTCACTACTACTGCTACTGCCGTTGTAGCAGCCTGAACTGCTGCATCTGCTACTGTGGCGAAGGTCTCACTAGTTTTTATGGCTGCTGTTGCTGGTGCTGGGGCCTCGGTGGCAGGAATTTTGGTTATTGTTGCTGCTACTATGGAGGATACTGCGGTGCCCATGGCTGTTGCTACTGCTACTGGGGGTGGTGACACTCTGAAATAGTGGTGAAGACCACTTGAGTTAAAGTAGGAATATACCGATATGTCCTAGACGGGGCTGAATAGGAATTTTTAAAGTTTTTATAGTTTATTTAAAAATCCTATGTCACTAATCCTATCAATATGCATTCATTAGGATTACTCAAATGTAACTCTACTGGCTTCCAAGCCTGGTAAAGGGTCCAATCACAAACTATTCAAGAGATAACAATATACAACCTAGTTTATGATAGATATGACTGTGTATGTGTGTGAGGTGTGATCTCAAATATATAAATATGAAAGTATTGAAGTAAATCACACAAACCAATGAATAGCAATCTCAAACACAGTCATTTTTATAGTGGTTCGACTACTTGTCTACTCCACTCCCGGTAACCGCACTCAACCCTTGAGTGTACCTGATGTCACTATGGAGGTTTCACAGCGGTTCACCTCTAACCTAAGGTTTTAAATTAGGTTCACCTTCAACCTTTACAACCTACACTGAGGCTAACTATTTATGCTCTCACGAGTAAGGGTCAACACAACACACCCACTTTCAAGCACACTAGCCAAGGATCTTCCATAAGACCCTAATGGAGGTTTCTATACGGTTCACCTTAAACCTGAGGTTTCACAACGGTTCACCTCAATCCTAAGGTTTTGACTGGTTCACCTTCAACCAGATGTTTACGCTCTCCACAGAGCAAGAGTCCACATAATGCACCCACCACGTACACTCCCGCTGGAGGCCTCCTTGAGGATTTTAAAGGGTGAGAAACACCTTAGACCCAATCCTACAAAGGAATGATCAAAAGGTCCTCGAAACTGTAGATACTTACAGATAAATTAATGAGTCCCATTAAGCACATTGACGAAGATATCCTCCTTGTTGATGAAGAGTCTTCTGCTCCCTTGATCTGCAACACAAATGATGTACCAATATAAGGTGACGGGTTGGGTCAAGGTTATGATGGAATCCTACTCTCTAAATGTTTTCCTATCGGGAAGATAGAGCGATTCCAATCATCTATGCATTCAAGGCATCCCAGCTTAATGATTTATCATTAAGGTAATAGCTGGAGGATCCTTGAATGTGGAAGTTCATTCCCCAATCCATTCTATTGAATATCAATGATGAGGGTGGATTCGAGGATGAACTCCCTTAAGAGAAAGGGCTTTGGTATATGAACTAAGGTTAAACATAAAAAGCACTCTCTTCTTTCTCTACCAATAACTAAAGATAAGTTCCTTTATATAGGCAAAAGGTTCCAACGGATATAAAATGGTCACATTTATGACAGAGTTCGATATCATCGAGCAGGTTCAATATCATCGAGCGTATACTCTCGATTGTATTGATGGTCCGCTCGATGACATAAACTCAATGTTATGCACTTTTGGGAAACCTCTTGCCAGCTAGTCGAGGGAATCGAGACTCGTGTCGATGCCATCGGATTTTGAACTCTAATATTATCGATACAATGATCGAGTCCTCGACCTTTGAAAATGAGAGAGACTTGCTTAAAAATTTTCAGGTCATTAGATATGATCGGGGGATACTCGCTATCATCAGAATTTGAATATCAATAATATCGAAGGTTGTGTTGATGCATTGATAAATCTAAGGATTTTATCATTGAGCTTGCTGAAAAGTTATGTCCATTCTCAATGTAATCGATCCGGTCCCGATATCAACAATATTTGAATATCGATTCTATCGAGTGACCCCCCCCCCCCCCCCCCCATCAGAATTGAAAGCCACCTAAAAAATGTTGCCGAACAACTTCGTGCCCATGACCGATATCATCGAGAGCCAACTGATATCATCGAGATTTGAAATTCGATGGTATCGAGGAGAGCTCCGATATATCAAACCATATATGATTTTCTTTAGTAAAAATAGGGGCGTCAGAACTGCTTGTCGATATTATCAAGTCACCTTCAATGGGCTCAGGATTCAAATATCGATGATATCGATACGTGTGTCGATACATCGATAATTCCGTCCAGATATATATGTGGTTGCTGGACACATTAAGTCCTCATTTGATTTTATTGGATTGGTCTTCCAAGGACGTCAATAGCGTAGGTCGATCATATCGAGATGTGTATTGATACAATCGACAGAGCAAGAAAACTTAGAGATTTTTTAATTTTTGAAAAAGTTTTCTCACTAAAAACCCTATAATTTCTAACATTTTTTTAAGGGTTTTATTCACCTGGTGTTTTGGGACATGGGATGTGAGGCTTAGATTTATCTATGGTGAGCTTCCACACATCAGGTTGAGGCAGATGCTTGACTTGATCTTCCTATGAGGATCTGGAGTCCGACATACTCAACACACATGCTAATTGACAAACCAAGGCACTTGCAAGGGCACTTTCAATCTCCCCCTTTGTCAATTACATGACAAAATACCCAGAACACCCTGGGACAGTATCTAGACAGACACATCCTAAATTGCGTGTACATGCATTTTACACAATTTTACAATTTTCAATGAACCCATGTACACAACCCAGTATCTGCTCCCCCTTACTACAGAAACTCCCCATTTCTTGATGCGACTGCTCCCCCTAACACCTGCAATACCATTTAAGCAGATATACAATTTTCTATCCGGGGTGTTTGAAATGTTCTCCCCCTTTTTGTCAATCATTGGCTAAGGCATTACAACTGATATTGACTGAAGTTTAAAGACATGTGGGAGAACCAGGATATAGATGTGTATAGAGAACAATGAGTTTAAAACATACATCATTTTCAGAAGGTATAGATGCATATTAGATCAAATAAGGCAGTTATGATGGCAGATAGAATAATCATTAAAACCACATGCATTCCATAGCAGAGACTAGATGAATCAAGGGATCTCATATATCAGTATGGCAGTAAAAATGAGAATTATAATTAGCCATATTCAATCAATATTAAAAAAAAATACACTGCCCAAGGTTGGCAGTTGTTTAGCATTCATCCCAAAAAAATCATCAAGCCCATGTATGGGCATCCAAAAATAACCATCAGTATTATCCCAACTATGAGAATAGACAATCAACAAAAAAAACTATGCAAGATAGAGAGCTATCACATACACCTATGAGAGCATAGAACATCTAAAAAGATTCTAATGTTCATACGTGGGAATAGGAGTGAGGTGTGTGTGATAGCATTCAAGGACCATCATCGACAAGTCATCAGATCGACCAGTTGTTGGACAGTCTGCTGCACTCCTTGGACCAGGACAGTAAGCCTTTCTTGCACTGAGTGGATGTCTCTCTGAATTGTGCCAACCCTGTCCAGCTTGAACCGCTTGGCATACCCGGGTGTTGATGTTGATGGTGCTGAATCGAGTCCAGGAGGTTTATCTCTGGCAATTTCAGTCCCTTCCATGGGAGCGCTACTTTTACCTCCAGCTTCTTCTGCTTGAATATCCTCCTTTGGATCCTCAAGGTACTTGTGAAATTTCAAGTCCATTTTGTGAATGTTGTTCTTGTTGAAGACGTGAAGAGGGTGTACTAGATCAGTGGTCGATGGGAAGCCAATGACATTGCATATCATGTTGATGTTCTAGGGATATGACAGATGAAGGTCCCTAGATGTATGAATGACATTCACCAACTGATAGACAAGCAGAGTTGGAAGACAAATCTTTATCCCTTTGGCAACTGAGTATACTAGAATGGTCGTAAGGCCTGTGAGATCAGACCGGTTGGTACTTCTGGGATATATATTTTGGTAAAAATACCATGCACAACCCGAAATCTTAGTTCCATGTACCTAGCTTTCAATGCATTTCCTTGATACCATGGCATGTCTCTATCATGACAAAGGTACTTAGTTACCATGGACCAAATTTCCATATTGTCAAGGTCCATTTCAGGGATACCTTCCGGGGCCATGGTCAGATTGAGAATATTAGCCATTGTAGCAGGCGTGATTAGCACATCATTACCATCCAACGAGACCTCAAAAGAGGGAGGATCAGACACAGGTGAGTGGCATGCGGCAAGGAATTTACATGTATGTTCGAGTTGGCATGGCCCACCGAAATCTAGAACAGGCAACCAGTCGATTATATCAAACAGGGGTTCCAGATTGTATGGCCTTAGACACTCCCTGTCTAATTTTCTCTAGTGGATAAGCTTCCTACCCATATATTTAGGAGGACTTGAAGTTTCTCCGGTTGAAGGAGGTACTGGTGGGGGCGCCTGTGCCTCAGATTGGGGCCCACGCTGTCTTGTGCATTGCCTAGTGAGGGTCCCACATTCCGGGGCCCTTGTTTTTTTCCTTTGAGGTAAGAGTCTTTCGCCTAGAGGCTCTGGACGACTCCCCAGGACCTGATACTGCTTCTTTATCTTTTCCCATAATGACAGATTTGGGAAGAATGGACAAAATCCCTCTTTTTAAGGAAACTAAAACTACCCGACCAATAGGATTAAATTTGGAATGGAAGGAGTGGAGGGATAATAACAGTTATCAAGGCGACTCCAGGACCCACTGACGAGCTTGCAGCCGAGGGTTTTAGCAGAGAAAAGAAACGAAAGGTCTTTTTTAGAAAATAAACTTTTTCTGCTCGACCACCAATCTTTGATATCATCGACCAATTTTTTGATGATATCAATGTAACTCCCTTTATGTTCTCGAGACTATTATCGATGTCATACTTACTCATGTGCCTTTTCGAGTTCCAGAGAGTCATCGATTATATCGACCATTGATTGATTTATCGAGAATGATATATCAATGATATCGACTGTTTATCGATTTGATCGAAAATGCCCATAACAGTCATATTAAAGTTTAATATTTAGCATCCAGACGACCCTTCAAGTATACTTCTAGAATTTCTATGAATTAAGTATACTTAGAAAAATTATGTACAATTATTGTACACAACAAAAGTACAAACATTTGAATGTTTATATACAAAAGATTGAGGTCAGGAACCTCAGATATATCATTTGAAGCTCAACAAAATTACATCATTTCAGCAAATATCCAGATCTAGATGCATGACCTGGACTTATTTCTTTTATGCTTGATATTTCAGGGTGTATGAAAATGAGTCATCAGACAGTTCAGTTTTTCTTTTACTACCCATTTTGAGACAGATTTCATTACAGTGGTAGTTTTAGTATTCATGTTTATCCTACTCACTTGATCTAATGATTCCTTCATTCTGTCTTTTATCTTAGGTGGTGATGGATGTGTGTTACTCCTAGGTAGACTTTTGACATTCTGTGTTTCTCTGATCGGTTTGAATTTACAAATGTGAATTTGACCAGAATTATGTGAGGTCCATCTAGGAGTTAAGCATTCAATCTTATAATGACCCGCATAACCACATAAGTGACAAACTGGAGAAGTTCTCATATTGCTACCTGACGCAGTAGATCTTTCAGTGGTTAAGGTAGTATTTTCAGTTTTCTTTTTTAGTTTTATTTTACCCCAGACCACTCTTGTCTATTCTTTTTCTTCCCATCCCTAACAATTTTTCTAGCTTTTCACCACTCTGAGAAAATTTGTAGTTTATTTCCATAAATTTTCTGGATTTCTCTAAGTCAATATGGAGTGAGTGATTTTCATTCTTGAGTTGCACATTATCATCTCTTAATAATTCAACTTATTTCATAAGTTTTGATGATTTCGTCTTTAAGGATAGGTTAACTCTTTCTAACTTATCATTGTCTAAATGATATTGCTACAAGTCATTGATTAAATGTGTATTAATTTCTAAGGTTTTTTCCAAGTCTTTCTGCAACAATTCCTTCTTGTTTTCAAACATTCCAAGTCTTTTAAGTATGTGGATGCTATGAATATAGAGTTGCTTATAAGCATCTTGCAGTTTATCTTTTTCTACCTCTTCTTCTTCTTCTCCAGTCTCCTCATTATCAGACAGAAATAATTCAATGGCTTGTTGTTCTTCCTCGCTCTTAGATTCACTGGGAATGATTGGAGTAGTGGAGACCATAAATATTTTTAATGATTTCTGATCTCCATCACTCTTTGAGTCACTAGATTCTGAATTTGACTCTTTTGTATCATCCCAAGTGGTAGCCATTTCCTTGCCCTTAGTTTTTTGGTTTGGGCATTTCGATGACAGGTGTTCATACTCATGACAGGCATAGCATTGTGGTTCTTTGGTCCTTTTGAAAAATTTACCTGTAGAGGGTTTATTGTTCACCTTTCTTCCTCTGGAGGGATGGCCACGATTCTTCTGAAAGAATCTTCTAAATCTTTGTGCCAGCAAAGACACTTCCTCATCTTCATATTCTTTTTCACTTCCACTGTCCTCATGTGTTATTTTCTTTGAAGTTTTTAGGACAGTGTTTTTGAATTTTTGAGATTGTTTGAAGTGTAATTCAAAAGTTTGTAGGGAACCTACTAGTTCTTCTACTTTCATCTTGTCTATGTTTCTACACTCCTCAATTGTTGTTCTGGTAGGGATCTTAGAATTTTCCTATAAATTTTCGGTACCAGAACTTTCTTGCAAATGATATTCAACTTAGTGAAAAACTCCATAAATGTCTCATACTCTTCCATTCTGAGACTTTCGAACTGTGAAGTCAAGAGTTAGAGTTTGGACCTCTTCATAGTGCTTGTGCCTTCATGGGTTGTTTCCAATAAATCACATGCTTCCTTGGATGTCCCACACATACTTATTTGATTGAATATATCCTGGGACACGACACAGTAGATAGCGTTCATAGCTTTTGCTTCAGCAGTTTATTTTTCTTTGTCGAACGTCATCCACTTTTCTTTGAATTTGGGTTTTGTAATGGTTATGCCACTCTCAAGTGCGATTTGTTTAGATGATGACACATATCCATTTTCAACTATAACCCAAATGCTATGATTCAGAGATCTCAGAAAGTAGTGCATTCTAGCCTTTCAGTATGCATAATTTGAACCATCAAATACTGGAGGCCTAGTGACCGATGAGCCCTCTCCTTTGGCCATATTCCAAACTTCAGTCAAGATCACTCTCTAGGCGGTGAAGCCCTTAAAGAGAGACCCGCTCTGATACCAATTGAAATAGCGATGAAGACCGCTTGAGTTGAAGTAGGAAAATGCCGATATGTCCTAGAGGGGGGTGAATAGGACTTTTTAAAGTTTTTATAATTTATTTAAAAATCCTATGTCACTAATCCTATTAATATGCATTCATCAGGATTACTTAAATGTAACTCTACTGGCTTCCAAGCCTGGTAGAGGGTCCAATCACAAACTATTTAAGAGATAACAATATACAACCTAATTTATGATGGATATGACTGTGTATGTGTGTGAGGTGTGATCTCAGATATATAAATATGAAAATATTGAAGAAAATCACACAAACTAAAAAATAGCAATCTCAAACATAGTCATTTTTATAGTGGTTCGACTACTTGTCTACTCCACTCCCGGTAACCGCGCTCAACTCTTGAGTGTACCAAATTTTACTAAGGAGGTTTCATAGTGGTTCACCTCTAACCTAAGGTTTTAAATCAGGTTCACCTTCAAGCTTTACAACCTATACTGAGGCTGACTGTTTATGCTCTCATGAGAAAGGGTCAACACAACACACCCACTTTTAGGCACACTAGCCAAGGATTTCCATAAGACCCTAACGGAGGTTTCTACATGGTTCACCTCAAACCTGAGGTTTCACAGCGGTTCACCTCAAACCTAAGGTTTTGACTGGTTCACCTTCAACCAGATGTTTATGCTCTCCACAGAGTAAGGGTCTACACAATGCATCCACTATGTATACTCCCAACGGAGGCCTCCTTGTGGACTTTAAAGGGTGAGAAACACCTTACACCCAATCCTATAAAGGAATAATCAAGGGGTCCTCTGGACTCTAGATACTTACAAATATGTTGATGAGTCCCATTATGCACATTGACGAAGATCACCTCCTTGTTGATGAAGAGTCTTCTGCTCCCTTGATCTGCAACATAAATGATGTAACAATATAAGGCGACAGGTTGGGTAAAGGTTATGATGGAATCCTACTCTCTAAATATTTTCCTATCAGGAAGATAGAGCGATTCCAATCATCTATGCATTCAAGGCATCCCAGATTAATGATTTGTCATTAAGGTAGTAGCTGGAGGATCCTTGAATGTGAAAGTTTATTCCCTAATCCACTTTATTGAATATCAATGATGAGGGTGGTTAGAGGATGAATTCCCTTGAGAGAAAGGGCTTTAGGTATATGATCTAAGGTTAAACACACAAAAGCACTCTCTTCTTTCTCTACCAGCAACTAAAGACAAGTTCTCTTTATATAGGCAAAAGGTTCCAACGGATATAAAACAGTCACATTTATGACAGAGTTCGATATCATCGAGCGTATACTCTCGATCGTATCGATGGTCCACTCGATGACACAAACTCAATGTCATACGCTTTTGGAAAACCGCTTGCAAGCTGGTCGAGGGAATTGAGACTCATGTCGATGACATCGAATTTTGAACTCCGATATTATCGATACAAGAATCAAGTCCTTGACATTTAAAAATGAGAGGGACTTGCTTAAAAATTTTCAGGTCATTAGATATGATCGGGGAATACTCGATATCATTAAAATTTGAATATCGATAATATCGAAGGTCATGTCGATGCATCGATAAATCCAAGAATTTTATCATTGAGCTTGTTGGACAGTTATGTTCATTCTCGATGTAATTGATCCGGCCCCGATATCATCGATATTTGAATATCAATTCTATTAAGTTACCCCCGATCAAAATTGAAAGCTACCTGAAAAATGTTGCCGAACAACTTCGTGCCCATGACCGATATCATCGAGAGCCAACCGATATCATCGAGATTTGAACTTCGATGTTATCGAGGAGAGTTCCGATATATCGAAGCATATATGATTTTCCAGAGTAAAAAAGGGGCGCCGAAACTGTAACACCCCAGATTTTTACCTACCTGGAATTAGACGTCCTTAGGCAATGGGTCAACCATAACACCTTGGTAACCTCTTAGAACCCAATTTCAAAGCCAAAGAAATCATTTAGAACCAAATTCTTTAGAAATTTAATGTGTTTTAGCTAGCGCTAAACTAGATTACCTGTGAAATTAACACCAACCACTTTAAATACGATCTGTAAGACCCAAAACCTCTAAAATTGTTAACGCTATCTTACTCTGAAACCTAGGATCAAAGTCTAAACCCGGTTGCTCTCGGGAGCACTTTGAAACTTCGTATCGGATCTAGAACGCACGTCGAAAGTCTGATATCTATAATCTTAGACCATTATGACCGCCTAGTTGGACTTGACGATCATCTCAAAAATCAAGCCCAAACGATGCTCTGGGACGGTTTCCTTGAGTCCGGAGTGAAGAGTGAGAAAATGAAGATTTTTAAGAAATTAAATATAATTTTAATATATCTGGCACATGTCACTTTCACGCTATTTTTAAGCATTCTGACCATTAGATTTGGACCCAAATTTACCCTCGGATCAGGATAGGTGGCCCTTACATGTCATAACACTTGTGGCCCTGATCGAGTTTCGGTGACCGCTGAACTGAAACTGGTCCGCCACGGTCGATCTGGAAACCCGACCAGACTGAAAACTTAGCTTGACCTAGATCCAATATTAGAAAGCTTAAGTTTGACTGTATTTAGTAACAGGACCTCCAGAAGTGCTTCGTTAGATCGGAATAGACCCGATTTGGTTATAACCTAAGTATACCTTAGTCCTAAGTCTATATAGGTGAGTTTTTAGCCTATATAAGGAGTTTAAACCCTCTCTCATTCCTCACATACGAATTTGAGAGAAACCCTAGGAGAGAGAAGAGAGAAAAGAGAGAGAAAGTGTGAAAGAAGTGGGAGAACCTTCCTGCTATTCTTTCCTGCCGATCTACGTGCTTACCCATCGCTTTACGGTCGCTATCCCGGCGATTTCGGCTTCATTCTAGGTAAGAAAACCCTAACCTTAACCTGTTTTAGGGTTTCTATCGATACGAGTAGCGAAGTAGCTGACTTACCTTGTGTATTAGGTTGTCATATCGTCGTTGGCAAGGGCGTAGAGTTCCTATTCGATTCAATACGCTCCTACGGCGTAAGGTACGGATTTTAGATGCTTAGGCTATCATTTTTCAAAGATTTCAATGTCGTTTAATGGTAGATTGTTGACAAGAATGTTGTTTCACATGTTGAACATGCCGACCGATTTCTATTTCGAATACATACGAAGAATATGAGATTTATGATATTTTAAGTATTTATAGGAAATACCGTATACGTATAAATTTTGCTGATATGATTGCCATGAGTATTTTTCATGCGTATATGCTAGTTATGGATGTATGATCTATTTGGCGAAAGGATTCGCCCAAATACATGTTTCGGTCAACGTACGCTATGTATGTTATTAATTGTAGTCTAATTGTTTGTTGAAATGCCCAAATCAATATGATTTATGCCTGCCATATGTTTTGAATGTAAGAACATGATTGTTGTGTATTAGACATCTCCTTGATATAAGGATCTGTCATATTATATGTTGAAATCAACATACGTTAAGTACGTTGGAGTTGTGTAGTCTAAGTGTTTGTATAAATCCTTGCATGAGTAAGTACTTAGTAAATGGTGTTGTAGACTAGTGTTGAGATAGGATTCTCAACTACGTTGATGATGTGTATGATTTCCTCCATGTACGTTGTTGAATTGATTCCTTATATATGAAATGCTTGTGTATGCTTAACTGTGTATGCTGTACTCTATAATATGTTGATAACATGCTTGGATTACTTGATATTTTAATTCCATCTCTCTCATATTCTTACTGATTCAGATTGCAAGTGTCTAGGGCTATGCTATAGTCCAGGTAGTCAATAACAGACTTGAACTCGTGGTTGAATTCTATTCACCACGTAGGACGTGTTTGACGAACCCGAGCCGTGCGTTGCTTGTCGACAGTGGTTAGGCCACACGAGGTGCTTATGCACTTCATGTCGATCAACTCAACGGGCGCTCGTACTACTTGAACTCGTCCAATAACCCGATTAGCCCGATGTATGTTAACCATGTATGGACGCTACTGCTTGAATCTAAAGTACCAAACTTACTAGTGAAAATCCCGTTAACTATGATACCTCGATCCGCTAAGACTCATGAGCCGGGCATGGTGGTATGGGATACCGTGGTCGAGCTGTCGGCCTACGCTGGGGCCATAAACCACCCCGTAGTGACTAGTGAGCACCTTAGACTCGTGAGCCGATTGTGGTGGTATGGGACACTACATTCGAGCTGTCGACCTACTTTGATTGGTGACGAGCCCTTTGTAGTGACCTCGAGCGTATTCTGAGTCTACGTGAGGTGACGACCCTTCCGTAGCAACAAGAGTACAACTAGGCCTGTATTGATAAGGTGATGGGGGAGCGGTGCAACGAGTGAGTGTAACAGACCTGACAGCCCTTGCAGCAACCTAGAACCATATCATCGTATGAGAATACTAGGAGTGACGACCCTAGACTGGATCATTATTGGGAATTGATATAAGGGAGGTACCTTAGCTTCCCAATCCTTCTGTATGAAAAGGACTATAACAACTTGGTAATCACGTTCATATCGTACTGCATGTGCCTGGAAGATATGGAGCACTGAGGGAAAAAAGCATGTCGCGGACGTAAGATAGTGTCGCATGAGGGAGTATGTTGGCGAGGGCATACAGTATGTCATTTCATTCTTGCATTAATTACAGTATTTAGGGATGTTTGATTTGCTGCTTTATCATTATCGCTTGTTGATTTGATAACATGTTAATCTTTGCTCTATGATTCCACTAAGTTAGCTACTCACTCCCACATTACGGGATGATGTTCTGGACACCCACCAGACCCTGTTGTACTTTTAGATGATGGCGTGGCCTGCGAGGTGGAGCCAGACTTCGAGGATGATGAGAAGGCCTTCTCCTATATGCAGTATTCAGGTGGGTCTTCTTCGACCTTGTCCTGATTCGATGGGGTTGCAGGGCTATATGAGTTAGTTGAACACTTTATTTCCTGGTAATTGGTATAATGTGATACAAATCAAGTATCTATTCAGCCCTGCTACATATTCATATTTTGGGGATTTGAAACCACTTATGTACTTTATATATTTATCAATCTTCCGGTTGCCTAAGTTAGTCATCCCTGGAGTATGATATGTTATTTTTAGTATAATCTCAATCTTGTTTAATGCCTTTCTACAGACAACATACATTCATCATTATCTATGTTGCATAAGTGACATTTTGGAACTCGGGAGTTGGGTTTCTACCCGACCCTCGATTTTCAGGATGTTACAGATGGTATCATAACATGATTTGGATTAAACCGGGCCTGGGTTATGGTAACGCGACGCACACTGATGCACTCTGACTTAGGAAGGGAGCGATGGAACCTAGAAACCATATTAGAATCCCAAGTTTCGCCGACAGGTGAGACTATATGGTAATTTAATCCATAACGTATCTTTGGTCCCGTGAAGCGACCTAAGTCGCCTCTAGGCCGTCAGTCGACGGGTTTGAGTCATTCCCTGAAGAATTCCAAACCTAGAAATGAATTTCCTTAGGTTGTGGGTCAACCACAACCCTTACACTCAATCTCAAGGCCTAAAACTCCTTTTTATCCAATTCCTTCAAAATCTCTCCTTTCACCACCTCATTTTTCAACTTTTTCTAAGTCCTTTCATACTAGACATAAATCCTAATGTATAAATGATGGAGAATAATACTTAAATAAAAATTTACTATAAATAGTAAGTATATGTATAAATTAGACTTTTGACCATAAAAATAATAAATCTCGTGGAATAAATGGGTTAGTTGGATAGATTAGCGTCTCTTACCCCAAAATCATATGCTATATGTCATATAAAATCATTCCAGTTTGTAGATTGGCCCCAAAAATTCCTCAAATAGAGTCGGGGGCCAAACTGAGCACTTACAGGGGGACCTAGGGTGGGACCCACATCATTTTGGACCCAAGTGGGGGGAGGACCTCGCAAAAATGGTGAGCCCTCGCCGAACAGATCAGAGGTCGGTGAGGACCTCACCGGTTCAGCGAGGCCTCACCGATCAACGAGCTCGAATGGGTCCGGGTTTCGGGCCGATGGTGTTTGGGGTCTAATGGGACCCCTCCATACAAGGTTCGACCCTCCGTTCATTCAAAATCCCATACTTCCTTCATAAATTGGCCCTCCAAGCTCTCCTTTCCCTCTAAACTTACTATTTTCTCTCTCCTACCTCCCTTCCAATCGTTTCTTCCTTCATTTTCTATTATTTTCTTCATCCCTCTACCGTTCTCTGCCATAACCAGTACCTACACTCCATTTTCTGTGATTGGAGCTCCCAAGCTCTCATTTGAGGCTCAAAATCGTGTGAGCTTTCAACCCATCACATTTCCTCCTTTTCCCTTCTTCAATCCCTGCCTCTTGGACCTATTTCACTCCTCTCTCAGACCTAGATTCGTGGTAACCCATTAGGTCAGCCTTTTCTTCCATTTCACCACTTTTTCGAGGCTCTTTTTGAGTTAGTTATAGTTATCTTCTCAATCTCTCCGCTTCTACCGATGGGTGAGACCTAACACAGTAGCTTAGTCCATAAACAGTGAACATCTAGAGTTTTGGACCTAGAGTTTGTACTCTTAGATTTCGAAAGATTTGACAATATAGGAAATCCAATTCCATTTAGACAATCTTGACCCTAAGTGATAGAACAATTCCCTATAGTAGATATGGTATGAAACCATCTAATGTATAAGTTTAGATTTTGGATTATAGATAGTGAGTTACAGACTAGGCTACTAGTTGTATTAAGCATTGTAAAGCCTGTATATGCTAAGGAATAGTAGGTTAGTTTTGGTTGGAGTAGGACTTCATTCCTTTGATAGATCCCCATAATATTTAAAGGCTCTTTTAGTAACTCTTAGGAAGCTTTCCTGATTAGAACTATTCACGTTCAGAGAAAACTTATATATCCCTTAGATTAAACGCTAGGATAAACCAGCACGCCCCTTTGAATTACCTTCCCCAAGGGCTTATTGTATTCGAGAACACGGAGTAAAGGAACTGTATATATAAGCGAAGTATTCGCGGTTTGAATCGAATTCTCAATCCTAGTGGTTACCAATAAATCCAATGCTCTGATCAAGCAGAAGATCGGCATCGACTCGGATCAAGAATTGATACGACAAATTTTCTGTCATCGTGAGGCAGAAAGTCTATGTATCCGGCTCAGACCTACTACACAACTTTTCTTCTGTGTTGGCCCGACCACCTACAACTAAAAGTTATTGCTTTGCCTTTGGGAAATGTTAAGGACATATAGCCAATAGAAATTTTCTAGTGGGCAATAGACAGTTAGGAATTAGGTCCCAAATCACAGACTATTCTGGCATACATATTATGCTTATGAACTTAGAGAGATAGTTTGCCCATCAACCTGCTTTGCCCAACTTCCTTATGTACTAAAAGAGGATAAGTCGGGACTATAGTAAGAGTCCGCATTGGGTAGAATTAGGCAGCTTGCCACCAACCCACACCTGCCCCTGAACTCAACTATAATAGAGATTAGGCTCATGTCCACAACCATAGGTACCAATGCCATAGAACGCATCATTAACAAAGGAAGACCAATGTAGCGAGAGGTTGTTTCCTATTTCATGTCAAGGATAGGCCCTAAGTTACATCTCGTTCTGATATACGGATCGATACATAGATTCTTGAGCCTTAAGTAGAACTAAGTTTTAAGGGGGGTAGAACATATTGAACCCAATTTAGTTAGCATTAGCTAACACAACCGTTGGATCAGAGTAGCGTAGCGAAAGCGTGGTTGGCCTCTTCCCCACTGGCTCAGGATCGAAGAAGTTGATTTAGGTTATACGTAAGGTTAGGTCATTAAATAGGATTTGAACCTTCCTTAGAATGTCAATACTAAAGTCTTTCTAGGGACTCATTATCCTTAGCCAATTTCGAGGACGAAATTATGTTTTAAGGGGGGTAGATTGTAACACTCAAAATTTTTACCTACCTGAAATTAGACGTCCTTAGGCAATGGGTCAACCATAACACCTTGGTAACCTCTCAGAACCCAATTCCAAAGCCAAAGAAATCATTTAGAACCAAATTCAATAGAAATTTAATGTATTTTAGCTAGCGCTAAACTAGATTACTTGTGAAATTAGCATCAACCACTTTAAATATGATCTGTAAGACCCAAAACCTCTAGAATTGTTAACGTTATCTTACCCTAAAACCTAGGATCAAACTTTAAACCCGGTTGCTCTCGGGAGCACTTTAAAACTTCATATCGGATCTAGATCGCACGTCGAAAGTCTGATATCTATAATCTTAGACCATTATGACCGCCTAGTTGGACTTGACTATCATCTCGAAAATCAATCCCAAACGATGCTCTAGGACGATTTTCTTGTGTCCGGAGTGAAGAGTGTGAGAAAATGAAGATTTTTAAGAAATTAAATATAATTTTAATAAATCTGGCACGTGTCACTTGTGTGCTGTTTTTAAGCATTATGACTGTTAGATTTTGACCCAAATTTACCCTCGGATCAGGATAGGTGGCCCTTACATGTCATAGCACTTATGGCCCTGATCGGGTTTCGGTGACCACTGAACTGAAACTGTTCCGCCACGGTCGATCTGGAAATCTGACCAGACTGAAAACTTAGCTTGACCTAGATCCAATATTAGAAAGCTAAAGTCCGATCGCATTTAGTTACAGGACTCCCATAAGTGCTCCGGTGGATCAAAACAGACCCGATTTTGTTATAACCTAAGTATACCTTGGTCCTAAGTCTATATACGTGAGTTTTTAGCCTATATAAGGAGCTTAAACCCTCTCTCATTCCTCACATACGAATTTGAGAGAAACCCTAGGAGTGAGAAGAGATAAAAGAGAGAAAAAGTGAGAGAGAAGTGGGAGAACCTTCCTGCTATTCTTTCCTGCCGATCTACGTGCTTACCCATCGCTTTACGGTCGCTATCCCCGTGATTCCGACTTCATTCTAGGTAAGAAAACCCTAACCTTAACCTGTTTTAGGGTTTCTATCGATACGAGTAGCGAAGTAGCTAACTTACCTTGTGTATTAGGTTATCATATCGTCGTTGGCAAGGGCGTAGAGTTCCTATTCGATTCATTACGCTCCTATGGCATAAGGTACGGATTTTAAACGCTTAGGTTACCATTTTTCAAAGCTTTCAATGTCGTTTAATGGTAAGTTATTGACAAGAATGTTGTTTCACATGTAGAACATGCCGACCGATTTCTATTTCGAATACATACGAAGAATATGAGATTTATGGTATTTTAAGTATTTGTAGGAAATACCGTATACGTATAAATTTTGCTGATATGATTTCCATGAGTATTTGCCATGCATATATGCTAGTTATGGATGTATGATCTATTTGGCGAAAGGATTCTCCCTAATACATGTTTCGGCCAACGTACGCTATGTATGTTATTAAGTGTAGTCTAAGTGTTTGTTGAAATGCCCAAATTAATATGATTTATGCCTGCCATATGTTTTGAATGTAAGAACATGATTGTTGTGTATTAGACATCTCCTTGATATAAGGATCTGTCATATTATATGTTGAAATCAACATACGTCAAGTACGTTGGAGTTGTGTAGTCTAAGTATTTGTATAAATCCTTGCGTGAGTAAGTACTTAGTAAATGGTGTTGTAGACTAGTGTTGAGATAGGATTCTCAACTACGTTGACGATGTGTATGATTTCCTCCATGTATGTTGTTGAATTGATTCCTTATATATGAAATGCTTGCGTATGCTTAATTGTGTATGCTGTACCCTATAATATGTTGATAACATGCTTGGATTACTTGATATTTTAATTCCATCTCTCTCATATGCTTACTGATTCAGATTGCAAGTGTCTAGGGCTATGCTATAGTCCAGGTAGTCAATAACAAACTTGAACTCGTGGTTGAATTCTATTCACCACGTAGGACGTGTTTGACGAATCCGAGCCGTGCGTTGCTTGTCGACAGTAGTTAGGCCACACGAGGTGCTTATGCACTTCATGTCGATCAACTCAACGGGCGCTCGTACTAGTTGAACTCGTCCAGTAACCCGATTAGCCCGATGTATGTTAACCATGTATGGACGCTACTGCTTGAATCTAAAGTACCAAACTTACCAGTAAAAATTCTATTAACCATGGTACCTCGATCCGCTAAGACTCATGAGCCGGGCATAGTGGTATGGGACACCGTGGTCGAGTTGTCGGCCTACGCTGGGGCCATAAACCTCCTCGTTGTGACCAGTGAGCACCTTAGACTTGTGAGCCGATTGTGGTGGTATGGGACACTACATTCAAGCTGTCGGCCTACTCTGATTGGTGATAAACCCTTTATAGTGACCTTGAACGTATTCTGAGTCTACGTGAGGCGACGACCCTTCCGTAGCAACAAGAGTACAACTAGGCCTGTATTGATAAGGTGATGGGGGAGCGGTGCAACGAGTGCATGCAACAGCCCTGGCAGCCCTTGTAGTGACCTAGAACCATATCATCGTATGAGAATACTAGGAGTGACAACCCTAGACTGGATCATTGTTGAGAATTGATATAAGGGAGGTACCTTAGCTTCCCAATCCTGCTGTATGAAAAGGACTAATAACAACTCGGTAATCACGTTCATATCGCACTGCATGTGCCTGGAAGATGTGGAGCACTGAGGGAAGAAAGCATGTCGCGGACATAAGATGGTGTCTCATGAGGGACTATGTTGGTGAGGGCATACATCATGTCATTTTATTCTTTCATTAATTACAGTATTTAGGGATGTTTGATTTGCTGCTTTATCATTATCGCTTGATTGATTTGATAACATGTTAATCTTTACTCTATGATTCCACTGAGTTAGATACTCACTCCCACGTTACGGGACGGTGTTCTAGACACCCACCAGATCCTGTTGTACTTTCAGATGATGGCACGGCCTGCGAGGCAGAGCCAGACTTCGAGAATGATGAGAAGGCATTCTCCTATATGTAGTATTCAGGCGGGTCTTGTTAGACCTTGTCCTGATTCGACGGGGTTACAGGTCTATATGAGTTAATTGAACACTATTTCCTGGTAATTGGTATAATGTGACACAAAACATGTATCTATTCATCCCTGTTACATATTCATATTTATATTCTGAGGATTTGAAACTACTTATGTACTTTATATATTTATCACAGTCTTTCGCTTGCCTAATTTAGTCATCCCTGGAGTATGATATGCTGTTTTTGGTATAATCTCAATCTTGTTTAATGCCTTTCTACAGACAACATGCATTCATCATTATCTATGTTGCATAAGTAAAATTTTGGAACTCGGAAGTTGGGTTTCTACCCGACCCCCAATTTTTGGGATGTTACAGGAACTGCCTGTTAATATTATCGAACCACCTTTGATGGGCTCAAGATTTAAATATCGATGACATTGATACATATGTTGATACATCGATAATTTCATCCAGATATATATGTGGTTGTTGGACACATTAAGTCCTCATTCGATTTTATAGGATTGAGCTTCCGAGGACATCGACAACGCAAGTCGATCATATCGATGCAATCGACAGAGCAAGAAAACTTAGAAATTTTTATTTTTTTTTTTGAATAAGTTTTCTCACTTAAAACCCTATAATGTCTAACTTATTTTTAAGGGTTTTATTCACCTGGTGTTTTGGGACATGGGATATGAGGCTTAGCTTTACCTATGGCAAGCTTCCACACATCCGGTTGAGACAGACGCTTGACTTGATCTTCTTATGAGGCTCTGCAGTCCGACAGACTCAACACACATGCTAATTAACAAACCAGGGCACTTGCAAGGGCACTTTCACTCTCATGCTTACAATGTCCTATCTCACCGCATCCAAAGCAAGTACCTGTGAACTGACGCAGAGGTGGTGCTGGATGTGCTGCTGGTGCTCAAGAGGCTGGGTGGTCCATACACCCCTGCTGTGGTCAATGTTACTGCTGATGGGAGCTATCGGAGGGGGCCTTCCTCTTCCAGTCTCCTCTTTGGTCACTGACTCTCTGGGAATCAACCTAATCCACCTCATATATCTTGGCTGCTGCACAACCTGCTCAAATGAAAGGAGCATGTGTCCAATAACACGGCTTTAGAGGCTAAAATGTAAGTTGTTCTAAAAAAAATGGCCCTTCCACCCCTCATCATCAATAAGATAAGTCATGAATCTTGACAGTGTGGCAAAACGAGCCTTATACTAGGACACCAACATGTCCCCCTGCACAAGAGTCTTGAACTCAAGCATGTACTGGTAACAGACATGGTCAGGGAAGAACTTTCGGTCAAATCGATCAACAAAATCCTCCTAAGTCCGCTCAAACTCGGCCCCTACCACTCGGAGACCGATGCCCACCAGTACTCGGCCTCACCCTCGAGAAGAAATACAACTAATGGAACCCGCTGCTCGGTCGAGTACTTATGGTATCAAAAATCTTCTCCATCTCTCTGCCACTGTCGGGTCAGGCTCTCCCTAGAAATGAGGGGGATCGAGCTACGTAAAGTCGCGTAGAAGGGTGCTCGTATGCTCCTGCTCAGTCTGGGCTGGTATATATCTAGGTTGCCTATCCTGCCTCTGAAGAATAACGGTCATCGCCTGCAGCATTTGTTGGAGCTGGTTTGCGCTCATAGATACGGTCGGGGCCACACTGGTCCCAGATGGGGGAGTGGGAGTCGGTCGGGTCTCTCTCTTAGGCGTCATGTCCTACAGGGAGGAACAAGGGGCTTCTTAGCCTTGTATACTCTCGAATACACACACGTTAGGAAACTATAACAAAGGGTTTCTACGTTATTCAAAGTCAGGGACCTAATTATTCTAAGTTCATTGCAGATATGTGATGTTATCCTTAGGTATTCCTAAGTTATGCTTTGATACCAACTTTTATCATGCCCCAAACTTAGAAACCAGGCTCATAAAATTTTCGATCGCTAAATCCGGATGCCGACAGCCTCCATAGTACCCCATTCTTAGCTCCTACCACCTATATATCAGATTTCGATCATGGGATCCTACAAGGAAGATTTTTAAATTTTTTTTATAAAGGAGCATAACCACAAGCATAGCCAAGTCATAAACAACACCACCACATATCCACTATAATAAAAACATTTAAGTACAATACAGAAAGGGAAATACAGGTATAATAAAACTCCAAAAAGATCACCGCACACTCCCGCCTCAGCGCTGCTGCGTCCTAGCGTCACCTGCACTCAACGATTGTGTTTAAGCTTATAACGAAGCTTAGAGGATATGTGTGTATGTGCGCAATGCATGTACCAAGCATATGATATCAGAGTAAGCAAAAATACTGGCAAGTCCATGAATGTTATCAACCATACCAAGGCTATCCGATGCAAGGCCTACGTAGCCAAATGTCATATGCAAAATGCAACATAAGCATTCCAGTCTTCATCAAGTCCACAAGTCAATATAGTTCATCTTTGGAACATTACCGAGGTCTAGTACAATTCACACTGGCTGTTACCTCCCTAGCCGCACAATCAGCGAGTGAAAAAGACCTCACCATCCGCCTAGTTAGTAGTTTGCTAATACCTACCCAGCTCATCGATAGTGGACCCATTTATAAGCTGGTCAGACTCACCCTAGCTTATAGCCCCCTCACCCGGGTTGATAAGGTCACACCCCCTTCACAACCAACCATGACATAGTGGGAGACGTGGCCTATTAGTATTCGGCACTCGTGCACTCATGTATCCACTCGGTTTAGACGTTGGAGCATTTCCTGGTACTAAAAGGTTTTTGGGACTTTGACCCAAGGACATCCTAAGTGCCTAGTGATAGAACCAAATATTTTTGGTGTTCAATCTGACCATTCATGATATGCCTATGAAGGCCACAACTCTAATATCGTTAGGGCACCAAGTGATCATGTCACACAAAATGTGAGATGCATGAGTCATACCATCCAGTCATGCATCAAACATATGCGTACCGCGAGATCATATGGGGTAACTCCATTTCACAAGGAGTCCCCTAAATAACTCAGCCCAATGGCAAATGCTATGATCAATCATTCTTTACAACAGACAAACAAATGATGCGTATGGGCATGTATCATGATGTAATACTAAGTATGTTCTCAGTGTGTCCTACTAGCCTAATTACACAGCATGATTATCAAATATAAACAATAATTGGCCTAAATACATGGTGGGGTCCATAGAGGGACGGTAGATCTAACCTAAACGTCCAGATAGGCTCTAAACAGTGGATATACCAAACCTAATACCACATATTGTTCCATCTACGGCAAGGGGTGATGATGTACTAAACAGTGGATGGCCTAGGCATCATACTTACATCAAGAATGGGCCTTATGGGTGATTCTAATGGCTATACAACAAGGTGAGCTGAGAGGGTGAAAATATGTCCAACAAGTGGGCTTCCTCACCCTCTCTCATCATGCAATAAACTGGTCCTTCCTATGAGGCCCGATCCGTACATAAGGTGGGCTCCAAGGTTTGGATAATTCTTATAAAGCATGGTGGAAAGCACCTTCATCAATGGGGGCCTAATGGTTTGGGTTAGCCTTATGGGTAAGGGTAGAAATGGGCTTAATAATGGGCCCTATGGAGGTTTACAACGGTGTGCATTTAACCACCATTGTCTAGTGGTGCGGTCCATTTGGTATTAGAATCTAAATCACAACGGGGTCCACGGCCCTCCAAATATCTAGAAAATGGATGGACAGTGTGCGCACATCACTCACAAATGGTGGGCCTCACAAGGCAGCCCACGGTTGGGTGTATAGCCTAAAAATTGGGGTGGGCCTCTCAAGGTTATGGGGCTCATGGTCCTAAAATGAATGGACAGCGCGTGTATCACATACATCATGGTGTAGGGAGCCCCACAAGGCGCTAATGGGCCTCACACATGCTGGATAACAAGAATATAAAATACATATAGCATGGTGGGCCGATTATTGGATGTCCACCCCATCAGCTTAGGGGTCATCTGGACGTCAGCGAACATGTCATAGATGGGCAACATGAATAAAATACATATATCAAGATGGCCAACTGCTAGATGGTCAGTCCAGCAGTGTCCTGGCAATGTTGGGCATCTAACCAGGGGAACAGTCTAGATAAGACACTTATATAAGGTAGACCCCACCTGTAGACGATCCACCAGAGGGTGGGTCCTAACCAGGTGGGCCACAAAATGGCTGGATGGTGAGGATAAAATATAAATATCATGGAGGCCCTGTAGCATGTTGGACGGTCAGCCATGCTGGGCCACTGGCCCTATTTGGGCGTTCTACTGGTGGATGCCCTGGATAAAAACACATACATGGTGGGTCCTACAAGGGCATGGGCCACCCAGGAAGGTGGGCTGGTTGCTGGGCCTCCCATAAACATCACAGTGGGCCCTAAAAAGTTTTAAATGGTGGATGTCAGCCCACTGCTGTCCAGGCCTACTGCTGGACAACAATCTGTAGATCTCACCTAGCCCATCTGGCCTGCGTTTTGGGTGAGCAGAGGATGGACGATGAGGATATAATGCACATCATGGTGGGGTCCGCGTACGTCTGGGCCAATAGCTTAGAATCAAGCTGACATTTATGTTTACCTTACAACCAGGCCTGCGTGACTGGTCATGCAAGCCCCAAGAACAGCAGCAAGGTGGGCCCTGCTCATAGGACGGTGTGGATACAGTACATATATCAATATGGGGTTCACGTGAGTGGGTCACCCCACTTCCAATCGAGTTGATATTAGTGTTTTCCATTCGTTTGGGCCTGTGTGACTAGCCAGTCACAAGGCCACAATAGGGTAGCAAGATGGGCCGGCTAGGCGTCTAGAAATCTGGACAGCAAGGTCATCCCACCTGCTGGACGGTCTGGATTATCTGGGCACTCATCAGGTGGTCCACAAAAGATAAGGAGAGAATGAGAGAGGAACAGGTGGTGGGAGGAGTTCTATCACTATGAGCTCCTCATAGATTTACAGCACATACATTAAAAGGATCCCAAAATAGGTGGGCCCTAAATCAAAATCTAGGGTGGAAATCCCATTTCCACCAGCAAGATCAAGGTCTAGATGACATCTAGCAAATGGATAACAACTAAACATCATGGTGGGGGTCCATGGAGAATGGCCCTATCACGGATTTACACATATGTATCATGGTGGGCCATTGGCCACAACTTGGGTCCAAAATAGGATCCTTACCATTAACCGGTAGGCCCCACTTGTCCCATCAATCACAAACAAAGTGCAACCCTATAAACACTCTATAAACACGCACTTATTGCTCTTCTTCTTATCTCCTTAAAATTCTTAGCTCCTAAGCTCTCTCATCGATGGTAGATGATGAAGTTTGGATAGTTGGATGGTGAGATTTGGGGTAGGAGAATGTGCCTAGCACTTAGCTTCTTTTTCTCTCCTTAGGATTTTTCTTCTTTTGGTTGTTAAGGAATGGATAGAGAATGGAATGAGTGAAAGATGGGAGATTTAAGGAGAGAGGAATGGGTGTGTGAGAAGGGATGCAGTGGAAAGTATGGTGGTGTAAGAGGAGTGACATGAGAGTTGACTTTGGGAATGGTTTGCTTGTCTTGGTGGGAAGAAAGGCATGGGATAGTCATGGGTTATACTTGACTAGTTGATGTGAAAGGATGGGTAGAAATTTCTCTCTAGGATTCACAACGCGCGATGTTTTCTCGAAATATACACGGGCCTACTACTCCTAGCCTAGGTATCACATTGGTGCATAAGATACAGCGTTGGAACCGCGACAATGGTGCGGTCGTAAGGGTATATGTTTCGAGTCGAGTCAACTCCGATAGTCAGGATACGACTTAGGGTTATGCATAATCATTGACTATAGGTTGTGGGTTGCCAAAATTTGATGGAGAGGATTGCTGGAGTTGGTGGAACAATACGGTACTAGGATAGTGCCTTACAGGTTCCAAGTTGCTAGAAAAAGTGCACAATTTCAACAACCTTCAATCTCATTGAATCCACCTTCGGTCTGATCAAAATCGGCTAAAACGAGTCTGCGTGCTATGATGGAAATCCAAGGTATTTTAACTAAAATTGAATGTCGCATTCAGTCTAACTGAAGACCATATTCAGTGGGATCGAAAGAGCTAAAGTCTGTCCACTAGCTTTTCCTGTCTAATTTGGTGAGACCGAAGCTCAATTAGGTCGGACCGAAGACCAACCCTTTCTTCCCATTTTATGACCATTAGAACTTAATTCTTTTATATAAAACACCCGATCTTTGGGAATTTTGAGGGATTTTTGGTGTAATAGAAGGCTAGGTGATTCCATATTGATAACTCACATCCTAGACCTCTAATCCCATGAGTTTCAAGTTGCCTTCCTTGAGATTTTCATTACAATGAGGATTCCAACCTCCACCTTGAAGATGATCTTGAACTTTACCATTTTCTAGAGTTTAGACCCAATCTTATTAGCTTATCTTTTTTTAAAAAAAAAAAAAAAAAAACCACTAGAAGACCCTTCTAGGTGAATCCCCATAGGATTTCAACTATCTCATTAGTTGTAGGATATTCTATGACCCTCCTATCACCTTGGTCACATCAAATGGAGCATCATATGTAAGATGTTTGATCTTGGAGTTGAAGCACTGACAAGCATCGATATCAACATTCGGGGGAGAAATTTAGTGAATTTAAGTAGGGGAGAGCTTTAAAGAAGCAACTCAAGCACGATGAGTCAAAGGGGCTCAATCCGACAAGTTTTATTTAGTGAGTCCATATTCTCTTTCCTTATGTATGATTAAGGTTAAGAGTTTGTGACCCAATGTTGATAGGTTCTTGTATAGGACCTAGGCTCTTATGTAGGGCCAAATTCATCGAAAATGGGTGTGTATGTGTAAGTCTCCGTGGGAGCCTTCGGTGGGAGTAAACATAGGTCCTTGGACTAGGATCAAGGTTCATGTCTAGCCTATAGAAAATCACGTAAGTCTTTGAGGGAGTTGATTCTTATGTAGGATTGTAAATGTTAGAGGTGAACTTAAATTAAAACCTTCGATAGTGAAATCCGGTATACTCATGAGTTGAGTGAGTCCACCATGAATGGAGAAGGGAAACCGAACCATATAGATGCTTATGTTTGGGATTGTTATTTGAGAACTTATTTAATTATGCTTTTGTGATTGATTAATAAATTATCTGTATGCATGATTAGATGAATGTTAGGAGTTAGGTAGCATATCCCACACATACATGTACACACTATCTTGTTTGTAGACTAGTTGCCTCATTAGCATATCTATTGTAGTCTATGTGATTGGACCCACTAATGGCTTAGAAGCCTTAATATTAAATTGCTTTGCTTTGCTTGAATGGCATGTTAGTTAAAGTAGTTAATTAGATACATATAATTCATTACCCTTCTATGACACAACCACCATTCTATAACTCCACCAAGCTTCCGCACATAGCACGTGGCCCACCACCACATGCAATTTTAAAAGTACTAGTATGTTGTGGAATGCAAGATGATAACTAAAATGTAAAGTGGACCAGTGTGAACTAGGAGGTTAGTAGGTTAGCCAATTAGTTGTTTTGTGTAGGACCAATTTTCACAGGATAGTAATTGACAGATAACATAATTCCCCTGAAAGTTGTATGTTCCTTGTTTTGAGTCGGACCTTGGCTAGTGAACACTACTATCCTCAATGGAGTAGCTATTCCGTGAATGTCACCCGCATATGCTTGTAATAACCCAAATAAATCTTGACCATCAAATTTTAACCATTGATCGACGTACCCAATTTGTTTGATATAACCGACGATCTATAAGATCAACTGGTTCAATCTCAACCATTGATTTGGACATATCCAATCCAACTATTCATTAACTAATAAATCCATCCAACAATACAACCATCAAACCGTCCATATGCTGAAATCATCAGAATACTTGTCCATCCATCTACCATCCATCTAAACTGACTGTCCATCTCACCACTAATCCACATGTACATAACGAAGTCCATTCCCCGATCTCATCTAGTCATACATTTATCCATCAATCTACCCATACATCCATCTGTCCATGTCTTATACCTTAATCCATCCACCCATCTACATCATCCATGTACCATCAAATACATCACAACCACACACATGCACCAAACACATCATGCACATCCATCCATCTATCCATACATCCATCCATCCATCTATTATACATTGATCCATCCATCCATGTACATCAACCATTTATGCACCATTGAGTACATCATAACCACACACATGCACCAAACACATCACATACATAATTCTCATGCACATACAAGTGGCCCATGCATGCATCATAAACTATACACTCTGCACACTCATCATAACCACACCTAACATATATGGACCAAACACATGTGGCACATGCATGTGCCACACACGTGACATGCATGCAATGCATGGCACCTTACACTACATTAATGGTGCACGTTGTTTAAATCTTTTTTTTTAAAAAAAGTGACCAAATGAGACAAAAATCGAAGCAACAACCGTTTCCTTCTCCCCACATGTGTAATAGCTAGTGAAATGAATCACTATAAATAGGATAAGAGGAGTTGTTATGTGAGGTGGTAGGTTGTGAAACGTGACGTGAGGCGAGGTTAGGTGAGGAAGTAAGGGGGGAGAGAGAGAGAGAGAGAGAGAGAGAGAGAGAGAGAGAGAGAGAGAGAGAGAGAGAGAGAGAGTATTGCTGGACATTCACGTTGGAAAGAGAGGGAGAGAGAGAAGAAAGAAAAGAGGAGAGATAAAAAGGAAGAGAGAGGAACAAAAGAAAAGAAAAAAATGAAAAAGAAAAGACAATACTTTTTAAGAAAAAGGTGAGCTTTTCTCTCACTTGATATTTGAAAAAAAATAATGTTTTTTTATTATCTAATTATTCATTCATTCAAATAATTAGATCTTACTTGCCCATCTTATATGTTATGTTGTTTGTTTACTTTTTATTATTTGTTTTAATTGCTACTATAGTTTTAAACATGTCATTTTAATTTTTGTTGTTCGGTTGTCTTTATTTTAATTGACATGATATTATTACAAAAATCTTGAGTTCATAAATTTTGGATTCTTAAATCAAATAAATTATATTGCATATTTATTTATTTTATTTTTATTTTTTGTAGAACTTCAATCATGTATATGCAATTTACAATGATTAACAATTTTATTTTAAATTTAATAAATTGTGCACATAACGTATTATGAATTGATCAATAGCAGTCGTTAAATGTTTTTAGAAATATTTGATTTATGCAATATTAAAATCATGCATCATTAAAATACTTATGAAACACCAGAAAATAGGTGAGGCGATCAAGTCCTCTTGGTTGAAAATCCCTAAAGCGTAAATATGTGGGGCGATCAAGACCCTTGGGTTGAAAGTCCCAAAAACCCAACCGGTATCTTTTGGAACCTCTACCGTACCCTTTGAGTGGGTGAGCATGTTAAGATTGCAAAAGGTTTCCACTACCAGGTACGGTAGGGTAGTAATCTGACCAGCTACTGTACAAATGGGTCCCTCACCAAGTGCCCTTTGGATGGGTGAGCATGTTATGCAAGAGGTTCCCATTGCCAGGCAAGGTGTTGTATTGGCGCGGGTGATGGCCAACCAGTGTAAACTAGCCCTGGTGTTAAAAAGAATAAACCACACATGTTATTATGGAGTATAGCATATGTTGATTTCATTCATTCATATTTCTTTGAATTTACATTAAAAATTTATGTTTATTAAATCTCCTCATTTATCGTTTTACCTAAATAGGCATTGTATCTTTTAATACTTTTATTGATGTTAAATGAGGTTATTTTGAAACCTGTGTTGAGATTACTTACTAGGCTTCGCAGCTTACCCTATTGAGATTTTAAAATTTCAGGATCAAGTTCTCATGGAGGAGCTTAAAGAGATTTTCTTTTATTTATTTTTATTTCTTTACCATTTTCTAAATAATTGTAATGAACATTTAGGATGACAACATTACGATGACATGTGTTTGATGGTAATCTCAAATAATCATAACATGGACATTTTATTCTTCTTTAAATAAATGTTCGATTATTGTTATATTTTATGAATGAGATCATTTTGTCAATATACGTGTGGATTATGAAGTGTAAACATACAAAACATGAGTCATGCCTTCAGGTACGGAATCAGGGTCGGATATACCCAGGTCCCACCGGATTTCGAGGCATGATAATGCCCCTGACCCCGCCCCTCCTATCTCAAGGAAAGAAAGGTATGGTAATGAAAATGCTTGTCACTCTTTTGACATGGTGCAATTGTGTATACAATTAGTTTGATTGAGTCTAGTTTACTTGGTTCTGCAATACCTTTTCAAACTGGCCGAAATGGTGTGCTTAAATGTTCGGAACTGCCACTAGTCAATTAGGCTGGTATATATGTAACGCCCTAACTTTTCAGGACCCAAGTACACAACCCGTTTCCCAAAAAACTCGTGTTAATCTTAAAGGATGGTCAAATTCGAGTGTACATTTTTTTTCCTTCATCGGAGTAAGCAAATGAGCGTAGTGTAGACAAATCGACATAAAGAAAAATTCCATTATCATTCAAATATACAAGAAGCTGCCCATAATAACTTATACAAACTAATGTCTCTGAATTTAACAAGTACAAGATTTATAAGAATTTAATACATGAAAAATAATAGAAAACATATAAATATAAGCCGCAAGATCACGCGGCTCCTCCAGGCGAATACAGTCTTGCATCCCTGGCGATCGTACCCTACTCCTCATCAAGTCTGAACATGCATATCACTTAAGCGACCTGTACTACCTGTACAGTTGTATATTTGATGGATGAGTGGCCAACTCAGTGTGAATTCCCCTCAAGATTACACATCGCTGCATTAAGTAAGCACAGTTATAAAATGACAAAGCAATCAAAACAATACATGATGCGGTCTTTTTAAATGCATGGATGCATGAATGCACATCGGCCTGGGGATGCACATCCAGCTGGACTTGGGCTCGTCGTCCATGCATTCACGACCTGGGAAAATCATCCAGTCGGACATGGGTCGATAGTCGGTGGTCTGGGAGCTAGCGAAACGATACCCTGAAGATCGTAAGGGCACGTGCTACAGCATCCAGAATTAGTCACCCGTCATCGCCAACATGCTATGGATGCATGATTAGCCAAACCGTTATTAGTCCAGTTACAATCAGCCAATTTTGGTAAGCTCAAGGTCACTACGGGGAGCTCAGAGCCCAGAGTAGGCCGACGGCTCGGGCATAGTGTCCCATACCACCATCCCTGGCCCATGAGGCTACCATCTTAGGATGTTTAATGGAAACTCATCGACTAGTGGCCAATCACGTTATAGTATATGGGGTTTACCATTGCATGGTTGTATGACATAAAACATCGAACCCATATAGGAAAAATGTCATAACAAGACCTCACAGGGTGATACCAAAACATGCTACATACGGAAAACACCAAAATGAGTCACATAGGGCAAGTATCAAAACCATACGATAAAAGACCATCCTTGAAAATCGTTGGACACAACAACCCTGGATGGTAGGCCCACGTCAATGATTAATTTAAATCATCATTCAATAACCACTAAACCGAAGGTCCATTACTATCACAATCAACCGAGTTACATCCCAAGTATGGGTGTACACATATAGGTGGAGGTTTTCCACTAGTGTACCAGTTTAAGTTTCATCAGCAATCCACAAATAATTTATGAACAAATATATAGGATGAACATTAAGCAGGAAATATAATAATTTAATTTCCACCAGCTAACACATGTGATTATAAAGGGAGATATCAAATATGAATTTATATAAAAACTATAACTTAAGCTAATGAGAAGATGGAAAGCTCAAAGGGAAAGTCATCACCTTATGGTTGGATTGCCTACCAGCATGGCTAGGGAACGTGTGGCCCCTTGTAGTCAAGTCCTATCATGAATTAGGAAATTACATGGTTAGATCGAGTTCTTCACACTATTTACGGTTGAGATTATAACCTGGGGTTTGGATTTCCTAGGTCTGGGGTTCACCCTTAAGTTTAGGTCTACGATAAATTTCTTTTAGGATTTGGATTATAGTTGGCAGATGATAATTTACTGTATTAATTTAATAATCGAAATGTAATGGTTAATATTAGTGTTAACGTTAGTCAATTTATTAATAATAATCATTGTAATTCTAGTACTGCTATGATCTACTGTTAATAATTGTACCTAAGAATGATAATTAATTGATTAATATGTAATAATGATAATTTTGTTTGTAAGCACTACTTTTAGCACGGATAATCTGTTAATGGTTAGTTGTGTGTAATAACCGTAATTATTATTGTAATACGAATGATAATAGTAATAGCTATCAAGTATCAATAGTAGGTTTAATTATAACAACAGATACTAAAAGCCGCCATTAAAGCATTCATAATCATTTATTGGGCTCACTAAGCTGTGGTTCACAAATCCAACCCATCCATTATGTGTGTCCCACTAGGTTAATGGGTCAAATCAAGTTTCAGGTGCATCCAAATCTCAGATGGACCCTGACAAGTGCTTTCATATGGTTTAACATGTATTCAAAAGATTGTAGATGGTGTGGGCCACTTGAGCTCTGTGTATGGCTGGTTTTTGGTGGCACTCCGTATATAAAGGGGACCCATCAAATGGACGATGTTGATGTTTAACACACATCATGGTAGAGCTTGTGGTGGGGCCATGGTCCAAGCCAAAATTTCAAGTAAAATGAGGCAGCGTCCTCTTGGACTTTACGTGCATGTTTCTCATATTATATATAGTTTTTATTTTGATAGGTGGGGCCTGCCTAAGGAGGATCTACTCCATTGATTGGGTTCCAAGGCTCAGGAAAGGTCCAATGTCCAATTTTGGATATGTCTTGATGCACCGAAATATCACAAAGGGCTCTAATGATCTACCCCTTATTAAATTAGTCTTTATGCTGGTGTGGCCTACCTGAGAGTTGGGTTGGCTTCATTTTTCGGGTCAATGCCTAAAATGAGGTGAGAAATGGGATGGACGGTGGAGACCTAACATACATCTAGGTGGGGACCCACTTCAAGAAAATTGGGTGGCCAGTGTTGAATAACACATACCCCTGAGAGACCCACGTAACTTGGTATCGTTAATACAGCAGTTGTTATGCTGTTGGGCCACGGATGGACGGCATGGGGAATAAAATACATACATCATGCTGGACTGCCACCAGCCTTTTGGTGAGGCCCAACAGTGTAGCCCACATGCATTTTAGTGAGGCCCACGGTCTGAGCAGCCCCCTGCATTAGACGTGAAGGCAGTCTCTGTTGTTGGCGATTTTTGGAGGCCGTTTTCAGCTTGATTTTTGGCTGAACATATCACTCTTCCAAGCCGTTTTCTTTAACCTATCTCAGTGCTCAACAAGGCATGTTGTCTGTTAAGAAAATGACCCAAAACGAGGTGTTTTCACCTGAGTTTCTGGACTGATATCAGTCCGATACCTAAGGCTCGTTACAGCTCAAATAACACCGTTTGAGAGCTGGTTCTGGATGGGGTTTCAGCCCCCTAGCTGGGGCCACTCCGTACCATTGTTTGGCTCCCAGCAGGGCCTGATCTCAGTCCACGTTTAGCCCCCAAGCAGAGCCTGAACTCAGGTCACATTTAGCTCCAAAATAGGGGCTGCCTTCGGGCCCTATTCATGCTCCACTATGGTCAGACTTTTGGCCCCAAATGTGGCTTATAAAAGTCCCTGTAGCTACATGAAATGAAGGAGAAAAACAAATAAGAAGGAAGAAGGAAAAACTGAAGTTTTCTGGCTGATTACCTGGCCGAGCTCGGCACCATTCTCACTGCTCTCCCTCTCTTTTCTTTCTCTCTACTACCTCAGTAGTGTGGCCGTGGGCTCACACTGACTCGGCTCCGTCTGGTTTTTCATGGACTGAGCTAGGGCAGTGTGTTCCGAGCTCAAAAACGTCACTCCCACCCTCTGTTTTCTCCCTCTCTTCTCTCTTCTTACCTCACTTTTCTTTCTTGTGCAGATCTTGGGAGAGCTGGACCTCCTTATATAGGAAGGGAGGAGGAGGACCAGCGGCCAGGATTTTCTCTATAGGGTTCTTATGCAACGGCCGAGATGGTGGCAGTCATTGTCTTTCTTGAAATGGAAACCGCGGCGGTGTCTCCGTTTGCCTAACTTTTTTTGGTTTGAGGGAGGTGACCCACAGAGATGGCGTGTGCACATCTGTAAGTCTCCTGGGCAAACGATGGAGGGTGCCCTCTTTTACCAATGGTCCGATCACGCTCTCTTGGATCCAGCTATCCGTGGTAAGGGGAATGGACGGTCGATAGTGATCTTCTTCGCTGGTTTATGGGGGCCCACAAGCTTATACGGTTTTGTTGAGGTGGGCCCCGCCGACAAAATAGACGGTCAGCATTTCCCAGAAAGTGGTCCAGTGGGCTCAACTAGGGGCTCAAAATCCAACAGTTTTATATATTTAAAAAATGGCCTGAGGGTGTTCTTTTGTTTTGCAAATGGGTTTGGTCAACAGTCAGTTGACCGCTCTTTCTTGGTCCAGTGCACTTTGTGCATAATAGCCCGTGGTGCATGTGCACCCTGTGTAGGTTCTAATCGAGGTGTTTGAGATAAATCTACACCGATCATTTGTATAGAAGCCTTGGTACAGGGGGCTTGGCCCATTTTGGAGTATATGCGAGGCCCAGGTGGGCCGTCGTATACCTTTTTGGGTCATATCTGGCCCGCATGATTGCGATCTGTCGGTCAAATGGGTTCAATATTTATTTTCCATAGTTGAATGCACCTTTAAGGCACAGAGATGCTTCATTGGTTATCCTCTGACTCCCGTGGATTGGGTTTTTGAAATAATGTCAACACAGTTGTCTTAAGTCATTTGATCATGCTTATCTCTAGTTAGAATTATTCCTTTAGGTGAGTTGATCACTTCAAGTTATGTACCTCATCCTTCGACTAATTTTAACTGTTAAACGAGCCACACCAAGTGAACATCCACTTATTACTTTCAACATCCACATGATCCAAATAATTCAATGGTTATTAATTATCCTAGGAATTCTATGAAGTGAATAGGTGTGATGAATTATCCAACGAGACGATGTAACCTAACGAACGGTGGATCTTGTGACCGTTATCCCTAATTTACTCTATACGTTCTATTTGTACTAAGTAGGTATATTTTGGAACATCATTATGATCAATATTTTAAAATGGGATTTTTATTTATTTAAGTACTTCGTTAGTTTAGTCACATTGCGATGGTTAAATGGACAGATTGATCTTAAATCTGATCATTGATGGTTCATAGGGTTCTTAGTAAATCCTCAAAAGAATTAAATGGTTATTATCCTGATTCGACGATTGGATTATCTGGTTAGGCTAGGGATTTCAACATTGAATGACGTGGCCTAATGAATGGTGAGCATGAATTATTTCTGACACCCAGTTTCGTATTAGAATGAGGGTGAACGTTCAATAAGCTAGGTTAGTATTTATTCTAAGTTAGGTTACATGGTAACACCCGAGTGCTGAAAAGTATGGGGTGTTACAATCTACCCCCCTTAAAGAGAATTTTTCCCCTAAAATTCAGCACTCCGACTATGGATGTGGATAACAACCTATCTTTCGGTGTCCGTATGCACCTGTTAGTTCTTTACCCTAAGTTAATTTATATATGCAAGCGCTCATGACTTGCTACTCGAACAGGGTTCATTACCCTCTACCCCCATTAATGAAAGTTTTGACCATCGGGGTTCGATAATACTCATCCTGGCTTTTAATGTAGGAGAATTTCCCTAGTGGTGTGTTGTATTCTCGATTTGTTTATGTGTGAACTCCCGACAAGTTACATGCAGACCTACAACAACCCTTTTTGTCATTTATTCTACCAATCACTAATGGGTTTAGGGTCCTCTATAGGTTATAAATCATTTACATGTTAACTAGAACTTGGGAATCTTTTTAGTACTTGTCAACATTAGGATTTCTAATAGTAGTAAGACAGTAAGCTCATTCGTGTGGCTGATAGTGATATCTTATCTTCCCTTTTATTTTCTTTTATCCTAGTGCTCGAACTGTCACGAACTGATGGTCGTAGTGGGTTTGAGCCTGATGCATCAATCATCTGCCAGCGCAGGACAGAGGATTTTGGTATCAATTCACAATCCTATTAAATCTCGATCTTCTACTTGATCAGGGCATTGAGATGGTTGAGATTTGCTAGGACTTAGAATTTGAGTCAAACAATGCAACATTGCTTAAGTATGGTTCCATCAACTCGCGATACTGATTATTCTAGACTCATGAAAAATATCATGTGATCTTCAAATTCTTCAATGAGAGCGCCCGAAATTTACGTGAATAGACGCAAACGACCATCACGCTTCCGCTACGCACTCTGGTCACCTAATGCACTACTTGGAAGTTTCAAGACTAGGATTTCTATATGGAACTAGAGTTTGAAATTTTGGTAATTTATCTAGGATTTCAAGTCTATTCCTAATATGTGCGGCCTAGAGTTGGTAATCTACCCAAAATTTCATAGTTTCTTCTCTAATTAATTTTTACGTACTAGGGTTTTCAAGAAATGTTATTTATAACTAACGAGATGTACTAGGAAGTCAAAATTATAAGTTTTTAGCACCATTTCTCAGGTTGAGGAGTGCTCATGTGCAATTTAATGACAATCATGGTAGTTAAGAAAATTTTCTATGATGCCTAAGCCTCGTTTACTTGTGCAATGTTATGGAAATGTTGACTAGAAGGTTTCCAACAGTTATGATGGTATTTTACAAGGGAACCACAATCTTTGTTTCTAAATTCAACTAGTTAAACTTAAAATTTCCAAGGGACTTAAGTTCACTCCATGATTTCTTAAATTATCCAAACAACTCCCTAAGGGACCTAAAATATTTAGTGTCTATATTTCCAATCTCCCTTAATCCTAAGGGAAACCCATTCAATTTCCAAATGGCTATCCTATTTATTTCTAAGGAATTCTTGCATAAGTCTAAATTTTAAGGATCTGACTTAGTACTCTTAAGGAGATCTAAGGTTTTTACTTCTAAGTTCCTCAGTCCTTCAAAAATTCCTAGGGGGCCTAACATTTTTGAGTTTCCATGTTATCAATTTCTCCTAATTTCAACAAGAGTACTCCACATCAATTTGAATGATTACCTTAAAAATTTCTAAAAGGAACTAAGTTTGGGGTTTCTACGTTCTCAATTGCCCCTAACTGCAAGGAGATTTCACCTAAGTTCAAATAGTTGCTCTAGTGATTTCTAAGGGGACCTAGGGTTTAAATTTCTACATTCTCAAATTGTCCTTCGCTCGGATGGGATTTCACATAAGCTTGAATGATTATCAAATTTACTTCTAAGGGAACCTAAGTGTGGGTTTCTATATTCACAATCATTCTTCTAAATCTAAGGGAAGTACACCTAAGTTCAATTTTCTAATTTCAAAACATCCTAACTTGAGACATTTTAAGGTTTGTATAAGATCATTTTCTAAGGCCAAGTTTGTTTAAACTATGCTCTGATACCAACTGTAACGCCCTGACTTTTCAGGACCCGAGTACACAACCCGTTTCCTAAAAAACCCGAGTGTTAACCTTAAAGGATGGCCAAATTTGAGTGTACATTTTTTTTTCCTTCATCGGAGTAAGCAAATAAGCGTAGTGTGGACAAATCGACATAAAGAAAAATTCCATTATCATTCAAATATACAAGAAGCTGCCCATAATGACTTATACAAACTAATGTCTCTAAATTCAACAAGTATAGGATTTATAAGAATTTAATACATGAAAAATAATAGAAAACATATAAATTTAAGCCGCAAGATCACGCGGCTCCTCTAGGCGAACACAGTCATACATCCCTGGCGATCGTACCTTACTCCTCATCAAGTCTGAACATGCATATCACTTAAGCGACCTGTACTACCTGTAAGGTTGTATATTTGATGGATGAGTGACCAAATCAGTGTGAATTCCCCTCAAGATTACACACCGCCGCATTAAGTAAACATAGTTATAAAATGACAAAGCAATCAAAACAATACATGATGCAGTCTTTTTAAATGCATAGATGCATGAATGCACATCGGCCTGGGGATGCACATCCAGCTGGACTTGGGCTCGTCGCCCATGTATTCACGACCTAGGAAAATCATCCAGTCGGATATGGGTCAATAGTCGGTGGTCTGGGAGCTAGCGAAACGATACCCTGAAGATCCTAAAGGCACGTGCTACAGCATCCAGAATTAGCCACCCGTCATCGCCAACATGCTATGGATGCATGATTAGCTAAACCGTTATTAGTCCAGTTACAATCAGCCAATTTGGGTAAGCTCAAGGTCACTACGGGGAGCTCAGAGCTCAGAGTAGGCCGACGGCTCGGGCATAGTGTCTCATACCACCATCCCCGGCCCATGAGGCTACCATCTTAGGATGTTTAATGAAAACCCATCGACTAGTGGCCAATCACGTTATAGTATATGGGGTTTACCATTGCATGGTTGTATAACATAAAACATCGAACCCATATAGGAAAAATGTCATAACAAAACCTCACAGGGTGATACCAAAACATGCTACATACGGAAAACACCAAAATGAGCCACATAGGGCAAGTATCAAAACCATGCGATAAAAGACCATCCTTGAAAACCGTTGGACACAACAACCCTGGATGGTAGACCCACGTCAATGATTAATTTAAATCATCATTCAATAACCACTAAACCGAAGGTTCATTACTATTACAATCAACCAGGTTACATCCCAAGTATGGGTGTACACATATAGGTGGGGGTTTTTCACTAGTGTACCAGTTTAAGTTTCATCAGCAATCCACAAATAATTAATGAACAAATATACAGGATGAACATTAAGCAGGAAATATAATAATTCAATTTTCACCAGCTAACACATGTGATTATAAAGGGAGATATTAAATATGAATTTATATAAAAACTATAACTTAAGCTAATGAGAAGATGGAAAGCTCAAGGGGAAAGTCATCACCTTATGCTTGGATCGCCTACCAGCATGGCTAGGGAACATATGGCCCCTTGTAGTCAAGTCCTATCATGAATTAGGAAATTACATGGTTAGATCGAGTTCTTCACAATATTTACAGTTGAGATTATAACCTGGGGTTTGGATTTCCTAGGTCTAGGGTTCACCCTTAAGTTTAGGTCTATGATAAATTTCTTTTAGGATTTGGATTATAGTTGGCAGATGATAATTTACCGTATTAATTTAATAATCGAAAAGTAATGGTTAATATTAGTGTTAACGTTAGTCAATTTATTAATAATAATCATTGTAATGTTAGTACTTCTATGATCTACTATTAATAATTGTACCTAAGAATGATAATTAATTGATTAATATGTAATAATGATAATTTTGTTCGTAAGCACTACTTTTAGCACGGATAATCTGATAATGGTTAGTTGTGTGTAATAACCATAATTATTATTGTAATACTAATGATAATAGTAATAGCTATCAAGTATCAATAGTAGGTTTAATTATAACAACAGATACTAAAATCCACCATTAAAGCATTCATAATCATTTATTGGGCTCACTAAGTTGTGGTTCACAAATCCAACCCATCCATTATGTGTGTCCCACTAGGTTAATGGGTCAAATCAAGTTTCAGGTGCATCCAAATCTCAGATGGACCCTGACAAGTGCTTTCATATGGTTTAACATGTATTGAAAAGATTGTAGATGGTGTGGGCCACTTGAGCTCTGTGTATGGCTGGTTTTTGGTGGCACCCCGTATATAAAGGGGTCCCATCAAATGGACGATGTTGATGTTCAACACACATCATGGTAGAGCTTGTGGTGGGGCCATGGTCCAAGCCAAAATTTCAAGTAAAATGAAGCAGCGTCCTCTTGGACTTTACGTGCATGTTTCTCATATTATATATATTTTTTTATTTTGATAGGTGGGTCCTGCCTAAGGAGGATCTACTCCGTTGATTGGGTTCCAAGGCTCAAGAAAGGTCCAATGTCCAATTTTGGATATGTCTTGATGCACCGAAATATCACAAAGGGCCCTAATGATCTACCTCATATTAAATTAGTCTTTATGCTGGTGTGGCCTACCTGAGACTTGGGTTGGCTTCATTTTTCGGGTCAATGCCTAAAATGAGGTGAGAAATGGGATGGACGTTGGAGACCTAACATACATTTAGGTGGGGACCCACTTCAAGAAAAATGGATGGCCAGTGTTGAATAACACATACCCCTGAGAGACCCACATAACTTGGTAACGTTAATACAGCAGCCGTTATGCTGTTGGGCCACGGATGGACGACATGGAATAAAATACATACATCATGCTGGGCTGCCACCAGCATTTTGGTGAGGCCCAACAGTGTAGCCCACATGCATTTTGGTGAGGCCCATGGTCTGAGTAGCCCCCTGCATTAGACGTGAAGGCAGTATCTGTTGTTGGCAATTTTTGGAGGCCGTTTCTGGCCCAATTTTCGGCTCAACACATCATTCTTCCAGGCCAATTTCTTTAACCCATCTTAGTGCTCAACAAGGCACGTTGTCTGTCATTTCTTTCTGTCAAGAAAATAGCCCAAAATGAGGCATTTTCACTTGGGTTTCTGGACTGATATCAGTCCGATACCTGAGGCTTGTTGGAGCTCAAATAACACAATTTGAGAGCTGGTTCTGGACGGGGTTTCAGCCCCCTAGCTGGGGCCACTCACGTACCATTGTTTGGCTCCCAGTAGGTCCTGATCTCAGTCCACATTTAGCCCCCAAGAAGAGCCTGAACTCAGGTCACATTCAGCTCCAAAACAGGGGCTGCCTTCGGGCCCTATTCATGCTCCACTATGGTCGGACTTTTGGCCCCAAATGTGGCTTATAACAGGCCCTATAGCTACATGAAATGAATGAGAAAAATAAATAAGATGGAAGAAGGAAAAACTGAAGTTTTCTGGCTGATTACCTGGCCGAGCTCAGCACCATTCTCACTGCTCTCCCTCTCTTTTCTTTCTCTCTACTACCTCAGTGGTGTGGCCGTGGGCTCACATTGACTTGGCTCGGTCCAGTTTTTCACGGACTGAGCTGGGGCAGTGTGTCCGAGCTCAAAAACGTCACTCCCACCCTCTGTTTTCTCCCTCTCTTCTCTCTTCTTACCTCACTTTTCTTTCTTTTGCAAATCTTGGGAGAGATGGACCTCCTTATATAGGTAGGGAGGAGGAGGACTAGCGGCCAGGATTTTCTCTACAGGGTTCTTATGCATCGGCCGAGATGGTGGCAACCGTTGTCTTTCTCGAAATGGAAACCGGGGTGGCGTCTCCGTTTGCCTAACTGTTTTTGGTTTGAGGGAGGTGACCCACAGAGATGGCGTGTGCACATCTGTAAGTCTCCTGGGAAAACGATGGAGGGCGCCTTCTTTTACCAATGGTCCGATCACGCTCTCTTGGATCCAGCTGTCCGTGGTAAGGGGAATGGCCGGTCGATAGTGATCTTCTTCGCGGGTTCATGAGGGCCCACAAGCTTATACGGTTTGGTTGAGGTGGGCCCCACCGACAAAATAGATGGTCAGGATTTCCCGGAAAGTGGTCCGGTGGGCTCAACTAGGGGCTCAAAATCCAACAGTTTTATATATTTAAAAAATGGCGTGAGGGTGTTCTTTTGTTTTGCAAATGGGTTCGGTCAACAGTCAGTTGACCGCTCTTTCATGGTCCAGTGCACTTTGTGCATAATAACCCGTGGTGCTTGTGCGCCCTGTGTAGGGTCTAATCGAGGTGTTTGTGATAAATCTACACCGATCATTTGTATAGAGGCCTTGGTACAGGGGGCTTGGCCCATTTTGGAGTATATGCGAGGCCCAGGTGGGCTGTCGTATACCTTTTTGGGTCATATCTGGCCCGCATGATTGCGATCTGTCGGTCAAATGGGTTCAATATTTATTTTCTATAGTTGAATGCACCTTTAAGGCACAGAGATGCTTCATTGGTTATCCTCTGACTCTCGTGGATTGGGTTTTTGAAATAATTTCAACACAGTTGTCTTAAGTCATTTAATCATGCTTATCTCTAGTTAGAATTATTCCTTTAGGTGAGTAGATCACTTCAAGTTATGTACCTCATCCTTTGACTAATTTTAACTGTTAAACGAGCCACACCAAGTGAACATCCACTTATTACTTTCAACATCCTCATGATCCAAATAATTCAATGGTTATTAATTATCCTAGGAATTCTATGAAGTGATTAGGTGTGATGAATTATCCAACGAGACGATGTAACCTAACGAACGGTGGATCTTGTGACCGTTATCCCTAATTTACTCTATACGTTCTATTTGTACTAAGTAGGTATATTTTGGAACATCATTATGATTAAGATTTTAAAATGGGATTTTTATTTATTTAAGTACTTCGTTAGTTTAGTCACATTGTGATGGTTAAATGGACAGATTGATCTTAAATCTGATCATTGATGGTTCATAGGGTTCTTAGTAAATCCTCAAAAGAATTAAATGGTTATTATCCTGATTCGACGATTGGATTATCTGGTTAGGCTAGGGATTTCAACATTGAATGACGTGGCCTAATGAATGGTGAACATGAATTATTTCTGACACCCAGTTTCGTATTAGAATGAGGGTGAACGTTCAATAAGCTAGGTTAGTATTTATTCTAAGTTAGGTTACATGGTAACACCCGAGTGCTGAAAAGTATGGGGTGTTACAATCTACCCCCCTTAAAGAGAATTTCGCCCCCGAAATTCAGCACTCCGACTATGGATGTGGATAACAACCTATCTTTCGGTGTTCGTATGCACCTGTTAGTTCTTTACCCTAAGTTCATTTATATATATACAAGCGCTCATGACTTGCTACTCGAACAGGGTTCATTACCCTCTACCCCCCTTAAAGAAAGTTTTGACCATCGGGGTTCGATAATACTCATCCTGGCTTTTAATGTAGGAGAATTTCCTTAGTGGTGCGTCGTATTCTCGATTTGTTTATGTGTGAACCCCTGAAAAGTTACATGCAGACCTACTACAACCCTTTTTGTCATTTATTTTACCAATCACTAATGGGTTTAGGGTCCTCTATAGGTTATAAATCATTTACATGTTAACTAGAACTTGAGAATCTTTCTAGTGCTTGTCAACATTAGGATTTCTAATAGTAGTAAGACTGTAAGCTCATTCGGGTGGCTGTAAGTGCTATGATTTCATATCCCTTTAGTTGTCAAATTTTATGGTGCCAAAACCTATATCTATGTCTTGTACATCTTGTATTTTATGATTGAACGCTATTCATTGCAATTAAGTCATCGCATTTCAAGATAAGATCTTAAATGAAGAAAGTTTTCAAGATATGGATGAAGAATTCAAGAATTGAAGTCTTCAAGTTTGCATGTTCAAGATTCAATCAAGTTCAAGTATATTAGAAGAATTTGTCAAGTCAAGATCAAGCTCAAGAAGGCCTACTACAAGTTTTGTATATTCTCAAGCTTCTCTTAAGGATCATCTGAGTGTTCAGACTTTCAAGTCCAACTCACTTTTAAGGTTTTTTTGACCTTAGATTGACCTTAGGATGATCTTTACAGTAGGTCATTCTGGATACATAACTCATATATTTTAATATGCTTGTTTGGGGTGTTTTAAGACCAGTCCTAAGGACTTCAAGACCAGTCCTAGCTCTGCTACGACCAGTCTTAAGTTTTTCAGGACCAGTCCTAGGTTGTTGAAGATTTTTGGATCTTTCTGGCTGTCCTACGACCAGTCCTGGACATCCTATGACCAGTCCTGTGAGTTCTACGACTCATCCTTCGACCGGTCGTAGCCCTACAACTCAAACTCCAGCAACCATTTTTGGGGTCCCACGACTGGTCGTATATGGCCCACGATCGGTCGTAGACCGCTCAGGACCGGTCGTGGAACAGAAAATGTTATCCCACGAAAATCTTTAAAAAATCTTTGGTGCTACGACCAGTCCTACGTTCCTAAGACTAGTCGTAGACGGTATTTTTTAAGCTATAAATAGATCACGAACTTCAGAGTTTTAGCACTTCAAATCAATTCTATTCAAGCATTATTTAGGCTATACTCTGAGATAAGTTTGTGTTTATTTTAAGTTACTTTGTGCTTTTTTAATATTCCTTTTGCTAGCTTATTTTTATTTGATTTTGATCTACATTCCAATCTTATTAGAAAAGAGGAATTTCTAATATTCCTTCTTCTTGGATTCAAAATCAAATAGAACTAGCCCTTTTTATTTAAAATCAATTAGACTTAGAACCATTCTTAAAGTGAGTATTGGACTTTGAACGTTGAATCGAACATCTACTCCGATTGGTTCTACCGGACTTCTTCAAAAGGTGATTCAGGTATTTTACATTTTTTGTAATTTACTTTCTCTGGTTTTTGTTTGAGATTCATCAGAAAAATCTCATTGTATTGGTTATCTGAGGAGAGCCGAAAAACTTAGATTGTGGGGTTTTTGGATTGTGTAAGCCCGAGATCAAAGAAACAATTGTGAAGGTTTTAAGTGAACCTGTGAAACTTATTTTGATAGTGCATGCTAATATCCCCTGTGTGAGGATATTAGGAGTGGAGTAGCAATCTGTGTGGCTGTTGGATAACAGTTAGTGTACACACAGGCGAACCACTATATATCGTTGTGTTGTGGATGTGTTTTACTCTTTCATTCTTTTATTCATTCTGTTTTGTGGAGAGTGTTTGTGGATGAATGTTGTAATCACTTCAAGCAAGTGTGGATGAATGTTGTAATAACTTAGGATTTATTTTCTACAAGTCATTTTGATTTTCTTGCTTATTATTCCTCATTGATTTGTGATACAAAGGATGTTCTAGGAATAAGGTTATCCTACCTTAAACCTCTGGTTTTTGCTGTAAGGTTGTCCTTAGAACTGATAAAGTATCAATCTCTTTATTTTAGGCTATTGTGATTGTTTTATATTTAGCATTGTGCTTTATATCTTTTATTATTCCGTTGTTATAAGTTTTATTTGGCATTGCCCTATTCACCCCCCCTCGAGGGCATATAGTTACCCTTTCAAGTGGTATCAGAGCCTAATAGCTCGTGCTTATTGTTTATTTATTGGATTTATTTCCTGAGCTAACGATCTAAGCTATATTAAGATGTCAAATTTTGATGGCCTATCAGTTACTAGGCCACCACCTTTTAATGGTACAAATTATGCTTATTGGAAGCCAGGATGAGGATCTTCCTTAAATCCTTGGATGAAAGCGTGTGGTTGGCCACAGTGATTGAATGGAACCCTCCTATCACTGAAGTAACTAATAGTGATGGTTCAAAATCAATGAAAGTAACTACTTATTCTCTTAGGACCACACTTCAGAAAAGTGAAAGTAGTGTCAATGCTAAAGCACTAAACGTAATTACTTGTGCATTATCACCAGATGAATTCAAAAGAATCATCTCTTATGAAAATGCAAAACAAGCATGGGATGTATTAGAAATGACACACGAGGGTATATCTATTGTCAAGAAATCTAAAGTCCAACTCCTCACAACTAAATTTGAAGAAATTTATATGGAGGAGTGAGATGTTTATAGACTTCTACACTAGATTAAATGACATTGTGAACTCTATGTGGGGTCTTGGTGATAGAATCCTAGAAAGTAAAGTGTGCGCAAAGATACTACGTTCACTTCCTGAACGATTCAATTCTAAAGTAACCACAATTCAGGAACTTCGTGATACGGATACCATGAGGGTTGAGGAACTAGTTAGTTCACTTCAAACCTATGAGTTATCCTTTAAGGCTCCTAAAGAAAAATTAATTGCTCTCAAATCATCTAAAAATGCTTCACAAGAGAGTACTTCGGATTCAAAAAATACCAAAGATGATATGGCGCTTTTAGCAAAAAAGTTTTACAAAATTTTCAAAAACAAGAAAAAAGATGATTTTTAAAAGTCAAATGATAAGAGAAGATCTAAACCTAGAGCTCGAAAATCATTGAAAGATAGTCAATGTTACAACTGTCAAGAGTATGGGCACTTAGCTAACAAATGTCCTAAAAAGGATAAATTAAAAAGGAAAAGCATGATGACTACTTGGGATGAATCGTCTGATTCTAAATCCTCTTCTAAATTAGAAGATTCTGAAACCGAGTCGGGCGATGATGTTAAAGCCCTTATAACTCTAGCCAAGATCACCTATTCAGATCATGATGATATATCTAGTGAAGAAAATCTTAATAGTGATTGTGATAATGAATATGATCTTCAAGATGGTTATAATGCCCTTTATAAAGAGAGTTGTAAAATTGCAGTTAAGCTTAAATTACAAAAAGAAAAATTTTCTAAGCTTAAGGAAGATTATGAGTCTCTTGTTTTAGAAAAGTCTCATATTTTCGATTCTTTTGAAAAAACCAAATGTGATTTAGATTTCAAAAACTCCCAAATTGAAGATTTGAAATCCGAAAAAGAAAGACTCAAAAATGAGGTAGCCTCTCTTCTGAGTTTGAAAGACACATGGAGATATGCCCAAGGTGATCCAAAATTGGAAAAATTATTGTCCGGATCAAGAAAATGTGGCGATCGATTTGGGTTGGGCTATGATAAAAATACATCTCCTAAACAAAAGAACATTGCTCCTAAATTTGTTAAATGAGAGTCTTCGACCTCAAAAGAAAAGAATACCTATTAAGATTTTTCCAAAAACCTAAAGGTGGCCATGTCAACTTTAATTTTCAAAATCGAAATCCATTGGCTGGAAAAATAATTGATCTACTTAAGGAGCTATTAAAGTCTAACTCTATGGGTCACTCCTATAACAAGAGACAGAAAAAGACCATCTATGCTCCTAAACCCAAAACAGTTCTGAAATGGGTTCCTAAAGTCGCCATCTTGGTTGCTCACACTGCTTTCAAAGCTACAAGTCATTCAAAGTGGTACCTAGATAGTGGTTGCTCCAGGCATATGACAGGTGACAAATCTTTATTCACCGATCTAAAAGATATGACTGACGGGTCAGTCACATTTGGTGATGGAAGCAATTGCAAGATCATTGGCCAAGGTACGGTTCATCTTTATAACCTTCCCTTATTTAAGAATGTTTTATATGTTGAGGGCTTAAAACACAACCTATTAAGCATTTCTCAGATATGCGATAACAACCATAGTTTGAAGATTTCTAATCAAGGTTGTGAGATACTTAATAAAAAGGGTTCTGTTATATTAACTGGTCACAGAACTTCTAAAAACTGCTACATCATTAGTGATGCAAGCTCATCTACTCAATCATGTTACATGGTCCATACCAATGAGACTGAATTATGGCATAAATGCCTTGGACATACACACTATCGGAACTTATTTAGATTGAGCAAAAGAGAACTAATTAGAGGTCTACCCAAATTACAAAAAGTAGACAAAATATGTGGTGAATGCTAGTTGGGCAATCAAATTAGGAGTTCTCACAAGAAAGTGAACTCAAATACCACATCTAGACTACTCGAGCTTCTCCACATGGATCTTATTGGACCAACCAGATCGGAGAGTCGAAGAGGCAAAAAATACATCTTGGTTATCGTAGATGACTATACCAGATTCACTTGGGTATCGTTCTTAAAAGATAAAATTAAAACCCTGGATGAAGTGAAAAAGGTCATCAAACGAATCCAAAATGAGAAAGGTTCTCATGTTAGTAAGATCCGAAGTGATCATGAATCCGAATTCGAAAACAGTAGTTTTGAGAAATTCTGAAGCGAACAGGGAATATCACATGAATTCTCTGTGCCCAAAACACCACAACAAAATGGTATTGTTGAAAGAAAAAACAGAGTGCTTCAGGATATGGCTAATGTTATGTTGAATAGCAGGAAGCTCTCTAGAAATCTTTGGGCTGAAGCAGTTAATACCGCATGTTATATTATTAATCAGGTTTATACCAGTAAATCTGATAATAAGACTGCTTATGAATTATGGTTTGAAAAGAAAGCTACTGTCAAATACTTTCAGGTTTTTGGCAGCAAGTGTTATATTTTACGGGATCATGAAAATTTGGGTAAGTTTGATATGAAAAGTGACGAAGGTATTTTTCTTTGTTATTCTTTGAACAGTCAAGCTTATAGGGTTCTAAATAAGAGAACTGGTGTGATTCAAGAGTCCATCAATGTGGTCATTGATGATCATTTGAATACACCAGCCCCGAGTTCAGATGATGATGAAGCTCTTATTATTGACAATCAAGATATCTCATCAAGTCAAAAAGAATCTGAACCAAGGACTGTTAAAGATCATCCATCCAATCAAATACTTGGAAACCCTCTCACTGGAGTACGTACTCGCAAACAACTTGATAACATATGTAATTATATTTGTTTTACATCCCAAATAGAACCGGTCAACATAAAAGAAGCACTTTCTGATGAAAATTGGATAGTTGCTATGCAGGATGAACTTAATCAATTTGTTCGTAATGATGTCTGGTATCTTGTTCCTAGACCTAAAGATAAACACATTATTGCAACAAAATGGATCTTTAAAAATAAGTCTGATGAACTTGGGAATATTATACGAAACAAGGCTACACTGGTTATACAAGGGTACACTCAGATTGAAGGTATCAATTACGATGAAACCTTTGTTCCAGTCGCACGCCTTGAGTCAATTAGACTTTTTATTTCCATCGCATGCTTTAGAAAATTTAAGATTTATCAGATGGATGTAAAGAGTGCTTTCTTGAATGACGATTTACATGAAGAAGTGTATGTTGAACAACCTTCAAGGTTTGAAGACCCTAAGTTATCTGACCATATATTTCATCTTACAAAGGCTCTCTATGGTCTAAAACAAGCGCCTAGGGCATAATATGAGAAATTGACTAAATTCTTACTTAGTCATAGCTTTCAAGTAGGAAGTGTCGATAAGACGCTTTTTGTTAAGAAGAATAACAATGATATTTTGATGGTTCAAATATATGTTGATGATATTATTTATGGATCAACTTGCTCTAACATATCTATTGAGTTTGCAGAGTTAATGAAATCAAGGTTCCAAATGAGCATGGTTGGCGAACTTAACTATTTCTAGGGTTGCAAGTAAAACAACAACCTGATGGAATTTTCATTTTCCAGACCAAATATGCTTCAAATTTGGTTAAAAGGTTTGGATTTGAGAATGGTAAGAACTTTAATACTCCTATAAGTACAACATTAAGACTCTCAAAAGACTCTACAGGTAAAGAGATAGATCTTAAACTATATCGCAGTATGATTGGTAGTTTGTTGTATCTTACTGCAAGTAGACCTGATATCGCATTTAGTGTTGGAATTTGTGCGAGATATCAGTCTAATCCTAAGGAATCACATCTTACTGCTATTAAACGGATTATGAGATATGTCGCAAGTTCTATAAATTTGGGTCTATAGTACCCTTTTGATACTAGTGTTCAATTAGCCGGGTACTCAGATGCTGATTGGGCCGGTAATATTGATGATAAAAAATCAACCAGTGGTGGTTATTTTTACATTGAAAATTGATTAGTTTCTTTGTTCAGTAAGAAACAAAGCTCAATATCGCTCTCCACTGCTGAGGCTGAGTATATTGCAGCTGGATACGCATGTACTCAACTAGTTTGGATGAAACACATACTTAGCGATTATGGAATTAATCAAGATTCAATGATCTTACATTGTGATAATTTCAGTGCTATAAAAATTTTTAAAAATCCAATCCAGCATTCACGTACTAAGCATATTGACATTAGGTATCATTACATACGTGAGTTGGTTGAAGAAAAAGTTATTTCTTTGGAATATATATCAACCGAAAATCAACTTGCTGATATATTTAGTAAACCGCTCGACAAAAGAAGGTTTAATAAATTGAAATTTGATCTTGGTATGTGCATTTTACATTAAATATTCTTGCTTGCATGTATCATAGTGTATCAGATTTCATATTATATCTGTTTAAATATTATATCAACAAGATGTTAATATGGATGACTTATTTGATGATATAGAAACTGATTCACCTAATGGTCCAGATTATGATCCTTCTGGTCATGATGCACGCCTTCGTGCATTGGAAGAAAAGGTTGATAATATGAGTATAGCCCATGATATGCGATTTAAGTACATGCGAAAATATCTTCGTCGCATTAATAAGGGGTTACACCAGATTGATCCGACTATCCCTGCTCCCTCCTCTGGATCAAATTAGGTGAATTATCTTCTGGATAGTATTACATTATCCTTTTATTTTGGATATGTATTATGGATTATGGTTTAATAACATTGTCTTTTGGATATTGTATTTTGGATTATGGATTATGACTTGATGCTTCAGGATTATATTATTCCCTTTCATATCTCTTTCTCATTATCTATTTATTCCTCTATATGTTATCCTTCCTATTATGTCTTTCCCTTGTCATTTTATGACAAAAAGGGGGAGTAGTAAGCTAAAGCTAAAAGGGGAGTAGTATGGAAAGGGGGAGTAAATTCGTTTGAATTGATTGATTGAGAAGGATATGTGGATTGAAGTCTTGAGGTTTTTATGTTGTGTACTGATTATATGAGCAATACTCGTATAACTCAGGGGGAGTAGAGTATTTTGTGATTTCATGGCTCATGATTCCTTATTATCTTTTATGCTATGTGTTTTGTCACAAATTTGACAAAGGGGGAGATTGTAAGTGCTATGATTTCATATCCCTTTGGTTGTCAAATTTTGTGGTGCCAAAACCTATATCTATATCTTATACATCTTGTGTTTTATGATTGAAGACTATTCATTGCAATCAAGTCATCGCATTTCAAGATAAGATCTTAAATGAAGAAAGTTTTCAAGATATGGATGAAGAATTCAAGAATTGAAGTCTTCAAGTTTGCATGTTAAAGATTCAATCAAGTTCAAGTATATTAGAAGAATTTGTCAAGTCACGATCAAGCTCAAGAAGGCCTACTACAAGTTTTGTATATTCTCAAGCTTCTCTTAAGGATCATCTGAGTGTTCAGACTTTCAAGTCCAACTCACTTTAAAGGTTTGTTTGACCTTAGATTGACCTTAGGATGAGCTTTACAGTAGGTCATTCTGGATACATAACTCATATATTTTAATATGCTTGTTTGGGGTGTTTTAAGATCAGTCCTAAGGACTTCAATACCAGTCCTAGATCTGCTATGACCAGTCTTAAGTTTTTTAGGACCAGTCCTAGGTTGTTGAATATTTTCGAATCTTTCTGCTTGTCCTACGACCAGTCCTGGACATCCTACGACCAGTCCTGTGAGTTCTACGACTCATCCTTCGACCGGTCGTAGCCCTACGACTCAAACTCCAGCAACCATTTTTGGGGTCCTATGACCGGTCATAGATGGCCCACGACCGGTCGTAGACCGCTCAGGACCGGTCGTGGAACAGAAAATCTTATCCCGCAAAAATCTTTCAAAAATATTTGGTGTTACAACCAGTCCTACATTCCTAAGACCAGTCGTAGACGGGATTTTTTAGGCTATAAATAGAGCACGAACTTCAGAGTTTTAGCACTTCAAATCAATTCTATTCAAGCTTTCTTTAGGCTATACTCTGAGATAAGTTTGTGTTTATTTTAAGCTATTTTATGCTTATTTAATATTCCTTTTGCTAGCTTATTTTTATTTGATTTTGATCTACATTCTAATCTTATTAGAAAAGAGGAATTTCTGATATTCCTTCTTCTTGGATTCAAAATCAAATAGAACTAGCCCTTTTTATTTAAAATCAATTAGACTTAGAACCATTCTTAAAGTGAGTATTGGACTTTGAATGTTGAATCGAACATCTACTCCGATTGGTTCTACCGGGCTTCTTCAAAAGGTGATTCAGGTATTTTACATTTTTTGTAATTTAATTTCTTTGGTTTTTGTTTGAGATTCGCCAGAAAAATCTCATTGTATTGGTTATCTGAGGAGAGCCAGAAAACTCAGATTGTAGGGTTTTTGGATTGTGTAATCCCGAGATCAAAGACACAATTGTGAAGGTTTTAGGTGAACCTGTGAAACCTATTTTGATAGTGCATGCTAATCTCCCCAGTGTGAGGATATTAGGAGTAGAGTAGCAATCTGTGTGGCCGTTGGATAACAATTGGTGTACACACAGGCGAACCACTATATATCGTTGTGTTGTGGATGTGTTTTACTCTTTCATTCTTTTATTCATTCTGTTTTGTGGAGAGTGTTTGTGGATGAATGTTGCAATCACTTTAAGCAAGTGTGGATGAATGTTGTAATAACTTAGGATTTATTTTCTGCAAGTTATTTTGATTTTCTTGCTTATTATTCCTCATTGATTTGTGATACAAAGGATGTTCTAGAAATAAGGTTGTCCTACCTTAAACCTCTGATTTTTGGTGTAAGGTTGTCCTTAGAACTGATAAAGTATCAATCTCTTTATTTTAGGCTATTGTGATTGTTTTATATTCAACATTGTGCTTTATATCTTTTATTATTCTGTTGTTATAAGTTTTATTTGGCATTGCCCGATTCACCTGCCCTCTAGGGTCCTCTATAGGTTATAAATTATTTACATGTTAACTAGAACTTGGGAATCTTTTTAGTGCCTGTCAACATTAGGATTTCTAATAGTAGTAAGACTGTAAGCTCATTCGGGTGGCTGATAGTGATATCTTATCTTCCCTTTTATTTTCTTTTATCCTAGTGCTCGAATTGTCACGAACTGATGGTCGTAGTGGGTTTGAGCCCGATGCATCAATCATCTGCCAGCGCAGGATAGAGGATTTTGGTATCAATTCACAATCCTATTAAATCTCGATCTTCTACCTGATCAGGGCATTGAGATGGTTAAGATTTGCTAGGACTTAGAATTTGAGTCAAACAATGCAACATTGCTTAAGTATGGTTCCATCAACTCGCGATACTGATTATTCTAGACTCATGGGAAATATCATGTGATCTTCAAATTCTTCGATGAGAGCGCCCAAAATTTACGTGAATAGACGCAAACGACCATCACGCTTCCGCTACGCACTCTGGTCACCTAATGCACTACTTGGAAGTTTCAAGACTAGGATTTCTATATGGAACCTGAGTTTGAAATTTTGGTAATTTATCTAGGATTTTAAGTCTATTCCTAATATGTGCGGCCTAGAGTTGGTAATCTACCCAAAATTTCATAGTTTCTTCTCTAATTAATTTTTACGTACTAGGATTTTCAAGAAATGTTATTTATAACTAACGAGATGTACTAGGAAGTCAAAATTATAAGTTTTTAGCACCATTTCTCAGGTTGAGGAGTGCTCATGTGCAATTTAATGATAATCATGGTAGTTAAGAAAATTTTCTATGATGCCTAAGCCTCGTTTACTTGTGCAATGTTATGGAAATGTTGACTAGAAGGTTTCCAACAATTATGATGGTATTTTACAAGGGAACCACAATCTTTGTTTCTAAATTCAACTAGTTAAACTTAAAATTTCCAAGGGACTTAAGTTCACTCCATGATTTCTTAAATTATCCAAACAACTCCCTAAGGGACCTAAAATATTTAGTGTCTATATTTCCAATCTCCCTTAATCCTAAGGGAAACCCATTCAATTTCCAAATGGCTATCCTATTTATTTCTAAGGAATTCCCGCATAAGTCTAAATTTCAAGGATCTGACTTAGTACTCTTAAGGAGATCTAAGGTTTACTTCTAAGTTCCTCAGTCCTTCAAAAATTCCTAGGGGGCCTAACATTTTTGAGTTTCCATGTTATCAATTTCTCCTAATTTCAACAAGAGTACTCCACATCAATTTGAATGATTACCTTAAAAATTTCTAAAAGGAACTAAGTTTGGGGTTTCTACGTTCTCAATTGCCCCTAACTGCAAGGAGATTTCACCTAAGTTCAAATAGTTGCTCTAGTGATTTCTAAGGGGACCTAGGGTTTAAATTTCTACATTCTCAAATTGTCCTTCGCTCGGATGGGATTTCACATAAGCTTGAATTATTATCAAATTTACTTCTAAGGGAACCTAAGTGTGGGTTTCTATATTCACAATCATTCTTCTAAACCTAAGGAAAGTACACCTAAGTTCAATTTTCTAATTTCAAAACATCCTAACTTGAGACATTTAAGGTTTGTATAAGATCATTTTCCAAGGCCAAGTTTGTCTAAACTATGCTCTGATACCAACTGTAACGCCCTGACTTTTCAGGACCCGAGTACACAACCCGTTTCCCAAAAAACCCGAGTGTTAACCTTAAAGGATGGTCAAATTTGAGTGTACATTTTTTTTTTCCTTCATCGGAGTAAGCAAATGAGCGTAGTGTGGACAAATTGACATAAAGGAAAATTCCATTATCATTCAAATATACAAGAAGCTGCCCATAATGACTTATACAAAATAATGTCTCTAAATTCAACAAGTACAAGATTTATAAGAATTTAATACATGAAAAATAATAGAAAATATATAAATATAAGCCGCAAGATCACGCGGCTCCTCCAGGCAAATACAGTCATGCATCCCTGACGATCGTACCTTACTCCTCATCAAGTCTGAACATGCATATCACTTAAGCGACCTGTACTACCTGTAAGGTTGTATATTTGATGGATGAGTGACCAAATCAGTGTGAATTCCCCTCAAGATTAGACACCGCCACATTAAGTAAGCATAGTTATAAAATGATAAAGCAATCAAAACAATACATGATGCAGTCTTTTTAAATCCATGGATGCATGAATGCACATCGACCTGGGGATGCACATCCAGCCGGACTTGGGCTCGTCGCCCATGCATTCACTACCTAGGAAAATCATCCAGTCGGACATGGGTCAATAGTCGGTGGTCTGGGAGCTAGCGAAACGATACTCTGAAGATCCTACACGTGCTACAACATCCAGAATTAGCCACCCGTCATCGCCAACATGCTATGGATGCATGATTAGCCAAACCGTTATTAGTCCAGTTATAATCAACCAATTTGGGTAAGCTCAAGGTCACTACGGGGAGCTCAGAGCCCAGCGTAGGCCGACGGCTCGGGCATAGTGTCCCATACCACCATCCCCGGCCCATGAGGCTACCATCTTAGGATGTTTAATGGAAACCCATCGACTAGTGGCCAATCACGTTATAGTATATGGGGTTTACCATTACATGGTTGTATGACATAAAACATCGAACCCATATAGAAAAAATGTCATAACAAAACCTCACAGGGTGATACCAAAACATGCTACATACGGAAAACACCAAAATGAGCCACATAGGGCAAGTATCAAAACCATGCGATAAAAGACCATCCTTGAAAACCGTTGGACACAACAACCCTGGATGGTAGGCCCACGTCAATGATTAATTTAAATCATCATTCAATAACCACTAAACCGAAGGTTCATTACTATTACAATCAACCGGGTTACATCCCAAGTATGGGTGTACACATATAGGTGGGGGTTTTCCACTAGTGTACCAGTTTAAGTTTCATCAGCAATCCACAAATAATTTATGAACAAATATACAGGATGAACATTAAGCAGGAAATATAATAATTCAATTTTCACCAGCTAACACATGTGATTATAAAGGGAGATATCAAATATGAATTTATATAAAAACTTTAACTTAAGCTAATGAGAAGATGGAAAGCTCAAGGGGAAAGTCATCACCTTATGGTTGGATCGCCTACGAGCATGGCTAGGGAACGTGTGGCCCCTTGTAGTCATGTCCTATCATGAATTAGAAAATTACATGGTTAGATCGAGTTCTTCACACTATTTACGGTTGAGATTATAACCTGGGGTTTGGATTTCCTAGGTCTGGGGTTCACCCTTAAGTTTAGGTCTACGATAAATTTCTTTTAGGAATTGGATAATAGTTGGCAGATGATAATTTACCGTATTAATTTAATAATCGAAGAGTAATGGTTAATATTAGTGTTCACGTTAGACAATTTATTAATAATATTCATTGTAATGCTAGTACTGCTATGATCTACTATTAATAATTGTACCTAAGAATGATAATTAATTGATTAATATGTAATAATGATAATTTTGTTCGTAAGCACTACTTTTAGCACGGATAATCTGTTAATGGTTAGTTGTGTGTAATAACCGTAATTTTTATTGTAATACTAATGATAATAGTAATAGCTATCAAGTATCAATAGTAGGTTTAATTATAACAACAGATACTAAAATCCACCATTAAAGCATTCATAATCATTTATTGGGCTCACTAAGCTGTGGTTCACAAATCCAACCCATCCATTATGTGTGTCCCACTAGGTTAATGGGTCAAATCAAGTTTCAGGTGCATCCAAATCTCAGATGGACCCTGACAAGTACTTTCATATGGTTTAACATGTATTGAAAAGATTGTAAATGGTGTGGGCCACTTGAGCTCTATGTATGGCTGGTTTTTGGTGGCACCCCGTATATAAAGGGGACCCATCAAATGGACGATGTTGATTTTCAACACACATCATGGTAGAGCTTCTGGTGGGGCCATGGTCCAAGCCAAAATTTCAAGTAAAATGAGGCAGCGTCCCCTTGGACTTTACGTGCATGTTTCTCATATTATATATATATATATATATATATATATATATATATATATATATATATATATATATATATATATATATTTTGATAGGTGGGGCCTGCCTAAGGAGGATCTACTTCGTTGATTGTGTTACAAGGCTCAGGAAAGGTCCAATGTCCAATTTTGGATATGTCTTGACGTACCGAAATATCACAAAGGGCCCTAATGATCTACCCCTTATTAAATTACTCTTTATGCTGGTGTGGCCTACCTTTGAGTTGGGTTGGCTTCATTTTTTGGGTCAATGCCTAAAATGAGGTGAGAAATGGGATGGACGGTGAAGACCTAACATACATTTAGGTGGGGTTCCACTTCAAGAAAAATGGATGGCCAGTGTTGAATAACACATACCCCTGAGAGACCCACGTAACTTGGTAACGTTAATACAGCAGCCGTTATGCTGTTGGGCCATGGATGGACGATGTGGAATAAAATACATACATCATGCTGGGCTGCCACCAGCATTTTGGTGAGGCCCAACAGTGTAGCCCACATGCATTTTGGTGAGGCCCACGGTCTGAGCAGCCCCCTGCATTGGACATGAAGGCAGTCTCTGTTGTTGGCAATTTTTGGAGGCCGTTTTCGGCCCAATTTTTGGCTCAACACATCATTCTTCCAGGCCATTTTCTTTAACCCATCTCAATGCTCAACAAGGCACGTTGTCTGTCATTTCTTTCTGTCAAGAAAACAGCCCAAAATGAGGCATTTTCACCTGAGTTTTTGGACTGATATCAGTCTGATACCTGAGGCTCGTTGCAGCTCAAATAACACCGTTTGAGAGCTGGTTCTGGATGGGGTTTCAACCCCCTAGCTGGGGCCACTCACGTACCATTGTTTGGCTCCCAGCAGGGCCTGATCTCAGTCCATGTTTAGCCCCCAAGAAGTGCCTGAACTCAGGTCACATTCAGCTCCAAAACAGGGGCTGCCTTTGGGCCCTATTCATGCTCCACTATGGTCGGACTTTTGGCCCCAAATGTGGCTTATAACAGGCCCTATAGCTACATGAAATGAATGAGAAAAATAAATAAGATGGAAGAAGGAAAAACTGAAGTTTTCTGGCTGATTACCTGGCCGAGCTCGGCACCATTCTCACTGCTCTCCCTCTCTTTTCTTTCTCTCTACTACCTCAGTGGTGTGGCCGTGGGCTCACATTGACTCGGCTCGGTCCAGTTTTTCACGAACTGAGCTGGGGCAGTGTGTCCGAGCTCAAAAACGTCACTCCCACCCTCTGTTTTCTCCCTCTCTTCTCTCTTCTTACCTCACTTTTCTTTCTTGTGCAAATCTTGGGAGAGCTGGACCTCCTTATATAGGCAGGGAGGAGGAGGACCAGCGGCCAGGATTTTCTCTGGAGGGTTCTTATGCATCGGCCGAGATGGTGGCAGCCGTTGTCTTTCTCAAAATGAAAACTGGGGCGGCGTCTCCGTTTGCCTAACTTTTTTTGGTTTGAGGGAGGTGACCCACAGAGATGGCGTGTGCACATCTGTAAGTCTCCTAGAAAAACGATGGAGGGTGCCTTCTTTTACCAATGGTCCAATCACGCTCTCTTGGATCCAGCTGTCCGTGGTAAGGGGAATGGACGGTCGATAGTGATCTTCTTCGCTGGTTTACGGGGGCCCACAAGCTTATACGGTTTTGTTGAGGTGGGCCCTGCCGACAAAATAGACGGTCAGGATTTCCCGGAAAGTGGTCCGGTGGGCTCAACTAGGGGCTCAAAATCCAACAGTTTTATATATTTAAAAAATGGCGGGAGGGTGTTCTTTTATTTTGCAAATGGGTTCGGTCAATAGTCAGTTGACCGCTCTTTCTTGGTCCAGTGCACTTTATGCATAATAACCCGTGGTGCATGTGCGCCCTGTGTAAGGTCTAATCGAGGTGTTTGTGATAAATCTACACCGATCATTTGTCTAGAGGCCTTGGTACAGGGGACTTCGCCCATTTTGGAGTATATGCAAGGCCCAGGTGGGCCTTCGTATACCTTTTTGGGTCATATCTGGCCCGCATGATGCAATCTGTCGGTCAAATGGGTTCAATATTTGTTTTTTATAGTTGAATGCACGTTTAAGGCACAGGGATGCTTCATTGGTTATCCTCTGACTCCCGTGGATTGGGTTTTTAAAATAATGTCAACACAGTTGTCTTAAGTCATTTGATCATGCTTATCTCTAGTTAGAATTATTCCTTTAGGTGAGTAGATCACTTCAAGTTATGTACCTCATCCTTCGACTAATTTTAACTGTAAAACGAGCCACACCAAGAGAACATCCACTTATTACTTTCAACATCCTCATGATCCAAATAATTCAATGGTTATTAATTATCCTAGGAATTCTCTGAAGTGATTAGGTGTGATGAATTATCCAACGAGACGATGTAACCTAACGAACGGTGGATCTTGTGACCGTTATCCCTAATTTACTTTATACGTTCTATTTATACTAAGTAGGTATATTTTGGAACATCATTATGATCAATATTTTAAAATGGGATTTTTATTTATTTAAGTACTTCGTTAGTTTAGTCACATTGTGATGGTTAAATGGACAGATTGATCTTAAATCTGATCATTGATGGTTCATAGGGTTCTTAGTAAATCCTCAAAAGAATTAAATGGTTATTATCCTGATTTGACGATTGGATTATCTGGTTAGGCTAGCGATTTCAACATTGAATGACGTGGCCTAATGAATGGTGAACATGAATTATTTCTGACAGCCAGTTTCGTATTAGAATGAGGGTGAACGTTCAATAAGCTACGTTAGTATTTATTCTAAGTTAGGTTACATGGTAACACCCGAGTACTGGAAAGTATGGGGTGTTACAATATATCCACAGTCTGCTAGGGTTTGTGGCCGTGCCTTAGGATCAGGGAATCGTGAAATTCCCCTACTTGAATGACTCCCGTGGGTGGCCTGTGACCATAGAGTGCTTTTAGATAAGGGGCTCAATTATAAGAGAGGAAGGGGTTAGACACCCTCTCCTGCCCGCACTATGTGCGGTCTCTACTTTAAGGAGCGTACGACATTTGGGGAATTTTATATTTGAAAATGTGTTATTGATCGAACCATGCTTCCTGTAGCCCTACAAGAGGAATAGACAAGTAGAAAATAATAAAATAAGTTTTATCCTTACTTTACAGAGGCAGGTAACACTAGGTAGGTGAGTAGAATAAAGAAAGTGGATAAATAGAAATAAATGTACATAAAAGACAAATGGTAGCAATTTCTACTATGGAATGTGTGGAATGGACTATGTTGTAAGCTTGAGCAAGATGTGAGGAAGAAAAAGGGAAGTTAAAAACCCTTTTAAGTCAAAAGGAATAGCTAAATGTTCCTATCTGACCCTACTCTTAAACTGGCTGATATTGAGTGTAAAATATTGCATATTTCTCATAGTTATTCCTTGGTTTTATAAATATGATAGTGCTTAATCGATCTAATTTTGCATGTTTTCATGTTCAATGTGATTTCGAGAGCTTAAGGTGAAATCAATGCTAAAAGGAAGATTTATGCTCAAAAGATTACTAAATAAAGATTTAGAGATTTGGAGCTTGTAAGTGCTATTATGTTTAAAGAACATGTCACACCCGGTTTGTCAAATTTCGTCTTGTCAAAACAACTTAGCATAATGTTCTTCAAGTTAAAGACAAGCTCATGTTCAAGTTGAAGTCTAGCTCATGTTCAAGTTAAAGATAAGCTTATGTTCAAATTGAAGTTAAGCTAAAGTTCAAGTCACGTGGATCAAGATGGAAAGTTCACCTTTAAGTGTAAGTTCAAGTTCTACTAAAAATGCTAGTAGAAGATCAAGCTTCATCGACAAGTTCAACTCCTACTGATGAATTAACTAGTAAAAGATCAAGCTCCTTTGAAAACTTCAAGTTTCTAATCCTATGAAGTTCAGTCCATATAGGTATTTTAAACCCTAGAAAGACCTTAGGTTTAGGGAATTTCAAAACTTATTTAAATTAAATTTTTATACTTATAATTGACTAAGTCTTAACTTGTCTGAGTTCTTCTTCGACTAGTCTAAGAAATTCCTCGACTAGTCCAAGAACAGCCAAAGTATAACAGAATTTTTGTTGTATCTTCGACCAGCCGAGTGGAGTCCTAGACCAGTCAAAGGACCCCCTTCGACTACTCGAAGGTTCCTCGACTCGAAGTCTAGCAACTATATTCAAATCCGATTCTACTTGTTCGACCAGTCGAAGGTCACCCTCGACCAGTCGAACAGGCTCTTCGACTAGTCAAAGATCTGTTAAAACTTATCCCGCTCCAATTTAAAAATTTGTTGTAACTAAATCTAGTGCTTTGACCAGTCAAAAACTGCCTTAGACCAGTCGAAGGAACAAATTTTATGACTATAAATAGAGGTTCCTTCTCAATCCCAAGTGTAGGGTTGCAATGTAGTAATAATCTCAATAAGACCGAGGTCAAATCCATAGGGACTAATCTTGTGTGTTTTCTGAGAGCAACTAGAATTAGAACTGGAAGAAGATGAAAACTTAATCTAAAATATGTGAGAGAATAATTGTGAAAAATATAATGAAAAACTTGTGAATTTCAAAAGTGGGAAACTAGGGTTTCCAAGGATCCACTTGTAGAGATAGGGAGATCTATGCTCGATTAGTGAACACAACTGGAATCAGAGTCCCATCTTCATCCAATTGGAAAATATCTCATTAAAAATTAAATTTGAACTTCCTTTGATCTAGTTCTCAAGGGATGAGAGGAATGGGAACTAGAGATGATTTTATCACAAAACCATGCCCATGAGACAAAGCAAACAACAGAATTTACTAATCCATAACCACTTTGAGAGAATTGTGAGAGCTAGTTAAGGTTCCATCATCCAACCATACCCAGGGGACGATGGCGAACAACAGAGGTTCCTAAATTCACAATCTTAATAATGAAAAGAACATACTCAAAGCTATCATAGATCTATTATAATTTAAGTTACAACAAACCATTAAAAACTAAAAGTATTTCTTATAATCAAACTAAAATCAAAGATAGTTCAACTTAAACATGAATCAAAGCCATAGAAAACATCTCATCACACTATAAGCTTCACCTCTTAGCCCTAGCTAAGAGATTTAACCAACCATAGACATGATTGAACTAGAATCTCCAAAAAAAATTTTAAAAAAAAATTAACTAGGAAAGGGAAGAAAGAAAAACTCTTGAAGATGACAGCCGCTCCACGCTCTCTCTCTCTCTCTCTCTCTCTCTCTCTCTCTCTCTCTCTCTCTCTCTCTCTCTCTCTCTCTCTCTCTCTCTTCCTGCATTTTTCTCTCCTTGCTCACGTTCTCCTCCTTTTCCTTTATAGGCATCCTCTCCTTAGGTCGGCTAGACATGCGTAATCGGTGAACCTTACGCAGCAACAGGTTTACGCAGCTAGAAAACTGCAGATCGCATTTGGTGCAACTAATTTAGCAAAAAGAAAATCCTGTTACAATTTTACGTGTACGGTTACTTTACAATAATCAAGTAAGATATAAAGTTTTGTGCCAAACGGATGGTGGGAACCCTGTGATCTTGTATTCAAGACAATTTTCAAGCTTCTTTATCTTCAATCACTTGGTTTCCTTGGATCTTTGGAATATGAGTTCTTCAATCTTGGTCTCCTATGATCCATCCCTTGCCTTGGTGATTCTTGAGCATCGAATTCATACTTTTAGTACCCTTTTCAATCTAAGCTCTTAAATTCACCTTACAACACAAACATGATTAAAATAGAATGTTAAACATTATCATGTACATAAAACCAAGTAATTACTGGGGTCTAATATGCAATATTTGACCCTCAACAACAACTTAAAGCCTATCAAAGCCCTATTTTAAGAGTGAGAGCTTCATTTCATGTCAAGCTATCAAGCAGTATTTATAAATTTATTTTATAGCATTTTCATTAATTCATTTATCTCAAAACTCTATCATTTTGATTTTCAAAAGAGTGTTTACTCTTATTGAGATTTGAGGGAATTAGTGCAAGTGGCTTTAGGTTTAAATCCAATTAAAATCAACTAGAACCCTAGACCTTTTTTGTAGGACCGAACGTCGAACATTTGACATTCAAGAAAAACAATCTATGACTATAACATCTTCTTCGATGAAGATAAGTATCAATTTACTTTTTGTATTTGGTTTTTGTGAGATAACCAGAAAATATCATTATAGGTTTTTTCTGAGATAGCCTGAAAATCTCAAAGAGAGGGGTTTCTTTGTTTGTGATAGCCTTTTAAAATCATAACTGCATCAGATTTTAAGGTGACCCTGTGAAAACCTTACTCATAGTGAAAGTCAAGATTACGAGGTTAGTAATCTTGGGAGTGGAGTAGGTGTGGATGTTTGAGAACAGTTATTGTACACACCAAACCACTATAATTCTTGGTTTTTATAGTGAATGTTTTCTTTTTTCATTTGTGGAGAATGTTTGTAATTTCTTTTATGCAAAAGTGGTGAATGTTTATAATAGATAAGTTTACTTTCTCCTGCTTAGTTTGAGATCTTGATCCTTGGAAAAGTTCGTAAAAAAAGGTTGCCCTACCTAAACTTTGTTTTGGGTGTAGGTTGTCCTATGAACTAATTTTGAATCAAATTTTCAATATTAGTGCTATTTAGATATCATATTTTTATTTGGCATAGTCCTATTCATCACCCACGCCCCCCCCCCCCCCCCCCCCCCCTCCCAAAGGACTGTTAAGCTCACCTTTTTAAGTGGTATCAGAGCTAAGTTGCTCATTTTTTAGATTAATTTCCTGAGTTAAAGATCTAGAGCTTTAATTATGTCAAATTTCGATAGTTTGTCTGTTACCAGGCCACCACTTTTTGATGGCTTTAACTATGCTTACTAGAAATCCAGAATGAAGATTTTTTTTAAAAAAAAAATCCTTAGATGAGAGCGTGTGGCAAGCCACTGTAACCAAATGGAAACCTCCTATGACTGAGGTAATTTCCAAAGATGGAACCAAGTCCATAAGAGAAATCGCTTTCTACTAATAGACTGGATCTCAAAAAAGTGAGAGCAGTGTCAATGCTAAGGCCTTAAATATCATAACTTGTGTTCTATCGCTTAATGAATTCAAAAGAATTATTTCATGCGATATAACTAAACAAGCCTGGGATATTCTTGAAATGGCACATGAAGAAACCACTATAGTCAAGAAATCAAAAGTTCAACTCCTCACTACTAGATTTGAGGAGATTCATATGGAAGAAAATGAAACGTTCATGAATTTTATACAAAACTAAATGATATAGTAAATACATTGTGTAGTCTAGGAGATGAAATCCCAAAAAGCAAGGTCTGTACAAAAATACTACATTCTTTTCCTAATAGATTCAACTCTAAAGTTATTCAGGAATTAAGCGATACTGATAATATGAAGGTTGAGGAGTTAGTTGACTCTCTTCAAACATATGAGTTAGATTTTAAAGCTCCTAAAGGTAAGTCTATTGCTCTTAAATCTTCTAAATATATATTTCAAAAGAGGCTAATTCAAATTCTAATTTTGAAGAAAAAGAGGATGATATGACAATTTTAGCTAAAACGTTTTATAGAATTTTTAAAAACAAGAATAAATCAAATTTTCAAAAATCAATTGATAAAAGAAAAAGAAATTCTTGGAAATCTAAAATTAAGGACAGTGAATGTTTCAACTGTCATGAATGTGGGAATTTGGCTAATAAATGTCCTAAAAAGGATAAGTAAAAAAGAAAGGGCATGATTGCTACTTGGGATGAATCATCTGACTTTGAAAGCTCTTCTGAGTCTGATGAATCAGAACAAGAGTTTACAAATTCAAATGATGTAAAAGCTCTTATGACCTTAGCCAGAGTCACTTTCTCAAATAGTTGTAATCTATCTGATAATGATCTCACGAGTGACCCTAAAAATGAAAAAAAAGATGATCTTCAAGATGCCTACAATGCTCTATATAGAGAGAGTTGTAAAATTGCTATCAAATTGAAAATTTAAAAAGAAAAATATGTTAAATTAAAAGAAGAACTTGAAAATACAGTTTTAGAAAAATCTCATTTTTTAGATTATTTTAAAAAAATAAAGTTAGATTTAAGTTTTAAATCTTCTGAATTAGAAAAATTCAGAACTGAAAATGAGAAATTGAAAATCGAAGTTTCTTCCCTTTTGAGTTCTAAGGATACTTGGAGATATACCCATGGAAACCCAAAACTAGAAAAATTGTTATCCTCATTCAGAAAATGTGGTGACAAGTCAAGTCTAGACTATATTAAGAATGATTCCTTAAAAAATAAGACTACACCACCCACATTTGTAAGAGGAGAATCCTCAAACTCTAAAGGTAAGAATTTGAGAAATTATGATCAAAATGATTTCAAAAACTCAAAACCCTTTCAAGTTCCTAAAAATAATAAAACCATCAGCTACAAATATCAAAAGAATAATAGATCTCACTTAGCTGAAAAAATAGTGGAACTACTTAAAGAGCTTTTGAAATCCAAATACAACGAAACTCAAAAGTCACTCCTAAACCTAGAACCATTATGAAACAAGTTCCAAAGGTCAAGTGTCTTGTATACTACACTGCTTTCAAAGTCATTAGCCATTCAAAATGGTATCTGAATAGTGGATGCTCAAGGCATATAACAGGTGATAAGGAGATATTTCTGAATATCAAAGAAGTTAATGGTGGTTCAGTTACTTTTGGTGATGGAAGCAACTGCAAAATAACAGGCCAAGGTACTGTACATCGTTCTAACCTTCCTCATATTGAAAATGTTCTTTATGTTGAAGGTTTAAAACACAACCTCTTAAGCATATCTCAAATATGTGATAACAAGCATAGTGTGAAATTTTCTGATCACGGATATGAAAAATGAGAAAGGTAATGTGATATTAAATGGTCGCGGGACATCTGAAAATTACTATATTATCGATAACGCTTGCTCATCTAACCATTCGTGTTACATGGTCCAAATAGACAAAACTGAACTTTAGCATAAACGTCTTAGACATGTTAACTATAGAGATTTGTATAAGCTAAGAAAAAGAGATCACCTACGAGGTTTACCCAAACTTAAAAAGATAGAAAAAGTATGTGGCGCATATCAAATTGGTAAACAAACTATGAGTAGTCACAAGAAATTGAACTCCTTAACCATAGCCAAACCACTAGAACTACTTCATATGGATCTAGTAGGACCAACTAGAACTAAAAGTAGAGGTGGTAAGAAGTATTTTCTAGTCATTGTTGATGATTATACCAGATATACTTGGGTAGCCTTCTTAAGAGAGAAATCAGATACTCTCGATGAAGTCAGAAAAATTCTAAAACGAATTCAGACTGAAAAAGAGATGTCTGTGATCAAAATTAAAAGTGATCATGGCAAAGAGTTCAAAAATATCAATTTTGAGAAGTACTGTGATGTGGTATATCTCATGAGTTCTCAGCTCCCAAAACACTTCAACGAAATGGAATTGTTGAGAGAAAAAATAGAGTTCTATAGGAAAATGCCTAGTGTAATGTTAAACAATATGAAACTAGTAAAACTTTTATGGGCTGAAGTTGTTAATACTGCATGTTATATTATAAGTTGAGTTTATATTAGAAAATTAAAAAATAAAATAGCTTATGAACTGTGGTTTAATAAAAAGCCCACTGTTAAATATTTTAGGACTTTTGGAAGTAAATGTTTCATTTTACGTGACCGAAAAATTTTTAAAAATTTTGAAGCCAAGAGTGATGAGAGAATATTCTTGGGTTATGCTCTTAATAGTCGAACATATCATGTTCTTAACAAAAGAATGGGAGTGATTCAAGAATCTATTAATGTTGTAATTGACGATCACCTGATCACACTCACACTAAGTAAAGATGATGATGAAGCCAATATAATTGATACACCTAACTCTTCATCAAAATCAGTTGATATTGAACTAAGATTAGTCAAAGACCATCCGATTGATCTAATACTTGGTAACCCTAGCACTAGTATATAGAATAGAAAGTAATTAGAAAATATTTGTAATTATGCCTGTTTCACTTCGCAAATTGAACCAGCCAATATAAATGAAGTACTTATTAATGAAAGTTGGATAATTTTCATGTAAGAAAAACTAAATTAATTTATCAGAAATGATGTGTAGTACTTGATTCCTAGACCTTCTGATAAACATATAATTGGAACCAAATGGATTTTTAAAAATAAAATTGATGAATTAGGTAACATTATCAAAAATAAGGCTCGACTGGTTATATAAGGGTACATGCAAATAGAAGGAATTGATTATGATGAAACATTTGTACTAGTTGCTCGCCTTGAATCCATAAGATTATTTATTTCGATTGCACGTTACATAAAATTTAAAATATATTAAATGGATGTGGAAAAGTGTATTTCTAAATGGTGACTTACATGAGGATGTTTATGTTGAACAACCTAAGGGTTTTAAGGACCCCAAATCTCCAAATCATGTATACTATCTTAAAAAGGTACTTTATGGTTTAAAACAAGCTTCCAAAGCATGGTATGAAAAATTGACTAAATTTTTACTTAGTCATAACTTCAATATGGGTAGCATTGATAAAACTTTATTCGTCAAAAAATATAACGATTATATACTAATAGTATAGATCTATTTTAACGATATAATTTATGGATCTACATGCACTAACTTATCTATTGAGTTTACATATCTGATGAAGTCCATATTTGAAATGAGTATGGTTGGTGAACTTAACTACTTTCTTGGATTACAAGTAACATGAAGATGGTATATTCATCTCACAAACCAAATATGCTTTACATCTTGTAAAAAGGTTTGGATTTAAAAATGGAAAGAAGTTTGATACTCCAATGAGTACAACTCTTAAACTCTCAAAAGTTGAATCAGGCAAAAGTGCAGACTCTTGCTTATATCGAAGTATGATTGGTAGTCTCTTATATTTAACTGCTAGTAGACCTGATATTGCATTTAGTGTTAGAATATGTGTCTAATATCAATCCAATCTTAAAGAGTCTCATCTAACTATTGTTAAACGGATAATTAGATATGTTGCAAGTTCACCTAATTTAGGAATTTGGTATCCACATGATACATTTGTACAAATTGCAGGATATACTAATGCAGACTGGGCTGGAAATATTTATAATAGAAAATCTACTGGCAGTGGATGTTTCTATGTAGGGAACTGTTTAGTTTCATGGCTCAATAAGAAATAAAACTCTGTATCACTCTCAATTGCTGAAGCTGAATATATAGCAGCCGGTAATGCCCGCACTCAACTCATTTGGATGAAAGAATGTTAGCTGATTATGGCATTGCGCAATATACAATTACATTGTATTACGATAATTCAAACGTAATTAACATTTCAAAATCCAATCCAACATTCTCGTACAAAACATATTGATATTAAATATCATTATATATTCAAGAACTTGTTCAAGATAAGAGCGTTGTGCTAGAATATATTCAAATTGAAAAGCAACTTACTGACATTTTGACCAAACTGCTCAATAGGAATAGATTTTCAAATTTAAAGAATGATATTGGTTTGTGTATTATTAATTAAGTATTTATGCATTTGTTTGTTTCTTGTTTATAATTAATTAAATGCATATAATACTAATAATATAATGTCAAAATTAAATTAAAAAATAATACTAATAAAAATAATTTTTTTGGGTTCTTCGACAGGTCGTGGAAGTACTCGACCAGTTGAACCCTCGAAGGGTCGAGTACGCTGCTTGACCGATCGAGGATCGCGGCTTTGCTCTTCTAAAAAGTGAAATCACATTTTTTTTTCTTTCATTTTCATCTTCTTCTTCGACTCGTCAGTGGCTCTCTCGTCGAACCCATCTCCAATTCTTGCTTGTAAGTGATTGTTTTCCTATTTTTTTTTTCAAGATTTGAGTACTCCCTTGCTAGCTAATCTATCAATTGGGGTTTATTGTTAATTCCAAACCCTTTTTGCTGTGAGATTTGTGGAAATTTTGGTATATCCACAATCACACTTCTCTCTTTAATTATTTCTTGAGTAAACATTAAATGAAGCATCGTACTAAATATGTGACTACACGAAAAACTCATGGTAATTCGTCATCTAGGACGACTTCATCTAATGTGAGAAGCCTAAGGGGTTTCGAAGAAAATTCAAACCAATTTGGGGATTTCAGCTCAAGAGACATAATTATTGAGCGTAGTATAAATATTGCTCACATTGCTCCATTCAATCTTATTCCTTTGCTTTCTAATGTTAGTTGGGGAGGCATTTTGGCTTGGGGTGGCAAAGCATACTGTTCCATTACGCAATGCTTGTATGCATCAATTAGTGAAGTTTTCAAAGAAAATCTAACCTTTACAATTAAATTTGTGGAAGGGGACTTCACCATAGACCACTATCTAATCTCCACCTTAACTGGGATTGCTATTGCAAAGGATGGAATTCCTCTTAACAACCTAACTAATAGAATGTCCCATACAGAACGGTTAGCGATTACACATAAATTGTGTCGATTTAATGTAGAGTGACATTCAGGTAATGCGTTGCGTGCCAATCAAGTAGTACATTGAATTCGAGTTCTTCACTATATCTTTACGTCCAATGTGTATCCTCGATTAGGGAATAAGTCGGAACTTACTCCCTTCATGGCTAATATTCTTCACTCTATTGTTTCTGGGGTACAAGTGTGTCTTCGTTCTCTTATTTGCTATATTATAATTCATTTCGGCATCATCCTGGTCATGGTTTTATTCCCTTTGCATATCTTATGACTCATATTGCCTTACATTGTAATGTTCCTATTCCTACTTTTGAGGCACCCGAGTCAGAATTACCATTTGATAATACTAATATTCCAAGATGAATTTGAAATATCTTCCAAATCAGAGAGATGAGGAAGAAAAGGAAGCACCTACACCGCTAGAAGACACATCAATGGACGATATGTTTGTTGAACTCCACGATCCAGATGATTCAGATTTTCAGCCTTCACAGGTTGATGATCGACTCAAATCTCTGAAAAGGAAGGTCACGACATTACAGGTTTCATAGGATAACCTGACACAAACTCAAAAATCTTCTATGAAGTACATGAAGAAGTACTTATACCGTATTGCGAGCAGTTTGAATCAGATGGATCCTTCCATGCCTGCTCCTTCCTCCTCAGGATCTGACTGAGTTCATTTCATTTCTTGTTTATTTCTATGAGGTTGTATAACTTTATACTTGTTTTGCTTGATGACTTGATACTTTTGCTTTGTTTTGATGATCATTTCCTTTATACTATCTTGACTTAATGCTTTATTTATTCTACATGTTTTACATGTTAACATACTTCTTTCTTTGTCAACTTGTGACAAAAAGGGAGAGAGATTTGAATGAATATAGCACTGGAATGCATGCTGAATGTGGTAGAGATTATAAATGCTAGGAATGCTTTACTTAGAATATTGTATGTTTTAAAACGAGAAACAGGGAAAGCATAACTTAAGGGGGAGTAGTATTTTTTATGCTATATTCAATTACTCCATGAGTTTAAGAATACAGGGCTACACTCAGATTCATGTATCACTAAGTGTTTTGTCACGATTTTTACAAAAGGAGAGATTGTAAGTGCTAGTATGTTTAAAGCACATGTCATAACTGGTTTGTCAAATTTCGTCTTGTCAAAAAAACTTAGCATAGTATTCTTAAAGACAAGCGCATGTTTAAGTTGAAGTCTAGACCATGTTCAAGTTGAAGACAAGCTTATGTTCAAATTGAAGTTAAGATAAAGTTCAAGTCACATGGATCAAGATGGAAAGTTCACCTTCAAGTGTAAGGTCAAGTTCTACTAAAAATGCTAGTAGAAGATCAAGCTTCATCGATAAGTTCAACTCTTACTGATGAATCAACTAGTAGAAAATCAAACTCCTTTGAAAACTTTAAGTTTCTAATCCTATGAAGTTCAGTACATACATGTATTTTAAACCTTAGAAAGAACTTAGGTTTAGGGGCTTTCAAAACTTATTTAAATTGGGTTTTTATACTTATAATTGACTGAGTTTTGACTTGTCTAAGTTCTGCTTCAACCAATCTAAGAAATTCCTTAATTAGTCCAAGAATAGCCGAAGTATAATAGAATTTTTGTTGTGTCATCAACCAGTCAAGTGGATTCCTTGACTGATCGAAGGACCCCCCTTCAACCAGTCGATGGTTCCTCAACTTGAAGTCCAACAAGTATATTCAAATCGGATTCTGCTTGCTCGACTAGTCAAACAGACTGTTTGACCAGTCGAAGGTCACCCTTGACTAGTCGAATAGACTCTTCGACTAGTCAAAGATCTGTTAAAACTTATCCCACTCGAATTTGAAAATTTGTTGGAACTGAATTTGGTGCTTCGACTAGTCGAAGACTACCTTAGACCAGTCGAAGGAACAGATTTTGTGACTATAAATAGAGATTCTTTCTCAATCCGAAAATACAACTTAAGCTTATCAAAGCCCTAATTCAAGAGAAAGAAGCCTCATTTATTGTCAAGCTATCAAGCGGTATTTATAAATTTATTTTATAGTTTTTTTATTAATTCATTTATCTCAAAACTTAGTCATTCTGATTTTTAAAAGAGTGTTTACTCTTATTGAGATTTGAGGGAATTAGTGCAAGTAGTCATTGGGTTTAAATATAATTAAAATCAACTAGAACCCTAGACCTTTTCTATTGGACTAAACATCGAACATTCGACATTCAAGAAAAGCGATCTATGGCTACAACATCTTCTTTGATGAAGATAAGTATTAATTTAGTTTATGTATTTGGTTTTTTATGAGATAGCCAGAAAGTCTCATTATAGGTTTTGTTTGAGATAGCCTGAAAATATCAAAGAGAGGGGTTCCTTTGTTTGTGATAGCCCTTTAAACTCATAACGGTATCAGGTTTTAAGGTGACCCTGTGAAAACCTTATTCATAGTGAAAGCCAAGATTACGAGGTTAGTAATCTTGTGAGTGGAGTAGGTGTGGCTATTTGAGAACATTTGTTGTACACATCGAACAACTATAACTCTTGGTGTTTATGGTGAATGTTTTCTTTTTGCATTTGTGAAAAATGTTTGTAATTTCATTTATACAAAAGTGGTAAATGTTTGTAATAGGTAGGTTTACTTTCTCCTACTTAGTTTGAGATCTTGATCCTTACAAACATTCATGAAATAAGGTTGTCCTACCTAAACTTTATTTTTTGTATAGGTTGTCTTACGAACTAAGTTTGAATCAAAATTTTAATACTAGTGCGATAGAGATATAAAATTTATTTATTATTTATGTAATTTAATTTTATTTGGCATAGTCCTATTCACCCCCCTCTACGAATGTTAAGCTCGCCTTTTTAGAGGTCATTAATGAAGAACATTCCAATGATATAAGGAAACCAAGTGAGGAATGAAAAGAATCGAAGGTTTGAAGTGAATAAAAGGAATCCTGAAAATTGGCTTGAAAAAACATATTCTGGAATTCCTAGTCAAAAACAGAAAAGTGCTGAAATAGACTTTCGGTCCGACTGAAGTATAATTTCAGTCCAACTGAAATCGTACAAAATAGTCCAACGAGAAGTAAAATGTTTACCCTTAATTCGGTCTGACTAAAGCCAACTTTGGTTTGACTGAAATCGGGTAGAGTTGTCCACTGAGAAAGTGTGATTTTCAGCCTTAATTCGATCCGACCGAACCCAACTTTGGTTTGACTGAAGCGTAACTCTTTGTGCAAATTTAAGGCAGTTTCAAAGTTAATCCAATCAAATAGTATAAATATGGGTCTCTTAACTATTTCTAGGCATGAATTAGGGTTGAAAGAGTAGAGCAAGGTGTTGGGGAACTTCAAGGAGTCCTTTCTTCTTCCCCAATCTTCTTCTTCTAGTTAGTTTTTATATTTTTTTTAAAGAGTTTTAGTTTCAATCATATCTTTGGTTAACTAATCTCTTAGCTATAACTAAGAGGTAAAGCTTGTAGTTTCTTTGGATGTTTTTCTTACTTTGATTTAAGTTTATGTTAAACTTCATTGATTGTTAATTTGATTAAAGGAATATTTTTAGTTTTCTATGGTTTATTGTGACTCCAATTATAATAGATGTTTTGAGAGCTTTGAATATCTTCTTATATATTTTTTTATATTGTTGAGATTGGTAAAATTTGTAATTTATCATTGTCTCTTGGGCATGGTGGATGGTTGAATTCTCTTCCAATTATCACAATGGTGCTTCATGTAGGAAGCAATTCAATGAAAAGTTCATATTATGGTTTAATTGTTTTATCTTCTAACTGGATAGGATAGGACTCCAATTCCAGATGTGCTTATTGAATCAAGTAAGGTAGCATCTTAATAGCTACAAGTAGATCCTTGACTCTCTAGTTTCCTTTTATTATTGATAGTTTATTCACAATTAATTTTTCTTATTCCAGATTTTAATTTATATTCTTAGTCTACTTTTACTTCTAGTGTTTTCAGCATACTTATAAGTTAAGTCCCTATGGATTAAACCTCGGTCTCATCGAGTTATTACTACATCGCAGCCTTGCAATTGGGGATGTGAACAACTGACTTTTGTTGACAATTTGGATTTTTCTAGTGCAATTTGTGGTTGAGTAGAATTACGCATGGGTATAGTTCTTTTTAAGCTTCTTAGATGGTGGAGTTTTGTAAGTGTTATGGTTTTATGCTCCTTTGGTTGTGAAATTTTGTGGTGCCAAAACATCAATCTATGTCTTGTGTAACTATGATCAAGACATTGCATATGGGTTCAAGACATTACATTACCTCTCTAAAGACATTGCTTCAAGTCAAGAATGAAGATGTACTTCAAACCATTTCAAGAAATGCAAGTACAAGCTTACAACGAAAGAAGTGATCTTGTTCAAAGACTCAAGTTAGTGTACAACTTGAAATGAAGTGTAATTCAAGCTTTAGAAGATCCCAAGTTCAATGTTAAATCAAGTATAGAGATCTCAAGCTTCACAATCTTCAATGGCCAACTATAATATGAACTCTCAATGTTCATATCTCACTTTTAAGGTATGATTAACCTTAGATTGACCTTAGGGTAGGTCATTTTGTATAAATAATTCACATTGAATCTTTGTATATGAATTTGGTCTAGTCCTGGACTCTGTTCGGCTAGTCCTGGAACTGGCTCGACCAGTCTAAGAAATTTCAGGACTAGTCATAAGTTTGTTACAATTTTTTAGAATTTTTGGTTGAGCTACAACCAGTCCTGAAGTCTTCTCGACTGGTCGTGTGAATAGTGCTCGACTTGTTCATGACCTGTCGTGCTCCTTCGACTCAAACTCCAGCGACTAATCTTGGTACCTCACGACCAGTCGTGGGTTAGTCACAACCAGTCGTGGAGGGCTCACGATCGGTAGTGGACACATAGGCCAACCACTATAACTCTTTGTGTTTTGTGGATGTGTGATTTATTTTTCCTATCTTTTATCATTCAAAGCTGTGGGATGTATATGTGAATGTGAATGTTGTAATATTTACATTTCAAGCATTGTGGGGAATGTTGTAATAGTTTAGAATTAAATTCTGCTATTTCTTTTTATTACCCTTTAGTTTTTGCTTTTAATTCTCTAATTGTTCTAGTAAGGTTGTCCTGCTATAAACCCTTAGTTTTTATGGTGAAAGCTTGTCCTTAGAACAACTAGAATTTGTGATTGCTTTACATTCCAGAATTGTGATTTATTTTTAGTGATATCTTTCCTTTATTCATTTTTATTCCGCTGTTAAAGTTTAAATTTGGCATAGTCCTATTCAACCCTCCCCCCTGGCCTTTTTAAGTTTCCTTCTTCGACGTGTAAACTGTTCTAATCCTGGCTTGTTGGGATCCTATGCTGCCTCTCTATTTATAACGCCGTGAATTTTGAGGGTCGAGCAAAGCTCTACTCCCGAGATCTAGTACATCACTTATGCAATATGAAAAATGATGTTCAGATTTCGTCCATATTAATGAGTTAAACATGAGTAAGATTATACCAAAACAACATATTATACTCCAGATACAATTAAATCAAGCAAGCGGAAGTCTGAAGCATATATATTTAAATATGAAAGCGTTTCACAAGCTCCAGAGTATGAATATGTAACCAGGCTGAACATATACATGTGTTGTTTCAAAATATACAAAAATACGGAAGTAAATGTATTCAACTAAGCCAAAAATCCCTGTAGTCGAGATCTACATAGACCCGCTCGAGAGCTGAACGTAGGAGAACTCTTCCTCCTCGTCCATGAAGTCCTTCTCCATCGCATAAACTTCATCAACACCTATATCTAAACCAAGGTCTGGTTGTGTTTTAAAACACCGTCCCAGGGTAGGAGTGAGTGACTAACTCAGTAGTACTATAAGGAAAAGGTTAAAATGTTATCAATTCAATCAAGCAATAATGATAAGGTAATATAACAATCACTCCCTAACTACTCTTGTTAATGCAGGAATGGAGTGCAAGTAATGATGTATGCCCTCGCACAAAGCTCCCTAAAAAGTGACTCCGATGACCAATTTCGCATATGTCAACACTCCCTAAAGTACACCTTCCTCGCCAAAAGCACATCCTAGCTAATGTAATGCGATGCATGGTCGTGTTAGCTGAATACTTAATTAAGCTCATTCATACAATAAATTTGGAAAGTTAGGGTACTACCCTTTATATCATTGACCCGAACCGAATGATCCATCTAGGTTCATCACTCCTAGTCAAACCCATACGATAGGCAAGTTGTAGGACATCACTCCTAATGAAAATCAGTCGATAGGCAAGTTCAAAGTTTATACTCGTGGTCACTACGCGGTGGCTAATCACCTCGGCGTATACCGACAGCTTGAACACGGTGTCGTATTCCACCATGCCCGGCTCGTGAGTCTTAGCGGCTCGTGATACCATGGTTAAAGTGGGTATTTACATTGGTAGGAGGTACCTTAAATTCAAGCAGTAACGTCCATACATGGTAAACATATAATAAGGCCAATCGGTTTATTAGACAAGTTCGATTGGTATGAGCATACAATGACTTAATCGACATGGAGCGCATAAGCACCCCTCATGGCCTAACCATTGTCAACAATCGTCGTGCAACCTGAATTTATCGAATATATCCAATGTGGCAAGACTAATTCGGCTACCTAAAAGGGGACTATTACCGATTTCCTGGGCTACATCATAGCCCCAATCTTACTTAGATGCAATAGGTAAACACGTGTAATAATAATCCCAGCATTTAGTAAACAATCCAAATAAATTTCTCACTTGAGCATTTCATCATACGCATTGATCATACACCTAACACTTGTATTTTATTCATAAATCGTGTAGAAAAAATTAAAAATTACATGAAGGAAACTATACATATGAATAAGGAAATTGAGAATCCTATCTCAATACCCTTAATAACTACAAATCATCAACAATTCCTCATTTAGACAATTTATTCGACACTTATGTTACAATTCACCATCATACATAGACTAGGTTAGTTACGACCTATATTATAGCAAATCCTTACACGAAGAGGTCATCATGCATATGTCAAACATGAATCCTAGATTAGTAGTCATGGAAAGCACCAATCACGTTTATATGTTCATTAAAACATTTCAACAAACACATAAGATGCATATTTTGTTCAACATAGTTTATACATGTAAAATGTATCGAAAACGGCATATCTAAGTCAACATGGCAGTAATCAAGTCAGACATAAATCATTAAATGACATTAAAAGTATTGAAAATAATAACCTAAATATTTATAGTCCGCACCTTTCGTCGGAATACTCGATTCGGACTAGGTTCAAATTTTACATTTCTCGAAAAAAGAATGTTGGGTATCTAAATGGTGAAATCGGTTAGCTAGGTTGACAAACAACCATTCTGGATCTCAACTACGACATTAGGGTTATGATTTCTTACCTAAATTATAACCGAAATAGGCCATGTAGCGAAATGGGGAGGTGATTCAGTGCGTGGAGTTGTGAGAGAAAAACACTGCAACAATCTCCCAAGGTTTCTCTTCTCTCCTTACTCTTTTCTCTTCCTTTCTCTCTTCTCTCTCCTATGGTATGGAGAAATTCGTATGAGAGAGAGATGGGGTGGTATAAGGGCTATATATAGGCCCAGAAGTGATGCAAATGACTCCATGGCCATGGTATACTTAGTTTATATCCAAAGGGTGACTATTTTTGACAAATGGGGCTCACAAGGAGGCCCACTACTCACTTACGTCATAGGGTAAGTTCCCTGACAATGGATTTATGTCAGGATGTGATTTCGACGTGATTAGATAGGTTGATCGATCATAGAGAACCCGTGTCAGATCAACGGTCGTACTTACATGATCGGGCCCACAAGTATACGGATATGTGCAGAGAAATTTTCTTTTCCCAAGGGTGAAGTTTGGTCAGAAACTGATAGTCCAAAATTCTCAATTTTTCTTGTGAAGGAATGGCCTAATTCACTTAAGTTTTATTACAATTTTTAAAGATATTCGCGTTTCTCACACACTTTACTCAGGGCTCAAGTTATATGTTTCTAGATACTATCTGGGCTCGATTCCCGCAATAGTTTTCAAGCCCAGTAGGACGGACATAATCCTATAGTTTCGCGGTCTTCAAATTCTCGACGTGCGGTCCAGGTTCGATAAGGGGTTTCAATGTACTCCCGGGAGCGATAGGCTCTTGAAATTTTTCCTAGGTCTTTATGTAGTGTTGAGTCAATGGTATTAATGGTTTTGGGTCTTGCCATTTGTGGAAATGGTGATTCGAGTTAAATCCATCCATTATTTAGTTTAGTACTTAACTAAATTCTACCTTAATTATGATAAGATACAGTCCTTAGGTATTTCTTCCTAAGGTGATACTCGAGTCTTCGTACGGATTTTTCCGAGACGTTACACTATTGCCTCTAATTTGAAGACTTTGTGTCAAATTTATAGTTAAAAAAAACTGTCAATTAATGGTGGGCCAATGGTGGACACTTGGCAAAAACTTACCATGCAAGATCTGTTAAGGGAATCTAAATCTATGGCCGATGCAAATGGGTGCTAGGTGGCTGTTAGCTTGCAGATAGCCAATGGTTTGCCTTTCCCCATTTTCATCTTGTGATCAGCGTTCTCCTTTTTTTGTGGTCTTTTCTGGCTTTAATAGTTTGTGATCATGGGATCCAACCCATTCGTCTTCTTTAGAAGAGGACTAATGCCTATTTTTTAGATAGCTTGTAAGGGCTCCTTTGGCAGATAAGTACATTTTTATCCAAATGTGTTAGGACAACGAGTTCTGGAAATAGTTGCCTATGGGCTTCTTCTACTTGGCCAAGAGTTAGAAATCCTCGAATCTAGTTTAGTAGCTTTATTTGTGACTAATCGAGGGTCTGGCCTTTGATTGTGCAAGGTATTTTGACGGTGATAGGGGATTCTAGGTGTGGTTTTATTAGAATTCAGCCAGTCAGTTCTTGAATATTAACTATAATATTGTTTAAGACTTAGGGCTTGTTAGTTAACGCTAATTTTTTGCAGTTAACATGGAATTTGAAAAATATTCCATGTTTAGTGATGTTTGTTAATGCGAAAGAAGGAAAGCGCTCCACCATTTTACGCCAAAATTTTTCCATGATAGGAGTCTAGCTTAATGGGGAATTAAGAATGCGCTTCGTGATTATTTTTTTTAATCCAAAATTGTCCTTTGCAACAAAGATTTCTCCCTTGCGTTATACACATCCTAAATTTTGACATGAGACACTTCTCTGAGCCCACCATGATTTATGTATTAGATCCACTCCATCTATCAACTTTTTTTTATATCATTCTAAAACATGATCTGAAAAAAGATGCACATCCAAAGCTCAAGTCAACCACACCACATAAAGTAATGGGACACGAATGACTACTGTTAAAACCTTCCTGATGTCCACCGTGAAGCTTATTTTCCATCAAATATCTTTATAAGGTCACATATACATGGATGAAGGAAAAACACAAAAATCAACTTGATCAGAGCCTTATATGGCCCCAAAAAGTTTTCAATGATAGACACCCAATTCCCATAGTTTCTTGTAGTGTGGCCCACTTAAGCCTTATATTTGCCTTGTTTTTTATCTTAATTTCTAAAATAATATGAAAAAATGAATGGATGGTATGGATAATATATATATATATATATATATATATATATATATATATATATATATATATGGTAGGCTCCATATAGCCCTTAATTGTCCATATTTAGGTAGACCTTGGTGGGGTGCCATGCAATCTCCACCCATATATATATATATATATATATATATATATATATATATATATATATATATATATATATATATATATATATATATATATATATACATGGTAGGCTCCATATAGCCCTTAATTGTCCATATTTAGGTAGACCTTGGTGGGGTGCCATGCAATCTCCACACATATTTGGGATGCAAATTATGTTCCTGCGTGCTGGAATCTTAGGTGGTGCCCACTATTATGTTTGTGATAAATCTACTATCCATCCTTGTTTTGAGATCATTTTAGGACTCAAGACCAAAAATTGAGGAGGATACAAGAGTTAAGTGGGCCGCACTAAAGGAAAAGGTGAGTAGGAAAATTTCTGTCGTTGAAACCTCCCAAGATCGACAGTGATGTTTCATGCCATCGATATGGTTCATAATGTCATTCCTAGTGAGATGAACTCAAACCACAAATATTAACATGATTGAAAACTTCTGTGGCCTCACGAATATTTTAATTATGGGAGTCCAATCCTCACATTTTCGGCCCATTTGAGTATTGGATACGGCCTTTTTTTAGCATTATGTCCTAAAATGATCTCACAAAAATAATGGACGAGGTGGACTTCACAAAAATATCATAGTGGGCCTCACCTAGATTTCCAGCGGTGGACTTCATGGGAAAGGCTTTTCCATGAAATCTGGCTCACACCTAGGCCTACTGTGATATATGTGACTACATCCATATCGTCCATCTATATTGAAAGCTTATTTTAGGGCATCATCTAAAAAATAAATTAGCTTCAAATCTTAGATGGACCTTTGTATAGGAAATGGTGGTGATTGACCATTTAAAAATTCTTTTGAGCCACAAAAGCTTTAGATCATGTTGATAATTGTGTCATCCATTCATCTAACTGTTTGTGACCTTTTCAATATGTTGGATGACAAATAAACATTTAAGAGAAATTTATGAACTTTTTAAAAGTAGGGATTCCATCACAATTGTTTCATATGAATAAATGTGTCAAAATAATATATTTTAAACATTTCAGACTTTAGTTAAACGAACAAGTTATTCTAGATTCATTATTAATTTTTAGGCTTCATCAAACTTTAGATTCAGAATTCAGATTTTCAGATTTAATAAACGGGCCCTTAAGTGGGGTGTCTGCAGTCTCATAATTACAAGGAGAATGTGTACCATGTATTCCATCAATTGCGGGGGTCATAGAACGGCCGATGCTTTGCTTTGAAGCATGTGACCCCTGTTGCTACCATCTGTATTTTTTAGAATCCACTGCCATAATATTATAATAATAGGTAGTCTCAGGATCTTCGGGCAACCGTACGGTTGTTGAAATTGAATCTACCTGGTCTCCTATCAAGTTAATCGTTTTCAATTCTGCACAGCACCATCTCTCGGTTGTTTTTCAATAAAAAATTTAAAATATTTTTTTTCCTTTTGTTCATATATAATATGTTATTTGAAAAGAAGTTACCTATGGTAAATATGTACGAAACTACTAGCCGTGGGGAGCTTTTAACAAGGGTATTCAATCCTTATTGTGTAGTCCCCTGGTGGTTGGATCTGCTTCATTTTTGGGACATGCCCTGTAATGAGCTAAAAATACTGATGAATGAATTAAATATACAACACATATATCAAGGTGGGCCCACGTTCAGGGCCTCATCCACTGACACAGACTGGGTACTCCCCTTTCCCTTGCTAAGAACGGATAGGGGCCCTGAGGAACCGTAACGATGTATGGTTTTATTTCAAGGTACAGGCCCAAAAATATTCAGATACATGGCTCAAGTATACCACACTATTGGAAGCAACTGAAAAAAGCAGCAGTAATAATGACACCCACCACGGTGGTTAGTTGCCATCTAACCTGTTCACAAGGGGAACGGATTAGGTGAGACCCCAAATCGACTCCTGACTGTGGGGTTCACAGTAATGTATGTTCCTTAAATCCATGTGGTGCAACTGTTTTAAAAGCTACTTTTAGTGCATTATTATAAAAATGAAGCAAATTCAAATATTATGTAGACCATACGATAGGAAACAATAGTGATGAATCCCTACCATTAATAACTTCTTGGGAGCCACCAGACTGTTTATTTGCCATCCAACATGTTGATAAGGTCGCAAGGGTTTGGATGAAGAGACCACACAAATATAATCTTGATCCAAAACTTTTGTAGCCTGGGATGTTTTTAATGGTCAATTACCATGATTTCTGTATCATGGTCTTCCTCAGGTTTGGATCTGCCTCATTTTTAGGTCATTTCTTAAAACGAGCTTGTAGTACAGATGGACAACGTGAGATCCGACCTTTCACTTAATCCCCTCTCATTCATGAGGTGGTATAGACTCCTTGTTATTATTATTATTATTATAAATTTTTTTCTACTTGGGTACTCTCATACCCACACACACTACTTGAAACTGATGACCTTAGTTTTGAAACTCTTGTGAGTCTACAATTAAGCCATTGTAAGGACCCATAAGGCCACGTGGACATGGATGAAGGGAAAATACAAATATCAGCTTGCTCCAAAACTTGTATAGCCCTGAAAATTTTCATTGGTAGGTGTTTAATCCCCACGGTGTGGTCAGCCTTGGAAGTGCTTCATTTTTGGGCTTGTACCATAAAAAGATATAGAAAAATGGATGGATGGTATGGATAAAACCTTAGAACTCATACAACGTGGCCCCTCGTAGCCTGGTCAGGGATCGGCATCCCTCAGCTAGTTCCCATCCTATGGATCCATTGCCACGAAAGAAATAAAGGATGCAAAGCAAGTCGAAGAGAAAAGAAACAAGAAAGGAAGTGATTGATGCGCGGGAGTCAGCTCCTCCTCAATAACCATAACAACAACCCATCATATCTACTCTCTCTTAGAAGAATCATGCACGTCCATCAGTCAAGCTCTCCAGATTCACTCTCAAATCATCGTCAACGGCATCCATCACAACGCCTTCTGCTTAGACAGACTCATCTCCTTCTTTGCCGTCTCGTCCTCACCCATTGCCCTCAACCATTCTCGCCTCCTCTTCTCCCTCATCAGTCGCCCCCATCTCTTCTTATGGAACACCATGATCCGTGCCTACTCCCGCAGCCCCCATTCCCCTCACCAGGCTCTCCTCCTCTACAAGTCCATGTCCCTCTCCCCTAACCACTTTACATTCCCTTTCTTGATCAATGCATGTGCCAGATTATCAACTGCCCGACCGGGTATGCAGATTCATTCCCATGTAATACATTATGGTTTCGACTCGAATGTCTTTGTTAGGAATTCTCTCATTCACTTTAACTCTTTTATTGGGGACTTGTATTCTGCACACAAGCTGTTCTACGAAGGTCCTCACCCAGACCTGGTTTCGTGTAACACCATGATGAATGGCTATAACTGAGGAGGCCATCCTGCTAATGCGTTGGGTCTCTTTGGAGAGATGCAAGTTCTGGGTTTGAAGCCCGATGATTTCACCTTTTTTGCTCTGTTTTCTGTTTGTTCCCTGTTAAACGATCCGGAAACTGGCAAGCGGATTCACGCGTTGGTTTATAAAAACTCGAGTTTCTTTGATTCTAATGTTCTGTTGAAGAGTTCACTTGTCGACATGTACGCCAAGTGTGGGTTTATGGAAATGGCAAACAGAGTGTTTTGTATGGAAGGTGTTAGTACGAGCACCATCGCTTGGAGTTCTATGGTATCTGGTTATGCCAGGTCTGGGGAATTTGAGATTGCTCGTCGACTGTTTGATGAGATTCCTGAAAGAGATGCTGTTTCTTGGACTGCCATGATCAGCGGCTATTCTCAGACAGGACGATACAGTGAGGTGTTGGAGCTCTTTTTCGAAATGGAGGGTGCAGGTTCATTACCAGATGAAGTCACCATGGTTAGTGTTCTTTCATCCTACGCCCAATTGGGTACTCTTGATCTCAGCAGAAAGATTCATCAATACATACAGAAGAGGTCATTTGATCATAATGTCATCCTTTGTACAACTATTGTTGATATGTATGCAAAGTGTGGAAGTATTGAAACGGTACTAGATGTTTTCTATGGAGTCCCAGAGGAATCAAAGACTGTTGCCCTCTTCAATGCAATGATTTCAGGTCTTGCTCAACATGGACTCGGTAAGAAAGCCATGTCAGTTTTCGGGGAAATGCTGCTTGCAGGTTTGAGACCTGATGAGATTACGTTTGTCAGCCTACTTTGTGCTTTGAGTCATAGTGGTCTAATTGAAGAAGGGAAGACATTGTTTGAGTCCATGGTTAAGGATCATGGAATCAAACCTCAAATCGAACACTATGGTTGCATGGTTGATCTTCTTGGGCGAGGTGGGTTTTTGAAGGAAGCACTTGATTTTATTGAGAAAATGCCGATTGAGGTCAATGACCATGTGATATGGGGATCTCTATTGAGTGCGTGCAGAATCCATGGAGACGTTGAGATGAGTGAGATTGTGGGTAAACGACTCCTCCAATTGGACCCGGACCATGGGAGTCGCTATGTCTTGTTGTCTAACATTTTTGCTGATGCAAATAGGTGGGAAGATGCTCGACGAGAGAGGAAACGAATGGAAGAGAGAGGCATCCAGAAACCACCTGGATTAAGCTATATAGAGCTGAATGGCCATCTACACCAGTTTTTGGCAAGTGACATGTCGTATCCACAGTCTAAAGAAATGAGTTCGATGCTTAATGAGATGGCAAGACGATTAAGGTCAGCTGGGCATGTTCCAAATACAGTGCAAGTGACATTCGATATAGATGAAGAGGAGAAGGAAAATGTTGTTTCTTATCATAGTGAGAAGTTGGCCTTAGCATTTGGATTAATCAATTCAGGTTCTGAGACGACAATACGTATCATGAAGAACCTTCGGATATGTGAAGATTGTCACTCCTCGTTTAAGCTTCTCTCCAAAACTTTTTGGAAGGGAAATAATAATGAGGGATAGGTTCAGGTTCCATCATTTTAAGAGAGGTTCATGTTCTTGTATGGATTATTGGTGATATATCTTAGCATTGATGCTAAACTGCAAGCTGAGGACCCATGGGTTTGAGTCTGTCCCTTACTGGTACACAAATTGCATTTCAACGTTGAGTTCTCGGGTTATCCATGTTTACTTGTGAACATTATAGAATATAACGTTAACGATCCATTCTATGTTAAAGACAAACTACTTTTAAGTCTTGAGGTGATTAAACTTGCCTAATATAGGTTTAGTTCTCTAAATTATGAAATCCAATCCACTACTCCGGGCCATCAAATAGGATAATCCTATTCCTCTTGACAGAAACGCATTAAATTGTTGAGGTTAATCACAACATATATGGGCTTCTTTGGCCACTCAAAAGGAAGCATGATGTAGAGCGGGTCACGGATAATTTAATGGCCAAGATAGACCAGAAAAGACCCGATCGGAGAGGGTGATGATTTGGACTGTTAGAACTTAAAACGGACGTATCTCGCAAACCAGAATGAGTTATGGGACATAAAATATATGATTTTGGGGTAGGACGAGTTACTTTAGCCCCCAATCCCACTATGCCCAGTTGTGCAAGCCAGATTTGCGAAATACCATCAGATCGATGATCATTTCCCAATTTTAATTCCGTTTTTACTATAAGTAGTAAGTTTTAGTTTGATTATAACTCTTCATCCGTTGGGCTTTAGGAGTTGCACCCAACGTGAAAAACACTTAGAATAATTATAAGAACAGCATGATGAAGCCAACTAGGACACTTAGGCCGTGTTTGTTAACGCTGAATTTTTGCACTTAACACGGAATGGAGAAAATTTTCCGTGTTTAGTGGTGTGTGTTAATGCGTTGTTAACACGAAAGACGGAAAGCGCTAAGTGGTTTTTCACTGAATTCTTTTCGTGGTAGGAGTCTGGCTTAATGGTGAATGCAGAATGGGCTCCGTGATTTTTTATTAAACAAAAATTTTTTGCTTCCAAAAGTACCCATTTTCAAGTTACTACGGATTTTTTTTCTTTTAAATTGTTTACGCAATACAAAATCAACCTTTAACCTGTGAAACTTCTTTGTGCCCCACCATGATTTATGTATTTGATCCACACCGTCCATCAACCTTTTCAGATAATTTAAGGTGTGATCCAATAAAAGAAGCAAGTTCAATGATTAATCGAACCATAAGGTGGGGATTGAACGTCCACCATTAAAAACTTCTTGAGAGCTGGAGAAGTTTCGGATCAAGTTGATATTTGTGTTTTCACTTCATCCACGTCTACATGACCTAATGAATAGATTGGATGGTAAAAAAACATCACAGTGGACCTGTGAATTTTTTTAATAGTGAAAATCATTATCCCACTGCTATTTTTGGTGTGGTCCATTTGAGCATTGGATCTTCCTCATTTTTGTGTTCATGCCTTAAAATAATATGAGAAAAAGGATTGATGGTTTGGATGTACAGATACATAATGATGGGGCCACCCACAGAACTGCCCATTCGGAGGTAGAGAGGGGCGGGGGTAGTACGCAATCCTCGCTCGTCCTGGACATTGGGGACGTGGATTAGCTACTGAACTGAAGTGACGTTACCAAATTCTGTGGGCCCTACCATGATGTGTGTTTTGTATCCACACCGTCCATCCATTTGGAGAGATCATATTAGGGGGTGATACAAAGAATGAGTCAAATCTAAAGCTCGAGAGGACAACACCATAGAAAAGATTAGGGGAGAGTGACGCCCACTATTAAAAAGTTCTAAGGGCCACGGAAGTTTTCGATCAAGCTAATATTTGTGTTTTCCCTTCTTTCATGTCCGCGGCAACATATGAACTGGTTAGATCTCAAATAAACATCACGATTGACCTTGGGAAGGTTTGAACCGTGGGAGTCACTCTCCACAGTGTTTTCTGTGGTGGGGTCCACCCCAGCCGTAGATCTACCTCATTGTTTGGCCCATTCCATAAAATGATCTCTCCAAATGTATGGACGACGTGGATACACTGCATACATCATGATAAGGCCCACAAAACTTCAGGACGTCACTCCAGTAGCCCGTCTAGCTACTCAACCTGTCAGTATCCAATCCGCGTCCGGACATAAGACTTAACGGATTGGCTACTCCCACTACCACCGGCCAATGGCTGGTGGTCGGTGCTCTGTGGGCCCTACCATGATGTATGTTTTTCATCCATGCCATCCATCTATTTTTTCAGATCATTTCATGGTATGGGACAAAAAATTAGGTATATCTAAATCTCAAGTGGGCCACATTATAGGAAACAGTGTTGAATGAGCGTCGACCATTAAAAACCTTTTGGAGGCCATGAAAGTTTTGGATCAAGTTAATCTTTATTTTTTTCCCTTCATCTGGGCCTGTATGACCTAATAAAAATATTGGATGTCAAATAAACAGTACATTGGGCCTTAGGAGGATTTTAACGATGCATATCCAATCATTATTGTTTTCCTATGGTGTGGTCCACTTGAGATTTATATCCCTCTATTTTTTGGGATGCAGCACTAGAATGATCTTTAAAAATGGATGAATGGAATGGATGAAACACATACATCATGAAGGGGCTAACAGAGCACCAACCAGGGAGTAGCCAATCCGTCTCAGATTTCCTGCAAAAGGCTTTCGCGGTAAGTTCCTATGCTGGAAACTTAGGTGGGGCCTACTATGATGTTTGTGGGAAATTTATTCCGTCCATCCGTTTTTTGAGATCATTTTAGGACTTGAGAGAAAAATTGAGAAGAATACAAGACTCAAGTTGGCCACAATAAAGGAACATGTGTACAGGAAAACTCCTGTGGTTGAGCGTTCATGGCATAGACATTGATGTTTATATACCATCTATACCGTTTATAATGTCATTCATACTGGGATGAAACGAAATAAAAATATTATCCTAATTCAAAGCTTTTGTGGCCACACAAATATTTCAACTCTTGACGTTCAATACTCACATTTTTGGCCCCCCTAAGTCATATACGATTCATTTTTGTCCTTATGTCCTAAAATGAACTCACAAAATGGATAAATGGAGTGGATTTCTCACTAACATCATGGTAGACCCCACCTAAGTTCCCAGCGTAGGAACTTGATGCGAATGCCTTCCGCAAGAATCCTCGTCCAAGTCAGGGACTGAATTGGGAAGCGGATTGGCTGGTGTATTCAAGTAAGCAAGTTCTGTGGGTCCCATCATGATGTATTTGTTATATCCAAACCATTCATCCATTTTGGGGGCTCGCCATAAGCCTTGAGCTAAAAAATAAGACATATATAAAGATAAACTGGACCACACTGCAAAAAGCAGTAGGGGATTGAATGTGTACCATTGAAACCCTTTTAGGTCACAGAAGTTTCAGATCAATATGAAATTTGTTTTTCCTCTTTATCCAGATATTTTTGACCTTATGAATACATTAGATAGAAAATAAATGTTATAGTGGGCCATGCGAATTTTTTAACAGTGAAAATCATTATCCCACTGCTATTTTTGGTGTGGTCCATTTGAGTTTTGGATATGATTCATTTTTTTGACAATGCTTAAAAATAATCTTGAAAAAATTTATGAACGGTGCGAATATAATAAATACATTATTGTAGGGCCCATGTAACTTTGATATCCGTTGAAACCTTCGTACAAGGCAGCATATCCACGTATCAAGGCTACTCCCCTAGTCACCAGCCTAGTGGGTGAGTGTTGTGAGGCCCCATGATGTATGTGTTTCATCCATTTAGTACATTTTTTTTTACATGTCATTTTAAATCTCTATCCCAAAAAATTCCACCACACTTGTACATACAAATCATTAATTTGCAATTTGTATTCATGAATAATGATATTTTAATTTTCTATTAAGTATTTTATAGTTTATTTGAATTAAATAGAATAATTTTATTTTCATTTAATAAAAAATAATTTCTTTATAATGTAAAATATTTTTAAAAAGGAGATAGGGGCAAATGTGTCAAATCAACATATTTCAGACTATTCATATGTTTGTTAACAAACAGATTGTTTCAAATTCAGTACTTAATTTTCAGACTTCAGCCATGATTATCAAACAAGTTTTTTGACTTCAGATTTCAGATTCAGGCTTCAGATTTCAGATTCAGCTTCAGATTTCAGATTCAGGCTTTAGACTTCAGATTTAACAAACGGCACCTTACTATTTTTGGCTAAAAACCTTGCCCACTAGTAGACATCACGATCATCTATAAATAGTAAGTTTACTATTTATAGTAAGTTGTGAATTCTAGGAGTTTTAGTTGTAGTTTGATTTTGAAATTTCTTCCATTGCTTAGTATTCATATTTAAAGGGTTGTGAACTCGTTTATTTCATTCATCAATCAATTTCGAATTTTATAAAATTTATTTTCTATTTTCTTGTTCTTTTCCTCGTGGATTCGAGAAGTCTCTATGAGGAGTCCAGAGAAGTTCTGTGGATTCAGAACAGTTATTCCCTTAAGGAAGATAGTGCTTGACCTCACGCCCTTCCTTGTGTTAGGGAACAATCCTATGGACGGTGCTCCATGGGATAATCTTTTAACAGCTTTTGAAGCAGCACAACGAGAGAATCGAAAAACCATGTGAGGACTGTAGGCTTCCATCGATCGCATGGCGGATTGCATAACGGAGGCCCTAGGGAAGCTTTGTGTTTATAGTGGTAATCCATCACCAACTATTGGTGGAACTCATAATCATCGCGGAATAGTGCCAGCAATGAACCAAAGGATCATTCCTAAGGAAGCAGGATCTAGCAATGAGGAGATCAACGACATAGTCCTCTAATATACCAGATAAGGTGGCGATCAAGTAGATCGTATAGATATGGAGTTTAAGATGAGGGTCGATATTCCTAGCTTCAATGACCAACTATACATTGAGGATTTTCTCGATTAGTTTTCTGAAGTTGAGCGATTCTTCGACTATATGGATATCCTTGAAGCAAAAAATGATCAAGCTTGTGGCATATAAGTTGAAAGGGAGAACTTCAGCTTGGTGAGAGAAACTACTACTTGCACGGACGAGACAGACGAAAGCACCAATCTGCACATGGCAGTGGATGAATAAACTACTATGCGCACGATTCCTCTCTAACGACTATGATCAGGTACTATTCCAACAATACCAAAATTGTCGGCAGGATAGTCGGACGGTGAGAGATTAGGTAAAAGAATTCTACCGCTTGGTGGCTCATAACAATTTGGCCAAAACTGAATCACAGCAAGTCATCTAATTTAATGGTGAATTACGTATGGTGATCCAGGATCGGGTCTAGATGCAGTCTGTTTAGACGATGAATGATGTAATCAAGTTGGCTACCTGAGCAGAAGTCTAACTTGAACATCTAAACATACGGACATATCCTACCACTGGGGTTGCTGCAACCCTGGGGAGCTCCATAGCCCAGGGGGAAGGAGCCCGTAGGAGTACACACTGAACCTCCTACACCTGTGAATCAAGATCAAAGAAGTGAGCAAGGTAGGGCCCAAAGGGATGTATTTACTGCCGCTGACCCAAGCAGGATCTCGAACTCCTATGCTCAGCCAAGGCCGAACAATTTCTTTTGTCGTGGCCAACCAGGTCACCTATCAAATACTTGTCCCCAATGACAAGTGACGAACCTCGCCATCAATAATGGTAGTGTTGAAAATTCCGATGAGGATCCAAGTACTAAGAAACCAGAGCATGCCATAGAAGATGAGACAGATGAGCTAGGTTGGGTTTAATAGAATCATGGCGAATCACTCGTCTGAGGCGACTATTGTATGCACCAAGGAAGAAAGTACACCCACAATGACATAACATTTTCTGAACTAGGTGTACGGTGAATTGAAAAGTCCATAATGTGATCATCGATAGTGAGAGCAATAAGAACATCATCTCTAGGGTGATGGTAGAAAAATTACAATAAAATCGACTGTCATCCCTCCCCATATATAATCGGTTGAATCAAGAAGGTTAGTGAAACAAATGTAACTGAACAATGCACCATATCCTTTTCAATTAACAAACATTATAAAGATGAAGTAGTATGCGATATGGTTGACATAGATGCATGTCACATACTGCTCGGTCGACCCTGACAATCCGACTATGATGTCACTCATAAAGGGAAAGATAATGTTTATATTTTCGTCAAGGATGTCCGAAAAATCATATTAGCCACTATGGATCCAGAGGGACCACCCGAAACTTCTAAAGTGGAGGGTCATTTCTTCTTAATCATATGGGACTTCATGGAGAAATTCAAAGAAATAGGACAAGCCTATACACTAATTGTAAAATGAAAAGAACTAGATCCCACCAACATCCCTGATGAACTAAAACCCTTGCTGCATGAGTTTAAAGAAATTTGACCTGATGACCTTCCGGATGGATTACCTTCCATACGAGATATCTAACACCATATCGACATTGTCCCTAGGTCCAGCTTACCCAATTGTCCTTATTATCGGATGAGTCCGAATGAGTGTAAAATTCTGAAGGGGCAAGTGGAGGAACTGATCCGTAAGGGTCTTATCTGAGAAAGCATGAGCCCATGCACCGTATCTGCTCTATTAACTCCTAAGAAGGATGAGAGTTGGTGCATGTGTGTCGACAGTCGAGCTATCAATGAAATTACCATAAAATATATGTTTTTCATACTACGGCTGGATAATATGTTGGACATACTTGAGGGCGCGAAATTATTCTCTAAATTGGATCTAAGGAGCGGCTACCATTAGATTCGAATACGGTTGAGTGATGAGTGGAAGATGACCTTTAAGACCAAGAAGGGTTGTACGAATGAATGGTCATGACCTTCGGTCTTTCAAATACGCCTAACACATTTATGAGGTTGATGAACCAAGTTCTAAAACATTCATTAGGCAGTTTGTTGTGGTTTATTTCGATGATATTTTAATATATAGTCAAGACGAAGCTACTCATATGAAACACATCAAGAAGGTCCTTCAAGTGTTCACTGAAAATAAACTGTATCTTAATTTTAAGAAAATGCGGCTTCATGACTGTCACAGCTCAAACCAGGAAATCGAATTCACAGGAATCCCGATCGCCAAATCCAGTGTCGACGGCCTCCGTAGTACCCCATTCTAGGCTCCTAGTGTCCATATGCCAGATCCGATCTTAGGATCCTACAAGGAAAATTTTTTTTTGTACATTTAACTTGCAATAAGCATAACCATAAGATTACCCAATTCACAAAGGCAACATCATCATCACATATCCACTAATATAATCAGTTGAATACAATGCTGGAGGAAAATACATAAATAAAAATCAAGCTCCATAAGACCGTTGTACGCTCTAAGCTCAACACTGTTGTAACCTAACATAACCTGCACGCATCTAACGTGCATAAGCTTATAGAAAGCTTAGAGGGTGGTGTAAGTGTGTGCACAAGGTAAGTGCCAAGTATTCAATACAATGCCATAATCATACAATACCGAAAATACTGGTAATCCATAAATCGTACAATATTGGAATAAGTAGAAATACTGACAAGATAAGGAATTATCAGAGTAAATAGAAATTCTAACAAGATCACAAATCATACGATAACAGGGTAAGTGGAAATACTGACAAGTCCATGAGTCATACAATATTAGAATACAAAATATAAATCAACTATGCAAATGAGGAATCATAGATAGCCAAATTCAGACGCAGAGGATGCAATACAATATACATTCCTGATGAGTAACACAAATAGCGTCAGCCATACCTAGACCATATAAATGCAGAAATACAATAACCCAAAATGCCGTATGCCGCGAATGTCATGCAATATGCGGTGCGAATGGAATGACCATACTGAAGTGTGAAGTCGGGATGATAGTACGTAGTATCGCGAGCTATGGGGTCCATCACAAGGGACTTCTATCCAAACCAGTCCCATACCTAAATTTGGATAGTTAGACTCAATGTGGTAAACTCCTGATCTTAGGTTAGTTGCGTGCCCTAACCAAAATCCTGGCCATTGTAAAGGAACACGTAACAAATAGTTGTGCACCACCAGCCTGAGTGGATAGTGAGTGAATGAATGAGTATACAACTCCTGCTCACTAAATCCACATATCAGTACAGTTCATTTCTGGGATCATCACCGGGGTTTAGTACACTCTAAATAACACTGTCTCTCTCCCAGAAGCACAGTCCATGTGAGCGTAAGAAACCTCACTATCCGCCTGGCCAATAGTCTGTCAATACTTATCTGGCACATCGATAGAGGACTCATTCACTAGCTGGTCAAACTCAGCCTAATTATGCCCCCTACGCTCGGGCAGGTAAGGCCACACCCCCTCCCAACCGACCATGACACAGTAGGAGATGCGACCTCCTGGTATTCGGCATTCGGTCGCTCATGTATTCACTCAATCTCGACGTTGGGGCATCCTCTAGTACCAAGAGGGTTTAGGGATTTTTACTCAGGGCCATTTATGGCAGCCCGATGCTAGAATAAATTTCTGGTGTCCCATCTGGCTATCCATGACATGCCTGTGGAGGCTGCGACCCTAATGTCACTAAGGCGTACAGTAATCACAATACAATGCAAGATGCATGAGTCATACAATCCAGTCACGCATCAATCCTACGCAGGTTGTGCGCTCATGTGAGATAACCTCCGCCTATCAGGGAGTCTCATATCATCTTGCCCAATGAAATATACAATAGACAATCACATCCCATAATAAACATGCAGATGATGCGTATAGGCATGTATCATGATGTTATGCTGTCACACACTCATAATCGGTATCAATGATCGACCTCGACAATGTAGACATTTAACCAACATTGCCCCCAAGGAATGGCCCACATAGAATCAAACATATAATGGGCCCATGACCTCACACAAGGGCCTAATATATAACACAATGGGCCTCATTTAAGAGTTTAATGTACATCACGATGGGCCTCTCACATGGGCCTAACATACGTTACAATGGACTCCATCGCCTAACCCTCAATGCATCACAATGGGCCTCATCACATAGGCCTCATATACATCACATTGTGCCTTAAACACGGGCTGAATATACATCACAATGGGCCTCAAATATGGGCCGCATATACATCATATTGGGCCTCAACAATTGGCCTCGATATCTGAGCTCGACAATAAGAATCGGCAATCAGTCACGATAATCAACCTCGATCGCTAATCGGCGATCGGCCACGACAAGCGGAATCGATTGATAATCGGCCTCGATAATCGGAATCAGTAATCGACATCGATGAGAATAGCCTAACAAGGCTTAAGGGAAGGTCAAAATGAGGACATCTACCCGTCATTACCCATTAATGTGGACATCTAACCAACATTACTCCCAACAAGTGGCCCACATAGGGCCAAACATGGGCCCATGGCCTCACACAATGGTTTCATAATCAAGTGAGTCACATCACATGGGCCTAATGCACATCGCTATGAGCCACATCATATGGGCTAGAAATACATCTCAATGGGCCTCATCATATAAGCAGGAATATATCACAATGGGCCTCACTAAATGGGTCAAAAATACATCATAATGGCCACGACGTATGGGCCAAGTATATATCTCAATGGGCCACGACCCATGGGCCCTAGTACATCATAATGAGCCGTAACTCGTGGGCCTCAAATACAATAAGTGGGCTGCATCAATGGGCCTTATACAGCTGAGGTGGGCCTTGCTCATGGGCCTCAAATACATAACATGTGGGCCCGACACATGGGCCTTATACGCATCAAATGGGTCACGTTTCTAAGCCTTGAACACATCAAATGGGCCACGCGTCATGGGCCCAATACATATCACAATGGGCTTGCATCAATGGGCCGCACTAATGAGCCTCATACACATCAAGTGGGTTGCATTAATAGGCCGCACAAATGCACAACAGGTAGGCCGTGCACATGCAGCAGATGGGCCCCAACAGATGATTAGTGTGGATATAGAATGCATACATCTAGTGGGTCACACGTCCCACGGACAGTGTGGATCATACATCGAGGCTGACCCTGTATGACATGGATGGAACATATAAGATAGGCTCTGCTCATGGGTTCCAAATACATTACAATGGGCCTTAACCTATGGGCTTTAAATACATCTTAATGGGCCTCAACCCATCGGCCCTGATATATATCATAATGGGGTGCTTGCACTAGATGGCGTGGATTAAAATACATCATGGTGCATCCCATCGAAATAGTTGGACAGTAGGGATATAAAACATATATATCATGTGGGATCCATGTGTACAACGGATGCATCAAGGTGGGCCTTACACAGATGGACTGCATGGAATGAAATGCATATGTCACGCGGGTTTCACATCCCACGACCAGAGATTGGGTGGTGTGGATAAATAAATACATCATGCTGGCCTACACTGCATATGGATGGTATGCTTATACAACACATATAATAACATATAATAAGGAGGGCCCCACCATCCAGTAGCTGCTAGACGGTGTGAATATAGAATGCATGTATTAAGGTGGGCACTCGAATGGACCACAAAATACATCAAAGTGGGCCCGATCATATGGCCTTATACATATATGAATCAACTGGACCACACTCCAAATAGCGGTGGCGACAATGATTTTCACCATTAAAAAATGATACAGGGCCCACCGTTAGGTATTGGATTGGAATCCGACCTATTCATGAATTTAAATGGAGATAGATGAAGTGAAAGCGAAAACATTAGCTTGATCGGAACTACAGTGGCCCTTAAGAAGTTTTGAACGGTGAATGTCACTGACCCCTCTATTTTTAAATGGTGGGGTCTACTTGAATTATAGATCTATCTCATTTTTAGTCTCATGCCTTAAGACGAGCTTTCAAAATGGTTGGACGGCTTGGATGCAACACATGCATCATGGTGGGTCCCATAGAAGGAAGGCGTGGACGAAATAGGTGTGGCCCACATAGCTTGGTGACGTCACATACACCAGCTATATAGCTGGTGTGCGGCACGCCAGCCATTCCACTTCATAAAGTGGGTCCATACGTGTGGCCCACCATAACATTTATTTTCCATCCAACGTGTTGGTAAGGTCATACGGACCCGAGCCCACTGTAATGTTTAATTCTCACTCAACCTGCTGGTACGGTCACATAGACCTGGGGCCCACCAAAATGTTTATTTGCAATCCAACCCGTTAACAGGGTCACACGGGCCTGGATGACACGGAGAAACAAATTTCATATTAATCCAAAACTTTTGTCCCAAACAAGTTTCAATGGCTGACGTTCAATCCTCACTGCTTTTGTAGTGTGGCCCACCTGACCAACAGGTGGATTGCATGGATAGAACACATAAATCATGTTGGGTCCCATTGTCCAAACAGTGGGCGGTGAGGACATAACACATACTCCACGGTGGGCCTGCCTCCAGCGCACACTGCTGCGTGCGTCAGCAGCGTCTGCCGTAGTAGGCGCTACTGCCTTCTAATTATTTTATTTATATATATATATTTTTTTTTGAAATCAGGGTATTTCTGTGGTTTTTCACAGATTGGCCCCGCGTCAGGTGAATCTAACTTAGCCATTGGTTTCAGCAGCTCAAGACAGACCCATTAAGCCCAATATTCAACGTATTTCGGTGCATAAAACCTTCAGAGTGGATTTTCAACGGTCGAGAACACTGTTTGTTATGCTATGGCCCACTAGAAATTCGGATCAGCATCATTTTTCGGCTAAACGCCCAAAATGATCTGAGGAACGGAATGGACGGCTTAGATTAACAACATGCATTAAGGTGGGGCTTGTATAAGTGGCCCATCTAAAACCAAACTAAAGTGTATATATATATATATATATATATATATATATATATATATATATATATATATATATATATAAATCTTTTTGGTTGCTGCCAGTTCACCCACTATCCATACTTTCATGAAGACGTCTAGCATCCAGGGACGCTGGACGGACTGCCTACCTTTGTTAATCAAGATGGGTCCCACATGGGCATGGCCCACATTTCATCAAGGTGGGTCTCACATGAACGTGGCCCACTTGATTTGAATCTATCTGATACTTGTGTTTTTTCACCACCACAAGGTAGGGTCCACATGACTTGGACGGTTGGATAAGACATACATCACGGTGGGATCCATCCGAGTGGGCCACACATCACACAAAAATGAAAAAAAAAAAAGAGAGAGAAGCACCCACCTCAAGATCTCTTCGTCCTTCTTCCACCGGCATGATCTAGAACTCCAAGGGGATGATTTCAATGGTCAAGATGTTCTTAAGATGGTGGAGATAGGAGGTGGGAAGTGGGCCACACATGGCTTCTCACGGGGAGGCTTGGACGATTCTTGCTTGGAGAATGAGAGAGAGAGGGAATGATAGAGAGAGAGAGATGATGGGAGAGGGATGGGTGAAAGGTGATGGGTGTACTTATTGTATGGGAAAGTTGACTTTGGAGAGGGGTGGTTGTACTTGGGGATGGTTTCTTGTACTTGATTTGATTGATTGATGTGATGTTTCATAGAGAATCTCTCAGAATTGCAACGCGCGGCATTTTTCTCAAACTAAACGCGGGCCCACATCTCCTGGACCGGGTATCGCCTTGGCGCGCGAGACACGGCATCAAAACCGCGTCGACACCGTGGTTGCAATGGTACAGGTCTCGGGTTAAGACGACTCTGGAAAATGGGATACGTCTTAGGATCGTGTGCAAATGCCGATTACAGATCGTAAGTTGCTGGAATTCAACCAGGAGGACTGCGAAAGACTCCGGAATAGTATGGTCTAGGATACGGGCCTCACAGCTCTCCCTTCCGAATAAAAATTTCATCCTTGAAATTTATAAAATAGACAAGGGAAGAGGGAACATCGACTTATACTAATCAACACCATACAAGGCATAATCCATCTATAAATAAATGGAAATAACATTCTCTAATCTCAGTCTTGCGCTCCCAAGATGCCTCCTCAACAGAATAGTGACCCTTACTGAACCACAGATCCTGGGTCAAAAACGATCAAAACGGGAATACTTTGCGGCCTTATAATCTCAACGGAAGGGAGTTATGTCAGAAAATATCTAAGTTATTCGAACTCGAGGATCTAATCATTCTAAGTTCTCAATAATCATCGAGTGAAGGGTAGCTATCAGTAGATATGTGATGTTATTGTAACACCCTGAAAATCGGGGGTCGTGTATAAACTCAACTCCCGAGTTCCAGACCGTCACTTATGCAACAAAAATGATTATGATTCAATGTTGTCTGATTTAAAGCATTCACATGAGTAAAAGTATACCAAAACTGCAATTCATACTTCAGATCCAGTGATAAAAGCAAGCGGAAGACTGAACAATATATATATCACTGTATGGAAAAATAAAGTAAATCTCATCTGTCTCCAAAGTATGACTACATCTCTGAGTCTCATATAATATACATGAACAAAAAAAATATCCAAAATAGTTCCACTTAAATCCCATCGATCCAGGTCGCCTACGCAAAGCCGTCGTGATACTGCATGTACGAGAACTCGTCCTGGTCCTCGTCAAAGTCTGGCTCTGCCTCCTGGATCTCAGCCTCACCTGCATCTACAACAGGGTCTGGTGAGTGTTGCAAACACCATCCCATAACGTGGGAGTGAGTGATCAACTCAGTGGAATCATAGAGCAAAAATTAACATGTTCACAATTCAATCATGCGATAATAGTAAAGCAGTAAATCAGACAATCCTAATACTGTTGTTAATGCAAGATGACAAGACGTGATGTATGCCCTCACCGACGATCTCCCTCATACGGCAACATCCTACGACCGCGGCATGCCATACTCCCTGGAGTGCTCCACATCTTCCAGGCACATGCAATGCTATGATGATATGATTTCCAAGTTGTTATTAGTCCATTCAAACAGCCGGATTGGGAAACTAAGGTACTTCCCTTATATCAATCCCAACACAGATCCTGTCTAGGGTCGTCACTCCTAGTAATCTCATACGAGGTATATTTATGTAGATCGCTGCAAGGGCTGCCAGGGCTGTTGCTTGCACTCGTTGCACCGCTCCCTTATCACCTTATCAATACAGGCCTACTGTACTCTACTGCAACGGAAGGGTCGTCGCCTCCCGTGGACTCAGAATACGCTCGCGGTCACTACAAAGGACTCGTCGCCTGATCAGTGTAGGCCGACAGCCAGAATATAGTGTCCCATACCACCATAATCTGCTCACGAGTCTAGGTGCTCACTGGTCACTACGGGGAGGTTTGTGGCCCCAGCGTAGGCCGACAGCTCGACCACGGTGTCCCATACCACCATGCCCGGCTCATGAGTCTTCGTGGATCAAGGTACCATGGTTAACAGGGTTTACAATGGTAAGTTCAGTACCCTAGGTTCAAGCAGTTATGACTCATACAAGGTGAACATACATCGGCCAGTCGGGTTGCTTGACGGGCTCGACTAGCGCGATCGCATCTCAAGTCGAACGACATGAAGTGCGTAAAACACTTCGCGTGGCCTAACCATTGCCGCCAACTCCAAACACGAATCGCGTTCATCGACGCGTCGTTCGTGGCTATGACCAGTCAGCCACGAATTCGCTCGGTTACCGACTGCCTGGACTAAGTCTAGTCCCAAACACTTATGGAATCACATCAGCAATATATGTAAAAGTATTGGAATTGAAATACAATCATATGAGCATGTTAACACATGTTATAACATTCAACTTAAGAAAATCTTCAAGCACATATATTCCATGCACGTAATGAAATCATGCATTTAGTCAACATGTAGAAAATCATTTAGGTCAGCATATTAATTGAGAAATCCATCTCAAACTAATTCATAACATCATTTAGTTCAATACATACTAATACAATCATTTATACAAACACATACACTACACACTTAAGTTTACATATAGCATGTCGACCCGAAGTGTGCAATTAGGCAAATCTCTTCGCCAAACTAATTATGCACGTATTCCTAACTTCCTAATGCGACAACAAACCATGTCAATCACATCAGCAAAATATGAATGTAAACAGTACTTCCTACAAATGACTAAAATGCCCTAAATCTCATATTCTTCGTTAATTTACGAAACGGGAAATGGAGAGCATTTTATACATGTCAAACGGCGATACCGTCAAGAATCTACTATTAAACGACATTGAAAGCGTTGGGAACCGTCAATCAAAGCGTCTAAAATCCTCACCTTATGTCTTGTAGACTCGTGAATTGAAACGGAGCTTATATGCTTCGTTCACGGCAAATAGGGAACCTAATACACGAGATCCATAAGCTACAATGCTATGGAAACAAAGGAAACTCAAATCAGCAACTATTTAGGGTATTTGCTTACCTAGAATCGCGGTGAAATCGCTGGGAAAAGGATAGAGGTGTGTTGCTTGAGCACGTGCAACACGTAGCACAAGTGGCAGGAAGAACTCTCCCACTCTCTCACAATCTCTCACCTTTTTCTCTCTCCCAATTAGGGTTTCTCTCAAATTCGGATGGGAGAGAGGAGTGAGGGTTTCAACCCCTTTTATAGCCTAAAATATGCCCAAAATAGGCTTGGGAACATTGTTTACTTGGTGCCTAACCAAATCGGGGCCGTTTCGGTCCAAAGGAGCATTTCTGATGGTCCCCTGGCCAAATGCGGTCGGACTTAAGCTCATGCATACTGGATCTAGCACACATCTAGTTTTCAGACCGGTAGGGTTCCCAGATCGCACGTGGCGGTCCAGTTTCAGTTTAACGGTCACCGCACCAAGATCAGGCCTATAAGTCTCGTGATATGTAATAGAAATTTTTCCTGATCCAAGGGTGTAATTTGGCTGTATTCTAACGGTCAGAACGCTTAATACTGATGCGTCAAATTGTGTGCCAGATTTGAATTTCAAATTTCAATTTTAACCCTATTTTCACTCTCTTCACTCCAGGCTCAATGAAATAGCCCCTGAATGTCAGTTGGACTTGATTTTCAAAACGATTGCCAAGCCCAGCTAAGTGGTCATAACGGTCTAAGATGGTAGGTATCTGACTTTCGACGCGCAGTCTAGATCCAATACAAAGTTTCAAGGAGGTCCCGAGAATAAACCGGCTTAGAGTTTGATCCGAGGCTTTAGAGCATTATAGCACCATTGGTTCCATCACTTTGGGCCTTGTAGAACGTATTTAAAGTTATCAGGGACCATTTCCCAGCTATTCTAACGTTGCACTAGCTAACCTAGTCATATTTTCTAAAGGAATGAATTCTACGCAATTTCGGGTCGAGTTGGTACTCGAGCCCAAGTATGAATTTTTCACGGGCGTTACAATCTACCCCCCTTAACAAATAATTTCGTCCTCGAAATTTTATACCTTTTCGTACTCCTCGAGAAGCTGTGGGTAGTTCTTTCTGATCTTGGTTTCTGTCTCCCAGGTAGCCTCCTCCTCAGAGTGATGCGTCCATAATACCTTCACAAGGGGAATCGCCTTGCTACGCAGTACCTGCTCCTTCCTGTCTAGGATACGTGTCGGTCGCAGGATATATGTAACGTCCTCTCCTAACTGCACCTGCTCCCATCTGATGATATGGGAAGGATCAGCAACGTACTTCTTCAGCATAGAAACATGAAATACGTTGTGAAAGCTCGCGAGAGGCGTGGGTAAAGCCAATCGGTAAGCCACCGCTCCCACATGATCGAGGATCTGGAACAGACCAACGAATCGCGGTGCCAGATTCCCCTTCTTCCCGAACCGAAGGACTCCCTTCATAGGGAAAACTCGCAAAAACACATGATCCCCAACTGTGAACTCTAGTGGCCTCCGTCTCGTATCGGCATAGCTCTTCTGTCTGCTCTGCGCTGTAAGGAGCCGACGTCGAATAATATCAATCTTCTCTGACGTCGCCTGCACTAACTCTGGGCCAATCAAGCTACGCTCACCGACCTCTAACCAGCAATGCGGTGCGCGACAAGGTCGCCCATACAGCGCCTCATAAGGTGCCATACCGATACTCGCCTGAAAACTGTTATTGTATGCAAACTCCGCATATGCAAGACAATCATCCCAACTGTCCTTGAAGTCCAATGCGCAAGCTCGCAACATGTCTTCCAAGATCTGGTTCACCCGCTCTGTCTGTCCGTCTGTCTGTGGGTGGAAGGCAGTACTGAGCTTCAACTTCACACCCATAGCCTCCTGAATGCGAGTCCAGAAGATAGAAGTGAACCGCGTGTCTCTGTCCGACACGATCTCCAACGGAACTCCATGCAGACGCACAATCTCTCTGATGTACAATCTAGCCAGCTCGTCTGCAGAGTTCGTAACTCTGATCGGTAGGAAGTGCGCCGACTTCGTCAATCGGTCGACGATCACCCAAATGGAATCATGTCCCTTCCTCGTCTTCGGCAACCCCGAAATGAAGTCCATGGAAATGAAATCCCACTTCCACTCTGCAATCGGCATAGGCTGTAAAAGTCCAGGTGGTCGGCGATGCTCTGCCTTCACCTGCTGACAAGTGAGACAACGGGACACGAACTCAGCTATGTGGGTCTTCATACCTTCCCACCAATACGTCTCCTTCACATTACGATACATCTTTGTGCTGCCTGGATGCATCGCGAGTCGAGTACAATGCGCAGCCTCGAGAATCTCTCGTCTCAAGTCAGGGACATCTGGGACGCATAGGCGGCCACGGTAACGTAAGCCCCCATCCATAGCAACTCGCCAGTCAGCGTCAGCATCATCACTGGCCTGCTCTCGAAGCTCAGTAAGATGCGCATCGTCCCTCTGCGCCTCGATGACTCGGTCATCGATCTGAGATCGCACCTGTACATGTGCGATGAACTCAAACGGCTCCTCTACGGTGAGTTTCTGCTCAAAGTCTCGCAAAAACTCAACCATATCCCACTCGGCAACCATCAGCGGAGCCGCAAACTCTATCGCCTTCTTGCGGCTCAACGCATCAGCCACAAGGTTCGCCTTCCCAGGATGGTAAGAGACTTCAAACTTGAAGTCCTTCAACGTCTCCATCCATCGTCGCTGCCTCATGTTCAAGTCTCGCTGCGTGAATATGTACTTGAGGCTCTTGTGGTCGCAAAAGAGCTCGAACTCCTCTCCGTAGAGGTAATGTCTCCAGAGTCTCAGTACGAATATAACGGCTACCAACTCTAGGTCGTGTGTAGGGTAATTCTCCTCGTGCTTCCTTAATTGTCTCGAGGCATACGAAATTACCCTGTCCCTCTGCATAAGGACACAACCCAAACCAACGCTAGATGCGTCAGTGTATATAGTGTATTTAACCCCTTGATTTGGTAATACTAGCACAGGGGTGGACGTAAGTCTATCCTTCAGCTCCTGAAAAGCTGACTCCGCCTTGTCTTTCCAGGCGAACTCCACGTCCTTCCATGTCAACTGAGATAAGGGTCTCACGATCTTCGAGAAGTCCTGAATGAAGCGCCGATAGTAGCCAGTGAGACCCAAAAAACTCCTCACCTCAATGACAGAACCAGGCTGCTCCCAGTCCTGCACTGCAGCTACCTTAGACAGGTCAACTGCCATGCCATCCTTGGACACCACGTGTCCCAGAAACTTCACCTCCTGCTTCCAGAAGTCGCACTTCTTGTACTGTGCGAACAACTGATGCTGTCTGAGCGTATCCAGGACCAAACGTAAGTGCTCCTCATGCTCCTCTCGACTCCTAGAATACACCAAAATGTCGTCAATGAAGACAACGACGAATCGATAGAGGAAAGGTCGAAATACCCGGTTCATCAGATCCATGAACACGGCCGGTGCGTTCGTGAGACTGAACGACATCACGAGGAACTCATAGTGGCCAAAACTAGTCCTGAATGCTGTCTTCTGCACGTCCTCATCCCTGATGCGCAACTGATGATATCCCGACTGAATATCAATATTCGAGAAGTACTGCGCTCCTCTCAACTGATCAAACAAGTCATCGATCCTGGGTAAAGGGTACTTGTTCTTCACCGTGAGCTGGTTCAGCCTGCGATAATCAATACACAGTCGCATCGAACCGTCCTTCTTCCTTACGAGTAGGACCGGTGCTCCCCAAGGAGACACACTAGGCCGTATAAGGCCAAGCTTTAGCAGACCATCAATCTGTGTCCTCAACTCCTCCATCTCACATGGTGCCATGCGATACGTCGGCAGTGAGACGGGCGTAGAACCAGAAACCAGATCGATAGTGAAATCGATCTCTCGTCGAGGCGGCAAACCAGGGATCTTCCTGAACAGATCCCCGAGCTCGGAAACGACTGGCACATGCTCGAGTACCTGGGCACTAGCGTCACGCAATAAAGTGGCGTAACTAAGTATGCGGAAAGGAAGATTTGCCCGCACTAAAAATGTGAAAGGCGTGCCCTCAGGCTCGTACACCATCACCATACGAGTCTCGCAGTCAATCTCGGCCCTCGCTGCAGTCAACCAATCCATGCCAAGAATGACGTCGAGATAAACGAGCGAGGGATCGACGACAAGATCAAGAACCATCGTCCTGCCTCCCAGATCAACTAAACAACCCTCACACATCTGGGTAACATCCGAATAATCTCCATGAGCTGCAAAGACTCGCACGCTATCTATAGTGATAGTCTGTAACCCAAGACGCCTGACTACGGCACGCGATATCAAAGAAATCTTGGAAACAGTGTCCACTATCACAAGAATGGGAGTACCTCCAATATGGGCTGTGACCTCGAAGGCCGAATGCTGAAAAGTCGGTGTCGCAGCTGCCTCAACTGTCAATGCATGAACCCGAGCCTGCTGTGGCCGGTTCGGCCGCTGTGCCAAGGGCCGTGGAGGCTGTCTGATCTGCGATATCGTAGGTCTGAATGTAGGGTGTGCTGGAGCTGACCGTATAGGCGGTGCTGATAACGCTTGTGGACGTGCACGGTCGATCTTCTGCGGCGGCGAGAACTCACTATCCAGCATCCGAGAAAAATAACTCTGCGCCAAGTGGCCTGTCCTCCCACAGTATGTACATGTCAAGTCAGGGCACCGAAACGGTGGTACAGGCGTTGTAGTCCTAGCTGGGGGATCAATGCGAGGCCTCTTACCCGCAAAGGGCCTGTCTGGTAAGTCTGGTCGTGGCCTAGAAGCAACAGGGCCATGAGATCGCACAAGCCGATCCACATCCTGCTCTGCCCGCATGGACATGTGAATCAACTCCGCATAAGAGGGAATGGTCAAACAGCACATCTTCGATCGAATATCAAGTCGCAAACTCTCCAGAAAGCACCGTATGCGCATCTGCTCATCAGCCAAAATCGTCGGGACGTATCTGCCCAACTCCGTGAACCGATGCTCATACTCTGTAACTGTCATGGCTGCCTGTCTGAGGCGGAGAAACTCATTCTCCCTGTCGTGCCTGTAAGTCTGGGGATAATACTTCTCATGGAAGCGAAACTCAAACGCTGCCCACGTCCATACATATTCGGCGGCAACGGTCCGCAGTACGCTATCCCACCACATGCTGGCCTCTCTCTCAAACAGGAATGTAGCCAGCTCTACCTGCTCGGCCTCTGTGCAATGAAGCATCCGCAAGATCTTCGACACACGGTCGAGCCAGTACTCAGCCTCCTCGGGTCTGTGAGAACCCGTGAAAGTGGGAGGCCGCAAGCGCTGAAATCGCTCAAATAGGACCCGTGTATCGGTGGAATTCCCCGCAGGGTAAGAAGGCTGCACAGGATGAGCCATGCCCTCATCCTGGGCATATGCATAAGCATCCTCAACTGGATGCGCAGGTGGTGCAGGTGGTGTAGATGGAGCCGCACCCCCACCCTGGGCTAATGTCCCCACGATGGTAGTCAGAAGTTGCTGCTGCTGCAGCATCATAGCCGTCATCTGCTCGAATCTGTCAGGAGGTGGAGCAGGCTGTGGCAGATGCTGTGTCGAAGTAGATGCGCGATGAGGCTCTCGGACTGACGGCATAAATGGAGGTAGTCCAACTGTAGGACCAGCGGCAGGCTGAGACGATCGAACAGTCTCAGGAATCGGGCCCACAGCAGGGTCCGTATGGGTGCCAGACTGCGAAGGAGTCTGATCCATATGCTCAGTCAGTGCAAGACGAGCCGTGCTCCGCGTAACCTTAGGCGGCATTCCCTATATTCAAAATAGGGCGCAACCTTATCAGTCTTAATATCACAATTACACCGAAATCATTTACACAAGGAGTCAAAGGCATTCCATGCATTTCATTTAATCAAAATTATCACAATACAAGGGATATATCCTTACAAGCATCACGACGAGAAATACATGGGAACGAAGATAGTTAAAATTACAACAGTAACATAAGCAAAGCACTAGCCCTAACAGGCTTACACTCATAAAGCAGGAAATGACTAACTACTGACAACTATATCAAAGGTCGCATCGCTAATCTGAGTCTGGGGACAGAGGAGGTGCACCCTTATCCTGCAAGCAACACAGGATCGCCTTCAAGGTACGAGTCACCTTGCCTAATTTCTTCTTTGTAACGGCCTTGGCATCCTCGACTTCAGCGCGAAGTTCTTGAACTTCCCTTCACAAAGCGGTCTGACTCTCCTCCATCCGAGCAATGCGATCGTCGATAGTAGCCTGCGCAGAAGGAGGAGGGCTCTCATCTGTATCCTGAGCCTCCTCTTCTGCCTCTTCCTGAGCTTCTTCCTGAACCTCTGCTCCAGGTTCTTCTTCGCTTTGATCTTCCCCATCATTAAAGTCATCTTTGCTGTCCTCCTCGAGCTGATTTTCACGGTACTGGGACCCAATCTTCATCTTGACCATAGTCGACTCATCAATGGTATGAATCGAAACTGGCAATTCTGGCCCAAGTCTGTAGGTAAACTCAAGCGCAATCTTGCAAATCAGTCGGCCAAAAGGAAGCGATTCGGATGTTTTTCTTGACCTGGCTATGAGGATTATTTATCGTAAGATGAAAGTAGCCATGCATACATTCTCTCCCTGGGCCACCAGATACAAAAAATCAACCATAAGGCGTGTACATTCAATGCGATTCGTCGACCTGGGATAAACATTGAACGTGCAGATATGGTGCAGCAGGCGCAAATCATCAGACATATACGTCGCCTTAAGGCTATTATTAGGCTGCCATGGAACCAACTTACCGCACAGAAACCTGGTGCGGCGATCTCGTTCACGTCTAGTCCTTAGGTTCTTCTCACTAGGATGAACATCACCAAGAGGCACGTTCAGAAGTCGTGCAATCAGTCGCACATCAATCGTAGCCATCCGATCTCTACCAAAAGGGATTTTAAACTGCAATGGCTCCAAGATAGGATTCTGGATACTAGCGTAGAAGGCACGAACAGTGCTCACATTAGCACGAGCACGAGCTTTAAAGATCGGACCCCAATGCGCAGCTTCAATGCGTTCGAACAATAGATATTCGCCGAATAGTCGTCCATCTACGTCTGCCTCAAACAAAACTTTTCGATCAGTGTATTGGCCGTGAGGCATCTTCGATAGAATTGCTCGCCCAAGGTGTGCATGGGGATCCAAATCCCGCTTTGTACGGCACTCCAGGACTGTAGCTGGACCTGCGGCGGCGCTTGAACTTGCAGCACCACCCCGCGGTCTTCTCGATTGAGCAGGGTGACTCAGCCCAGCCTCGTCTGTTGTGGTTTTCCTTTTTTCTATCAAGGATATGATGGATGAGAGTGATAAAAGGCCTAAAATGGCTTCCACGAAAGCCATGGAAAACGGTGAAAATGCGGAGAAGTGGCTGTCCAATCTGGAAAAAGAAAATCTAGGCATCGTAGAGGGATGCTTCAAGCTTCCCAAGAGTATATTTTCAAGAAGAAATGAAAATGAAAAAGTGGAATGGAGCACCTCACAATTTCAGCTCGATTTGGGGGTTTTTGAAGCTCCAAATGGTGAAATCTTCAAGAGGAAGGGCTGTCAACTCCCAAGGATCGATGGATGATGGTCAATTTTGGCTAAGGAGGGATCTAAGGATGATTTGGGATCACGAAATTTGGAGATAGTTGCTGAAAAATGAAAACGGAGCTATGGGGAGGGCTGTTTGTTAAGGAGGGGTATGATTTGGGGGTTTTTGTTGGACGGGAGCTATATGGGGAGGGTACACGTGCCATTTAAGGGCGTGCGCCCAAAAATCATGGCAAAGGGGCCCACCTGTACGGCGATGCATCGCCGGATCAGCGATGGCATCGCCGACCGGTGATGCATCCGGTCGGTGGGGCTAAGTGGGTTCGGTCCCCCTTGGTCCAAGGACCCCAAATATGTACGGTCCACCCCCTGGTTCATTGTATTTTAACCTATATGAGCCCAAACATGTGTTCGAGGCTTTCTGGGACCACTCCGCAATCCTGAATATCAAACCCTATGATACAGCATATGAATTTGGGGTAGAAGGAGCTAGTAAATCCATCTAGATCCTTAGTTGCTAAAGAAAGTGAAGTTAGAATGGCCTTATGGCCATTTTTCATGAAATTTTACTATTCACTGTACAATTTTGTGAAAGTACTAATTTGTATTATTTTCACATTATGTTTGATGCCTAACATAAAATGGATAAGAAAGAAATAAAGATCGGAGTGTTTAGAGGAAGAATGTTGAAGATTTTTGGTGAAACGGGGTTTTGAAGCCCTGACGATTGATTACAGGAGTCGTGGTCATCCCACGGCCCAAGAATTTACCTTTATGGGTTTAAAATTGTTCATAGGACGTCTCAACCCGACTTCCTATGGCTTAGAAGCTATTCGGGTTGCTTTACGCGACCCGAGATGCGTTACAGACTCGATCGTGCGATCGATCCGAATAGACTTCGCGTAATGGCGAATCTGCAGTCCTAGAAATGTTTCTAGACCCTTCTCGCACCCACCTAAGTCAAAGGAAGCGACAACGTACGTCGCGAGACCATAACCCAGGCCCAGTATACTCTTATTCATGCTTTGATACCAACTTGTAACACCCTGAAAATCGGGGGTCGTGTATAAACTCAACTCCCGAGTTCCAGACCGTCACTTATGCAACAAAAATGATTATGATTCAATGTTGTCTGATTTAAAGCATTCACATGAGTAAAAGTATACCAAAACTGCAATTCATACTTCAGATCCAGTGATAAAAGCAAGCGAAAGACTAAACAATATATATATCACTGTATGGAAAAACAAAGTAAATCTCATCTGTCTCCAAAGTATGACTACATCTCTGAGTCTCATATAATATACATGAACAAAACAAATATCCAAAATGGTCCCACTGAAATCCCATCGATCCAGGTCGCCTACGCAAAGCCGTCGTGATACTGCATGTACGAGAACTCGTCCTGGTCCTCGTCAAAGTCTGGCTCTGCCTCCTGGATCTCAGCCTCACCTGCATCTACAACAGGGTCTGGTGAGTGTTGCAAACACCATCCCATAACGTGGGAGTGAGTGATCAACTCAGTGGAATCATAGAGCAAAATTTAACATGTTCACAATTCAATCATGCGATAATAGTAAAGCAGTAAATCAGACAATCCTAATACTGTTGTTAATGCAAGATGACAAGACGTGATGTATGCCCTCACCGACGATCTCCCTCATACGTTAACATCTTACGACCGCGGCATGCCACACTCCCTAGAGTGCTCCACATCTTTCATGCACATGCAATGCTATGGTGATATGATTTCCAAGTTGTTATTAGTCCATTCAAATAGCCGGATTGGGAAACTAAGGTACTTCCCTTATATCAATCCCAACACAGATCCTGTCTAGGGTCGTCACTCCTAGTAATCTCATACGAGGTATATTTATGTAGATCGCTGCAAGGGCTGCCAGGGCTGTTGCTCGCACTCGTTGCACCGCTCCCCCATCACCTTATCAATACAGGCCTACTGTACTCTACTACAACGGAAGGGTTGTCGCCTCCCGTGGACTCAGAATACGCTCGCGGTCACTACAAAGGACTCGTCGCCTGATCAGTGTAGGCCGACAGCCAGAATATAGTGTCCCATACCACCATAATCTGCTCACGAGTCTAGGTGCTCACTGGTCACTACGGGGAGGTTTGTGGCCCCAGTGTAGGCCGACAGCTCGACCACGGTGTCCCATACCACCATGCCCGGCTCATGAGTCTTCGTGGATCAAGGTACCATGGTTAACAGGGTTTACAATGGTAAGTTCAGTACCCTAGGTTCAAGTAGTTATGACTCATACAAGGTGAACATACATCGGCCAGTCGGGTTGCTTGACGGGCTCGACTAGCGCGATCGCATCTCAAGTCGAACGACATGAAGTGTGTAAAACACTTCGTGTAGCCTAACCACTGCCGCCAACTCCAAACACGAATCGCGTTCATCGACGCGTCGTTCGTGGCTATGACCAGTCAGCCACGAATTCGCTCGGTTACCGACTGCCTGGACTAAGTCTAGTCCCAAACACTTATGGAATCACATCAGCAATATATGTAAAAGTATTGGAATTGAAATACAATCATATGAGCATGTTAACACATGTTATAACATTCAACTTAAGCAAATCTTCAAGCACATATATTCCATGCACGTAATGAAATCATGCATTTAGTCAACATGTAGAAAATCATTTAGGTCAGCATATTAATTGAGAAATCCATCTCAAACTAATTCATAACATCATTTAGTTCAATACATACTAATACAATCATTTATACAAACACATACACTACACACTTAAGTCTACATATAGCATGTCGACCCGAAGTGTGCAATTAGGCAAATCTCTTCGCCAAACTAATTATGCACGTATTCCTAACTTCCTAATGCGACAACAAACCATGTCAATCACATCAGCAAAATATGAATGTAAACAGTACTTCCTACAAATGACTAAAATGCCCTAAATCTCATATTCTTCGTTAATTTACGAAATGGAAAACGGAGAGCATTTTGTACATGTCAAACGGCGATACCGTTAAGAATCTACTATTAAATGACATTGAAAGCATTGGGAACCGTCAATCAAAGCGTCTAAAATCCTCACCTTATGTCTTGTAGACTCATGAATTGAAACGGAGCGTATACGCTTCGTTCACGGCAAATAGGGAACCTAATACACGAGATCCATAAGCTACATTGCTATGGAAACAAAGGAAACTCAAATCAGCAACTATTTAGGGTATTTGCTTACCTAGAATCGCGGTGAAATCATCGGGAAAACGGTAGAGGTGTGTTGCTTGAGCACGTGCAACACGTAGCACAAGTGGTAGGAAGAACTCTCCCACTCTCTCACAATCTCTCACCTTTTTCTCTCTCCCAAGTTAGGGTTTCTCTCAAATTCGGATGGGAGAGAGGAGTGAGGGTTTCAACCCCTTTTATAGCCTAAAACATGCCCAAAATAGGCTTGGGAACAATGTTTACTTGGTGCCTAACCAAATCGGGGCCGTTTCGGTCCAAAGGAGCATTTCTGATGGTCCCCTGGCCAAATGCGGTCGGACTTAAGCTCATGCATACTGGATCTAGCACACATCTAGTTTTCGGACCGGTAGGGTTCCCAGATCGCACGTGGTGGTCTAGTTTCAGTTTAATGGTCACTGCACCAAGATCAGGCCTATAAGTCTCGTGATATGTAATAGAAATTTTTCCTGATCCAAGGGTGTAATTTGGCTGTATTCCGATGGTCAGAACGCTTAATACTGATGCGTCAAATCGTGTGCCAGATTTGAATTTCAAATTCCAATTTTAACCCTATTCTCACTCTCTTCACTCCAGGCTCAATGAAATAGCCCCTGAATGTCAGTTGGACTTGATTTTCGAAAGGATTGCCAAGCCCAGCTAAGTGGTCATAACGGTCTAAGATGGTAGGTATCTGACTTTCGACGCGCGGTCTAGATCCAATACAAAGTTTCAAGGAGGTCCCGAGAATAAACCGGCTTAGAGTTTGATCCGAGGCTTTAGAGCATTATAGCACCATTGGTTCCACTCGCTTTGGGCCTTGTAGAACGTATTTAAAGTGATCAGGGACCATTTCCCAGCTATTTTAACGTTGCACTAGCTAACCTAGTCATATTTTCTAAAGGAATGTATTCTACGCAATTTCGGGTCGAGTTGGTACTCGAGCCCAAGTATGGATTTTTCACGGGCGTTACAGTTATCCTCAGGTATTCCTAAGTTATGATCGGATACCAATTTCTGTCACGCCCCAGACCCAAAAATTGGATTCATAGGAATCTCGATCAACGAATCCGTTTCCGACAGCCTCCGTAGTACTCCATTTTTGGCTCCTAGCGTCCATATGCCAGATTCTGATCCTAGGATCCTACAAGGAGGATTTTTTTTATACATTTAATTCGCAATAAGCATAACCATAAGATTACCCAATTCATAAAGGCAACATCATCATCACATATCCACTAATATAATCAGTTGAATACAATGCTGGAGGGAAATACGTAAATAAAAATCAAACTCCATAAGACCGCTGTACGCTCCAAGCTCAACACTGCTGCAACCTAACATGACCTGCACGCATCTATCGTGCATAAGCTTATAGAAAGCTTAGAGGGTGGTGTAAGTGTGTGTACAGGGTAAGTGTCAAGTATTTAATATAATGCCATAATCATACAATACCGAAAATACTGGTAATCCATAAATCGTACAATATCGGAATAAGTAGAAATACTGACAAGATCAGGAATTATCAGAGTAAATAGAAATACTGACAAAATCATAAATCATACGATAACAGGGTTGTAACGCCCTGAAAATATTCGTACTGAAACTCGAGTACTAACACGACCAGAAATCACGTAGGATTAATTCCTTTAGAAAATAAGCGTAAGTTATCTAGCCTAACGCTAGAGTAGCTGTGAAATCCTCCCTGATCACTTTAAATACGTTCTACAAGACCCAAAACTTGTAGAATTCATGATGCTATAATATCCTGAAACCTAGGATCAAACTCTAAACCGGTTTGTTCTCAGGACCCCTTTGAAACTTTGTATTAGATCTAGACCGCGCGTCGAAAGTCCGATACCTGCAATCTTAGACCGTTATGACCTCTTAGCTGGACTTGACAATCATTTCGAAAATCAAGTCCAACCGACATTCAGAGGCTATTTCATTGAGCCTGGAGTGAAGAGAGTGAGAATAGGGTTAGATTTGGAAATTTAAATCCAAATCTAGCACGTGACTTGGCACGTTATTATTAAGCGTTCTGACCGTCAGAATTCAGCCAAATTACACCCTCGGATCAAGAAAAATTTCTCTTTCATATCATGAGACTTGTAGACCTGATCTAGGTGCGATGACTGCTGAATTGAAACTGGACCGCCACGTGCGATCTATGAACTCTGCCAGACTGAAAACTGGGTGTGAGCAACATCTAGTGACCATGAGCTTAAGTCCGACCGCGTTTGGCCAGGGGACCTCCCGAAATGCCTTTTTGGACCAGAACAGCCCCGATTTGGTTATACCTTAAGTAAATTTTGTTCCCAAGCCTAATTTGGGAAGAAATTAGCTTATAAAAGGGCTTTAAACCCTCACTTCTCTCACCCATCCGAATTTGCTAGAAACCCTAGCAAGAGTGTGAGAAAAAGTGAGAGTTTGTGAGAGAGAGTGGGAGTGATTTTCCTGCCACCTGTACTACCTGCTACACGTGTTTAAGCAACGCATCTCAATCACTTTTTCGGTGATTTTGCCGCATTTCTAGGTAAGAAAAGACACTAACTACTTGCTGATTTAACGTTCCGTCGATTCCTTAGCAAAGTAGCTTATACACCTTGTGAAATAGGTCGCCCGTTCGCCGTAGACGAAGAGTATATGCTCCGTTCGAATCGATACACCTTTAGGGAAAAAGGTGCAGATTTTAGACGCTTTGATTGACTGATTTCAATGCTTTCAATGTCGTTTAATAGTAAATTATCGACGGCAATGCCGTTTGACATGTACAACATGCTGTCCGTTTTCTGTTTCGTAAACATACGGGAAATATGAGATTTAGGGCATTTAAGTCGTTTGTAGGAAATACTGTTTGCATCCATATTTTGCTGATATGATTGACATAACTTTTTGTCACCTTAGGATATTAAGAATGCGTGCATAATCATTTTGACGAAGCGATTCGCCCAAATGCACACTTTGAGTCAACATACAATATGTAGACTTAAGTGTGTAGACTAAGTCTTTGTACAAATGTTTGTATTAGTATTTATTGAATTAAATGGTGTTGTGAATTAGTTTGAGATTGAATTCTCAAATAATATGCTAATGTAAATGATTTCCTTCATGTTGGCTATATGTATGATTTCATTATATGTAAGAAATGCATGTGCTAGGTGATTTACTTAAGTTATATGTCATAACATGTGTTAACATGCTCACATAGTGGTAATGCATTTCCGTTACTCTTATATGATTGATGAAGTGGATTCACAAATGTTTGAGACTATACCTAGTCCAGCCAGTCGGTAACCGAGTAAATTCGTGGTTGGCTCATCTTTGCCACGAACGACGCGTCGATGAACGCGAGTCGTGTTTTGAGTTGGCGGCAGTGGTCAGGCCACGCGAAGTGTTTCACGCACTTCATGTCCTTCGACTTGCGATGCGCTCGTACTAGTCGAGCCCGTCAAGTAACCCGACTGGCCATTGTATGTTCGCTCTGTATGAATCATAACTGCTTGAACCTATGGTACTGAACTTACCATTGGAAACCTTTTAACTATGGTACCTTGATCCATAAAGACTCATGAGCCGGGCATGGTGGTATGGGACACCGTGGTCGAGCTGTCGGCCTACGCTGGGGCCACAAACCTCCTCATAGTGACCAGTGAGTACCTATGACTCGTGAGCAGATTATGGTGGTATGAGACACTATATTCTTGGTGTCGGCCTACACTGATCAGGTGACGAGCCATTTGTAGTGACCGCGAGCGTATTCTGAGTCTACGGGAGGCGACGACCCTTCCGTAGCAATGAGAGTACATTAGGCCTATATTGATAAGGTGATGGGGGGCAGTGTAACGAGTGCGAGCAACAGCCCTGGTAGCCCTTACAGCGACCTATAAATGTAACATCGTATGAGATTACTAGGAGTGACGACCTTAGACAGGATCTGTGTTGGGATTGATATAAGTAAGGTACCTTAGTTACCCAATACTGCTGTATGAATGGACTAATAATAACTCGGTAATCATATCACCATCACATTGCATGTGCCTGGAAGATGTGGAGCACTGTGGGAAGAAAGCATGCCGCGGGCGTAAGATGGTGCCGTATGAGGGAGATCATCGGTGAGGGCATCCATCATATCATGTCATATTGCATTAACAACAGTATTTAGGAATGTTTGATTAATTTTTTTACTATTATCACATGATTGATTTGAGAACATGCTAATCTCTGCTCTATTATTCCACCGAGTTGATCGCTCACTCCCATGTTATGGGATGGTGTTTGTAACACCCACCATACCCTGTCTTAGATGCAGGTGAGGCGCCGATTCAGGATGCAGAGCCGGATTACGATGAGGACCAGGAAGAGTTCTCATATATGCAGTTTCACGACGACTTTGCATAGGTGACCTGGATTGGCGGGACATACTAGTTGGACTTCAGACATTTTAATTTTTATTTTATTTCATGTATATGAGACTCAGTGATGTATTCATACTTTGGAGACAGTTGAGATGTATTTTGTTTTCCATACAGTGATATATATATCCTTTAGTCTTTCGCTTACTTTTATCACTGAATCTGGAGTATGAAATGCAGTTTTGATATAATGTTACTCATGCGAGTGCTTTAACTCAGACAACATCGAATCATAATGATATTTGTTGCATAAGTGATGGTCTGGAACTCGGGGTCGGGTTTATACACGACCCCCGATTTTCAGGGTGTTACAAGTTGGTATCAGAGCATGAATGAGATTATACCGGGCATGGGTTATGGATACACGACGTACGTTGTCACTCCTTTGACTTAGGTGGGTGCGAGAAAGGTTTAGAAACACTTGTAGGATCGTAGTTTCATCAATAGGTGAAGTCTACTCGTATCGATCGTTCGATCGAGTTCGTAACGCATCTAGGGTCATGTGAAGCGACCTAAGTAGCTCGTAGGTTGTAAGTAGGCAGGTTGAGATATTCTCTGGAAGGTTTTAAACTTGAAAATGTGAATCCTTGGGCTGTGGGGAAACCACAACCCTTACTTTCAATCTCCAGGGCTTAAAAACCCCGTTTCACCTAATTCCTTCAAAATTCTTCCTCTCACCACTCCATTCTTCAATTCTTTCTTAGTATTTTCATGTTAGGCATTGATCATAATGTGAAAATGATATAAAATCATACTTAGGTAAAATTTTACAATGAATAGTAAACATACATGAAAATTGGCCTTTTGGCCATTATAAATTTGAAATATTTTGTAACTAATGTGTTAGTTGGATGGATTGTCTCCTCCTACCCTAAAATCATATTCTATATGATGGGTAAATGTATTCTGGTTTACAGATTGGCCTCGGAATACCCCGGAGGAAAGTTTGGGCCTCCCTAAGTCAAAATACAATGAACTAGGGTGGGGCTCATATATATCTGGGACCTCCAGGGCAGGGGGGACCCAACCCACCAGGCCAGACTGGCCAGATCCATCACCGGTCGGAGATGCCATCGCCGATCCGACGATGGATCACCATACTGTGGGCCCTGATCGGGCTGAAACTCGGGCGCGTGGTGTTTTTAGGGTAGGGAACTCCTCCCATACAGTTCCCGTCCATCGAAACCCCTTAGAAAGGGTACCCGCTTCACAAAAATGCCCCTCCCAAGCTCCATTTTCATTTTCTTTGCTGCCCCATCTCAAGCCGCAGCTCCAAATCCCTTCCAATCCCTCTCATTACTAAAAACGACACCTTTCCATCCTTCTATGGTGATTAGCAACCCTCTCCCTCTCCGATCTCGTCTGTTGGAGCTCCTACAACCCCCAAAATGTGCTGAAATTGTGTGGAGTTCTAAACCCTTTTAGCTTTCCCTTTTCCTTTGAAATTCTAGCCCTTGGAAGCTTAATTTATCTCTCTATAATGCCTAGATTTCCTTCTGTCTATTTGGGCAGCCATTTCTCTACATTTCCACATTTTCCATGGCTTTTGTTGAAGCCATTTTGGCTCTTTTCTCCTTCTCCACCATCCTCTCTTTGATGGGGAAGAGGAAAATCGCAGTGGATGAGGCTGGGCCTAGTCACCCTGCGTAATCAAGAAGACCGAGGGGTGGCGCCGCTAGCTCAAGCGCCGCCGCAAGTCCAAGCACAGCCCGGGAGTTTCATACAAAGCGAGATTTGGATCCCCATGCTCAAATTGGGTGAGTGCTGTTAGCAGAGATGCCTCATGGTGATTATACTAATCGTAAGGTGTTGTTTGAGGTGGATGTGGATGAGCGGCTCTTCGATGAATTCCTATTGTTTGAACGCATTGAAGCGGCACATTGGGGTCCGCTCTTTGAAGCCCGTTCTCGTGCTAATGTGAGCACCGTTCGTTCCTTCTACGCTCGTATCTGGAATCCTACATTGGACCCATTGCAGTTCAAGATTCCCTTTGATAGAGACCGGATGGCTACGATCGATGTTCGGTTGATAGCGCGACTTCTGAACGTGCCCCTTGGTGATGTTCATCCCAGTGCAAAGAATTTGAGGAGTAGGCGTGAGCGAGATCGCAGTAGCAGGTTCCTATGCAGTAGTCTGGTTCCATGATAGCCTAACAATAGCCTCTTGGCGTCTCATATGTCTGATAATTTGCGCCTGTTGCACCACATTTGCACGTTCAAAGTGTATCCCAGGTCGACAAATCGCATTGAATGTACGTGCCTTATGGTCGATTTCTTGTATCAGGTGGGCCAGGGAGAAAATGTTTGTATGGCCACTTTCATGTTGCGACAAATTATCCTCATAGCGAAATCAAGAAGAACGTCTGAGTCGTTTTCTTTTAGCCGGCTTATATGTAAGATCGCGCTTGAGTTTGCTTACAGACTTGGGCCGGAGTTGCCAGTTCCGATTCACTGCATCGATGAGTCTACCATGGTCAAGATGAAGATCGGGTCTCAGTACCGTGAGACTCAGCTTGATGAGGATAGCGAGGGTGTAATACCCTGGATTTTGGCCAATCTGGAATTTGACGTCCTTAGGCAGTGGGTTAATTAAAACACCTAAAAAATCGCTTAGAACCCAATTCCATAGCCAAAGAAACCACTTAGGATTAATTCCTTTAGAAACTAAGCATAAGTTAGCTAGCGCAACGCTGGAGTAGCTGAAAAACAGTCCTTGATCACTTTAAATACGTTCTATAAGACCCAAATCGAGTAGAACGTATGACTCCATAATACTCTATAACCTTGGATCAAACTCTAAGCCGGTTTGTTCTCTAGACCACTTTGAAATTTTGTATTGGATCTAGACCGCGCGTCGAAAGTCCGATACCTCCTATCTTAGACCGTTAGAACCGCCTTGCTGGACTTGACAATCATTTCAAAAATCAAGTCCAACCGATAAACACAGGCTATTTCATTGAGCCCGGACCGAAGAGAGTGCGAATAGGGACAGATTTGGAATTTGAAATTCAAATCTGGCACACGACTTGACGTGTCAGTATTAAGCGTTCTGACCATCAGAATTTAGCCAAATTACACCCTCGGATCAGGAAAATTTTCTATTTCATATCATGAGATTTGTAGGCCTGATCTACGTGCGGTGACCGCTGAACTGAAACTGGACCGCCACGCGCGATCTGCAAACCCTGCCGGACTGAAAACTGGATGTATGCTAGATCCAGTATGCATGAGCTTAAGTCCGACCGCATTCAACCAGGGGACCACCAGAAATGCCCTTTTGGACCGAAACAGTCCTGATTTGGTTACCCCTCAAGTGAAACTTGTTCCCGAGCCTATTTCGGGCAAGTTTGGACTTATAAAAAGGGTTGAAACCCTCACTCCTCTCTCCCATCCGAATTCGCAAAAATCCCTAGATTGGGAGAGAGAAAAGGTGAGAGTTTGTGAGAGAGAGCAGGAGAGAATTTCTTGCTGCTCGTGCCACCTGCTGCAAGTGCCTAAGCAACACACTCCGATCACCTGGCCTGTGATTTCTCCGCATTTTCAGGTAAGGAATAACCCTAGAAGTTGCTGATTTGAGATTCTTTCCATTCCATAGCATGCAAACTGATAGAAGTCGTAAATCAGGTTCTCTATTCGCCATAGACGAAGCGTATACGCTGCGTTCGAAACGACACGTTTATAAGAGACAAGGTGCGGATTTTAGACGCTTTGATTGACTCTTTCCAAAGCTTTCAATGTTGTTTAGTAGTAGATTATCGACGGCAACGCCGTTTGACATGTACAACATGCTGTCCGTTTCCTGTTTCGTAAATCAACGAAGAATATGAGATTTAGGGCATTTTAGTCATTTGTAGGAAGTACAGATTTTATTCATATTTTGCTGATGTGATTGACATGGTTTATTGTCGCATTAGAATTTTAGGAATACGTGCATAATTAGTTTGGCGAAGAGATTCGCCTAAATGCACACTTCGGGTCGACATACTATATGTAGACTTAAGTGTGTAGTGTAAGTGTTTGTATAAATGCTTGTATTAGTATGTATTGAATTAAATGATGTTATGGATTAGTTTGAGATTGGTTTCTCAATTAATATGCTGGTGTAATGGTTTCCTACATGTTAGCCATATGCATGATTTCATTATATGAATGAAATGCATGTGCTTGATGATTCACGTAAGTTGTATGTTATAACATGTGCTTGATGATTTCATTATGATTTAGTTTGAGATTGAATTCTCAATTAATTTGCTGATGGAAATGATTTCCTTTATGTTGGCGAAATGCATAATTTCATTATATGTATGAAAGGCATGTATCAGGTGATTTGCTTAAGTTGTATGTTACAACATGTGTTAACATGCTCATATGGTTGTATTTCATTTCCAATACTTTCACATGCTTTGCCGAAGTGATTCCACATGTTTGGGACTATACTTAGTCCAGGCAGTTGGTAACCGAGCGAATTCGTGGTTGGCTTATCTTTGCCACGAACGACGCATCGATGAACGGGAGCCGTGTTTTGGAGTTGGCGGCAGTGGTTAGGCCTCACGAAGTATTTTACGCACTTCATGTCATTCAACTTGAGATGCGATCGCGCTAGTCGAGCCCGTCAAGTAACCCGACTGGCCGTTGTATGTTCACCCTGCATGAGTCATAACTGCTTGAACCTAGGGTACTGAACTTACCGTTGTAAACCCTGTTAACCATGGTACCTTGATCCACGAAGACTCATGAGCCGGGCATGGTGGTATGGGACACCGTGGTCGAGCTGTCGGCCTACGCTGGGGCCACAAACCTCCCCGTAGTGACCAGTGAGCACCTAGTCTCGTGAGCAGATTATGGTGGTATGGGACACTATATTCTTGCTGTCGGCCTACACTGATCAGGCGACGAGTCCTTTGTAGTGACCGCGAGCGTATTCTGAGTCTACGGGAGGCGACGACCCTTCAGTAGCAGTAGAGTACAGTAGGCCTGTATTGATAAGGTGATGGGGGAGCGGAGCAACGAGTGCGTGCAATAGCCCTGGCAGCCCTTGCAGCGACCTACAAAATATACATCGTATGAGATTACTAGGAGTGATGACCCTAGACAGGATCTGTGTTGGGATTGATATAAGGGAAGTACCTTAGTTTCCCAATCCTGCTGTTTGAATGGACTAATAACAACTCGAAAATCATATCACCATTACATTGCATGTGCCTGGAAGATGTGGAGCACTTTAGGGAGTGTGGCATGCCGCGGTCGTAAGATGGTGCCGTATGAGGGAGATCGTCGGTGAGGGCATACATCACGTCATGTCATATTGCATTAATAACAGTATTAGGATTGTTTGATTTACTGCTTTACTATTATCGCCTGATTGATTTGAGAACATGTTAATCCTTGCTCTATTATTCCACTGAGTGAGCCACTCACTCCCACATTACGGGATGGTGTTCCTGGACACCCACCCGACCCTTTTATAATTGCTGATGATGGCGCGGCCTGCGAGGCGGAGCCGGACTTGATAATGTTGATGATGAGGAGGATCCCTCCTTTATGCGTGTTCTGATCGACGGGATTACAGGGAGGTTGATTAAATGCCTTGACACTTGTCATTTTATATCTTCAGAGCACTCATGTTTATGCTTTCTTTCTATTTTGAGGTATACATGTATATGTTTAACCTGGTAACATGTTCACACTCAAGAGACACACAACAGTTTATATATGTTATACATACTATCACAGTCTTCCGCTGGTTAATTTAACTGTCTCTGGAGTATGATATGCTATTCTGGCGTGATCTTACTCATGTTTCATACATTAACATAGAAAATATTCAATCATACATATCTATATTGCATAAATAACATTTTGGAACTCGGGAGTTGGGTTTTTACTCGACCCTCCAATTTTCAGGATGTTACAGATGGTATCAGAGCATAATTTGGATTAAACCGGGCCTGGGTTATGGTCACGGGACGTACGCTGTCACTTCCTTTGACTTAGGTGGGTGCGAGAAGGGTTTAGAAACACTTCTAGGATCCCAGATTCGCCAATAAACGAAGTCTATTCATTTCGATCGCGTGATCGAGTCCGTAGCGCATTTAGGGTCGCGTAAAGAAACCCAAATAGCTCCTAGGTTGTAGGTAAGTGGGTTGAGACATTCTTTGAATGATTCTAAACCCGTAAATGTGAATCCTTGGGCCGTGGGATAACCACGACCCCTGTATTCAATCGCCAGGGCTTAAAAACCCCGTTTCATTCAAAATCTTCAAAATTTCTTCCTCTCACCATTCCAATCTTCAATTATTTCTTATCCATTTCATGTTAGGCATCAATAATAATGTGAAAATAACATAAAATCATACTTTCACAAAATGTTACAGTGAATAGTAAAATTTCATAAAAAATGGCCATAAGGCCATTCTAACTTCACTTTCTTTAGAAAATAATAGGCTAGATGGATGTACTAGCTCCTTCTACCCCAAAATCATATGCTGCATGATAGGGTTTTGTATTCGAGTTTGCAGATTGGCCTCGAAAAGCTCTGAATGGATGTTTGGGCCTCCTTAGGGCAATCTACAATGAACCAAAGTGGGAACCATACTTTTTTGGAGTCCCTAGGGCAGGGGGAACCCATCCCATATGGCCTTAATGGCCAATTTGCAAGTTCATCGGCGATGTCATCGCTGATTCGGCGATGCATCGCCGGTCAAACTCTTCAGTTGGGTCTGGCCTTTGGGCTGGAGGAGTTTAGGGGCTAGGGTAGCCCCCTGGTATACGTTCTGTACCTTGAAACCCCCCAAAATATGTACCTCCTTCACAAAATGCCCCTCTAAGCTCTCCTTTCTTCACATTTTTGCTGCCTTCCCCTCAAATCTCGATGTCAAACCTCTTCCAATCTCATTTTCAGTCACAACCGACCCTACTCCATCACTCACAGCTGTTGGCACTCTCTTTCCTCTCCACTTTTATCATTTGGAGTTCCCACAATCTTCATAGAAGGCTAGAAATCGTGTGGTGCTCCATTCCCCTTTTTCATTCTCTTTTCTCTCTAAAAATACATCCTAAGGGAGCTTGAAGCATCCCTCTACAACGCCTAGATTTCATTCTGTCCATTTGGGTGACCATTTCTCCGCATTTTCTTCTCTTTTCATGGTTATTGTTAAGGCTGTTTCAGCCTTTTCGTCCCTTTCCATCATCCTCCCTCTCAAGTCCCTTTTATTTGATCCTCAGACTCGTGGAAACCTGCTTACCCATCCCATTTCTTCACATTCTTCGCTTGTTTAATTACTGTTTTAAAATTTCTGTGTTTTGTTGTTGTTAGGTAGAAAATGTGTTTGTGTTGTGGTTTGAGCTTAATATAGCTGAAATTTGTTGAATGGAGTGCATGCCGTTCATTTTTTTTTGTTAGGTATTATCCCTAGATTGGGAGTATTATAACTCCCGAGATTCAGCCTACAAATTAATTTTTATCCCAACCCACCCTCCTACCAAGCATGCCACTTCCAATCCCGTCATGGGACTAGGAGTGTAGTTCCATTTGATACAACTAAATGCTGCTGGCCACATAGACCCTTGGCGTTTTGGTCCTAGAGTTAGCACTTCTAGATTTGAAGGGTCTGACGACATAAGAAATCCAATTCCAGTTAGACAATCTTGACCCTAATCGATAGAACAATTCCCTGTAGTAGAAATGGTATAGGAAATCCATTTACTGTATAATCTTAGGCTTTGGATTATAGCTACTGAGTTACAGACTAGCCTACTAGTTACCTTAAGTAGTGTAAAGCCTGTATATGCTAAGGAATTGTAGGTTAGATTTGGTTGAAGTAGAACCTTATTCCTTCGATAGATCCCCTTATGACTTATAGACTTCTGTTGTTGCCTAGGAAGGAACCATTCACTCTCAGGGAACATTTATAAATCCCTCAGATTGAACTTAAAATGTACTGGCACGCCCCTTAGAATTGCCTTCCCCAAGGGCTTATTGCATTCGGGAACGCGGAATAAAGGAAATGCAATTATCAGCGAAGTATTCGCGGTTTGAATCGACTTCTTAATCCTAGTAGTTATCAATGAATCCAATGCTCTGATCAAGCAGAAGATCGGCATCGACTAGGATTGAGGACTGATACGACAACTTTTCTATCATCGCGGGGCAGAAGGTTTGTGTATACGGCTCAGACCCATTACGTAACTATTATTCCGTGTTGGCTCGACCACCTACAACCACAAGTTATTGCTTTTCCCTTGGTAAATGTTAAGGACTTAAAGCCAGTAGAGGATTCGACATCTTGCCACCAATTCATACCTGCCCCTGAACTTAACCACAATAGAGATTAGGCTCATCTCTATGATCATAGGTACCAATGCCATAGAACGCATCATTAGCAAGGAAAACCATGTAGAGAAAGGTTGTTTCCATTTTAGGTTAAGGATAGCCCCTAAGTTGCGCCTCGTTCCGATATACGGATCGATGCAAAGATTCTTCAACCTTAAGTAGAACCAAGTTTTAAGGGGGGTAGAACGAATTAAGTCCGATCTAGATAGGTTAGTCAACGCTACCGTTCGATCAGAGTGGCGCAGCGAAAGCGTGGTTAGGCTCTTCCCCACTAGCCCAAGATCGAAACATTTGATTTAGGTTATATGTACGGTTAGGTTATTAAATAGGATTTGAACCTTCCTTAGAAAAAGTACTCCTTACCCTTCGCCAATTTTGGGGATGAAATTTTATTTTAAGGGGGGTAGATTGTAACACCTCGGATTTTGGCCAATCTGGGATTTGACGTCCTTAGGCAGTGGGTCAATTAAAACACCTGAAAAATCGCTTAGAACCCAATTCCATAGCCAAAGAAACCACTTAGGATTAATTCCTTTAGAAACTAAGCATAAGTTAGCTAGCGCAACGCTGGAGTAGCCGGGAAACAGTCCCTGATCACTTTAAATACGTTCTACAAGACCCAAATCGAGTAGAACGTATAACTCCATAATACTCTATAACCTTGGATCAAACTCTAAGCCGGTTTGTTCTCTGAACCACTTTAAAATTTTGTATTGGATCTAGATCGCGCGTCGAAAGTCCGATACCTCCTATCTTAGACCGTTAGAACCGCCTTGCTGGACTTGACAATCATTTCAAAAATCAAGTCCAACCGATAAACACAGGCTATTTCATTGAGCTCGGACCGAAGAGAGTGCGAATAGGGACAGATTTGGAATTTAAAATTCAAATCGGGCACACGACTTGACGTGTCAGTATTAAGCGTTCTGACCGTCAGAATTCAGCCAAATTATACCCTCGGATCAGGAAAAATTTTGTATTTCATATCATGAGATTTGTAGGCCTGATCTATGTGCGGTGACCGCTGAACTGAAACTGGACCGCCACGCACGATCTGCAAACCCTGCCAGACTGAAAACTGGATGTATGCTAGATCCAGTATGCATGAGCTTAAGTCCGATCGCATTCAGCCAGGGGAGCACCAGAAATGTCCTTTTGGACCGAAACAGCCCCGATTTGGTTACCTCTCAAGTGAAACTTGTTCCCGAGCCTATTTCGGGCAAGTTTGGGCTCATAAAAAGGGTTGAAACCCTCACTCCTCTCTCCCATCCGAATTTGCAAAAATCCCTAGATTGGGAGAGAGAAAAGGTGAGAGTTTGTGAGAGAGAGAAGGAGAGAATTTCTTGCTGCTCGTGCCACCTGCTGCAAGTGCCTAAGCAACACACTCCGATCACCTGGCCTGTGATTTCTTCACATTTTCAGGTTAGGAATAACCCTAGAAGTTGCTGATTTGGGATTCTTTCCGTTCCATAGCATGCAAACTGATAGAACTCGTAAATCAGGTTCTCTATTCACCGTAGACGAAGCGTATATGCTCTGTTCGAAATGACACGTTTATAAGAGACAAGGTACGGATTTTAGATGCTTTGATTGACTGTTTCCAAAGCTTTCAATGTTGTTTAATAGTAGATTATCGACGGCAACATCGTTTGACATGTACAACATGCTGTCCGTTTCTTATTTCGTAAATCAACGAAGAATATGAGATTTAGGGCATTTTAGTCATTTGTAGGAAGTACAGATTTCATTCATATTTTGCTGATGTGATTGACATGGTTTATTGTCACATTAGAATTTTAGGAATACGTACATAATTAGTTTGGCAAAGAGATTCGTCTAAATGCGCACTTCGGGTCGACATACTATATGTAGACTTAAGTGTGTAGTGTAAGTGTTTGTATAAATGCTTGTATTAGTATGTATTGAATTAAATGATGTTATGAATTAGTTTGAGATTGGTTTCTCAATTAATATGCTGGTGTAATGGTTTCCTACATGTTAGCCATATGCATGATTTCATTATATGAATGAAATGCATGTGCTTGATGATTCATGTAAGTTGTATGTTATAACATGTGCTTGATGATTTCATTATGATTTAGTTTGAGATTGAATTCTCAATTAATTTGCTGATGGAAATGATTTCCTTTATGTTGGCGAAATGCATAATTTCATTATATGTATGAAAGGCATGTATCAGGTGATTTGCTTAAGTTGTATGTTACAACATGTGTTAACATGCTCATATGGTTGTATTTCATTTCCAATACTTTCACATGCTTTGCCGAAGTGATTCCACATGTTTGGGACTATACTTAGTCCAGGAAGTCGGTAACCGAGCGAATTCGTGGTTGTCTTATCTTTGCCACGAACGACGCGTCGATGAACGGGAGCCGTGTTTTGGAGTTGGCGGTAGTGGTTAGGCCTCACGAAGTATTTTACGCACTTCATGTCATTCAACTTGAGATGCGATCGCGCTAGTCGAGCCCGTCAAGTAACCCGACTGGCCGTTGTATGTTCACCCTGCATGAGTCATAACTGCTTGAACCTAGGGTACTAAACTTACCATTGTAAACCCTGTTAACCATGGTACCTTGATCTACGAAGACTCATGAGCCGGGCATGGTGGTATGGGACACCGTGGTCGAGTTGTCGGCCTACGCTGGGGCCACAAACCTCCCCGTAGTGACCAGTGAGCACCTAGTCTCGTGAACAGATTATGGTGGTATGAGACAGTATATTCTTGCTGTCGGCCTACACTGATCAGGCGACGAGTCCTTTGTAGTGACCGCGAGCGTATTCTGAGTCTACGGGAGGCGACGACCCTTCAGTAGCAGTAGAGTACAGTAGGCCTGTATTGATAAGGTGATGGGGGAGCAGAGCAACGATTGCGTGCAACAGACTTGGCTGCCCTTGCAGTGACCTACAAAATATACATCGTATGAGATTACTAGGAGTGACGACCCTAGACAGGATCTGTGTTGGGATTGATATAAGGGAAGTACCTTAGTTTCCCAATCCTGCTGTTTGAATGGACTAATAACAACTCGGAAATCATATCACCATTACATTGCATGTGCCTGGAAGATGTGGAGCACTTTAGGGAGTGTGGCATGCCACGGTCGTAAGATGGTGCCGTATGAGGGAGATCATCGGTGAGGGCATACATCACGTCATGTCATATTGCATTAACAACAGTATTAGAATTGTTTGATTTACTGCTTTACTATTATCGCCTGATTGATTTGAGAACATGTTAATCCTTGCTTTATTATTCCACTGAGTGAGCCACTCACTCCCACATTACGGGATGGTGTTCCTGGACACCCACCCGACCCTTTTATAATTGCTGATGATGGCGCGGCCTGCGAGGCGGAGCCGGACTTGATAATGATGATGAGGAGGAGGATCCCTCCTTTATGCGTGTTCTGATCGATGGGATTACAGGGAGGTTGATTAGATGCCTTGACACTTGTCATTTTATATCTTCAGAGCACTCATGTATATGCTTTCTTTCTAATTTGAGATATACATGTATATGTTTAACCTGGTAACATGTTCACACTCAAGAGACACACAACAGTTTATATATGTTATACATACTATCACAGTCTTCCGCTGGTTAATTTAACTGTCTCTGGAGTATGATATGCTGTTCTGGCGTAATCCCACTCATGTTTCATACATTAACACAGACAATATTCAATCATACATATCTATGTTGCATAAATAACATTTTGGAACTCGGGAGTTGGGTTTTTACTCGACCCTCCGATTTTCGGGATGTTACAGAGGGCGATTTTGATGGCTAAGAGTATCCAAGTGAAGGAGAACCTGAGGCGGAAGTAGTGGAAGAAGCCCAGGAAGAGGAAGAAGAGGAGGCTCAGGATACTGATGAGAGCCCTCCTCCTTCTACTCAGGCTTCTAGAGATGCTCACATTGCCCGAATTGAGGAGAGCCAGGTCACCTTACGAAGGAAAGTTCAGGAACTTAGGGCAGAGGTCGAGGATACTAAGGCCGTTATGAAGAGAAAATTCGGCAAGGTGACTAGCACCTTAAAGGCGATCGGCATCTTGAAGGCGATCCTGTGTTGCTTGCAGGATAAGGGTGCTCCTCCTCTATCGCCCGACTCAGACTAGCGATGAGATTTTAGATGTTGTTGGTAGTAGTTAGTCGTTTCCTGCTTTATGTTGTGTAAGCCTATTAAGGCTAGTAGTTTACTTATGTTGCTGTGGTAGCTTACTAGCTTGGTTTCCCATGTGTTTCTGGTCATGATGCATGTAAGAATATATCTCTTGTATTGTGAAAATTTTGGTTAAATGAAATGCGTGGAATGCCTTTGACTCTTTATGTGAATGATTACGGTGTGTTTGTGCTATTGAAACTGACAAGGTTGCGCCCTATTTTGAATATAGGGAATGCCGCCTAAGGCTACGAGGAGCACAGCTCGGCTTACTTTGGGAGAGCCCATGGATCAGGTTCCCCTCCAGTCTGATGCTCATACGGACTCTGCTGTGGGCCCGATTCCTGAGGCAGCACGTGAGTCTCAGCCTCCTACTGGTCCTGCAGTTGGACCACCGCCTTTCACACCTCCTGTCAGAGAGCAGTACCATGCGTCTTCTTCGACGCAGTACATGCCACAGCCTGCTCCAGCTCCAGATAGATTTGAGCAGATGATGGCCATGATACAGCAGCAGCAACAGCTCCTGACTACTATAGTGGGGGCTCTAGCCCAGGGTAGGAGTGCGACTCCACCTACACCACCTGTGCATCCAGCTGAGGATGCCGGTACTTATGCTCAGGATGAGGGCATTTCTCATCCTGCATCGCTTGCTTATCCTATGAGGACTGCTGCAGATACCCGGGGCCTACTCGAGCGATTCTAGCGCTTGCGGCCTCCTACTTTTACGGGTTCTCACAGACCCGAGGAGGCCGAGTATTGGCTCGACCGTGTGTCGAAGATACTACGGATGCTGCATTGCTCAGAGACTGAGCAGGTTGAGTTGGCTACATTCTTGTTCGAACGAGAGGCCAGCTTGTGGTGGGATAGTGTGTTGCAGACCGTTGCCGCTGATTACATCTGGACTTGGGCAGCGTTCGAGTTCCGTTTTCACGAGAAATACTATCCCCAGACGTACCGGCATGAGCAGGAGAATGAGTTTCTACGCCTCAGACATGGAGGCATGACTGTCACGGAGTATGAGCATCGATTCACTGAGTTGGGCAGATATGTCCCGACTATACTTGCTGATGAGCAGATGCGGATACGGTGCTTTTTTGAGGGTTTGCAACTTGATATTCGGTCGAAGATGTGTTGTGTGAGCATTCCCTCGTACGCTGAGTTGTTTCACATGTCCATGAGGGCAGAGCAGGATGTGGACCGACTTGCGCGATCTCATGGCCCTATTGTTCTTAGGCCACGACCAGAGTTGCAGGACAGGCCCTTTGCGGGAAAGAGGCCTCGCGTCGACCCTCCTCCTAGGGCTACAACGCCAGTACCCCCGATGTGGTGCCCTGATTTATCATGTACTTATTGTGGGAGATCGGGCCATTTAGCACAGAGTTGTTTCGCTCGGATACGGGACAGTGGATTCTCACCGCCACAGAAGATCGACCGTATATGCCCATAGGCTATATCAGCACCGCCTTTACGGTTGGCTCCTGCGCACCCTTCCTTCAGACCTCCCATATCTCAGTTCAGGCCGCCTCTACGGCCCATGGTACAGCGGACGAACCGGCCACAGCAGGTGCGGGTGCATGCCTTGATAGCTGAGGCAGCCGAGATAGAGACTTTTCAACATTCGGCCTTTGAGGTCACTGCCCACATCGGAGGTACTCCTATACTTGTGATGGTGGATACTGGATCCACACTTTCTTTGATATCGCATTCCATGGTCAGGCGTCTTAGACTACCGACTATTCGTATGGATGGAGTGGCAGTCCTTTCAGCTCATGGAGATTTTTCTGATGCCACCCTGATGTGTGAGGCTTGCTTGGTGGATCTAGGAGGCAGGACGATGGCTCTTGATCTTATCGTCGACCCCTCTCTTGTTTATCTCGACGTCATTCTTGGCATAGACTGGTTGACTGCTGGGAGGGCCGAGATTGACTGCGAGACTCGTATGGTGACGGTGTACGAGCCAGAGGGCACGCCTTTTACATTTTCAGTTCGGGTAAATCTCCCCTTTCACATACTTAACTATGCTTCTTTACTTCGGGACGCTGATGCCCCGACGCTTGAGCATACGCCAGTCGTTTGTGATTTTGAGGATCTGTTCAGGAAGATCCCTGGTTTGTTGCCTCGACGAGAGATTGATTTCACTATCGATCTGGTGCCTGGTTCCTCGCCCGTCTCACTGCCGACGTATCGCATGGCACCGTGTGAGATGGAGGAGTTGAGGACGCAGATTGATGGTCTGTTGGAGCTTGGCCTTATTCGACCCAGTGTGTCTCCTTGGGGAGCACCAGTCCTGTTTGTAAGGAAGAAGGATGGTTCGATGCGATTGTGTATTGATTATCGCAGGCTGAACCAGATCACGGTGAAGAACAAGTACCCTTTACCCAGGATCGATGACTTGTTTGATCAGTTGAGAGGAGCGCAGTACTTCTCGAAGATTAATCTTCAGTCAGGATATCATCAATTGCGCGCCAGGGATGAGGACGTGCAGAAGACAGTATTCAGGACCAGCTTTGGCCACTACGAGTTCCTTGTGATGTCGTTCGGTCTCACGAACGCACCAGCCGTGTTCATGGATCTGATGAACCGGGTATTTCAACCTTTCCTCTATCGATTCGTCGTTGTGTTCATTGACGACATTTTGGTATACTCCATGAGTCGAGAGGAGAATGAGGAGCACTTACGCTTGGTCTTAGATACACTCAGACAGCATCAGTTGTTCGCACAGTACAAGAAGTGCGACTTCTGGAAGCAGGAAGTGAAGTTCCTGGGACACGTGGTGTCCAAGGATGGGATGACAGTTGACCTGGCGAAGGTAGCTGCAGTTCAGGACTGGGAGCAGCCTGGTTCTGTCACTGAGGTGAGGAGTTTCTTGGGTCTTGCTGGCTATTATCGACGCTTCATTCGGGATTTCTCGAAGATCGCGAGACCTTTATCTCAGTTGACACGGAAGGACGTGAAGTTCGCCTGGAATGATAAGGCGGAGTCAGCTTTTCAGGAGCTGAAGGACAGACTTACATCCGCCCCTGTGCTAGTATTGCCAGAGCAAGGGGTTAGATACACTATATACACTGACGTGTCTAGTGTTGGTCTGGGTTGTGTCCTTATGCAGAAGGACAGGGTAATTTCGTATGCCTCGAGACAATTAAGGAAGCACGAGGAGAATTACCCTACATATGACCTGGAGTTGGCAGCTATCATATTCGCACTGAGGCTCTGGAGACATTACATCTATGGAGAGGAGTTTGAGCTCTTTTACGATCACAAGAGCCTCAAGTACATATTCACACAGCGAGACTTGAATATGAGGCAGCGGCGATGGATGGAGACTTTGAAGGACTTCAAGTTCGAAGTCTCTTAACATCCTGGGAAGGTGAACCTTGTGGCTGACGTGTTGAGCCGCAAGAAGGCGATAGAGTTTGCAGCTCTGTTGATGGTTGCTGAGTGGGATATGGTTGAGTTTTTGCCAGACTTTGAGCATAAACTCACTATAGAGGAGCTGCATGAGTTCATCGCACATGTGCAGGTGCGATCTCAGATCGATGACTAGATTATCGAGGCGCAGAGGGATGATGCGCGTCTGACTGAGCTTCGAGAGCAGGCCAGTGATGATGCAGACGCCGAGTGGCGAGTTGGCATGGATGGGGGCTTATGTTATCGTGGTCGCCTATGCGTCCCAGATATCCCTGACTTGAGACGAAAGATTCTCAAGGTTGCGCATTGTGCCAGACTCGCGATGCATCCAAGCAGTACGAAGATGTATCGCGACGTGAGGAGGACCTATTGGTGGGAAGATATGAAGACCTACATAGCAGAGTTCGTGTCCCGTTGTCTTACTTGCCAGCAGGTGAAGGCAGAGCATCGCCGACCACCTGGACTTCTTCAGCCTATGCCGATCGCAGAGTGGAAGTGGGACTTCATTTTCAGGGATTTTGTTTCAGGGCTGCCGAAGACGAGGAAGGTACATGATTCCATATGGGTGATCGTCGACCGTCTGACGAAGTCGGCGTACTTTCTACCGATCAGAGTTACGAACTCTGCAGACGAGCTGGCTAGACTATATATCAGAGAGATCATGCGTCTGCATGGAGTTTCATTGGAGATCGTGTCGGACAGAGACACGCGGTTCACTTCTATTTTCTGGACTCGCATTCAGGAGGCTATGGGTGTGAAGTTGAAGTTCAGTACTGCCTTTCACCCATACACAGACGGACAGACATAGTGGGTGAACCAGATCTTAGAGGATATGTTGCGAGCGCATTGGACTTTAAGGACAATTGGGATGACTGTCTTGCATATGCGGAGTTCGCGTACAACAACCGTTTCTAGGCGAGTATCGGTATGGCACCTTACGAGGCGTTGTATGGGAGACCTTGTCGAGCACTGCATTGCTGGGCAGAGGTCGGTGAGCGTATATTCATTGGCCCAGAGTTAGTGCAGGCGACGTCGGAGAAGATTGATATTATTAGACGTCGGCTTCTCACAGCGCAGAGCAACAGAAGAGTTATGCCGATACGAGACGGCAGCAGCAAGAGTTCACGGTTGGGGATCATGTATTTTTGCGAGCTTCCCGTATGAAGGGAGTCCTTCGGTTCGGGAAGAAGGGGAAGCTGGCACCGCGATTCATTGGTCCATTCCAGATCCTCGATCGTGTGGGATCAGTGGCATACCGTTTGGCTTTACCTACTCCTCTCGCGAGCGTTCACAACGTATTTCATGTTTCTATGCTGAAGAAATACGTTTCTGATCCTTCCTATATCATCAGATGGGAGCAGGTGCAGTTAAGAGAGGATGTTACATATATCCTGCGACCGACGCGTATCCTAGACAGGAAGGAGCAGGTACTGCGTAACAAGGTGATTCCCCTTGTGAAGGTAATGTGGACGCATCACTCTGAGGAAGTGGCTACCTGGGAGACAAGCCGAGATCAGAAAGAACTACCCACAGCTTCTCGAGGAGTACGAAAAGGTATAAATTTTGAGGATGAAATTTTTTTTGTTAAGGGGGGTAGATTGTAATGCCCTGGAAAAATTCGTACTGAAACTCGAGTACTAAGTCGACCAGAAATCACGTAGCATTAATTCCTGTAGAAAATAAGCATAAGTTAGCTAGCGCAACGCTAGAGTAGCTGTGAAATCCTCCCTGATCGCTTTAAATACGTTCTACAAGACCCAAAACTTGTAGAATTCATGACGCTATAATATCTCGAAACCTAGGATCAAACTCTAAACCGGTTTGTTCTCAGGACCCCTTTGAAACTTTGTATTGGATCTAGACCGCGCGTCGAAAGTCCGATACTTGCAATCTTAGACCGTTATCACCGCTTAGCTGGACTTGATAATCATTTCAAAAATCAAGTCCAACCGACATTCAGAGACTATTTCATTGAGCCTGGAGTGAAGAGAGTGAGAATAGGGTTAGATTTGGAAATTTAAATCCAAATCTGGCACGTGACTTGGCCCATTATTATTAAGCGTTCTGACCGTCAGAATTTGTGAGAGAGAGTGGGAGTTTGTGAGAGAGAGTGGGAGTGATTTTCCTGCCACCTGTACTACCTGCTACACGTGTTTAAGCAACACATCTCAATCACTTTTTCGGTGATTTCGCCACATTTCTAGGTAAGAAAGACCCTAACTACTTGCTGATTTAACGTTCCGTTGATTCCTTAGCAAAGTAGCTTATACATCTTGTGAAATAGGTCGCCTGTTCGCCGTAGACGAAGCGTATACGCTCCGTTCGAATCGATACACCTTTAGGGAAAAAGGTGCGGATTTTAGACGCTTTGATTGACTGATTTCAACGCTTTCAATGTCGTTTAATAGTAAATTATCGACGGCAACGCCGTTTGACATGTACAACATGCTGTCCGTTTTCTGTTTCGTAAACGTACGGGAAATATGAGATTTAGGGCATTTAAGTCATTTGTAGGAAATACTGTTTGCATCCATATTTTGCTGATATGATTGACATGGCTTTTTGTCACCTTAGGATATTAGGAATGCGTGCACGTAACACCCTAAAAATTGGGGGTCATGTATAAACTCAACTCCCGAGTTCCAGACCGTCACTTATGCAACAAAAATGATTATGATTTAATGTTGTCTGATTTAAAGCATTCACATGAGTAAAAGTATACCAAAACTGCAATTCATACTCTAGATCCAGTGGTAAAAGAAAGCGGAAGACTAAACAATATATATCACCGTAAGGAAAAATAAAGTAGATCTCAACTGTCTCTAAAGTATGAATACATCTCTGAGTCTCATATATATATACATGAACAAAATCAAATGTTTAAAATAGTCCCATTGAAGTCCCATCAACCCAGGTCGCCTAAGCAAAGCCATCATGATACTGCATGTACGAGAACTCGTCCTGGTCCTCGTCGAAGTCTGGCTCTGCCTCCTGCATCTCAGCATCACCTGCATCTACAACAGGGTCAGGTGGGTGTTGCAAACACCATCCCGTAACGTGGGAGTGAGTGATCAACTCAGTGGAATCATAGAGCAAAGATTAGCATGTTCACAAATCAATCATGCGATAATAGTAAAGCAGTAAATCAGACAATCCTAATACTGTTATTAATGCAAGATGACATGACGTGATGTATGCCCTCACCGACGATCTCCCTCATACGGCAACATCTTACGACCGAGCCATGCCACACTCCCTAGAGTGCTCCACATCTTCCAGGCACATGCAATGTTATGGTGATATGATTTCTGAGTTGTTATTAGTCCATTCAAAAAGCAGGATTGGGAAACTAAGGTACTTCCCTTGTATCAATCCCAACACAGATCCTGTCTAGGGTCGTCACTCCTAGTAATCTCATACGATGTATATTTTGTAGGTCGCTGCAAGGGCTGCCAGGGCTGTTGCTTGCACTCGTTGCACCGCTCCCCCATCACCTTATCAATACTGGCCTACTGTACTCTACTGCAACGGAAGGGTCGTCGCCTCCCGTGGACTCAGAATACGCTCGCGGTCACTACAAAGGACTCGTCGCCTGATCAGTGTAGGCCGACAGCCAAAATATAGTGTCCCATACCACCATAATCTGCTCACGAGTCTAGGTGCTCACTAGTCACTACGGGGAGGTTTGTGGCCCCAGCGTAGGCCGATAGCTCGACCACGGTGTCCCATACCACCATGCCCGGCTCATGAGTCTTCGTGGATCAAGGTACCATGGTTAACAGGGTTTACAATGGTAAGTTCAGTACCCTAGGTTCAAGCAGTTATGACTCATATAAGGTGAACATACATCGGCCAGTCGGGTTGCTTGACGGGCTCGACTAGCACGATCGCATCTTAAGTCGAACGACATGAAGTGCGTAAAACACTTCGCGTGGCCTAACCACTGCCGCCAACTCCAAACACGACTCGCGTTCATTGACGGGTTGTTCGTGGCCAAGACCAGCCAACCACGAATTCGCTCGGTTACCGACTACCTAGACTAAGTCTAGTCCCAAACAATTATGGAATCACATCAGCAATTTATGTAGGAGTATTGGAATTGAAATACAATCATGTGAGCATGTTAACACATGTTATAACATACAACTTAAGTAAATCTTCAAGCACATATATTTCATGCATATAATGAAATCATGCATATAGTCAACATGTAGGAAATCATTTAGGTCAGCATATTAATTGAGAAATCAATCTCAAACTATTTCATAACATCATTTAATTCAATACATACTAATACAAGCATTTATACGAACACATACACTACACACTTAAGTCTACATATAGTATGTCGACCCGAAGTGCGCGATTAGGCGAATCTCTTCGCCAAACTAATTATGCACGTATTCCTAACTTTCTAATGCAGCAACAAACCATGTCAATCACATCAGCAAAATATGAATGTAATCAATACTTCCTACAAATGACTAAAATGCCCTAAATCTCATATTCTTCGTTGATTACGAAATAAGAAACGGATAGCATGTTGTACATGTCAAACGGCGATGCCGTCAATAATCTACTATTAAACGACATTGAAAGCATTGAAAACTGTCAATCAAAGCGTCTAAAATCCTCACCTAGTCTCTTATAGACGTGTCGTTTCGAACGGAGCGTATACGCTTCGTCTACGGCAATAAGAGAACCTGTTTTACGAGTTACGTTAGCTAACATGCTACGAATCCTAGTAAACCTTAAATCAGCAACTTCTAGAGTTGTTTCATACCTGAAAATGCGGAAGAATCACCGGCTTGGTGATCAGGAAGTGTTGCTACAGCACGTGTAACAGGTGGCACGAAGACGGGAAAAATCCCTTCTACACTCTCTCTCAAACTCTCACCTTTTCTCCCTCCAAATCTAGGGTTTCTCTCAAATTCGGATGGGAGAGAGGAGTGAGGGTTTCAACTCCTTTTATAAGCCTAAAATTGCCCAGAATAGGCTCCGGTACAAAGTTTACTTAGTGTATATCCAATTCGGGGCTGTTTCGGTCCAAAAGATGCTTTCTGGTGGTCCCGTGGCCGAATGCGATCGGACTTAAGCTCATGCGTACCAGATCTAGCACGTATTAAGTTTTCAGTCCAGCAGGGTTCATAGATCGCACGTGGCGGACCAGTTTCAGTTCAGCAGTCACCGCCCGTGGATCAGGGCTGAAAGTCACATGATATGAAATAGAAAATTTTCCTGATCCAAGGGTGTAATCTGGCTGAATTCTGACGGTCAGAACGCTTAATGCTGATGCGTCAAGTCGTGTGCCAGATTTGAATTTAAAATTCCAATCCTTTCCCTATTCGCACTCTCTTCGGTCCGGGCTCAATGAAATAGCCTGTGATTATCGGTTTGACTTGATTTTCGAAATGATTGTCAAGTCCAGCTAGGCGGTTCTAACGGTCTAAGATAAGAGGTATCGGACTTTCGACGCGCGGTCTAGATCCAATACAAAGATTCAAAGTGGTCCAGAGAACAAACCTGCTTAGAGTTTGGTCCGAGGTTATAGAGTATTATAGAGTTGTTGGTTCTACTCGATTTGGGTCTTGTAGAATATATTTAAAGTGATCAGGGACTATTTCCCAGCTACTCCAGCGCTGCGCTAGCTAACTTACGCTTAATTTCCATAGGAATTAATTCTATGCAATTTCGGGTCGAGTTGGTACTCGAGCCCAAGTATGGATTTTTCACAGGCGTTACAATCTAGCCCCCTTAACAAATAATTTCATCCTCAAAATTTGTACCTTTTCGTACTCCTCGAGAAGTTGTGGGTAGTTCTTTCTGATCTCGGCTTCTGTCTCCCAAGTAGCCTCTTCCTCAGAGTGATGCGTTCACAATACCTTCACAAGGGAAATCACCTTGCTACGCAGTACCTGCTCCTTCCTGTCTAGGACATGTGTCGGTCGCAGGATATAAGTAACATCCTCTCCTAACTGCACCTGCTCCCATCTGATGATATGGGAAGGATCAGCAACGTACTTCTTCAGCATAGAAACATGAAATATGTTGTGAATGCTCGCGAAAGGCATGGGTAAAGCCAATCGGTAAGCCACTGCTCCCACACGATCGAGGATCTGGAACGGACCAATGAATCGCGGTGCCAGCTTCCCCTTCTTCCCGAACCGAAGGACTCCCTTCATAGGGGAAACTCTCAAGAATACATGATCCCCAACTATGAACTCTAGTGGCCTCCGTCTCATATCGGCATAACTCTTCTGTCTGCTCTGCGCTGTGAGAAGCCGACGTCTAATGATATCAATCTTCTCTGACGTCGCCTGCACCAGCTCTGAGCCAATCAAGCTACGCTCACCGACCTCTGCCCAGCAATGCGGTGCGTAACAAGGTCGCCCATACAGCGCCTCATAAGGTGCCATACCGATACTCGCCTGAAAGCTGTTGTTGTACGTAAACTCCGCATAAGCAAGACAATCATCCCAACTCTCCTTGAAGTCCAATGTGCAAGCTCGCAACATGTCCTCTAAGATCTGATTCACCCGCTCTGTCTGTCCGTCTGTCTGTGGGTGGAAGGCAGTACTGAACTTCAACTTCACACCCATAGCCTCCTGAATGTGAGTCCAGAAAATAGAAGTGAACCGCGCGTCTCTGTCCGACACGATCTCCAGCGGAACTCCATGCAGACGCACAATCACTCTGATGTACAGTCTAGCCAGCTCGTCTGTAGAGTTCGTAACTCTGATCGGTAGGAAGTGCGCAGACTTCGTCAGACGGTCGACGATCACCCAAATGGAATCATGTCCCTTCCTCATCTTCGACAACCCCGAAATGAAGTCCATGGAAATGAAATCCCACTTCCACTCTGCGATCGGCATAGGCTGCAAAAGTCCAGGTGGTCGGCGATGCTCTGCTTTCACCTGCTGACAAGTGAGACAACGGGACACGAACTCTGCTATGTGGGTCTTCATACCTTCCCACCAATACGTCCTCTTCATGTCACGATACATCTTCGTACTGCCTGGATGCATCGCGAGTCTAGTACAATGCGCAGCCTCGAGAATCTCTCGTCTTAAGTCAGGGACATCTGGGACGCATTGGCGACCACAATAACGTAAGCCCCCATCCACACCAACTCGCCAGTCGACGTCTGCATCATCACTGGCCTGCTCTCGAAGCTCAGTAAGATGCGCATCGTCCCTCTGCGCCTCGATGACTCGGTCATCGATCTGAGATCGCACCTGTACATGTGCGATGAACTCAAACGGCTCCTCTACAGTGAGTTTCTACTCAAAGTCTCACAAAAACTTAACCATATCCCACTCAGCAACCATCAGCGGAGCCGCAAACTCTATCGCCTTCTTGCGACTCAACGCATCAGCCACAAGGTTCGCCTTCCCAGGATGGTAAGAGACTTCAAACTTAAAGTCCTTCAATGTCTCCATCAATTGCCGCTGCCTCATATTCAAGTCTCGCTGCTTGAATATGTACTTGAGGCTCTTGTGGTCATAAAAGAGCTCGAACTCCTCTCCGTAGAGGTAATATCTCCAGAGTCTCAGTGCGAATATAACGGCTGTCAACTCTAGGTCGTGTGTAGAGTAATTCTCCTCGTGCTTCCTTAATTGTCTCGAGGCATACGAAATTACCCTGTCCCTCTGCATAAGGACACAACCCAAACCAACGCTAGACGTGTCAGTATATATAGTGTATCTAACCCCTTGCTCTGGCAATACTAGCACAGGGGTGGACGTAAGTCTGTCCTTCAGCTCCTGAAAAGCTGACTCCGCCTGATCGTTCCAGGTAACTTCACGTCCTTCCATGTCAACTGAGATAAGGGTCTCACGATCTTCGAGAAGTCCTGTATGAAGCATCGATAGTAGCCAGCGAGACCCAAGAAACTCCTCACCTCAGTGACAGAACCAGGCTGCTCCCAGTCTTGCACTGCAGCTACCTTAGGCAGGTCAACTACCATGCCATCCTTGGACACCATGTGTCCCAGGAACTTCACCTCCTGCTTCCAGAAGTCGCACTTCTTGTACTGTGCGAACAACTGATGCTGTCTGAGCATATCCAGGACTAAACGTAAGTGCTCCTCATGCTCCTCTCGACTCCTAGAGTACACCAAAATGTCGTCAATGAATACAACGACGAATCGATACAGGAAAGGCCGAAATACCCGATTCATCAGATCCATGAACACGGCTGGTGCGTTCGTGAGACCGAATGACATCACGAGGAACTCGTAGTGGCCAAAACTGGTCTTGAATGCTGTCTTCTGCACGTCCTCATCCCTGACGCGTAACTGGTGATATCCTGACTGAAGATCAATCTTCGAGAAGTACTGCGCTCCTCTCAACTGATCAAACAAGTCATCGATCCTGGGTAAAGGGTACTTGTTCTTCACCGTGATCTGGTTCAGCCTGCGATAATCAATACACAATCGCATCGAACCGTCCTTCTTCCTCACGAATAGGACCGGTGCTCCCCAAGGAGATACACTAGGCCATATAAGGCCAAGCTCTAGTAGACCATCAATCTGCGTCCTCAACTCCTCCATATCACATGGTGCCATGCGATACGTCGGCAGTGAGATGGGCGTAGAACCAGGAACCAGATCGATAGTGAAATCGATCTCTCGTCGGGGCGGCAAACCAGGGATCTTCCTAAACAGATCCCTGAACTCGGAAACGACTGGCGTATGATCAAGTACCTGGGCACCAGCGTCTCGCAATAAAGTGGCATAACTAAGTATGCGGAAAGGGAGATTTACTCACACTGAAAATGTGAAAGGCGTTCCCTCTGGCTCGTACACCATCACCATACGAGTCTCGCAGTTAATCTCAGCCCTCCCAGCAGTCAACCAGTCCATGCCAAGAATGACGTCGAGATAAACGAGAGAGGGATCGACGAAAAGATCAAGAGCCATCGTCCTGCCTCCCAGATCAACCAAACAACCCTCACACATCTGGGTAACATCTGAATAATCCCCATGAGCTGCAAGGACTCGTACCCTATCCATAGTAATAGTCTGTAACCCAAGACGCCTAACTACAGCACGTGATATCAAAGAAATCGTGGAACTAGTGTCCACCATCACGAGAATAGGAGTACCTTCAATATGAGCTGTGACCTCGAAGGCCGAATGCTGAAAATTCGGTGTCGCAGCTGCCTCAGCTGTCAATGCATGAACCCGTGCCTGCTGTGGCCGGTTCGGCCGCTGTGTCATGGGCCATGAAGGCTGTCTGATCTGCGATACCGGAGGTCTGAAAGAAGGGTGCACAGGAGCTAACCGTATAGGCGGTGCTGATATCGCCTGTGAACGTGCACGGTCAATCTTCTGTGGCGGCAAGAACCCACTGTCCCGCATCCGAGAAAAATAACTCTGCGCCAAGTGGCCTGTCCTCTCACAGTATGTACATGTCAAATCAGGGCACCGAAACGGTGGTACAAGCGCTATAGCACTAGTAGGAGGGTCGACGCGAGGCCTCTTGCCCGCGAAGGGCCTGTCCTGCATGTCTGGTCGTGGCCTAGAAGCAACAGGGCCACGAGATCGCGCAAGTCGATCCACATCCTGCTCTGCCCGCATAGACATGTGAATCAACTCCGCATATGAGGGAATGCTCACACAGCACATCTTCGACCGAATATCCGGTCGCAAACCCTCCAAAAAGTGCCGTATGCGCATCTGCTCATCAGCCAAAATAGTCGGGACGTATCTGCCCAACTCCGTAAATCGATGCTCATAGTCCGTGACTGTCATGGCTCCCTGTCGGAGGTGGAGAAACTCATTCTCCCGGTCATGCCCGTACGTCTGGGGGTAATACTTCTCGTGAAAGTGAAACTCAAACACTGCCCATGTCCATATAAAGTCAGCGACAACGGTCCGCAATACGCTATCCCACCACAGGCTAGCCTCTCGCTCAAACAGGAATGTAGCCAGCTCTACCTGCTCGGCCTCTGTGCAATGAAGCATCCGCAATATTTTCGACACACGGTCGAGCCAGTACTCGGCCTCCTCGGGTCTGTGAGAACCCATAAAAGTGGGAGGCCATAAGTTCTGGAATCGCTCTAATAGGCCCCATGTATCTACGGCATTCCCCGCAGGGTAAGCAGGTGGTACAAGATGAGTCATGCCCTCATCTTGGGCGTATGTATAAGCATTCCCAGCTGGATGCACAGGTGGCGTAGGTGGAGTCACACCCCCACCCTGGGCTAATGTTCCCACAATGGTAGTCAGAAGCTGCTGCTGCTGCATCATAGCCATCATCTGCTCAAATCTGTCAGGAGGTGGAGCAGGCTGTGGCGTGTGCTGCGTCGAAGTAGATGCACGATAAGGCTCTCTGACTGGCGGTGTGAACAGCGGTGGTCCAACTGTAGGACCAGCAGTAGGCTGAGACGCACGAACTGTCTCAGGAATCGGGCCCACAGCAGGGTCCGCATGTGTGTCAGACTGTGAAGGAGCCTGATCCATAGGCTCAGTCAATGCAAGCCGAGGCGTGCTCCGCGTAGCCTTAGGCGGCATTTCCTATATTCAAAATAGGGCGCAACCTTATCAGTCTCAATAGCACAAATACACCACAATCATTCACACAAGGAGTCAAAGGCATTCCATGTATTTCATTTAATCAAAATCGTCACAATACAAGGGATATATCCTTACAAGCATCATAACGAGAAATACATGGGAACTAAGACAGTTAAAATTACAATAACAACATAAGTAAGGCACTAGCCCTAACAAGCTTACAAAACATAAAGCAGGAAATGACTAACTACTAACAACAACATCAAAGGTCGCATCGCTAGTCTGAGTCGGGTGACAGAGGAGGAGCACCCTTATCCTGCAAGCAACACAGGATCACCTTCAAGGTGCGAGTCACCTTGCCGAATTTCCTCTTCGTAACGGTCTTGGCATCCTCGACTTCAGAGCAAAGTTCCTGAACTTCCCTTCGTAAGGAGATCTGGCTCTCCTCAATCTGAGCAATGCGATCATCGCTAGTAGCATGCGCAGAAGGAGGAGGGCTCTCATCTGTATCCTGAGCCTCCTCTTCTGCCTCTTCCTAGACCTCTTCCTGAACTTCTGCTCTAGGTTCTCCCTCATTTTGATCCTCCTCATCATCAAAGTCATCCTCGCTATCCTCCTCAAGCTGATTTTTACGGTACTGAGACCCAATCTTCATCTTGACCATAGTCGACTCATCAATGCTATGAATCGAAACTGGCAATTCCGGCCCAAGTCTGTAAGAAAACTCAAGCGCGATCTTGCATATCAGTCGGCCAAAAGGAAGCGATTCGGATGTTCTTCTTGACTTGGCTATGAGGATTATCTATCGCAAGATGAAAGTGACCATACATACATTCTCTCCCTGGGCCATCAGATACAGAAAATCAACCATAAGGCGTGTACATTCAATGCGATTCGTCGACCTGGGATAAATATCGAACGTGCAGATATGGTGCAGCAGGTGTAAATCATCAGACATATACGTTGCCTTGAGGCTATTATTATGCTGCCATGGAACCAACTTACTGCACAGAAACATAGTGTGGCGATCTCGTTCACGCCTACTCAGATTCTTCTCACTAGGATGAACATCACCAAGAGGTACGTTCAGAAGTCGCGCAATCAGTCGCACATCAATCGTAGCCATCCGATCTCTACCAAAAGGGATTTTGAACTGCAATGGCTCTAAGGTAGGATTCTGAATACAAGCATAGAAGGTACGAACAGTGGTCACATTAGCACGAGTGCGAGCTTCAAAGATCGGACCCCAATGCACAGCTTCGATGTGCTCGAACAACAAAAATTCACCAAACAATCATCTTTCCACATCCGCCTCAAATAACACTTTACGATCAGTGTATTGGCCATGAGGCATCTCTGCTAGAATCACTCGCCCAAGGTGAGTATGGGGATCCAAATCCCGCTTCGTATGGAACTCTCGGGCTGTAGGTGGACATGTGGCGGCGCTTGAACTTGTGGCACCACCCCGCGGTCTCCTTGATTGAGCAGGACGACTTGGCCCAGCCTCGTCTACTGCAGTCTTTCTTTTACCCATCAAAGATAAGATGGTGGAGAGTGACAAAAGGCCTAAAATGGCTTCCACGAAAGCCATGGAAGACGGAGAAAATGCGAAGAAGTGGCTGTCCAATCTGGAAAAGGGAGATCTAGGAGTTGTAGAGGGATACTTCAAGCTTCCCAAGAATGTATTTTCAGGGAGAAATGGAAATAAAAAAGTGGAATGGAGCACCTCACGATTTCAGCTCGATTTGGGGGTTTTTGGAGCTCCAAAAGATGAAATCTTCAAGAGGGAGGGCTGCCAACTTCAAAGGAATGATGGAGGGTGGTCATTTTTAGCCAAGGATGGATCTAGGGGTGGTTTGGAATCACAAATTTTAAAGATAGTTGCTGGAAAACGTAAATAGGGCTATGGGGAGGGCTGTTTGTGAAGGAAGTGCAAGTTTTAGGGGTTTTTTACGGTCGAAAAGCACGTGGGGGGTATGTAGTACCCAAAATACTCACACAACTCAAAGCCAACCCCCAACGGACAAGGGTGGTCAGCGATGCATCTCTGGACCGGCGATGGCATCGCCGACCGACCACCTATTCGATTAGTGGGACCACATGGGTTTGGTCCCCCATGGTCCAAGGACCCCAAATATGTACGGTCCCAACCTTGGTTCATTGTATTTTGACCTATATAGGCCCAAACATGTGTTCGGGGCTTTTCGGGACCAATCCACAATCCATAATATAAAACTCTATCATGCAGCATATGATTTTGGGGTAAAAGGAGTTATTACATCCATCTAGGCTATTATTTGCTAAAGAAAGTGAAGTTAGAATGTCCTTATGGCCATTTTTCATAAAATTTTACTATTCACTGTAAAATTTTGTGAAAGTATTATTTTATGTTATTTTCATATTAGTTTTGATGCCTAACATGAAAAGGATAAGAAAGAATTGAAGATTGGAGTGGTGAGAGGAAGAATTTTGAAGATTTTTTGTGAAACAGAGTTTTTAAGCCCTGACGATTGAATACAGGGGTCGTGGTCATCCCATGGCCCAAGGATTCACTTTTACGGGTTTAAAATCATTCAAAGAATGTCTCAACCCGACTACCTACGACATAGGAGCTATTCGGGTTGCTTTACGCGACCCGAGTTGCGTTACAGACTCGATCGTGCGATCGATTCAAATAGACTTCGCTTATTGGCTAATCTGTGATCCTAGAAGTGTTTCTAGACCCTTCTTGCACCCACCTATGTCAAAAGAAGTGACAGCGTACGTCGCGAGACCATAACCCAGGCCCAGTATACTTTTATTCACGCTCTCATACTAACTTATAACACCCTGAAAATCGGGGGTCGTGTATAAACTCAACTCCAGAGTTCCAGACTGTCACTTATGCAACAAAAATGATTATGATTCAATGTTGTCTGATTTAAAGCATTCACATGAGTGAAATTATACCAAAACTGCAATTCATACTCCAGATCCAGTGATAAAAGCAAGCGGAAGACTAAACAATATATATATCACTGTAAGGAAAAACAAAGTAGATCTCAACTGTCTCTAAAGTATGAATACATCTCTGAGTCTCATATATATATATAAATGAATAAAATCAAATGTTCAAAATAGTCCCACTGAAGTCCCATCAACCAAGGTTGCCTAAGCAAAGCCATCATGATACTTCATGTATGAGAACTCGTCCTGGTCCTCGTCGAAGTCTGGCTCTGCCTCCTGGATCTCAGCATCACCTGCATCTACAACAGGGTCTGGTGGGTGTTGCAAACACCATCCCATAACGTGGGAATGAGTGATCAACTCAGTGAAATCATAGAGCAAAGATTAGCATGTTCACAAATCAATCATGCGATAATAGTAAAGCAGTAAATCAGACAATCCTAATACTGTTGTTAATGCAAGATGACATGACGTGATGTATGCCCTCACCGACGATCTCCCTCATATAGCAACATCTTACGACCGAGGCATGCCACACTCCCTAGAGTACTCCACATCTTCCAGGCACATGCAATGTTATGGTGATATGATTTCTGAGTTGTTATTAGTCCATTCAAACAGCAGGATTGGGAAACTAAGGTACTTCCCTTGTATCAATCCCAACACAGATCCTGTCTAGGGTCATCACTCCTAGTAATCTCATACGATGTATATTTTGTAGGTCGCTGCAAGGGCTGCCAGGGCTGTTGTTCGCACTCGTTGCACCGCTCCCCCATCACCTTATCAATACAGGCCAACTGTACTCTACTGCTACTGAAGGGTCGTCGCCTCCCGTAGACTCAGAATATGCTCGCGGTCACTACAAAGGGCTCGTCGCCTGATCAGTGTAGGCCGACAGCTAGAATACAGTGTCCCATACCACCATAATCTGCTCACGAGATTAGGTGCTCACTGGTCACTATGGGGAGGCTTGTGGCCCCAACGTAGGCTGACAGCTCGACCACGGTGTCCCATACCACCATGCTCGACTCATGAGTCTTCGTGGATCAAGGTACCATGGTTAACAGGGTTTACAATGGTAAGTTCAGTACCCTAGGTTCAAGCAGTTATGACTCATACAGGGTGAACATACATCGGCCAGTCGGGTTACTTGACGGGCTCGACTAGCCCGATCGCATCTCAAGTCGAACGACATGAAGTGCGTAAAACACTTCGCGTGGCCTAACCACTACCGCTAACTCCAAACACGACTCGCGTTCATCGACGGGTCGTTCGTGGCCAAGACCAGCCAACCACAAATTCGCTCGGTTACCGACTGCCTGGACTAAGTCTTGTCCCAAACAATTATGGAATCACATCAGCAATTTATGTAGGAGTATTGGAATTGAAATACAATCATGTGAGCATATTAACAGATGTTATAACATACAACTTAAGTAAATCTTCAAGCACATATATTTCATGCATATAATGAAATCATGCATATAGTCAACATGTAGGAAATCATTTAGGTCAGCATATTAATTGAGAAATCAATCTCAAACTATTTCATAACATCATTTAATTCAATACATACTAATACAAGCATTTATACAAACACATACACTATACACTTAAGTCTACATATAGTATGTCGACCCGAAGTGCACAATTAGGCGAATCTCTTCGCCAAACTAATTATGCACGTATTCCTAACTTTCTAATGCGGCAACAAACCATGTCAATCACATCAGCAACATATGAATGTAATCAGTACTTCCTACAAATGACTAAAATGCCCTAAATCTCATATTCTTCGTTGATTTACGAAACAAGAAACAGATAGCATGTTGTACATGTCAAACGGCAATGCCGTCAATAATCTACTATTAAACGACATTGAAAGCGTTGAAAACTGTCAATCAAAGCGTCTAAAATCCTCACCTAGTCTCTTATAGACGTGTCGTTTTGAACAGAGCGTATACGCTTCGTCTACGGCGATAAGAGAACCTGTTTTACGAGTTACGTTAGCTAACATGCTACGAATCCTAGTAAACCTTAAATCAGCAACTTCTAGGGTTGTTTCATACCTAAAAATGTGGAAGAATCACCGGCTTGGTGATCAGAAAGTGTTGCTACAGCACGTGCAACAGGTGGCACGAAGACGGGAAAAATCCCTTCTACACTCTCTCTCAAACTCTCACCTTTTCTCCCTCCAAATCTAGGGTTTCTCTCAAATTCGGATGGGAGAGAGGAGTGAGGGTTTCAACCCCTTTTATAAGCCTAAAATTGCCCAGAATAGGCTCCGGTACAAAGTTTACTTAGTGCATATCCAATTCGGGGCTGTTTCGGTCCAAAAGATGCTTTCTGGTGGTCCCCTGGCCGAATGCGATCGAACTTAAGCTCATGCGTACCAGATCTAGCATGTATTAAGTTTTCAGTCTGGCAGGGTTCGCAGATCGCACCTGACGGACCAGTTTTAGTTCAGCGGTCACCGCCTGTGGATCAGGGCTGAAAGTCACATGATATGAAATATAAATTTTTCCTGATCCGAGGGTGTAATCTGGCTGAATTTTGATGGTCAGAACGCTTAATACTGACGCGTCAAGTCGTGTGCCAGATTTGAATTTAAAATTCCAATCCTGTCCCTATTCGTACTCTCTTCGGTACGAGCTCAATGAAATATCCTATGATTATCGGTTTGACTTGATTTTTGAAATGATTGTCAAGTCCATCTAGGCGGTTCTAACGGTCTAAGATAGGAGGTATCGGACTTTCGACGCGCGGTCTAGATCCAATACAAAGATTCAAAGTGGTCCAGAGAACAACCTGCTTAGAGTTTGGTCTGAGGTTATAGAGTATTATAGAGTCGTTGGTTCTACTCGATTTGGGTCTTGTAGAACGTATTTAAAGTGATCAGAGACTATTTCCCAGCAACTCCAGCGCTACGCTAGCTAATTACGCTTAATTTTCATAGGAATTAATTCTACGCAATTTCGGGTCGAGTTGGTACTCGAGCCCAAGTATGGATTTTTCACGGGCGTTACAGTGCATAATCAGTTTGGCGAGGCGATTCGCCCAAATGCACACTTTGAGTCAATATACAATATGTAGACTTAAGTGTGTAGACTGTCTTTGTATAAATGTTTGTATTAGTATTTATTGAATTAAATGGTGTTGTGAATTAGTTTGAGATTGAATTCTCAAATAATATGCTAATGTAAATGATTTCCTTCATGTTGGCTATATGTATGATTTCATTATATGTAAGAAATGCACGTGCTAGGTGATTTACTTAAGTTGTATGTCATAACATGTGTTAACATGCTCACATAGTGGTAATGCATTTTCGTTACTCTTATATGATTGATGAAGTGGATTCACAAATGTTTGGGACTATACCTAGTCCAGGCAGTCGGTAACTGAGTAAATTCGTGGTTTGCTCATCTTTGCCATGAACGACGCGTCGATGAACGTGAGTCGTGTTTTGAGTTGGCGGCAGTGGTCAGGCCACGCGAAGTGTTTCACGCACTTCATGTCCTTTGACTTGCGATGTGCTCGTACTAGTCGAGCCCGTCAAGTAACCCGACTGGCCATTGTATGTTCACTCTGTATGAATCATAACTGCTTGAACCTAGGGTACTGAACTTACCATTAGAAACCCTTTTTACTATGGTACCTTGATCCATAAAGACTCATGAGCCGGGCATGGTGGTATGGGACACTGTGGTCGAGCTGTCGGCCTACGCTGGGGCCACAAACCTCCCCATAATGACCAGTGAGCACATATGACTCGTGAGCAGATTATGGTGGTATGGGACACTATATTCTTGGTGTCGGCCTACACTGATCAGGTGACAAGCCCTTTGTAGTGACCGCGAGCGTATTCTGAGTCTACAGGAGGCGATGACCCTTCCGTAGTAATGAGAGTACATTAGGCCTGTATTGATAAGGTGATGGGGGGCGGTGCAACGAGTGCGAGCAACAGCCCTGGCAGCCCTTGCAGCGACCTACAAATGTAACATCGTATGAGATTACTAGGAGTGAAGACCTTAGACAGGATCTGTGTTGGGATTGATATAAGTAAGGTACCTTAGTTACCCAATACTGCTGTATGAATGGACTAATAATAACTCAGTAATCATATCACCATCACATTGCATGTTCCTGAAAGATGTGGAGCACTGTGGAAAGAAAGCATGTCGCGGGCGTAAGATGGTGCCGTATGAGGGAGATCATCGGTGAGGGCATCCATCATGTCATGTCATATTGCATTAACAATAGTATTTAGGAATGTTTGATTAATTTCTTTACTATTATCGCATGATTGATTTAAGAACATGCTAATCTCTGATTTATTATTCCACTGAGTTGATCGCTCACTCCCACGTTAAGGGATGGTGTTTGCAACACCCACCATACCCTGTCTTAGATGCAGGTAAGGCGACGATTCAGGATGCAGAGCCGGATTACGATGAGGACCGGGAAGAGTTCTCATATATGCAGTTTCACGACGGCTTTGTGTAGGTGACCTGGATTGGCGGGACATACTAGTTGGACTTCAGACATTTTAATTTTTATTTTATTTCATGTATATGAGACTCAGTGATGTATTCATACTTTGGAGACAGTTAAGATGTATTTTGTTTTCCATACAGTGATATATATATCCTTTAGTCTTTCGCTTACTTTTATCACTGAATCTGGAGTATGAATTGCGGTTTTAATATAATGTTACTCATGCGAGTGCTTTAACTCAGACAACATCGAATCATAATGATATTTGTTGCATAAGTGATGGTCTGGAACTCGGGAGCCGGGTTTATACACGACCCCCAATTTTCAGGGTGTTACAAGTTGGTATCAGAGCATGAACGAGATTATACTGGGCATGGGTTATGGATACGTGATGTACGCTGTCACTCCTTTGACTTAGGTGGGTGCGAGAAAGGTTTAGAAACACTTGTAGGATCGCAGTTTCGTCAATAGGTGAAGTCTACTTGTATCGATCGGTCGATCGAGTTTGTAACGCATCTAGGGTCACGTGAAGAGACCTAAGTAGCTCCTAGGTTGTAAGTAGGCACGTTGAGACGTTCTCTGGAAGGTTTTAAACTTAAAAATGTGAATCCTTGGGTTGTGGGGAAACCACAACCCTTACTTTCAATCGTCAAGGCTTAAAAACCCCGTTTCACCTAATTCCTTCAAAATTCTTCCTCTCACCACTCCATTCTTCAATTCTTTCTCAGTATTTTCATGTTAGGAATTGATCATAATGTGAAAATGATATAAAATCATACTTAAGAAAAATTTTACAATGAATAGAAAAAATACATGAAAATTGACCTTTTGGCCATTATAAATTTGAAAAATTTTGTAACTAATGGGTTAGTTGGATGGATTGTCTCCTCCTACCCTAAAATCATATTCTATATGATGGGTAAATGTATTCTGGTTTACATATTGTCCCCGGAATACCCCGGAGGAAAGTTTGGGCCTCCCTAGGTCAAAATACAATGAACTAGGGTGGGGCTCATATATATCTGGGACCTCCAGGGTAGGGGGGACTCAACCCACTAGGCCAGACCGGCCAAATCCACCACCGGCCGGCGATGGATCACCGTACTTTGGGCCCTGATCGGGCTGAAACTCGGGCGCATGGTGTTTTTAGGGTAGGGAACCCCTCCCATACAGCTCTCGTCCGTCGAAACCCCTTAGAAAGGGTACCTGCTTCACAAAAATGCCCCTCCCAAGCTCCATTTTCATTTTCTTTGCTGCCCCATCTCAAGCCACATCTCCAAATCCCTTTCAATCCCTCTCATTGCTAAAAACGACACCTGTCCATCCTTCTATAGTGATTAGCAATCCTCTCCCTTTTCGATCTCGTCTGTTGGAGCTCCTACAACCCCCAAAATGTGCTGAAATCGTGTGGAGTTCTAAACCCTTTTAGCTTTCCCTTTTCCTTTGAAATTCTAGCCCTTGGAAGCTTAATTTATCCCTCTACAACGCCTAGATTTCCTTCTGTCTGTTTGGTCAGCCATTTCTCTACATTTTTCACATTTTTCATGACTTTTGTTGAAGCCATTTTGGCTCTTTTCTCCTTCTCCACCATCCTCTCTTTGATGGGGAAGAGGAAAATCACAGTGGATGAGGCTGGGCCTAGTCACCCTGCGCAATCAAGAAGACCGAGGGGTGGCGCCACTAGCTCAAGCACCGTCGCAAGTCCAAGCACAGCCCAGGAGTTTCATACAAAGCGGGATTTGGATCCCCATGCTCAAATTGGGTGAGTGCTGTTAGCAGAGATGCCTCATAACGATTATACTGATCGTAAGGTGTTGTTTGAGGTGGATGTGGAAGGGCGACTCTTCGGTGAATTCCTATTGTTTGAGCGCATTGAAGCGACACATTGGGGTCCGCTCTTTAAAGCCCGTTCTCGTGCTAATGTGAGCACCATTCGTTCCTTCTACGCTCGTATCCGGAATCTTACATTGGAGCCATTGCAGTTTAAGATTCCCTTTGATAGAGACCGGATGACTACGATCGATGTTTGGTTGATAGCGCGACTTCTGAAAGTGCCCCTTGGTGATGTTCATCCCAGTGCAAAGAATTTCAGGAGTAGGCGTGAGCGAGATCACCGTACCAGGTTCCTATGCGGTAGTCTGGTTCCATGATAGCCTAACAATAGCCTCTTGGCATCTCATATGTCTGATGATTTGTGCCTGCTGCACCACATTTGCACGTTCAATGTGTATCCCAGGTCGACAAATCGCGTTGAATATACGTGCCTTATGGTCGATTTCTTGTATCAGGTGGGCCAGGGAGAAAATGTTTGTATGGCCACTTTCATGTTGTGACAAATTATCCTCATAGCGAAATCAAGAAGAACGTCTGAGTCATTTCCTTTTGGCCGGCTTATATGCAAGATCGCGCTTGAGTTTGCTTACAGACTTGAGCCGGAGTTGCCAGTTCCGATTCACTGCATCGATGAGTCTACCATGGTCAAGATGAAGATCGGGTCTCAGTACCGTGAGACTCAGCTTGATGAAGATAGCGAGGGTGATTTTGATGGCGAAGAGTATCCAAGTGAAGGAGAACCTGGGGCGGAAGTAGAGGAAGAAGCCCAGGAAGAGGAAGAAGAGGAGGCTCAGGATACTGATGAGAGCCCTCCTCCTTCTACTCAGGCTACTAGAGATGCTCACATTACCCGAATTGAGGAGAGCCAGGTCACCTTGCGAAGGGAAGTTCAGGAACTTAGGGCAGAGGTCGAGGATACCAAGGCAGTTATGAAGAAGAAATTCGGCAAGGTGACTGGTACCTTGAAGGCGATCCTGTGTTGCTTGCAGGATAAGGGTGCTCCTCCTCCATCGCCCGACTTAGACTAGCGATGAGATTTTAGATGTTGTTGGTAGTAGTTAGTCGTTTCCTGCTTTATGTTGTGTAAGCCTGTTAAGGCTAGTAGTTTGCTTATGTTGCTGTGGTAGCTTACTAGCTTGGTTTCCCATGTGTTTCTGGTCATGATACATGTAAGAATATATCTCTTGTATTGTGAAAATTTTAGTTAAATGAAATGCGTGGAATGCCTTTGACTCTTTATGTGAATGATTACGGTGTGTTTGTGCTATTGAGACTGACAAGGTTGCGCCCTATTTTGAATATAGGGAATGCCGCCTAAGGCTACAAGGAGCACAGCTCGGCTTACTTTGGGAGAGCCCATGGATCAGGTTCCCCTCCAGTCTGATGCTCATACGGACCCTGCTGTGGGCCCGATTCCTGAGACAGCACGTGAGTCTCAACCTCCTACTGGTCCTGTAGTTGGACCACCTCCTTTCACACCGCCTGTCTGAGAGCAGTACCGTGCGTCTTCTTCGACGCAGTACATGCCACAGCCTGCTCCACCTCCAGATAGATTTGAGCAGATGATGGCCATGATGCAGCAGTAGCTCCTGACTACTATAGTGGGGGCTCTAGCCCAGGGTGGGAGTGCGACTCCACCTGCACCACCTGTGCATCCAGCTGAGGATGCCGGTACTTATGCTCAGGATGAGGGAATTTCTCATCCTGCATCGCTTGCTTATCCTATGGGGACTACTGCAGATACACGGGGCCTACTCGAGCGATTCCAGCCCTTGCGGCCTCCTACTTTTATGGGTTCTCACAGACCCGAGGAGGCCGAGTATTGGCTCGACCGTGTGTCGAAGATACTACGGATGCTGCATTGCTCAAAGACTGAGCAGGTTGAGTTGGTTACGTTCTTGTTCGAGCGAGAGGCCAGCTTGTGGTGGGATAGTGTGTTGCGGACCGTTGCCGCTGATTACATCTGGACTTGGGCAGCATTCGAGTTCCGTTTTCACGAGAAATACTATCCCCAGACGTACAGGCATGAGTGGGAGAATGAGTTTCTACGCCTCAGACATGGAGGCATGACTGTCACGGAGTATGAGCATCGATTCACTGAGTTGGACAGATATGTCCCGACTATACTTGCTGATGAGCAGATGCGTATACGACACTTTTCTGAGGGTTTGCGACTGAATATTCGGTCGAAAATGTGTTGCGTGAGCATTCCCTCCTACGCTGAGTTGATTCACATGTCCATGAGGGCAGAGCAGGATGTGGATCGACTTGCGCGATCTCATGGCCCTATTATTCCTAGGCCACGACCAGAGTTGCAGGACAGGCCCTTTACGGGCAAGAGGCCTTGCGTCGGCGCTCCTCCTAGGGCTACAACGCCAGTACCCCCGATGTGGCGTCCTGATTTATCATGTACTTATTGTGGGAGATCAGGCCATTTAGCACAGAGTTGTTTCCCTCGGATGCGGGATAGTGGGTTCTCACCGCCACAGAAGATCGACCGTATACGCCCATAGGCTATATCAGCACCGCCTTTACGGTTGGCTCCTGCGTACCCTTCCTTCAGACCTCCCGTATCTCAGTTCGGGCCGCCTCTACGGCCCATGGTACAGCGGCCGAACCAGCCACAGCAGGCGCGGGTGCATGCCTTGACAGCTGAGGCAGCCGAGATAGAGACTTCTCAGCATTCGGCCTTTGAGGTCACTGCCCACATCGGAGGTACTCCTATACTTGTGATGATGGATACTGGATCCACACTTTCTTTGATATCGCATTCCATAGTCAGGCGTCTTAGACTACTGACTATTCGTATGGATGGAGCGGCAGTCCTTTTAGCTCATGGGGATTTTTCTGATGCCACCCTGATGTGTGAGAGTTGCTTGGTGGATCTAGGAGGCAGGACGATGGCTCTTGATCTTATCGTCGACCCCTCTCTTGTTTATTTCGACGTCATTCTTGGCATGGACTGGTTGACTGCTGGGAGGGCCGAGATTGACTGCGAGACTCGTATGGTGACGGTGTTCGAGCCAGAGGGCACGCCTTTTACATTTTCAGTTTGGATAAATCTCCCCTTCCGCATACTTAGCTACGCTTCTTTACTTCGGGACGCTGATGCCCCGACGCTTGAGCATACGCCAGTCGTTTGTGATTTTGGGGATCTGTTCAGGAAGATCCCTGGTTTGCCGTCTCGACGAGAGATTGATTTCACTATCAATCTGGTGCCTGGTTCCGCGCCCGTCTCACTGCCGACGTATCGCATGGCACCGTGTGAGATGGAGGAGTTGAGGATGCAGATTGATGGTCTATTGGAGCTTGGCCTTATTCGACCCAGTGTGTCTCCTTAGGGAGCACCAGTCCTGTTTATAAGGAAGAAGGATGGTTCGATGCGATTGTGTATTGATTATCGCAGGCTGAACCAGATCACGGTGAAGAACAAGTACCCTTTACCCAGGATCGATGACTTGTTTGATCAGTTAAGAGGAGCGCAGTACTTCTCGAAGATTGATCTTCAGTCAGGATATCATCAGTTGCGCGCCAGGGATGAGGACGTGCTGAAGACAGCATTCAGGACCAGCTTTGGCCACTACGAGTTCCTTGTGATGTCATTCGGTCTCACGAACGCACCAGCGTGTTCATGGATCTGATGAACCGGGTATTTCAACCTTTCCTCTATCGATTCGTCGTTGTGTTCATTGACGACATTTTGGTATACTCCATGAGTCGAGAGGAGCATGAGGAGCACTTGCGCTTGGTCCTAGATACACTCAGACAGCATCAGTTGTTCGCACAGTACAAGAAGTGCGACTTCTGGAAGCAGGAAGTGAAGTTCCTGGGACACGTGGTGTCCAAGGATGGGATGACAGTTGACCTGGCGAAGGTAGCTGCAGTTCAGGACTGGGAGCAGCCTGGTTCTGTCACTGAGGTAAGGAGTTTCTTGGGTCTCACTGGCTATTATCGACGCTTCATTCGAGATTTCTCGAAGATCGTGAGACCTTTATCTCAGTTGACACGGAAGGACGTGAAGTTTGCCTGGAATGATAAGGCGGAGTCAGCTTTTCAGGAGCTGAAGGACAGACTTACATCCGCCCCTGTGCTAGTATTGCCAGAGCATGGGGTTAGATACACTATATACACTGACGTGTCTAGTGTTGGTCTGGGTTGTGTCCTTATGCAGAAGGACAGGGTAATTTCGTATGCCTCGAGACAATTAAGGAAGCACGAGGAGAATTGCCCTACACATGACCTGGAGTTGGCAGTCATCATATTCGCACTGAGGCTCTGGAGACATTATATCTATGGAAAGGAGTTCGAGCTCTTTTGCGACCACAAGAGCCTCAAGTACATATTCACACAGCGAGACTTGAATATGAGGCAGCGGCAATGGATGGAGACTTTGAAGGACTTCAAGTTTGAAGTCTCTTACCATCCTGGGAAGGCGAATCTTGTGGCTGACGCATTGAGCCGCAAGGTGTTAGAGTTTGCGGCTCCGCTGATGGTTGCTGAGTGGGATATGGTTGAGTTTTTACGAGACTTTGAGCAGAAACTCACTGTAGAGGAGCCGTATGAGTTCATCGCACATGTGCAGGTGTGATCTCAGATCGATGACTGGGTTATCGAGGCGCAGAGGGATGATGCGTGTCTGACTAAGCTTCGAGAGCAGGCCAGTGATGATGCAGACGCCGAGTGGCGAGTTGGCATGGATGGGGGCTTACATTATCGTGGCCGCCTATACATCCCAGATATCCCTGACTTGAGACGAAAGATTCTCGAGGTTGCGCATTGTGCCAGACTCGCGATGCATCCAGGCAGTACGAAGATGTATCGCGACGTGAGGAGGACTTATTGGTGGGAAGATATGAAGACCCACATAGCAGAGTTCGTGTCCCGTTGTCTTACTTGCCAGCAGGTGAAGGCAGAGCATCGCCGACCACCTGAACTTCTTCAGCCTATGCCGATCGCAGAGTGGAAGTGGGACTTCATTTTCATGGATTTCGTTTCAGGGTTGCCGAAGACGAGGAAGGGACATGATTCCATATGGGTGATCGTCGACCGTCTGACGAAGTCGGCGCACTTCCTACCGATCAGAGTTACGAACTCTGCAGACGAGCTGGCTAGACTATATATCAGAGAGATCATGCGTCTGCATAGAGTTTCATTGGAGATCGTGTCGGACAGAGACACGCGGTTCACTTCTATTTTCTGGACTCGCATTCAGGAGGCTATGGGTGTGAAGTTGAAGTTTAGTACTGCCTTCCACCCACACACAGACGGACAGACATAGTGGGTCAACCAGATCTTAGAGGACATGTTGCGAGCTTGCGCATTGGACTTTAAGGACAGTTGGGATGACTGTCTTGCATATGCGGAGTTCGCGTACAACAACCGTTTTCAGGCGAGTATCGGTATGGCACCTTACGAGGCGTTGTATGGGCGACCTTGTCGAGCACCGCATTGTTGGGCAGAGGTCGGTGAGCGTAGATTGATTGGTCCAGAGTTAGTGCAGGCGACGTCGGAGAAGATTGATATTATTAGACGTCGGCTTCTCACAGCGCAGAGCAGACAAAAGAGTTATGCCGATACGAGACGGCAGCTGCTAGAGTTCACGGTTGGGGATCATGTATTTTTGCGAGCTTCCCGTATGAAGGGAGTCCTTCGGTTCGGGAAGAAGAGGAAGCTGGCACCGCGATTCATTGGTCCATTCCAGATCCTCGATCGTGTGGGATCAGTGGCATACCGTTTGGCTTTACCTACGCCTCTCACGAGCGTTCACAACGTATTTCATGTTTCTATGCTGAAGAAATACGTTTCTGATCCTTCCCATATCATCAGATGGGAGCAGGTGCAGTTAAGAGAGGATGTTACATATATCCTGCGACCGACGCGTATCCTAGACAGGAAGGAGCAGGTACTGCGTAGCAAGGTGATTCTCCTTGTGAAGGTAATGTGGACGCATCACTTTGAGGAAGAGGCTACCTGGGAGACAAGCCGAGATCAGAAAGAACTACCCACAGCTTCTCGAGGAGTACGAAAAGGTACAAATTTTGAGGATGAATTTTTTTGTTAAGGGGGGTAGATTGTAATGCCCTAGAAAAATTCGTACTAAAACTCGAGTATTAACTCGACCAGAAATCACGTAGCATTAATTCCTGTAGAAAATAAGCGTAAGTTAGCTAGCGCAACGCTAGAGTAGCTGTGAAATCCTCCCTGATCACTTTAAATACGTTCTACAAGACCCAAAACTTGTAGAATTCATGACGCTATAATATCTCGAAACCTAGGATCAAACTCTAAACCGGTTTGTTCTCAGGACCCCTTTGAAACTTTGTATTGGATCTAGACCGCGCGTCGAAAGTCCGATACTTGCAATCTTAGACCGTTATGACCGCTTAGCTGGACTTGATAATCATTTCGAAAATCAAGTCCAACCGACATTCAAAGACTATTTTCATTGAGCCTGGAGTGAAGAGAGTGAGAATAGGGTTAGATTTGAAAATTTAAATCCAAATCTGGCACGTGACTTGGCGCGTTATTATTAAGCGTTCTGACCGTCAGAATTTGTGAGAGAGAGTGGGAGTTTGTGAGAGAGAGTGGGAGTGATTTTCCTGCCACCTGTACTACCTGCTACACGTGTTTAAGCAACACATCTCAATCACTTTTTCGGTGATTTCGCCACATTTCTAGGTAAGAAAGACCCTAACAACTTGCTGATTTAACGTTCTGTCGATTCCTTGGCAAAGTAGCTTATACATCTTGTGAAATAGGTCGCCTGTTCGCCGTAGACAAAGCGTATACGCTCCGTTCGAATCGATACACCTTTAGGGAAAAAGGTGCAGATTTTAGACGCTTTGATTGACTGATTTCAATGCTTTCAATGTCGTTTAATAGTAAATTATCGACGGCAACGCCATTTGACATGTACAACATGCTGTCCGTTTTCTGTTTCGTAAAAGTACGGGAAATATGAGATTTAGGGCATTTAAGTCATTTGTAGGAAATACTGTTTGCATCCATATTTTGCTGATATGATTGAGATGGCTTTTTGTCGCCTTAGGATATTAGGAATGCGTGCATAATCAGTTTGGCGAAGCGATTCGCCCAAATGCACACTTTGAGTCAACATACAATATGTAGACTTAAGTGTGTAGACTAAGTCTTTGTACAAATGTTTGTATTAATATTTATTGAATTAAATGGTGTTGTGAATTAGTTTGAGATTGAATTCTCAAACAATATGCTAATGTAAATGATTTCCTTCATGTTGGATATATGTATGATTTCATTATATGTAAGAAATGCATGTGCTAGGTGATTTACTTAAGTTGTATGTCATAACATGTGTTAATATGCTCACATAGTGGTAATGCATTTTCGTTACTCTTATATGATTGATGAAGTGGATTCACAAATGTTTGGGACTATACCTAGTCCAGGCAGTCGGTAACCGAGTAAATTCGTGGTTGGCTCATCTTTGCCACGAACGACGCGTCGATGAACGCGAGTTATGTTTTGAGTTGGCGGCAGTGGTCAGGCCACGCGAAGTGTTTCACGCACTTCATGTCCTTCGACTTGCGATGCGCTCGTACTAGTTGAGCCCGTCAAGTAACCCAACTGGCCATTGTATGTTCACCCTGTATGAATCATAATTTCTTGAACCTAGGGTACTGAACTTACCATTGGAAACCCTTTTAACCATGGTACCTTGATCCATAAAGATTCATGAGCCGGGCATAGTGGTATGGGACACCGTGGTCGAGCTGTCAGCCTACGCTGGGGCCACAAACCTTCCCGTAGTGACCAGTGAGCACCTATGACTCGTGAGTAGATTATGGTGGTATGAGACACTATATTCTTGGTGTCGGCCTACACTGATCAGGTGACGAGCCCTTTGTAGTGACCGCTAGCCTATTCTGAGTCTACGGGAGGCGACGACCCTTCTGTAGCAATGAGAGTACATTAGGCCTGTATTGATAAGGTGATGGGGGAGCGGTGCAACGAGTACGAGTAACAGCCCTGACAGCCCTTGCAGCGACCTACAAATGTAACATCGTATGAGATTACTAGGAGTGACGACCCTAGACAGGATCTGTGTTGGGATTGATATAAGTAAGATACCTTAGTTTCCCAATACTGCTGTATGAATGGACTAATAATAACTCGGTAATCATATCACCATCACATTACATGTGCCTGGAAGATGTGGAGCACTGTGGGATGAAAGAATGCCACGGACGTAAGATGGTGCCTATGAGGGAGATCGTCGGTGAGGGCATCCATCATGTCATGTCATATTGCATTAACAACAATATTTAGGAATGTTTGATTAATTTCTTTACTATTATCTCATGATTGATTTGATAACATGCTAATCTTTGCTCTATTATTCCACTGAGTTAATCACTCACTCCCATGTTACGGGATGGTGTTTGCAACACCCACCAGACCCTGTCTTAGATGTAGGTGAGGCGGCGATTCAGGATGCAGAGCCGGATTACGATGAGGACCAGGACGAGTTCTCATGTATGCAGTTTCACGATGACTTTGCGTAGGTGACCTGGATTGGCGGGACATACTAGTTGGACTTCAGACATTTTGATTTTATTTCATATATATGAGACTCAGTGATGTATTCATACTTTGGAGACAGTTGAGATGTATTTTATTTTCCATACAGTGATATATATATATATATATATATATCCTTTAGTCTTCCGCTTACTTTTATCACTGAATCTGGAGTATGAATTGCAATTTTGGTATAATGTTACTCATGCGAGTGCTTTAACTCAGACAACATCGAATCATAATCATATTTGTTGCATAAGTGATGGTCTGGAACTCGGGAACTGGATTTATACACGACCCCCGATTTTCAGGGTGTTACAAGGGTAAACAGAAATACTGACAAGTCCATGAGTCATACAATATTAGAATACAAAATACAAATCAACTATGCAAATGAGTAATCATAGATAGCCAAATATCAGATGTAGAGGATGCAATGCAATATACATTCTTGATGAGTAATACAAATAGCGTTAGCCATACCTAGGCCAATAAATGAAGAAACACAATAACCCAGAATGTCGTATGCCGCGAATGTCATGCAATATGCAGTGCGAATGGAATAACCATACTGAAGTGTGAAGTCGGGATGATATTACGTAGTATCGCAGGCGATGGGGTCAATCACAAGGGACTTCTATCCAAACCAGTCTCATACCTAAATTTGGATAGTTAGACTCAATGTGGTAAACTCCTGATCTCCCCCCAACCAAAATTCTGGCCATTGCGAAGGCACACGTAACAAATAGTTGTGCAACACCAGCCCTAGTGGATAGTGAATGAATGAATGAATGAGTATACAACTCCTACTCACTAAATCCACATATCAGTACAGTTCATTTCTGGGATCATCACTGGGGTTTAATACATTCCAAATGGCATTGTCTCTCTCCCAGCAGTATATTCCAAGTGAGCGTAAGAAACCTCACTATCCACCTAGCCAATAGTCTGTCAATACCTATCTGGCACGTCGATAGTGGACCCATTCACGAGTTGGTCAAACTCAGCCTAGCTATGCCCCCTACGCTTGGGCGGGTAAGGCCACACCTCCTCCCAACCGACTACGACACATTAGGAGATGCGGCCTCCTGATATTCGACACTTGGGCGCTCATGTATCCACTCAGTCTCGAGGTTGGGGCATCCTCTAGTACCAAGAGGGTTTAGGGATTTTCACCCAGGGCCATCTATGGCAGCCCGATGCTAGAATAAATTTTTGGTGTCCCATCTGGCCATCCACGACATGCCTGTGGAGGCTACGACCCTAATGTCATTAGGGCGTACAGTAATCACAACACAATGTAAGCTGCATGAGTCATACAATCCACTCATGCATCAATCCTACGCATGTTGTTCGCTCATATGAGATAACCTCCGCCTATCAGGGAGTCTCATATCATCCTACCCAATGACATATGCAATGGACAATCACATCTCATAAAAAACATACAGATGATGCGTATGGGCATGTATCATGATGCTATGTTGTCACATACTCATAATCGGTATCAACGATCGACCTCGATAATGTGGACATTTAACCAACATTGCCCCCAAGGAATGACCCACATAAAATCAAACATATAATAGGCTCATGGCCTCACACAAGGGCCTAATATACAACAAAATGGGCCTCGTTCAAGAGTTTAATATACATTACGATTGGCCTCTCTCATGAGCCTAACATACATTATAATGGACTCCATCGCCTGACCCTCAATGCATCACATAGGCCTCATATACAACACATTAGACCCTAAACACGGGCTAAATATACATCACAATGGGCCTCAAATATGGGCCGCATATACATCATATTGGGCCTCAATAATTGGCCTTGATATCTGAGCTTGACAATCGGAATAGGCAATCGGTCACAATAATCAACCTCGATCTCTAATTGGCGATCGGCCACGACAAGCGAAATCGATTGATAATCGGCCTCAATAATCGGAATCGGCAATCAACATCGATGAGAATGGCCTAACAAGGCTTAAGGGAAGGTCACAATGAGGACATCTATCCGTCATTGCCCATCAATGTGGACATCTAACCAACATTACTCACAACGAGTGGCCTACATAGGGCCAAACATATAATGGGCCCATGGCCTCACACAATGGTTTCATAAATCAAGTGGGTCGCATCACATGGGCCTAATGCACATCGCTGTGAGCCACATCATATGGGCCAAAAATACATCTCAATAGGCCTCATCATATGAGTAAGAATATATCATAATGGGCCTCACTAAATGGGTCAAAAATACATCACAATGGCCACGACGTATGGGCCAAGTATACATCTCAATGGGCCACGACCCATGAGCCCTAGTACATCATAATGAGCCGCAACCCGTGGGCCTCAAATACAATAAGTGGGCCACATCAATGGGCCTTATACACCTCAGGTGGGCCTTGCACATGGGCCTCAAATACATAACATGTGGGACCTATACATGGGCCTTATATGCATCAAATGGGCCACGTATCTAAGCCTTGAACACATCAAATGGGTCACGTGTCATGGGCCGAATACATATCACAATGGGCTTGCATTAATGGGCCGCACAATAGGCCTTAAACATATCAAGTGGGTTGCATCAATGGGCCGCACAAATGCACAATAGGTAGGCCGTGCACATGCAGCAGATGGGCCCCACAAGATGATTAGTGTGGATATAGAATGCATACATCTAGTGGGTCACACGTCCCACGGACGGTGTGGATCATACATCGAGGCTGACCCTATATGACATGGATGGTTAGGATGGAACATATGAGGTAGGCTCTGCTCATGGGTTCTAAATACATTACAATGGGCCTTAACCCATGGGCTTTGAATACATCTTAATGGGCCTCAACCCATGGGCCTATATATATATATATATATATATATATATATATATATATATATATATCATAATGGGGTGCCTGGACTAGACAACGTGGATTAAAATACATCATGGTGCATCCCATTGAAATAGTTGGACAGTAGGGATATAAAATATATATATCATGTGGGATCCATGTGTACAACGGATGCATCAAGGTGGGCCTTACACAGATGGACTGCATGGAATGAAATGCATATGTCACACGGGTTCCACATCCCATGACCAGAGATTGGGCGGTGTTGATAAATAAATACATCATGCTGGCCTACACTGCATATGGATGGTATACTTATACAACACATATAATAACATATAATAAGGAGGGCCCCACCATCCAATAACTGCTGGACGGTGTGAATATAGAATGCATGTATCAAGGTGGGCACCTCGAATGGACCACAAAATACATTAAAGTGGGCCTGTCGGATGGGCCACAAAGTACATCAAAGTGGGCCCGACAAATGGGCTACAACATACATCGAAGTGGGCCCAATCATATGGCCTTATACATATATGAATCATATCAAAGGGTCAATTGGACCACACTCCAAATAGCGGTGGCGATAATGATTTTCACCATTAAAAAATCATACAGGTCCCACCGTTAGGTATTGTTTTGGAATCCGACCTATTCATGAATTTACATGGAGATAGATGAAGTGCAACCGAAAACATTAGCTTGATCGGAACTACAGTGGCCCTTAAGAAGTTTTGAACGGTGAATGTCACTGACCCCTCTATTTTTAAATGGTGGGGTCTACTTGAATTATAGATCTATCTCATTTTTAGTCTCAAGCCTTAAGACGAGCTTTCAAAATGGTTGGACGGTTTGGATGCAACACATGCACCATGGTGGGTCCCATAGATGGAAGGCGTGGACGAAATAGGTGGGGCCCACATAGCTTGGTGACGTCACATACACCAGCTATATAGCTGGTGTACGGCACGCCAGCTATTCCGCTTCATAAAGTGGGTCCACACGTGTGGCCCACCATAACATTTATTTTCCATCCAACTTGTTGGTGAGGTCATACGGACCCAGGCCCACTGTAATGTTTACTTCCCACCCAACCTGTTGGTATGGTCACATAGAGCTAGGGCCCACCAAAATGTTTATTTGCAATCCAACCCATTAACAGGGTCACACGGGCCTGGATGACATGGAGAAATAAATTTCATATTAATCCAAAACTTCTGTCCCAAACAAGTTTTAGTGGCTGACGTTCAATCCTCACTGCTTTTGTAGTGTGGCCCACCTGACCAACAGGTGGATTGCATGGATAGAACACATAAATCACGTTGGGTCCCACTGTCTAAATAGTGGGCGGTGAGGACATAACACATACTCCACGGTGGGCCTACCTCCAGCGCACACTGCTGCGTGCGTCAGCAGCGTCTGCGCTTGCTGCTGCCTTCTTATTTTTTATTTTTTATTTTTATTTTGAATTCAAGGTATTTCTATGGTTTTTCATAGATGGGCCCCACGTTAGGCGAATCCAACTTAGCCATTGGTTTCAGCTGCTCAAGACAGACCCATCAAGCCCAATATTCAACGTATTTCGGTGCATAAAACCATCAGAGTGGGTTTTCAACGGTTGAGAACACTGTCTGCTATGATATGGCCCACCAAAAATATGGATCAGCATCATTTTTCGGCTCAATGCCCAAAATGATCTGAGGAACGGAATGGACGGCTTGGATTAACAACATGCATCAAGGTGGGGCCTGTATAAGTGGCCCACCCAAAACCAAGCTAAAGTATATATATATATATATATATAAATCTTTTTGGTTGTTGCCAGTTCACCCACTATTCATACTTCCGTGAAGACGTCCAGCATCCAGGGACGCTGGACGGACTGCCTACCTTTGTTAATCAAGGTGGGTCCCACATGGGCATGGCCCACATTTCATCAAGGTGGGTCTCACATGAACGTGGCCCACCTGATTTGAATCTATCTGATACTTGTGTTTTTCCACCACCACAAGGTAGGGTCCACATGACTTGGACGGTTGGATAAGACATACATCAAGGTGGGATCCATTCAAGTGGGCCACACATCACACAAAAATGAAAAAAAGTGAGAGAGAAGCACCCACCTCAAGATCTCTTCATCCTTCTTCCGTCGGCATGATCTAGAGCTCCAAGGGGATGATTTCAATGGTCAAGATGTTCTTAAGATGGTGGAGATAGGAGGTGGGAAGTGGGCCAAACATGGCTTCTCATGGGGAGGCTTGGACGATTCTTGCTTGGAGAATGAGAGAGAGAGAGAGAGGGAATGATCGAGAGAGAGAGGTGATGGGAGAGGGATGGGTGAAAGGTGATGGTGTAAGTGCTATGATTTCATATCCCTTTGGTTGTCAAATTTTGTAGTGCCAAAACCTATATCTATGTCTTGTATATCTTGTGTTTCATGTTTGAGACTATTCTTTACTTCAAGACATCGTATTTCAAGACAAGAACTTAAATGAAGAAAGTTTCAAGTCATGGATGAAGAAGTCAAGATTAGAAGTCTTCAAGTATGGATGTTCAAGATACAATCAAGTTCAAGTATAGTAGAAGACTTTGTCAAGTCAAGATCAAGCTCAAGAAGGCCTACAACAAGATTCATAAATTCTCAAGCTTCTCTTAAGGGTCATCTGAGTGTACAGACTATCAATGTCCATCTCACTTTTAAAGGTTTGTTTGACCTTAGATTGACCTTAGGATAGGCTTTTCTGTAGGTCATTCTGGATACATAAGTCATATATTTTAATATGCTTGTTCGGGCTGTTCTAAGACCAGTCCTAGGGACTTCAAGACCAGTCCTAGCTCTGCTACGATCAGTCTTAAGCTTTTTAGGACCAGTCCTAGGTTGTTGAAGAGTTTTGAATCTTTCTGGTTGTCCTACGACAGTCCTGTGAGATGTACGACTCATCCTTCGACCAGTCTTAGCCCTTCGACTCAAACTCCAGCAACTAAATTGGGAGTCCTACGACCGGTCGTAGGTGACCCACGACCAGTCGTAGGTGGCCCATGACCGGTCGTAGGCTACCCAGGACCGGTCGTGGAATAACAAATCCTTATCCCGTAGAAATTTTTGAAAATCTTTAAAGCTACGACCAGTCCTAGGATCCTTAGACCAGTCGTAGATGGGATTTTTTTAGGCTATAAATAGAGTACGAACTTCAGAGTTTTAGCAATTCAATTCAACTCTATTCAAGCATTCTTTAGGCTATACTCTGAGATAAGTTTATGTTTGTTTTATACTACTTTGTGCTTATTTAATATTCCTTTTGCTAGCTTATTTTTTATTTGATTTTGATACATTCCAATCTCATTAGAAAAGAAGAATTTCTGATATTCCTTCTTCTTGGATTCAAAATCAAATAGAACTAGCCCTTTTATTTAAAATCAATTAGACTTAGAACCATTCTTAAAGTGAGTATTGGACTTTGAACGTTAAATCGAACTTCTACTCCGATTGGTTCTACCGAGCTACTTCAAAAGGAGATTCGGGTATTTTACATTTGTGTGATTTACTTTCTTTGGTTTTGTTTGAGATTTTCCAGTAAAATCTCATTGTATTGGTTATCTGAGGAGAGCTAGAAAACTCAGATTGTGTGGGTTTTTGGATTGTATAAGCCCGGGATCAAAGACACAATTGTGAAGGTTTTAGGTGAACCTGTGAAACCTATTTTGATAGTGCATGCTAATATCCCCTGTGTGAGGATATTAGGAGTGGAGTAGCATTCTGTGTGGCTGTTAGATAACAGTTGGTGTACACACAGGCGAACCACTATATATCGTTTTGTTGTGGATGTGCTTTATTCCTTCATTCCTTTATTCATTCAGTTTTGTAGATTGTATTCGTGGATGAATGTTGTAATCTTTTTATTCCAAGCTAGTGTGGGGAATGTTGTAATAACTTAGGATTTATTTCTGCAAGTTATTTTGATTTCCTTGCTTTTTATTCCTTATTGATTTGTGATACAAAGGACGTTCTAGAAATAAGGTTGTCCTACCTTAAACCTTTGGTTTTTGGTGTAAGGTTGTCCTTAGAACTGATAAAGTATCATTCTCTTTATTTTAGGCTATTGAGATTACTTTTAATTCTGCATTGTGCTTTATTTCTTATATTATTCCACTGTTTTTAGTTTTATTTGGCATTGCCCTATTCACCCTGCCTCTAGGGCATATAGCTAGGCCCTTTTAAGTGGTATCAGAGCCTAATAGCTCGTGCTTATTGTTTATTTATTGGATTTATTTCCTGAGCTAACGATCTAAGCTATATTAAGATGTTAAATTTTAATAGCCTATCAGTCACTAGGCCACCACCCTTTAATGGCACAAACTATACTTATTGGAAAGCCAGGATGAGGATCTTCCTTAAACCCTTGGATGAAAGTGTGTGGATGGCCACAGTGAAAGAATGGAACCCTCCTATCACTGAAGTAACTAATGACGATGGTTCAAAATCAATGAAAGTAACGGCTTATTCTCTTTGGACCACACTTCAGAAAAGTGAAAGTAGTGCCAATGCAAAAGCACTAAATGCAATTACTTGTGCATTATCATCAGATGAATTCAAAAGAATCATCTCTTGTGAAAATGCAAAACAAGCATGAGATGTATTAGAAATGACACACGAGGGTACATCTATTTTCAAGAAATCTAAAGTCCAACTCCTCACAACTAAATTTGAAGAAATTCATATGGAGGAGAATGAATGTTTATGGACTTCTATACTAGATTGAATGACATTGTGAACTCTATGTAGGGTCTTGGTGATAGAATCCCAGAAAGTAAAGTGTGCGCAAAGATACTACGCTCACTTCCTGAATGGTTCAATTCTAAAGTGACCGCGATTCAGGAACTTTGTGATACGGATACCATGAGGGTTGAGGAACTAGTTGGTTCACTTCAAACCTATGAGTTGTCTTTTAAAGCTCCTAAAGGAAAATCAATTGCTCTCAAATCATCTAAAAATGTTTCACAAGAGAGCACTTCGGATTTAGAAAATTCTGAAGATGATATGGCGCTTTTAGCAAAAAAGTTTTACAAAATTTTTAAAAGAAAGAAAAAAGTTGATTTTCAAAAGTCAAATGATAAGAGACGATCTAAACCTAGAACTCGAAAATCCTTGAAAGATAGTCAATGTTACAACTGTCAAGAGTATGGGAACTTAGCTAACAAATGTCCTAAAAAGGACAAATCAAAGAAGAAAAGCATGATGGCTACTTGGGATGAATCGTCTGATTCTGAATCCTCTTCTAAATCAGAAGATTCTGAAACCAAGTCGGGCGATGATGTTAAAGCCCTTATGACTCTAGCCAAGATCACTTTTTCAGATAATGATGATATATCCAGTGAAGAAAATCTGAATAGTGATTATGATAATGAAGATGATCTTCAGGATGCTTATAATGTCCTTTATAAGGAGAGTTGTAAAATTTCCGTCAAGCTTAAATTACAAAAAGAAAAATTTTCTAAGCTTAAGGAAGATTATGAGTCTCTTGTTTTAGAAAAGTCTCATATTTTTTATTCTTTTGAAAAGACCAAAGGTGATTTAGATTTCAAAACCTCCAAAATTGAAGATTTGAGATCCGAAAATGAGAAACTCAAAAAAGAGGTAGCTTCTCTTCAGAGTTTGAAAGACACATGGAGATATGCCCATGGTGATCCTAAATTGAAAAAATTATTGTCCAGATCAAGAAAATGTGGCGATCGATCCGGGTTGGGCTATGATAAGAATACATCTCCTAAACAAAAGAACACTACTCCTAAATTTGTAAAAGGTCTCAAAAGAAAAGAATACTTATCAAGGTTTTTCTAAAAATTCAAGGACTTTTCAAAAACCAAAAGATAGTCATTTCAACTTTGATTTTCAAAACTGAAATCCATTGGCATAAAAAATAATTGATCTACTCAAGGAGCTATTAAAGTCTAACTCTATAGGTCTCTCCTATAACAACAGACAGAAAAAGACCATCTATACTCCTAAACCCAAAACAGTTCTGAAATGGGTTCCTAAAGTTGTCTGCTTGGTTGCCCACACTGCTTTCAAAGCTATAAGCCATTCAAAGTGGTACCTAGATAGTGGTTGCTCCAGGAATATGACAGGTGACAAAGCTTTATTCACCTATCTAAAAGATATGACTAACGGGTCAGTCACATTTGGTGATGGAAGCAATTGTAAGATCATTGGCCAAGGTACGGTTCAACTTTATAACCTTCCCTTATTTAAGAATGTTTTATATGTTGAGGGCTTGAAACACAACCTTCTTAGCATTTCTCAGCTATGCAATAACAACCATAGTGTGAAGTTTTCTAATCAAGGTTGTGAGATACTTAATAAAAAGGGTTCTGTTATATTAACTGGTCGTAGAACTTCTGAAAACTGCTACATCGTTAGTGATGCAAGCTCATCTACTCAATCATGTTACATGGTCCATACTGATGAGACTGAATTATAACATAAACGCCTTGGTCATGTACACTATCAGAACTTATTTAGATTGAGTAAAAGAGAACTAATTAGAGGTCTACCCAAATTACAAAAAGTAGACAAAATATGTGGTGAATGCCAGTTGGGCAAACAGACTAGGAGCTCTCACAAGAAAGTGAACTCCAATACCACATCTAGACCACTCGAGCTTCTCCATATGGATCTTATTGGACCAACTAGATCGGAGAGTCGAGGAGGCAAAAAATACATCTTGGTTGTCGTAGATGACTATACCAGATTCACTTGGGTATCGTTCTTAAAAGATAAAACTGAAACCCTTGATGAAGTGAAAAAGGTCATCAAACGAATCCAAAATGAGAAAGGTTCTCATGTTAGTAAGATCCGTAGTGATCATGGATCCGAATTCGAAAATAGTACTTTTGAGAAATTCTGTAGCGATCAGGGAATATCGCATGAATTCTCTGCGCCCAAAACACCACAACAAAATGGTATAGTTGAAAGAAAAAAAAGAGTGCTTCAGGATATGGCTAATGTTATGTTGAATAGCATGAAGCTCTTTAGAAATCTTTGGGCTGAAGCAGTTAATACCGCATTTTATATTATTAATCGGGTTTATACTAGTAAATCTGATAATAAAACTTCTTATGAATTATGGTTTGAAAAGAAACCTACTGTCAAATACTTTCGAGTTTTTGGCAGCAAGTGTTATATTTTACGTGATCGTGAAAATTTGAGAAAGTTTGATACGAAGAGTGATGAAGGTATTTTTCTTGCTCATTCTTTGAACAGTCGAGCTTATAAGGTTCTAAATAAGTGAACTGGTGTGATTCAAGAGTCCATCAATGTAGTCATTGATGATCATTTGAATACACCAGCTCCGAGTTCAGATGATGATGAAGCTCTTATTATCGACAATCAAGATACCTCATCAAGTCAAAAAGAATCTGAACCAAGGACTGTCAAAGATCATCCAACTAATCAAATACTTGGAAACCCTCTCACTGGAGTTCGTACTCGCAAACAACTTGAGAACATATGTAATTATGTTTATTTTACATCCCAAATTGAACCGGTCAACGTGAAGGAAGCACTTTCTAACGAAAATTGGATTGTTGCTATGCAGGATGAACTTAGTCAATTTGTTCATAATGATGTCTGGTATCTTGTTCCAAGACCTAAATATAAACACATTATTCGAACAAAATGGATCTTTAAAAATAAGTTTGATGAGCTTGGAAATATAATACGAAAGAAGGCTAGACTGGTTGTACAAGGGTACACTCAGATTGAAGGCATCGATTACGATGAAACCTTTGCTCCAGTAGCTTGCCTTGAATCAATCAGACATTTTATTTCCATCGCATGCTTTAGAAAATTTAAGATTCATCAGATGGATGTAAAGAGTGCCTTCTTGAATCGCGATTTATATGAAGAAGTGTATGTTGAACAACCTTCAGGGTTTGAAGACCCTAAGTTTTCTGACCATGTATTTCATCTCAAAAAGGCTCTCTATGGTCTAAAACAAGTGCCCAGGGCATGGTATGAGAGATTAACTAAATTCTTACTTAGTCATAGCTTTCAAGTAGGAAGTGTCGATAAGACGCTCTTTGTTAAGAAGCATAATAATGATATTTTGATGATTCAAATTTATGTTGATGATATTATTTATGGATCAACTTTCTCTAACATGTCTATTAAGTTTACAGAGTTAATGAAATTAAGGTTCGAAATGAGCATGGTTGGCGAACTAAACTATTTCCTAGGGTTGCAAGTAAAACAACAACCAGATGAAATTTTCATTTCTTAGACCAAATATGCTTCAAACTTGGTTAAAAGGTTTGGATTTGAGAATGGTAAGAACTTTGATACTCCTATGAGTATAACATTAAGACTCTCAAAAGACTCTGCAGGTAAAGATATAGATCCTAAACTATATCGTAGTATGATTGGTAGTTTGTTGTATCTTACTGTAAGTAGACCTGATATTGCATTAAGTGTTGGTATTTGTGCGAGATATCAATCTAATCCTAAGGAATCACATATTACTGCTGTTAAATGGATTAGTAGATATGTCGCAAGTACTATAAATCTGGGTCTTTGGTATCCTTTTGATACTAGTGTTCAATTAGCCGGGTACTCAGATGCTGATTGGGCCGATAATATCGATGATAGAAAATCAACCAGTGGTGGTTGTTTTTATATTGAAAATTGCTTAGTGTCTTGGTTCAGCAAGAAGTAAAGCTCAATATCACTCTCCACTACTGAGGCTGAGTATATTGCAGCTGGATATGCATGTACTCAACTAGTTTGGATGAAACACATGCTAAGCGATTATAGAATTAATCAAGATTCAATGATCTTACATTGTGATAATTCCAGTGCTATAAATATTTTCAAAAATCCAATCCAGCATTCACGTACTAAGCACATTGACATTAGGTATCATTACATTCATGTGTTGGTTGGAGAAAAAGTTATTTCCTTAGAATATATATCAATCGAAAATCAACTTGCTGATATATTTACTAAACAGCTCAACAAAAATAGGTTTAATAAATTAAAATTTGATCTTGGTATGTGCATTTTACATTAAGTATTCTTCCTTGCATGTATCATAGTGTATTATATTTAATATTATTTGAGTTTAAATTTTAATTTTTTACATTAAAAATGTATTTTTGGTCGATACTCGACCGGTCGTGGATGTACACGACAAGTCGTGGTACGACCGGTCGTGAACCACACTCGATCGGTCATGGGGCTCGTGAATATGATATATTTTGGGGAAATCTCCTTCTTCTTCATTTCCACTCCGACCTACGATTAGTCGTGGCTCGACCAGTCATAGGATTTCTTATATTTCTTTAAGGTTAGTCCTATTTCTTCATTTTTCTTGAAGATTCATGCTCTCTATGCTTTGATTTGATCATTGTGTAGCTAGATTTCATCTCTTGTTGGATTTTTCAAGGGTTTCTTCTCAATTTGCTGATCTAGAGAAAACCCATCCTTTCTTTTGTGCATTTCTCTTACTCTTTGTATAACTTTTTGAATATGGATGCTAGAGGGAAGAAGAAAATATCCCGTGGTCCATCTTCATCTAGATCTACACCGATAACAAAACGGCACCTTCGGTCACCCGAAGATGATTCTCAAGATGTACGGGATTTGCGTGTACGTAATATTATCGTTGAACATACCGCTGATCTCAATCACTGTAACACCTCAAATTTTTTTCAACCTGGGATTAGATGTCCTTCGGCAATGGGCCAACCATAACACCTCAGTAACCTCTCAGAACCCAATTCCAAAGCCAAAGAAATCATGTAGAACCAAATTCTTTAGAATTTAACGAGAATTAGTTAGCGCTACACTAGATTACCTATGAAAAAAGCACCAACCACTTTAAATACGATCTGTAAGACCCAAAACCTCTAGCATCGTTGATGCTACGTTACCCTAAAATCCAGGATCAAACTCTAAATCGGTTTGTTCTCAGGAACCCTTTGAAAATTTGTATTTTATTTAGACTGCGCGTCGAAAGTCCGATATTTACAATCTTAGACCGTTATGACCGCTTGGTTGGACTTGACAATCATTTCAAAAATCAAGTCCAACTGATGTTCTGAGGCTATTTCATTGAGCCTAAAGTGAAGAGAGTGAGAAAGAGTAAAGATTTAGAAATTTAAGTCAAAATCTAGCACGTGTCGTTGCGTGTTATTATTAAGCATTCTGACCATCAGAATTCATCCAAATTTCACCCTCGGATCAGAAAAAATTTCTCTTTCATGTCATGAGACTTGTAGACTTGATATAGGTACGATGACCGCTGAATTGAAACTGGACTGCCACGTGCGATCTGGGAACTCTACCGGTCTGAAAACTTCGTGTGAGCAAGATCCAGTGACCATGAGCTTAAGTCTGACAGCGTTCATCGAGGAGACCTCCTAAAATGCTCTTTTGGATCGAAACAGCCCCGATTTGGCTATAACCCAAGTATACTTTGAATCCTCATGCTCAGGTAGGAAGAGCATTGTTGGCAGACTTGGCCCACGGTGCGTATGCTGATCATAAGGTTCTGTTTGAGGCACAAGTAGATGGGCGACTCTTTGGTGAATTTCTATTGTTTGAGCTCATTGAAGCTGCCAATTGGGGTACGCTCTTTGAAGCATAGTCTAGTGCAAACGTGAGCACTGTTCGTGCCTTCTATGCTCATATTCGGGCTCCTACGTTGGAGCCATTACAGTTCAGGATTCCCTTTGATAGAGATCGGGAAGCCACGATCGATGTTCGGTTGATAGCCTGACTTCTGAAGGTGCCTCTTGGTGAAGTTCATCCAAGTGCTAAGAATCTGAAGAGTGTTCATGAGCGAAATCGCCGCACTAAGTTCCTATGTGGTGGTTTGGTTCCGTGACAGCGTAACAAGAGCCTCTTAGTGTCCCACATGTCGGATGATTTTCTCCTGTTGCACCACATTTGCACGTTCAATGTGTATCCTAGGTCGACCAACCGCAGTGAATGTACGCATCTCATGGTCGATTTCTAGTATCAAGTGGGCTAGGGAGAGAATGTGTGTATGGCCACCTTTGTGTTGCGATAGATCGTCCTCATAGCGAAATCGAGAAGAACGTCTGAGTCACTTCCCTTTGGCTGACTCATATGCAAGATCGCGCTTGAGTTTGCTTACAGACTTGGGCCGGAGATGCCTGTGCCGATTCACTTCATTGATGAGGCTACCATGAACCAGATGAAGATAGGGCCTCGACAGCGTGAGGCTCAGCTTGATGATGATAGTGAGGGCGAGTATGATAGTGCATAGGATGCTAGTGAAGAAGAAGCTGGGGCTGAAATAGAGGAAGAAGTCCAAGAAGAAGAAGAAGAGGAGGCTCAGGATACTGATGAGAGTCCTCCTCCTGTGACTCGGGCTGCTAGGGATGCTCACATAGCCCGACTTGAGGAGTGTCAGGTTGCCATGCGACGAGAAGTCCAAGAACTCCGGGCCTAGGTGAAACAAGATCTTGAGGATACCAAGGCCGTCATGAAATGGAAATTTGGCAAGGTGACTTACACTTTGAAGGCCATCCTGTGTTGTTTGCAGGATAAGGGTGCTCCTCCTCCATCGCCAGACTTGGATTAGCGATTAGATTTTAGTCGCTTATTGGTGGAAGTTAGCTGTTTTCTATTTTCGGTGTGTGAGCCTGAGAAGGCTTAGTCGTTGGTTTATGTTGTGGTTGTAGCTTTGACTAGTTTAGTTTCCCATGTGTTTCTTGTCATGATGCATGTAAGGATATATCTCTTGTATTGTGACAAATTTTCATTTAATGAAATGTATGCAGTCCCTTTTGATATGAAGTGTGTGGAATGCTTGAGGGATTGTGTATTTCTATGCTACATCTCACGCTTTCCAACAAAAGGCCCATTTTCCAAAGCTTACGAAGTTGATTTGAATCCCAACTCACCCACCTATTAAACATGTCATTCCCAAGTCTTGGGCAGGAGTAGGAAAGCAGTCCCATTTAAAATAACTTAAGACCACTGGCCACATATGCCCTTAGAGTTTTGGACTTGGAGTGGTTCTCGATTTGAAAGATCTGAGGATATAGGAAATCAAATTTCAATTAGACAATCTTGACTCTAAGCGATAGAACAATTCCCTGTAGTAGATATGGTATGAAAACATCTAACGTATAAGCTTAGGCTTTGGATTACAGCTAGTGAGTTACAGACTAGGCTACTAGTTATAATAAGTAGTGTAAAGCCTGTATATGAAAAGGAATAGTAGGTTAGATTTGATTGGAGTAGGACCTCATTTCTTCGATAGGTCCCCTTAATACTTATAGACTTCTGTTATAACCCTTAGGAAAGTTGTTTTAACTTAGAACCATTCACTCTCAGGGAAAACTTATAAATCCCTCAGATTGAACTTAAAATAAACCAGCACGCCCCTTAGAATTCCCCTTAGAATTGCCTTCCCAAGGATTTATTGCAATCAGAAATGCGGATTAAAGGAATTGTATATTAACGATGTATTCGCGGTTTGAATCGACTTCTTAATCCTAATGGTTACCAATAAATCCAATGCTCTGATCAAGCAGAAGATTGGCATCGACTCGGATTAAGAACTGATACAACAAATTTTTTTGTCCTAGCTAGACAGAAAGTCTATGTATCTGGCTCAGACCCACTACCCAACATTTCTTCCGTGTTGGCCCGACCACCTAAAACCAAAAGTTATCGCATTATCTTTGGGAACTGGCGAGGACTTATAGCCAATAGAGATTAGACCTCTTGCCACAAACTCACATCCGTCCTTGAAATCAACCACAACACCCATCATTTCAGCTCTTTTCTACAACCATAGGTACCAATGTCATAGAACGCATCATTAGTAAAGCAAGACCAATATAGGAGAGGTTGTCTCTCATTCCCTATCAAGGATAGGTCCTAAGTTACACCTCGTTCCGATATACGGATCGAGACATTGATTCTTGAACCTTAAGTAGAACTAAGTTTTAAGGAATGTAGAACGTATTGAGCCTAATCTACTTAGAATTATCTAATACAACCGTTGGAACAGAGTAGCGTAGCGGAAGCGAGGTTAGCCCCTTCCCCACTGGCCCAGGATTGAAAAAGTTGATTTAGGTTATACGTAAGGTTAGGTCATTATGAAAGTCTCTTTAAGTACTCATTACCCTTAGCCAATTTCGGAGATGAAATTTTATTTTAAGGGGGGTAGATTGTAACATCCTAAATTTTTACCAACCTTGGATTAGACGTCCTTAGGCAATGGGCCAACCATAACACCTTAGTAACCTCTCAGAACCCAATTCCAAAGCCAAAGAAATCATGTAGAACCAAATTCTTTAGAATTTAACGAGAATTAGCCAGCGCTACACTAGATTACCTGTGAAATAAGCACCAACCACTATAAATACGATCTGTAAGACCCAAAACCTTTAGCATCGTTGACGCTTCGTTACCCTAAAATCCAGGATCAAACTGTAAACCGGTTTGTTCTCAGGAACCCTTTGAAACTTCGTATTGGATTTAGACCACGCGTCGAAAGTCTGATATCTACAATCTTAGACCGTTATGACGGCTTGGCTGGACTTGACAATCGTTTCGAAAATCATGCTCAACAGATGTTCTGAGGCTATTTCACTGAGCCTGGAGTGAAGAGAGTGAGAAAGAGTAAAGATTTAGAAATTTAAGTCAAAATCTGGCACGTGTCATTGCGCGTTATTATTAAGCGTTCTGACCTTCAGAATTCAGGAAAATTTCACCCTCGGATCAGGAAAAATTTTCCTTTCATGTCATGAGACTTGTAGACTTGATGTAGGTACGATGATCGCTGAATTGAAACTGGACCGCCACGTGCGATTTGGGAACTCTACCGGTCTGAAAGCTTCGTGTGAGCAAGATCCAGTGACCATGAGCTTAAGTCCGACCGCGTTCGGCCAGGGGACCTCCCGAAATGCTCTTTTGGATTGAAACAGCCCCGATTTGGCTATAACCCAAGTATACTTTGTTCCCAAGCCTATGTAGATTATGTTTTAGCATATATAAGGGCTTTAAACCCTCTCACAACCCTCCCATACGAATTTACAACAAACCCTAGATAGAGAGAAAGAGAAAGTGAGAGACTTGTGGGAGAGATTTCCCTCCACTTGCACCATCTTTCGCTCATATCGAAGCACCGCATCCCAATCACTTTTTCGGTGATTTCCAATGCACTCTTAGGTAAGAAAACCCTAACCACTTGCAGTTTTAGGGATTTCTTCGATTCATTATCGAAATAGCTTATGTATCTTGTGCATTAGGTCGCATTTACGCCGGTGACGAAGCGTATACATCCTATTCGAACTGATGCGTGTCTAGGGCAAAAGGTGAAGATTTTAGACGCTTTGATTGACTGATTTCAAAGCTTTCAATGTTGTTTAATAGTAGATTATCGACGACAACGCCGTTTGACATGTAGAACATGTTGTCCATGTTCCGTTTCGTAAACGTATGGAAAATATGAGATTTAGGGCATTTTAGTCATTTGTAGGAAATACTGTTTACATCCACATTTTGTTGAAATGTTTTCCATGATTATTTGTCATGTTAGGATATTAGGAATGCATGCATGATCTGTTTGGCGAAGAGATTCACCCAAATGCGCACTTTGAGTCGACATACGGTATGTTGACTAAAGTGTGTAGACTAAGTGTATGTATAAATGTTTGTAATAGTATATATTAAGTAAATGGTGTTGTGAATTATTTTTGAGATTCAATTCTCAATTAATATGCGGATGTATATGATTTCCATCATGTTTTCCATATGAATTGATTTCCTTATATGTAAGGAATACATGTGTTGGAGTGATTTGCTTACTTTGTATGCTATAACATGTGTTAACATGCTTGTATTGTTGTATTTCATTTCTATTACTCTCATATGATTATTGATGTGGATTTACAAATGCTTGGGGATATGACCTAGTCCAGGCAGTCGGCAAGGGATTGAATTCGTGGTTGGCTTCTATTTTCCATGAAGGACGCGTCGATGAACGTGAGTCGTATTTTGGGCAAGCGGTAGTGGTTAGGCTACGCGAAGTGTTTTATGCACTTCATGTCATTCAGCTTGAGATGCGCTCGTACTAGTCGAGCCCGTCAAGTAACCCGACTGGCCATTGTATGTTCACCATGTATGAGTCATAACTGCTTGAAGCTAGGGTACTGAACTTACCATTGAAAATTATGTCAACCATAGTACCGTGATCCATAAAGACTCATGAGCTGGGCATGGTGGTATGGGACACCGTGGTCGAGCTGTCGGCCTATGCTGGGGCCACAAACCTCCCCGTAGTGACCAATGAGCACATTTGACTCGTGAGCCGATTGTGGTGGTATGGAACACTACATTCGAGCTGTCAGCCTACTCTGATTGGTGACGAGCCCTTTGTAGTGACCGTGAGCGTATTCTTAGTCTACGGGAGGCGACGACCCTTCCGTAGCGACGAGAGTACATTAGGCCTGTATTGATAAGGTGATGGGGGAGCGGTACAATGAGTGCGAGCAACAGCCCTGACAGCCCTTGCAGTGACCTATAAGTATAACATCGTATGAGATTACTAGGAGTGACGACCCTAGACAGGATCTGTGTTGGGATTGATATAAGGAAGGTACCTTAGTTTTCCAATCCTGCTGTATGAAAAGGACTAATAACAACCCAGTAATCATTATCCATATCGCACTGCATGTGCCTGGAAGATGTAGAGCACTGTGGGAAGAAAGCATGCCGCGGACACAGATAGTGCCGCATGAGGGAGTATGTCGGTGAGGGCATCCATCATCTCATTTCATGCTTGCATTAACAACAGTACTTAGGGATGGTTGATTATTTGCTTTACTATTAACGCGTGATTGATTTGATAACATGCTAATCTTTGCTCTATTATTCCACTGAGTTGATCACTCACTCCCACGTTATGAGATGGTATTTGCAACACCACCAGACCCTATTTTAGATGCAGGTGGTGAGGCGATTCAGGACATAGAGCCGGATTACTACGAGGATCAGGATGAGTTATCGTATATGCAGTTCTCCGACGGTTTTGCGTAGGTGGCCTGGATCGACGGGACATGCTAGTGGAGTATCACTTGACATTTATTTCTTGCTTTATGACATGTATATGAGACTCAGTGATGTATTCATACTTTGGAGACAGTTTGAGATTATTTTGTTTTCGTACAGTGATATATATATTTTTCAGTCTTCCGCTTGCATTTTATCACTGGATCTGGAGTATGAATTGCAGTTTTGGTATAATCTTACTCATGTGAATGCTTTAACTCAGACAACATTGAATCATAATTATATTTGTTGCATAAGTGATGGTCTAGAACTCGGGAGTCGGGTTTCTACACGACCCCCGATTTTCAGGGTGTTATAAGTTGGTATCAGAGCATGATTTGGATTAAACCGGACCTGGGTTATGGCCACACGACGTACTGTAACACCCCAAATTTTGGCCAACCTAGGATTAAACGTCCTTAGGCAATAGGTTGACTAAAACACCTGAAAAATCGCTTAGAACCCAATTCCATAGCCAAAGAAATCACTTAGGGTTAATTCCTTTAGAAACTAAGCATAAGTTAGCTAGCGCAACGCTAGAGTAGCTGGAAAATAGTCCCTGATCACTTTAAATACGTTCTACAAGACTCAAATCGAGTAGAACTAATGACTCTATAATACTCTATAACCTCAGATCAAACTCTAAGCAGGTTTATTCTCTGGACCACTTTAAAATTTTGTATTGGATCTAGACCGCGCGTCGAAAGTACGATGCCTCCTATCTTAGACCGTTAGAACTGCCTTGCTGGACTTGACAATCATTTCAAAAATTAAGTCCAACTGATAATCACAGGCTATTTCATTGAGCCTGGACTGAAGAGAGTGCGAATAGGGACAGATTTGGAATTTGAAATTCAAATCTGCCACAAGACTTGACGTGTCAGTATTAAGCGTTCTGACCGTCAGAATTCAGCCAGATTATACCCTCGGATCAGGAAAAATTTCTATTTCATATCATGAGACTTGCAGCCCTAATCTACGTGCGGTGACCGCTTAACTGAAACTGGACCGCCACGTGCGATCTGCGAACCCTGCCGGACTGAAAACTTGATGTATGCTAGATCCAGTATGCATGAGCTTAAGTCCGATTGCGTTAGGCCAGGGGACCACCAGAAATCATCTTTTGAACTTAAACAGCCCCGAATTGGATATGCATCAAGTATACATTGTACCCGAGCCTATTTTGGGCACATTTGAGCTTATAAAAGGGGTTGAAACCCTCACTCCTCTCTCCCATCTAAATTTGCAAAAAGCCCTAGATTGGGAGAGAGAAAAGGTGAGAGTTTGTGAGAGAAGGTGGGAGAGAATTCCCTGCTGCTTGTGCCACGTGCTGTACGTGCTTAGGCAACGCACTCCGATCACTTTTTCGGCGATTCTTCCACGTTTTTAGGTAAGAAAATACCCTAGAAGTTGCTGATTTGAGGTTCCTTTAGTTTCCTAGCGAATTAGCTAATAGAACTTGTGTATTAGGTTCTCTATTCGCCGAAGACGAAGCGTATACGCTCCGTTCGAATTTACACAACCATAAGAGACAAGGTGCAGATTTTAGACGCTTTGATTGACTGTTTCCAACTCTTTCAATGTCGTTTAATAGTACATTATCGACGGCAACGCCGTTTGACATGTACAACATGCTGTCCGTTTCCTATTTCGTAAACCGACGAAGAATATGAGATTTAGGGCATTTTAGTCATTTGTAGGAAGTACTGTTTTCATTCATAATCTGCTGACGTGATTGACATGGCTTCTTGTCGCATTAGAATACTAGGAATGCGTACATAATTAGTTTGGCGAAGAGATTCGCCAAAATGCGCACTTTGAGTCGACATACTATATGTAGACTTAAGTGTGTAGTTTAACTGTTTGTATAAATGCTTGTTTTAGTATGTATTGAATTAAATGGTGTTATGATTTAGTTTGAGATTGATTTCTCAATTAATATGCTGATGTAAATGATTTCCTACATGTTAGCTATATGCATGATTTCATTATATGTATGAAATGCATATGCTTGATGTTGAACTTAAGTGGTATGCTATAACATGTACTTGATGATTTCCTTATGGTTTAGTTTGAGATTGAATTCTCAATTAATATGCTGATGGAGAGGATTTCCTATATGTTGGCGATATGCATAATTTCATTATATGTGTGAAAGACATGTGTAAGATGATTTACTTAAGTTGTACGTTAGGACATGCGTTAACATGCTCACATGTTTGTATTCCATTTCCAATACTCTTACCTAATTGCTGATGTGAATTCATATGTGTTTGGGACTATACCTAGTCCAGGCAGTCGGTAACCGAGCAAATTCGTGGTTGGCCTATCTTTGCCACGAAGGACGCTTCGATGAACGCGAGTCGTGTTTGGAGTTGGCGGCAGTGGTTAGGCCAAGCGAAGTGTTTCACGCACTTCATGTCATTCGACTTGCGATGCGCTCGTGCTAGTCGAGCCCGTCAAGTAACCCGACTGGCCGTTGTATGTTCACCCTGCATGAATCATAAATGCTTGAACCTAGGGTACTAAACTTACCATTGTAAACCCTGTTAACCATGGTACCTTGATCCACGAAGACTCATGAGCCGGGCATGGTGGTATGGGACACCGTAGTCGAGCTGTCGGCCTACGCTAGGGCCACAAACCTCCCCGTAGTGACCAGTGAGCACCTAGTCTCGTGAGCAGATTATGGTGGTATGGGACACTATATTCTTGCTGTCGGCCTACACTGATCAGGCGACGAGTCCTTTGTAGTGACCGCGAGCGTATTCTGAATCTACGGGAGGCGACGACCCTTCCGTAGCAGTAGAGTACAGTAGGCCTGTATTGATAAGGTGATGGAGGAGCGGAGCAACGAGTGCGTGCAACAGCCCTGACAGCCCTGACAGCCCTTACAGCGACCTACAAAATATACATCGTATGAGATTACTAGGAGTGACGACCCTAGACAGGATCTGTGTTGGGATTGATATAAGGGAAGTACCTTAGTTTCCTAATCCTGCTGTTTGAATGGACTAATAACAACTCAAAAATCATATCACCATACCATTGCATGTGCCTGGAAGATGTGGAGCACTTGAGGGTCGATTGCATGCCGCGATCGTAAGATGGTGCCGTATGAGGGAGATCGTCGGTGAGGGCATACATCACGTCATGTCATATTGCATTAACAACAGTATTAGGATTGTTTGATTTATTGCTTTACTATTAGCGCATGATTGATTTGATAACATGCTAATCTCTGCTCTCTTATCCCACTGAGTTGATCACTCACTCCCACATTATGGGATGGTGTTTTCGGACACCCACCAGTCCCAATTGTGATTGCAGATGATGGCACGGCCTACGAGGCGGAGCTGGACTTGACGATGATGAGGAGGATTCCTCCTTTATGCTTGTTTTGATTGACGGGATTACAGGGAGGTTGATTAGATGCCTTGACACTTGTCATTTTATATTTTTAGAGCACTCATGTATATTCTTTTATTTACGTTTGGAGTATACATGTATGTATATAACTTGGTAACATGTTCACACTCTGGAGACATACAACAGTTTATATATGATATACATACTATCACAGTCTTCCGCTTGTAAATTTAATTGTCTCTGGAGTATGATATGATGTTCTTGCTTAATCTCACTCATGTTTAATACATTAACACTGAAAACATTCAATCATACACATTTATGTTGCATAAGTGATGTTCTGGAACTCGGGAGTGGAGTTTTTACTCGACCCCCCGATTTTTGGGATGTTACAGATGGTATCAGAGCATGATTTAGATTAAACCGGGCCTAGGTTATGGTCACGCGACGTACGCTGTCACTTCCTTTGATTTAGGTGGGTGCGAGAAGGGTCTAGAAACACTTATAGGATTGCAGATTCGCCAATAGGCGAAGTCTATTCATATCGATCGCGCGATCGAGTCCGTAACGCATCTAGGGTCGCATGAAGTGACCTAAGTAGCTCCTAGGTTGTAGGTAAGTGGGTTGAGACATTCTTTGAATGATTTTAAACCCGTAAATGTGAATCCTTGGGCTGTGAGACAATCACAACCCCAACATTCAATCGCCAGGGCTTAAAAACCCCGTTTCACCTAAAATATTCAAAATTCTTCCTCTCACCATTCCAATATTCAATTCTTTCTTATCCTTTTCATGTTAGGCATCAATCCTAATGTGAAAATAACATAAAATCATACTTTGACAAAATTTTACAGTGAATAGTAAAATTTTATGAAAAATGGCCATTAGGCCATTCTAAGTTTGCTTTATTTAGAAAATAATAGGCTAGATGGATGTATTAGCTCCTTCTACCCCAAAATAATATGCTGCATGATATAGGTTTATATTCAAGTTTGAAGATTGGCCCCGAAAAGCCCTGAATCCATGTTTGGGCCTCTATAGGTTAATATACAATGAACCAAGGTGGGGCCCATAGTTATTTGGGGTCCCTAGACCATGGGGGACCAGACTCATGTGTCCCACCGACCAGATCACCAGACATTCGGCGATGCCATCGCCGGTTCGGCGATGCATCGCCGTCCGGTGGGGCCCACTTGATCTGATTTTTGGGCGCATGCCCTATTTTGGGTCATGTACACCCCCTATGTAGTGCTCGTCCATAGAAAACCCCAAAAAGGGGTACTTCCTTCATAAAAGTTCTCTTCCCTATCTCCATTAATGTTTTCTAGCTGCCCTAACCCAAAACTGTGGTTTCAAACCACTCCCAAATCCATTCCTGGCCTAAAACGACCACACTCCTTCACTCCATTGCTGTTTGCAGCCTTCCCTTTTACAGATCTCGTCGTTTGGAGCTCTTAAAACTCCCAAATTGAGCTGAAATCATGAGGTGCTCCATTACCCTTTTTCATTCTCTTTTTTTTTTTTTCTGAAAATCCATCCTAGGGGAGCTTGAAGCATCCCTCTACAATGCCTAGATTTAGTTTTGTCCATTTGGGCAACAATTTCTCCCCATTTTCTCCACTTTCCATGGCTATTGTTAAGGCTGTTTCAGCCTTTTCCTCCCTTTCCATCGTCCTCTCTCTCATGTCCCTTTTATTTGATCCTCAGACTCACGGAAACCTGCTTACCCATCTCATTTCTCCATGTTCTTCGCTTGTTTGATTGCCGTTTGAAATTTCTGTGTTTTGTTGTTGTTTGGTAGAAAATGTGTTTGTGTTAGTGGTTTGGGCTTAATATAGCCGAATTTTGTTGAATAGAGTGCATTCCATTCATTTGTTGTGAGGTATTGTCCCTAGATTGGGAGTATTATAACTCCCGGGATTCAGCCTACAAATTAATTTTTATCCCACCCCACCCTCCTACCAAGCATGTCACACCCTATCCCAACCTGGGATTAGAAATACAGTTCCATTTAATATAACTTAACGCTACCGGCCACATAGACCCTTGGCGTTTTGGACCTAGAGATAGCACTCCTAGGTTTGAAGGATCTGACGATATAGGAAAGCCAATTCTTTTTAGATAATCTTGAGCTTAAGCGATAGAGCAATTCCCTGTATTAGTAATGGTATGGAACCATTTACCGTATAATCTTAGGCTTTGGATTATAGCTACTGAGTTACAGACTAGTCTATTAGTTACCTTGAGTAGGGTAAAGCCTGTATATGTTAAGGAATAGTAGGTTAGATTTGATTGGAATGGGACTCCCTTCCTTGGATAGATCCTCATAACATCCATAGACTCCTTTACTAACTCTCAGGAAGCTTGTGTAACTTAGAACCATTCACTCTCAAGGAACATTTATAACTCCCTCAGATTGAACTTAGAATGTACTAGCACGCCCCTTAGAATTGCCTTCCCCAAGGGTTTATTGCATTCGGGAACGCGGAATAAAGGAAATGCAATTAATAGCGAAGTATTCGCGGTTTGAATCAACTTCTTAATCCTAGTAATTACCATTGAATCCAATGCTCTGATCAAGCAGAAGATCGGCATCGACTAGGATTGAGGACTGATACAACAAATCTTCTGTTCTAGCTAGACAGAAAGTCTTTGTATCCGGCTCAGACCCACTATACAACTTTTCTTCTGTGTTGGCTCGACCACCTACAACCACAAGTTATTGCTTTGCCCTTGGTAAATGTTAAGGACTTAAAGCCAGTAGAGAATTCGACACCTTGCCACCAACTCATACCTGCCCCTGAACTTAACCATAATGGAGATTAGGCTCATCTCTATGATCATAGGTACCAATGCCATAGAACGCATCATTAGCAAGGAAAACCATGTAGAGGAAGGTTGTTTCCATTTTATGTCAAGGATAGGTCTTAAGTTACACCTCGTTCTGATGTACGGAGCGATGCAAAGATTCTTCAACTTTAAGTAAAACCAAGTTTTAAGGGGGGTAGAACGTATGGAGTCCAATCTAGTTAGGTTAGTCAATGCTACCGTTCGATCAGAGTAGCGTAGCGGAAGCATGGTTGGCCTTTTCCCCACTGGCCCAAGATCAAAATATTTGATTTAGGTTGTACGTACGGTTAGGTTATTAAATAGGATTTGAACCTTCCTTAGAAAAAGTACTCCTTGCCCTTCGCCAATATCAGGGACGAAATTGTGTTTTAAGGGGGATAGATTGTAACACTCTGAATTTTGGCCAACCTGGGATTAAATGTCCTTAGGCAATGGGTCGACTAAAACACCCGAAAAATCGCTTAGAACCCAATTCCATAGCCAAAAAAATCACTTAGGGTTAATTCCTTTAGAAACTAAGCATAAGTTAGCTAGCGCAACGCTAGAGTAGCTGGAAAATAGTCTCTGATCACTTTAAATACGTTCTACAAGACCCAAATCAAGTAGAACTAATGACTCTATAATACTCTATAACCTCGGATCAAACTCTAAGCAGGTTTGTTCTCTGGACCACTTTGAAATTTTGTATTGGATCTAGACCGCGCGTCGAAAGTCCGATGCCTCCTATCTTAGACCGTTAGAACCGCCTTGCTGGACTTGACAATTATTTCGAAAATCAAGTCCAACCGATAATCACAGGTTATTTCATTGAGCCTGGACTGAAGAGAGTGTGAATAGAGACAGATTTGGAATTTAAAATTTAAATCTGGCACACGACTTGACGTGTCAGTATTAAGCTTTCTGACCGTCAGAATTCTGCTAGATTACACCCTCGGATCAGGAAAAATTTCTATTTCATATCATGAGACTTGCAGCCCTGATCTACGTGCGGTGACCGCTGAACTGAAACTGGACCGCCACGTGCGATCTGCGAACCCTGCCGGACTGAAAACTTGATGTATACTACATCCAGTATGCATGAGCTTAAGTCCGATTGCGTTCGGCCAGGGGACCACCAAAAATCATCTTTTGGACCGAAACAGCCCCGAATTGGATATACACCAAGTATACATTGTTCCCGAGCCTATTTTGGGCACATTTGAGCTTATAAAAGGGGTTGAAACCCTCATTCCTCTCTCCCATCTGAATTTGTAAAAAGTCCTAGATTGGGAGAGAGAAAAGGTGAGAGCTTTTGAGAGAAGGTGGGAGAGAATTCCCTGCTGCTTGTGCCACGTGCTGGACGTGCTTAGGCAACGCACTCCGATCACTTTCCCAGCGATTCCTTCACATTTTCAGGTAAGAAAATACCATAGAAGTTGCTGATTTGAGGTTCCTTTCGTTTCCTAGCGAAGTAGCTAATAGAACTTGTGTATTAGGTTCTCTATTCGCCGTAGACGAAGCGTATACGCTCCGTTCGAATTTACACATCCATAAGAGACAAGGTACGCATTTTAAACGCTTTGATTGACTGTTTCCACCTCTTTCAATGTCGTTTAATAGTAGATTATCGATGGCAATGCCGTTTGAAATGTACAACATGTTGTCCGTTTCCTATTTCGTAAACCGACGAAGAATATGAGATTTAAGGCATTTTAGTCATTTGTAGGAAGTACTGTTTTCATTCATAATTTGCTGATGTGATTGACATGGCTTCTTGTCACATTAGAATACTAGGAATGCATGCATAATTAGTTTGGCGAAGAGATTCGCCAAAATGCGCACTTTGAGTCGACATACTATATGTAGACTTAAGTGTGTAGTTTAAGTGTTTGTATAAATGCTTGTATTAGTATGTATTGAATTAAATGGTATTATGATTTAGTTTGAGATTGATTTCTCAATAGATATGCTGATGTAAATGATTTCCTACATGTTAGCTATATGCATGATTTCATTATATGTATGAAATGCATATGCTTGATGTTGAACTTAAGTGGTATGCTATAACATGTACTTGATGATTTCCTTATGGTTTAGTTTGAGATTGAATTCTCAATTAATATGCTGATGGAGAGGATTTCCTATATGTTGGCGATATGCATAATTTCATTATATGTGTGAAAGACATGTGTAAGATGATTTACTTAAGTTGTACGTTAGGACATGCGTTAACATGCTCACATGTTTGTATTCCATTTCCAATACTCTCACCTAATTGCTGATGTGAATTCATATGTGTTTGGGACTATACCTAGTCCAGGCAGTCGGTAACCGAGCAAATTCGTGGTTGGCCTATCTTTGCCACGAAGGACGCTTCGATGAACGCGAGTCGTGTTTGGAGTTGGCGGCAGTGGTTAGGCCACGTGAAGTGTTTCACGCACTTCATGTCCTTCGACTTGCGATGCACTCGTGCTAGTCGAGCCCGTCAAGTAACCCGACTGGCCGTTGTATGTTCACCATGCATGAGTCATAACTGCTTGAACCTAGGGTACTGAACTTACCATTGTAAACCCTGTTAACCATGGTACCTTGATCCACGAAGACTCATGAGCCGGGCATGGTGGTATGGGATACCGTGGTCGAGCTGTCGGCCTACGCTGGGGCCATAAACCTCCCCGTAGTGACCAGTGAGCACCTAGTCTCGTGAGCAGATTATGGTGGTATGGGACACTATATTCTTGCTGTCGGCTTACACTGATCAGGCGACGAGTCCTTTGTAGTGACCGCGAGCGTATTCTGAGTCTATGGGAGGCGACGACCCTTCCGTAGCAGTAGAGTACAGTAGGCCTGTATTGATAAGGTGATAGGGGATCGGAGCAACGAGTGCGTGCAACAGCCCTGGCAGCCCTTGCAGCGACCTACAAAATATACATCGTATGAGATTACTAGGAGTGACGACCCTAGACAGGATCTGTGTTGGGATTGATATAAGGGAAGTACCTTAGTTTCCTAATCCTGCTGTTCGAATGGACTAATAACAACTCAAAAATCATATCACCATACCATTGCATGTGCCTGAAAGATGTGAAGCACTTGAGGGTCGATTGCATGCCGCGATCGTAAGATGGTACCGTATGAGGGAGATCGTTAGTGAGGGAATACATCACGTCATGTCATATTGCATTAACAACAGTATTAGGATTGTTTGATTTACTGCTTTACTATTAGCGCATGATTGATTTGATAACATGCTAATCTCTGCTCTCTTATCCCACTGAGTTGATCACTCACTCCCACATTACGGGATGGTGTTTTCGGACACCCACCAGTCCCAATTGTGATTGCAGATGATGGCACGGCCTACGAGGCGGAGCTGGACTTGACGATGATGAGGAGGATTCCTCCTTTATGCGTGTTCTGATTGACGAGATTACAGGGAGGTTGATTAGATGCCTTGACACTTGTCATTTTATATTTTTAAAGCACTCATGTATATTCTTTTATTTACGTTTGGAGTATACATGTATGTATATAACTTGGTAACATGTTCACACTCTGGAGACATACAACAGTTTATATATGATATACATACTATCACAGTCTTCCGCTTGTAAATTTAATTGTCTCTGGAGTATGATATGCTGTTCTTGCTTAATCTCACTCATGTTTAATACATTAACACTGACAACATTCAATCATACACATTTATGTTGCATAAGTGATGTTCTGGAACTCGGGAGTGGAGTTTTTACTCGACCCCCCGATTTTCGGGATGTTACACGTAGCTGTCACCCCTTTGACTTAGGTGGGTGCGAGGAAAATCTAGAAACACTCGTAGGACTTCAGTTTCGCCAATAGGCGAAGTATACTCAAATCGATCGTTTTGATCGAGTCCTTAACGTATCTTTGGTCGCGTGAAGCGACCTAAGTCACCTCTAGGTCATTAGTTGGCGGGTTTGAGATGATCCTAGAAGAATTCTAAACCCGGAAATGCATGTCCTTGGGTTGTGGGATAACCACAACCCTTACACTCAATCTCAAGGCTTAAAACCTCTTTTCATCCAATTCCTTCAGAATCTTTCCTTTCACCACCCCATTCTTTAACTTTTTCTAAGTCCTTTCTTACTACACATAAATCCTAATGTGTGAAGGATAGTGAATCATACTTAAACAAAATTTTTACTATAAATAGTAAATATATGTAATAATTGGACTTTTGGACATTCCAATTATGGAATCTCTTATAATAAATGGGTTAGATGGATGGATTAGCCTTTCCTACCCCAAAATCATATGCTACATGATTCATAAAATCATTCTGGTTTACAAATTGGCCCTGAAATTCCCCAAACAGAGTCATGGGCCTATCTAGGCTAAAAGACAATGAACCAGGGTGGGTCCCACATATATTTGGGACCTCCAGGACAGGGGGAACCCAGCTCATATGGCCGGCGTTGCCGGTTTATAAATTCACCAGCGAGGACCTCGCCGGTTCTGCGAGGGCTCGTCGTACGATGGGCCCCACTCGGGCTGAATTTCGGGCCGACGCCCTTAAATGGTTAGGGCAGCCCCCCTACACGTGGGACGTCTCTCAAAACCCCACAAAAACCCTACCTCCTTCACATTTCACGTTCCCAAGCTCTCTCTTTTACATTTTTTTTACTACCTCCCTCTCAAATCTCGGTGTCAAACCTCTCCCATCCCATTTTCTGCTAAAACCTACGCTGAGCCATCGTCCACGCAGTAGGCAGTCCCCTCTCTCTCCATTCTCATCGATTGGAGCTCCTACACCCTCCATTGAAGGCTAAATTTTGTGTGAGCCTCCATTCCCACTTATTTTACTCTTTTCCATTTGAAAATCCAGCCTTTGGGAACTTGATTCACCCCTCAACAGGGCCTAGATTCGATTCAGTCCATTAGGGTAGCCCTATCTCTCCATTTCCTCCATTTTCCATGGCTATTGTTGAGGCTATTTTGGCCTTTTTCTCTTTCTCCACCATCCTCTCTCTCATGGGAAAGAAGAAGACCGCCGCAAATGAAGCTGGGCCTAGTCGCCCTTCACGTTCGAGGAAGCCGAGAGGTGGCGCCGCTAGCTCAAGCACCACCGCAAGTCCAACTGCCGCTCATGAGTTTCACATAAAGCGGGATTTGGATCCTCATGCTCAGGTAGGAAGAGCATTGTTGGAGGACTTGGCCCAGGGTGCGTATGCAGATCATAAGGTTCTGTCTGAGGCACATGTGGATGGGCGACTCTTTGGTGAATTTCTGTTGTTTGAGCGCATTGAAGTTGTCAATTGGGGGCCGCTCTTTGAAGCCCAGTCTCGTGCGAACATGAGCACTGTTCGTGCCTTCTATGCTCATATTCGAGCTCCTACGTTGGAGCGATTGTAGTTCAGGATTCCCTTTGATAGAGATCGGGAAGCCAGGATCGATGTTCGGTTGATAGCCTGACTTCTGAAGGTGCATCTTGGTGAAGTTCATCCAAGTGCTAAGAATCTGAAGAGTGTTCGTGAGTGAAATCGCTGCCCCAGGTTCCTATGTGGTGGTTTGGTTCCATGGCAGCGTAACAAGAGTATCTTAGCGTCCCACATGTCGGATGATTTTCTCCTATTACACCACATTTGCACGTTCAATGTGTATCCTAGGTCGACCAACCACAGTGAATGTACGCGTCTCATGGTCGATTTTCTGTATCAAGTGGGCCAGGGAGAGAATGTGTGTATGGCCACCTTTATGTTGGGATAGATCGTCCTCATTGCGAAATCGAGAAGAACATCTGAGTCACTTCCCTTTGGCCGACTCATATGTAAGATCGCGCTTGAGTTTTCTTACAGACTTGGACCGGAGATGCCTATACCGATTCACTTCATTGATGAGGCTACCATGAACCAGATGAAGATAGGGCCTCGGCAGCGTGAGGCTCAGCTTGATGATGACAGTGAGGGCGAGTATGATAGTGCAGAGGATGCTAGTGAAGAAGAAGTTGGGGCTGAAATAGAGGAAGAAGTCCAAGAAGAAGAAGAAGAGGAGGCTCAGGATACTGATGAGAGACCTCCTCCCGTGACTCGGGCTGCTAGGGATGCTCACATAGCCCGACTTGAGGAGAGTCAGGCTGCCTAGTGACGGGAAGTCCAAGAACTCCGGGCCGAGGTGAAACAAGATTTGAGGATACTAAGGCTGTCATGAAATGGAAATTTGGCAAGGTGACTCGCACTTTGAAGGCCATCCTATGTTGCCTGAAGGATAAGGGTGCTCCTCCTCCATCGCCAGACTCGAATTAGCGATTAAATTTTAGTCGCTTGTTGGTCGTAGTTAGCTGTTTTCTGTTTTCGATGTGTGAGCCTGAGAAGGCTTAGTCGTTGGTTTATGTTGCGGTTGTAGCTTTGACTAGTTTAGTTTTCCATGTGTTTCTTGTCATGATGCATGTAAGGATATATCTCTTATATTGTGACAAATTTTGATTTAATGAAATGCATGCAGACCCTTTTGATATGAAGTGTATGGAATGCTTGAGGGATTGTGTATTGCTATGCTACATCTCACGCTTTCCAACACAAGGCCCATTTTCCAAAGCCTACGAAGTTGATTTGAATCCCAACTCACCCACCTACTAAACATGTCATTCCCAATTCTTTGGCGGGAGTAGGAAAGTAGTCCCATTTAACACAACTTGAGACCACTGGCCACATATGCCCTTAGAGTTTTGGACTTGGAGTGGTTCTCGATTTGAAAGATCTGACGATATAGGAAATCAAATTTCAATTAGACAATCTTGACTCTAAGCGATAGAACAATTCCCTGTAGTAGATATGGTATGAAACCATCTAACGTATAAGCTTAGGCTTTGGATTATAGCTAGTGAGTTACAGACTAGGCTACTAGTTATAATAAGTAGTGTAAAGCTTGTATATGCTAAGGAATAGTAGGTTAGATTTGGTTGGAGTAGGACCTCATTTCTTCGATAGGTCCCCTTAATACGTATAAACTTCTGTTATAACCCTTAGGAAAGTTGTTTTAACATAGAACCATTCACTCTCAGGGAAAACTTATAAATCCCTCAGATTGAACTTAAAATAAACCAGCACGCCCCTTAGAATTCCCCTTAGAATTGCCTTCCCAAGGATTTATTACAATCGAGAACGCGGATTAAAGGAATTGTATATTAGCAATGTATTTGCGGTTTGAATCGACTTCTTAATCCTAGTGGTTACTAATAAATCCAATGCTCTGATCAAACAGAAGATTGGCATCGACTCGGATTAAGAACTAATACAACGAATTTTTTTGTCCTTGCTAGACAGAAAGTCTATGTATCCGGCTCAGACCCACTACCCAACATTTCTTCCGTGTTGGCCTGACCACCTACAACCAAAAGTTATCGCATTGTCTTTGGGAACTGGCGAGGACTTATAGCCAGTAGAGATTAGACCTCTTGCCACAAACTCACATCCGTCGTTGAAATCAACCACAACACCCATCATTTCAGCTCTTTTCTACAACCATAGGTACCAATGTCATAGAACGCATCATTAGTAAAGGAAGACCAATGTAGCGAGAGGTTGTCTCTCATTCCCTATCAAGGATAGGTCCTAAGTTACACCTTGTTCCGATATACGGAATGAGACAGATTCTTGAACCTTAAGTAGAACTAAGTTTTAAGCGGGGTAGAACGTATTGAGCCTAATTTACTTAGAATTATCTAATACAACTGTTGGATCAGAATAGCATAGCGGAAGCGTGGTTAGCCCCTTCTCCACTGGCCTAGGGTCGAAACAGTTGATTTAGGTTATACGTAAGGTTAGGTCATTACGAAAGTCTCTTTAAGTACTCATTACCCTTAGCCAATTTCGAAGATGAAATTTTGTTTTAAGGGGGGTAGATTGTAACACTCCGAATTTTTGCCAACCTGGGATTAGATGTCCTTAGGCAATGGGCCAACCATAACACCTTAGTAACCTCTCAGAACCCAATTCCAAAGCCAAAGAAATCATGTAGAACCAAATTCTTTAGAATTTAACGAGAATTAGCCAGCGCTACACTAGATTACCTGTGAAATAAGCACCAACCACTTTAAATACGATCTGTAAGACCCAAAACCTCTTGCATCATTGACGCTACGTTACCCTAAAATCCGGGATCAAACTCTAAACCGGTTTATTCTCAGGAACCCTTTGAAACTTCGTATTTGATTTAGACCGCGCGTCGAAAGTTCGATATCTACAATCTTAGACCGTTATGACCGCTTGGTTGGACTTGACAATCGTTTCGAAAATCAAGCCCAACCGATGTTCTGAGGCTATTTCACTGAGCCTGGAGTGAAGAGAGTGAGAAAGAGTAAGGATTTAGAAATTTAAGTCAAAATCTGGCACGTGTCGTTGCGCGTTATTATTAAGCGTTCTGACCTTCAGAATTCAGAAAAATTTCACCCTCGGACCAGGAAAAATTTCTCTTTCATGTCATGAGACTTGTAGAATTGATGTAGGTACGATGACTGCTGAATTGAAACTGGACTGCCACTTGCGATCTGGAAACTCTACCGATCTGAAAACTTCGTGTGAGTAAGATCCAGTGACCATGAGCTTAAGTCCGAACGCGTTCGGCTTGGGGACCTCCCGAAACACTCTTTTGGATCAAAACAACCCTGATTTGGCTATAACCCAAGTATACTTTATTTCCAAGTCTATGTAGGTTCTGTTTTAGCCTATATGAGGGCTTTAAACCCTCTCACAACCCTCCTATCCGAATTTGCAACAAACCCTAGATAGAGAGAGAGAGAAAGTGAGAGAAAGTGAGAGACTTGTGGGAGAGATTTCCCTCCACTTGCACTAGCTTTCGCTCATATAGAAGCACCACATCCCAATCACTTTTTCCGTGATTTCCAACGCAATCTTATGTAAGAAAACCCTAAGCACTTACTGTTTTAGGGATTTCTTCGATTCATTATCGAAATAGCTTATGTATCTTGTGCATTAGGTCGCATTTACGCCGGTGACGAAGCGTATACATCCTATTCGAATTGATACGCGTCTAGGGAAAAAGGTGAGGATTTTAAACGCTTTGATTGACTGATTTCAAAGCTTTCAATGTCGTTTAATAGTAGATTATCGACGGCAACGCCGTTCGACATGTAGAACATGCTGTCCGTTTTCTGTTTCGTAAACATATGGAAAATATGAGATTTAGGGCATTTTAGTCATTTGTAGGAAATACTGTTTACATCCACATTTTGCTGAAATGTTTTCCATGGTTATTTATCATGTTAGGATATTAGGAATGCGTGCATGATCTGTTTGGCAAAGAGGTTCGCCCAAATGCGCACTTTGAGTCGACATACAGTATGTTGACTAAAGTGGGTAGACTGAGTGTATCTATAAATGTTTGTATTAGTATATATTGAGTAAATGGTGTTGTGAATTAGTTTTGAGATTCAATTCTTAATTAATATGCGGATGTATATGATTTCCATCATATTTTCCATATGAATTGATTTCCTTACATGTATGGAATACATGTGTTAGAGTGATTTGCTTACTTTGTATGTTATAACATGTGTTAACATGCTTGTTTTATTGTATTTCATTTCTATTACTCTCATATGATTATTGATGTGGATTTACAAATGCTTGGGGCTATGACCTAGTCCAGATAGTCGGTAATGGATTGAATTCATGGTTGGCTTCTATTTGGCACGAAGGACGCGTCGATGAACGCGAGTCGTGTTTTGGGCAAGCGGCAGTAGTTAGGCCACGCGAAATGTTTTATGCGCTTCATGTCGTTTAGCTTGAGATGTGATCGTACTAGTCGAGCCCACCAAGTAACCCGACTGGCCATTGTATGTTCATCATGTATGAGTCATAACTGCTTGAACCTAGGGTACTGAACTTACCATTGAAAACCCTGTCAACCCCGAGCTGTCGGCCTATGCTGGGGCCACAAACCTCCCCGTAGTGACCAGTGAGCACATTTGACTCGTGAGCCGATTGTGGTGGTATGGGACACTACATTCCAGCTGTCGGCCTACTCTGATTGGTGACGAGCCCTTTGTAGTGACCGCGAGCGTATTCTGAGTCTACGGGAGGCGACAACCCTTCCGTAGCGACGAGAGTACATTAGGCCTGTATTGATAAGGTGATGGGGAAGTGATGTAACGAGTGCGAGCAACAGCCCTTGCAGTGACCTACAAATATAACATCGTATGAGATTACTAGGAGTGACGACCCTAGATAGGATCTGTGTTGGGATTGATATAAGGAAGGTACCTTAGTTTCCCAATCCTGATGTATGAAAATGACTAATAACAACCCGGTAATCATTATTCATATCGCACTGCATGTGCCTGGAAGATGTGGAGCACTGCGGGAAGAAAGCATGCCGCGGACGCAGATGGTGTCGCATGAGGGAGTATGTCGGTGAGGGCATCCATCATGTCATTTCACGCTTGCATTACAACAGTACCTAGGGATAGTTGATTATTTGTTTTACTATTAACGCGTGATTGATTTGATAACATGCTAATCTTTGCTCTATTATTCCACTGAGTTGATCACTCACTCCCACATTATGGGATGGTGTTTGCAACACCACTAGACCCTGTTTTAGATGCAGGTGGTGAGGCGATTCATGACGCAGAGCCGGATTACTACGAGGATCAGGATGAGTTCTTATATATGCAGTTCTCCAACGGTTTTGCGTAGGTGGCCTGGATCGGCGGGACATGCTAGTGGACTATCACTTGACATTTATTTCTTGCTTTATGACATGTATATGAGACTCAGTGATGTATTCATACTTTGGAGACAGTTTGAGATTATTTTATTTTCGTATAGTGATATATATATTTTTCAGTCTTCCGCTTGCATTTTATCACTGGATCTGGAGTATGAATTGCAGTTTTGGTATAATCTTACTCATGTGAATGCTTTAACTTAGACAACATTGAATCATAATCATATTTGTTGCATAAGTGATGGTCTGGAACTCGGGAGTCGGGTTTCTACACGACCCCCGATTTTCAGGGTGTTACAATCACATTGCTCCATATGGTATTGTCCCTCTCCTTGAATCTGTTGGCTGGACTAACATTTTTCTTTGGGGTGGGCCTGCATACCAGTCTATTGCACAATCAATGGTTGCATGTATCTCCGAATTCTCCCTTGACAACTTGACTTTTTCAATTGATACTAGAGAAGGGAAATTTGAAGTAGACCATCATTTGATATCAGGTATTATGGATATACCTGTTAGATGAAGGTATGCCGATTCATACTCTATACGACAAACCATCTGAATCGGAAAAATACATGTTAACAAGAGACTTATGTAAAATTGATGCACAATGGACACACAAAGGGAATGCGCTCTTTTCAAAGTATCTGTTACCTAGAAACAGAGTGTTACATCCTTTTTTCATTTCAAATGTGTATCCTCGGTCCGGTAATAAAATTGAGTTGACTTCCTTCATGGTTCGTGTGTTGCATTCTATTGCTTCTGGTACTATAGTCTACCTTCCTTCTTTGATCTGTCATTTTATTATACAGTTTCGTCTCCATCCGGGTCATAGTGATATTCTGTTTGGTTATCTTATGACTATTCTAGCCACTCACATGCTTGTCAATAAACCTATTAATGAGGCACCAATTCATCATCTTATTTTCAACAATTTCAATCTTAATAAGATGAAGTTGGATTTGCTTCCTGGCCAAGTTAATGAAGGTGGTGTTGGTGGTGATAGTGGTGAAGCCGAAAATGAAGGGGAAGCTGGCGATCTTCCTCAACAGGATGTTAATATGGATGAGATATTTGATGAGATAGAATCTGATTCACCAAATGATCCAGATTATGATCCATCTAGTTATGATGCACGCCTTCGTGCATTGGAGGAGAAGGTTGATAACATGAGTATAGCCCATGATATGTAATTTAAGTACATGAAAAAATATCTTCGTCACATCAATAGAGGCTTACACCAGATTGATCCGACTATCCCTGCTCCTTCCTCTGGATCTGATTAGGCGAATTATCTTCTGGATAGTATAACATTATCTTTTATATTGTATTGTCTTTTGGATATTGTATTGTGGATTGATAATGACTTGATGTTTCTGGTTTATATTTTGAAATAGGCTATGTCCTTTCATTTTTCTTTCTCATTATCTGCTTATTATTACTCTATGTTGTTGTTCTTTTTCCTATTGTGACTTTCCCTTGTCATTTTGTGACAAAAAGGGGGAGAAGTAAGGTAAAAGGGAGTAGTATGGAAAGAGAGAGTAATTTGTTTGGATTGATTGATTGAGAAGGATATATGGATTGAGAATATGGAGTCTTGATGTTTACATGTTGATATGAGCAGTACTTGTATTACTCAGGGGGAGTAGAGTAATTTGTGATTTTATGGCTCATGTTTTCTTATTATCTTTTATGCTATGTGTTTTGTCACAAATTTGACAAAGGGGGAGATTGTAAGTTCTATGATTTCATATTCCTTTGGTTGTCAAATTTTTTGGTGCCAAAACCTATATCTATGTCTTGTATATCTTGTGTTTCATGTTTGAGACTAGTAAAAGACTTTGTCAAGTCAAGATCAAGCTCAAGAAGGCCTATAACAAGATTCATAAATTCTCAAGCTTCTCTTAAGGGTCATCTGAGTGTACAGACTATCAATGTCCATCTCACTTTTAAAGGTTTGTTTGACCTTAGATTGACCTTAGATAGGCTTTTCTGTAGGTCATTCTGGATACATAATTCATATATTTTAATATGCTTGTTCGGGCTATTCTAAGACCAGTCCTAGGGACTTCAAGACCAGTCTTAGCTCTGCTACGATTAGTCTTAAGTTTTTCAGGACCAGTCCTAGGTTGTTGAAGATTTTTGGATCTTTCTGGTTGTCCTACGACCAGTCCTGGATATCCTACGACCAGTCCTGTGAGTTGTACGACTCGTCCTTCGACCAGTCTTAGCCCTACGACTCAAACTCCAACAACTAAATTGGGGGTCCTACGACCGGTCGTAGGTGATCCACGACCAGTCGTAGGTGGCTCATGACCGGTCGTAGGCTACCCAGGACCGGTCATGGAACAGCAAATCCTTATCCCGTAGAAATTTTTGAAAATCTTTGAAGCTACGATAAGTCATAGGATCCTTTACCAGTCGTAGATGGGATTTTTTTAGGCTATAAATAGAGCACGAACTTCAGAGTTTTAACAATTCAATTCAACTCTATTCAAGCATTCTTTAGGCTATACTCCGAGATAAGTTTATGTTTGTTTTAAGCTACTTTGTGCTTATTTAATATTCCTTTTGCTAGCTTATTTTTTATTTGATTTTGATCTACATTTCAATCTCATTAGAAAAGGAAAATTTCTGATATTCCTTCTTCTTGGATTCAAAATAAAATAGAACTAGCCCTTTTGATTTAAATCAATTAGACTTAGAACCATTCTTAAAGTGAGTATTGGACTTTAAACGTTGAATCGAACTTCTACTCCGATTGGTTCTACCAGGCTACTTCAAAAGGAGATTCAGGTATTTTACATTTGTGTAATTTACTTTCTTTGGTTTTGTTTGAGATTTGCCAGAAAAATCTCATTGTATTGGTTATCTGCGGAGAGCCAGAAAGCTCAGATTGTGTGGATTTTTGGATTGTGTAAGCCCGAGATCAAAGACACAATTGTGAAGGTTATAGGTGAACCTGTGAAACCTATTTTGATAGTGCATGCTAATATCCCCTGTGTGAGGATATTAGGAGTGGAGTAGCATTTTGTGTGGTTGTTGGATAACAGTTGGTGTACACACAGGCGAACCACTATATATCATTGTGTTGTGGATGTGTTTTATTCTTTCATTCCTTTATTCATTCAGTTTTGTGGATTGTATTCGTGGATGAATGTTGTAATCTTTTTATTCCAAGCTAGTGTGGGAAATGTTGTAATAACTTAGGATTTATTTCTGCAAGTTATTTTGATTTCCATGCTTTTTATTCCTCATTGATTTGTGATACAAAGGACATTTTAGAAATAAGGTTGTCCTACCTTAAACCTTTGGTTTTTGGTGTAAGGTTATCCTTAGAACTGATAAAGTATCATTCTCTTTATTTTAGGCTATTGAGATTACTTTCAATTCTGCATTGTGCTTTATTTCTTATATTCTTCCGCTGTTTTTAGTTTTATTTGGCATTGCCCTATTCACCCCCCTCTAGGGCATATAGCTAGGCCCTTTCAGATGGGTGTACTTGTTGTATGAGAAAGTTGACTTTAGACAGGGGTGGTTGTACTTGGGGATGGCTGCTTGTACTTGACTTAATTTGAGTGATTGATGTGACGTTTCATAGAGATTCTCTCGAAATTGCAATGGACCCCACCTTTTGGCATTGTGTCCAAGTGTTCTTCAAGTGGGGCCCACCTGAAATATTGTATCTACATCGTCCTTTAGTGGTGGCCCACTTCAGCAGGGCCCACCACAATGCAATGAGAAGACTGAACGTCCAGCGTCCCATCCCCGCTTGTAAAAAAAAAAAAAAAAAAAAAGGGAAAGAGGAAAAAGGTACTTTTGGGGTGGCCCACTTGTTTAGGCTCCACCTTGATGTATATATTCAATCCAAGTCGTCCATCCTTTTTCTCAGATTCATTTGGGCGTTGAGCCAAAAGATGGGTCTGATCTGATAAGCAAGCAGGCCATACCGTAGTAAATAGTGGTTTTACCATTAAAAATCCATATTTATTCTTCCATTGGTCAAAAACATATTGCACATTGGTCTCATTGGATCGATCAGGGGCCATAGAATCCAATGATCGGATCAGATTTTTCAGATATGGTCCCCACCTACCAAAAATCACGACGTGCATGAATAAAAAATATATATATAAGAGTCAACAGCCCTTACTGCTGCTGTGTCAGGGCGCACGCAGGTAGCGCCTGCTTGCTGGCGGGCGGACGGGCGGCCAGGCCTCACGGCCCAGCTGTGGGCCCCCATCGTGATGCATTTTGATCGTCTGCATCGTCCGTTTGATGGGATCCCTCCTCAGATGGGTCCCCTCCAACAATGAGACAGATCCAAAACTCAGGTGGCCCACACCACGTGAAATAGTGTGAATTGAATTCTATCATTGAAAAGTCTTTGGGGCCCACAGAAGTATTAGATCAAGCTGAAATTTATGTTTTCCCTTCATCCAGGTCCGAGTGACCTTATGAACGGCTCTGATGGCATTTATGCATCATGGTGGGCCACATCTGTGGAACCCACAGTAATGTATACATTTTATTCACACCGTCCACAGGCCGTGGACGGTGAATCTCACCACGTCATTACGTTTCACCTCCACCGTCTAGCGAACGGTGGAGCCTAGTGTATCTGTTCTTTGCACACTGTGACAGTGGGGCCCACCTTGATGGACATGAACCCACACCGTCCAAAGCATGGACGGTGGTACCACCTGATACATGTGTTGTATCCTAACCGTCCATCCATTTTGTGAGCTAAGGCATGAGCTAATCCCTAGCTCATGTGGACCACCCCCCCCCCCCACCATGATGCATGTGTTACATGTAATCTATCCATTTATTTTCTTTTTATTTCATTTTATGATTGGGCTAAAAAAAAATGATGAGCCAGATCTATAGTTCAAGTGGGCCCACTTTAGTATGTGTATAGGGCCCATGTTGATCCATTTATAGGTATCCATTGGGGCCCCCTTTGACGTGGATCTTAGGCCCATGCAATGGGGCCATCTGGTGTATTATGAGGCCCATGGGATTGGACCCATTGATGTATTTTTTTAAAGCCCATGAAAGTATGCCCATTTGATTATATAAGGCCTATGGGTTAGGCCCATTTGATATATATAAGGCCTAGGGGTTTAGGCCCATTTGACTCATATAAGGCCTATGGGTTGAGGCCCATTTGATGTACATGTGGGGGGCCCAATTAGGGTGGCCAATTTGTTACATATTAGACTGATGAGGCTAGGCCCAATTGATGCAATCCAAGGCCCACGGGTTTTGACCCATTGCAATGCACTTAAGACCCATTGGTGTGGCCCATTGATGTGACCCATTGATGAATAAAAGGCCCATATGATAGAGCCCATTTGATGTATTTAAGGTCTAATGGGATGTACCTAAAGTCCATTGCAATGTATGAGCCCAACATGGATTATGTAACGATATTTACGACGATCGTGCCTTGGGGGCATGTTGGTTTGACGTCCACATTACGAGTGTAATGTTGGTTGGATGTCCACATTACGACTCTCCTTAGGGCCCATTACTGGGCCGTACTTATTGTGTATAGGCCGTCCAGGTCCATCTGCATTGTAAGAATGGATCATCACTCATTTACATGTTTAGTGTAGTTTCATGACTCATGATCATACGCATCATATGCATGCTTGATATGAGGATTGACTGATCATAGTATATGCCTTCGGGTAGGTTGTTTATGGGTCCTGGTTAGGTAGTGTTACCCTACATCAGCGCACGATATGCACAGGATTTGTTGCAGAATGGATAGCGTGAATCATGCATTTCGCATTTGTGTGACATGGGTATTGTACGCCCTAGCGACATCAGGGTCGTAGCCTTCACAGACGCATCGTAGTTGGCAGGATTGGATACCGAAAATCTTATTCTACATGGGATGCTATTGATATCCCTGGGTGAAAGTCCCTAAACCCTCATGGTACCAAGAGGTTGCTCCAACGTCTAAACCGAGTGGGTAGATGAGCGCTGAGTGCCGAATACCAGTTGGCTGTGCTCTCCACTATGTCGTGGTCGGTTGGAAGGGGGTGTGGCCTTACCTGCCTGAGTGTAGGGGGCATTCCTAGGCTGAGTTTGACCAGCTCGAGGAATGGGTCCGCTATCGATGAGTCACGCCCGATATTGACAGACGAATAGTGAGGTCTCTTCCACTTACCTTATTGCGCGCGATGTGGCGACAATCTGGTTTAGAGTGTACTAGACCCCGATGATATCCCATATTTTGAGCTGTATTGATGTATGGACATAGATGAGGATCTGTATGCTTGAGTTACATTGCACATCGCATGGCCTTGGGGTGGCCGATACCATTCATGTCTTGCATCGCGTAAGCCTTGGTACGGCTCATGATATTATGGTTCCATCTGCATATTCCATATTACTCTGACATTGTATGTTCATATTACTACCTTGCGCACACACTTTCACCACCCTCTAAGCTTTCTATAAGCTTATGTATGACTGTTGCGTGCAAGTGACGTTGGTTCGCAGCAGCGCTGAGGCGAGAGCACGTTGGAGAGCGTTTTAGAGTTTTGTTCTTTACCATTGTATTTCCCTTTATGCTCATTGTACTTGTAAAGTTTTTTATCATAGTGGAAATGTAATGGAGTACTTGGTTGTTGTTTGTGGGTTATGTCTTTGGTTATGTTTATTACGAATCAAACTGACATTGAAAATCCTCCTTATAGCATCCCAGGATTGGAACCTGGCGAATGGGAGCTAGGAGCCGAGATTAGGGTTCTATGGAGGCTGTCGACGCCGGATTCGGCAATCGGGAATTTTGTGAGCCCAGTTTTTGAATTTGGGGCATGACAGAAGTTGGTATCAGAGCATAACTTGAAAATAACCGAGAACAACATTACATGTCTGCTCTGAGTGAAGAATGGCTAAGTCTCAAAGTTTGGATAGCTTCGCGACCTTCCAATACAAACAGTTAACGTGTGCACCTTCGAGAGTTTTGAAGTTGATAAGCGCCTTCGCTCTTTCATGTAGGACATAGCGCCTGGGAGAGTTACCCGATTGACTCCCGCACCACCACCTGAGGATTCTGCTTCACCATCTGAGGCTCCAGCTTTACCACCTACGTCTCCCGTTCCACCCTCAGAGATCCCTGCTTCCTTCTCTGAGGATGACATTCCTCCACCTGAGGCCGATGCGGAGCCGACCATGACTGTGAGTGCCTCTCAATTACAGCAGATGTTACAGTCTGTGACAGCCGCACTCCAGGGACAAGGCAGACGCCCAATTGTTTCACCAGCTCAGGCAGAGCAGGAGAGCGCGAGCGCCTTACTTCGTGAGTTCAGACGGCTTGATCCCTCACGTTTCCAGGGCGAGCCAGATCTGACTGCAGCAGAGAGATGGCGCTCCGATGTGGAGAAGATTTTTGATACCATGTCATGCACGACCGAGCAGCGCGTCCGGTTAGCAGTATTTCTCTTCAAGGGTGAGGCCAAGCATTGGTGGACCTCTATTACCCGTGTTGCCTGACCTGAGTATATCTGGACATGAGAGGACTTTGTTGATCTATTCTAGGAGCAGTATTTCCCCGACCATATCCGCCGTCAGCGAGCTTTAAAGTTCGAGACTCTGGTGCAGGGAGACATGACTGTGGCATAGTACGCGGCTAATTTCGTAGCACTCTCGAGATTTGCACCGTATACGGTTAATGACGAGGGGCGGAAGGCCCACCGTTTTGAGCACGGTTTACGTTACGGCCTTTGAGGTCGTGTTATTGGGTATGAGCTCCCTACTTTCCAGGCAGTCGTGCGGAGAGCTCAGATTTATGAGACTGAGTGGGCCGGTTCTCAGTCTGATCGTGGTCAGAGGAGAGATCGGAAGAGGCAGGCTTCTTCCAGTGATTCCCAGCAGCGTCGACCACAGCAGCAGAGGCGCACAGGTCACCCAGCCTTCCGAGCACCATCAGCACCAGCAGCACCTCCACCACCACCTCAGAGACAGTTCACCGACACTTGCTTTAGGTGCGGTGCAACGGGACACCGTTCATGGGAGTGTCCCCGCCCCCAGCAGCAGCAGAGAGGTCCATAGTAGCAGAGACCTCCATCGCAGCTGCAGAGACCCCCACAGCAGCAGCGACAGCAGCCTCCACCATCGAGGCCACCTCAGCAACAGCATTAGCATCATCACCAGCCTCAGAGGCCACAGCAGCAGAGGCAGCAGTTTCGACCGCCTCAGCGACCCCAGCAGCAGCAACAACACGTTCAGAGGGGACAGGCACCTCCCCAGCCAGCTCAGGCTAGATTCTATGCGGCTCAACAGGATCCGCAGTCATCTGGAGGAGTCGTTGAGGGTATACTTCCAGTTTCTGCATGCATTGCAAGAGTGTTGTTTGATTTCGGTGCATCGCACTCTTTTGTGGCCGAGAGTTTCTGTCGATCGGCTGGTTTACCGTTGGAGTCTGCTGGTGAGAGCCTATCAGTATCGACTCCCTTGGGGAGAACTGCAGTGTTAGGATGATTTTATTCGTCATGCCCCGTTCTAGTTGGGGATACCTTTCTGCCCGCTGATTTGTTTATTTTACCGATGTCCGAGTTCGACATCATCCTGGGCATGGATTGGCTCGCTGAGTATTACGCCATTTTGGACTGTGCCGCGAGGACCGTCACGTTCTGTATACCCGGCGTGCCACAGTTTCAGTTCGTTGCAGAGGCCAGAGGGGAGCGGTTGTCATGTTTGATGTCATGCGCCATAGAGGAGCCTGTTGCCGCCTGCATCGACCACTTGCCCATCGTATGCGATTTTCTTGATGTGTTCCAGGAGATTCCGGGATTACCGCCTCGTCGACTCACCGAATTTCAGATTGATCTCGTGCCCGGTACCGTGCCTATTTCAAAGGCCCCGTATCGTATGGCACAGTTAGAGTTACGGGAACTGCAGAAGCAGTTGGATGAGTTACGTGAGTTGGGTTTTATCCGTCCGAGCAGTTCTCCGTGGGGAGCACCGATACTCTTCGTGGAGAAGAAGGATGGTTCGTTGAGGCTCTACGTTGACTACCACGAGCTCAACAAAGTCACGATCAAGAACAAGTACCCGTTCCCTAGGATTAATGATTTGTTTGACCAGCTGCAGGGTGCACAGTTCTTTTCAAAGATTGACCTGCATTCCGGTTATCATCACATTCGGGTCCGAGATAAGGACATTCCGAATACAGCATTCAGGACGCGTTACGGTCATTTTGAGTTTCAGGTCATGTCCTTCGGACTGACCAATGCACCTGTGGTCTTCATGCAACTGATGAACGAGGTCTTCCGCCCATATCTGGATCAGTTTGTTGTAGTCTTCATCGACGACATTCTGATCTACTCGAGGACCCGTGAGGAGCATGAGCAGCACTTGGAGATTACTTTACAGACCCTCCGCGCACACCAGCTGTATGCGAAGCTGGAGAAGTGTGAGTTCTGGCAGGAGGAGGTGAAGTTCCTCGGTCACGTGGTGACGAGGGAGGGTGTCGCAGTGGATCCCTTGAAGGTCGAGGCAGTGCGTCAGTGGAGCCAGCCCATGACTGCGACAAAGATCCGTAGTTTTCTTGGCTTTGTGGGCTATTACCGACGTTTCATTGAGAGTTTTTCTCGTATTGCAGCCCCGCTGACCAGGTTGACTCGGAAGGGCGCAGAGTTTATTTGGAGTGACGCCTGCGAGCGAGCATTTATGGAGTTGAAGGACCATCTGACGTCCGCTCCTGTCCTCACTCTTCCCTTTGGGAGTGACGACTTTATTATATTCACTAATGCCTTGCATATCGGTTTGGGTGCTGTCCTGATGTAGCACGAGAGACCAGTGGCCTTTATGTCTCGTCAGCTCAAGGTCTATGAGCTGAACTACCCTACACATAACTTAGAGCTGGTTGCAGTTGTCTTCGCACTGAAGGTGTGGAGGCACTATCTTTACGGGGTTAGATTCGAGCTCTTCTCTGATCACAAGAGCTTGAAGTACCTCTTCTCGCAGTCTGAGTTAAATATGAGACAGAGGCGCTGGATGGAGTTCTTGAAAGACTATGATTTTAACCTCAAGTACCACCCGGGCAAGGCGAACGTGGTGGCAGATGCCCTCTGCCATCAGTCACGAGGCCTAGTGGTGCATATGATGATCTAGGAGTGGCGGATGCTTGAGGATATTGCAGCGTATGACTTTGAGTTCGGCTTGCAGTCTTCCATTGTACAGTTATCGAGCTTGTCGATTCAACCCTCTCTTGTCGCTAGGGTGATCGAGGCTCAGCAGGCTGATGAGTCGTTGTAGAGTTATATGGCTGAGGCGACATCTAAGGGTTAGAAAAATTGGCAGATTGGTGCAGACGGTGGACTTCGCTTCAGAGGCCGATTATGTGTCCCGGATATTCCAGAGTTACGCAGAGATCTTATGACAGAGGCACATCGATCGAGATTTTCTATCCACCCGGGCTCGACGAAGATGTATCATGACATGAGGCGACAGTATTTTTGGGCGGGGATGAAGCGCCAGATCGCCAGTTTTGTGGCCGAGTGTGACACATGCCAGCGTGTCAAGGCCGATCATCAGAGACCTCCTGGTCTTTTGCAGCCATTGAGCGTCCCGATATGGAAGTGGGAGCACGTGTCGACTGATTTCATTATGGGTTTACCGAGGACTCAGTGCGGTCATGATGCCATTTGGGTTATTGTGGATCGTCTGACGAAGTCGGCACATTTTCTTGCGATGAGTGCGACTTGGTCTATAGACCGACTGGCAAGATTATTCATCGAGGAGATCGTGAGACTGCATGGCGTTCCGGTCTCGATCGTTTCTGACCGAAACTCGAGGTTCACGTCTCAGTTTTGGGGGAGCTTCCAGCGTGTGATGGGGACTGATTTGCAGCTCAGCACCGCGTACCATCTGCAGACCGATGGCCAGACCGAGACGGTCAATCAGATACTTAAGGATATGCTTCGGGCCTACACAATTGACTTCGGGGGTAGCTGGGATGAGCATCTGCGATTGGCTGAGTTCGCATACAATAACAGCTATCAGGCGACCATCGGCATGACTCCTTTTGAGGCACTATATGGCAGACCATGCAGATCACCGAGTTGTTGGACCGAGGTTGGAGAGCGTCGTCTCCTAGGTCCCGAGCTTGTGCAGGAGACTTCAGAGGCTATTGACATCATCAAACAGAGGATGCGCACAGCTCAGAGTCGACAGAAGAGTTCTGTCAATCGTCGGCGTCGTCCCTTTGAGTTTGATGTAGGGGACCATGTGTATCTCAAGGTCTCGCCCATGAAGGGCGTAGTTCGATTTGGAGTGAAGGGCAAGCTTGCCCCTAGATTCATAGGACCTTTTGAGATCACTGGGCGCGTTGGCGCCGTGGCCTATCGGCTTGCCTTGCCATCACAGTTGTCTGGCGTCCACGACGTTTTCCACGTCTTCATGTTGAGGAAGTGTGGGTTAGACATAGTTCCCGTCATTAATTGGCAGCCGCTAGAGGTTTGTGAGGACGCTTCTTACATGAGCAGCCAATCCGTATCCTTGATCGGAAGGAGCAGGTCCTCAGAACCAAGGTCATTCCATTGGTGAAGGTGCAGTGGGGTCACCATTCTGTAGAGGAGGCTTCGTGGGAGCGTGAGGCTGAGATTCGAGAGCGTTATCCTCATCTCTTTGATGATTGATCATGTATTGTATTTTGTATGCTATCTCCGATTCTATATGATGATGTTATGTCACTTCTTTTCATGAGTAATGCTTAGTTGCGGTGCTTGTAAATTTCGAGGATGAAATTTTTATAAGGAGGGGAGAGCTGTAAGACCCGTATCTTGGTCCGTACCTTTCCGTGGACTTCCGCGGTCTTACCGGTCGAATTCCGGCAACCTTCGACCCTTAACCGATATCGACGTGCGACCCTGATTCATATACCGACAACCCGAGTCGACTTAACCCGAGACCAATACCATAGCGACCGCGCCGTCGTTGCGATTCCGATGCCGCGACTCGCGCGCCAAGGCGATACCCTGGTCAAGAGATGTGGGCTAACGTTCGGTGTGAGAAAACGCCACACGTTGCAAAATCCAAGGGAATCTCTACGATGTGTCACATCAATCACATTAATCCCATCAATCAATCAATCCATCAAGCCATCACATGTCAAGTACACATCACTTTATTCCATTTTCCCAAGCAACCACAATAGTCTCCCAAAACCATACCTCTCTTATACAAAAAGCCACAAAAGTCTTCACCACTGATACCTTTCTTACACAAAAGCATCAAAAGTTAATACTTTCTTACACAACCATCATTCATCCATCCATCCATCTCTCTCTACATCACTCTCTCTCTTTCTCATTTTCTCATCTCAATCCCAAGCAACAAAGAGCCCATACGTATGGAATTTTCTAAAAATCCCTAAACTCCAAGTGGCCCACCTTCCTACCCTATCATCTCCCATCTCAACCCTCCATTCTTCATCTCATCCATTGAAGTTGAAGCTAAGATGCCAAGGAGCCCCTAGGAGCAAGAAGATCGGACAGTGGGTGTTAGATCATACTAGTTTTTCCTATTTTTGAGATGGGCCAAGTGAGGCCAACCGATCAATGGTTTGGATCTCACTTGGGACCCTAAGTTGTGGCCGATGGACCACTTGGATCATCATGATCATTCCATGATGGGGCCATTCTCCATGGACCCCATCATGATATTTATTTCATTTAGGAAGGTCATCTAGACCATCCATATTGGTGGGGAAAGGATCCCCACCGTTGATTTTAAGTTTCGATGGTCCCTTATGCTAAATGATCCACTTGTTGTATGATTTATTGCAAGGGAGGGCCCATAGTGTCGGGGTCCCTCCATCATAAGGCATGTCCCACTCTCCATGTCTCTCTCTCTTTGATTTATTTTATTTTATTTTATTTTATTTTATTTTATTTCTATGCAATGGGATTGTGTGGCCCACTTCAATGGACCCCACCTTTTGGCATTGTGTCCAAGTGTTCTTCAAGTGGGGCCCACCTGAAATATTGTATCTACATCGTCCTTTAGTGGTGGCCCACTTCAGCAGGGCCCACCACAATGCAATGAGAAGACTGAATGTCCAGCGTCTGGGACGCTGAACGTCCTCGCTTGTAAAAAAAAAAAAAAAAGGGAAAGAGGAAAAAGGTACTTTTGGGGTGGCCCACTTGTTTAGGCTCCACCTTGATGTATATATTCAATCCAAGTCGTCCATCCTTTTTCTCAGATTCATTTGGGCGTTGAGCCAAAAGATGGGTCTAATCTAATAAGCAAGCGGGCCATACTGTAGTAAATAGTGGTTTTACCATTAAAAATCCATATTTATTCTTCCATTGGTCAAAAACATATTGCACATCGGTCTCATTGGATCGATCAGGGGCCATAGAATCCAATGATCGGATCAGATTTTTCAGATATGGTCCCCACCTACCAAAAATCACGACGTGCATGAATAAAAAAAATATATATAAGAGGCAGCAGCCCTTGCTGCTGCTGTGTCAGGGCGCACGCAGGCAGTGCCTACGTACTGGCGGGCGGACGGGCGGCCAGGCCTCACGACCCAGCTGTAGGCCCCCATCGTGATGCATTTTGATCGTCTGCACTGTCCGTTTGATGGGACCCCTCCTTAGGTGGGTCCCCTCCAAAAATGAGACAGATCCAAAACTCAGGTGGCCCACACCACGTGAAACAGTGTGAATTGAATTCTACCATTGAAAAGTCTTTGGGGCCCACATAAGTATTGGATCAAGCTGAAATTTATGTTTTCCCTTCATCCAGGTCTGAGTGACCTTATGAACGGCTCTGATGGCATTTATGCATCATGGTGGGCCACATCTGTGGAACCCACAGTAATGTATACATTTTATTCACACCGTCCACAGGCCTTGCATGCAGGTGACGTTGGGTTGGCCGATACCATTCATGTCTTGCATCGCATAAGCCTTGGTACGGCTCATGATATTATGGTTCCATCTGCATATTCCGCATTACTCTGACATTGTATGTTCATATTACTACCTCGCGCACACACTTTCACCACCCTCTAAGCTTTATATAAGCTTATGCACGACTGTTGCGTGCAGGTGACGTTGGTTCGCAGCAGTGCTGAGGCGGGAGCACGTTGCAGAGCGTTTTGGAGTTTTATTCTTTACCATTGTATTTCCCTTTATGCTCATTGTACTTGTAAAGTTTTTTATCATAGTGAAAATGTAATGGAGTACTTGGTTGTTGTTTGTGGGTTATGCCTTTGGTTATACTTGTTACGAATCAAACTGACATTGAAAATCCTCCTCGTAGCATCCCAGGATCGGAACCTGGCGAATGGGAGCTAGGAGTCGAGATTGGGGTTCTACGGAGGCTGTCGGCGGCGGATTCGACGATCGGGAATTTTGTGAGCCCGATTTCTGAGTTTGGGGCGTGACAGAATCCGGTGCCGACAGCCTCCGTAGTGCCCCATTCTCGGCTCCTGACAATCATATGCCAGATTCTGATCCTGGGATCCTATAAAGAGGATTTACAGAATGAATTTTTTTTTGTAATGGAGCATAACCACAAGCATAACCAAGTCATAAAACAATATCACCACGTATCTACTACATCAAAAAAACTTTAAATACAATGCGGAAAGGGAAATACAAGATGATCAAAAAGCTCCAAAATGGCCTGATACGCGCTCCTGCCTCAACGATGCTGCTGTCCAACGACACCTGCACGCAGCGGTCGTGCATAAGCTTACAAAATCTTAGAGCGTGGTGTAAGTGTGTGCGTAAGGCAAGTGCCATGTATACAGTATTAAAGTAATGCGAAAACATGCGGGTAAGTCCATGAAAGCTATCAGCTGTACCAAAGCTATATGATGCAAGGCATGAATGCTATCGGCCATACCAAGGCCATGCGATGCGAGACATGAATACCATCAGCCACACCGATGCAATACGAGGCCTACATAGCCGAATGTCATATGAAAAATGTAATCCAAGCAAGTTGGTACTCATCAAGTACACATATTAGTATAGTTCCTCTCTAGATATCACCGGGATCTAATACACTTCATAGTGACTACCACCTCCCTAGCTGCACAGTCAAGCAAGTGGAATAGACCTCACTATCCGCCTGACCAGTAGTCTGTCAATACCTACTTGGCTCGTCGATAGTGGACTCATTTAGGAGCTGGTCAAACTCAGCCTAGCTTATAGCCCCCTCACTCAGGCGGATAAGGCCACACCCCCTTCCAACTGACCATGACACAGTGGGAGATGCTGCCTATTGGTATTCAGCACTCAGGCGCTCGTGTATCCACTCGGTCTAGACGTTGGAGCAACTCCTAGTACCAAAAAGGTTTTGAGACTTTCGCCCAAGGAAATCCTAAGTGCCCACAGTGCTAGAACAAAGTATTTTCGGTATCCAATACGGCCATCCACGATGTACTTGTGTCACGCCCCGAACTCGAAAACCGGGCTCACAAAATTCTCGATCGCCGAATCCAGTGCCGACAGCCTCCATAGTACCCCATTCTCGGCTCCTGGCACTCATACACCAAGTTTCGATCCTAGGATCCTACAAGGAGGATTTCTAATCATCAATTTAATTCGTAATGAGCATAACCATAAGCATAACCCACAAACAATAACCACAAGAACACCATCACAAAATCCACTATGATCAAAAACTTTGAGTACAAGGTGTATAAAGGGAAATACAAGATAGTGCTAATAACAAAACTCCAAAATCTCGACTGCACGCTCCTGCTGCTACTACGCTACGGTTGCGTCCTGGAGTCACCTACACGCATCAATCGTGCATAAGCTTATAGAAAGCTTAGAGGGTGGTGTAAGTGTGTGCGCAATATGAGCATGCTCAGAATGTAAGGTCAGAGTAATGCGGAAACATGATGATGGGTATAAGAATGCAATCAGCCGTACCAAGGCTATGCGGTGCAGAATATAAATGATATCAGCCATATCAAGGCCATGTGATGCGAGATGCAGTTCAAGCGTGCCAAATCCATATACAGCTCATTAATAACAATATAGTTCTCATTTTGAATAATCACCGGGGTTTAGTACACTCCAATGGCACTGCTGCTCTCCTAGCCACACAATCCAAGTAAGCATAAGAAATCTCACTATCTGCCTAGCTAATAGTCTGTCAATACCTATCCGGCATGTCAATAGCGGACCCATTCACAAGCTGGTCAAACTCAGCCTAGTATTGCCCCTACCCAAGTCGAGTAAGGCCACACCCCTTTCCAACCGACCACGACACAATGGGAGACGCGGCCTCCTGGTATTCGGCCATCATGCGCTCATATATCCACTTGGTCTCGACGTTGGAGTCATCCTCTGGTACCATCGGGTTTAGGGGTTTTCATCCAGGGACATCTATGACGCCCGTATATTAGAACCAAACATTTTCGGTATCCAATCCAGCCACCGACGATGTGTCTATGGAGGCTATGGCCCTGATGTCGCTAGGGCATACAATAACTACAATCACACAATACAAGTGCATGAGTCACACTACTAGTCATGCAACAGTCCTGTGTATATCATGCGCTCATGTGGGGCAACTCCGCCTATCAGGGAGCCCATAAACAGTTCGCCCGAAGGCATATGCTATGATCAGTCACTTCTCATATCAGTCATACATATGATGCGTATGATAATGAATCATGGATCTATACTAAACATGTATATAGAGATGGGCCCTGTGTATAACAGAGATGGGCCTAGACTGCCTACTTACTACAAGTATGGGCCTATCAGTGGGCCTTAGGGAGTGTTACAATGCAGACATTTAACCAACATTGTACCTACAATGTGGACGTCGAACCAACATTGTTCCCAAGGCATTACTCGTTATAAACATCATTATATACACCACAAAGGAATCACGCATTGCAATGGACCTAATTGCACCCCATTGGCTTTAAGTACATCAATTGGGCCGTATCATATGGGCCTTATATTCATCAAGTGGGCCGTATCATTAGACCGCACCAACGGGCCTTACGTACATTACAATGGGCCATAACCCATGGACCTTGTATATATCACATTAACCTTATAACATGGGTCTCAAATATAAAAGGTGGGCCTAATAACATGGGCCCCATATATATCAAAGTGGGCCTTAACAATGGGCCATAACTATATCAAATGGGCCCATTCACATGGGCCTTATATATATACCATGGAGGGCCTCAATGGATAGCCACAAGTAAATCAAGATGGGCCTTCTCAAATGGGCCTCATGAATAAATGAATCTTATCAAAAGATCAATTGGACTGCACTTCAAATACAGTGGTGGCAATGATTCCCACCAAAGATTGCTTCCAAGGCCCACTAAACATATATTTCTCTCATACCATAAAAGGATCTTCCAAAGGATTTGGACGGTTTAGATGCAACACATGCATCATGTTATGGGTCCACTTGATCTCTAGATCTAACTCATTCTTTAGGTCCTGCCGTAGAATGAGCTCCCAAAATGGGTGGACAAATTGGATGCAACACATGCATCATGGGGGGTCCATCATCCAAGTATGGATGGTGTGAACCAAACACATACATCAGGGTGTGGGTCCCACCCTCGTCAGTACACACTCTCCATGCAGCCACCTCCACCAGGGATCAGTGCCAAGACCTCAAGTGTTTGGAACGAGGTATCTCCACTCAGTCCGCTAGGGGGACTGGCGTGGACAGTGGGTCCGACGTGGGACCCACCATACGTTTGTTTTCCATCCAACCCGTTGACAAGGCCACACGGGCCCTGGGTGAATGGAAAAACAAATTTCATCTTGATTCAAAACTTTTTTTGACCTCAAAAAGGGTTTCAAGGGTAAACATTCAATCAACATTGTTTCTTATGGTGTGGGCCACCTGAGCGTCTGATGGAGCTGATATTTGGAGGGGAGGTCCATGCCCTAAGGGGCCACACGATGAACGGGGTGGATGATCCACATGCATCATGGTGGGGCCCATGGTTGGGGTCGTGGGTTCCTTCCCGTACGCCCGTCCGTCAGCGCGCAGGCACTGCTTGCGCCTCTGGCAGCAGCAGCATCTGCAGCTGCTTGTTTGTTTTTTTTTGAAATATAGATTTACTGCAGAATTTCATAGGTGGGGTCCACGTCGAAAGAATCCATCCCGTCCATTGGATTCTACGGCCCCTGATCGATCCAATGAGACCAATATGCGGCATGTTTTTGGCGTATAGAAATGTCGGGGTGGGTTTTGACGGTAAGGCCACTGTTTTGTTTACTACGGCCTGCCAGATTATTGGATTGGCCCCAAAATTTGACTCAACGCCTAAAATTAGGTGGAGAATGGGAAGGACGACGTGGATTAAACTGATACATCAAGATGGAGCCTACACAAGTGGCCCAACCAATAAGCTTGAAATCAAGCTGATATCTCTGTTTTCCGTTCACTGACGTCCAGCGTCCCAGACGCTGGACGGTTTTGGATATAACACATATTAAGGTGGGCCCCATGTGAACGTGGTCCACCCATAGAAACTTAATATTTGTGCTTGCCCATCATCTTTAATGTAGGGCCCACATGGCTTGGATGGCCATAGGGTCCACTAGATGGATGGTTTAAATGCCACATACACATCATGTGGGCCACAAAATAAACAAAGAAAGGGGAGAGAGAGAGATAGAGAGAGAGAGAGAGAAATCCGAGTGATGGAGGGACCCCGATATTATGGGCCCTCCCTTGCATGATCTACAACATACATTAAGTGGGTCCCATTTCATATGGGCCCACCAATCAAAGAAAGTAAACATCATGATGGGGTCCATGGAGAATGGCCCCATCATGGATTAATCTTAAAATCAAAGTAGGTCATCGGCCACATCAAGGGTCCAAAGTGAAATCCATACCATCGGTCGGTAGGCGTCACTTGGCCCATCATCAAAATAAGAAATCTACACCTATAGAAGCACCCATCGTCCGATATTCTTAGTCCGTTGAAAAGACAACCTCCTTGTGCTTCACTTTGATGGAGGGAGATGAAGATTCAAGGGCTAGGATGGAAGATTTTGGGATGGAAAGTGAGCCACACTACTCACTTCTCTTTTTCTCTCCTTGGAAAAATTGTGGACGTGTGAGGCTTATGGGTTGCTTGAGATTTTGATTTTGAGAAAGAGAGAGAATGTGATGGTTGATAGAAGTGATGAGTGATGGATGTGAAGTGTACTTGACATGTTTGGGTGTGTAAGAGAGAGGCTGAGAAAGAGTTGACTTGTGATGTTGCTTGACTTGTGGAGAAAGAAAGCATGGGTTGCTTTGTACTTGACATGAAGTGATTGATTTGATTGATGGGACATGTTGAAGAGATTCTCTTGGGATTGCAAATGCGTGGTGTTTCTTCGAAATAAAAGCCGACCAACATCTCCCGGTCAGGGTATCGGATCGGTGCGTAAGACGCGGCATCGGAACCATGGCGACGGTGTGGTCGCAATGATACAAGTCTCGGATTGATTCGAGTCAGGTATGCATGACTCGGTTTAGGATCGTGTGCAAACGTCGGATACGGGTCAAGGGTTGTCAAAATTCTACCGAAAGGATGGCGGAAGATAACGGAACAGTACGGTTTAGGATACGGGTCTTACAACCTGTGGAGCTACGACCTTGATGTCGCTAGGGCGTGCAGTGATCAAGTCATACATATGCGAGATGCATGAATCACACCGTCAATTCATGCAGCAATCCAGCGCGTACCGCGCGATCATGTGGGGCACTCTGTCTCATAACGAGTCCCAAAAATGGTCTGCCCAATGGCGATGCTATGGTCAGACACTACTCATATCAAGTATACATATGATGCGTATGGGCATGAGTCAGGGGGTTATACTAAGCATGTTATAAAGTGATGAATATCAACGAGTATGGGCCTATCAATGGGCCCTAAGGAGAGTTACAATGTAGACATTTAACCAACATTGTAATTACAATGTGGACGTCAAACCATCATTGTTCCCTAGGCTCGACTTGCCATAAATATCATCACATGAACCATGGAGGAATCACACATTGTAATGGACCTTAGGTACCACTTATTGGGCCTTAAATACAACAAATGGGCCATGTCATATGGGCCTTCTGGTTATCAAGCAAGTGGGCCACATTAATGGGCCTGATGTACATTGCAATGGGCTATAACCTGCTGGCCTTAGAGTACATCACAATGGGCCTTAACCCACGGCCTTGGAATACATCAAAATGGGCCTGATCCCATGAGCCTTATATATGTCAAATGGGCCTAATCCCATGGGCCTTATATATGTCAAATGGGCCTAATCCCATGGGCCTTATATATGTCAAGTGGGCTTAATCTCATGGGCCTTATATATGTCAAGTGGCCTATTCCCATGGGCCTTATATACACCAAGGTGGGCCTCAATGAATGGCCTTAAATAAATCAACATGGGCCCTGTACACATACCAAGGTGGGCCCACTTGAACCATAGATCTGACTTATTTTCAGCTCAAGCCATAATATGAGTTTACAAAATAAATGGATGATTTGGATGCAACACATTCATCATGGTGGGGTCCACATAAAGCCCCACCATCATACATATATACATATATACATATATAATATATGATATATATAATATATACAATATTATATATAATATAACATATATATATATATATATATATATATATATATATATATATATATATATATATATATATATATATATATATATATATATACACACACACACATATGTATATAAACACCCACACATGTGAATAGAGTGGATGGAACATATAAATCATGGTGGGTCCCACTGCCCAAATAGTGGACAGTGCGGATGAACACATACATCATAGTGGGCTCCACCATCCGCTAGACGGTGGGAATATAACACATACCTCACCGTGGGCTCCACCGTTCGCCTGGACGGTGGGAGTACAACACATACATCATTGTGGGCTCCCCATGTGGGGCCCACTATAATGCTTACATGCCATCCAACCCGTTGATAAGGTCAGGCAGACCTGGATGAAGAGAAAATACAAATTTCAGCTTGATCCAAAACTTCTGTGGGCCTAAAAAAGATTTCAATGGTAGAGTTCAATCACTGTTGTTTCTTGTGGTGTGGGCCACCTGAGATCTAGATCAAGCCGATTTTTGGATGGGGCCTACTTAAGGTAGGGACCCACCATATGAACAACTTAGATGGCAAATAAGCATCAAGGTGGGGCCCACGGCTGGAGCCATGGGTGCCCTGGCGTTCTCCCTTCCGTGGAGGGTAGGCGCTGCCTACACCTTGGCCAGCAGTAGCCCTGCTACTTCTTTTCTATTTTTTTTTTGAAAAAAACCTATTTCTTTGAGGTTTTTTGTATGCGGGGCCCGCTCCAAGTGAATCCACTCTAGCCATTGGATTCTACAGCCCATAACCCATTCATCAAGACCAATATCGGACTTCTTTCAACATGTAGAAGAATTTTTGTGAGATTTCAACGGTAAAGATACAATTTTCAACGCTATGGCCCACCAGATACTCTGATCAAGCTCATTTTTTGGTTCAACACCTAAAATGAGTTGGTAAACATGATAGACGACGTGGATTGAATACATTCATCAAGATGGGGCCTACATAAGAGGGCCATCCCCATTAGCTTGGAACTAAGATAATATTTGTGTTTTCCAATCACGTCCAGCGTCCCTGGACGCTGGATGGTGTGGGCCTAGCACACACACAAGGTGGGCCACAAAATGGTAGGTGGTGTGGGTTAAACACATATAAGATGGGCCCCTCTTTTAGATGGCTTGGGTCAATACATACCAAATGGTGGGATCCATCCAAGTGGGCCACACGGCCATTCCATCACACAAAAAATATAAATAAATGGAAAGAGAGGGAGAGAGAGATAGAGTGGGACACGCGTGTGATGGAGGGACTCCAACACTATGGGCACTCCGTTCCATGATCTACATCATAAATCAAGTGGGTCTCATTACATGTGGGCCATAAAAATTGAAATCCAAAGGTGGAGATCCCTTCTCCATGAAATTAGACGGTCAAGATGACCCATATACAAGCTAGGAAGGTAAACATCATGATGGGGTCCATGGAGAATGGCCCCATCATGGAATGATATTGATGATCAAGATGGGCCATCGGCCACATCTTAGGGTCCAAAGAGAGATCTATACCATTGATCGGTAAGCCTCACTTGGCCCATCATAGAAATATGAAAATCTAGCTTATGGAAACACCCATCGCTTGATCTTCTCGGCCCGTTGGAAAGTCGGTCTCCTAGAGCTTCACTTTGATGGTGGAGATGGGAAATGGATGGCTAGGATTAGAGCTTTTAGGATGGAAAAGTGGGCCTCACAAATGCACTTTTCTCTCCATGGGAAGAGCTTGGACGTGGGTTCTCTCTTGCTTGGGATTTATTTCTTGGGAAATGAGAGAGAGAGAGAGAGAGAGAGAGAGAGAGAGAGAGAGAGAGAGAGAGATGGGATGTAAGGAGTGATGGAGTGATGGGAAGTGAGTGATGGGTGAGGTGAGAGGTTGGTTGACTTTGGGGTTTGCTTGACTTGTGGAGAAAGAAAGCATGGTTGCTTTGTACTGGACATGAGAGGTGATTGATGGGATTGATTTGACATGTTGTACAGATTCTCTTGGGATTTACAATGTGCAGTATTTTTTCTCGAACTGAACATGGGTCCACACCACCTCGTCTGGATATCGGATCAGTGCGTGAGTCGCAGCGTTGGAACCGCGTGGACGGTGCGGTCGCTATGATATAAGTCTCGGATTAAGCCGACTCAAATGTATAGGATACGACTTACAGTCCTGCACAACGTCGGTTACAGGTCGGGAATTGCTGGAATTCGATGGAAAGGATCGCGAGAGTCGACGGAATAGTACGGACTAGGATACGGGTCTTACAGATCTCCCCACCTAATAAAAATTTCATCCTCGAAATTTACACTACCATCGCAGCTACGACATAACTCATATATAAAAAAAATTAAAAAGATGGGGATAACGCTCACGAATCTCCACCTTTCACTCCCAAGACGCCTCATCCACACTATGATGGCACTACTGCACCTTCACCAATGGAATGACCTTGGTTCTGAGGACCCGCTCCTTCCAATCGAGGATACGAACTGGCTGATCAATATAAGAAGAGTCCTCACGAACCTCCAATGGCTACCAATCAGTAACAGGAACGACGTCTGACCCACACTTCCTTAATATAGAGAAGTGAAAAATGTTGTGGGACGCCAGACAACTGCGATGGCAAGGCAAGTCGATAGGCCATGACGCTAATGCGCCCAGTGATCTCGAAAGGTCCTATGAATCTCAGGGCAAGCTTGCCTTTCGTTCCAAAATGAACCACACCCTTCATGGGTGAGACCTTGAGATACACATAGTTCTCAATGAGAAACTCCAAGGGACGACGCCGACGATCAACAAAACTCTTCTGCCGACTTTGAGATATGCGCATCCTCTGCCTGATGATGTCAATAGCCTTTGATGTCTGCAGCACAAGCTAGGGACCAAGGAGACGTCGCTCTCCAACCTCAGTCCAACAACTCAGAGATTTGCACGGTCTGCCATATAATGCCTCAAAAGGAGCCATACCAATGGTCGCCTGATAGCTGTTGTTGTACGCGAACTTAGACAATCGCAGGTGCTCGTCCCAACTACCTGAGAAATCAATCGCGCAAGCCCGAAGCATATCCTCAAGGATCTGTTTAACCCTTTCGATCTTTCCATCAGTCTGCGGATGATACAAGGTACTGAGCTGCAAATCAGTGCCCATCGCTCTCTGGAAGCTCCTATAAAACTGAGACATGAACCCGGATCTCGGTCTGAAACGATCGAGACAGGAACACCGTGCAACCTCACGATCTCATCAATAAACATGTTAGCGAGCCGATCCGTATGCCAAGTCTCACGAATCGTAAGAAAATGTACCAACTTCGTCAGACGGTGCACAACAACCCAAATGGCATCATGACCGCACCGAGTCCTCGGTAAACCCATGATAAAATCGGTAGATATGTGCTCCCACTTCCACATCAGGATGCTTAGCGGTTGCAATAGACCAGGGGGTCTCTGATGATCGGCCTTGACACGCTGGCACGTTTCACACTCGGCCACAAAACTAGCTATCTAGCACTTCATTCCTGACCAAAAATACTGACGCCTCATATCGCGATACATCTTCGTCGAGCAAGGGTGGATAGAGAAATGCGATCGATGTGCCTCGGTCATAAGATCTCGGCATAACTCAGGAATATCCGGGACACATAATCGGCCTCTAAAGAGAAGTCCACCATCAGAACCAATCTGTCAATCAGTCTGACTCTCAGATGCTGCCTCTGCAAGGTAATCCTGTAACGACTCGTCTGTCTGCTCCGCTTTAATCGCCCTTGCGATAAGAGAGGGTTGAATCGACAGGCTCGATAGCTGAACAATAGATGACTGCAAACCAAACTCAAAGTAGTACTTTATTATATCCTCGAACATCCTCAACTTTTGAATCATCATATGCGCCACCAGGCCTCATGGCTGACAGATGAAGGCATCCGCCACCACATTCACCTTGCTCGGGTGGTACTGAAGATCAAAATCGTAGTCCTTCAGAAGTTCCATCCAACGCCTTTGCCTCATGTTCAGCTCAGACTGAGAGAACAAATATTTCAAGCTCTTATGGTCGGAGAAGAGCTCGAATCTCACCCCATAAAGATAGTGCCTTCACACCTTCAGTGCAAAGACAACCGCTGCGAACTCCAGATCGTGCATGGGGTAGTTCAGCTCATGGACCTTGAGCTGACGGGATGCATAAGCCACCAGCTTCCCGTGCTGCATCAGGACAGCACCTAAGCCAACTTGTGAGGCATCAGTAAATACAATAAATCCATCACTCCCAGAGGGAAGAGTGAGGATAGGAGCGGACGTGAGGTGGTCCTTCAACTCCATAAATGCCTGCTCACAAGCGTCGCTCCAAATGAACTCGGCACCCATCCGGGTCAATCTGGTCAACGGGGCTGCAATATAAGAGAATCCCTCAATAAAATGTCGGTAGTAGCCTGCCAAACCAAGGAAACTGCAGATCTCAGATGTGTTCGTGGGCTGGTCCCACTAACACATGGCATCAATCTTCCAGGGGTCCACTGCGACACCCTGCCTCGTCACTACATGACTAAGGAACTTCACCTCCTCCTGCTAGAACTCGCACTTCTCCAGCTTTGCGTAAAGCTGGTGTGCACGGAGGGTCTGTAATTTAATCTCAAGATGCCGCTCATGCTCCTCACAGGTCCTCGAATATATCAGAATGTCGTCGATGAACACCACAACAAACTAATCGAGATATGGATGGAAGACCTCGTTTATCAACTGCATGAATACTGTCGGCGCATTAGTCAGTCCGAAGGACATGACCTGCAACTCAAAATGATCATAGCGCGTCCTGAAGGCTGTCTTCGGGATATCCTCATCTTGAACCCGAACTTGATGATAACCAGATCGTAAGTCTATCTTCGCAAAGAACTGTGCCTCCTGCAGCTAATCAAATAAGTCATCGATCCTCAGGAGCGGGTACTTGTTTCTGATCGTGACCTTGTTGAGCTCGCGCTAATCTACGCAAAGCCTCAATGAGCCATCCTTCTTCTTCACGAAGAGCACCGACGCTCCCCACGGTAAACTACTGGATGGATAAAGCCTAACTCGAGCAACTTGTCCAACTACTTCTGCAGTTCCCGTAACTCCAATGGTGCCATACGATATGGGGCCTTTGAGATAGGCACGGTACCGGGCACGAGATCAATCTGGAACTCATTGTGCTGATGAGGTGGTAATCCTGGAATCTCTTGGAACACATTATGAAAACCACAAACAACAGGCAGCTGGTCAATACTCAAAGCAGCTGACTTCTCAACGGCACACGATAACAGGCAAGAACGCTTCCTCCTCTGGGCTCAGCAACAAACTGAAATTCTGGCACGTCGAGTATGCAGAACGTGACTGTCCTCACAGAGCAGTCTAATATGACGTAGTACTCGGTGAGCCAATCCATGCCCAGGATGACATCAAACTCAGACATTAGCAAAGTGAAAAGATCAGCCAGCAAAAAGATATCCCCAATCAGAATGGGGCAAGACGCGCAAAATCGGCCCAGCACTGCAGTCTTCCCTAAGGGCGTCGATACTACCAAACCCTCACGGGCAGACTCCAACGGTAAACCGGTCGATCGGTAAAAGTCATCGGTGACAAATGAATGCGATGCACCAGAATCAAATAATACACGTGTAATGCATGCAGAAATAGGAAGAGTACCCTCGATGACTCCTCCTGATGACTGAGGGTCCCGCTGGGTAGCATAAAATCTGCCCTGAGCCTGCTGGGGAGGTGCAGGTCCCCTCTGAGGTCTCTACTGCTGCTGTGGTCATTGTGGGGGCCTAACTTGCTACCTCTGCTGCTGCGGGGGAGGTAAGGAGGTTGGTGCTGCGGTCGCTGCTGCTGTAGTGGCTGTCGCAGAAGTGGATGTAGTGCCCTCGATTGCTGCTGCTGCAGATGGGGACACTCGTGCCTACGATGTCCTGTCCTGCCGCATCCAAAGCAAGTACCTGTAAATGGTCCCGAAGGTGGCACTGGGGGTACTGATGGTGCTCAGAATGCTGGGCGGGTCGTGCGTCGCTGCTGAGAATAATGCTGGTGGTGGGAACTACTAGAGGGTGCGTTCATCTTCCAATCTCCCCTCTGATCACGGGATCTCTGCACACCAGCCCAATCTGTCTCATATATTAGGGCTCTCTCCACTATCTGCTCAAATGTAGGAAGCATGTGTCCGATCACACGGCTCCTGAGGGCAGGATGTAAGTCGTTCTCAAAACAGCGGGTCTTCCGCCCCTCATCGTTAACAAGATATGTCGTAAATCTCGATAGTACGACAAACCGAGCCTCATACTGAGACACTGTTATGTCTCCCTGGACTAGAATCTCAAACTCTAGTGCCCACTGCTGTCGTACATGCTCGGGAAAGAACTTCTGGTCAAACTGGTCTACAAAGTCCTCCCAGGTCCACTCGAAATCAGCCACTACCGATCGGGCCACAGATGCCCACCAATACTAAGCCTCACCCTGTAGAAAAAATATGGCTAATGGGACTCGCTGCTGGGTAGTACATCTCATGGTGTCGAATATCTTCTCCACCTTGGAGTACCATATCTCTGTAGCAGTAGGGTCTGGCTAACCCCGAAATTAGGGAGGATCGTGCTGTCGGAAGTCCTTGAGAAGGGCGCTCGCACGCACCTGCTCAGCCTCGGCTGGTGTCATTGTGGGATGCCTGCTCTGCCCCTAAAGAATAGCGGTCAACGCCTGCAGCATCCACTGAAGCTGGGCGGTACTCACGGGTACGGTTGAATCTGCACCGGTCTCAGGTAAAGGAGTGACATCCTCAGGCTAGAAGGCAGGAATATTTGGTGGTGGAGCAGGAGTAATAGGTGGTAAAGTGAGAGCTGCAGGTGGTGAAGCGAGATTTGCTCGGGTCGCTCTTCTAGTCATAGTGTCCTACAGGAAGGAATAATGGCCTATTAGCCTTGAGAATTCTTGAAGGCATAAACGCCAAGAGTCTGTCGGAAAATTGTTAAGTCATTCAGACTCGGAACTTATTTATAGTAGATATGTGATGTGATCCTCAAGTATTCCCAAGTTATGCTCTGATACCAACTTCCATCACGCCCCAAACTCGAAAATCGAATTCACATGAATCTCGATTGCCAAATCCGGTGCGGACATCCTCCGTGGTGCCCCATTCTCGGCTCCTGACAATCATATGCCAGATTTCGATCCTGGGATCCTACAAGGAGGATTTTTAGAATGAATTTTTTTATAATGGAGCATAACCACAAGCATAACCAAGTCACAAAATAATATCACCACATATTCACTATATCAAAAAAACTTTAAAAACAATGCGGAGAGGGAAATACAAGATGATTAAAAAGCTCCAAAATGGCCTGATACGCTCTCTTGCCTCAGCGCTACTGCTGTCCAACGACACCTGCACACAACGGTAGTGCATAAGCTTACAAAAGCTTAGAGGGTGGTGTAAGTGTGTGCGTAAGGCAAGTACCATGTATACAGTATCAGAGTAATGCAGAAACATGCGGGTAAGTTCATGAAAGCTATCAGCTGTACCAAAGCTATATGATGCAAGGCATGAATACTATCGGCCATACCAAGGCCATGCGATGCGAGACATGAATACCATTGGCCACACCAATGCAATGCGAGGCCTACATAGCCGAATGTCATATGCGAAATGCAATCCAAGAAAGTTGGTACTCATCAAGTACACATATCAGTAAAGTTCCTCTCTGGATATCACCGGGGTCTAATACACTTCGCAGTGACTGCCACCTCCCTAGCTGCACAGTCAAGCAATCGGAATAGACCTCAATATCTGCCTAACCAGTAGTCTGCCAATAACTACTCGGCTCATCGATAGTGGACTCATTTACGAGCTGGTCAAACTCAACCTAGCTTATAGCCCCTCACTCAGGCGGATAAGGCCACACTCCCTTCCAACCAACCACGACACAGTGGGAGACGGGGCCTACTGGTATTCGGTACTCGGGCGCTCGTGAATCCACTCGGTCTAGACGTTGAAGTAACTCTTGGAACCAAAAAGGTTCTGGAACTTTCACTTAAGGATATTCTAAGTGCCCACAGTGCTAGAACAAAGTATTTTCGGTATCCAATACGGCCATCCACGATGTACCTGTGGAGCCACGACCCTAATGTCGCTAGGGCGTGCAGTGATCAAGTCATACATATGCGAGATGCATGAATCACACTGTCAATTCATGTAGCAATCCAGCACGTACCGCGCTATCATGTGGGGCACTCTGTCTCATAACGAGTCCCGAAAATGGTCTGCCCAATGGCGTATGCTATGATCAGACACTACTCATATCAAGCATACATATGATGCGTATGGGCATGAGTCATGGGATTATACTAAGCATGTTATAAAGTGATGAATATCAACGAGTATGGGCCTATCAAAGGGCCCTAAGGAGAGTTACAATGCAGACATTTAACCAACATTGTAATTACAATGTGGACGTCAAACCATCATTGTTCCCTAGGCTCGGCCTGCCATAAATATCATCACATGAACCATGGAGGAATCACACATTGCAATGGACCTTAGGTACCTCCTATTGGGCCTTAAATACATCAAATGGGCCATGTCATATGGGCCTTCTGGTTATCAAGCAAGTGGGCCGCATTAATGGGCCTGATGTACATTGCAATAGGCTATAACCTGCGGGCCTTAGAGTACATCACAATGGGCCTTAACCCACGGCCTTGGAATACATCAAAATGGGCCTGATCCCATGGGCCTTATATATGTCAAATGGGCCTAATCCCATGGGCCTTATATATGTCAAATGGGCCTAATCCCATGGCCTTATATATGTCAAGTGGGCTTAATCCCATGGGCCTTATATATGTCAAATGGCCTATTCTCATGGGTATTATATACACCAAGGTGGGCCTCAATGAATGGCCTCAAATAAATCAACATGGGCCCTGTACACATACCAAGGAGGGCCCACTTGAACCACAGATCTAACTTATTTTTAGCTCAAGCCATAATATGAGCTTACAAAATAAATGGACGGTTTGGATGTAACACATTCATCACGGTGGGGTCCACATAAAGCCCCACCATCATACATATATACATATATAATATATATAATATATACAATATTATATATAATATAATATATATATATATATATATATATATATATATATATATAAACACCCACACATGTGAATAGAGTGGATGGAACACATAAATCATGGTGGGTCCCACTGCCCAAACACTAGACAGTGCGGATGAACACGTACATCATAGTGGGCTCCACCGTCCGCTGGACGGTGGGAATATAACACATACCTCACCGTGGGCTCCACCGTTCGCCTGGACGATGAGAGTACAACATATATATCATTGTGGGCTCCCTATGTGGGGCCCACTATAATGCTTACATGCCATCCAACCCGTTGATAAGGTCATGCAGACCTGGATGAAGAGAAAATATAAATTTCAGCTTGATCCAAAACTTCTGTGGGCCTAAAAAGGATATCAATGGTAGAGTTCAATCACTGCTCTTTCTTGTGGTGTGGACCACCTGAGATCTGGATCAAGCCGATTTTTGGGTGGGGCCTACTTAAGGTAGGGACCCACCATATGAATGACTTAGATGGAAAATAAACATCAAGGTGGGGCCCATGGCTGGAGCAGTGGGTGCCCTGGCGTTCGCCCGTCTGTGGAGAGCAGGCGCTGCCTGCGCCTTGGCCAGCAGCGGCCCTGCTGCTTCTTTTCATTTTTTCTTTTTTAATAAAAACCTGTTTCTTTGAGGTTTTTTGTATGCGGGGCCCGCTCCAAGTGAATCCACTCCAGCCATTGGATTCTATGGCTCATTACCTATCCATTAAGACCAATATCGGACTTCTTTCAACATGTAGAAGAATTTTTGTGAGATTTCAACAGTAAAGATACAGTTTTCAACGCTATGGCCCACAAGATACTCTGATCAAGCTCATTTTTTGGTTCAACGCCTAAAATGAGTTAGTAAACATGATAGACGACGTGGATTAAATACATTCATCAAGATGGGGCCTACACAAGAGGGCCACCCCCATTAGCTTGGAACTAAGATAATATTTGTGTTTTTCAATCACGTCCAACGTCCCTGGACACTGGACGGTGTGGGCCTAGCACACACATAAGGTGGGCCACCAAATGGTAGGTGGTGTGGGTGTAACACATATAAGATGGGCCCCACTTTTAGATGGCTTGGGTCAATACATACCAAATGGTGGGATCCATCCAAGTGGGCCACACGGCCATTCCATCACAAAAAAAAAAATAAAATAAATGGAAAGAGAGGGAGAGAGAGATAGAGTGGGACACGCGTGTGATGGAGGGACCCCGACACTATGGGCACTCCGTTCCATGATCTACATCATAAATCAAGTGGGTCCCATTACATGTGGGCCATAAAAATTGAAATCCAAAGGTGGAGATGCCTTCTCCATGAAATTAGACGGTCTAGATGACCCATATACAAGCTAGGAAGGTAAACATCATTATGGGGTCCATGGAGAATGGCCCCATCATGGAATGATATTGATGATCAAGATGGGCCATCGGCCACATCTTAAGGTCCAAAGAGAGATCCATACCATTGATCGGTAGGCCTCACTTGGCCCATCATAGAAATATGAAAATCTAGCTTATGGAAACACCCACCGCTTGATCTTCTCGGTCCGTTGGAAAGCTGATCTCCTAGAGTTTCACTTTGATGGTGGAGATGGAAAATGGATGGCTAGGATTAGAGCTTTTGGGATGGAAAAGTGGGCCTCACAAATGCACTTTTCTCTCCATGGGAAGAGCTTGGACGTGGGTTCTCTCTTGCTTGGGATTTGTTGCTTGGGAAATGAGAGAGAGAGAGATGGGATGTAAGGAGTGATGGAGTGATGGGAAGTGAGTGATGGGTGAGGTGAGAGGTTGGTTGACTTTGGAGTTTGCTTGACTTATGGAGAAAGAAAGCATGGTTGCTTTGTACTTGACATGAGAGGTGATTGATGGAATTGATTTGACATGTTATAGAGATTCTCTTGTGATTTACAATGCGCGGTATTTTTTCTCAAACTGAAGGCGGGTCCACACCACCTCGTCTGCGTATCGGATCTGTGCGTGAGTCGCAGCGTTGGAACCGCGGCGACGGTGTGGTCGCCATGATATAAGTCTCAGATTAAGCTGACTCAAATGTATAGGATACGACTTACGGTAGTGTGCAACGTCGATTACATGTCATAGATTGTCAAAATTCGATGGGAAGGATCGCGAGAGTCGAAGGAATAGTACGGACTAGGATACGGGTCTTACAATCGACTAGCTGGTAAAGGGTTTCAAAAACCGAATAACATGAAGTTTGTACCATCGAGCGAATCATCGATACAATTGAGAGTTTACGCTTGATCATATCGACTCTTGCTCGATGATATCGAACTCTGTCATAAATGTGACCGTTTTATATCCGTTGGAACCTTTTGCCTATATATAGAGAGGCTTGTCTTTATTACTGGTAGAGAAAGATGAGAGTGCTTCTGTGTGTTTTAAACTTCATATCATTTATCATAAGCCCTTTCTCTCAGGGAGTTCATCCTCCAATCCACCATCATCATTGATATTCAATAGAGTGGATTAGGGAATGAACTTCTGCATTTAAGGATCCTTCAGCTACTACCTTAATGGCAAATCATTAAGCTGGGATGCCTTGAATGCATAGATGATTGAAATCACTCTATCTTCCTAATAGGAAAAATATTTAGAGAGTGGAATTCCATTATAACCTTGACCTGACCTTAAGCCTAGTATTGGTACATCTTTTGTGTTGCGGATCAAGGGAGCTGAAGACTCTTCATCAATAAAAAGGAGATCTTCATCACTGCGCTGAAAGGGACTCATCAACTTATCTGTAAGTATCTAGAGTCCAGAGGACACTTGTGATCATTCCTTTCTAAGATTGGTCTTAAGTGTTGCTCACCCTTTGAAGTCTTCAAAGGAGGCCTCCGGTGGGAGTGTACATATGGGTGCATTGTATGGACCCTTGCTCTGTGTGGGTATAAACATCTGGTTAGGAGTGAACCAGTAAAACTCTGGGCTATAAGGTGAACCGTGTAAAACCTCTGTTAGGGTCTTAGGGTAAGATCCTTGGCCAGTGTGCCTAAACCGGGTGCTATGTGTTGACCCTTGCTCGTGAGAGCATAAACAGTCAGCCTCTAAGTAAGTTGTAAAGGTTGAAGGTGAACCTGATTTAAAACCTTAAGTTTGAGGTGAACCATGGGAAACCTCCTTAATAAAATTCGATACACTCAAAGGTTGAGTGTGGCAGCCGGGAGTGGAGTATAAAAGTAGTCAAACCACTATAAAAATGACTATGTCTGTGATTGATTCTTGTGCTTAAACATTTGTGTGATTATGTTAATTACATTCATATCTGCTCACACTTCACACACACAGTCACATCCATCATAGACTATAACTGCCTCATGCTTATTAAATTGAATAGTTTTGTGATTGGATCCTCTATTGGGCTTAGAAGCAAGTAGAGTTACATTTGAGTAATCCTGAAAATTGCATACCTGTCAGGATAGAGTGATAGGGTTTTTAATATAACTCATAAATCTTTAAAAAGTCCTATTCACCCCCCTCTAGGACATATTGGCATATTCCTGCTTCAACTCAAGCGGTCTTCACCGCTATTTCAATTGGTATCAGAGCGGGTCTCTCTTTAAGGGCTTCACTGCCTAGAGAGTGATCTTGACTGAAGTTAAGGAATATGGCCAAAGGAGAGGGCTCATCTATCACTAGACCTCCAGTATTTGATGGTTCAACTTATGCTTACTGGAAGGTTAAAATGCATTACTTCCTGAGATCTTTGGATCATGATGTTTGGGATGTAGTTGAAAAGGGATATGTGGTACCATCTGAAAAAATTATTGAAAATGAAACCACAATCACTAAACCCAAACCTAATGAAAAGTGGACGGCGTTTGACAAAGAACAACAAAGCACTGAAGTAAAAGCAATGAACGCCATCTACTGTGCCGTGTCCCAAGATATTTTCAATCAGATAAGTATGTGTGGGACATCTAAAGAAGCATGAGACTTATTGGAAACAACCCATGAAGGCACAAGCACTGTGAAGAGATCGAAACTACAACTTTTAACTTCACAGTTTGAAAATCTCAGGATGGAAGAGCATGAGACATTTATGGAGTTTTTCACCAAATTGAATATTATTTATAAATCCATGGGTGGATTGGGAGAAAAAGTTTCGGTACCTAAAATATGTAGGAAAATCTTAAGATCTCTACTGGAACGGTTCAATCCCAAAGTAATAACAATTGAGGAGTGTAGGATTATTGATGAGATGAAAGTAGAAGAACTAGGAGGTTCCCTACAAACTTTTGAACTACACTTCACTCAACCCCAAAAATCCAAAAACACTGTCCTAAAAACTTCTAAGAAATCAAAATATGAGGACAGTGAGAGTGAAAAAGAATATGAAGATGAGGAAGTGGCTTTACTAGCACAAAGATTCAGAAAATTCTTTTAAAGGAATCGCGGCCGCCCCTCTAGAGGTAGAAAGGTGGATGACAAACCTCCTATAGGAAAATTTGGGAAAATAACTAAAGAACCACAATACTACACCTGTCAGGAGTATGAACACCTATCTACTGAATGCCCAAATAGAAAAACCATGGGCAAGGCAATGGTTGCCACATGGGATGATACAGAAGAGTCAAACTCAGAAAATAGTGACTCAGAAAGTGATGGAGATAAAAAATTCTTGAAAATCTCATGGTCTCCACTTCTTCGATCATTCTAACTGAACCTGAGAAAGAACAACAAGCCACTGAATCATGTTCATCTAATAATGATGATTCTGAAGAAGAAGAGGAAGAAGTTGAAAAGGATAAACTGTAAGATGCTTATAATCAACTTTATATCCATAGCATTAAACTATTTAAATGACTTGGTATATCTAAAAACAAAAAGGAATTGCTGAAATTAGATTTGGACAAAGCTTCAAATATTAATACTCATCTAATTACTGATTTGCAGCAATGTCACTCAGATAATGATAGACTTGAAAGAACTAATATTTCCTTAAAATCTGAGTCAGAAAAATTAAAGAAACAAGTCAAAGAACTAAATGAGGAAAACTTAATTCTTCAGAATAAAAATTATACACTTCAAAATGAATTAGAAGAATCTTGGAAAATAGCCCAACTAAATTATAAATTTTCCCAGAGTGGTGAGAGGTTAGAAAAAATTTTGGGTATGGAAAAATCTGGAAACAACAAATATGGCTTGGGGTATAAAAAGGCTAGAACAAAAACTAAATATGATGCACAACCATTTGGAAAATCTGTTGCATCTAGTAGTAACACCAAACCTATCCCAGCTCGTTACAAAAATGAGGAGTCAGTTTATGAGCTAGACAAAAGAAGTATACAATCATCACCACTCGAGCTAGCTGACAGGATGAAGGAGCAGTTAAGTCATGTGGACAAATCAAATAAGAAGAATAAATCTACCATAAGTAAAACTCCTGTCACAAAGTGGGTGGTTAAGGAAAAGATAAATTACCTTTTACTTATTCAGATCATTTATCAGGCAATGGGGCTAAATGGTACCTGGACAGTGTTGCAGTTTCAGGTCGCTACAAAGAGGCTCGTCACCATCAGAGCAAGCTTGCTTATACTCTAGTTACTACGGAAAGGCTCGTCACCTCAGCGTAGACTTAGAGTATGCTCGAGGTCACTACGAATGACTCGTCACCTAGTCGTAGGCTGACAGTTCGAATACAGTGTCCCATACCACCGTATTCGGCTCACTAACTTGGGTTACTCATTGGACACTATGGGGAGGCTCGTCGCCCCAGCGTAGGCCGACAGCATGACCATGGTGTCTCATACCACCATGACCAGCTCATGAGTCTTAGTAGATCGAGGTACTAAGGTTAAACAGGATTTTCACTGGTGAGTTGGTACCTTAGATTCAAGCAGTTGCGTCCACACATGATAAACATACAATAAGTGAATGGGTTACTTGATAAGATCGATTGGTATGAGCGTACGTTGAATTAATCGACATAGAGCGCGTAAGCACTCCGCATGGCCTAACCACTGTCAGCAAACTCTGTACAACTCGGATTCTTCAAACACATCTGTTGTGGCGAAGTTAACTCAGCCACTCGTTCGGGAACCGTTACCGATAGCCTGGACTACGCAGTAGTCCCAAACACATACAAATATAACAGGATAACACATGTGGTAGGCATATCAAAGTTAAACAATTAATTCAAGTAACATAACCAATTGAACATTTCACAAATACAAGGTAAACATAATTTGTACAAATGCATTTCATGCTAAATCACACAAATTTAATCTAAGTTACATGAAGGGATATATACACATAAATAAGGTAGTTAAGAATCTCACCTCAACACCTATATGACATACACTTTACTAAATATTTACGCATCCAGACACTTTCACAAACACTTAGACTACACACATCAACATACTTGATGTATGTTGATCACAACATGTATTAGGGAAAATCCTTTCACAAAGGAGTTGTCATGAATACAACATACATATATCCACGATAGATAATCATGGTGAGTAGGGATTCAAATTCCATACTCATTCAGTCATTTCCACAAACACTTAGACTACACATTTCAACCTACACGATACAACTGAGTTATAAGCTATATTAGGGCAAATCCTTTCCTAAGGAGTTGTCACGTATTCAATAATCACATGTTCATGATGAATAATCATAGCAAGCACAAAACCAAATTTTCGACATATCTAGTCATTTCAACATACACATGGAATCGCCTATATTCAACATAGTTCATGTATAACTGTAAAGCGAGGAAAACGGTGTATCTAACATGTGAAACGGTAACCCGGTCAGTTATAAATCATTAACCGACATTGAAAGCCTTGAAAACCATAACCTATACGTTTATAGTCCACACCTTTCACCGGTAGACTCGTAACGAATTTAGTTTGAACACTCCGCCTTTGTCTACAGCACAACGGCAACCTATAGTATGAAACAAGTTAGCTATTTCATCACATATACTATTTGAATCCCTAAAACAGATTAGGGTTAGGATTTCTTACCCGAAAATGGATTCAAAATCGCCGGAATAGTGATACGGTAGTGGTAGCTAAGCACGTGGAACGGCAGGATTGAATCCTGAGAATAAACCCTAACTCTACCTCTCACTTTCCCTCTCTTTCATTCTCTTTCTTCTCACTTCTCTCTCTAGGGTTTAAAAAATTATATGTGAAGGGAGAGAGAGGGTTTAAGGTCCTTATATAGGCCCAAAATAGACCTCAATGGCCCTAGGGCCATGGTATACTTAGGTTATAGCCAAAACCTGACTATTTTAGCTCAACGGAGCTATTTTGGAGGCCCCTTTTCTACATGTCGTCGCACTTAAGCTCCTTGACATTGGATCTAGGTTAGGCTAAGTTTTTTGTTCGAACAGGTTTGGGGATCGACCGTGGGAGACCTGTTTCAGTTCAACGGTCACCGACAGTCGATCAGGGCCACAAGTACACTGCCATGTGTTGAAAATTTTCCCTGATCCGAGAGTGTAATTGGGTCAGATTTTGACGGTCTGAATCCTTACATTTAGCCTGCAAGCGAATGACTCAATTCACTTAAGTTTCAGTTCATTTCCTAAAGATATTCGCGTTTCTTACACACTTCGCTCTTAGCTCGAGTTGTGCGCTTCTAGACACCTTTAGGACTTAATTTCTGATATGGTTGTCAAGTCTAGCAAGGCGATCTTAACCGTATAGTTTCATGAAAATTGGACTTTCGACGTGCGGTCCAGGTCTGATATGGAGTTTCATGATGCTCTCGAGAGTAATTGGGTTTAAAGATGGATCCTAGATTTTAGGGTAATGTAGCGTTAATGATTCTATAAGTTTTGGGTCTTGCAGATCGTATTTAAAGTGATTAGTGCTAATTTCATAGGTAATTTAGTTTAACACTTAACTAATTCTTGTCTAATTTCAAAAGAATTTGGTCCTATTTGATTTCTGCCTGAGGTGTTACTCAGGTCTTTGTACAAATTTTTTCGAGACGTTACAATCTACCCCCCTTAAAGAAAAATTTTATCATTGAAATTAGTACCTTTTCATACTCCTCAAGAATCTGAGGGTAGTTCTTACGAACCTCGACTTCTATTTCCCAAGTAGCCTCTTCCTCACTGTGATGCGTCCACAGTAGCTTCACAAGTGGGATAACCTTGCTACGCAATACCTGCTCCTTCCTATATAGGATACGCGTCGGTCACAGTACATATGTAGTGTCCTCACTCAACTGTACTTGCTCACATCTGATAATGTGGAAAGGATTCGGAACGTATTTCTTCAGCATAGACACATGAAATACGTTGTGCATGCCTTCAAGTGGTGCGGGCAAAGCAAGGCGGTATGCCAATACACCCACTCGATCAAGTATCTGAAATGGGCTAATGAACCGCGGCGTAAGCTTCCCCTTCTTTCCAAACCGGAGGACTCCCTTCATAGGGAAAACTCTGAGGAACATATGGTCTCCAACCTCAAACTCTAATGGTTGTCGCCTCGTATCGGCATAACTCTTCTATCTACTCTGTGCTGCAAGAAGTCGACCCCTGATAATGTCGATCTTCTCTGAGGTCATTTGTACTAACTCGGGGCCAATCAAACTCTTCTTGCCCACTTCTGCCCAGTAATGCAGTGCTTTACACGGGCGACCATACAATGCCTCGTAAGGAGCCATGCCAATACTCGCTTGAAAGTTGTTGTTGTAAGCGAACTCGGCATAAGGAAGACGGTCATCCCAGCTGTCCTTGAAATCAAGCACACAAGATCGCAGCATATCCTCTAACACCTGATTCACCTGATTCACCTGTTTCGTCTGCCCATTTGTCTATGGGTGGAACGAGGTATTGAACTTCAACTTCACACCCATTGCTTCTTGGATACGAGTCCGGAAGATAGATGTGAATCACGTGTCTCGGTCCAACACGATCTCCATAGAAACTCCTTGCAGACGTACGATCTCCCAGATGTACAACCTGGCCAAATCGTCTGTAGAGTTTGTAACTCTGATCGGGAGAAAATGAGATGATTTTGTTAATCGATCCATGATCACCCAAATGGAATCATGCCCCTTCCTCATCTTCGACAACCCAAAAATGAAATATATAGAGATGAAGTCCCACTTCCATTCAGCTATGGGCATAGGCTAAAGTAGACCAGGAGGTCGTGATGCTCGGCCTTGACCTGCTGGCACGTGAGACAATGGGACACATAATCTGCTATTTGGGTCTTCATGTTATCCTACCAATAAGAACGCTTCATGTCTCGATACATCTTCGAATTGTGAGCAGCCTCTAGAACTTCTCTCCTCAAGTCATGGAGATTCGGGGCGCACAGGCGGCCACAATATCACAAACCTCCGTCCAAGCCAACCTTCCATTCCCAGTTATCATTGTCGCTCACCAACTCTCTCATCTCGGCCAATCGCTCATCCTCTTTCTGAACTGCTATGATCCTATCATCCACAAGTGGCCGTACACGAACGTGTGTGACACTTGTAAATGGCTCCTCTACCGTGAGCTTCTGCTCAAAATCTCGCACGAACTCCACCGTATTCCACTCCTCAACCATTAGCGGAGGCACAAATGCTATCGTCTTCTTACGGTTCAACACGTCTTCCACAAGGTTGGCCTTGTCAGGATGGTAGGAGACCTCAAACTTGAAGTCCTTCAAGGTTTCCATCCATCGGTGCTGCCTCATATTCAAGTCTCTCTAGGTGAATATATAGTGAAGGCTCTTGTGGTCTCAAAAGAGCTTGAACTCCTCTCCATAGAGGTCTTCAGAGCTTCAATACAAAGATGACAACTGCTAACTCCAGGTTGTGTGTAGGATAATTCTCCTCATGTTTCCTCAACTGTCGCGATGCATAGGCAATCACCTTGTCCTTCTGCATAAGGACACAACCCAAGCCAACACAAGACACGTCGATATATATGGTATATCTAACCCCTTGTTCTGGTAATACTAGCACAGGGTCGGTCATCAGCTTGTCCTTCATCTCCTGAAAAGTTACTTTTGCCTTCCCATTCCAGGCAAACTTAAGATCCTTCTGGGTCAGCTGAGACAACGGTCTGGCAATCTTGGAAGAGTCATTGATAAATCGACGGTAGTAACCTGCCAGACTAAGGAAACTCTTCACTGTGGTAACCGATCTAGGCTGCTCCCAATTCTAAACTGTGGCTACCTTAGCAAGGTCCACAGCTATCCCTTCCTTAGACACCACATGTCCCAGGAACTTGACTTCTTCTTTCCAGAAGTCACACTTCTTATACTAAGCAAACAACTGATTCTCCCTAAGAGTATGAAAGACTGCTCACAGATGCTCCTCCTGATCTTCTCGACTCTTAGAGTATATTAAAATGTCATCAATAAACATGATGACGAATCAGAATAGATACGGCCAAAACACCCAGTTCATCAAGTCCATGAACACGGTCGGTGCATTTGTGAGTCCAAACAACATCACGAGAAACTCGTAGTGCCTAAATCTGGTTCCGAACGCTGTCTTTTGCACGTCCTCATCCCTGACGCGCAACTAGTGATACCCCGACTATAAATCAATCTTTGAAAAATACTGCTCCCCCTTCAACTGATCAAATAGATCATTTATCTTGGGCAAAGGATACTTGTTCTTCACCGTCACTTGGTTCAACCTGCGATAATCAATACACAATCGCAGTGACCCGTCCTTCTTTTTCATGAACAACACAGGAGCTCCCTAAGGAGACACTCTCAGTCGTATGAAGCCTGCCTCTAACAAATCATCAATCTGTCTCCTCAGTTCCTTCATCTCACATGGAGGCATGTGCTATGTCGGTAATGAAATAAGTGTCACACCAAGCACAAGATCGATAGTAAAATTGATCTCGCATCGAGGAGGTAGTTCCGAGATCTTCTCGAATACGTTTGTGAAGTCCTGAACCACAGGTGTATCTCCTAACGTCAGACCATCTATACTCTCCAATAGAGAAGCGTAACAACTCAAATGGGAAGGGTGACTAACTTGAATAGGGAAAGTAAAAGCCGTGCCCTCAGGTCCATAGACTATCACCACCCCAGCCTCACAATCAATCTCTGCTCGCATCTCGGTGAGCCAATCCATACCAAGAATAACGTTGTAATGATACAGGGGGGCAACAATCAGGTCAACCAGTACTGTCCTGCTCCCTAAGTCTATCGAGCAACCCTCGCAAATTTGGGTAACGTCAGAAAAAGTCCCTGTGGTGGTAAGGACCCTCACTCCCTTCATAGGAGCAGTGTCTAACCCCAGTCGCTTGACTACCGTGCATGATATGATGGAGGTAGTGGACCCAGTGTCCACCAATAAAAAGACCGGAGTACCTTAAATCTGTGTCGTGACCTCAAAAGTCATTGGTGCCATGTCTGCTATCTCTGATGCCTCGACTATAAGTGAATGTACCCGAGCTTAATGCGGAGGTTTGGTTGTGGTATATAGGCCATTGTGGTGGCCTAAATCAAGGTGCCGGTGGCTGAAAGGTGGGGTGTACTGGAGCTGATCGTAGAGGTGGGGCTGTAATCGTCTAAGGAAGCTGGCGGTTGATCCTCTGAGGTGGTGAGAAACTGTTCTCCCTCATCCTGCTAAAACAATATCGGTCTGTATGCCCAACCTTCCCGCAGTAAGTGCATCGCAAGTCTGCTCATCCCAGCTGAGTCGGTGGCACCGCAAGCCTGGGAGGAGAGTCTGCATATGGCCTCTTGCCAAGAAATGGCCTGGCCGAGAAATCAGGTCAGGGCCTAAGGGCCACGGGTGCACGAGTACGGGATTGACCATCCCCATCCTGCTCAACTTGCAATGACATGTTCACTAGCTTGACATAACTGATTATGCTAGAGCAACACATCTTTGAGCGTATCTCGGGTGGCAGACCCACAGAAAATCACGGAATATGCATCGGCTCATCAGCTAACACCAAAAAAGCGTATCTACCCAGCTCTGTAAACATGTTCTCATACTCCGCTACTATCATCCCTCCCTATCGAAGGCTCAGGAACTCACCCTCCTCGTCACGATACATGAGGGAAAAGTATTTCTCATGGAAGCATGTCTCTAAGGCCTCCCACATCCATACGTAAATAACAGCCACGGTCCTCAGGATGCTGTCCCACCAGAGGCTGGCCTCCTTCTCGAACATGAAGGTGACCAACTCCACCTACTCTACCTCAGTGCAGTGCATCGACCTTAACATCTTAGAGATGCAGTCAAGCCAATACTTAGACTCCTCGGGTCTATGAGTACCCACAAAAGTAGGAGGCTACAAGTGCTAGAATCGCTCGAATGTGTCGCTGGCACTCGTGTTCCCAACAGGGTGCATCAGTGGTGCAAGAGGGGTCACATGCATGCTCAAAGAAAAAACCCCTGTGATGGTAGCCAAAAACTGTTGCTGTTGTTGTTGGTGCTGCAGCTACTATTGCTGCATCAGCAGCATCATCTGCTTCAACCTATTAGGAGGAGGAGCTGACTGTGGCACGTGAGGCGTCGAAGTAGACCCGAAGTTCTGCTCATGAACCGGTGGTGTATAAGGTGGCAGCCCATTAGTGGGGCTAGTGGCTGGTAACGAACTCGTCCTCGTATTGCCACCAGGATCTAAGCTAGGGCCCATGTGGCTATCGATTAGGGGAAGTGCCCCTTCAACCAATCCACAGAGTATTAAGCATGCAGTGTTCTGAGTAATCCTCAGAGGCATGCCCTACACAACATAGGGTGCAACATGTGTTAGGTTTCTGCATAACAATACTCAATTTCCCAAGTAGCTTACACATTCCATAACAAAAGAAACTTCATGCATTCTATTTAATCAAAATTGTTACAATACATGAGATGCCTTACATGGATCATTACGAAAAATACATGTGAGCTAATTTAAACCACTTCAACATTAATCACACTAACAACCCTACCACACTATTAGACCTATAAAAGTTAAACATAAAAAGTAAGAAAGCACATAAAACATCTAAATGACTACAACATACGACTAGTCATCTGACTCAGGTGATGGAGGAGGGGTACCCTTGTCCTGCAAGCAGCACAAGAGGGCTTTTGGGGTGCGCGACATCTTCTTGCACTTATTCTTCATGTACCCTTGATGTTCTTCAAGCTTCTGTTTCACCTCGGCCCGAGTCTCTCAAATCTCCTGTCTGAGAGCGGCCTGACCCTCCTCGACTTGAGCTAAATGGGCTCCTAAAGTAGCCCAATCCTAGTGGTGCTCTTGTGATATACGGGGTCCACTTCAGGTCCCCCTGAATTGTACCGATTTGGCCCCTGACTCTGTTTGAGTCGTTTCGCATTCCATCTCGCGTATATTCATATTTTTGGATTTATTTAAGTGTGGAACTGGTTAAATCTCTATATAAACCCATTGATTGATGGTCTAGAAAGGTGTTAGGATCATTTCACATGATCACAAAGGCCTACGGGTCCAATTTCTACAGTTGATTTCGATCAATTTTGCCGTTTAGCGAAATTTAGGAATCCTACGTCTATTTCTACATTTTCTCGCACCCTCCTACATCATAGTGCATCAGCGTACATCGTGTAACATAACCCAAGTCTAGTTTAATCCAAATCATGCTCTGATAATAACTTTTAATGCCTAAAAATCGAGGGTCGAGCAGAAGCCCAACTCCCGAGTTCCAACACATCACTTATGCAACATGGATGGGGATGATTAAATGTTGTCCACGTCAGTGCCTTAAATATAAATGAGATTAAGCCAAAACAATATATCATACTCCAGAGACAGTTAAATTACGTAAGCGGAAGTCTGTGATAGATATATTTAAAACATATAAGAGGTGGTGCATCTCCAGAGTATAATCATGGTCCAGGTCAAATAATTACAAGTATTATTTTAAAAAGGAACATGAATATTAGAATGTGTAAGTCCCACTACATCACGAAGTCCCATAGCCTCGACGATTAGGTGCAATCTACATGAACCCGCTAGAGTACTGAATGTAGGAGAACTCTTTGTCATCGCAGAAGTCAGGTTCAGCCTCATATGCCGCTGATCATCTGCAGCTAAGACAGATTCTGGTTGGTGTTTTAAAACACCGTCCCAGAGTGAGAGTGAGTGATCAACTCAGTGGAACTATAAGGTAAAGGTTAACATGTTATCAATTCAATCAAGCAGTAATGATAAAGCAGTACAACAAACATGTCCTAGATACTCTTATTAATGTAAGAGTGATATGCGATAATGATGCATGCCATCGCCTGCACTCCCTCAGCGTCTTCATCTTACGGCGTGCATGGCAACCACCCTAAAGTGTTGTTCTTCACCAAAGTACATGCAATGCGGTGCATACTCATGTTAGCCAATACTTAATTAGATTTATTCATATAGCAGTTTTGGGAAGCTAAGGTACCTCCCTTGTATCATTTCCCAATCAATGATCCATTCTAGGGTCGTCAGTACTAGCTAGTCTCATACGATGTTGAGGTTCTAGGTCGCTATAAAGAGTCTCGTCACCATCAGAGTAGGCCTACTTATACTCTCGTTGTTACGGAAAGGCTCGTTACCTCAGCTCAGACTTAGAGTATGCTCGAGGTCATTACGAATGGCTCGTCACCTAGTTGTAGGCTGACAGTTCGAATACAGTGTCCCATACCACCGTATTCGGCTTACGAGTTTGGGTTGCTCATTGGAAACTATGGGGATCTTGTTGCCCCAGCGTAGGCCGATAGTATGACCACGATGTCCCATACCACCATGCCCAGCTCATGAGTCTTAGCAGATCGAGGTTATAAGGTTAAACGGGATTTTCACTGGTAAGTTGGTACCTTCGGTTCAAGCAGTTGCGACCACACATGGTAAACACACAATATGTGAATCGAGTTACTTGAGAAGCTCGATTGGTATGAACATACGTTGAATTGATCGACATAGAGTGCGTAAGCACTCTGCGTGGCCTAACCACTGTCAGCAAACTCCGTACAACTCAGATTCCTCGAACACATCTGTTGTGGAGAAGCTAACTCAGCCACTCGTTCGAGAACCGTTACCGATAGCCTTAACTACGTAGTAGTCCCGAACGCATGTAAATATAACTGGATAACACATGTGGTAGGCATATCAAAGTTAAACAATTAATGCAAGTAACGCAACCATTTGAACATTTCACAAAATATAAGGCAAACATAATTTGCACAAATGTATTTCATGCTAAATCACACTAATCTAAGTTACGTGAAGGGATATATACACATAGATAAGGTAGTTGAGAATCTCAGCTCAACACCTATATAATATACACTTTACTAAATATTTACTCATCCAGACATTTTCACAAATACTTACACTACACACATCAACATATATGATGTATGTTGATCACAACATGTATTAGGGCAAATCCTTTCACTAAGGAGTTTTCATGAATACAACATGCATATATCCACAACGGATAATCATGGCGAGCAGGGATTCAAATTCCATACTCATTCAAACATTTCCACAAACACTTAGACTATACATTTCAACCTACATGATACAACTCAGTTATAAGCTATATTAGGGTACATCCTTTCATAAGGAGTTGTCACGTATTCAATAATCACATGTTCACGGTGAATAATCATGGAAAGCATAAAACCAAATCTTGACATATCTAGTCATTTCAACCTACACATGGAATAGCCTATATTCAACATAATTCATATATAACCGTAAAGCGAGGAAAACAGCGTATCTAACATAAACGGCAACCCAGTCAGTTATAAATCATTAACCGACATTGAAAGCCTTGAAAACCATAACCTATACGTTATAGGCCACACCTTTCACCAGTAAACTCGTAACGTATTCAGTATGAACACTACGCCTTCGTCTACGGCACAACGACAACCTATAGTATGAAATAGGTTAGCTATTTCATCACATACACTATCTGAATCCCTAAAACAGATTAGGGTTAGGATTTCTTACCCAAAAATGGAATTCAAAATTACCAGAATAGCGATACGGCAGTGGTAGCTAAGCACGTGGAACGGCGGGATTGAATCCCGAGAATAAATCCTAACTCTACCTCTCACTTTCCCTCTCTTCTCTTTCTTCTCTCTTCTCTCTCTAGATTTAGAGATTCGTGTGTGAAGGGAGAGAGAGAGTTTAAGGTCCTTATATAGGCCTAAATTTGACCTCAATGGCCCTCGGGCCATGGTATACTTAGGTTATAGCCAAAACCTAACTATTTCTTCTTTACGGAGTTGTTTTAGAGGCTCCTTTTCTACATGCGGTCGGACTTAAGCTCCCTGACATTGGATCTAGGTCAGGCTAAGTTTTCGGTTCAATCGGGTTTAGGGATCGACCGCGGGGGACCTGTTTCAGTTCAACGGTCATCGGTAGTCGATCAGGGCCATAAGTACACTGTCATGTGTTAAAAATTTTCCCTGATCCGAGGGTGTAATTGGGTCAGATTCCGATAGTCTAAATCCTTAGATTTAGCCTACAAGCGAACGATTCAATTCACTTAAATTTTACTTCATTTCCTAAAGATATTCGCGTTTCTCACAGACTTTGCTCTGGGCTCAAGTTGTGAGCTTCTGGACACCTTTATGACTTGATTTCTGAGATGGTTGTTAAGTCCAGTAAGGCAATCATAACTGTACTGTTTTGTGGAAATTGAACTTTTGACGTGCAGTTTAGGTCCAATATGGAGTTTCATGATGCTCCCGAGAGCAACTGGGTTTAGAGATGGATCCTAGATTTTAAGGTAATGTAGCGTTAACGATTCTATAAGTTTTGGGTTTTACAGATCATATTTAAAGTGATTAGTGCTAATTTTACAGGTAATTTAGTTTAACACTTAGGTAATTCTCATCTAATTTTAAAAGGATTTGGTCCTATTTGATTTTTGCTCGAGGTGGTACTCGGGTCTTTGTACGAATTTTTCCAAGATGTTACATATGGGCCTCTACACACCGTTACCTGTACCCGAAGACCCTTGGGAGGACCTATCAATGGACTTCGTGTTGGGTCTCCCATGAACATAGCGTGGCATGGATTCAGTGTTGTGGTGGTAGATCATTTCTCGAAGATGACTCACTTCATATCGTGCAAGAAGACCCTTGACGCGACACACGTGGAAAATTTGTTCTTCCGAGAAGTCATGCAGTTACATGGGGTCCCCAAGACTACACTTCTGACTATGATACGGAGTTCATTAGCCACTTCTGGTGGACTTTTTGGATCCAGTTTCGTACACAACTTTAGTTCAACAATGCCTGCCACCCACAGACTAACGGGCAAACAGAAGTTGTAAATCGCATGTTGGGGAACCTCCTTCGATGTATTTTAGGAGAAAAGCTGAAGCAGTGAGATTGAGCCTTATTTCAAGCGGGGTTTTCATTCAACAACATGGTAAACTGCTCGATAGGGAAGTCCCCATTCCAGGTTTTTTATGGCCGAGTGCCTCACCATACACTTGACTTGGCCCCTTTGTCCAAGCCCCTAAGTATGAAACCTGTAGTAGAACATATGACATAAAGGATCATAGGCATTCATGCTGAGGTACAAGACAAGTTATACACCTCAAACGATAAGCATAAGGAGCAAGCCAACAAGCATCGGCAACAAAAGGTGTTCGAGGCAGGCGACCTAGTTATGGTCCATCTATAAAAGGAGAGATTTCTGACCGGGACGTACAACAAGTTGAAGAACAATAATATTGGATCAGTGTCGATCCTCCGAAAAGATCAATGACAAAGCTTACATTGTTGATCTTTCAGGCGACATGGAGATCCTGCAGACTTTCAACGTCGCGAACCTTACCGAGTATCATAAACCGAAACAGGATGAGAACTCTAAGACAAATTCTTTTGAAGTGGAGGAGACTGATGTAGAGTAGGTCATAGATAATTTCATGGCTAAGATGGACTAGAAAAGGCCCGATTAAAGACAAAGATGATCCTGACCATCAGAACTTAAAACGGACGTATCTCATAAACCGGAATGAGTTATATCAGACGTAAAATATATGATTTTGGGGTAAGATGAGCTACTTTAGCCACCCAAGTCCGCTACACCTGGTTGCCCAAGCCGGATTTGTAAAATACCATCAGATCGATGGTCGTTTCCTTATTTTAATTTCATTTTTACTATAAATATTAAGTTTTAGTTTGATTATAACTCTTCATCTGTTGGGCTTTAGGAGTTACGTCCAATGTGAAAAGTGATTAGAATAATTAGGAGAACAACATGGTGAAGCCATATAAGACACTATTTTTGGCCAAAAACCTTGCGCACTAGTAAACATCACAACCGTCTATAAATAGTAAGTTGCGAATTCTATGAGTTTTGTAGTTCAAATTTTATAGAATTTATTTTCTATTTTCTTGTTCTTTTCCTCGTGGATTTGAGAAGTCTCTGTGAGGAGTCCAGAGAAGTTCTATGGATTCGAAACAGTTATCTCCTTGAGGAAGACGGTGCTCGACCTCACGTCTTCCCTGCGTCAAAGTATAAACATGCCATTATGATGGAGATACTTAATTTTACTACATGAAAAGATTCCTTAGCTCTTAATAGATATTGCAAAGGACATCTAGAATTATTATTTTTTCAATGGAAAGCAAAAAAGAAACTCGTATATTACTAATGAATGGAAAAGCCCAAAAGAAATATAAAGAGAAAAGTATAGGGCTAAGGCTCCTAAAAAAAGTTAAAAGGAAGAAAGCTAAAAAACAACATGCATCTTGACCAGGAAAGCCCACACCACATACTAGGGAAAAAAAAAAAGAAAAAAAGAAAAAAGAAAAAAAGAAAAGAAAAAGATTAGAGAATTGACCCAAGCCCTCGTAAAGGGGAGGGATGGCAGGGAGCCCTCGTCCTAGGCCATGGAGGATTATATATAGCAAGCAAGCTCACTATTAGCAATTATACGAATGGCTACGCTTAAAGTGGTAGTAGCCAAACTAAAAATGTGGGATTCGTCACTCTTCTAATGATTCAAGCCTAACATTAAAGTTAGGTGATCTAAGATCGCACTAATCTCCAAATAAGTGCATCTCCCATGAAGAAGAGTCTGAAGAGTAAACGACCTCTAATACCTCCTTGCTATGAATTTCAGCACCTGTAATAAAGGCATTAGTAAGTCTAGAGAGCTCCAAGAAAAGGATTTCAAGGCTCGTCTTTTGACCCTTAATTGCCAGGTTCCAAGATAATTCCCCAGATGGGCCTAGATTAGGGAGGGAAGCAAAGAAACCCTATTATGGAGTCATTAATCTCAGCACAAGCTAAAATCTAGCATGATTTAGGCACAAGATGATCCTAGGTATGGGGAATAATAGGGATGATTCTATTATGGGCTATGGGAAGATCCCAAGAGCCTTAGCTTTGGCAATAATAACAAACCCTAAGACAAACATGACCTTAGACCTCACATCACAAATAATAGGGAATTTGACCGTACTGGCCTCAATGTATGGGAAAATTCCCTAAAGAAATTCAACCATCTAAATATTTCGAAGTTGGCCTTCTGACAAGCTTTGGAAAATCTTTTGGCCCAAATGCCCTTATCCTTGGTTCAATAATTGTACGGTTTTTAAGTGAATAAGAAGTTACATCATATTTAATGCTGAGAAAGTGATGTGGATGAAAACCTTTTTTAGGCGAGGGCAAGGCCCAACTCTTGGGGCCCACATTGATGTATGTGTATAATCCATGCCACCTATCCTTTTTGCCATGTCATTTTAGGGCTAGGGCCTAAGTATCAACTTGATCCAGTGCTCATGTGGGCCACATAATAGAAAATAATGGTGACAGTGACACCCATCGTTGAAACTTTCTAGGCTCACTGTGATGTTTGTTAGAAGTGGACATTGCCCAAGTCAAAACTTTTTGGCCCCGAGGTGAGCTGGCCGACAAGGTGGACGGAACGGATCACCCCATTGTGGGTCTTAACTCATATTATTTAAAAATAATCAAGTTATTAATTACATCAACCTGACAACCACGACCCTTACTACATTACAATCACGACCCTTGCCACATTACAACTATGACCCTTACCATGTTATATGGGGTCGTGGATGTCCTGTTATATGGGTCATAGTTGTCATGTTATATAAGTCATAGTTGTCCTGTTATACGGGTCGCAGTTGTCCTGTTATATGGGTTACAGTTTGTAATGCTCCGAATTTCGAGGGTCGAGCAAAGCTTAACTCTATAGATCCAATGCATCACTTATGCAACATAGATAATGATGTTTAAATGTTGTCCATATTAGTGCATTAAACATGAGTGAGATTACACCAAAATGGCATATCATACTCTAGAGGTAATTTGATTAAGCAAGCAGAAGACTATAACATGCATATTTGAATTAGTAAGCGATTTATAACCTCCAGAGTATAAGAATGTAACTAGGCTAAATGTTTACATGTATTATTTTCAAAATCTATGAAATAGCAAAACATAAAGTGTCCAATTATTCCATAACCCTGTAATCCCGGTGACGCAGCTCTATGCCTACCTAAGAGCTACCCGTGGGAGGACTCCTCATTTAAGAAATTTGGCTCCGTCGCGTAAGCCTCATTGTCATCTACATCTAAAGCAGAGTTTGGTTAGTATTTTAAAACACCGTTCCAGAGTAAGAGTGAGTGATCAACTCAGTGGTACTATAAGGCAAAGGTTAATATGTTATCAATTCAATTAAGTAGTAATGATAAAGCAATACAACAAGCATTTCCTAACTACTCTGGTTAATGTAGGGATGATATGCAGTAATGATGCATGCCCTTGCTAACACTCCCTCAGCGACTTCATCAACCATTCATGCATGACAAACTCCCTAAACGTGTGCTTCCTCGCCAAAGCACATGCAATGCGGTGTATGGTCGTGTTAACTAAGTACTTAATTACATATAGCAAGTTTGGATACCTTCCTTTATATCATTAACCCAACAGGGGATCCATCCAGGGTCATCAATCCTAGTTAATTACATATGATAGGCAAGTTATAGGGCATCACCCCTAATGAAAGCAGTGGATAGGTAAATTCAAGTGTTTATACTCGAGGTCACTACAGAAGGATCGTCACCTGAACGTAGGTCGACAGCTCGAACATGGTGTCCCATACACCACCATGCTCGGCTCATGAGTCTTAGCGGATCGTGGTACCATAGTTGAAATGGGTTTTACATTGGTAAGTGGTACCTTGATTCAAGCAGTAGTTTTCATACATGGTAAACACACAATAGGCCAATCGGGTTATTTGACAAGTTCGATTGGTAGGAGTGCACGCTGAATTAATCGACATGGAGCGCATAAGCACTCCAGTAGCCTAACCACTATCAACAATCATCGTACGACTCGAATTCATCGAACGTATCCAATTTGGCAAGACTGATTTAGTCACTCAATCAGGAACCATTACCGATTTCCTAGACTACATTGTATTCCCAATCATACTCAAATGCAGCATGTAAATACATATGACAATCATATAAGAATTTAATAATGATCCAAGTATAACATTCATTTGAGCATTTTATCAAACATATTGAACATGTTACCGAACATTACAATTCATCCTTAACTTTCGTAGTTGAAATGAAGGTCACATAGAGGAAATGATACATATAATTAAGGTAATTGAGCATCGTATCTCAACACCCTTATTAAATACAATTCGTGAAACAATTTGTCATTCAGACATTTTATCAAACACTTAGCCTACATATTACCAAATACATATACTAGATTAGTTATGACATGAACTATAGTAATTTCCTACGCAACCTAGGCTATAACGTATATAACAAACATGGATTTTAGATTAGATATCATGACAAGCACAAAATCATAATTTTAAGTTCATTCAAACATTTCAACAAGCACATGATTGCATATTTGTCCAACATAGTTCATACATGTATAATATATGGAAATTGTCGTAACTAAGATCATATTTCAGCAATTAAGTCAAACTTAAATCATTGCCAACATTTCAAAGCCTTGAAAACATAGCCTAAACGTTTATAGTCTGCACCTTTCATCCGATTACTCGTTTTGAACTCGATTCGAATCCTACGTTATCGTATATCGAACAACAGTTACCTAAATAAGGAAAATCCATTAGCTAGGTTGATAAACAACTATTCTATACCTTAACTTTGGTGTTAGGTTTTGGATTTCTTTCCCAAATCGTCATCGAAATGAGTCGTGTAGCGTAATAAAGAGGCAATCTAGTGCGTGTAGTCGTGGGAGAGAAACACCGCCACAATCTCCCAAGCTTTCTCTCTTCTCCTCACTCTTTTCTCTTCATTTCTCTCTCTTCTCTTTCCTAGGGTTTGGAGAAAATTCATATGGAATGGGAATGGGGTGGTTTAAGGTCTTTAAATAGGCCTAAAATTGGTTCAAATGGCCCTAGGGCCATGGTATACTTAGGTTATAGTCAAAGGGTGTCTGTTTCAAGTAAATGAGACTTATCTGGAGGTCCATTACCTGTCTATGCTACAGAGTAAGTCCCCTGACAATAGATCTATGCTAGGTTATGATTTTAGTGCATTTGGATAGGCCGATTAACCGTGACGGACCTGTATCAGATCAACGGTCGTTGCCACTCAATCAGGGCCACTATTATACAGATATGTGTAAGAAAATTTTCCTAATCCATCGGTGTAGTTGGGTTAGAAACTGATGGTCTGAAGTCTTCAATTTCATCCGCAAGAGAATGGTCCAATTCACTTAAGTTTGGGTTCATTTTCTAAAAATATTCACATTTTTCACACACTTCGCTCAAGGCTCAAGTTGCACATTTTTGGATAATATTTGGGCTCAATTCCCGTGATAGTTATCAAGCCTAATAAGACAGTCGTAACCCTATAGTTTACGGTCATCGGACTTTCGATGCGCGATTTAGGTCCAATACGGAGTTTCAATGTGCTCATGAGAGCAACTGGGTTTTGGGATTTTCTAACACCCAAAATTTTTGCCAACCTGGAGTTAGGCATCCTTAGGCAATGGGTCAACCATAACACCTTGGAAATTTCTTAGAACTCAATTCTAAAGCTAGAGAAATTATTTAGAACCTAATTCTTTAGAATTTTAACGTGAATTAGCCAGCGCTACACTAGATTTTCTGTAAAATTAGCACCAACCACTTTAAATACGATTTGTAAGACCCAAAACCTATAGAATCATTGACGCTATCTTACCCTAAAATCCATGGTCAAACTCTAAACCTGTTTGTTCTTAGGAACCCTTTGAAACTTTGTATTGGATCTAGACCGCGCGTCGAAAGTCCGATAGCGATGAACATAGACAATTGCGACCGCCTAGTTGGACTTGACAATCATTTCAAAAATAAAGCCCAACCAATATCCTGAGGCCATTCTACTTAGTCCGGAGTGAAGAGAGTGAGAAAAGAAAAATATTTAGAAAATTAATTCAATTTTTAATAAATCTAGCACGTGTCGCTTGCGCGACATTTTTAAGCGTTCTGACCGTTAGGATTCGACCAAATTTCACCCTTGGATCAGGATAGGTGGCCCTTATATGTCATAACACTTGTGGCCCTGATCGAGTTTCGGTGACCGTTGAACTGAAACTGGTCCGCCACGGTTGATCTGGAAATCCGACCGGACTGAAAACTTAGCTTGACCTAGATCCAATATTAGATAGCTTAAGTCCGACTGGATTTAGTAACAGGACCTCTAGAAGTGCTCTATTAGATCGGAACAGACTCGATTTCGTTATAACTTAAGTATACCTTGACTTCAAGTCTGTTTTGGTCATGTTTGGGCTTATAAAAGGGCCTTAAACCCTTAGCTTTCTAACCCGTATGAATTTGGGGAAAACCCTAGGAGAGAGAAGAGAGAAAAGAGAGATAGTGAGGGAGAAGTTGGGGCTTTCTCCTGCTATTCTTCTCTGCTGCTCCACGTGTCAAAGCCATCCATCTGCATCGCTATTCTGGCGATTCCAACTTCATTCTAGGTAAGAAAACCCTAACTCTAACTTGTTTTAAGATTCCTATGGGTACAAGTAGCTAAGTAACTTACTCACCTTGTGTTATAGGTCGTCATATCGACGTTGATGGAAGCGTAGAGTACCTATTCAATTCATTACGCATTTACGGCATAAGGTGCGGATTTTAGACGCTTAGATTACCTGTTTTCAAAGCTTTCAATGTCGTTTAATGGTAGAATGTTGACAAGAATGTTATTTGACATGTAGAACATGCTGTCTGTTTTTCATTCCGAATACGTACGAAGAATATGAGATTTAGGGTATTTTAGGTATTTGTAGGAAATACTGTATACGTACGTATTTTGCTAATATGATTGCCATCTGTATTTTTCGTGTACCTATGCTAGTTATGCGTGTATGATCTGTTCGGCGAAGAGATTCGCCCTAATGCACATTATTGGTCGACATACGCTATGTAGGCTAATGTGTGTAGATTAACTGTTTGTATAAAGTTTTGTATAAGTATTGAGTAAATGTTGTTGTAGTTTAGCGTTGAGATTAGATTCTCAACTAATATGACAATGTACATGATTTCCTCCATGTTTGTCATATTGAATTGATTTCCTTATATATATGAAATTCCTGTGTTTGGTTGATTGCTTATGTTGTATGTTATAACATGTTGCTAACATGCTTGGATTAATTGTGTTTCATTTCTGTCACTCACATATGATCATTGATTTGGATTACATGTGCTTGGGGCTATACTCTAGTCCAGGCAGTCAGTAACAGTTTAGAATTCGTGGTTGGATTCTATTCGCCACGAAGGATGTGTATGACGAACCCGAGTCGTACTAGAGTCGTCGGCAGTGGTTATGCCACACGAAGTGCTTGTGCACTTCATTTTGGTCGATTCAATGTGCGCTCGTGCTAGTCGGACTCATCAAGTAACCCGACTGACCGTTGTATGTTCACCTTATATTGGTCATAACTGCTTGAACCTAGGGTACTGAACTAACCAGTGATAACCCTGATAACCGTGGTTCCTTGATCCACTAAGACTCATGAGCCGGGTATGGTGGTATGGGACACCGTGGTCCAGCTGTCGGCCTACGCTGGGGGCACAAAACTCTCCATAGTGACTAGTGAGCAACCCAGACTCGTGAGCCGATTATGGTGGTATGGGACATTATATTCGAGCTGTCGGGCTACACTGATAAGGTGATGGGGGAGCGGTGCAACGAGTGCGTGCAACAGCCCTGACAGCCCTTTGTAGTGACCTCAAGCGTACTCTAAGTCTACGTGAGGCGACGACCCTTCCGTAGCAACAAGAGTACAACTAGGCCTGTATTGATAAGGTGATGGGGGAGCGGAGCAACGAGTGCATGCAACAGCCCTGACAGCCCTTGCAGCGACTTAGAAATATATCATCGTATGTGACGACTAGGAGTGACGACCCTAGACAGGATCCTTATTGAGAATGATATAAGGGAAGTACCCTAGTTTCCCAATCCTACTGTATGAAAAGGACTAATAACAACTCAGTAATCATATTCATATCACACTATATGTACCTGGAAGATGTGGAGCACTGAGGGAAGAAAGCACGCCGCTAACGTAAGATGGTGTCGCATGAGGAAGTATGTTGGCAAAGGCATCCATTATGTCATTTCATCCTTGCATGAATCACAGTATTTAGGAATGTTTGATTTGCTTACTTTATCATTATTGCTTGATTAATTTGATAACATGTTAACCTTTTCTCTATGATTCCACTGAGTTAGCTACTTACTCCCATGTTATGGGATGGTGTTGTACACACCAAACAGTTCCTATTTTAATTTCAGATGATGGTGATGCTTGCGAAGCAGAGCCGGACTTGATGATGATGAGGAGGATCCCTCTTACATGCAGATTCTGATCGACGGGTTTACAAAGTTACTGATTAGATGCCAGTGCACTTGATATTTTGCCTTTTTATTTACACACCCATGTATATTCCTTTCTTTCTATTTTGGAGTATACATGTATATGTTTAACCTGGTAACATGTTCACACTCTGGAGACTTACAACAGTTCATATATTTTATATATCAATCACATTCTTTCGCTTGCTAATTTAACTGTCTCTGGAGGATGATATGCTGTTTTGGCTTAATCCACTTCATGTTTTATGCACTATTACAGCCGACATTCATTCATCATTGAAAATGTTGCATAAGTGATGTTCTGGAACTCGGGAGTGGAGTTTATCCTCGACCCTCGATTTTTTGGATGTTACAGATTTTCCCGAGGTTTTCAAGTAATGTTGAGCTAACGATTTTAATGATTTTGGGTCTTGAAGTTTGTATAGATAGTGGTTCAAGATAATCCACGATTAATTTAGTTTAGTACTTAATTAATTTTCGTCTAATTTCTACAGTATACGATCTTTAGGGATTTTTGCCTGAGGTGGTACTCAGGTCTTTGTACAGATTTTTTTGAGACGTTTCAATCTACCCCCCTTAAAGAAAATTTTTATCCCTGAAATTAATACCTTTTCATACTCCTCGAGGATATGAGGGTAGTTCTTACGAACTTTGGCTTCTGTTTCCCAAGTAGCCTCTTCCTCAGTGTTGTGAGTCCATAATACTTTCACAAGTGGGATAACTTTGTTACGTAGCACCTGTTCCTTCCTATCCAGAATACATGTTGGTCACAGTACATAGGCAGCATCTTCACTTAGCTACACCTACTCCCACTTGATAATGTGAGTCGGATCAAGAACGTATTTCTTCAGCATGGACACGTGAAATACGTTGTGCACGCTGGTGAGTGGTGTGGGCAAGGCGAGACTATTTGCTATACACCCACTCGATCTAGAATCTAGAATGGGCCTATGAATCTAGGCGTAAGCTGCCCTTTCTTACCAAAACAGAGTACTCCATGGGGGAAACCTTAAGAAACAAATAGTCCCCAACTTCAAATTCCAACTACCGTCGTCGTGTATCGGCGTAACTCTTTTGTCTGATCTGGGCTGTAAGAACTTGACACATGATAATATCAATCTTTTTTGAGGTCACCTAAACCAAATTTGGGTCAATCAGGCTCTTCTCGCCAACTTTCGCCCAACAATGTGGTGCTCGACATGGGCGCCCATACAATGACTCGTAGGGAGCCATGATAATGCTCGCTTGGAAGCTATTGTTATAAGCAAACTCGGCATAGGGAAGATAGTCATCCCAACTGTCCTTAAAATTAAGCACAGACGCTCGCAACATGTCTTTTAATATTTGATTTACCTGTTCCGTCTGCCCATCGGTCTGTGGGTGGAATGTGGTACTGAACTTTAGTTGCACTCTCATTGCTTCTTGGATTCGAGTCCAGAAATTGGACGTGAATTGCGTGTCTCGATCTGACACAATCTCCATAGGCACTCCATGTAGCTGTATAATCTCCTTGATATATAGCTTGGATAAATCATTTGCTGAGTTTGAAACTGTAACACCCTGAAAATCGGGGGTCGTGCATAAACCTGACTCCCGAGTTCCAGACCGTCACTTATGCAACAAATATGATTATGATTCCTTGTTGTCTGAGTTAAAGCATTCGCATGAGTAAAATTATACCAAAACTGAAATCCATACTCTAGATTCAGTGATAAAAGTAAGCGAAAGACTGAAGAATATATATATCACTATATGGAAAACAAAATAAATCTCAGCTGTCTCCAAAGTATGAATACATCTCTGAGTCTCATATACATGTAATAAAATAAAATCAAAATGTCAGAAGTCCAACTAGTATGTCCCGCCAATCCAGACCACCTATGCAAAGCCGTCGTGAAACTGCATATATGAGAACTCATCCTGGTCCTCATCATAATCCGGCTCTGCCTCCTGAATCGCTGCCTCACCTGCATCTAAGACAGGGTCTGGTGGGTGCTGCAAACACCATCCGTAATGTGGGAGTGAGTGATCAACTCAGTGGAATAAAAGAGCAGAGATTAGCATGTTCTCAAATCAATCATGCGATAATAGTAAAGCAATTAAACAAACATTCCTAAATACTGTTGTTAATGCAATATGACATGACATGATGGATGCCCTCACCAATGATCTCCCTCATACGGCACCATCTTACGACCGCGGCATGCTTTCTTCCCACAGTGCTCCACATCTTCCAGGCACATGCAATGTGATGGTGATATGATTACCGAGTTATTATTAGTCCATTCATACAGCAGTATTGAGAAACTAAGGTACCTTACTTATATCAATCCCAACACAGATCTTGTCTAGGGTCGTCACTCCTAGTAATCTCATACGATGTATATTTTGTAGGTCGCTGCAAGGGCTGTCAGGGCTGTTGTTCGCACTCGTTGCACCGCTCCCTCATCACCTTATCAAGACAAGCCTACTGTACTCTCATTGTTACAGAAGGGTTGTCGCCTCCCATAGACTCAGAATATGCTCGCGGTCACTACAAAGGGCTCGTCACCTGATCAGTGTAGGCCGACAACAAGAATATAGTGTCCCATATCACCATAATCTGCTCACGAGTCGTAGGTGCTCACTGGTCACTACGGGGAGGTTTGTGGCCCCAGCGTAGGCTGACAGATCTACCACGGTGTCCCATACCACCATGCCCGGCTCATGAGTCTTTGTGGATCAAGGTACCATGGTTAATAGGGTTTCCAACAGTAAGTTCAGTATCCTAGGTTCAAGCAGTTATGATTCATACAGGGTGAACAATCAACGGCCAGTCGGGTTAATTGACGGGCTCGACTAGCACGAGCGCATCGCAAGTCGAACGACATGAGTGCATGAAATACTCCGCGTGGCCTAACCACTGCTGCCAACTCCAAACACGACTCGCGTTCATCGACGCGTCCTTCGTGGCAAATACAAGCCAGCCACGAATTTTCTCTGTTACCGACTGCCTGGACTAAGTATAGCCCCAAACATTTGTGAATCCACAACATCAATCATATAAGAGTAATGGAAATGAAATACAATAATATAAGCGTGTTGAAACATGTTATAACATACAACTTAAGTGAATCATCTATCACATGCATTTCATACAGATAATGAAATCATGCATATTGCCAACATGAAGGAAATCATTTACATCAGCATATTATATGAGAATTCAATCTCAAACTAATTCACAACACCATTTAATTCAATACATACTAATACAAATATTTATACAAACACTTAGTCTACACACTTAAGTCTACATAGTGTATGTCGACTCAAAGTGTGCATTTGGGCGAATCTCTTCGCCAATCCAATTATACACGCATTCCTAATATCCTAATGCAACAAAAAGCATTGTCAACCATTTCAGAAAAATTTGGATGTATACAGTATTTCCTACAAATGACTAAAATGCCCTAAATCTCATATTTTTCCTACGTTTACGAAACAAGAAACGGACAGCATGTTGTACATGTCAAACGGCGTTTCTGTCGATAATCTACTATTAAACAACATTGAAAGCTTTGAAATCAATCAATCAAAGTGTCTAAAATCTGTACCTTTTTCCCTAAAGGTGTATCGTTTCGAATGGAGCATATACGCTTTGTCTACGGCGAACAGACAACCTAATACACAAGATTCGTAAGCTACATCGCTAAGGAATCGATGGAACCTTAAATCAGAAAGTAGTTAGGGTCTTTTCTTACCTATAAATGTGGCAGAATTACCGGGAAAGTGATTGAGATGCGTTGCTTAAGCACGTGCAACAGGTAGTGCAAGTGGCAGGAAGATCACTCCCACTTTCTCTCACAAACTCTCACTTTCTCCCTCACACCAGCTAGGGTTTCTAGCAAATTCGGATGGGTGAGATAAGTGAGGGTTTAAAGCCCTTTTATAAGCTAAAACATTCCCAAAATAGGCTTAGGAACAATGTTTACTTGAGGTCTAACCAAATCGGGGCTGTTCTGGTACAAAAAGGCATTTCAGGAGGTCCCCTACCTGAACGCGATCGGACTTAAGTTCTTAGTCGCCGGATGTTGTTCACATCCCATTTTCAAACCATTAGTGTTTGTAGATCGCACGTGGCGGTCCAGTTTCAGTTCAGCGGTCATCGCACGTAGATCAGGTCTACAAGTCTCATGATATGAAAGAGAAATTTTTTCCTATCTGTGGGTGTAATTTGGCTGAATTCTGATGGTCATAACGCTTAATAATAACACGCCAAGTCATGTGCCAGATTTGAATTTAATTTCTTAAGCATTTGCCCTATTCTCACTCTCTTCACTCCAGGCTCAATGAAATAACCTCTGAACGTCGGTTGGGCTTGATTTTCAAAATGATTGTCAAGTCCAGCTAAGCGGTCATAACGGTCTAAGATTGTTAGTATCGGACTTTTGACGCACGGTCTAGATCCAATACAAAGTTTCAAAGGGTTCCTGAGGACAAACCGGTTTAGAGTTTGATCCTAGGTTTCAGGATATTATAGTGTCATGAATTCTACAAGTTTTGGTTCTTGTAGAACGTATTTAAAGTGATCAGGGACTATTTCACAGCTACTCTAGCGTTGCGCTAGCTAACTTACTCTTATTTTCTAAAGGAATTAATCCTACATGATTTCTGGTCGAGTTAGTACTCGAGTTTCAGTACGAATTTTTCCAGGGCATTACAGAAACTCTAATTGGGAGGCAATGAGCCAATTTCGTCAATCGGTCCCCAATCACCCAAATGGATTCATGTCCCTTCCCTGTCTTTGATAAAATGGAAACGAAATCCATAGATATGAAGTCCCATTTCCATTCAGCTATGGGCATGAGCTGAAGTAAATTAGGAGATCGACGATGGTCGACCTTGACCTGCTTGCACGTGAGACAAGGGGATACATAATCTGCTATGTGGGCCTTCATGTTGTCCCACTAGTACGAACGCTTCATGTCTCTACAGATCTTCGTATTGTCCGGATACATTGTCATCCTTGAATTGTGAGCGACGTTCAAGATTTCCTTTCTCAAGTCATGTAGATTCAGGACGCATAGGCGGCTGCGATATCTCGAACCTCCATCTAAGCTAATCCTCCATTCAGAGTCTTCACTGTCACTTGCTCATTTTCTCATCTTCACCAATAGTTCATCTTCTTTCTGAGCCACAATGATTCAGTCATCAATAAGTGGCTGTACGTGGATGTGTGCGAAGCTCTCGAACGGCTCCTCTACTGTAAGCTTTTGTTCAAAGTCTCGCATAAACTCTACCATGTTCGATTCTTCTATCATCAGCGGAGCTACAAATTATATTGTCTTCTTGTGGCTCAATGCATCGCCCATAAGGTTCGCCTTGCCAGGATGGTAGGAGACCTCAAACTTGAAGTCTTTCAAGGTTTCCATCCAACGTTGTTGCCTCATGTTCAGGTCTCTCTGAGTAAAGATGTACTTGAGGCTTTTGTGATCGTAAAAGAGACCGAACTCCTCTCTGTAGAGGTAATGTCTCCAGAGCTTTAATGCGAAGATGACTGCCACTAATTTCAGGTCATGAGTGGGGTAGTTTTATTTGTGTTTCCTCAACTGTCGTGATGTATATGCAATCACTCTGTCCTTTTGCATAAGAACACAACCCAAACCAACACGAGATGCGTCGGTGTATATAGTATATCTGACCCCTTGTTCTAGTAATACTAGCATGGGTGCGGACGTCAGCTTATCCTTCAATTCCTAAAAGGTTGCTTCTGCTTTCTCGTTCCAGGTAAACTTAAGATCTTTTTGAGTGAGTTGACGCAGCGGTTGAGCTATCATGAAAAAATGCTTAATGAATCGACGATAGTAGCCTGCAAGGCCGAGGAAACTCCTTACTTCTGTAATCGAACTGGACTGTTCCCATTCCTATACCATGGTCACCTTGGAAAGGTCCATGGCAATACCTTCCTTGGACACTACGTGTCCCAGAAACTCAACCTCTTCCTTCTAAAAGTCACATTTTCGGTACTGAGCAAACAACTGATTCTTCCTGAAAGTATCAAAGACTGCTCACAGGTGCTCTTCATGATCCTTTCGGTTCTTGAAGTATATCAAAATATCATCTATAAATACAATGACGAACTGGTACAGATACGGCCGAAACACTCGGTTCATGAGATCCATGAACATAGCTGGTACATTTGTAAGTTCAAACGATATCATAAGGAATTCATAGTGCCCAAAACTGATTTTGAATGTTGTTTTCTGCACGTCTTCATTCCTGATGCGCAACTGATGATACCCAGACTACAAGTCAATTTTTGAGAAATAATGTGCCCCTTTCAACTGGTTAAACAAGTCATCTATCATAAGCAGAGGATACTTGTTCTTAACTGTGACGTGATTCAGTCTGCGATAATTAATACACAACCACAGTAATCCGTCCTTCTTCTTTACAAACAATACAGGTGCTCCCTAAGGAGATAGGCTCGATTGAATGAAACCTGATTCTAGCAGATTATTTATCTGTCTCCTCAATTCCTCCATTTCACACGCGGTATGTTGGTAAGGAAATGGGTGTCGCACCAAGCACAAGGTCAATAGTAAAGTCAATCTCACACCAAGGAGGTAGTCCAGGTATTGTTCTGAACACGTCCATAAAATGTTAGACTATAGGCATATCCCCAAGTGTTAGACCATCAACATTTTCTAATAAGAAAGTATAATAACTTATACGATAGGGCCAACTGACCTGGATTAGAAAAGTAAAGGTCGTGCTCTCAGGTCCACAGGCTGTCACCAATCTGGTATCACAGTCGATCTCTGCCTTCATTTTGGTGAGCCAATCCATGCCGAGGATGATGTTATAATGATGTAGCGGGGTGACAATCAGGTCAATGCGCACCGTTCTTCTCCCTAAGTCTATTGGGCAATCTTTACAAAACTTGGTAGCATTGGAGAACGTCCCTGTCATGGTAAGGACTCTCACCCTAACCATAGGGGCAGTGCTCAACCCTAATTGCTTGACTGTAGAGCATGATATTATCGAAATAGTAGACCCGTTGTCCACCAATAGAAATACAGGTGTACCTTGAATGTGGCAGTGACTTCAAAGGCTAAGGGCACTGCAGTTGCTCTCTCAGATGCTCCAGCTACTAGTCCATGTACATGTGCCTTTTGAGGACGATTTGGTTGCACTGCCATAAGTCGTTGAGGCGGCCTATTTTGAGATACAGGTGGTCGGTTAAATGGATGTGCTGGCGGTGTCGATCATAGAGGTGGAGCTAATATAGCTTGCAGTAGCTAACAGTTGATCTTTTGAGGTGGCGTAAAACCATTGTCCCTCATCTTAGTAAAATAATGGGTGTCTGTATGACCCATCTTCTTATAGTCGGTGCGCCATAGATCTAATCACCTTAGCTGGGTCGGTGGAGCCTTAAGCTTGGGATGCGAATCTGCACGTGGCCTCTTGTCGATGAATGGTTGGTTTGGCAAATCTGGTCGAGGCCTCGGGCCCATGGGCATACATGTCTGAGACATTCTGTCTCCATCTTGCTCAGCTCGTAAGGACATGTTCACTAGCTTAGTATAATTGTGAATGTTAGCACAACACATCTTCATGCGGATATCGGGTCGCAGACCCTCTGAAAATCGCCGCATTCTCATCGGCTCGTCTGCTAGTATCAGTGGAGCATATCTGGCCAGCTCCATGAATCTGTTCTCGTATTCTGACATGGTCATTCCTCCCTGATGGAGGTGAAGAAATTCACCCTCCTTTTCGTTATGGTAAGTGAGGGGGAAATACTTTTCATGGAAGCGAGTCTCAAATGCATCCCACATCCACACGTGTCCTAGGGGAATTGTTCATAGGATGTTGTCCCATCATAGACTAGCCTCCTTCTTGAACATATAGGTGACCAGCTCAATTTTCTCTACCTCAGTGTAGTGCAACGGCTTTAACATCTTAGAGACGTGATCTAGCCAATATTCATCTTCCTCGGGCCTGTGGAAGAGTTCAAATAAACCTCTAGTATTCAAATTTCTAGTAGGCTGCACAGGTGGTACAAGCGGGACCATACTCATGTTTTAGGTGATGGCCCTCGCAATAGTGGTCAAAAATTGTTACTGTTGCTGAATTAAAAACATCATCTGCTCTAACCTATCAGGGGAGGAGTTGACTGATGTACGTGTGGCATTGATGTAGACACACAATTCTATTCCAGAACCGGTGGTGCAGAAGGTGTTGGCCCATTAGTGGGGCTAGTGGCTGGCTATGACTCCGGCATTGTGTCACTATTCGGGCCCAAACTGGGGTCCGTATGGCTATCGCTCAGGGGAGGTGCCTCGTCAATCAATCCGCCAAGTGTGAGACGTGCTATGTTCCAAGGCATTTGTAGGAGGCATTCCCTATATATAACATAGGGTGCAACATGCATAAGATCTAGACTAACATTACTCAATTTTTCTAGACATTCTACACATTCCAAATCAAAAGAAGCTTCATGTATTTCATTTAACTAAAAATTGTCACAATACATGGTGTAGTATTACACGAATCATGACAGAAGATGCACGTGAGCTAATCTAACAAAAGCTTTAAACACTATGCACACCAACATCTAACTAAGCCTACCAAGGCTATTACAAAAGAAAATAAGAAAAAAGGGAAACCCAAAGATAACTACAACATATGACTAGTCGTCCGACTCTAGTGAAGGTGGAGGCGCACCCTTATCCTGCATACAGCACAGGAGGATCTTCATAGTGAGAGACATCCTCTTAAATTTTTATTTTAGGTAGGCCCGATTCTCCTTGATTTCCTGTTTCAGGGCAGCCTGGTTCTCTTCAATCAATGCCATGCGGGCTTCTAAGGCGGCTAGATCACATCAGTCCTCACGAGTAGCAGTAGGAGGTCCCCTATCTGAACCTTGGGCCTCCTCCTCATCCTCAGTGATTTCCTCATCATTTCCTTCCTCAGTACTTTCCTCCTCACTACCTTCTTCCTCTTCACTCTCTTCTTCAATTTCATCCCTGGACTCATCAAGCCTTACTTGTCATTGCATGGGGTCTATGCCCATATTGTTGAGCGTAGTTGTAACGCCCTAAAATTCGAGGGTCGAGCATAACTCAGCTCCCGAGTTCCAAAATATTACTTATGCAACTTAATTAATGATGGATGTATGTTGTCAGTATTAGTGCATAAAACATGAAGTAGATTAAGCCAAATCAGCAGACATAATTCAAGGATAGTGAGAAAATGCAAGAGGAAGTCTTAAATACATGTATAAACCAAAAATAATCTCTAAAATATGCATGCTCTACCTGGGAATAAGTACAATCTGTGTCTCAAAATACATGTATCAAACTGTTTATACTCAATATAATTATAATCCAGAATCCCCACCAGTCAAAACAAGGCTCACATGAATCTGCCTGAGAACTGCATAAATGAGAACGCCTCCTTGTCATCGTCGAACTCCGGCTTCGCCTTGCAGGCATCACTGTCACCTGCAGCTAAGTCAGAGTCTGGTTGGTGTTTAAGCACCGTCCCAGAATGTAAGAGTGAGTGATCAAATCAGTGGAACTATATAGTAAAGGTTAACATGTTATCAATTCAATCAAGTAGTAATGATAAAGCAGTACAATCAAACATAACCTAGATACTCTTGTTAATGCAAAGATGATATGAAGGGATGATGCATGCCCTCACCACAATCTCCCTCTGTGATCTTCATCTTATGGTCGCACATGTCAGTCACTTCCTTAGTGCTCTACACCAACGCCAACAGCACATGCAATGTAATGTTATGAGCATGATTACTAAGTTCTTATTAGTCCTTTTCATACAGCGGGATTAGGAAGTTAAGACACCTCCCTTATATCAATTTCCAAACAAGGATCCATTCTAGGGTCATCAGTCCTAGGAAATCTAAGACGATGTTACAGTTCTAGATCACTATAAAGGGCTCGTCACCAATCAATACAAGTCTAGTTATATCTTAGATACTACAATAAGGCTCGTCGTGCATATGCAGTGTCAAGATATACTCGAGGACACTACAAAGGGCTCATCACCAATCAATGTAGGCCGACAGCATGAATACAGTGTCCCATATCACCATAATCAGCTCACGAGAGTAGGGAGCTCACTAGTCACTACGGGGAGGCTCGTAGCCCCAGGGTAGGCCGACAACTCGACCACGGTGTCCCATACCAACATGTCCAGCTCATGAGTTGTCACGCCCCAAACCCAGAAATTAGATTCACGGGAATCCTGATCACCGAATCCGGTGCTGACAACCTCCGTAGTACCCCATTCTTGGCTCCTAGCATTCATATGCCAGATTTTCGATCCTGGGATCCTACAAGGAGGTTTTTTTTTGTACATTTAACTAGTTTTAAGCATAACCACAAGTTTACCCAAATCATAAAGGCAACATCATCATCACATAACCACTAATATAATCATTTGAATACAATACTGAAAGGGAAATATATATGTCAAAATCAAAGCTCCAGAAAATAGCTGCATGCTCCAAGCTCAATGCTGCTGCAACCTAACATCACCTGCACGCATCTATCGTGCATAAGCTTATAGAAAGCTTAGAGGGTGGTGTAAGTGTGTGCACGAGATAAGTGCCAAGTATTCAATATAATATCATAATCATACAATACTGGAAAGCTATTAATCCATAAACTATAGAATGACTGAATAAGCAGAAACACTGATAAGAGCAGGAATTATCAGCATAAACAGAAATACTAACAAGATTATAATCATGCGATAACAAAATAAGCGGAAGTATGAACAAGTCCATAAGTTAATCAATATCAGAATACGCAATATAGGACATCTATGCAAATGATGAGTCATAGATAATCAAATGTTGAATGATAAGGATATAATGTAATACACAATTCGAAAGAGCTAATAAATATCATCACTCTCATCTAAGTCACAGGAATACAGAAACATAACAACCCATAATGCCATACACCGAAGATGTAATGGAATATGCGAAATTCTTACCATAATGAAGGTACCCAACAATTAGTTACGCACCACCAGCCCGAGTGGATAGTGAATGGATGAATGAATGAGTATGAAACTACTACTCAGTAGCCTATCAGCACAGTAGCATACCAACCGCTGGTAGCTCGCCCAGGCCTCAGCCCCGTCCACATCACACCTGCCCACATCAGCGTCTGCCCACGTGCGCCCGCCCACATGCACAACAGTGACGGGGTGTCATAATATCATGTCAGTCCTCATATCAGTACGGTTCCTCTCTGGAAAAATTACCGGGGTCTATTACACTTCACACCACCTGCCGCCTCAATCAAGCACACAAATGGGTGAGTGGAAAAGACATCACTATCCGCCTGTCAGTAGTCTGCCAATACTTACCCGGCTCACCGATAGTGGACCATTCCTCGAGCTGGTCAAACTCAGCCTAGCCATGCCTACTCCCTCGGGCGGGTAAGGCCGTACCCCCTTCCAACCGACCATGACACATTGGAGAGCGCAACCATCTGATAATCGGCACTCAATGCTCATCTACCCACTCGGTCTAGACGTTGGAGCATCCTCTGGAACCAAGAGGGTGTTTAGAGATTTTCACCCAGGGCCATCTATGACGGCCCGATGCTCGAACAGATTTTCAGTGTCCCATCTGGCCATCCACGATATGCCTGTGGAGGTTACGACCCTGATGTCACTAGGGCGTACAGTAATCACAACACAATGCAAGATGTATGAGTCATACAATCCAATCATGCATCAATCCTGCGCATGTCATGCCCTCATGTGAGATAATCTCCACCTATCAGGGAGTCTCACATCATCCTGCCCAATGACATATGCAAAGGTCAATCACATCTCATAACAAACATGCAGATGATGCGAATGGGCATGTATCATGATGTTATGATGTCACATACTCATAAACGGTATCAATAACCGGCGTCGACAATGTGAACTTTTAACCAACATTACCCCCAAGGAATGACCCATATAGAATCAAATATATAATGGGCACATGGCCTCACACAAGGGCCAAATATACGAAACAGGTGGGCCCTGGTCATGAGCCTAACACATATCACAATGAGCCTTGCCCATAGGCCTCAAATACATCTGGATGGGTCACACCCATGGGCCTCAGATATATCACAATGGGCCTCAAATATACTTCGCAGGTGAGTTACATACCTAGGTCTAATATACATCAGTATGGGCTACATCACATAGGCCTAATATATATTACTATGGCCAGAACCCATGGGCTTTAAATACACAATAGGTGGGCCCTACACATGGGCCTCAAATATATATCATGGGTGAGCCTCAATGGACGAGTCACTAATACAACAGGATGGGCCTAATGACATGAACCCCATAAATATATCGAATAGGCCACACCAATTGGGCCTTACATACATTGCAATGGGCCATGACCCATGGGCCTTGCATGCATCACAATGGGCCTTGCAACATGAGCCTCATATATATTTAAGGTAGGCCTCAACAATGGGCCTCATACACATCAAGGTGGGCCTCAACAACGGGCCTCATATACATCAAGGTGGGCCTCAACAACTGGCCTCATACACATCAAGGTGGGCCTCAACAACGGGCCTCATACACATCAAGGTGGGCCTCAACAACCGGCCTCATACACATTAAGGTGGGCCTCAACAACCGGCCTCATACACATCAGGGTGGGCCTCAACAACGGGCGTCATACACATCAAGGTGGGCCTCAATAACGAGCATCATACACATCAAGGTGGGCCTCAACAACAGGCCTCATATACATCAAGGTGGGCCTCAACAACGGGCCTCATACACATCAAGGTGGGCCTCAACAACGGGCCTCATACACATCAAGGTGGGCCTCAACAACGGACCTTATACACATCAAGGTGGGCCTCAACAACGGGACTCATATATGGCCTTAGCAACAGGCCACAAATATATCAAGATGGGCCTAATCAATCACATGGGCTAAATCAATCAAATGGCCGATACGAGCAGGCCGATCAAATGGACCGATACAAATGGGCTGTGCGTCATGGAGTTATACTAAGCATGTTATAAAGTAAAGCCCTATCCTTACAACGCAGCTGGCCTAGACGGCTTGCATAAAACAAGTACGGGCCCACCAATGGGCCCTAAGGAGAGTCGCAATGTGGACATTTAACCAACATTATACTCGTAATGTGGACGTTAAACCAACATTGCTCCCAAGGTGTAGCCCGTAGTGAATAACATTACGTAAACCAGGTTGGGATCACACATTATAATGGACCTTAGGTACACCCCATTGGACCTTAAACACATCAAATGGGCCATGTCATATGGGCCTTTTACTAATCAAATGGGCCACATCAATGGGCCGCATCAATGAGCCTTATGTGCATTGTAATGGGTCATAACCCGTGGGCCTTAGATTACATCAAATGGTTCTCGACCCATGGGCCTTATACATATCAAATGGGACTAATTCTATGGGCTTTAAAATATATCAAATGGGTCCAATCCCATGGACCTTGGAACACATCAAATGGGTCCACTCTATGGGCCTTAAATTACATCAAACGGGCCTAATCCCATGGGCCTTGGAACACATCAAATGGGTCCACTCTATGGGCCTTAAATAGTTCAACAACTAGCTACATTCATGGACCCAATTAAATTCAACTGTGGTGGGCCTCAAAAGTGCATTCATTAAGCCCAACATTTAAGGAACTAAAGGTATAAATCATTTTCTCTAAGATCTTTATAATATAGTGGGCCCCACTCCTCAAAATTTCAGCCCAAGGCCAGCATAATTATAACATGTTGTTGTCCTAAATTTGGGCACTCCATTGGAGTGGGTCCAAGGCCTCTAAAACTCTTAAAATTGAGGGCCAAGGTCCCTCATCATGCATACAATGAGAGGAAACCCAAAAAGGTGGCCCACCATCAGAAGAAATACTTTTGAATTATGGTTTTTTTTTTATCAAGGCATATTGCTGGACTGCACAGCAGAAAAAATCTAGGAGTCCAACCATCTTGGCCCATTCTTTTGGATATTTAAACGGGGTCACTTGAGGCTGAAATTTCACAGAGTGATACTTCCATAGGTGGGACACACCTTCACAAAATTTTATAATTTTTAGATATCTCTAAGTATTTTAATTAATTTAAACAAAATAGACTGTACAGAAAAATCAGAAAGACCTGGACGTTCCAACGTGGTGGTCCAGTACGGCCCTCACCACGGTGTGTATAGGGGTCCATTGGCCTTGAAATTTAGTATGTGGGTTCTAACATAAGTAGAACATACTCCTTAAAAATTTCATAATTTTTGGACATCTGTAAATATTTTAGTTCATTTACATAAATCAATCTATCCTGAAAATTGGACTGATCTGGACACCATATTATAATGGGCCGGTCCCGCCATCACCATGGTGTGTACAGGTGTCTATTGACCCCAAAATTTTATAGGTGGGTCCTATTATAAGTAGGAAACCCCCTTAAAAATTTTTATAATTTTTAAACACCCATAGGTATTTTAATAAATTTTAAAAATCCAACTGTCCATGGTGGAATGTTGCTGGAACAGTGCAGAAAATCCAGACTGTCCACCTCACTTGGACCACACCTTTGAGACCCCCAACGAAGGTCATTTGGGGCTGAAATTTGGGGGACATCAAGATGAGATCCTCACTTTTCAGAGAAGTATATTTAATAGGTATGAATAGTTTCCCAAAAAGTCCTAAAATCTGGTCCAAAAACAACCAGAAACTATCCAGAAAATTTTGGACAGCAACATGTACTTAGATAAAATTTATTATATAAGTTAAATAAAAAAGAAAATACATTAATGGGTCACACACATCAGGAAATAAAATGAGGGAAAAGAGAGATAGAAGGACAATCCGGCCATAGGGAAAGGGGCTCCGCCACTATTGAGCCCTCCTAAGATCAATCACACCCGCACATCATACCTAGATTTACATTTACAACATGGATCTTGCACATGCATGGCCTATAATTAAAATGCATGGTGAGGATGTCATCCCCACCATGATTATAAGGTCTAGATGACCCAAATATAATATGATATGAAATAAAACTACCATGATGGGACCCATAGAGAAACGCCCCATGCATGCATAAGGTAGGCCATTAGGCCACAACCATGGGATTGTGTGGGATCTCCACCATTGATTGGTGGGTCCTACACTTCCCTCATGAAAGAAAAAAAATATCTAGGCTATAGAAATCATATTTTTTACATCTAGAGGAGCACCCACCGTTCGATCTTCTTGCTCCTATGAGTTCCTTAACACCTTAGTTTTGATTCCAATGGAGGAGATGGGGAATGGATGGTTAGGATGGGAGATCATGGGGTAGGAAAGTGGGCCACACTTGAAGTTTTGAAAGAGAGGAAGAGGCTTGGAGAATTCTCATACGTATGGGATTTCTCTCCTTAGATTTTTTTAAGTTTGAAAATGAGAAAGAGAGAGATAAAGTTGTAAAGGGAGAGAGAGATGGGTGATGGATGTGGTGAGTGATGGTGTAATAAAATCTTGACTTTTGTGGCCATTTGTGTAAGAAAAGCATGGGTGGTGTAAGAACTTTTTGACTTTGAGAGCTTTTGGTGTAAGAGAGGTATGGGCTTGTAAGAGATTCTTGACTTTTGTAGTTGCTTGGGAATGGGTGAAAGGTGATGTGTACTTGACATGTACTTGACATGTGATGGATTGATGGATTGATGGGATTGATGTGACACCTCATAGAGATTCTTTTGAATTTCGCAACGCACGGCGTTTTCTTCACACTGAACGTTGGCCCACATCTCTTGACTAGGGTATCGCCTCGGTGCGTAAGTCGTGGCATCGGAACTGCAGTGACGGCGCAGTCGCTATGGTAAAGGTCTTGGGTTGAGTCGATACGGGTTGACGACATATGAATCAGGGTCGTACGTAAATATTGGTTAAGGGTCGAAGGTTGCCCGAATTCGACCGGTAAGACCGTGGAAGTCTATGGAACGGTACGGTCTAGGATACAGGGCTTACATGAGTCTTAGAGGATCATGGTACCAAGGTTAACGGGATCTTCACTAGTGAGTTCAGTGCCTTAGATTCAAACAGTAGCGACCAAACATGGTGAACATACATCAGTTAATCGGGTTAGTTGATAAGCTTAACTAGGCCAAGCGCACGTTGAGTTGATCGACATGGAATGCATAAGCACTTCGTGTGGCCTAACTACTGTCGAACATCCCAAGCACGACTCGGATTCGTTGAACACATCCTACGTGGTGAAAACAACCTCAACCACCAGTTTAGGGACGGTTACCGATTACCTGGACTATAGTATAGTCCCAATCATGTGTAAACTCAATAACAGGCATTTGATTCATATCCTACATTCATATGAATATTTATGAAATATAACTTGAACATAAATACAATACATGGAGGAAATCATACACACGAGTAACATGAACAAGTTAAGCTAAACAGTTCATGGAGGAAATCATACACATAGGTAAGGTGATTGAGATTCATATCTCAATACCCTTAAAATCATGCTTTTACCAAATACTAACTCATTCAGGCATTTTTATAAACACTTAGACTATACTATTCAACATACATCACGTATGTCGACTACAGTACATATTAGGGCAAATCCTTTCACCTAAGAGTTGCCGCATACATATCAATCACATATCTATGAAAAATAATTATGGCAATCATAACAACAAATTCCATAAGTATACGGGTATTCTAACATATACATGAAATACTTGATTTGTAACATAGGTTATACTTATACGTAAATCAAAATGGATAACACGTTCAACATGTGTAATAGAATCCTAGGCAAGAATAAATCATTATCTATCATTGAAAGTCTTGAAAACCATAACCTAAATGTATATGGTCCGCACCTTAAACTAGATAACGCGTAATGAAAATGATTCAGACGATAAGTCTTCGTCAACAACGGATACGCTACCTAAGGCATGAAACAGGTTAGCTATAACTTCACTTCAACTAGGCTAATCTTTAAAACAGGTTAGGGTTTGATTAACTTACCCAAGAATGGAATTAGAATCGTCGGAATAACGATTCAGATACACAAGATCGATACGTAGAAGAGTTGGGAAGAATCCCATGGAGAAACAACAGATTCTCTCTTACTTTCTCTCTCTTTTCTATCTCTTGAATTAGCTAAGGTTGAAAATTCGTATGGGATTTGGGAGCTAGGGTTTAAGGCCTTTTTATAAGCCTAAAATCGATGGAAATAGCCCTAAGGCTAAGGTATACTTAGGTTATAACCAAATCGGGCTCTTTCTGGTCCAACGGAGCACTTCTGGAGGTCCTCTTATCAAATGCGGTCGGACTTAAACTCACTAGTATTGGATCTTAAGCAAGTTAAGTTTTCAGTTCGATCGGGTTTCCAGATCGTCTTTGGCGGACCAGCTTTAATTCAACGGCCACTGAAACTCGATCAGGGCCACAAGTGCTTTGACATGAATGTGCCACCTTCTCCAATCCGAGGGTGAATTTGGGGTTAATACCAATGGTCAGAACGCTTAGAAATAACGCGCAAGCGACACGTCTCAGATTACTTAAAATCTTATTTAATTTCTTAAAAATCTACATTTTCTCACACTCTTCATTCCAGACTCAAGGAAATGGTCTCATGACATCGTTTGGGCTTAATTTTCGAGGTGATAGTCAAGTCCAACTAAGCGGTCATACTGGTCTAAGTTCATCGCTATCAGACTTTCGACGTGCAGTCTAGGTCCGATACGAAGTTTCAAAGTACTCCTGGGAGCAACTGGGTTTAAAGTTGGATCCTAAATTTCAGGGTACTATAGCGTTAACAATTCTATAGGTTTTGGGTCTTACAAATTGTATTAAAAGTTTCATAAGTAATCTAGTTTAGCACTAGTTAATACACATTAAATTTCTAAAGGATTTAGTTATAAATGATTTCTGCTAAAGGCGGTACTCGGGTCTAAGTACAGATTTTTCTAAGACGTTACAGTAGTATCACTAATGATATGGATCAGGGTATGGTTCTCCATATGGAGTTCGAAGCCAAAATTTTGGGCGATCTTACAAATAAGTCGACCGAAGGTAAGTGAGGCATCTCCCCATGTAAATCGTGCAGTACCCACAATCTAAGACAAGACGAATGTAGGCAGGCATAGCTTGTCTCCTTGACCATCTCTATATAAGAAATCCACCATGAGCCGAGTACATTCCGTGTGGTTACTACACCTAGGATATACGTTATATGTAAATATGTGGTGGAGCAGGCAAATTTTTTTTGTCATTTTAGTCGATGTAAGGCTATTTCCTCGCCTCCACCGCTCAAGCTAGCCGCAAAGAAAACGTGTGCGATGATTTCTTTCTTATTCACTAGCAAGGTTCTTCTCATTGGCGTGTACAACTCCACGCTCTATTCCCATGATACGAGCCACCACATCTACATTGACTATGGCCTCCTCTCTCCCCAAATGGATAGTAAACTGAAGAGGCTCCAATAGTGGGTTCTGTATATGAGCATAGAGGGCCCGTCTAGAGCCTTCACTTGCATGAGTATTTCCCTCAAATATGGGACCCCATCCATCTTCCAGGAGCATGTCCATCATTGGGTACAACATGAAAAGCCTTTCATCCACATGAGCCTCGAATATCACTTTACGGTTATGGAACTTACCAAGTTTGATGGTCGGTGGTAGAGATCTTTCGATGGGGATCAGTGGGTCAAGATCCCGTTTTGACCTTCGTTCTCGATTGACGCTTCCGCTAGCCTCAGTGCTCGTATTCTTCCTTGAACGAGTAGGGCGGCTAGGCCTGGCTTTATCCACTAACGACCTCTTCTTCCCCATGAGGGAAAGGAGTGCAGAGATGGAGAAAATAGTGGTAACTAGCTCAAAAAGAGCCATAGAAGTGACGACACTTGAAGGGTGAGATGGGTTTGTGGGTTTTGGAGATTATGAGACCCAAAAGAGAGCTTTTGTGCTCAAATAGGTGGGAAATGGGAAGATGGAGAGTTGTATGAGAGGGGTTTTGAGAAAAATGGTGGAGGCGGGAGTAAAATGTAGAAGAAGAAGAAGCTTAGTGTGTATGGAAGGGAGATTTGAGAGAGAAAATTGGATTTTGGAGGGGTTTGGAGGGTTTGGAAGCATGAAATGGGGAAAAATGAGGCAAAGGGGAAGAAATAGAGTGGCCTCACACGTGGGTAGGGCCCACATGTATGTGTGGAGGGTGGTGGGCCGTCGGAACCACAGGCCCACCGTGGCCCGCTAGAGGTGTGGGTGGTGCGGCATCGTCCGAGTGGTGTCATCGTGCCTCTTTGGAGGTGCTAGCAGTGGCTTCGCCCTGGGGCAGTGGCCACCCCCTCTCGGGGTGTTGTACTGTGCGGGGGACCCCCTGGGTCCCACTGGAGTTTGTGCTTTGGGCTCCTACACCCGTGTGATGCATTTCCTCGATCCAACTAGCGCATATTTGCACCTTTTGGCGTGTTTCAAGTTTGAAATTCATTGATTTATAGCTTAAACCCATCGATTGATAGCCTAAAAAAGGAATCGAGATCATTTCACATGATCTCGGACGAGTACGGGTCACATTTCAACGGTCAATTTTATCTGTTGGCAAAACCTTGGGATCCTATAATCATTTCTACATTTTATCACCCCCACCTAAGTCAAAGTGTGTCGTGTTACCATAACACAGTCCAGTTTAATCCAAATCATTCTCTGATACCAACTTGTAATGCCCCAGATTTCGAGGGTCGAGCAAAGCTCAACTCCCGAGATGCAACGCATCACTTATGCAACATAGATAATGATGTTTAAATGTTATCCATATTAGTGCATTGAACATGAGTGGGATTACACAAAAATGGCATATCATACTCAAGAGACAATTTGATTAAGCAAGAAAAAAACTGTAATATGCATATTTAAACAAGTAAGCGATTTACAACCTCCAAAGTATAAGTATGTAACTGGGCTGAATGTTTACATGTATTGTTTTTAAAATCTACAAAATGGCAAAACATAAAGTGTCCAACTATTCCATAACCCTGTAATCCCGGCGACACAACTTTAAGTCTATACAAACCTACCTGAGAGCTGGACGTAGGAGAACTCCTCCTTGTCTAAGAAATTCAGCTCCATCATATAAGCCTCATCGTCATCTGCAACTAAAATAGAGTCTGGTTAGTGTTTTAGAACACCGTCCCAGAGTAGGAATGAGTGATCAACTCAGTAGTACTATAAGATAAAGGTTAACATGTTATCAATTCAATCAAGTAGTAATGATAAAGCAATAAAACAAGCATTTCCTAACTACTCTGGTTAATACAGGGATGATATGCAGTAATGATGCATGTCCTTACCAACACTCCCTCAACGACTTCATTAACCATTCGCACATGGAAAACTTCTTAAATTTACGCTTCATCACTAAAGCACATGTAATGCGGTGCATGGTCTTGTTAACTAAGTACTTAATTAGACTTATTCATACAGCAGGTTTGGAAAGCTAAGGTATCTCCTTTTATATCATTAACCCAACCGGGGATCCATCTAGGGTCGTCAATCCTAGTTAATCACATACGATAGGTAAGTTGTAGGGCATTAGCCCTAATGAAAGCAATGGATAGGTAAATTCAAGTGTTTATACTCAAGGTCACTACAAGAGGCTCGTCACCCCAGCATAGGCCGACAGCTCGACCACGGTATCTCATACTACCATGCCCAACTCATGAGTCTTAGCGGATCATGGTACCATGGTTGAAACGGATTTTACATTGGTAAGTGGTACCTTAGATTCAAGCAGTAGTGTCCGTACATGGTAAACACACAATAGGCTAATCGGGTTATTTAACAAGTTCGATTGGTACGATTGCACACTGAATTAATCGACATGGAGGGCATAAGCACTCCACGTGGCCTAACCACTGTTGACAATCATCGTATGGCTCGAATTCATCGAACGTATCCAATGTGGCGAGACTAATTCGACCACTCAATCGGGAACCGTTACCGATTACTTGGACTATATTGTAGTCCCAATCATACTCAAGTACAACATGTAGATACATGTGACAATCATATAAGCATTTAACAACGATCCAAGTACAACATTCATTTAAGGATTTTATCAAACATATTGAACATGTTACCAAACATTACAATTCATCCTTAGCTTGCGCAGTTGAAATTAAGGTCACATAGAAAATCGTACATATAATTAAGGTAATTGAGAATCATATCTCAACAACCTTATTAAATACAATTCGTTAAAAAATTTCTCATTCAGACATTTTATCAAACACTTAGCCTACACATTACCAAATACATAGATTAGATTAGTTATGACATGAACTATAGCAATTTCCTACGCAATCTAGGCTATAACACATATAACAAACACGGATCTTTGATTAGATATCATGACAAGTACAAAATCATAATTTCAAGTTCATTCAAACATTTCAACAAACACATGGAATGCATATTTGTCCAACATAGTTCATACATGTATAATATACAAAAAACGTCGTAAATAAGATCATATGGCAGTAATCAAGTCAGACACAAATCATTACCGACATTTGAAAGCCTTAAAAACCATAACCTAAACGTTTATAGTCCGTACCTTTCGTCAGATTACTCATTTCGAACTCGGTTCGAATACTACGTTCCCATATACCGAACAACCGTTACCTAAATCAGGAAAATCCGTTAGCTAGGTTGACAAACAATTATTTTATACCTTAACTACAGCATTAGGGTTTGGATTTCTTACCCAAATCACCATCAGAACAAGTCATGTAGTGTAATGGAGAGGCGATCTAGTGCGTGTAGTTATGGGAGAGAAACACTGCCACGATCTCCCAAGCTTTCTCTCTTCTCCTCACTCTTTTCTCTTCTTTTCTCTCTTCTCTCTCCTAGGGTTTGGAGCAAATTTGTATGAAATGGGAATGGGGTGGTTTAGAACTGGTTCAAATGGCCCTAGGGCCATAGTATACTTAGGTTATAGCCAAAGGGTGTCTGTTTCGGACAAACAGGACTCATCTGGAGGTCCATTACTTGTCTACGCAACAGAGTAAGTCCCCTAACAATAGATCTAGGCTAGGTTACGATTTCAGCACGTTTGGATAGGCTGATCAACTGTGATGAACCTGTATCATATCAACAGTAGTTGTCACTAAATCAGGGCCATAATTATAAAGATATGTGTAGGAAAATTTCATTGATCCATGGGTGCAGTTGGGTCAGAAATTGACGGTCTGAAGTCTTCAATTTTGCCCGCAAGTTAATGGTCCAATTCACTTAAGTTTGGGTTCATTTTTTAAAGATATTGACATTTCTCACACACTTTTCTCAAGGCTCAAGTTGTGCATTTTTTGATATTATTTGGGCTCGATTCCAGTGATAGTTGTCAAGCCCAATAAGACGGTCGGAACCCTATAGTTTTGTGGTCATCGGACTTTCGACGCGCAGTCCAAGTTTGATACGGAGTTTCAATGTGCTCGCGAGAGCAACTGAGTTTTGGGATTTCCCCGTGGTTTTCAAGTATGTTGAGCTAGAGATTTTAATGGTTTTGGGTCTTGCAGTTTGTATAAATAGTGGTTTAAGATAATCCACTGATTAATTTAGTTTAGTACTTAATTAATTTTCATCTAATTTCCACAGTATACGGTCTTTAAGAATTTGTGCCTGAGGTGGTACTCGAGTCTTTGTACGGATTTTTTCGAGACATTACACAGTTCTCTTGTTATATGGGTCGTAGCTGTCCCATTATATGGGTCGCAATTGTCATGCTATATGGGTCGCAATTGTCCTGTTATATGGGTCACAATTGTCATTTTATATGAGTCGCAGTTATCCTGTTATATGGGCCGTAGTTGTATGAAGCACAGTTGTCTTGTTATATGGGTCGTAGTTGTCTTGTTATATGGTTTGTAGTTGTATGGATCATAGTTGTCCTGTTACATAGGTCACAGCTATCCTGTTATATGGGTCGTGGTTGTCATGGGCAGTGGTTATCATGTTATATGGGTCGTGTGGAGTTCATAAAGGTCGAGGTTTCCATGTGACGTGGACTCCACATTGATGTATATGTTTAATCCACGCCATCCACCACCTTCTCCATATTATTTTAGGTTATCAGCCAAAAAATAAGACAGATCTGAGTCCCAAGTGGACCACACTGAGGGAAACAAAGTCCTACTATTGGAAGTTTCTAAGGCCTACTGTTGTGTGTGTATATGATGGAACTACCCAAATTGGACTCATTTGGTCCATAGAGAGCTAGCTAACATAATAGACGGAAGGGATTATCCACTCGTGGACCCCACATAACAGAAAATAAAAACACATACAATAAGAAAGAAAAAGAAAAAGAAAAGAAAGTGTCATATTATCTGGGTCGTGATTGTCATGTTAGATGAGTCATAGTTGTCCTGTTATATGGGTTGCAGTTGTCTTGTTATATGGGTCGCAGTTGTCATGTTATATAGGTCGCAGTTGTCCTATTATATGGGTTGCAATTGTCATGTTACATGGGTCACAGTTGTCCTGTTATATGGGTTGCAGTTGTATGAGTCACAGTTGTCATGTTATATAAGTCGTAGTTGTCATGTTATATGGGTCACAGTTGTCCTGTTATATGGGTCACAGTTGTCCTATTAAATGGGGTCGCAGTTGTCCTGTTTATGGGTCACAGTTGTCCTCTTATATGGGTCACAATTGTCCTATTATATGGATCATAGTTGTATGGGTCATAGTTGTCCTTTTATATGGGTCGTAACTATCATGTTATATGGGTCGTAGTTGTCATGGGTCTTTGTTATCCTGTTATATGGGTTGTAGTTGCCCTATTATATGGGTCGTAGTGGTCAAGTTATATGTTCACTTCCTTTACTACCAAATGAAAGGCCAACCATTGGTACCATACCCTAAGGCCTATAATGAGATGTTTTGTTCCATTCACACCTTTTTGGCCAGCTTGTCATGTGCCCAAAAAGTTCTGACTTGGGCAGTGTTCAGTTCTAACATACATCACAGTGAGCCTGAAAACTTTCAACAGTGGGTGTCACTGTCACCATTATTTTCTATTATGTGGCCCACATGAGCTCTGGATCAGGTTGATATTTAGGCCCTAGCCATAAAATGACATTGCAAAAAGGATGGGCAACATGGATTATACACATACATCAATGTGGGCCCCACGAGTTGGGCCTTGACCATGGCTAAAAAAGGTTTCCATCCACATCTCTTTCTCAATATTAAATATGATGTAACTCCTTATTCACTTAAAAACAGTACAACTACTCCTTATTCACTCAAAAAAAGTACAAGTATGGAACCAAGGACAAGGGCATTTTGGTCCAAAAGATTTTCCAAAGCTTGTCAGAAGGCCACCTTTAGAATATTTGGAAGGTTGAATCTCTTTTGGGAATTTGACCATCCATATAGGCCAGTAAGTTCAAATTCCCCAAATAATATGACAAAGGCTGATTTCTTTAGGAAGGGACTTAGAATGAAGTTATGATTATTTCTCTTCCCCTAGACATGCTAATAAGGGTCAGAAATCAAAGCTTGCTAATCATATTTGAGATCACGTCGTTGGCACTCTTGATGAGATTCCCAAAAAGCTCGAGGATGGTAGCATAAACAAGTAAAGGGACAGAAAGCTTTAGATGAAGCTGCTTCTAAATCCATTGAGTGAAAGTGCATCTTAAAAAAATAATAATAATTAATAAATAAATAAGGATGGTCAATGCTCTCAAGCATACACAAGTACTATCATCAATGATATTTAATCTAGCAAGGACTTAGTTTTTAAATGCCCTAAGAAGGCCATGTAGGTGGCAATTGAATATCTTGAGAGAGAACCTTTAAACCAAACCATATTGATCCAGGGTGGGTTAGGGTCAATCGGCTTGTAAGCTACAAGGGTTGTTGCAAAAGTAAGGTTGCCTTTAGGGAGAGAGTTTGAACTAACTCATCCTCAATCTGAACAATATGGTGGGTGTAAGCCCTGTATCCTAGACCGTACTGTTCCATAGACTTCTGCGGTCTTACCAGTCGAATTCCAACAACCTTCGACCCTTAATTGATATTTATGCACGACCCTGATTCGTATGCCGTTAACCCGAGTCGACTCAACCCAAGACCATTACCATAGCGACCGCGCCATCACTGCGGTTCCAATGCTGTGACTTGTGCACCGAGGAGATACCCTGGTCAAGAGATGTGGGCCAACGTTTGGTGCGAAGAAAATGCCGCGCGTTGCGAAATCCAAGAGAATCTTTACGAGGTGTCACATCAATCCCATCAATCAATCAAATCTTATCACATCACATGTCAAGTACATGTCAAGTACACATCACCTTTCACCCATACCCAAGCAACCACAAAAGTTAAAAGTTTCTTACAAAGCCCATGCTTTTCTTACACAAAAGGCCACCAAAATTAACAAAGCCTTACACACCCATCTCTCTCCCATCCATCACTCCATCACCCCATCACCTCACATCTCTTTACAACTCTTTCTCTCTTTCTCATTTTCAAACCCAATTCCAAGCAAGAAACACCTCCATACGTATGAGCTCTCCAAGCCTTCCCAAGCAACAAAGGTGGCCCACTTTCCTACCCCATCATCTCTCATTCTAGCCATCCATTTCTCATCTCCTCCATTAAAATCGAAGCTAAGGCGCTAAGGAACCCAAGGTAGCAAGAAGATCGAACGGTGGGTGCCTTTATAGGGTAGTTTTCTTATTTTTATGGTAGGCCAAGTGAGGCCCACCGATCAATGGTGTGGATCTCACTTGGACCCTAAGATATGGCCGATGGCTCACCTTGATTATCCATATCATTCCATGATGGGGCCATTCTCCATGGACCCAATCATGATGTTTACCTTTCCTAGCTTGTAAATAAGGTCATCTAGACCGTTTATTTTCGTGGAGAATGGATCTCCACCATTGATTCTTGATTAGGTGCGCCCATATACAATGATTTATGTTGTAGATCATGAAAGGGAGGGCCCATAGTGATGGGGACCCTCCATCACGCGTGTCTCATTCTTTCTCTCTCTCCCTCCCTCTCATTTTTATTTATTTCTCTTTATATGATTTATGGGGCCATGTGGCCCACTTGAATGGACCCCACCATGAGGCTTGTATCCTACCCAAGCCACTTATAAGTGGGGCCCACCTTAGATGTGTTCATCCATCAGTGGTGGCCCACCTCAACAAGGTCCATCTCAATGTATGTATTATGTCTAAGGACGTTGGACGTTCCCTGGATGTTGAATGGAAAACACAAATATAGCTTGGTTCAAGCCTTGGGAGTGGACCATTTGTGTAGGCCCCACCTTGATGTATGGGTACAATCCAAGCCGTTCATCCTCCTTCCCATATCATTTTAGGCGTTGAGCCAAAGAATGAGGTCGATCCGATGATCAGGCGGGCCATACCATAGAAAATGGTATTTCTTACCCTTCAAAGGCTATTAGGGCCCATCTTGTTATTTCTACCTGCCAAATAAATGCCAAACATTGGACTTGTACGACATGTTTGGGCCTTAGAATCTATTGGGCGGAGTGGATTTTCAAGGAGTGGGCCCCACATGTGATTTTTTTCAAGAGATCAAAAAAAAAAAAAACAAGCAGCGTTGCTGCTGTTGCTGGAAAGGACGCCCAGTAGCGTCCTGGGCGCTGGGTGCTTGGACGGTCGCTGGCTGAACGTGGGTCCCAAAACATGGGCCCCATCATGATGTTTGTGAACATCCACGCAGTACATTTATGGGTCCCCATTGGAACTGTGGCCCCACCAAGTTTCAGCCACATCCAAGACTCATGTGGCCCACATCATTGGAAACAGTGTTGTTTGAGCGTCTGCCATTGAAATCTATTTTGGGCCCACAGAAGTTTTAGATCAAGATGAAATTTGCTTTTACCCTTCATCCAGGTCTGTGGGACCTTATCAAGGGCTTGGATGTAAAATAAATGTTATGGTGGGCCCCACATGGGACCCACAGTGATGTATGTATTTTATTCACACCGTCCACGGTCCGTGGATGGTGACACCCACCGTGATTTATGTGTTCTATCCACACCGTCCCCACTGGACAGTGGGGCCCACCCCCACGTGTGGAATGCTGTGTGTGCGTGTGTGTGCGTGTGTGTGTGTGTGTGCGTGTGTGTATATATATATATATATATATATATAAAATATGATGTTATATTTATATCGTATATATATATATATATTATATTATACTGTACATAATATATTTGATGGTGGGCCTTCATGTGGGCCCCCACCATGATGCATATGTTGCATCCAAGCTGCCTAGCCACTTTGAAAGCTCATTTTATTACATGATCTAAAGAACAGGTCAGATCCATGGTTCATGTGGACCCCCGCCTTGATGTTTGGGTTGCATCCAAACCGTCCACATTGACTGTGTGTGTATATATAGTTTATATATTATATTATATATAATGTACATAATGGTGGGCCTTCATGTGGATCCCCACCATGATGCATGTGTTGCATACAATTTTTCCAACCATTTGAAAGCTTGTTTTAGGGCTTGATGCTAAAAATAAGACAGATTTATAGTTCAAGTGGGCCTCACCTTAGTATATATTTATGGCCCATGTGATGTGGCCCACTTGTCATATTTATGGCCTGTTGTTGAGGCCCACCTTGATATATATGAGGACCATGTGATTAGGCCTATTTGATGATTTAGGGGCCCATGGGTTAAGGCCCATTGAGATGTACTAGGGCCTATGGGTTGAGGCCCATTTGATGTACATATGGGGCCCAATTGGTGTGGCCCATTTGTTACATATAAGACCCATAAGATTAGACCCATATGATGCACTCTGAAGCCCACGGGTTATGACCCATTGCAATGCACATAAGGCCCATTGGTGCGGCCTATTTATGTGGCCCATTTGATGAATAAAAGGCCCATATGATATGGCCCATTTGACGTATTTAAGGCCCAATGGGATGTGCCTAAGGTCCATTGCAATGTGTGATCCCAACATGGATTATGTAACGATGTTTAATACGATCGTGCCTTGGGAGCAATGTTGGTTTGACGTCCACATTGCGAGTGTAATGTTGGTTGGATGTCCACATTACGACTCTCCTTAGGGCCCATTAATAGGCCGTACTTATTGTGTATAGGGCATTTAGGCCCACCTGTGTTGTAAGGATAGTGCATTACTTTATAACATGTTTAGTATAGTTCCATGACTCACGATCATATGCATCATATGCATGCTTGATATGAGAAGTGATTGATCATAGCATATGCCTTCGGGCAGATTATTTATGGAACCCCGATTGGGTGATGTTACCCTACATGAGCGCACAATATGCACAGAATTGTTGCATGATTGAATAGTGTGATTCATGCATTTCGCATTGTGTGATATGGTTGTTGTACACCCTAGCGACATCAGGGTTGTAGCCTCCATAGACGTATCGTGGTTGGCAGGATTGGATACCAGAAATTTTATTCTACATGGGGTGCTATAGATATCCCTGGGTGAAAGTCCCTAAACCCTTATGGTACCAAGAGGTTGCTCCAACGTCTAGACCGAGTGGGTAGATGAGCGTTGAGTGCCGATTACTAGATGGTTGCGCTCTCCACTGTGTCCTGATGGGTTGGAAGGGGGTGATGCCTTATCTGCCCGAGTGTAGGGGGCAATGCTAGGCTGAGTTTGACCAGCTCGAGGAATGGGTCCGCTATCATCGAGTCGAGCCCGATATTAGTAGACGGATAGTGAGGTCTCTTCCACTTACCTTATTGCTCACTATGAGGCGGCAATCTGGTTTAGAGTGTACTAGACACTGGTGATATCTCAGATTTGAGCTGTATTAATGTGTGGACATAGATGAGGATTTGTATGCTTGAGTTACATTTCACATCGCATGGCCTCGGGATGGCCGATATCATTCATGTCTTACATCACATAGCTTTGGTACGACTAATAGTTTTTATAGATCCATCTGTATATTCCGCATTACTCTGATATTGCATGTTCATATTACTACCTTGCGCACACACTTTCACCACCCTCTAAGCTTTCTATAAGCTTATGCACGACCGTTGCATGCAGGTGACATTGGGGCGCAGCACCCCTGAGGCAGGAGCGCTTTGCAATCACTTTGAAGATTTTGTTCATTATCATTGTATTTCCCTTTATGCTTATTGTACTTATAAATTTTTTAATCATAGTGAAAATGTAATGAAGTTTTTGGTTGTTGTTTATGAGTTATGCCTTTGGTTATGCTTATCACGAATCAAACTGATGTTGAAAATCCTCCTCGTAGCATCCCAAGATCAGAACCTGGCGAATGGGAGCTGGGAGCCGAGAATGGGGTTCTACGGAGGCTGTTGGCGCCGGATTCGGCGATCGAGAATTTTGTGAGCCCGGTTTCCGAGTTTGGGGCATGACAGTGGGAATTCCTTGTGATGGGGCCACAGAGGCTTTTCATCTGCCTCAATTTTAGGATCGTGTCTTAGATGTACATCCAGGTGGGGCCAATGTGAGTTGTGAATCTGCCTAATTTTTTAACTCCCATCCTATTGTGCCATGCAAAATAGATGGACGGAGCCGATATAAGGCACATACATGAAGGTGGGCCACTGGGAAGTTTTAACGGTGGCTATCATTGCTACGCCCATTGAGATTTAGGACTGGCTCAAAGAGCTGAGGCATAAATGGATAGTGGGGTGGTTCAACACATATAACAAGGTGGGCAATTCTCTGATGAAATCTGGAAAATAGGTGGATCAGATGCGTATCTCCCGATGTCATAGTGGGCCCACATGGCTGGAATCAAGTTGATATTTGTGTTCTCTCTCATTCCAGGTCAGTGTGACCTTATTAATAGATAGGATGGAAAATAAACATCATGGTTGGTCGCTCGCTGCACCACAATGGGCCACACGGCGTAGGAGCATGCTGTGTGGGTAGCATGCATTGCAAGCTATCTCCACAGCATGTTCCACAGTTGGTAGTGTTCATCCCCATTATCACCATACCCTACCACAACCAATCAAGAGGAGTTACGTGTAATTAGTATGGATCCGGTGTATTCAGAGATAGAGATACGCAGATATGTACAGAAAGATTTCTCGATAAATGTATCCCGAACCTATCAAGCGGTGATGTGTACTTCTTGAGTGGCCAATGAAGAATTAATCGTGCTCGAACGGTTACATGACAAGTGGAAAGATGAGAAGAAAAGGAAGCCAATAGTGGAGTTAAGGTGTGGGAAGCATCCATAAGGCAATAGTGGCAACCAGTTATAACAATCGTTAGAATGTGAGAATGATCCAGATGATCAGATCAAAACTATAAATGGCAAAGCAAAACAACAAAGAAAATGGTTTAATACCAAACCAAATAAATCAAATCTATCTTTCAAGTTATCCTTTTAATTATCCTAATGATTTACATTCCATAATGTAATCTCTTACTTTCCTTGTCAAGCAAATTACATTTATTGGTGTTACTTTTTTTTACTTTCCAAGCCTGTTGCTTTACATTCTGTAGTGTAATCTGTAGCAATAGCCAATTAGCTGGTAATCTCTAGCTGTAGATCGATTCTAAGCACCCGTGCTGAATTCGACTCATCCATCAGAAAGGTGTTCCACATTTGTTCTTCGCAATCAATTATAAGGATCTCTTTTCCATTTCATCTTGTCCGTATAGAAAAGTCCTTTCATATGGAAGGCGAAGATTAACCCATCATCAGAGGATGAACTCCACTCTCTAAATATCGCCTGATCCGATTTTACACATTGAGCGAGTGGCTAAAGAGGTGACCGATCTCAGTCATACACTATCTGTCTTCCTATCTTGGCGCTCGGTGTCATTGTTGTTTGGTTTGAATTGAAGCCACGTTTTTAATTATGGAACGCTCATGCACTAAGTGCAGAAAACAACAACAACCAATTTTCTAGCACGCCCGGTGGGACATTATCTCTAACTTACCGGTATAACATTGCCAATGATGAATAGAAGAAGTGGCCGTATTACCAAGGTTGATCCCTCCATGCCAATTGCAGTACCTCCAGTTGAGGACGTGCCAATTTCCACAGCCCCTGAAGCATTGAACTTTAATAATAGTCCAACACCTGCTACTAGGAAGTAAGGAGGAGTGTCAACTTCTTGAACCATTCTTCCAGATGAATTAGTGGTCGTACTCCAAGATGTTTAGATGAGCATTCAACTTGTGCAAAAATACAAAGGAGCCCATGGGGAACAATTTTGTGTTTAAACTGAGAACACCAATCGATATATGGCTAGCCAGACTAAAGCCTTATATCGATTGATAGCTATGATGATTGAACGAACACCATCAACAACACAATACAATGTCAAGGGAAGTTCGATTAGCAATGCAACTCCAATACCACCAATGCTGCCTCCGAAACATAATCTATCCCCGGTTCTTATCCTGAATATAAGAAATGCACCACCTCATATGGAAGTTAGGCGACCAAAGTGAGAGGTTAGAAACTTTATTCCTGAAAATAGGAATTAGGGATTGCCAGGAGGATTTAACCCCCAATAGTTTTCTAGATTCCAGGATAATGTAAATCGATTTGGTCCAGATCATTTGCCAGACGTAGAACCATAGTAGATTAAGCACGAACATATTGTACAAATTTTCAGGAAGTTGCTGGCCAAGTGCTCAGCCGTAACACTATCCCAATGTATCACAAGCCATACCTTGAGTGGATAGATCAACAATATCCATTGTTGATGAACTATCGACTGTATTTTGCCTTATTTTCAACTGAACCTGGTCAATCGACCATCGAGCATGTTGGTCAACTCACAATGCAGTGTGGAGAACTGGCGAACAATGACTATCATAAATTACAATTGTTCGACCATTCATTGACCGTATTGGATTTCACATGGTACTCAAACTTACTGCCAGACTCAATACACACTTGGTAGGAAATGGAAGAAAAGTTTCAAGCTCAATTCTTTTCTAATAACAGAGAAACTACCATGACTGATCTCGCGCGATCCGGCAATTTCCTAGAGAATCATGTGAGAGTTACATCACACGATTTAAGTGGGCGAAGAGCCACTATAAAGTTATCATGACTAAAGCTGAGTTTGTGTAAACAACATAAAATGGGCTTGGATATAAGCTTCTTAAGAAATTCATGGGCATAGAGTTTATAGATTTATATGACCTAACCAATAATATCTCTCGATATGAAGAACTCCTGTAAGAAGGAACCAGACAAAAGAACTCATCATTAGGGATCTATTACAATGATCCCAATTACGACATTGCAATTGCAGAAGTAGTGGCTAAACAATCATTAGTTTGTTCCATGTAAGGGCTGTACACGAATCGGGCTAGCCCAGTTAACTCACTCGACTCGGTCCGAAAAAGCTCGACTTGGCCCGACCCGAAACTGAGTTCGAGCCGAGTTCAAACATATCCCACTTTGGCTCGACTCGGTCTGAAACCCAAGTCGGCTATATATATATATATATATATATATATATATATATATATATATATATATATATATATATATATATATATATATATATCCTAAATCCTTACCCTAATCATTTGGTGAGAACGTTGTTCGTCCCTTTGTAGATGGAGGAGGTTCAAAATTAGCCCGAACTTGCCCAATTACTAGCGGGCCGGGTTCGGATTGGACATGTTGGCCCGGTGACCTGACCGGGCCAGGCCGGGTTCGGGCTAGGTTTGCAGGTGACCGGGCTGGGCTGAGTTGAGCCTAGTTCGATTTGGTTTGGCCCAATGTACACCCCTATTCCACGCTAGTTAAAGAGAAGTCAACCGCTTTGACTTCTCAAAAGGTTCAAAAGGTTTACAACTTTGACATTACCATAGCCGAAGAAATATTTGATATTTTGTTGGCCAAAAAATTCATTAAAATCCTTATAAATCATAAAATACCTCCGATAGATGAATTACTAAAGATTGAGTACTGCTAATAACACATAACTTGGTCCCATTCGACTAAAAAACTGTGTTGTGTTTAGGAACGTGATTTAGGACCACATCAATTGCAGACTTTTGAAATTTCCAGAAAAGGGTGAGGGGGCAATGTTGATCGACACCGACCCAATTTCATTCAATATTGAAGTAAACATGGTCACTGCCAATTTGAGAAATCAGCTGTGGCTGAGAGTTGATCTCAGCCTGGGCCAACAGCGAAATGTGTCATATCGACCCATGTAAGGACGACAATGCCCCTCAAGCCCGAGCGATGGTCGATTGAATGCCATCAAGAGGATTCATCGGGGGCCCCAACTTTGCGACAGATGAGCTCAAAAGACTCTCTCGATGGGAGGATTCCCCCAAGCGAGGATGGGAAGGTCGCTTTATAGCTATTAGGCTATATAAAGATCCCAACCACTATCATCCACAACAAATGACACCCAATTGTCATTTACGTTGGGAGTCACCCCTACCAAGAATGTTCAAACCTCCTACTACGCATGAAGGGATATGGAAATGGGTCACGGATTCGAAGTTCCCAGCAGTACCGGAAGCGTTGACACGAACTTGAAAATGTTGATGGTAGAGGCATCGAGCTGCAGCAAGAAGAGGATCAGAAGAGCAGATGATACTCCCTCAACTAGAGGCAAGGGTGCCTAAGTCTTTCTAGACGATTCATGTTCTCGAAGAACAAGTGGCAGTGAATATACTGCAGTGCAGAGGAAAGATTCAGACTGCAATGACCCGAAACCCTTTCAACTAAATACAATTCACCCCATCTCACCCTAGAATAAACCACAAACAAAATCGTAGCCAGACTCAGGAGAACTCGCTACCAAACTCCAAAGGAAGACCATGATTTAAAACCAATAACAACTAAATGAGACCACGTAAAACCTCGACCAGCCCAACCCCAGTATTCAGTGACCTACACACATCAAACAATCCAACTGGACAGCGAGGATCCAGCCACAACATCCCATAGGGACCAAAAATCAAAGATCTAGGCATACAAAACGAGTGCACCTACGGACCACCGCACTAAGAGAATGGTCAAACAGAATTTGACCCGAACTCTCCCACCTTCGGACAATTAAACAAATAGGGAATTTCGGAAGAAGTGGGGCCCACCATCACCACAAAATGATCGGATCCAAACCGTTCATCGAATGTGGCCCTCACCCATGACCCAGAAACTCGGTGCTTGACACTAATGGAAAAGAAAAACTCAACCTATGATCCGACCCAAATCAAACACTGCATAAGGACGATGGCCGAAATCAGAGATCTTCCAGAATTCCACTGTAGCAATTCTTACTAATCTGGGCCGTCCGAAACTGAGGAATAGAGGGTTCGATATCACCCAAGAAGACCGGAAGGAAATCAAGAAAGAGGGGGTCAGTTTTCGCTTGTGTTAAACAGGGAGTCAGTTTTCGCTTGCGTTAAACACACCCACACCCCAGAATTCACGTTTGCGGGTTCCCAAACATCATGTTTCGCAAAGTGCAACATGATCGGATTGCGAAAAAGGTGGCCAGAGGATCAATGGATGATGATCTCAGACAGCTTAGAGAAACAGATTTGCGGTAATGAGAGCTGAGAACCATCTTGCCATTTAAAAAAAAAAAAAAGAGACTGGGCGATTGATCGAGTGCCAAGTAATGGGACCAGACAATCAACTGGTTGGAGGATGATCGGGAACATCCAACTGATGTCCTTCATCCAAGAAAGACTTCCCGGACATTTTGATCAGGCCCAAACACAAACCACGGTGCAGTTCTTGGTCTCCACGTAGGCCAACTTCTAGTCTCTACGCACAACCAGCGTGCGGAGGACCAATTCCATCCAACCAGGATTCAATTCTCACTGAGAACCGAAACCTATAAAGGCCCACGTCCACACAGGGAGAAGAAATCCAAGCCTTTATAATAGGAAGGGAGAAAGAAGGAGCAAAGAAGAGTTAGCCACGAAGAAGAACAGAAACGCGATCTACCCAGTCACTGAGTCACGATCAACTCGAGGTAGATCGTCTCTAGCACTCTTATACCCCTTCCTTCCTCATAGACTCCTCCCTTTTCTTTTCTTCCATCGGCTCAAGCCAAAAGACCTAAGACCGAGTTAGGGCGAGTCAACTCGATCAAGAAGATTCAGATAAGGGATTTAGGCTAAAGCTCCAACCCTAACACAGACCTATGCTCAAGAGGGAACAAACATTATGAGTGAGGAAAACCTTTAAGCTTACCCTAAATGGATATGAATTATTTTCTTTTTATTCGCCCTCATAATTCTCTTTCCGTATTGGTTTAATTTGTCTCCATCAATTATTTATCCCTTGGGAAAATAGTTAAGGGTGATGTTAATTTTACATGACCCTTCAGAATTTATGTAAGAAATTTCACTAAGCTTATACTAACAGGATTGATTTCACTTATCAGCTTCCTCATATGCTTCGAACCTACCCTTCAAATATTTTTAGCTTTTAAAAGAAAAGGGCTAAGAGGTGAAATTAGTTATGTATGACCTTTTGATATGCGAATTACTTTCCTTTAAATCTTGATTGAATTACTAATGCCTATCGCATACTGCAAATTTCCAAATTCATTGTTAAGAATGTTATAAAATTAAGAACACTATGTCACCACCTTACACATGAGTATTATAGTGAAAATCTCATTCCTAACGATCAAATAAATATCTTGGATGTAATACGCTTTTGGTAATGGCCCCTGGGGTGACATGTAGTGCACAAATCAATGTAAGTAATTCGCAATGCGTGTTATATCACTTCCGAGATTGGATTCGTAAATAGTCGCTCCATGAACAAACACTACCAGAAAAATGGGCAAAGGCTACAGATAAAATCCGTAGCCATAGACCTATGGCTACAATTTTAGTCCGTATCTAGTCCGTGGCACGACCGTAGTCCTAGGTGCCGTAACAATAGGTCTGGAACCTATAAGTACGGATTTAATCCGTAGCTATAAATCCATAGCTATAGGTTACAACAACTACGGATATAATCCGTAGCAATTATATCTGTAGCGATAAGCATAAACAGCTACGGATATTATTTGTAGCTAAAAGTTCGTAGCAATATGCCAAATTTAATAATGCCTACAGCTGTTAGATTATCGGCTATGGTCAATATCCATAGTTATTTTGTACATTAAAAAAAATATATAATCATTTGTTCATTCAATTACCACCTAGATAATTATTCATTTATTCCATTACAATCATTCATTCATTCCATTACAATCATTCATTCATTCAATTACAATCAATTACAATCCTTCATTCAATCAATTACAATTACGATTACAATTACAATTACAATAATACTAAAAATACAAATCTTTGGCTTCATTAGAGAAATTTGCTCGACTTTACCCTGAAATTTCATTGATAAAGAATTGAAAGAGAAGATATATTTTGGTGGTATAATATTTTTTTCACAAGTAAATAGGCTTTTTTCAGCCATCAGCCCATCACCCACCTAAAGAATCAAAAACTGATTGTTGTCCAAGTCCACTCCTTTTCCTTTCAATTTCTTAGTGACCTCTTGTAATGCCCTGAAATTCGGGGGTTGAGCATAACTCAGCTCCCGAGTTCCAAAACATCACTTATGCAACATTTTTATGATGGATGAATGTTGTTTGTATTAGTGTATTAAAATGAAATAGATTAAGCCAAATCAGCAAACATAATTCAGGAATAGTTAGAATACGCAAGCGAAAGTCTGAAATAAATATATAAACTAATACAATCCCCAAAATGTGAGTGCTCTGCCTGGTCAATAAGTATAAGTCATGTCTCAAAATACATATATCAAAATGTGATAAACCACTACAAACATAGCCCTGAATCTCCGTCAATCTGGACATGGCTCACATGAACCCTCCTGAGAACTGCATGAACGAGAATGTATCCTCGTCCTCATAAACTCCAGCTCCGCCTCGCAGGCATCACCATCACCTATAGCTAATTCAGAGTCTTGTTAGTGTTTAAGCACCATCCCAGAATGTGAGAGTGAGTGATCAACTAAGTGGAACTATACAGCAAAGGTTAACATGTAATCAATTCAATCAAGCAGTAATGATAAAGCAGTACAATTAAACATATCCTAGATACTCTTGTTAATGAAAGAATGATTTGAGGGAATGATGCATGCCATCACCCAAACTCCCTCTTGCGACAACATTTAATGATCACGACATGAATCACTACCACTGTACTCTACACTAACGCCAACGACACATGCAATGCGATGTTATGAACATGATTACCAAGTTCTTATTAGTCTTTTTTATACAGCAGGATTGGGAAGCTAAGGCACCTCCCTTATATCAATTCTCAAACAATGATCCATTCTAGGGTCGTCAGTCCTAGTAAATCGCATACGATATTACTGTTCTAGGTCGCTGTAAAGGGCTCGTCACCAATCAATACAGGCCTAGTATATCTTAGTTACTACAGAAAGGCTCGTCACCTGTCTGCAGTGTCAAGGTATGCTCGAGGTCACTACAGAGGGATCATCACTAATCAATGTAGGCTGACAGCATGAATATATTGTCTCATATCACCATAATTGGCTCGGAGTCTAGGTTGCTCACTGGTCACTATGGGAAGGCTCATCGCTCCAGCGTAGGCCAACAGCTCGACCACAGTGTCCCATACCACCATGTTCGGCTCATGAGTCTTAGGGGATCACGGTACCAAGGTTAACGAGATTTCACTAGTGAGTTCAGTACCTTAGATTCAAACAGTAGTGTCCAAACATGGTGAACATACATCGGTCAATCAGGTTAATTGATGAGCTCAACTAGGACAAGCGCACGTTGAGTTGATCGACATGGAATGCATAAGCACTCCGTGTGACCTAACCACTGCCGAACATCCCAAGTACGACTCGGATTCGTCGAACACATCCTACGTAGCGTAAATAACTCCAACCACTAGTTTGAGAACAATTACCGATTACCTGGACTGTAATACAGTCCCAACTACGTACAATCTTAATAATGGACATTTAAATCAAATCCTACATTCATACGAACATATTATGAAATATAACTTAAACATGGATACAATACATGGAGGAAATCATAGATATAGTTAAACAATTCATGGAGGAAATCATACACATAAGTAAGGTAATGGAGATTCATATCTCAACACCCTTATAAATCGCACTTTACTAAATACTAACTCATTCAGACATTTATACAAACACTTAGACTACATTATTCAACATACATCACGTATGTCGGCCATATTACATATTAGGATAAATCCTTTTGCCAAGGAGTTTTCGCATACATATCAAGCATATATCAACAACAACTAATCATGGCAATCATAGCATCAAATTCCTTATACATACAAACATTTCGACAAATACATGAAATACACTATTTACAACATAGGTTATACATATACGTAAAATAAAATAGATAGCGCATTTGGCATGTGTAATAGCGTCCACGTCAATAATAAATCATTATCTAACATTAAAAGTCTTGAAAATCATAACCTAAACATATATTGTCCGCACCTTAAACCAAAAAATGCATAACGGATATGATTTAAGTGATAAGTCTTCGTCAACAGTGGATAGGCAACCTAAAGTATAAAATAGGTTAGCTACAACAACACTTAGACCATTCCAAGCTCTAAAATAAGTTAGGGTTTGATTGTCTTACTAAAAAATGGAATTAGAATCGCCGGAATAACGATTCAGATAGGATGGATTTGGTACGTAGAGAAACTGGGAAGAATCCCAAGACGAATCACCAAGTTCTCACTCATTTTCTCTCTTTTTTCTCTCTCTCTTATATAGGGTTTGGGAATTCGTATGGAATATGTGAGAGAGGGTTTAAGGCCCTTATATAGGCTCAAAACTGACAGAAATAGTCCCAGGGTCATGGTATGCTTAGGTTATAACCAAATCGGGCTTATTCTGATCCAACGGAGTATTTCTGGAGGTCCTTTTACTGAATGCGATCGGACTTAAGCTCACTAATATTGGATCTTAAGCAAGTTAAGTTTTCAGTCCAATCGGGTCTCCAGATCGACCGTGGTGGACTAGTTTCAGTTCAGCGGTCACCAAAACTCGATCAGGGCCACAAGTACATAGGCTTGTGTGGGACATTTCCCCTGATCCGTGGGTAACTTTGGTCAAAAACCAACGGTCAGAACACTTATAATTGTCACGCAAGCGAAATGACTCAGATTACTTAAATTCATATTTAATTTCATAAAAACCTTCACATTCTCACACACTTCACTCCGAACTCAAGAAAATAGTCTCAGGACATTGTCTGGTCTTGATTTTTGAGGTGATTATCAAGTCCAACTAGGCGGTCATAATTGTCTAAGTAAGTTCATCGTTATCGAACTTTTGACGTGCGGTCCAGGTCCGATACAAAGTTTCGGAATGCTTCCGAGAGCAACTAGGTTTAGAGTTTACTCCTAGATTTCAGGGTAATGTAGCGTTACTAATTCTATAGGTTTTGGGTCTTATAGATCGTATTAAAAGTGGTTGGTGCTAAATTCACAAGTAATATATTTTCACGCTAGTTAATTCTCGTTAAATTTTTAAAGGATTTGGTTCTAAATGATTTCTGCTAGAGGTGGTACTCGGATCTTTGTACGAATTTTTCCAGGACGTTACATCTCTGTAAAATTACTTCCACGGTCATTTATGTAGACATTTGAAGAGTTTTCTTGAAATGCAACTCTAGTAATGACAAAGTCACTTCCTGCAACAGCTTCGTATATTCCATCATCCTACAAATAGTCATGACATTCATAAATCGGGGTGACCATTGGGGGAAAGAAAGACAAAGTGAAAGAAGTGCATCATGTATAACCATTTTATTTTTAATTCTTAATGATTTAATAAAAACTCAAAGAGAAATGAAATTAACATAAAAGGAATAGTCTCACCATATGGTTTGTAAGGCTAAAATAAACATCTGGACAATTTTTGTAAGGAGGACCATCGATAGCCATAAGTACCCACTTCCCAAGTGGAACAGATACTGACCACGAGTATCTATGACCTGAAAAATGTGCAAGTAGAGCTGACCATCTGAAAAGAAAATCTCTATTTGCTTGTCAATTACAAGTAAGACATGTCAGTGATTAGTGGCAATGCCTCGAGTTCTAGATAGTTTATAGGTTATGGGATTTGAGAATAGGTTTGGGTTATAAGTATATGTTTAGGTTAATGTTGTAGGTTATAGGTTTAGGTTATAAGTTTATGTTAATGTTGTAGCTTATAGGTTTAAGTTTAGGTTTAGATTTAGGGATTTGAGAATACATTTACGTTTTAGGTTTAGGTTTAGGTTTTACGTTTAGGTTAAGATTACAGGTTTAGGTTATAAGTTTAGATTTAGGGAATTGAGAATAGGTTAAGGTTTAGGTTTAGGAAATCGGGTTCGGGCTCGGGATCGGGTTTAGGCTTGGGTTTTCAAGTTTAGGTTTAGGTTAAGGAGTTGAGATTAGGATTAGGTGTAGGTTTAGGTTTAAGAATTTGACAATATATTTAGGTTTAGGTTAAGGTTATAGGTTTAGGTTATGTTTAGGTTTAGGTTATAGGTTATAGGTTATAGCTTAGGGAATTGAGAATAGGTTAAGGTTTAGGTTTAGGAAATCGGGTTCAGGTTCAGGATTGGGTTGAAGTTTGGGTTTTCAAGTTTAGGTTCAGGTTTAGGTTAGGGAGTTGAGATTAGGATTAGGCATAGGTTTAGGTTTAGGGATTTGAGAATACATTTAGGTTTTAGGTTTAGGTTTAGGTTTTAGGTTTAGGTTAAGGTTATAGGTTTAGGTTTAGGTTTAGGTTATAGGTTATAGGTTATAGCTTTAGGGAATTGAGAATAAGTTAAGGTTTAGGTTTAAGAAATCGGGTTTGGGTTCAGAATCGGGTTTAGGTTTGGGTTTTCAAGTTTAGGTTTTAGGTTAAGGAGTTGAGATTAGGATTAAGTGTAGGTTTAGGTTTAAGGATTTGAGAATACATTTAGGTTTTAGGTTTTAGGTTTAGGTTAAGGTTATAGGTTTAGGTTATAAGTTTTGGTTTAGGTTTAGGTTTAGGTTATAGGTTATAGGTTATAGCTTTAGGGAATTGAGAATAGGTTAAGGTTTAGGTTTAGGAAATCGAGTTCCGGCTCAGGATTGGGTTTAAGTTTGGGTTTTCAAGTTTAGCTTTAGGTTTAGGTTAGGGAGTTGAGATTAGGATTAGGTGTAGGTTTAGGTTTAGGGATTTGAGAATACATTTAGGTTTTAGGTTATAGGTTTAGGTTTAGGTTAAGGTTAGGTTATATGTTATAAGTTTAGGTTATAGGTTAAGGTTTAGGTTATAGGTTTTGGTTTAGGTTAAGGTTATAGGTTTAGGTTTAGGTTATAGGTTTAGGTTAAGGTTTTGTGTTTAGGTTATAGGTTATAGGTTATATGCTATAGGTTATAGATTTTAGGAATTGAGAATAGGTTAAGGTTTAGGTTTAGGAAATTGGGTTCGGGTTCGGGATCAGGTTTAGGTTTGGGTTTTTAAGTTTAGGTTTCGGTTAAGAAGGTGATATTAGGATTAGGTGTAGGTTTAGGTTTAAGGATTTGAGAATACATTTACGTTTTTGGTTTAGGTTTAAGTTAGAGGTTATAGGCTTAGGTTTAGGTTTAGGTTTTAGATTTAGGTATAGGCTTAGGTTATATGTTTAGGTTAAGGTTTAGGGATTCGGGCTAGGGTCGAGTTTAGGTTCGGGTTTAGGTTAAAGGTTTTAGTTTAGGTTATAGGTTATAGGTTTAGTTTAAGGTTTAGGTTTAGGTTATGGGTTTTGGGATTTGAGAATAGGTTTAGGTTTTAGTTTATAGGTTAAGGTTTAGGTTTAAGAAATCAGGTTCGGGTTCGAGATCGGGTTTAGGTTTGGATTTTTAGTTTTTAGGTTATAGGTTATAGGTTTAGGTTTGGGTTATAGGTTAAGGTTAAGTATAGGTTTAGGTTATAGGTTATAGGTTTAGTTTATAGGTTAAGGTTTAGGTTATAGGTTAAGGTTTAGGTTATAGGTTATAGGTTATAAGTATAGGTTTACATTTAGGTTAAGGTCTAGGTTTAGGTTATAAGTATAGGTTTTGGGATTTGAGAATAGATTTAGGTTAAGGTTATAAGTATAAGTTATAGGTTAAGGTTATAGTTTAGGTTAAGGTTATAAGTATAGGTTATAGGTTTAGGTTTAGGTTTAGGTTAGGGTTTAGGTTATAGGTTTTGGTTTAGGGTTAGGTTTAGGTTATAGGTTATAGGTTATAGCTTTAGGGAATTGAGAATAGGTTTAGGTTATAGGTTATAGTTATAGCTTTAGGGAATTGAGAATAAGTTTAGGTTATAGGTTTAGGGTGTGGTTTAGGTTAAGGGTGTGGTACCTGCCAATACAGATATAAACACGGCTTGTCCAAATGGTCAGGCCCCTCTAATGCTGTCCATAGGAAATGGACAGCTTCATCATGGTCATGATATCAGTTCCCACCTTCCAGGGACCCTTGCTCATTCGGATAGCTTCGACGCACATCTGAGTCTACTCCATTAATTTGAGCAAATATATAAACACGGCCTGTCCAAATGGTTAGGCCCCTCCAATGTTGTCCATAGGAAATGAACAACTTCATCATGGTCATAACAGCGGTTCCTACCTTCCAGGGACCCCCGCTCAACATCCGGATAGCTCCGACGCACATCCGGGTCTGCTAAATTAATTTTTACTGAATTATACATGTCCTGCTCATGAGCATGCCTAATATTGCCAATACATGGGATTCAACATAAATACCTTTTCATGATTCAAAGAAAGGAACTCAAGGGTTTTTCTTACCTTCCATTGTATGCTTCCAAGGTGCAGATGGCCCCTGAAACACACACACATCTTGGGAATCGCTTCTCAAAATCGCAGACTGTTTTATTTTAAAACTCGTTCATCTCACCTGAAAACCTGTCACATAATGAATAACTATAACCACAATAATAACTATTGTGAATGCACCATAATGAAAAAATTATTATTATTATACATAACTGTAATTACAACATAGATATCATGCACACGATATCACATAATGTATGGTTTGATGAACTGCACATGTGCATTCTTAACAAGAGACGTACCAAATGCTTGAATCACATCACCCAACTCAGGAGAGAAAAAAGATCTTTACATGGGAGTATAACTGTGACCATCAAAGGTAAAAAAAAGTTCATAACAATTCATATTGAGTGGTTATATCAAAAGTAAAGGGTAGCAAAAAATTACTTGAATGAAGGCGATTCTCTTAGCACCACACCAAGCACTTGTATTGTCTCCTTTGGTGCATCAGACTATCTTGCTCGTAAAAACTGCTTCAGATGGTGCAAATCAGCTCGAGCAGTAAACTTAATCACCACCTTAAACTCTCTCTCCCTTCTACATTTTCAAACAAACTCAAAATAACCATCAAGATAAAATAACAGGAATAGAAACCACAATTTAAGTGTTTTTTTAGGAAGGTCAAGAGAAACCATAGGGAAAATATGTAAAATAGTAGTTAGAAGAGAGAATGTGGCTTGACTAACAAACTCGGTCATTGAACTAGTGGAACCTGTCTTATCTTTGTCGACGAACTTGATGACAAGTTCTTTCGACTCAAATGGCAAAGGCCCAGCAGTGTGCAGGCTCTTTCTACCATCACAAACAGGTTTTCTTCTACCTAAATGCGATTCCTTATACGTTGCTATGAGCTGTTGGATGATGGCACGATTTGTGCCTCGGGATGTAACCTTCAGAGAAACAGAAACCTAGCTCATTTGTTTTAGAAACAAAAATTACATTTGAAAAATAATTCAGCAAAACTATCAACATAAAGCAAAATTTGAATCCAATATCTACAAGAATAAACTCAGGGATTTTAAAGGAATCCAATCTCCCTCAGAAATGCAGACAAAAACTTATCATTTAACAACAAGCAAGATACAAGAACAATCTACTCTTAAACACAATTCCACCCCTTCGAAAAATTAATAAACAAAGAGAGACAATTAACAGATGATGCAAGTAATAAAAGTTTCCCATCCAAATGTGCAGTTTCTAAATGCGAACAGATTGACATATTGTACATGAGAATATTTATGTTTTGAACATTTTTCATAGAGAGCAGTAAGTCCTACACGGCAAAACTAGAACTAAAACAGTTTATAGGACTGAATTGCACTTCTGCAACCCAAGCCATGTCAGACTTCTCCCATTTCCAATGTTGCAATCTCTAGTTTTGGCACTACCTAATGCAGATCATCATTGTTATCCACCAAGAAGTGACCACCATGAGCTATGCAGCCACACTTGCAAACCTGACATCCGTGGGACATCAAATGGGCCATACATGAGGTGAAGCCATTGGTGCAATTAACCTAGTGGGCCATAGAAGTTATCCATATCAACTAATCAAGTGGTCCACATGAACAAAATACCAGTTAGATTAATAAAAATGTCATTCATAGATATTTAACAAATATCTATGCAATCACACTTGCCAACCTGACATCTGTAGGACATCAAATGAGCCATACATGAGGTGGAGAAAATAATGCAGTCAATCTAGTGGGCCATGGAAGTCATCCATTTCAACTCATCAAGTGGTCCATATGTACAAAATAATAGTTAGAAAAAATAAAAATGCCATTCACGGATATTCAATAAGCATTAACGAGTGGAACATCCCCATTATTGGGCCAGGAAATAGCCAAGTCATCCCTTTCACTGTTGGCACGTGTGAACACATGTAGAACTGCGTTATTCACATAGCAAACATCTTATCACAAAATAAGCTAAGAAATAAAATGAATCCTAAAGAGTAAATAAGTAACAAGATACCAAAGGAGAAACATCATCTATATTTAACTAAGAATTTAAGTTAGGGAAAAAGGCAATTTATAATTGGAATCAGTCGATCATATTTTTATTCACTGTGCTATGGACGAGTCTGATTGGAATTGCTTTTAAGTAAGGTTTGAAATCAGCTAGATCTTCAATGCCTCATTTGGGAATTAGTTTTCTTTAGGATCCTATGGAGGATTTGGAGGGAGAGGAATAATAGGATTTTCAAAGACAGTCTTCTGGCGCTGTTTTTTTTTTTTCACTTGCATGTGTGCTTAGAGAAACCCCATAACACATTTTTCCATCATTTTACAGGCATGCATGCATTGTTGATCATGTATATATATAAGCATGCATTGTTGATCATGTATATATATAAGCATCCATATAAATAATGGGAAAAAGAAAGACCAAACTGAAAGCATACCATTTTCCACAAATCACATCTCTTTGGCATTTTAACAAACAACTCGTCTACATTATTTTTTCAAATACTAAGAGAGGAGAAGCCAAATAATTAAATGGGAAAAAGAAAGATGCATATCAATACCACCTATGGTTGCTAATTGATAGACTGTTAAAATATTTCAATAAAAATTATTTACAAAAAGACAACATTTAAATCAAAACGATAGTTCTAGAAATTCCACCCTCATCAAAAAAAAAAAAATTCAAATTGAATTTTAATAATAACTAAACCACTCAGGAGGCATTTCCAGTACCAAAGCATGTCAACTGTCCAATGTTCAAACTAATCAGACAATGGAACAAGGTACCTATAAATATATGTTTTAATATCATATCCCTACAGCCTATAAGATCCAATGAACTTTAAGATCGTTAAACAGTCATGAAACCCTATGTCATTCCATTTCCTAAGTGCCTCATATAAGAACCTTTCAATAATGAAATTGGAAAAAAAAATCATAAGATTTTTAACAACACTAAACAAAAGGATGACGGAGTCCAGATTCTTCAAAAAGAATCACATAATGAACCAACATCCTAATTATCATCACTAGAAAAATGGGTATTAGGGTTTCAACATTGTAAATCCCTAATTAGAATTTCAACATTGTAAATCCCTAATTAGGAATTCACCATTGTAAAACCCTTATTAGGGTTTTAACATTGAAGATGCTCGATCTCAAGAGAGAGACTAAGTACGAGATCGAGAGAGAGAGAGAGAGAGAGAGAGAGAGAGAGAGAGAGAGAGAGAGAGAGAATGCCTACACCAGGGTGGTTGCTTTGCCGCTCGATTGAGAGAGAGCACTGCAGTGAGTAGCTGCTGGAGTTGTAGCAGAAATTGATTATGCAGAGAAGATGATTCTACTGGCAAAGGATTCCCCCAAGCGTCGGGGATGCCTCGTTTCCTTATAGTGTGTTGAGATAGCGAGAGAGAAAATGCTAGGGCTTTGAAAATGGGATGATTGAGAGAGAGAGAGAGAAAGAGAGGGAGGGAGGAAGGGTTTTGGGCGGAAAGAGGGACAGTCTGTTTTTCCTGCAGAGAGAGAGAGAGAGAGAGAGAGAGAGAGAGAGGGTAGTAAAAACCATTTGGGCGTGCAGCTCTATTTTGGGCGTGCGCACAATTATTTTGGGCATGGATTGGGTACCTACATAGGGTCCACCATGATGTGTATGATTTATCCACTCCATCCATTTATTTTTATAAATATATTTATGGAATGATCCTAAAGATTAAGTATATTGAAGGCTAAACTGGACCACACCATATGAATCACGCGTGATTTAATCTTTATTGTTTCCTTCCATGTGGTCCACTTGAGCCTTGGTATCCTTATTTTTTGTGATTATATACTAAAATTATATTTCAAAATAGATGGACGGATTAGATAGAACACATATATATACTAAAAGTCCCTTATAGGACCGTCAATTTCTAGTGGTGTAGCAACTTTTTTGCTATGGATATAATCCGTAGTAATTTAGCTATGGTTTATATCCGTAGCTAAAAGCCAACGTAATCCGTAGCCTATGCCCATTTTTTTGGTAGTGAAATAGTGTTACATAATTCATCCAATCATGTGTTGTGTTCGTCTTGGGATAACTGCATAAATCCATGTTAAAGTGGGACACACTGGCGAATCTCCATAGAATGGGATGTGGGGCGAGTCAGATAACTTCAAACCATTTTCTTAATTGTGTGATCGATAAGTCTAATGAACTGCATATACTTTGCTAGGCATGCATTTCATGTAGGCTACTTACACATATTGATACCTTTCGTAGTTGTGGAGTACGGGACATATTAGAACTTTCACATTGCTTTTGTAAATCTCTTGAATCATTGTTAATCTTAAAGGATAACCATTACTATGAGTAGGGCATTGACCCTCTCCAACCATATAAATGATGCAGGTGATGTACAGGTGGAGGACCCAGAAGATTCATTCCCGACAGACGACTTTACTAAATAGAATAGAGATATAGTTTATGATTTACTTTTTTACTTCCTCTATGCAACTTAGTATTGTAATAAGCTCCCATTGAGAGAGCATTTGACATGCAATTAATTTATTTCTTGTGGATGTTTTCCATTACAAATGTAATTGGATGTGATTTAGATGGGAGGGAACTTAAGAAAAAACCCTGAGACATCCAACTCCCTACATTATTAACATCTAATTTCCTTGGGCATGAGTATGACCTCTGGCTGTGAAAATTTGGGATGTTACACAGACACTCTTAACACAAATTGGTTGATGGATTTGGAGGAAGACAATTGTGGTAACCTGTCTAGTTACCTTAGTGAAGAATGTTTCCCAATGGACAAATAGTTGGCCAATGAATTATCATTGACCGCTGACGCACTAAAGATTGCCTCACCTGTCAACCCTTCGGCCAAGCTCCTAGCTGATGAACGTGCCAGTCAGATGGAAGATCTAGGCTCTGGGACATTAGGGGGGCAATGTTTGAGTGATAAAATTGTGTTTAGGACGTTGCCACTAGTGACATTTCATTACAATATGGTCTTTATGTTGCCACCCAGTTTTCAGGCCAGACCTACTCAGACGAACATGATGTTTGGTGATGTGGAAGAATATACCCCGCTAGTTATCATACAACACATTTCTTTTCCATTTGAGGAAGTGTTGGGAGTGAATCTAAGGATGATAAAGTACCACATAATAACATGGTCATAGTAGAGGCAGAGGATATGTCCGAACGGGTGATCATTAATAAACCTACCCACAACATGACACAACACATCAAGCTATTGTATATGTTGCTCATTTAGATGGATGCCCTACTATTAGGATACTAGCCGACAACGGGACTATAGTTAATCTATTTCCATGGAGAATGATGAGTAAGTAAGGAAAAACTACAGCCGATCTAATCCCATAAGAAGTAACTGTTGGTAACTTCACTAACCATGTCACAAATACCCATGGTGTCTTGCCAATCAATTTAATTGTAGTCACAAAAATAGTGTTAGCATATTTTGTGGTTAACACCTCATCAAGCTATAATGTGTTGTTAGCGAGGGATTAGATCCACTTATTTGCATGTATCCCGTCTTCTCTACACCACTTTGTAATTTTCTGGAATCAGAATGTCAAGCCCCAAACTCAGAAACTAGGCTCACAAAATTCCTAATCACCAAATTTGATGCCAACAGCCTCCATAGTTGTAACGCCCTGACTTTTCAGGACCTGAGTATATGACCCGTGTCCCAAAAATTCGAGTTTTAAGGATGGTCAGATATAATATTTTTCTTTTATTAGAGTAAGCAGATGAGCGTAAAGTGGACAAATCAGCATATAGGAAAATCACAATTTCATTTAGAGTATACAAGAGAGTACCCATAATGACTTATACAAACCAATGTCTCCAAAATTTACAAATATAAGAATTTCATGATCCAATACATGAGAAATAATATAATGCAAGTAAATTAGAGCTGCAAGCCCCCTCAGCTCCTCGAGGTAGATATAATCAGGCAATCCTGGCCCTTGAACCCGGCTCCTCATCAATATGAATGTGAACATTATTAGGGCCACCTGTGCTTCCTGTATGGTTATATATTTGATGGATGAGTGGCCAACTCAGTGTGAATTCCCCTTAAGATTACACACCGCCGCATTAGGTAAGAAATAGTATAAAACATCCAGACAAACAAAATAGAGTAAATGCAGTCTTATTAGATGCATGGATGCGTGAATGCAATCAGTCCCGGGTAAGACATCCAGACCGACATAGGGGTCGTCACGCATGCAATCATCGACCCGGGTAAGACATCCAGACGGTCTTTGCCTCGGGTAAAACATCCAGACAGGCAATTATGTACGATAACAATAGATGATGGTTGGTGCCTCAGATAAGACATCCAGACAGGAAAATCTGTATGTTACGTATGACAGTAATGTATGATAACAACAGATGATGGTTGGTGCCTCGGGTAAGACATCCAGACAGGCGAATCTGTTTGTTTCGTATAACAACAATAGATGCTGGTCTGTGCTATGCATGCATGATTAGCCAACCCATTATTAGTCCAACTATAACAAGCCAATTTAAATAAGCTCAAAGGTCACTACGGGGAGCGTATAGCCCAGCATAGGCCGACAGCTCTGGCATAGGTCCCATACCACCATCCCCGGCTCATGAGACTACCACCTTAGGATGTTTAATGGTACCCTGTCAACTAATGGCCAATCATATTACCAATAACCACCAAGTCGAAGGTCCATTACGAGTACAACTAGTCAAGTTACATCCTAAGTATGGGTGTACATTCATATATGAGAATTTCCCACTAATGTACCAGTTTAAGTTCCATAAGCAATCCACAAAAAGAAATCTATAAGCATAAGCAATTATACAGGATAAACATAAAACATGTAATACAATAATTCAATTTCCACCAGCTAACACATGTGATTATAAAGGGAGATATTAATTATGAATTTAAATAAAATCTATAGCTTAAGCTAATGAGAAGATGGAAAGCTCAAGGGGAAGAATCATCACCTTATACTTTGCATCGCCTACCAGCATTACTAAGGAATGTGCATTCCCTTACAATCAAATCCTATAATAAATCAGGATGCACAATTAGATCCAAGTTCTACATACTACCTAGGGTTCAAGATCATAACCTAGGATTTTAATTATTTTATCTTTAGGGTTTTAGCATAGACTTAGGGTTTTTGTTATAGGCTTTAAGTTCTAAGATTTGAATTAAGTTATCGTTACTATCATTATTGTATAATGGTTAAATAATATTCATGATAAGGGTATTAATCCATATTAATGATGATGGTTCTTAAGTTCATATTTTAATGTACCGACATTATCAAGTGTTCTTACAATGACTAATAACCCATTAAATGATAGAGGTAATAAAAATACGATATTTACTAATAGTAATATTTCCTAATGTTAATAATCATGACTGTAAATAATGAATCTAGTTCTGATAATAGATACTATGGTCTATCATTTAATAAAATATCATCATTTGATAATTGAAGTTTTGTCTTACAATACTAGGTTATATAACAGACTTTGATCCCACCATTTATTATGGAATTGTACCATTAGATCCAACCTAACCCACCATTTATGTCTTAACTATCGGCCTAGGGTTTGGGTTACTTAAGTATAGGATTTCACCCTAGAGTTTATGTTTAGGTTTATATTATAGAATTTGAACTCTATTTCGTGTGGCCATTTATCAAAGAGAGTAGTAAATGAATAAGAATAATCAAATAAATTAGTTATTAATTTAGGAATATCAACAATGGCTACTATTATATTAAATTACCTAACAACAACCCTCGATGGATCATATTGCTAATAATTCTAAAAACAATTAGTAATATTAACAATATTCTTAACATTTAGCCAATGTGACATTAATAGTCCTTTTGATGAAAATAAATAGCGTGGTCTAGCGTTAATAATAATATTTTAAAAATGATAAGGTAAAATATTAATACTTTAATAATGAAGATTTTTATATGAAACAACTAATACTCATACGAATAATTTTCTAATGGTCAATCATATCTGATTTTAATAATCCCAAAAATAAAAAAAATAACAATGATGATTAAAATAAATTAAATCTGGACAGAGAAATGTGGGCTCACCTAGTTTACTCAGTTTGAGTTGAGTTGACTCGGCTCAACAACCACCCTTCTCCCTTTTCTTCTTCTTTTCTCCTCACCCAAGACCCTACATCAGCAAGTCACTGGACTAACCATAACTGGTCTGACTCGCCCAACACGACTCAACAAGTTTTAGCCGAGTCGAGTTGACTCGAAATGGCTCTCTCTCTCTCCCTGCTTCATTCTTTTCTTTCCTTCTACTTTCCTTTCTTCCTCATGGTTCCCATCTGCTGGAAGCAACACCCAGGCAACCTTTCCCAAACCCGCCAGCGAGTTCGAGCGAGTCAGGTACTCAGTTCAGGTGGCCAGTGCAACACAACGGTCTGCCCTCATTCGAGTTATCCCTCCTTCTCTTCTCTTTTCTCCCTTCCTCTCTTCCCTGATTTCTACTTCCTCTCACCTTCTTCTTCACTCAGAGAGGTCCGACAACCTCTAGTCTTGACCCAGCAACAACCCGACTGAGTCGGACAGACGCTGGTGCAGCCGCACCTCCCTCTGTATCTTTACCTCTTCTCCTTCTTCTTCTTTTCTTTCTACTCTCTCTTTCTTCTTCGTTTCTCTCTCCTTTATTCTTAGACATGTCCCACAGGGCCTGGAAGAGGCTGGATAAGAGCCAAAATCGCCAGCGCTTGACGGCTTCTCGGTGGAGAAGAGGACAGTCATTAATGGCAAATTCTCTCTCATTGCTTCTTTCTTCATTCCGTCAGCATGGGAGGGTTTCTAGAGGTGTAATGGAGATAGGTGAATGGTCGGAATGAAGCTTGGATGCCGTTTGGTCGGTGGGTTTTGGCTTGGGAAGAAACGTACATTTTTCTAGGGTTTTTTAAGGAGGCAAGTGGAGAGGAATTTTCCTTCCATTTTTATAGCAACCCTGGCTCTCATAAAACCCTTGGATGAGTCACGAGCATCCAGGATTCGATCTCTTAAAACCACCTCTAGATACGGTCGGTATTTGCAAAACCGCTCGTTGTTTTCTCTTAGCTATGGGAGGGAGCCCTAAACCGTGGATCGGACGGCCGAGATCTCACCGAATGAACGTCTGAGATTCAAAGACAGGAGTTCACGCGGATTGTCTAGCTGTTTGCACAGAGAACAGTTCCCGTTTTCGAAAGTTAAGTGCTTTTGGGTCCTACTTGTGCCGGTTGTTGTGTGGACACACATGCCGAAAAACTGGATAAAGCAGTGGCATTTTGGTTGAGCCCACCCCCTGCATCAGATGGACGGTTTGGATCATGCACGTGACCACACCAGGTGGGCCACAGTGAGTTGTAAACGGACGGTCGTCCGCTTGTTGTGGAAACCGGAGGGAGAAATCCTTCCTTTTTAAGGATATGCGGGTCAGCCCGCTGCTGACCGAGCTGGCTCGTCCAATGAACTATGGGTGCACGTCTCTGTCGTGCACTCTCTCTGCGAGGTGGGGCCCACCATGATGTTTGTGGGAAATCCACTCCATCCATCCCGTTGGGTAGGCCCCACTAAAGGTCCCTAACTAAAGATTAGTCAGTTCCAAAGCCTAGGTGGGCCCCACGGCTTGCTTTGGGTCTTGTTTAGAGATTTCCCGCTGATTTGTTGGTCAGATCAGCCCGAAATTGAACGTTAACGGTTAAAATGGTCCAAGGGTCCATTTGTAAGGTTTTAATCCTATATTACTAACCAATACTAATATCAATATAGATTTCATTTACTTTGGTATATTACTAGTAATTAAAATAATTAAAATCTCATACATATATATAGATATAATATTTTAATATTAACATACTGCCATATACATGCTATTGATCACCTATTTATTCATAATATACAACATCATATTATACATACATATGAATTGAAAATAGTACAATATCCTATTTGAAATCACATTGTTAAATAACACTTGATTTTAAAATATCTAACAATTTTTGTTTACATATTTATAAAAGATATTAAATGTTATTTATAATTCAATTATACATTATGAAATCACCACTTGTTATGTTTATTTAATTTAATATTACTTCTAAAATATTTCATATACGTTAAGTATATACGTATCACCCTATTCCATACATTTTCAGGTAAATTATTAAAATACATCTATAAAGTTTGATCTATGTTTGCATTAAAAAAAATAGATTTAATACAAGATTTATTTGATAATGTAGCGATCTTTACATTCAAGTTTAGGCTAGGATATGGGACATTCAATTAATTAGACTAGTGTTTATACTAAGTTAGGTTATGCGGCAACAACCGAGTGCTGAAAAATACGGGGTGTTACAATAGTAACACATTCTCAGCTTCTAACACCCATACGCCAAATTCTGATCCTGGGATCCTATAAGGAGGATTTTCAACATGAATTTCTTTGAAGATAAGAATAACTACAAGTATAACCAAATCACAAAGACAACATCATCATCACATATCCACTAATATAAACATTTGAATACAGTGCTGAAAGGGAAATACATATATCGATAATCAAAGCTCCAGAAGACGGCTGCACGCTCCAAGCTCAACGCTGTTACGACCTGACGCCACCTGCATGTATCTATCGTGCATAAGCTTATAGAGAGTTTAGAAGGTGGTGTAAGTGTATGCACAAGGTAAGTGTCAAGCATATAAATATCAGAGTAAGCGAAAATATGCTGGTAAGTCCATAAATACCATCAACCTTATCTAGGTTATATAATGCAAAAACAATATAAGCCAATATCATATACTGAGGAAGCAATGTAGATCAACTACGTAATGTGAAGTAAGCCAAATATCAAATATCGAGTCCATGAATACCATCAACCTTAATCAGGTTATGCAATACAGTAGCACAATAAACTAAATGCTATGTGCTGAGAATGTAATGCAATATGCAATGCGAATGAAATGACCTAACTGGAGTGTGAAGTCGGGATAATAGTGCGTGGTATCATAAGCTATGGGGTCCATCACAAGAGACTTCTATCCAAACCATTCTCATACCTAAATTTGGATAGCCAGACTCAATGTAGTAAACTCCTGATCATAGGTTAGTCGTGCACCCCAACTGAAATCCTGGTCATTGCGCAGGTACACATATCAATTAGTTATGAACCACCAGCTCGAGTGGATAGTGAATGAATGAATGAATGAGTAAGATGCTAAGTATATAACTCCTACTCAATAAGTCCTCATATCAGTATCGTGTATCTCTGGAATCATCATTGGGGTCTATTACACTTTATGTCAGCTTGCTGCCCCTATCTGAGTGCACAACTAGGTAAGTGGAAGAGACCTCACTATCTACCTAATAATATCGGACCCGGCTCATCGATAATATAGCCATTCCTCAAGCTGGTCAAACTCAACCTAGATATTGCCCCCTCACTCAGGAGGGTTAGGTCACACCCCCTCACAACCGACCACGACACAGTGGGAGACGTAACTTACTGGTATACATCCCTCATGCGCTCATATATATCCACTTGGTCTCGACGTTAGGGCATCCTTGGCCATGGAGGTTTAAGAATTTTCACCCAGGAACATTTATGGCGCTCGTATGTTGGAATAAAAATTTTTCGATGTCTCATCTAGCCATCCACGATATGCCTATGGAGGCCACGGTCCTGATGTCGCTAGGGTGTACAGTAGTAATATCACAAAATGTGAGATGCATGAGTCATACAGCAATTTCACACGTAACGTGCGCTCATGTGGGCAACTCTATCTCTTAGGGAGTCCCATAAATAACCTGCCCTATGGCATATACAATGGTCAATCACATCTCATAATAAACATGTGGATGATGTGTATGGACATGTATTATGATGCTATGCTGTCACATACTCATAATCGGTATCGATAATCAGCCTATATAATTAGCCTTGATAATCAGAATCAGTGAGAATGGACTTAACAAGGCCTAAGGAAAGGTCACAATGTGGACATTTAACCATCATTGCTCATCAATGTGGACAAAAAACCAAAATTACTCCCAAGGAGTGGTCCTCATAGAGCCAAACATATAGTAGGCTCATGGTCTCACATAAGTGCCTCATACACATCTCATTGGGCCGCATATATCATAATGGGTCTCATCAAATGGGCCACATATACATCACATTAGGGCTTGATATTTGGGCCTCAAATACATCACTATGGGCCTCTCACCTAGGTCTTAAATACATTTCATTGGGCCTCATGCTGGGCCCCAATTACATCACATCGGGCCTCATCAAATGGGCCACTAATATATCATAATGGGCCACATCTCATGGGCCTCAAACACATCAGATCAGGCTTCACATATGAGCCTCACACTTTAGATCGGACCTCACATATGGGCCTCATACACATCAAATTGGGCCTCGCATATGGGCCACATACAAATCAGATCGCGCCTCACATGGGCTTCATATACAACACATGGCTGCATCACATGGGCCTTATGTAAGATGGACGACATGGATATAAAACATATGGATGGCATGGATATAAAACAGATGCATGGCGTTGATGAAACACATATTTCATGGTGGAGTCCCACCGTCCACCTGAACAGTGACGATACAACACATCCATCGTCGTGGGGCCACACGTGTGGCCCACCATAATGATTATTTTCCATCTAATCTGTTTATAAGGTCACAAAGACCTGAATCAAGAGGAAAAACAAATATCATATTGATCCAGAACTTTAGTGGTACCCAAAGGATTTCAATGGTAGCCGTTCAACTCTCCACTGTTTTCTATAATGTGGTCCACCTAATACATCTGCCTCATTTTTATTCTAAGGCCTTGAGACGAGCTCACCAATTGGATGGACGGTTTGGATGTAACACACACATCGGTGGAACCTACAAAGCTTGATGCCGCCAATATAGTAGCTACATAGCTGATGAGATTACGGGCCCACAGAACTCTACTGATGTCCTCAACATCAATGATGGACGGCTAGATGCAACACATGCATCATGGTGGGGTCCAAACATGGACGGTTCAGATGAAAAGGATGGTTAGCATGGATGAAATGCACATCACGGTGTGCCCCATACCACACTGTCCAGATAGACGGTGTGGATCCAGATACATACATCAAGGTGGAGCTGCACAAGGCACAGTCTAGATGGAGAGTGCTGATGTAAAACACACATTTAAGGTGGGTCCCATAGATCTTGCTGACGTCAATTACACCAGCTGTTTGCTGGTGCGATGTACACTAGCCAATCCATTGCCATAATCAAGGTGGGTCCCATGTGGGGCCCATCACCATATGATATACAATATATATTATATATATAATATAATATTATATTATTATATACAATATTTAAAATACTCCAGCGTTTAGACCATTCAATGAGGTAGGGCCTACATTGCACCGTCCAGATGGATGGTGCTGATATAATACATACATTAAGGATGGGTCCACATGTGTGGGGCCCACCAGCTTTGGATTTAAGCCGATATTTGCATTTTCCCTTCTTCCAGGGCTTGAAAATGGGCAGCAAGTGGGCTCCATTGCTGGACATCCAGAAAATCTGGACGGTCCAGATTTGATCACATCGGGTGGGCCATCATCATCATCATCATCATCATCATCATCATCAAAAGATAGGGAGAAACAAAAAGAGAGAAAAAGCGGTGAGATGGAGGGACCCCGCCGCTATGGGCCCCTCAAGGATTATAATACATACATCAAGATGGGTCCAAAATAAGATCCATACCATCAATCGGCAGGCCCCACTTGGTCCATCATCAAAAATAAATTTAACGTACAAATCACCCACCGATTGCAAAGGTTCTAGGCTCCATGATCTCTCGAGCTCCTAAGCTTGCTCTTTAATGGAGGAACATTAAGATTGGATGGTGGAGGATGGGGTAGGGAAGTGGGCCACACCTAGCTTCTTTCTCTCCTTGGAAGTCATGGACGGTTGCTTGGGAGTGAAGAGAGAAAATGAGAGAGAGAGAGAGAGAGATGTAAAGAGAGAGGGATGGGTGATGGGTGAATGATGGGTGTGTGATGAGTGTACTTGACATGAGGGGTATGGGTGTGTGTTGACTTTGGGTGAGAGAGGGATGGATGATGGGTGAATGATGGGTGTGTGATGAGTGGGCCCACAACTCCTGCCCCGGGTATCGCATCGGTACGCGAGACGCGGTGTCGGAATTACGGTGACGGCGCGGTTGCACTGGTACAAGTCTCGGGTCAACTTGACTCAGATTGATAGGATGTAACTCAGGATAATGCACAAATGATGATTACAGATCGTGGGTCACTAGAATTCGACAGGAGAACCGTGGGAGTCTACAGAGCGATACGGACTAGGATACGGGTCTCACATAAAACAAGATTGAGCTAGTCCTGGATGATAATAAGCCCTTCCTAGCTACTTCAAACGCCAACAGGGCTAATTACTATGGTGAAGATGTGGGACCAATCAGGTTCATAGGGAAAAATAAGTTCGGTCACCCTACTGAGATATTAGTGAACAAGAACTTGGATGGTATTGTGCAGGCTATCCCAAAGGTAACTCGAATCAGTGACACCGAACCGAGGGACATTATTCCTTATCGGCCGATCTTGCATTACACCATCAAAGAGATATGATCAGAACACTAAGGAACAAGGTCAACTAGGCCAACCTTATGGCCAGAATAAGAAGGCTCGAAGAAAGCCTGAGGGACATAGATGATGGCTATTTCGTGAATTTGGTCGAGATAGAGGGATCAACCAAAGAAGACAACATTGAATTTGAAGAGGCATCCGAGAAGATGGAATATTCTCGACCTCAAATTCTGGATCTATTGGTTGAGATCAATTTAGGGACATAACTGGGCTCAAAACTGACATTCATTAGTGACTTGTTAAAGCCGCCTGAGAAGAAGCGATTGGTGAAACTACTTTGTGAATTCACTGATTATTTTGCATGGGAATATCATAAAATTCCAGGGCTTGATCGATCCCTAGTCGAGCATAAATTGCCTATAAAAGAAGGTTATCGGCCACATAAACAGCTACTTAGGCGGATGACGACTGAGGTCACCCTCAAGATCAAGGAGGAAATAGAGCGACTTTTGAAGGTTGGTTTTATTTGACCGATCAAATATGCCAAATGGATGTTGAATGTGATCCTGGTAATGAAAAAGAATGGTAAGTTGAGGGTATGCACTGATTTTAGGAATTTGAATTTTGCTATACCAAAGGATGAATATCCCATGCCTGTGGCTGACCAACTAGTTGATCAGGCTACTGGACATGGAATTGTGTCCTTTATAGATGGGCATTCTGGATATAATCAAATCTACATCACATTAAATGATGTGCTGAAGACAACATTCAGGTATCCTGGTTTATTAGGAACTTACTGTTGGGTAGTGATGCCCTTCGAACTTAAAAATGTAGGGGTGACCTATCAAAGAGCGGTGAATGCCATCTTCCATGACATGATCGACCAATTCATGAAAGTTTATGTGGACGATGTGGTAGTTAAATTGACCGATGTGGAAGAGCATCTGGCCCACTTGCATAAGTCCATTGAGCAAAGGAGGCTCCATAAGGTAAAAATGAACCCATCGAAATGTGCTTTCGGGGTCTTAGCCGGTAGTTTTCTAGGATTCCTCGTACACTAAAGAGGGATCAAAGTTTATTAGAATAAGGCTTGGGCTATAATCAATGCCTGACCATCAAAAAATAAATCAGAGTTGCAGAAGTTCTTAGGCCAGGTTAATTTTATTTGGAGATATATATCTAATTATGCATGCTAAACTAACATCTTTTCTCCACTGATCAAATTGAAGCAGGGGTCTGAATTTGTTTGGAAAGCAGTGCACCGGCTGACCTTCAAAAAATATCGAGTATCTGATGAAGGTACCCCATGTTGAGGCCACTGGTCGAAGGTTGACCGCTTAAGCTATATGTTGCAGATCCAATAGAGTAGATTGGTGCTCTTTTAACACAAGATGATGATATGCAGAAGGTGCATGCCATCTACTATTTGAGCAGAACATTGCTCGATGCCGAGAGACGATATTCCCTTATTGAAAAAATATGTTTATCATTGTATTTTGTGTCTATTAAGTTAAGGCATTACTTACTAGCTGAAAGAATTAATGTAATAATAATGGTGAATGATTTAGAAAAATATATGTTGAATCGACTGATTTTGAATGGCCAAATTGGTAAATGGGTATTGGATTTATCTAAGTTTGATCTCCATTACATTATACAAAAGGTAGTGAAGGGTCAAGCCATAACTGATTTTTTGGCTGATCATCCTCTTCAATTCGTACTATGTGCAATTAACGCTATGGAAGCTAATCTTCGAAAGGTCGAGGACAAGATGCATCTGGGGCTGGGGTGATACTGATTGCTCCTAAGGGAAACTGGCAAGATTTTGTGTTCCAATTAGAGTTCAGTTGTACTAATAATCAAGCCGAATATGAAGTTATGATAATTGTCCTTGAATTATTATTGGAATTAGGTGCAAAGACTATGACCGTTATAGGGGATTCACATTTAGTGATAAATCAAATGACAGAATTGTTCAAATGCACCAGTCCAACCTTATTGCCATAATATGCCCTAGCAACCCATATGCTCGACCTATTTGAAGAGGTTGAATTGATGCACGTTACTGGAGAGCATAATGTGGATGCTTATAAAATGACACAGCCTACCACAAGGCTCAATGACTTAAGGGGTTCAACCAAGCAGACAATTACCATCCAAAAGAAATCATTGCCCTTTGTCTTTGAAAGACGAAATGTCATGAAGGTGTGCCACATATAAATAGAGGAGGAAGCTTGGAAGGTTCCCCTCATGGGTTATTTATAGAGCCACGCACTAAGACCGATAGGAATAAATGGAAGTCGACCGCTAATTTTGGCATGATTGATAGCGAGTTGTATCGTAAAGGGGCCAATGGAGTTTTACTTTAATGCCTGTCAAAGAAAGAAGCCATGTTAGCCATGAGAGAAGTCCACGAAGGGATATGTGGGGCCCATCAGGCTAGAAGATGAAGTTGTGGTAGACCGCTATAGTAGAAAATATGAAGGTACGTCCAAGTGTCCTAGAGGGGGTGAATATGACTTTTAAGGTTTTAGTCTTATTTGAAAAATTAGTGCAATTGAGTTATACAAAATAAAGCAAGATTATCATAAAACCATTCACCCTCAAAAGGATAGAAAAATAAATAAATGTGATGTGTTGGCTCAAACATGTAGTGTGCATGAAGTAAGAATATCACAAATCAACATACATGAGGAAGGGCAAGCATTACAAACATAGTGATATATAGTGGTTCAGATACTTGCCTACTCCACTCTCGGCGGACACACTCTCTCTTAAAGTGTATCGGATTTCACTATCCAATGGTTTTAAATCTGGTTAATCATGAACCTTCACAACCCTACATAAGGACTTTGGATTTATGTCCTACGCAAGGACAAAGGTCCTACATAAGAACTTGAGGATTTAGGCCACACAGGCCAAGGTCCTACACAAGGGCCTAAGGTTTAGGCTACACAGGCCAAGGTCCTACATAAGGGCCTACACTTATTCTCCCGTTAGAGGCGTATGAAAGGTCGAGTTTGAAACTCAAACTCTGAATCCCAATCCTACACAAGGAAAAAGCTTCAAACTCAATGGACTCCATATACTTACCGATAAGTGAGTAAGCCCCATTTAACACTTAATACCGAAGATCTTCTTGCGGATGAAGAATCTTCAGCTCCCTTGAACTACAACCACTTGTAAATGCTCCAATCGACGATACAAGGTTGTTAGGTTTAGAGTTCGGTCTGATCTTCTGTAATGAATAATATACAATTAATATTTAGAGAAGATTCCCATGAGCTTAACATTGATGGATCTCATCACAATGATTTGTCAATAAAGAGTGTTGCTGAAAGATTAATGAATGTTGGAGTTCATAGTTCAATCCAAGCTATTGAATGTGCCAATGAATGCTTGAGAAATAGATTGAATGATGAGCTCCTATGGAAAAGAGAGCTTGAGGATGAGGGTATTAATTATAACAATAATTCTCTGAAAACTCTCTTCAATATAAGCTCAAAAGTTCAAGAAGCAACTCATGTGATATATAAAAACAAATCCCAATGATAAAAAAAGGATAGAAATCTGACATTGTCGATGTCATTGAAGTCTATTCAATGTCATCAAAGTTTCCTTCGATGTCATCGAATCTACTCCGATTGCATCAACTTCCTGCACTAAGATATTCTATTGGGTGCAGGACAAATTCTGTCCAATCTCATCGAGCAACCTTTGATGTCATCAATGTGTACTTCGATGCCAATGAAAGATGGATCGATGTCATAGGGATTTCCTTGAATAATACACTTTGGTTGTTGGACTGATTGAGGTCATTTTCGATGCCATCGACCAATGTTTGATGCCATCGATTATGGTTCGATGACATTCAGAGAAAAATGATTTACATATAAAAACTCTTTAGACCATTTGTCTCATGTTTTAATACCATCGATCAGACCTTCGATGCGATCGAAATTTGAATTTCAATTGCATCTAACTGTTGTCAATATAATTGAAGATGAATGATTTTCCTCGAAAGCTCGCTGGACAAATTGGTCCATATTTTGATGCAATTGAATCATCTTGGATACCATCGATAACTTACCTCAATGCCATCGACAGAAGTTTGATTGCATCAAAGAACACTTAGCATATTTCTAGTATAGTGAGGAAAGGGGCCAAGGTCGATGTTATCGAAGTGGTTCGAGATGCAATCATCAATCTCATATTTAATTTGTTGCTAGACTATTTGACCTTAATTTTGATGCAATCGAACTAAATTCGATGCTATCAAAATTGTCCTCGATTGTATATCGATGCAATCGACAGGACATGAAGTTTACCTGTATAGTTCACATTTCCTCCAATAGTTAAAATATTCTAAACTAAGCTTACCCATAGGAATAAAAAAAATGAAAACTTTGTTATAAATTACTCATTTTCCTTATCGGGATCAGGACTAACAAGAATGGTTGGGACAACAAGCATCCATCTTGTTCGTACTTTGGATACCTGTATAACCATCAAAGATCATTGAAGTGAAGGATTTTTCAAAAATATTTGTGGGTAAGATTATGTTCTTATGGATGGGGTCATATATCTCAAAGGTTTGGTTAGGAAAGTGAGGCTTTTCAAGTATTTCTCATAAAAATTGATTCTTCTGTAGAAGAATCTTGCAACATTTACTTAATTATATCAATTTTAGTGACTAACCATTTTTATTTTTAAACCATCCTTAAGATTATTTTTTTTGAATAAAGGATTTAAAAAAACATATTTAATTTGGTTTACCCAGAAAGATTAGCTTTTTTCCCTATCTTCTGAAATACAAAGGGTTTTAAATGTTTGGTCCCTTGTTTTAAAACTTGGTGAGTCAACTAGGAACTTGCCCAAGTTAACTTAGATAGGTTGCAAAACTAGCGTAATTCATACCATTGATCAATTCTATACAAAATACATCCTGGTTTTTGACAATTTTACATGGAGTTTTTTGCAAACCCTTGTTCATTTGGAGTAATATATATTCTGTTATAAGAGAGAGAGAGAGAGAGAGGTGTCATTGTATTGAGAGCCGCTTCTTCGATATTTTCCTTTGAGCATGGTGGATTGGTATGAATCTGTGGATGTATCGAAAAGGAACCATATAGATCTTTGTGTTCTAGTTTGCCTCTTTTTGCTGCTTTCTTTTAATTATGATATTATTGTGCATAGGGTTGAGAAGGGATCTTTCTCGTATCAAAACTATTGGTTGTAAATGTGAGAATTGAAAATTTTAATGGTCCGAAATTTGTATTTTAGAAGATGCAAATGGAAGATTACGTCTATCAGAAGGATCTTTATCTTCCTCTTGGAGGAAAATCGATGAAACCAGAGAAAATGTCTGATAGCGACTGGGAGGTGCTTGATAGAAAGGCTTTAGGAACGATTTGACTTTCGTTAGCGAAATCTATTGTGTTCAACATCTTAAAGGAGAAGACCATAGAGGGTTTGATATCAACCTTATCAAGGATGTATGAAAAACCCTTTGCTTTCAACAAGTTTCTTATGATGAAGAGGTTGCTCAATTTGAAGATGTTTGATGGTAGAAACGTGGTTAGGCATCTTAATGAGTTAAACACAATCACTAGCTAGTTAGAGTTCGTAGACCTTAATTTTTTATGACGAAATCAGAGTTCTCGTATTCTTATCAGCGTTATCAGACAGTTGGGACAATTTTATAATAGCTATGAGCAATTCTACTAGATCGGCAAAGTTGAAGTATGATGATATTGTGGACCTCGTTCTAAGTGAGGAATCTAGAAGGAAAGCCTTAGGGTCTTCAGGTGAAACATTGGAATACTCTGAATGTTGAAGAAAAATGAAAAACACCAAACAAAGGAAACAAAAATCATGGTCGATCAAGATCAAGGAAGAACAGATCATCCAAGCCTTTGCATGGAAAGGTGATGGTTTCAAGAATTACGGTAAAAAGGAGCACATGAGGTGGGACAGTAAACTTTTGAATAAACAACATGAAAATAATAATCAAGAAGGGAAAGATTATGTAAATATCTTTGAAGAAAGTATTTTTGATGTCCTAATTCTGTGTTTCAATACTCATAATGAATCTTAGATTCCAGTGTTTTGTTTCATGTTACTTCGAGTAGGGATGTTCTTCATAAATATATGCAGGGTAATCTCAAAAAAGTTTATTTGGGTGATGATGAACCCTCCTATATTATGGGAAAGGGGGACGTTTAAATAAACCAGAAAAATAGGATAGTGCTAAAGATGAAAGATGTTAGGCATGTTCCAAATGTGAAAAGGAATTTGATCTCAGCTGGCTAGCTTGCAGATTATGGACACATGACAACCTTCACTAGCGATTTGTGGAAGATCATGAAAGGAGTTATGGAAATTGCTCAGGGTAAGAAGGAAGATACTCTTTATTTGACTTTCAAATCGAATAGTTCAATTACAATTGCATCATTAGGGGTGGACATGAATATATGGCATTACAAACTGAGGCACATGAGCAAAAATTGAATGAAGGTTCTACTTTCAAAAGGAAAGTTGCTCGGGTTGAAATTTAATGATATGAATTTTTGTGAAGTTTGCATTCATGGCAAATAGAAGAAGGTTAGCTTCTCAAAAATTGGAAGGACTCAAAAGTTAGAGGAGTTGGAATTGGTTCACACTAATGTGTGGGGACCGACTAAGGTATCCTCTCTCAACGGCTCTATTTATTCTGTTACCTTTATTTATTGATAATGTTACTAGAAAATGGTTGGTTTATTTCTTAAAGCATAAATTAGAAGTATTTAATGTGTTTAAGAAATAAAAAGTTGTGGTTAAGAATGAAACATGTTTGAAGCTCGAGTGTCTTAGATAAGATAACGGGGGAGAGTACCGCGACAATAAGTTTGATGAGTATTGTTCGGTTAATGAAATCAAGGGATAAAAAATGATTCTAAGAATGCCACCTTAGAATGGTCTAGTTGAGTGAATGAACATAATCATTCTGGAGCGTGCAAAGAGCATGAGAATCCATGCTTGATTACCTAAATAATTTTGGACAAATGCCATAAATACTGCAACTTACTTGATTAATAAAGGACCCTTAGTTACTTTGGATGGTGAATTGCTAGAGGAAGCATGGACTAAAAAAATATATAAGCTTGTCCCATTTAAAGGTATTTGGTTATCTCTTATGTCTATATCGATTATGAAAATAAGACCAAGCTTGATCCTAAGTCCATAAGGTGCACATTCATTAGATATGGTTTTAATGATTTTGGTTATCGATTTTGAAATGCTAAAAATTAAAAAATCATTATGAGCAAGGATGTTGTATTCAATAAAACTATCATGCATAAGCATAATTTAGAACAATAAAAAGATAAAATTGAACATCCTGAGTTTTTAAAACTTGATGAGATACCTAACGTGGATGTTCTAAGCTCCAGAATGAAAATCTATAGGAAAAATCTCAAACCCTTATCCCCGTGAGGAGATCATTTAGGGTAGTAAATACATAGTTTGTTATTCTCCTTCTCTGTATCATTTGTTGTTGATTAATAATGGTGAACCAGAATGTTATGAAGACGCTTTACAGGTTGAGAACAGGAACACATGGGAACAAACTATGGATAACGATATTTATTCTTTAATATCAAACTAAAAGTATCCTAGTTTGTCAATTAGCATGACTGTTGAGTCAGTCAAACTACAGAGCCTCATAGGAAGATCAATTCAAAGCGTCTGCCTTAACCGAATGTGTGTAAGCTCATTATAGGTAAATCTAAGCCTCACATCCCATGTCCCAAACACTAGGTATATAAAACCTTTAAAACAAAGTAGAACATCATAGGGAATTTAAGTTAAGAAAACTTTTTCAAAATTAGAAAATCTCTAAGTTTTCTTACTTGGTTGATTTTATTGATACACATATCGATATGATTAACCTATGCTGACGATGTCCTTAATGACAAATCAATTCCATTGGAATGAGGACAAAAGTGTCCAGCAACCACACATATCTCTGGACGGAATTATCAATGTATCAATATACCTATCGATACCATCGATATTTGAATCTCGAGTTCATCGAAGGTGACTCGATAATATCGACAAGTAGATCTCTGGTGCCCCTATTTTTGAAATTGCACCTATTAGTGCCCTGGTTTGTCAATTACGATGTAAGTTGAGTCAGTCGGACAACAGCGCCTAATAGGAAGATCAACTCAAGTGTCTGCCTCAACTGGATGTGTGGAAGCTCACCATAGGTAAATCATAGCCTCACATCCCATGTCCCAAAACACCAGGTGATTAAAACACTTAAAACTAAGTAGAACACCTTAGGGTTTTAGTGTAAGAAAACTTTTTACCAAACAGGAAAATCTTCAAATTTTTCTTACCCTGTCTATTATATCGATTCCCCTTTCAATATGATTGACCTGGTCTGTCGATGTCCTCGGCATCTCAATCGATACAATCGAGTGAGGACAAAAAGCGTCCAGCAATCAAACCTTCATCTGGATGATATATCGATATATCAAACTCTCAATCGATATCATCAATATTCGAATATCGATCCCATCGAAAGTGGATCGATAATATCGACAGATAGTTTTACATTGCCCCTATTTTTTTAAAGAAAACTTCTATGAGCTTCGATATATCGATGACTGTCCGATTCAATTTGAGTTCAAATATCGATCATATCGGAAGTCAGTCGATCATATCGATAGTGGGCATATGTTTCCTCCAGCATAAATTTCAATATGTTTTAAACGTTGATCGGGGGTCAGTCGAGAAATCGATATTCATATGTCGATCATATCGAGACCTGATCGATTAGATCGAGATCGGACACAAATCGTCCAGCAAGCTTATAGGTAAATCTGTACGATTTATCGATCCCATCGACAAGGACTCCGATATCATCGATATACATATTCCGATGACATTGACTGTTCCCCGATCATATCTTTAGAACCTAAAATTCTTCAAGGCTTGTCTCTCTTATTTTTACCTGTCGATAGATCGATCCATATATTGATGGAATCGGAGTTCGAAATCTGATAACATCGATGTTTGTCTCGATCCCATCGACCAGTTGGCAAAAGGTTTCCAAAAGTGAAAATGACATTTGAGTTTGTATCATCGAGCGGATCATCGATACAATTGAGAGTATACGCTCGATCATATCGACTCTTGCTCGATGATATCGAACTTTGTCATAAATGTGACCATTTTATATCCGTTGGAACCTTTTGCCTATATATAGAGAGGTTAGTCTTTATTGCTAGTAGAGAAAGAAGAGAGTGCTTCTGAGTGTTTTAAACTTCATATTATTTATTTTAAGCCCTTTCTCTCAGGGAGATCATCCTCCAATCCACCCTCATCATTGATATTCAATAGAGTGGATTGGGGAATGAACTTCCGCATTCAAGGATGCTCCAGCTACTACCTTAATGGAAAATCATTAAGCTGGGATGCCTTGAATGCATAGATGATTGGAATCACTCTATCTTCCTAATAGGAAAACCTTTTAAGAGTAGAATTTCATCATAACCTTGACCTAACCCAAAGCCTAGTACTGGTATACCTTTTGTGTTGCGGATCAAGGGAGCCGAAGACCCTTCAACAACAAGGAGGAGATCTTCGACATTGCGCTGAATAGGACTCATCAACTTATTTGTAAGTATTTAGAGTCCAGAGGACACTTGTGATCATTCCTTTTTAGGATTGAGTCTTAAGTGTTGCTCACCCTTTGAAGTCCTCAAAGGAGGCCTCCAACGGGAGTGTACGTGCGGGGTGCATTGTGTGGAACCTTTCTCTGTGTGGGCATAAACATCTGGTTAGGAGTGTGCCAGCAAAACTCCAGGGTTTGAGGTGAACCGAGTAGAAACCTCTGTAAAGGTTGAAGGTGAACCTGATTTAAAACCTTAGGTTTGAGGTGAACCATGGGAAACCTCCTTAGTGAAATCTGGTACACTTAAGGGTTGAGTGTGGAAGCCGGGAGTGGAGTAGACAAGTTTTTGAACCACAATAAAATGACTGTATTTGAGATTGGTATTGTCTTTCATTTATGTGATTTCCTTATATGCCTTTATATCTGATCATCTGAAATCACATCTTATACACACACACAGTCATATCCATCACAATCTTGTCTATAAATTGTTTATCTTTTAAGTAGTCTGTGATTGGATCCTCTACCAGGCTAGGAAGTCAGTAGAGTTATTTTTAAGTAATCCTAATTTGTACCCTGTGATAGGATTAGTGTGATAGGATTTTTAATAATTCATAAAAACTTTAAAAAATCCTATTAACCCCCCCTCTAGGATATATTGGCGTATTCCTACTTCAACTCAAGCGGTCTTCACCGCTATTTCAATTGGTATCAGAGAGTGTCTCTTTTTAAGGGCTTCACCTCCTAGAGACTGATCTTGACTGAAGTTAAGGAATATGGCCAAAGGAGAGGGCCCATCTGTCACTAGACCTCCAGTATTTGATGGTTCAAATTATGCTTACTGGAAGGCTAGAATGCATTACTTCCTGAGATCTTTGGATCATGATGTTTGGGATATAGTTGAAAAGGGATATGTGGTACCATTTGAACAAATTGTACTTGAAAATAAATCACAATCACTAAACCCAAACCTAATGAAAAGTGGACGGCATTTGACAAAGAACAGCGAAATGCTGAAGCAAAAGCAATGAACGCCATCTACTGTGCCATGTCCCAAGATATTTTCAATCAGATAAGTATGTGTGGGACCTCTAAAGAAGTATGGGACTTATTGGAAACAACCCATGAAGGCACAAACACTTTGAAGAGATCTAAACTATAACTTTTAACTTCACGGTTCGAAAATCTCAGGATGGAAGAGCATGAGACATTTATAGAGTTTTTCACTAAATTGAATATCATTTGTAACTTCATGTATGGATTGGGAGAGAAGGTTCTGGTATCTAAAATATGTAGGAAAATCTTAAGATCCCTACCGGAACGGTTCAATCCCAAGGTAACAACAATTGAGGAGTGTAGGAATATTGATGAGATGAAATTAGAAGAACTATTAGGTCCCTACAAACTTTTGAACTATACTACACACAACCCCAAAAATCTAAAAACACTGTCCTAAGAGCGTCAAAGAAAATAAAACATGAGGATAGTGAGAGTGAAAAAGAAGATGAAGATGAGGAAGTGGCTTTACTGGCACAAAGATTCAGAAGATTCTTTCAGAAAAATCGCAGTCATCCTTCCAGAGGAAGAAAGATGAACTACAAACCTCCTGCAGAAAACTTTGGTAAGCAGACCAAAGAACCACAATGTTATGCCTGTCATGAATATGGACACCTATCTACCGAATGCCCAAACAGAAAAACCATGGGTAAGGCGATGGCCGCTACATGGGATGATATAGAAGAGTCAAACTCAGAAAACAGTGACTCAGAGAGTAATGGAGATCAGAAATCATTGAAAATACTTATGATCTCCACTTCTTCAATCATTCGAACAGAATCTGAAGAAGAACAGTAAGCCACTGAATCATTTTCATCTGACAATGAGGAAATTGAAGAAGAAGATAAAGAGCAAAATGAATTACAAGACGCTTATAATCAACTTTATATTCATAACATTAAAGTGATTAAATGACTTAGTATATCTGAAAATAAAAATGAATTGCTGAAATTAGATCTGAATATGGAACACATAGAAAAACTGATATTTCCAGTAATAACAAAGGCAAAAATCCATCCTATCAGACGAATGGTGATTCAAAGGATGTGTTGAATAAAGGATATATACAACTATCACCATCTAAACTATTTGACAGGAAGAAAGACTCAGTGAATCAGGTGGTTAAATTAGATAAGAAAAATAAATCTACCACAAGTAAGAATCCATTCACAAAATGGGTAATTAAAGGAGAAGAAAGGAATGATAAAGAAGAGCATTAAGAGAAAAGGAACAAATCCAGATTATGCATCTAGATCTAGATATTTGCTGAAATGATGCAATTTTGTTGAGCCTTCAATATTACATCTAAGGTTGGAGACCTTGAAATTTTGTATATAAACATTATCATGTTTATAATTGTACAGAACTGGTATAAATTTTTGTGACATATACTGATCAAGCCAAGAAATACCCAATAGTGTGTCGAAATTGTGAAAATTCTAAATAGTATCTACTTTCGATACGAGTGTCAGCCATTTTCGGTTTCATCCACCGAGGGTCGATACAATCGACGGCTCTTCAGAATATGAAAATCCGTATGACCGTGGATGACATAATGGGCAGTCTCGATAGAATCGATTGGCAACTTCTCGATACCATCGATACATTGGTCGATATGATTGACAGATGACGCCCAAATAAAAGGCCGATTAAAAGAAAATTTTTCATTTTTCAATAGCTAGCCATATCTCTCTGCCCTGATCAATTTCTTTGGTTGATCTACTCGGAGTCTTGATGAAATCTCAGCATCCAAGTGAAACAAGGAAGATGATTAAAGGAAAAGGTAAGGCTCTCTCATCGGCAAAATCTTCCAAGAGTAAGAAAGAGAAATATTCTAGACCACCTCAAAACCAGTCAGACTGGGAACAAGTCACGATATTCGATCGTACTATTCTCATTAGTACTGTCAAATCCTATGGGGTGGATCTCATGATAGAGACAATAGGATGGAAGAATATGTTTAATATGGGCGGCCCATATCAGTTTGAAATGATCCAGCAGTTCTTCAACTATTGTCGTGTTGTCCAAGATTACCCACCTTGCATATGTTTAAAATTCATGTAACACACCAAGCTCATTACTCCATCAGTCCTTGGTCATGTTCTAAACATTGGAGTGACACAAATCCCTGTCACTAGTAGAAATCTAAGCAGATTTAGAAAATGGGAGGAAATCACACAGGCACTGTGTCAGGGTATGACAATTCCTAGAAATGATGGCAATATCCTTCCGGTAAAATATCCAAGAATCTTGTTTCGACTCCTTCACAGTATTTTTAGCACGAATGTGTACCCATGTGATGCAAATGACACATACCTGAGTCTCGTTACACTCAATATTCTGTATGATGTCTATCAAGAGGTCCCTGTATGCCTACCAACCTTCATACTAGACTAGATAATAAAGGTAATCAGAAGTGACCATCTTGAAATTCTGCCTTTTCCATCTCTTATCTGCAAGCTCGCACACTAGGCAGGTGTAAGACCCGTATCATGGTCCATACCTTTCCGTGAACTTCCGCGGTCTTACCGGTCGAATTTTGGCAACCTTCGACCCTTAACCGATATCGACGTGCGACCCTGATTCATATACCGACAACCCGAGACCAATACCATAGCGACCGTGCCGTCGTTGCGGTTCCGATACCGCGACTCGCGCGCCGAGGCGATAACCAAGTCAAGAGTTGTGGGCCAACGTTCAGTGCGAGAAAATGCCGCGCGTTGTGAAACCCAAGGGAATCCTACAATGTGTCACATCAATCACATCAATCCCATCAATCAATCAACCCATCAATCCATCACATGTCAAGTACACATCACTTTATTCCATTTTCCCAAGCAACCACAAAAGTCTTTATCTCCCATACCTCTCTTACACAAAAGCCTCAAAAGTCAAGCTTTTCTTATACAACCATCACTCACCACATCCATCCATCACTCTCTCTCTCTCTCCCTTACATCGCTCTCTCTATTTCTCTCTTTCTCATTTTAAATTTTCAAGCAAACAAAAAAATTTCCAACACTCCATACGTATGGAATTTTGCAAGAACTCCTAAGCTCCAAGTGGCCCACCTTCCTACCCCATCATCTCCCATCTCAACCTTCCATTCTTTATCTCATCCATTGAAGTTGAAGCCAAGGTGCCAAGGAACCCCTAGGAGCAAGAAGATCGGACGGTGGGTGCCTCTATAGGGTAGTTTTTCTCGTTTCTATGATGTGCCAAGTGAGGCCCACCGATTAATGGTGTGGATATCACTTGGGACCCTAAGATAAGGCCGATGGCCTACTTGGATCATCATGATCATTCCATGATGGGGCCACTCTCCATGGACCCCATCATGATGTTTATTTTCTTTAAAAAGGTCATCTAGACCATCCATATAGGTAGGGAAATGATCCCCACCGTTGATCTTCAGTTTTGATGGTCACATGTGCAAAATGACCCACTTGATATATGATTTCATGTAAGGGAGGGCCCATAATGTCGGGGTCCCTCCATTACAAGGCGTGTCCCACTCTCCATGTCTCTCTCTCTCTCTTTTATTTCTTTATTTTATTTTATTTTTATGCAATAAGGTTGTGTGGCCCACTTGAATGGACCCCACCTCGAGGTATTTATTTTATCCAAGAGTCCTTCAAGTGGGGCCCACCTTGCATGTTGTACCCCCCATCATCCATCAATGGTGGCCCACATCAAAAGGCCCACCACAATGCACATTTTTAAAGGAGGCCCACCGTCCAGCGTCTAGGACGTTGGACGTCCTTGTACAAAAAAAAGAAAGAAGAAAAGGTGAAGCTTTTGGGGTGGTCCCCTAGTGTAGGCCCCACCTTGATGTTTATGTTCGATCCAAGTCGTCCATCACCTTACCCACATCGATTTAACCGTCAAGTAAAAGAATGGGACTGATCTGAATATCTTGTGGGCCATAGCATGGGGAAACATTGACGGTTACTATTGAGAATTTTTTTGGTGTTTTTAGGCATCAAAAAAATTCAACCTTCGGACTCTTTCTGTCTGTTGCGTGCTGTAGAACGCTATGGCTGGAGTGGATTTCCAGGTAGTGGGACACACATATGATTTTTGGTGAAAATAGAAATTTAAGGAGAGAGAGAGAAGGAGGTAGGAAGCCTTGCTGCTGCTGTCAGGCCAGCGCAGGCGCTGCCTGTGCTGTTGCAACGGCGGGCGGGCGACGCCGACCCACGGCCTCCAGCCGTGGGCCCTACCTTGATGTATATGCCTTTCCACACCGTTCATCGAGTGGGCCACCCCCTAAAGCGCCCCCCCTCCAAAGATCAGCCTGATCCAATGCCCGGGTGGCCCACACCACAGGAAACAGAGGAATTGAATGCCTGCCATTGAAATCTTCTTTGGGGCCCACTGAAGTTTCGAACCAAGATGAAATTTGTGTTTTTTTCCTTCAACCGGGTCTGTATGACCTTATCAACGGGTTGGATGTCAAATAAATATTACAGGGTGGGCCCCACATGGGACCCACCATGATGCTTGTCTTAGACCACCGTCCAGCGGACGGTGGCACCCACCACGGTGACGCCCCACCTCTTTTATGCGTTGCCTCCACCGTCCAGCGGACGGTGGGGCCCTTGTGATGTATATGCTTTATCCGCACTGTCCACTGGACAGTGGGACCCACCAAGATGCGTGTAATGCATCCAGACCATCCATCCACTTGTTGGGTTCATTTTAAAGCATGAGCTGTTGGTTGGGTGGGCCACTCACCTATGGGCTAGGCCCATTTGAATTATGAAAGGTCTATGGGCTAGGCCCATTTGATTTATGAAATGCTTATGGGCTAGGCCCATTTGATTCATTTAAGGCCTTTGAACTTGGGCCCACTTGATATGTAAAGCCTATGGGTTTAGGCTCACTCGATATTTAATGCCTATGGGTTTAGGCCCACTTGATATGTTTCAAGTCCATGGGACTAGGCCCATTTGATGTACTTCAAGGCCCGTGAAATTGGACCCATTTGTTGCATTCTTAAAGCCCATGGATGTGGACCCATTTGATATATTGTAAGGCCCATGGGACTAAACCCATTTAATTATAAAAGGGGTCCATGGGATTAGGCCCATGGGATTTATTTGAGACCCATGAGTTAGGCCCATTTTATTTGATTAAGGCCTAGGGGTTTAGGCCCATTGAACTCATGTTAGGTCTATGGATTGAGGCCCACTTGATCTACATCTAGGGCCCAATTGGTGTGGCCCATTGGTCACATACTAGACTCATGAGACTAAGCTCATTTGATGCAATCCAAGGCCCACGGGTTTTGACCCATTGCAATGCACATAAGACCCATTGTTGTGGCCCATTTATGTGGTCCATCTGATGAATAAAAGGCCCATAGGATACGGCCCATTTGATATATATATGAAAAGCCCAATGGAATGAACCTAAAGTCCATTGCAATGTGTAACCCCAATACCGATTATGTAATGATGTTTAAGAAGATCGTGTCTGGGAAGCAATGTTGGTTTGACGTCCACATTGCGAGTGTAATGCTGGTTGGATATCCACATTACGATTCTCCTTAGGGCCCATTACTGGGCCGTACTTGTTGTGTTTCGGCCGTCTATGCCCATCTGCGTCGTAAGAATGGTTCATCACTCATTTACATGTTTAGTATAGTTTCATGACCCATGATCATACGCATCATATGTATGCTTGATATGAGGATTGACTGATCATAGCATATGCCTTCGGGCAGGTTGTTTATGAGCTCCTGGTTAGGCAGTGTTTCCCCACATGAGCGCATGATATGCGCAGGATTTGTTGCATGACTGGATAGCGTGAATCATGCATTTCGCATTTGTATGACATGAGTATTGTACGCCCTAGCGACATCAGGGCCGTAGCCTCCACATACGCATCGGGGTTGGCAGGATTGGATACCGAAAATTATGTTCTACATGGGGTGCTATTGATATCCCTGGGTGAAAGTCCCTAAACCCTTATGGTACCAAGAGGTTGCTCCAACGTTTAGAATGAGTGGGTAGATGAGCGTTGAGTGCCGATTACCAGATGGTTACGCTCTCCACTGTGTCGTGGTCGGTTGGAAGGGGGTGTGGCCTTACCCGCCCGAGTGTAAGGGGAGTCTGACCAGCTCGAGGAATGGGTCCACTATCGACAAGTCACGCCCAATATTGGCAGACGGATAGTGAGGTCTTTTTCACTTACCTTATTGCGCGTGATGTGGCGATAATCTGGTTTAGAGTGTACTAGACCCCGGTGATATCTCATATTTTTGAGCTGTATTGATGTATGGACATAGATGAGGATCTGTATGCTTGAGTTGCATTGCACATCGCATGGCCTTGGGGTGGCCGATACCATTCATGTCTTGCATCGCATAAGCCTTGGTATGGCTCATGATATTATGGTTCTATCTGCATATTCCGCATTACTCTATCATTGCATGTTCATATTACTACCTTGCGCAAACACTTTCACCACCCTCTAAGCTTTCTGTAAGCTTATGCATGACCGTTGCCTACAGGTGACGCTGGTTCGCAGCAGCGCTGAGGCAGGAGCACGTTGCAGAGCGTTTTGGAGTTTTTTTTCTTTACCATTGTATTTTCCTTTATGCTCATTGTACTTGTAAAGTTTTTGATCATAGTGAAAATGTAATGGAGTTCTTGGTTGTTGTTTGTGGGTTATGCCTTTGGTTATGCTTATTACGAATCAAACTGATATTTAAAATCTTCCTCGTAGAATCCCAGGATCGAAACCTGGCGAATGGGAGCTAGGAGCTGAGAATGGGGTTCTACGGAGGCTGTCGGTGCCGGATTCGGCGTTCGAAAATTTTGTGAGCCCGGTTTCTGAGTTTGGGGCGTGACAGAAGTTGGTATCAGAGCATAACTTGGGAATAACTGAGAACAATATTACATGTCTGCTATGAGTATGGAATGACTAAGTCCCGAAGTTCGGATAGCTTCGTGACCCTCCAATACAGACCGTTAACGTGCGTACCTTCAAGAGTTTTGAAGTTGATAGTGCCTTCACTCTTTCCTGTAGGACATGGTGCCTGGGAGGGTTACCCGATCTACTCCCGCACCACCACTTGAGGATTCTGCTTCACCATCAGAGGCTCCAGCTTTACTCCCTACGTCTCCCGTTTCACCCTCAGAGATCCCTGCTTCCTTCCCTGAGGATGACATTCCTCCACCTGAGGACGATGCAGAGCCGACCGTGACTGTGAGTGCCTCTCAGTTATAGCAGATGTTACATGCTGTGACAGCCGCACTCCAGGGACAGGGCAGATGCCTAGTTGTTTCACCAGCTCAGGCAGACCAGGAGCGCGCGAGCGCCTTACTTCATGAGTTCAGACGGATTGATCCCCCACGTTTCCAGGGCAAACCAGATCTGACCGCAGTAGAGAGATGGCGCTCCGATGTAGAGAAAATATTCGATACCATGTCATGTACGACCGAGCAGCGCGTCCGGTTAGCAGTATTTCTCTTTCAGGGTAAGGCCGAGCATTGGTGGACCTCTGTTACCCATGTTGTCGGACCTGAGTATGTCTGGACATGGGAGGACTTTGTTGATCGATTCGAGGAGCAGTACTTCCCCAACCATATCCGTAGTCAGCGAGCCTTAGAGTTCGAGACTCTGGTGCAGGGAGACATGACTGTGGCACAGTATGCGACCCGTTTTGTGGCACTATCGAGATTCGTACCATGCATGGTTGATGACGAGGGGTGGAAGGCCCGCCGTTTCGAGCACGGTTTACGTTACGGCCTTCGAGGTCGTGTTATTGGGCATGAGCTCCCTACTTTCCAGGTAGTGGTGCAGAGAGCTTAGATTTACGAGACTGAGTGGGCCGATTCTCAGTCTGATCGTGGTCAGAGGAGAGACCGAAAGAGGCAGGCTTCTTCCAGTGATTCCCAGTAGCGTCGACCACAGCAGCAGAGGCGCACAAGTCGCCCAGCCTTCCGAGCACCCTCAGCACCAGCAGCACCTCCACCACCACCTCAGAGGCAGTTCACCGGCACTTGCTTTAGGTGCAGTGTGACGGGACATCGTTCATGGGAGTGTCCTAGCCCCCAGCAGCAGCAGAGAGGTCCACAGCAGCAGAGACCTCCACTGCAGCAGCAGAGACCCCCACAGTAGTAGCGACAGCAGCCTCCACCACCGAGGCCACCTCAGCAGAAGCATCAGCATCAGCACCAGCCTCAGAGGCCGCAGTAGCAGAGGCAGCAGTTTCGACCACCTCAGCGACCCCAACAGCATCATCAGCACGTTCAGAGGGGACAAGCACCTCTCCAGCCAGCTCAGGCTAGATTCTATGCGGCTCAGCAGGATCCGCAGTCATCCGGAGGAGTTGTTGAGGGTATACTTCCAGTTTCTGCATGCATTGCACGTGTGCTGTTTGATTCTGGTGCATCGCATTCTTTTGTGGCCGAGAGCTTCTGTCGATCGGCTGGCTTACCGTTGGAGTCTGCCGATGAGAGCCTATCAGTATCGACTCCCTTGGGGAGGACTGCAGCGTTGGGATGATTTTGTTCGTCTTGCCCCGTTCTAGTTGGGGATACCTTCCTACCCACTGTTTTAATTATTTTATCGATGTCCGAGTTCGACGTCATCCTAGGCATGGATTGGCTCACTGAGTATTATGCCATTTTAGACTGCGCCGTGAGGACAGTCACGTTCTGTATACCCGGCGTGCCACAGTTTCAGTTTGTTGTAGAGACCAGAGGAGAGCGGTTGTCTTGTTTGATGTCCTGCGCCATAGAGGAGCCTGTTGCCGCCTGCATCGACCATTTGCCCGTGGTTTGTAATTTTCCCGATGTGTTCCAGGAGATTCCAGGATTACCGCCTCGTCGACTCATCGAGTTTCAGATTGATCTTGTGCCCGGTACCGCGCCTATTTCGAAGGCCCCGTATCGTATGGCACCATTAGAGTTACGGAAACTGCAGAAGCAGTTGGACGAGTTACGAGAGTTGGGCTTTATCCGTCCGAGCAGTTCTCCGTGGGGAGCACCGGTACTCTTCGTGAAGAAGAAGGATGGTTCTTTGAGGCTCTGCGTTGACTATCGCGAGCTCAACAAAGTCACGATCAAGAACAAGTACCCTCTCCCTAGGATTGATGATTTGTTTGAGCAGTTGCAAGGTGCACAGTTCTTTTCAAAGATTGACCTGCGTTCCGGTTATCATCAGATTCGGGTCCGAGATGAGGACATTCCGAAGACAGCATTTAGGACGCATTACGGTCATTTTGAGTTTCAGGTCATGTCCTTCGGACTGACTAATGCACCCGCGGTCTTCATGCAGCTGATGAACGAGGTCTTCCGCCCATATCTGGATCAGTTTGTTGTAGTCTTCATCGACGACATTCTAATCTATTCGAGGACCAGTGAGGAGCATGAGCAGCATTTAGAGATTACTTTGCAGACCCTCCGTGCATACCAGCTGTATGCGAAGCTGGAGAAGTGCGAGTTTTGGTAGGAGGAGGTGAAGTTCCTCGGTCACGTGGTGACGAGGGAGGGTGTCGCAGTGGACCCCTCGAAGGTCGAGGTAGTGCGTCAGTGGGGCCAGCCCATGACTGCGACAGAGATCCGTAGTTTCCTTGGCTTGGCGGGCTATTATCAACGTTTCATTGAGGGCTTCTCTCGTATTACAGCCCCGCTGACTAGGTTGACTCGGAAGGGCGCAGAGTTTATTTGGAGTGACGCCTTTCAACGAGCATTTACGGAGTTGAAGGACCGTCTGACGTCCGCTCCTGTCCTCACTCTTCCCTCTGGGAGTGATGGATTTATTGTATTCACTGATGCCTCGCATATCGGTTTGAGTGCTGTCCTGATGCAGCACGGGAGACTAGTGGCCTTTGCGTCTCGTCAGCTCAAGGTCTATGAGCTGAACTACCCTACACATGACTTAGAGCTTACTGCACTTGTCTTCGCGCTGAAGGTGTGGAGGCACTATCTTTATGGGGTTAGGTTCGAGCTCTTCTCTGATCACAAGAGCTTGAAGTACCTCTTCTCGCAGTCTGAGTTGAATATGAGACAGAGGCGCTGGATGGAACTCTTGAAAGATTATGATTTTGATCTCCAGTACCACCCGGGCAAGGAAAACGTGGTGGCAGATGCCCTCAGCCGTCAGCCACGAGGCCTAGTGGTGCATATGATGATTCAGGAGTGGCGGATGCTTGAGGATATTGCAGCGTATGACTTTGAGTTCGGCCTGCAGTCTTCCATTGTATAGTTATCGAGCTTGTCGATTCAACACTCTCTTGTTGCTAGGGTGATCGAGGCTCAGCAGGCTGATGAGTCATTGCAGAGTTATATGGCTGAGGCAACATCTGAGAGTCAGGCAGATTGGCAGATTGGTACAGACGGTGGACTTCGCTTCAGAGGCTGATTATGTGTCCCGGATATTCCAGAGTTACGCAGAGATCTTATGACCGAGGCACATCGATCGCGGTTTTCTATCCACCCGGGCTCGACAAAGATGTACCGTGACATGAGGCGACAATATTTTTGGGTGGGGATGAAGCGCCAAATCTCCAGTTTTGTGGCCGAGTGTGACACGTGCCAGCGTGTCAAGGCCGATCATCAGAGACCTCCAGGTCTATTGCAACCGTTGAGCGTCCCGATGTGGAAGTGGGAGCACGTGTCGACTGATTTCATTATGGGTTTGTCGAGGACTCAGCGCGGTCATGACGTCATCTGGGTTGTCGTGGATCATCTGACGAAGTCGGCACATTTCCTTGCGATGCGTGCGACTTGGTCTATGGACCGGCTTGCGAGATTATTTATCGAGGAGATTGTGAGACTGCATGGCGTTCCAGTCTCGATCATTTCTGACCGAGACTCGAGGTTCACATCTCAATTTTGGAGGAGCTTCCAGCGAGCGATGGGGACTGATTTACAGCTCAGCACCGGGTACCATCCGCAGACCGATGGCCAGACAGAGAGGGTCAATCAGATACTTGAGAATATGCTTCGGGCCTGCGCGATTGACTTCGGGTGTAGCTGGGATGAGCATATGCGATTGGCTGAGTTCACGTACAATAACAGCTATCAGGCGACCATCAGCATGGCTCCTTTTAAGGCATTATATGGCAGACCATGCAGATCACCGAGTTGTTGGACCGAGGTTGGAGAGCACCGTCTCCTAGGTCCCGAGCTTGTGCAAGAGACTTCAGAGGCTATAGATATCATCAGGCAGAGGATGCGCACAGCTCAGAGCCGACAGAAGAGTTCTGCTGATCGTCGGCGTCGTCCCTTGGAGTTTGATGTAAGGGACCATGTGTATCTCAAGGTCTCGCCCATGAAGGGCGTAGTTCGATTTGGAGCGAAGGGCAAACTTGCCCCGAGATTCATGGGACCTTTTGAGATCACTAGGCGCGTTGGTGTCGTGGCCTATCGGCTTGCCTTTCCATCACAGTTGTCTGGCGTCCACGACGTTTTCCACGTCTCCATGTTGAGGAAGTGTGGGTCAGACATAGTTCCCGTCATTGATTGGCAACCACTGGAGGTTCGTGTGGATGCTTCTTACATTGAGCAGCCAGTCCGTATCCTTGATCGGAAGGAACAGGTCCTCAGAACCAAGGTCATTCCGTTGGTGAAGGTGTAGTGGGGTCACCATTCTCTTGAGGAGGCTTCTTGGGAGCGTGAGGCTGAGATTCGAGAGCGTTATCCTCATCTCTTTGATGGTTGATCATGTGATGTATTTTGTATGCTATCTCCGAATCAAAATGATGATGTTATGTCGCTTCTTCTTCATGAGTAATGCTTAGTTGCGATGCTTGCGTAAATTTTGAGGACAAAATTTTTATAAGGAGGGGAGAGCTGTAAGACCCGTATCTTGGTCCGTACCTTTCCGTGGACTTCTGCGGTCTTACCGGTCGAATTTCGACAACCTTCGACCCTTAACCGATATCGACGCGCGACCCTGATTCATATACAGACAACCCGAGTTGACTTAACATGAGACTAATACCATAGCGACCGCGCCGTCGTCGCGGTTCTGATACTACGACTCGCGCGCCGAGGCAATACCAAGGTCAAGAGTTGTGGGCCAACGTTCGGTGCGAGAAAATGCCGCGCGTTGTGAAACCCAAGGGAATCTCTACGATGTGTTACATCAATCACATCAATCCCATCAATCAATCAACCCATCAATCCATCACATGTCAAGTACACATCACTTTATTCCATTTTTCCAAGCAACCACAAAAGTCTTCATCTCCCATACCTCTCTTAGACAAAAGCCTCAAAAGTCAAGCTTTTCTTATACAACCATCACTCACCACATCCATCCATCACTCTCTCTCTCTCTCCCTTACATCGCTCTCTCTATTTCTCTCTTTCTCATTTTAAATTTCCAAGCAAACAAAAAAATTTCCAACACTCCATACGTATGGAATTTTGCAAGAACTCCTAAGCTCCAAGTGGCCCACCTTCCTACCCCATCATCTCCCATCTCAACCTTCCATTCTTTATCTCATCCATTGAAGTTGAAGCCAAGGTGCCAAGGAACCCCTAGGAGCAAGAAGATCGGACGGTGGGTGCCTCTATAGGGTAGTTTTTCTCATTTCTATGATGTGCCAAGTGAGGCCCACCGATTAATGGTGTGGATATCACTTGGGACCCTAAGATAAGGCCGATGGCCTACTTGGATCATCATGATCATTCCATGATGGGGCCACTCTCCATGGACCCCATCATGATGTTTATTTTCTTTAAAAAGGTCATCTAGACCATCCATATAGGTAGGGAAATGATCCCCACCGTTGATCTTCAGTTTTGATGGTCACATGTGCAAAATGACCCACTTGATATATGATTTCATGTAAGGGAGGGCCCATAATGTCGGGGTCCCTCCATTACAAGGCGTGTCCCACTCTCCATGTCTCTCTCTCTCTCTTTTATTTCTTTATTTTATTTTATTTTTATGCAATAAGGTTGTGTGGCCCACTTGAATGGACCCCACCTCGAGGTATTTATTTTATCCAAGAGTCCTTCAAGTGGGGCCCACCTTGCATGTTGTACCTCCCATCATCCATCAGTGGTGGCCCACATCAAAAGGCCCACCACAATGCACATTTTTAAAGGAGGCCCACCGTCCAGCGTCTGGGACGTTCAACGTCCCTGTACAAAAAAAAATAAAGAAGAAAAGGTGAAGCTTTTGGTGTGGTCCCCTAGTGTAGGCCCCACCTTGATGTTTATGTTCGATCCAAGCCGTCCATCACCTTACCCACATCGATTTAACCGTCAAGTAAAAGAATGAGACTGATCTGAATATCTTGTGGGCCATAGCATGGGGAAACATTGATGGTTACCATTGAGAATTTTTTTGGTGTTTCTAGGCATCAAAAAAATTCAAACTTCAGACTCTTTCTATCTGTTGCGAGCTGTAGAACGCTATGGCTGGAGTGGATTTCCAGGTAGTGGGACACACATATGATTTTTGGTGAAAATAGAAATTTAAGGAGAGAGAGAGAAGGAGGTAGGTAGCCTTGCTGCTGCTGTCAGGCTAGCGCAGGCGCTGCCTGCGCTGTTGCAACTGCGGGCGAGCGACACCGACCCACGACCTCCAGCCGTGGGCCCCACCTTGATGTATATGCCTTTCCACACCGTTCATCGAGTGGGCCACCCCCTAAAGCGCCCCCCCTCCAAAGATCAGCCTAATCCAATGCCCGGGTGGCCCACACCACAGGAAACAGAGGAATTGAATGCCTGCCATTGAAATCTTCTTTGGGGCCCACTGAAGTTTCGAACCAAGCTGAAATTTGTATTTTTTTCCTTCAACCGGGTCTGTATGACCTTATCAACGGGTTGGATGTCAAATAAATATTACAGGGTGGGCCCCACATGGGACCCACCATGATGCTTGTCTTAGACCACCGTCCAGCGAACGGTGGCACCCACCACGGTGATGCCCCACCTCCTGTATGCGTTGCCTCCACCGTCCCGCGGACAGTGGGGCCCTTGTGATGTATATGCTTTATCCGCACTGTCCACTGGACAGTGGGACCCACCAAGATGCGTGTAATGCATCCAGACCGTCCATCCACTTGGTGGGTTCATTTTAAAGCATGAGCTTTTGGTTGGGTGGGCCACTCACCTATGGGCTAGGCCCATTTGAATTATGAAAGGTCTATGGGCTAGGCCCATTTGATTTATGAAATGCTTATGGGCTAGGCCCATTTGATTCATTTAAGGCCTTTGAACTTGGGCCCACTTGATATGTAAAGCCTATGGGTTTAGGCTCACTCGATATTTAATGCCTATGGGTTTAGGCCCACTTGATATGTTTCAAGTCCATGGGACTAGGCCCATTTGATGTACTTCAAGGCCCGTGAAATTGGACCCATTTGTTGCATTCTTAAAGCCCATGGATGTGGACCCATTTGATATATTGTAAGGCCCATGGGACTAAACCCATTTAATTATAAAAGGGGTCCATGGGATTAGGCCCATGGGATTTATTTGAGACCCATGAGTTAGGCCCATTTTATTTGATTAAGGCCTAGGGGTTTAGGCCCATTGAACTCATGTTAGGTCTATGGATTGAGGCCCACTTGATCTACATCTAGGGCCCAATTGGTGTGGCCCATTGGTCACATACTAGACTCATGAGACTAAGCTCATTTGATGCAATCCAAGGCCCACGGGTTTTGACCCATTGCAATGCACATAAGACCCATTGTTGTGGCCCATTTATGTGGTCCATCTGATGAATAAAAGGCCCATAGGATACGGCCCATTTGATATATATATGAAAAGCCCAATGGAATGAACCTAAAGTCCATTGCAATGTGTAACCCCAATACCGATTATGTAATGATGTTTAAGAAGATCGTGTCTGGGAAGCAATGTTGGTTTGACGTCCACATTGCGAGTGTAATGCTGGTTGGATATCCACATTACGATTCTCCTTAGGGCCCATTACTGGGCCGTACTTGCTGTGTTTCGGCCGTCTATGCCCATCTGCGTCGTAAGAATGGTTCATCACTCATTTACATGTTTAGTATAGTTTCATGACCCATGATCATACGCATCATATGTATGCTTGATATGAGGATTGACTGATCATAGCATATGCCTTCGGGCAGGTTGTTTATGAGCTCCTGGTTAGGCAGTGTTTCCCTACATGAGCGCACGATATGCACAGGATTTGTTGCATGACTGAATAGTGTGAATCATGCATTTCGCATTTGTATGACATGAGTATTGTACGCCCTAGCGACATCAGGGCCGTAGCCTCCACAAACGCATCGTGGTTGGCAGGATTGGATACCGAAAATCATGTTCTACACGAGGTGCTATTGATATCCCTGGGTGAAAGTCCCTAAACCCTTATGGTACCAAGAGGTTGCTCCAACGTCTAGACCTAGTGGGTAGATGAGCGTTGAGTGCCGATTACCAGACGGTTACGCTCTCCACTGTGTCGTGGTCGGTTGGAAGGGGGTGCGGCCTTACCCGCCCGAGTGTAGGGGGAAATGCTAGGCTGAGTCTGACCAGCTCGAGGAATGGGTCCGCTATCGACGAGTCGCGCCCGATATTGGTAGACGGATAGTGAGGTCTTTTCCACTTACCTTATTGCGCCCGATGCAGCGATAATCTGGTTTAGAGTGTACTAGACCCCGGTGATATCCCATATTTTTGAGCTGTATTGATGTATGGACATAGATGAGGATCTGTATGCTTGAGTTGCATTGCACATCGCATGGCCTTGGGGTGGCCAATACCATTCATGTCTTGCATCGCATAAGCCTTGGTACGACTCATGATATTATGGTTCTATCTGCATATTCCGCATTACTCTGTCATTGCATGTTCATATTACTACCTTGCGCAAACACTTTCACCACCCTCTAAGCTTTCTATAAGCTTATGCACGACTGTTGCGTGCAGGTGATGTTGGTTCGCAGCAGCGCTGAGGCAGGAGCACGTTGCAGAGCGTTTTGGAGTTTTTGTTCTTTACCATTGTATTTCCCTTTATGCTCATTGTACTTGTAAAGTTTTTGATCATAGTGGAAATGTAATGGAGTTCTTGGTTGTTGTTTGTGGGTTATGCCTTTGGTTATGCTTATTACGAATGAAACTGATATTTAAAATCCTCCTCGTAGCATCCCAGGATCGGAACCTGACGAATGGGAGCTAGGAGCCGAGAATGGGGTTCTACGGAGGCTGTCGGCACCGGATTCGGCGATCGAAAATTTTGTGAGCCCTGTTTCCGAGTTTGGGGCGTGACAGCAGGTCTGCCGAAAACACTAATAAGGTATATCCTAAATCATGGTTCGATCATGATGTAGCGCAACAAGTGTATGTCTCTGTCTCATCGCATACCAAAATCCCTCCACCTGTTGAAGATAGTGATCCCATGCCTAATGAAGAAACTCTCTGGGGATCTAATAGAACTCCTGAATATAGTCCTGCTTCCGTCACAAATCGTTAGCGTCATGTGCTTGAGCATCAATTCTTAAACAATCTCACTGGAATTGATGAGCGTCTTCAACACTACGAACAATGACTATCAGGAATAGAAAATAGGATGGAAGCTCTCCAACATTCTGTGCAGCAAATTCTTGAGTTACTAACGACTGATGAGCCTTCTATGTGCTAAAAAGGAGACAGTTCTGATGGAGTTGTGTGTCTAGTCATAAATATATATTTTTGCATCCATCTCTATTTACTTGTTTTGGGTATCCCTACATGGGGTTGATATTTCTGTTTAATGATTATGATATTGCTGTCTGGGGCAGTATAGATTTTTTTTGGGATAGATGTTTCTGGATAATGAAACTTTTTAGTTGGTATGGCTGAATTCAATTCTTATTTTATTGTCATTCCTATTGCTTATACACTGACTGTGCTGATTGCTTCATCCATTTTGCTTCCTGGCTTCATTGATGTATGCTTATCACTGTTAAATATCTATATACATCTATCTATCTGTGGTTCTCCCATATGTTTAAATTCTTCAGTCAATATCACTTGTTATATCTTTGTTAATGATTGACAAAAAGGGGGAGAAAAATTATAAAACCCCAGTGAAAAATTGGATATTTGTGCTCGTATATGTTGCAGGTGTTAGGGAGAGCAGCCGCAACAAGAAAGGAAGAGTTTTGCAATTAGAGAGAGAACTTACTGGGTGTGTACATGGGTGATTAGAATTTGTAAAATTATGTTAATGCATGTACACAAAATTTAGGATGTATTTGTCTAGATATTTTCCTAGGGTGTTTTGGATATTTTGTGATGTAATTGACAAAGGGGAAGATTGAAAGTGCACCTACTAGTGCCCTGGTTTGTCAATTACGGTGTACGTTGAGTCAGTCGGACAACAGCGCCTAACAGGAAGATCAACTCAAGTGTCTGCCTCAACTGGATGTGTGGAAGCTCGCCATAGGTAAATCATAGCCTCACATCCTATGTCCCAAAACACCAGGTGATTAAAACTCTTAAAACTAAGTAGAACACCTTAGGGTTTTAGTGTAAGAAAACTTTTTACCAAACAAGAAAATCTTCAAGTTTTTCTTACCCTGTCGATTATATCGATTCCCCTTTCGATATGATCGACCTGGTCTGTCGATGTCCTCGACATCTCAATCGATACAATCGAGTGAGGACAAAAAGCATCCAACAATCAAACATTCATCTAGACAATTTATCGATATATCGGACTCTCAATCGATATCATCGATATTCAAATATCGATCCCATTGAAAGTGGATCGATAATATCGACAGATAGTTTTACGGTGCCCTTATTTTTCTAAAGAAAACTTCTATGAGCTTCGATATATCGATAACTGTCCGATTCAATCTGAATTCAAATATCGATCATATCAGAAGTCAGTCGATCATATTGATAGTGGGTGCATGTTTCCTCCAACATAAATTTCAGGATGTTTTAAACGTTGATCGGGGGTCAGTTGAGAAATCGATATTCATATGTCGAACATATCGAGACCTGGTCGATTGGATCGAGACCGGACACAAAACTTCCAGCAAGCTTATAGGTAAATTTATACAATTTATCGATCCCATCGACAAGGACTCCGATATCATCGATATACATATTCCGATGACATAGACTGTTCCCCGATCATATCTTTAGAACCAGAAATTCTTCAAGGCTTGTCTCTCTTGTTTTCACCTGTTGATAGATCTATCCATATATCGATGGAATCAGAGTAGGAAATTCGATAACATCGATGCGTGTCTCGATCCCATCGACCAGTTGGAAAAAGGTTTCCAAAAGTGAAAATGACATTTGAGTTTATATCATTGTAACACCCCGAATTTTTGCCAACTTGGGGTTAGACGCCCTTAGGCAATGGGTCAACCATAACACCTTGGTAACCTCTCAGAACCCAATTCCAAAGCCAAAGAAATCATTTAGAACCTAATTCTTTAGAAATTTAACGTGAATTAGCCAGCGCTATACTAAATTACCTGCAAAATTAACACCAACCACTTTAAATACGATCTGTAAGACCTAAAACCTCTAAAATTGTTGACGCTACCTTACCCTGAAATCCAGGATCAAACTCTAAACCTGTTTATTCTCAGGAACCCTTTGAAACTTTGTATTGGATCTAGACCGCGTGTCGAAAGTCCGATATCTACCATCTTAGACCATTATGACCGCTTAGCTGGACTTGACAATCGCTTCGAAAATCAAGCTCAACTGATGGTTTAAGGCTATTTCATTGAGCCTGGAGCAAGGAGTGTGAGAAGGAGTGAAATTCATTAAAAATTAAATGTCATTTAAATAAATCTGGCACGTTTCGCTTGCGGGTTAAGTATAAGCATTCAGACCGTCGGAATCTGAGCCAAATACACCCTCAGATCAGGAAACATTTCCCACTCAGGTCAGTGTACTTGGAATCTCTGATCGAGTCTCGGTGACTGCTGAACTGAAACTGGTCCGCCACGTGCGATTTGGTAACACTGTCGGAATAAAAACTTAATGTGATCAGGATCCAATATCCATGAGCTTAAGTCTGACCGCATTTGTTCAGGGGACCTCCAGAAATGCTCTTTTGGACCTGGAAAGACCCGATTTGGCTATAACCCAAGTATACCTTGACTTGGAGTCTGTTTTGGTTATGTTTGGGCTTATAAAAGGCCCTTAAACCCTTAGCTTTCTAACCCATACGAATTTGGAGAAAACCCTAAGAGAGAGGAGAGAAAAGAGAGAGAAAGTGTGGGAGAAGTGGGAGAAGCTTCCTGGGATCCTTCCCTGCTGCTCCAAATGCCAAAGCCATCCACCTACATCGCTATTCTGGTGATTACAACTTCATTCTAGGTAAGAAAACCCTAACCTCAACCTGATTTAGGGATTCCTTCGATACAAGTAGCAACTTAGCTGATGTATCTTGTGCTATAGGTCGTCATACAGGCGTTGAGGAAGCGTTGAGTTTCTATTCGATTCGTTACGCTTCTACGGCGAAAGGTGCGGATTGTAGACTCTTAGGTTACCATTTTTCAAAGCTTTTAATGCCGTTTAATGGTAGATTGCTGATAAGGATGCTGTTTGACATTTAGAACATGCTGTCCGTTTTTCATTTCACATACGTACGAAGAATATGAGGTTTAGGGTATTTTATGTATTTGTAGGAAATACTGTATACGTACGTATTTTGTCGGTATGATTACCATGAGTGTGTACCTATACTAGTTATACGTGTATGATCTGTTTGGCGAAAAGATTCGCCCTAATGCACATATTGGCCGACATATGCTATGTAGACTAATGTGTGTAGACTAAGTCTTAATAGAAATGCCTAAATCAATATGATTTATGCCTGTCATATGTTTTGAATGTAAGAACATGATTTTTGTGTATTAGACAACTCCTAGATATAAGGATCTGTCATATTATATGTTGGAATCAACATACGTCAAGTACGTTGGAGTTGAGTAGTCTCAGTGTTTGTATAAATGTATGTATTAGTAAGTATTGAGTAAGTGGTGTTGTAGATTAGCGTTGAGAATGGATTCTTAACTAATTTGACGATGCACATGATTTCCTCCATACTTGTTGTATTTAAATTGACTACCTTAGGTGTGAAATACTCGTGTATGGTTAACTGCTTATTATGTACGTTATAACATGCTGATAACATACTGGAATTACTTATATTTCAATTATGTCTCTCTCATATGATTACTGATTCACATTACATGTGCTTGGGGCTATACTCTAGTCCAGACATTCGGTAACAGTTTAGAATTCGTGGTTGGATTCTATTCGCCAGGAAGGATGTGTATGATGAACCCGAGTCGTACTAGAGTCGTCGGCAGTGGTTAGGCCACATGAAGTGCTTGTACACTTCATGTCGGCCAATTCAACGTGCACTCATGCTAGTCGAACTCATCAAGTAACTTGACTGACCATTGTATGTTCACCTTGTATTCGTCATAACTACTTGAACCTAGGGTACTGAACTTACCAGTGATAACCCCTCTAACCTTGGTACCTCGATCCCCTAAGACTCATGAGCCAGGCATGGTGGTATGGGACACCATGGTCGAGCTGTCGGCCTATGCTGGGGCCACAAACCTCCTCGTAGTGACCAGTGAGCACCCTACTCTGAGCAGATTATGGTGGTATGGGACACTATATTCTTGCTGTCGGCCTACATTGATAAGGTGATGGGAGAGTGGAGTAACGAGTGCGAGCAACAACCCTGGCAGCCCTTTTTAGTGACCTTGAGTTTATCCTGACACCGCATGGGGGCGACGAGTCATGATGCAGTCTTAAGGATATAAACTAGGCCTGTATTGATAAGGTGATGGGGGAGCGGTGCAACGAGTGCGTACAACAGCCCTGACAACCCTTGCAGTAACCTAGAAATATATCATCGTATGAGATTACTAGGAGTGATGACCCTAGACAGTTTGGGTATTGATATGAGGGAGGTATCCTAGTTTCCCAATCCTGTTGTATGAAAAGGACTAATAACAACTCGATAATCATATTCATATCACACTACATGTGCCTGAAAGATGTGGAGCACTGAGGGAAGAAAGCATGCCGCGGACGTAAGATAGTGTCGCATGAGGGAGTATGTCGGTGAGGGCATCCATCATGTCATTTCATGCTTGCATTAATCACAGTATTTAAGAATGTTTGATTTGCTTGGTTTATCATTGTCGCGTGATTGATTTGATAACATGCTAATCTTGGCTCTATGATTCCACTGAGTTAGCTACTCACTCACACGTTACGGGATGGTGTTGCGCACACTAACCAGTCCCTATTTTAGTTTCAGATGATAACGATGCTTGCGAAGCAGAGCCGGACTTGATGATGATGAGGAGGATCCCTCCTTTATGCAGGTTCTAATCGATGGGTTTACAAGGTTACTGATTAGATGCCAATACACTTGGTATTTTACCTTTTATTTCCACACCCATGTATATTCTTTTCTTTCTATTTTGGAGTATACATGTATTTAGTTAACCTGGTAACATATTCACACTCTGGAGACTTACAATCATTTATATATTTTATATAACTATCACATTCTTCCGCTTGCTAATTTAACTGTCTATGGAGTATGATATGTTGATTTGGTCTAATCCCACTCATGTTTTCTTCACTAATATGAACAACATTCATCCATCATTGAAAATGTTGCATAAGTGATGTTCTGGAACTTGGGAGTTGGGTTTCTACCCGAACCCCGATTTTTGGAATGTTACAGGTGGTATCAGAGCATGATTTGGATTAAACTGGACCTGGGTTATGGTAAAACATTGCACACTGATGTACTCTGACTTACGAAGGGGGCGATGGAACCTAGAAACCACATTTAGAATCCCAAGTTTCGCCGACAGGTGAGACTATATGGTAATTTGGGCCATAACGTATCTTTGGTCGTGTGAAGCGACCTAAGTCGACTCTAGACCGTCAGTCGACGGGTTTGAGTCATTCCATGAAGAATTTCAAACTCAAAAATGTATGTCCTTGGGTTGTGGGCCAACCACAACCCTTACACTCAATCTCAAGGCCTAAAACCCATTTTCATCCAATTCCTTCAGAATCTCTCCTTCCACCACCCGATTCCTCAACTTTTTCTAAGTCCTTTCATAATAGACATAAATTCTAATGTATAAATGATGGAGAATCATACTTAAATAAAAATTTACTATAAATAGTAAATATATATAAAAAATGGACTTTTGGCCATTCCAATTCAGGAATCTCATGGAATGAATGAGTTATTTGGATGGATTAGCCTCTCCTACCCCAAAATCTTATGCCACATGATGCATAAACTCATTCCAGTTTATAAATTGGCCCTGAAAATGCCTCAAATAGAGGGGGGACAAACGATCAACTTCCAGAGGGTTCCGAGGTGGGAACCTAACTTTTTTAGGGCCTAGGGGGCAGGAGGACCTCGTCGATTCGGCGCAGCCTCACCGTACATTGGGCCCCATTCGGTCAGGCCTTCGGGTCGGAGGTGTTTGGGGGTTAGGGTAACCCCCTAGGTGTGGGTCGTCCGTTAAAAACACCTCAAACCCCTACCTCCTTCACAAAATGCACCTCCAAGCTCTCTTTTTCTTCTAAACTTGTTGTTTTCCCTCTCAAATCTCCCTTCCAATCATTCCCTCTCTCGTTTTTCGTTACTTCCTTCATCCCTCTACTGATCTCAGTCATGCCCGACATCTACTTCTTCCATTTTCTTCGATTTGAGCTCACATAGCTCCCATTTAAGTTCTAAAATTGTGTAAGCTTCAAACCTAACCCATCTCACCCTTTTCCCTTTGTAATCCTAGCATTTGGGGGCCTGTTTCCCTCCTCTATCAGACCTAGATTCGTGACAACCCATTAGGTCAGCCCTTTTTCTTCATTTCTCTTTTGAGCCAGTTATAGCCGTCTTCCCGACCCCTGCATTTCTACCGACGGATGAGACCGAGCGCAGTAGTTTACTCCATAAACAATGACCATCTAGTGTTAGGACATCTAGAGTTTTGGACCTAGAGTTAGTACTCATAGATTTGAAAGATCTGACGATATAGGAAATCCAATTTCAATTAGATAATCTTGACTCTAAGAGATAGAATAATTTCCTGTAGTAGATATGGTATGAAACCATCTAGCGTATAAGCTTAGACTTTAGATTATAGCTAGTGGGTTACAGACTAGGCTATTAGTTGTATTAAGCAGTGTAAATCCTGTTTATGCTAAGGAATAGTAGGTTAGATTTGGTTGGAGTAAAACTTCATTCTTTTGGTAAATCCCCATAATACTCATAGACTTCTATTATAACCCTTAGGAAGGTTGTTTTCACTTAGAATCATTCATTCTCAGGGAAAACTTATACATCCCTAAGATTGAACTTAGAATGAACCAGCACGCCCCTTAGAATTCCCCTTATAATTACCTTTTGAAGGGCTTATTGCATTCGGGAACGCGGAGTAAGGGAACTGTATATAAGCGAAGTATTCGCGGTTTGAATCGACTTCTTAATCCTGGTAGATACCAATGAATCCAATGCTCTGATCAAGCAGAAGATCGGCATCGGCTAGGATTAAGAACTGATACGACAAATTTTCTGTCAGAGTCTAGGCAAAAAGTTTATGTATCCGGCTCAGACCCACTACACAACTTTTCTTCCGTGTTGGCCTGACCATCTACAACCAAAAGTTATTGCTTTGCCTTTGGAAAATGTTAAGGACATACATCCAATAGAGATTAGACCTCTTGCCACAAACTCACATCCGTCTTTGAAATCAACCACAACACCTATCATTTCAGCTCCTTTCTACAACCATAGGTGTCAATGCCATAGAACAGATCATTAGCAAAGAAGACCATTGTAGTGAGAAGTTGTTTCCTATTTTATGACAGGATAGGCCCTAAGTTACACCTCGTTCCAATATACGGATTGAGACATAGATTTTTGAACCTTAAGTAGAACTACGTTTTAATGGGGGTAGAACGTATTGAGCCTAATCTAGTTAGGATTAGCTAATACAACCGTTGGATCAGAGTAGCGCAGCAGAAGCGTGGTTGGCCTCTTCCCCACTAGCCCAGGATCGAAGAAGTTGGTTTAGGTTATACGTAAGGTTAGGTCATTAAATAGGATTTGAACCTTCCTTAGATTGTCAACACTAAAGCCTCTCTAGGGACTCATTACCCTTAGCTAATTTCGGGGACAAAATTTTATTTTAAGGGGGGTAGATTGTAACACCCCGAATTTTTGCCAACCTGGGGTTAGACGCCCTTAGGCAATGGGTCAACTATAACACCTTGGTAACCTCTCAAAACCCAATTCCAAAGCCAAAGAAATCATTTAGAACCTAATTATTTAGAAATTTAACGTGAATTAGCCAGCGCTACACTAAATTACCTACAAAATTAGCACCAACCACTTTAAATACGATCTGTAAGACCCAAAACCTATAGAATTGTTGACGCTACCTTACCCTAAAATCCAGGATCAAACTCTAAACCTATTTGTTCTCAGGAACCCTTTGAAACTTTGTATTGGATCTAGACCGCACATCGAAAGTTCGATATCTACCAACTTATACCATTATGACCGCTTAGCTGGACTTGACAATCGCTTCAAAAATCAAGCCCAACTGATGTTCTGAGGCTATTTCATTGAGCCTGGAGCAAGGAGTGTAAGGAGTGAAATTCATTAAAAATTAAATGTCATTTAAATAAATCTGGCACGTTTTGCTTGCGGGTTAAGTATAAGCATTCAGACCATCAGAATCTGACCCAAATACACCCTAGGATCAGGAAACATTTCCCACTCAGGTCAGTGTACTTGGAATCTCTGATCGAGTCTCGGTGACCGCTGAACTGAAACTGGTCCACCACGTACGATTTGGGAACACTGTCGGACTAAAAACTTAATGTGATCAGGATCCAATATCCATGAGCTTAAGTCTGACCGCATTTGTTCAGGGGACCTCCAGAAATGCTCTTTTGGACCGGAAAAGACCCGATTTGGCAATAACCCAAGTATACCTTGACTTGGAGTATGTTTTGGTTATGTTTGGGCTTATAAAAGGGCCTTAAACCCTTAGCTTTCTAACCGATACGAATTTGGGGAAAACCCTAGGAGAGAGGAGAGAAAAGAGGGAGAAAGTGTGGGAGAAGTGGGAGAAGCTTCCTGGGATCCTTCCCTGCTGCTCCAAATGCTAAAGCCATCCACCTACATCGCTATTCTGGCGATTCTGACTTCATTCTAGGTAAGAAAACCCTAACCTCAACCTGATTTAGGGATTCCTTCGATACAAGTAGCGACGTAGCTGATGTATCTTGTGCTATAGATCGTCATACAGGCGTTGACGAAGAGTAGAGTTTCTATTCGATTCGTTACGCTTCTACGGCGAAAGGTGCGGATTGTAGACGCTTAGGGTACCATTTTTCAAAGCTTTTAATGCCGTTTAATGGTAGATTGCTGATAAGGATGATGTTTGACATGTAGAACATGCTATCCGTTTTTCATTTCGCATACGTACGAAGAATATGAGATTTAGGGTATTTTAGGTATTTGTAGAAAATACTGTATATGTATGTATTTTTCCGGTATGATTACCATGAGTATTTACCATGTACTTATACTAGTTATACGTGTATGATCTGTTTGGCGAAAATATTTGCCCCAATGCACATATTGGCCGACATATGCTATATAGACTAATGTGTGTAGACTAAGTGTTTGTTGAAATGCCTAAATCAATATGATTTATGCCTGTCATATGTTTTGAATGTAAGAACATGATTGTTGTGTATTAGAAAACTCCTTGATATAAGGATCTGTCATATTATATGTTGGAATCAACATACGTCAAGTACGTTGGAGTTGAGTAGTCTCAGTGTTTGCATAAATGTATATATTAGTAAGTATTGAGTAAGTGGTGTTGTAGATTAGCATTGAGACTGGATTCTCAACTAATTTGATGATGCACATGATTTCCTCCATACTTGTTATATTTGAAATGACTACCTTAGGTGTGAAATACTCGTGTATGGTTAACTGCTTATGATGTACGTTATAACATGCTGGTAACATGCTGGAATTACTTGTATTTCAATTCTGTCTCTCTCATATGATTACTGATTCACTTTACATGTGCTTGGGGCTATACTCTAGTCCAGGCAGTCGGTAACAGTTTAGAATTCATTGTTGGATTCTACTCGCCACGAAGGATGTGTATGACGAACCCGAGTCGTACTAGAGTCGTCGGCAGTGGTTAGGCCACACAAAGTGCTTGTGCACTTCATGTCGGCCGATTCAACGTGCACTCATGGTAGTCAGACTCATCAAGTAACCCGACTGACCATTGTATGTTCACCTTTTATTCGTCATAACTGTTTGAACCTAGGGTACTAAACTTACCAGTGATAACCCCTCTAACCTTGGTACCTCGATCCCCTAAGACTCATGAGCCGGGCATGGCGGTATGGGACACTATGGTCGAGTTGTCGGCCTACGCTTGGGCCACAAACCTCCCCATAGTGACCAGTGAGCACCCTACTCTGAGCAGATTATGGTGGTATGAGACATTATATTTTTACTATCGGCCTAAATTGATAAGGTGATGGGGGAGTGGAGCAACGAGTGTGAGCAATAACCCTGGCAGCCCTTTGTAGTGACCTTGAGTTTATCCTGATACCGCATGGGGGCGACGAGTCCTGATGCAGTCTTAAGGATATAAACTAGGCCTGTATTGATAAGGTGATGGGGGAGGGGTGCAACGAGTGCGTGCAACAGCCCTGACAGTCCTTGCAACGACCTAGAAATATATCATCGTATGAGATTACTAGGAGTGACGACCCTAGACAGGTCATTGTTTGGGTATTGATATGAGGGAGGTACCCTAGTTTCCTAATCCTGCTGTATGAAAAGGACTAATAACAACTCGGTAATCATATTCATATCGCACTGCATGTGCCTGGAAGATGTGGAGCACTGAGGGAAGAAAGTATGCTGCGGACGTAAGATGGTGTCGCATGAGGGAGTATGTCGGTGAGGGCATCCATCATGTCATTTCATTCTTGCATTAATCATAATATTTAGGAATGTTTGATTTGCTTGCTTTACCATTGTCGCATGATTAATTTGATAACATGCTAATCTTGGCTCTATGATTCCACTGAGTTAGCTACTCACTCCCACGTTACGGGACAGTGTTGCGCACACCAACCAGTCCCTATTTTAGTTTCAGATGATGGCGATGCTTGTGAAGCAGAGCCAGACTTGATGATGATGAGGAGGTTCCCTCCTATATGCAGGTTCTAATCGACGGGTTTACAGGGTTACTGATTAGATGTCAATACACTTGGTATTTTACCTTTTATTTTCACACCCATGTATATTCTTTTCTTTCTATTTTGGAGTATACATGTATTTAGTTAACCTGGTAACATGTTCACACTCTGGAGACTTACAATCATTTATATATTTTATATATCTATCACATTCTTCCGCTTGCTAATTTAACTGTCTCTGGAGTATGATATGCTGATTTGGTCTAATCTCACTCATGTTTTCTTCACTAATATGAACAACATTCATCCATCATTGAAAATGTTGCATAAGTGATGTTCTGGAACTCGGGAGTTGGGTTTCTACCCGACCCCCAATTTTTTGGATGTTACAATCATCGAGCGAATCATTGATACAATCGAGAGTATACGCTCGATCATATCAACTCTTGCTCGATGATATCGAACTCTGTCATAAATGTGACTGTTTTATATTCGTTGGAACCTTTTGCCTATATATAGAGAGGTTAGTCTTTATTGCTGGTAGAGAAAGAAGAGAGAGCTTCTGAGTGTTTTAAACTTCATATCATTTATTTTAAGCTCTTTCTCTTAGGGAGATCATCCTCCAATCCACCCTCATCATTGATATTCAATAGAGTGGATTGGGGAATGAACTTCCGCATTTAAAGATCCTCCAGCTACTACCTTAATGGAAAATCATTAAGCTGAGATGCCTTGAATGCATAGATGATTAGACTCACTCTATCTTCCTAATAGGAAAACCTTTAGAGAGTAGAATTCCATCATAACCTTGACCCAACCTGAAGCCTAATACTGGTATACCTTTTGTGTTGCGGATCAAGGGAGACGAAGACCCTTCAAAAACAAGGAGGAGATCTTCGACATTGCGCTGAATGGGACTCATCAACTTATTTGTAAGTATCTAGAGTCCAGAGGACACTTGTGATCATTCCTGTAACGCCCTGAAAATCGGGGGTCGTGTAGAAACCCAACTCCCGAGTTCTAAAACGTCACTTATGCAACAAATATGCTTATGATTAAATGTTGTCTGAGTTAGTGCATTAACATGAGTGAGATTTTACCAAACTGCAATTCATACTCTAGATCTAGTGATAAAACGCAAGCGGAAGACTGAAAGATATATATATATATATATATATATATATATATATATATATATATATATCAGTGTATGTAAAACAAAACAATATCGATCTGTCTCCAAAGTATGAATATAACTATGAGTCATAAATACATATAACAAACCAAAATCAAAGGTCATATGATAGTCCAACTAAAAAAATCCCGCTGATCCAGGCCACCTATGCGAAGCCGTCAGAAAACTGCATATACGAGAACTCGTCCTGGTTCTCGTAGTAGTCTGACTCCAGCTCCTGAATCGCCTCGTTATCTGTATCTAAGACAGAGTCTGATAGGTGTTACAAACACCGTCCTATAACATGGGAGTGAGTGATCAACTCAGCGGAATCATAGAGCAAAGATTAGCATGTTATCAAATCAATCACGTGATAATAGTAAAGTAAACAATCAGACATTCCTAGATACTTTTATTAATGCAAGTATGAGATGCAGTAATGATGCGTGCCCTCAGCGACATACTCCCTCATGTGACACCATCTTACGTCCGCGGCATGCTTTCTTCCCTCAGTGCTACACATCTTCCAAGAACATGCAGTGCGATATGAATATGATTACCGAGTTTTTATTAGTCCTTTCATACAACAGTATTGGGAAACTAAGGTACTTCCCTTATATCATTCCCAACGAAGATCCTGTCTAGGGTCGTCACTCCTAGTAGTCTCATACGATGATATATTTCAAGGTCACTGCAAGGGCTGTCAGGGCTGTTGCTCGCACTTGTTGCACCGCTCCCCCATCATCTTATCAATACAGGCCTAGTTGTACTCTTGTTGCTACGGAAGGGTCGTCGCCTCGCGTAGACTCAGAATACGCTCGAGGTCACTACAAAGGGCTCGTCACCAATCAGAGTAGGCCGACAGCTCGAATGTAGTGTCCCATACCACCATAATCGGCTCACGAGTCTGAGGTGCTCACTGGTCACTACGGGGAGGTTTGTGGTCCCAGCGTAGGCTGACAGCTCGACCACGGTGTCCCATACCACCATTCCCGGCTCATGAGTCTTAATGGATCAAGGTACCATGGTTATCATGGTTTTCACTGGTAAGTTCAGTACCCTAGGTTCAAGCAGTTATGACCAATACAAGGTGAACATACAATGGTCAGTCGGGTTACTTAACGAGCTCGAATAGTACGAGCGCTCCTCAAGCTGAACGACATGAAGTGCATAAGCACCTCGTGTGGCCTAACCACTGCCGCCAACCAAAACACGACTCGGGTTCGTCGATGCGTCCTTCATGGCGAATAGAATCCAACCATGATTTCGAATCTGTTACCGACTGCCTGGACTAGAGTATAGCCCCAAGCACTTGTAATCTAATTCAATGATCATATGAGAGTGACAGAAATGAAACAAAAATGATCCAAACATGTTAGCAACATGTTATAACATACAACATAAACAATTCAACCAAACACAAGCATTTCATATACACAAGGAAATCAATTCAATAAAAAAAACATGGAGGAAATCATGTACATCATCATATTAGTTGAGAATCCAATCTCAGCGCTAAACTACAACAACGCTTACTCAATACTTATACAAAACTTTATACAAACAGTTAATCTACACACATTAGCCTACATAGCGTATGTCGGCCAATAATGTGCATTAGAGCGAATCTCTTCGCTGAACAGATCATACATGCATAACTAGCATAGGTACACGATAAATACACATGGCAATTATATTAGAAAAATATGTACGTATACAGTATTTCCTACAAATACCTAAAATATCCTAAATCTCATATTCTTAGTACGTATTCGAAATGGAAAACAGACAGCATGTTCTACATCTCAAACAGCATCCTTGTCGATAATCTACTATTAAACGACATGACAAGCTTTGAAAATAGGTAACCTAAGAATCTAAAATCCTCACCTTACGCCGTAGGAGCATAATGAATCGAATAGAAATTCTACACTTCGTCAACGTCAATATGACGACCTATATCACAAGATAAGTCAGCTACTTCGCTACTTGTATTGATAGAATTCCTAAAACAGGCTAAAGTTAGGGTTTACTTACCTAAAATGAAGTCAGAATCACCGGAAGAGTGATTAGAACACGATGGCTAAGCACGTGTAGTAGCAAGATCGAGTGACAGGAACTTTCCCCCACAACTTCCACACAATCTCTCTCTTTTCTTTCTTCTCTTTCCTAGGGTTTCTTGCAAATTCGTATGGGAGGGATGTAAGAGGGTTTAAGGTCCTTAAATAGGTTAGAAACTCACCTATTTAGACTTTAAACCAAGGTATACTTGGTTTATAGCCAAATCGGGTCCTTTTCGATCCGAAAGGATATTTCTGGAGGTCCCCTGACTGAATGCGGTCGGACTTAAGCTTATGAATGTTGGATTCTATTCACATTAAGTTTTCAGTTCGATAGGGTTTCCAGATCTCACGTGGTGGACCAGTTTCAGTTCAGCGGTCACTGACTCGATCAGGGATTCCAAGTACACTGACATGAGTGGGAAATGTTCCCTGATCTGAGGGTGTATTTGGGTCAGATTCTAATGGTCTGAATGCTTATAATTAACCCGCAAGCGACACGTGCTAGATTTATTTAAATCACATTTAATTTATAAAGAATTCTACTCTCTCACACTCCTTGCTCCAGGCTCAATGAAATAGCCTCAGGACATCATTTGAACTTGATTTTCGGGATGGTAGTCGAGTCCAACGACGCGGTCATAATGGTCTAAGTTCATTGCTACCGGACTCACGACGTGCGGTCAGAGTCCATTACAAAGTTTCAAAGGGTTCCTGAGAATAAACGGGTTTAGAGTTTGATCTTAGGTTTCAAGATGTTATAGCGTTAACGATTGCACAAGTTTTGGGTCTTGCAGAACGTATTTAAAGTGATCAGTGTTAATTTCACAGCTAATCTAACATAGCTCTAGTTAACTTACGCTTAATTTCTAAAGGAATTAATTCTAAGTGATTTCTGCCTGAGGTGGTACTTGGGTCTCTGTACGGATTTTTTCGAGACATTACAATCTACCCCCCTTAAACAATAAATTTTATCCTCGAAATTTGTACCTTTTCGTACTCCTCGAGAAGCTGTGGGTAGTTCTTTCTGATTTCAGCTTTTGTCTCCCAAGTAGCCTCTTCTTCACTATGATGCATCCACAATACCTTCACAAGGGGGATGACCTTGCTACGCAATATCTGCTCCTTCCTGTCTAATATACACTCCGGTCGTAATATATATGTAACAACCTCACCTAACTGCACCTGCTCCCATCTGATGATATGGGAAGGATTAGGAACATACTTCTTCAGCATAGAAATATGAAATACGCTGTGTACGCTCGTGAGAGGCATAGGCAAAGCCAGACGATATGCCACTACACCCACACGGTCAAGAATCTGGAATGGACCAATAAATCGCGGTGCTAACTTCCCTTTCTTCCCGAACCGAAGAACTCCCTTCATAGGGGAAACTCTTAAAAACACGTGATCTCCAATCGTGAACTCTAGCGGGCACCATCTCGTATCGGCATAACTCTTCTGCCTGCTCTGCGCTGTAAGAAGTCGGCTGATGATGTCAATCTTTTCCTAAGTCGCCTGCACTATCTCTAGGCCAATCAATCTGTGCTCACCGACCTCTGCCCAGTAATGCGGTGCTCGGCAACGACGCCTATACAAGGCCTCATAAGGTGTCATACTGATACTGGCCTGAAAAATCTTATTGTTCGTGAACTCCGCATATGGAAGACTGTCATCCCAATTGTCTTTGAAGTCCAACACGCAAGCCCGCAACATGTCCTCTCGAATCCGGTTCACCCGCTCTGTCTGTCCGTCTGTCTGTGGGTGAAAAGCAGTACTGAACTTCAACTTCACACCCATAGCTTCCTGGATGCGAGTCCAGAAAATAAAAGTAAAGCACGTGTCTCTTTCAGACACAATCTCTAAGGGAACTCCATGCAGACGCACAATCTCTCTGATAAATAGACTGGCCAACTCGCCTGCAGAGTTCGTGACTTTGATCGGAAGGAAGTGCGCCGACTTCGTCAAACGGTCGACGATCACCCATATAGAGTTGTAGCCCTTCCTCGTCTCCAGCAGTCCCGAAATAAAATCCATAGAAATAAAGTCCCACTTCCACTCAACTATAGGCATAGGCTGAAGGAGACCAGGAGGTCGGTGATGCTCTGCCTTCACCTGCTAGCAAGTGAGACAACGGGACACGAAGTCTGCGATGTGGGTCTTCATGCCATCCCACCAATAGGTCCTCTTCACGTCACGATACATCTTTGTGCTGCCCGGATGCATCGCAAGTCTAGAACTGTGTGCAGCCTCGAGAATCTCTCGTCTCAAGTCGGGGATATCTGGGATGCATAGGAGGCCACGTTAACGTAAGCTCCCATCCGTTTCAACTCGCCACTCAGCGTTTGTATCATCACTGGCCTACTCTCGAAGCTCAGTCAGACGCTCATCATCCCTCTGCACCGTAATGACCCTGTCATCGATAAGAGGTCGCACCTGAACGTGGGCAATAACCTCAAATGGCTCCTCCATAGTGAGTTTTTGCTCAAATTCTTTCAAAAACTCAACCATGTCCCACTCAACTATCATCAGTGGAGCCGCAAACTCTACCACCTTCTTGCGGCTCAAGGCGTCAGCCACCAGGTTCGCCTTGCCCGGATGGTAGGAAACTTCGAACTTAAAGTCCTTCAAAGTCTCCATCCATCGTCACTGCCTCATATTCAGGTCTCACTGCGTGAATATGTACTTAAGGCTCTTGTGGTCACAAAAGAGCTCGAACTCCTCTCCATAGAGGTAATTTCTCCAAAGCTTCAGTGCGAAGATGACCGCTGCCAACTCTAGGTCGTGTGTAGGGTAATTCTCCTCGTGCCTCCTCAACTGTCTTGAGGCATATGCAATTACCCTGTCCTTATTATATGAACACAACCTAGACCAACGCGAGACGCGTCTGTATATATCGTATACTTGACCCCTTGCTCTGGCAATACTAACATAGGGGCGGACGTCAACTTGTCCTTCGACTCCTGAAAAGATGCTTCGGCCTTTGCATTTCAGGCAAACTTCAAATCCTTTCATGTCATCTGAGATAGAGGTCTGGCGATCTTCAAGAAATCTCGAATGAAACGTCGATAGTAGCCTTCCAAACCTAGAAAACTTCTCACCTCAGTGACTGAACCAGGATGCTCACAGCCCTAAACTGCGGCTACCTTGGCAAGGTCTATCGATATGCCTTCCTTAGACACCACGTGTCCCAGGAACTTGACTTCTTCCTTCCAGAAGTCACACTTTTCGAACTGAGCAAACAATTGATGCCTTCTAAGAGCATCCACGACTGAGCGCAAGTGCTCCTCATGCTCCTCTCGACTCCTGGAGTATATTAAAATGTCATCAATGAATACGATGACGAATCGATAGAGGAATGGCCGAAGTACCATGTTCATCAGGTTCATGAACACGGCTGGTGCGTTCGTAAGACCGAACAACATCACGAGGAACTTATAATGGCTAAAGCTGATCCTGAAAGCTGTCTTCTGCACGTCCTCATCCCTGACGCGCACCTGGTGATACCCTGACTGAAGATCAATCTTTGAGAAGTACTACGCCCCTCTCAACTGATCAAAAAAGTCATCTATCCTAGGTAAGGGATACTTGTTCTTTACCATCACCTGATTTAACCTGCGATAATCAATACACAATCACAGAATACCATTCTTCTTCTTTACAAACAATACGAGCGCTCCCCAAGGAGACACGCTAGGGCCTATGAAACCCTTCTCTAGCAGCTCATCAATCTGCCTCCTCAGTTCCTCCATCTCACATGGAGGCATACGATACGTCGGTAGTGAAATTGGTGTCGACTGGGCGTTAGATCGATAGTAAAGTCGACCTCATGCCAAGGAGGTAGCCCTAGGATCGACCTGAATACATCATCAAAATATCGTACTATAGGGATGTCTCTCATCCCCGGATCATCATCATAATCCAACAGAGCAGTGCAACAACTAAGTCGAGAAGCATGATTGACCTGAACCGAAAAGGTGAAAGTTGTGCCCTCAGGTCCATAGGCTGTCACCAACCTAGTCTCGCAATCAATCTCGGCTCGCATCTTGGTGAGCCAATCCATACCAAGTATGATGTCATAGTGGAATAAGGAGACGACCAACAGGTCAACAGTCACTGTCCTACTACCCAAGTCTATTAAACAACTCTCGGAGACTCTAGTAATGTCGAAAAAATCTCCTGTAGCCACAATGAGAGTCGTCCCCTTCGCGGGGGCTGTAGCCAATCCCAGTCTCTTGACTGCTGTGCATGAAATGAGGGAAGTAGTGGACCCAGTGTCCACCAGTAGGAAAATGGAAATACCTGTAATCTGTGCCGTAACCTCGAAAGCCATAGGACTACCGTCTGATACCTCTGATGCCTCAGCTGTGAGCACATGCACCCGAGCCTGCTGTGGACGGTTCGGCCACGGTACCATGGGCCGTTGAGGGGGCCGGAACTGAGGTACTGGAAGTCTGAAGGAAGGATGGGCGGGAGCTGATCGTAACGGTGGAGTGGATAATGCCTGTGGGGGAGGACGATCGATCTTCTGCGGTGGTGAGAACCCACTATCTCTCATCCGAGCAAAGCAACTCTCTGCAGTGTGACCCGATTTCCCGCAGTAAGTACAGGTCACACCCGGGCGTCTCATCGGGAGTACTGGCGCTGTGATCCCAGGAGGAGAGTCGATGCGAGGCCTCTTGTCGAGGAATGGCCTGCTCTGGGTATCTGGTCGTGGCCTAGCAACCATAGGGCCACAAGAATGTGCCAGTCGATCTACATCCTGCTCTTCCCGCATGGACATATGTATTAGCTCGGCATAAGAGGGTATACTGACACAGTACATCTTCGACCGAATGTCAAGTTGCAAGCCCTCAGAAAATCATCATATCTGCATCTTCTCATCAGCAAGTATCGTAGGGACGTATCTTCCCAACTCTGTAAATCTATACTCGTACTCCGTAAATGACATGCCTCCCTGCATGAGGCACAAAAACTCGTTCTCCCTCTCGTGTCGGTAGGTCTGCGGATAGTATTTCTCATGGAAATGGAACTCGAATGTTGTCCATGTCCATATATAGCCAACTGCAACTGTCTGCAGCATACTATCCCACCATAAGCTGGCCTCTCTCTCGAACATGAAAGTGGCCAACTCAACCTGCTCAGACTCCGAGCAGTGCAGCATCCTCAACATCTTTGAGATGCGGTCGAGCCAGTACTCGGCCTCCTCGAGTCTGTGAGAACCCCCAAAAGTAGGAGGCCACAAGCGCTGGAATCGCTCAAGTTGGCCTCTGGTATCAGCATCATTCTCCATACTCTCATCCTGAGTCGAAGTCCCATCATCCTCAGCTGGATGCACAGATGGCACAGGTGGAGTCGCACTCCCACCCTAGGCTAAGGCCCCTGCGATAGTAGTCAAAGGCTGTTGATGCTGCTGGTGTATTATGGTCATCAACTTCTCAAACCTATCAGGAGGTGGAGCAGGCTGAGGCATATACTGCGTCGAGGAAGATACACGGTACTGCTCGCGAACTGGTGGTGTGAAAGGTGGTGGTCCGACTGCAGGACCTGCCGAAGGCTGAGACTCAGGTACAGTCTCACGAATTAGGCCCACAGCAGGGTCCATATGATCATCACTCTGAGGAGGGATCCGATCCATCGACTCACCCAGCGTAAGACGTGTCGTGCTTTAAGTACCCTTAGGTGGCATTCCCTATATTCAAAATAGGATGCAACCTAGTCAGTTTCAGCAATAGCACAAACACACCACACAATCATTCACATAACAAATCGAAGAAACTCCATGCATTTCATTTAATCAAAATTTGTCACAATACAAGAGATATATCTTTACATGCATCATGACAAGATACACATGGGAAACTAAGCTAGCCAAAGCTACAACTGGAACATAGACCAACTACTAAGCCTTCTCAGGCTCACACACAGAAAACATAAAACAACCTACATGTGACCAACAACATCTGTAATCTAATCACTCGTCCGAGTCTGGCGATGGAGGAGGGGCACCCTTATCCTGTAGATAACACAGGATCGACTTCAAGGTGCGAGTCACCTTGCCAAACTTCTACTTCATGATGGCCTTGGTACCCTCAAGCTCTTATTTTACCTCGGCCCGGAGTTCTTGGACTTCCTTTCGCAAAGCAACCTGACTCTCCTCAAGTCGGGCTATGTGAGCATCCCTACCAGCTCGAGTCGCAGGAGGAGGACTCTCATCAGTATCCTGAGCCTCCTCTTCTTCTTCTTCCTAGCTTCCTGAACTCTATCAAAGAGAATCCTGAACTGCAGTGGCTCCAGCGTTGGGTCCCGAATATGAGCATCAAAGGCACGAACAGTGCTCACATTAACACAAGACTCACCCTCAAAGAGCGGACCCCACTGGGCAGCTTCGATGCGCTTAAACAATAGAAATTCACCAAAAAGTCGCCCATCCACCTGTGCCTCAAAAAGAACCTTACGATCCTTATATGCGCCATGGGCCAAGTCTACCAACAGTGCTCTCCCTATCGGAGCATGGGGATCTAAATCCCGCTTTGTGTGTAGCTCTCGAGTGGCACTTGGACTAGCGGCGCCAGCTCTTGACTTTCTTGAACGTGAGGGGTGACTAGGCCCAGCTTCATCAGCGGTACTCTTCCTCTTTCCCATGAGAGAGAGGACGGTGGAAAGGGAGAAAAAGGCTACAATAGCCTCTATAAAGGCCATGAAAAAGTGATGCAGGGGAGAGAAAGGGCTGACCTAATGGGCTGCCACGAATCGAGATCTAATAGAGGAGGGAAACAGGCCCCAAAAGGCTGGGATTGCAAAGGGAAAAGGAAGAAACATGAGGGGTTAGAAGCTCACACAATTTTAAGCCTCAAATGAGAGCTTGGGATCTCCAATCATAAAAAATGGATGAAGTGACAGCTGGATATGGTGGAGAACAGTAGAGGGCTAAAGGAAATAACAGAAAATGAAAGAAGGGATGATTGGAAGGGAGGTTGGAGAGAGAAAGCAGCAAATGTAGAGGGAAAGGAGAGCTTGGAGGGCTGATTTGTGAAGGAGGTATGTGTTTTTGAATGAACTAAGGGGAGAACCCTGTATGGATGGGCCCCAATTAACCCCAAAGGTGATCGGCCAGGGCGGCCCGGCCCGGCCGACCAGCCCACTGACCGGCGAGGTCCTCACCGATCTCTGTGGTGTTCGACTATGCCTCGCCATTTGGGTGAAATAATCCTGCCCTAAGGGCCCCAAATACATATGGGTCCCACCCTGGATCACTCTAGATTAGCGTGGGTAGGCCCACGACTCCGTTTCGAACTATTTTTGGTCGTTTCAGGTACTAACTGTTGCACATTCGCATTTAGCAATTTTTAACAGCTGAGATAGGGTTAAGAAGGGTCTAGGCTCGTCCACACACGAACTAGAAGTGGTCCGGGCTCGTTTCATGCGACCACGGATGCACACAGACTCGATCAAAATGATCGATTTGGGTGAACTTCGCCAATTGGAGAAACTGGGATCCTATGAGTGTTCCTATGTTTTTCTCGCACCCACTTAAGTTAAAAGGGGTGACAGCGTACGTCGTGTGACCATAACCCAGGTCTGGTTTAATCCAAATCATGCTCTGATACCAACTTGTAACGTCCTGAAAATCGGGAGTATTGTAGAAACTGAACTCCCGAGTTCCAAAACGTCACTTATGCAACAAATATGCTTATGAATAAATGTTGTCTGAGTTAGTGTATTAACATGAGTGAGATTTTACCAAACTGCAATTCATACTCCAGATCCAGTGATAAACGCAAGCGGAAGACTGAAATATATATATATATATATATATATATATATATATATATATATATATATATATATATATATATATATATATATATATATATTATATCACTGTATGTAAAACAAAACAATCTCGATCTGTCTCCAAAGTATGAATATAACTCTGAGTCACAAATACATATAACAAACCAAAATTAAAGGTCATATGATAGTCCAACTAGAAAAATCTCGCTGATCCAGGCCACCTATGTGAAGCCGTCAGAAAACTACATATACGAGAACTCGTCCTGGTCCTCGTAGTAGTCCGGCTCCAGCTCCTGAATCGCCTCGCTATCTGTATTTAAGACAGAGTCTGGTAGGTGTTGCAAACACCGTCCTGTAACATGGGAGTGAGTGATCAACTTAGTAGAATCATAGAGAAAAGATTAGCATGTTATCAAATTAATCACGCGATAATAGTAAAGCAAACAATCAGACATTCCTAGATACTGTCATTAATGCAAGTATGAGATGCAGTAATGATGCGTGCCCTCACCAACATACTCCCTCATGCGACACCATCTTACGTTAGCAGCATGGTTTCTTCCATCAGTGCTCCACATCTTCCAAGCACATGCAGTGCGATATGAATATGATTACCGAGTTCTACTAAGTTTTTACTAGTCCTTTCATACAGCAGTATTGGGAAACTAAGGTACTTCCCTTATATCATTCCCAACAAAGATCCTGTCTAGGGTCGTCACTCCTAGTAGTCTCATACGATGATATATTTCTAGGTCACTGCAAGGGCTTCCAGGGCTGTTGTTCGCACTCGTTGCACCGCTCCCCCATCACCTTATCAATACAGGCCTAGTTGTACTCTTATTGCTACGGAAGGGTCGTCGCCTCACATAGACTCAGAATACGCTCGAGGTCACTACAAAGGGCTCGTCACCAATCAGAGTAGGACGACAGCTTGAATGTAGTGTTCCATACCACCACAATCGGCTCACGAGTCTAAGGTGCTCACTGGTCACTACGGGGAGGTTTATGGCCCCAGCATAGGCCGACAGCTCGACCACGGTGTCCCATACCACCATGCCCGGCTCATAAATCTTAATGGATCAATGTATCATGGTTATCAGGGTTTTCACTGGTAAGTTCAGTACCCTAAGTTCAAGCAGTTATGACCAATACAAGGTGAACATACAATGGTCAGTCGGGTTACTTGACGAGCTCGACAAGTACGAGCGCACCTCAAGCTGAATGGCATGAAGTGCATAAGCACCTCGTGCGGCCTAACCACTACCATAACCAAAGCACGACTCGGGTTCGTCGACGCGTCCTTCATGGCGAATAGAATCCAACCACGATTTTGAATCTGTTACCAACTGCCTGAACTAGAGTATAGCCCCAAGCACTTGTAATCTAATTCAATGATCATATGAGAGTGACAGAAATGAAACAAAAATGATCCAAGCATGTTAACAACATGTTATAACATACAACATAAACAATTCAACCAAACAAAAGCATTTTATATACATAAGGAAATCAATTCAATATAACAAACATGGAGGAAATCATGTACATCATCATATTAGTTGAGAATCCAATCTCAACGCTAAACTACAACAACACTTACTCAATACTTACTTATACAAAACTTTATACAAACAGTTAATCTACACACATTAGCCTACATAGCGTATGTCAGCCGATAATGTGCATTAGGGAAAATCTCTTCGCCGAACAAATCATACACGCATAACTAGCATAGGTACATGACAAATACACATGGCAATCATATTAGAAAAATATGTACGTATACAGTATTTCCTATAAATACCTAAAATACCCTAAATCTCATATTCTTCGTACGTATTCGAAATGGAAAACAGACAGCACGTTCTACATCTCAAACAGCATCCTTGTCGATAATCTACTATTAAACAACATGAAAAGCTTTGAAAACAGGTAACCTAAGCATCTAAAATGCTCACCTTACATCGTAAGAGCATAATGAATCGAATAGAAATTCTACACTTCGTCAACGTCAATATGACGACCTATATCACAAGATAAGTCAGCTACTTCGCTACTTGTATTGATAGAATTCCTAAAACAGGCTAAGGTTAGGGTTTACTTACTTAAAATGAAGTCAGAATCACCGGAAGAGTGATTAGAACACGATGGCTAAGCACGTGTAGTAGCAAGATCGAGTGACAGAAACTTTCCCCCACAACTTCCACACAATCTCTCTCTTTTCTTTCTTCTCTTTCCTAGGATTTCTTGCAAATTCGTATTGGAGGGTTGTAAGAGGGTTTAAGGTCCTTAAATAGGTTAGAAACTCACCTATTTAGACTTTAAACCAAGGTATACTTGGGTTATAGCCAAATCGGGTCCTTTTCGATCCAAAAGGACATTTCTGGAGGTCCCCTGACTGAATGCGGTCGGACTTAAGCTTATGAATGTTGGATTCTATTCACATTAAGTTTTCAGTTCGATAGGGTTTCCAGATCTCACGTGGCGGACCAGTTTCAGTTCAGCGGTCACTGAGACTCGATCAGGGATTCCAAGTACACTGACATGAGTGGGAAATGTTCCCTGATCTGAGGGTGTATTTAGGTCAGATTCCAACGGTCTGAATGCTTATAATTAACCCGCAAGCGACACGCGCCAGATTTATTTAAATCACATTTAATTTATAAAGAATTCTACTCTCTCACACTCCTTGCTCCAGGCTCAATGAAATAGCCTCAGGACATCATTTGAACTTGATTCCCGGGATGGTAGTCAAGTCCAACGACGCGGTCATAATGGTCTAAGTTCATTGCTACCGGACTCACGACATGCGGTCAGAGTCCATTACAAAGTTTCAAAGGGTTCCTGAGAATAAACTAGTTTAGAGTTTGATCCTAGGTTTCAGGATGTTATAGCGTTAATGATTCCACAAGTTTTGGGTCTTTTAGAACATATTTAAAGTGATCAGTGCTAATTTCATAGCTAATCTAACATAGCGCTAGTTAACTTACGCTTAATTTCTAAAGGAATTAATCCTAAGTGATTTCTTCTTGAGGTAGTACTCGGGTCTCTGTAAGGATTTTTCTGAGACGTTACAATTCCTTTTTAGGATTGGGTCTTAAGTTTTGCTCACCGTTTGAAGTCCTCAAAGGAGGCCTCCGACGGGAGTGTACGTCGGGGTGCGTTGTGTGAACCCTTGCTCTGTGGGGAGCATAAACATTTGGGTGCTTTGTGTGGACCCTTGCTCTGTGTGGATGTAAACATGTAGTTAGGAGTGCGCCAGCAAAACTCTAGGGTTTGAGGTGAACCGAGTAGAAACCTCTGTAAAGGTTGAAGGTGAACCTGATTTAAAACCTTAGGTTTGAGGTGAACCATGGGAAACCTCCTTAGTGAAATCCGGTACACTCAAGGGTTGAGTGTGGAAGCCGGGTGTGGAGTAGACAAGTTGTCGAACCACTATAAAATGACTGTGTTTAAGATTGGTATTGTCATTCATTTTTGTGATTTTCTTATATGCCTTTATATCTGATCATCTGAAATCACATCTTATACACACACACAGTCATATCCATCACAATCTTATCTATAAATTGTTTGTCTTTTAAGTAGTTTGTGATTGGATCCTCTACCAGGCTTGGAAGTCAGTAGAGTTATTTTTAAGTAATCGTAGTCTGTACCCTATGATAGGATTAGTGTGATAGGATTTTTAATAATTCATAAAAACTTTTAAAAATCTATTCACCCCCCCCCCCTCTAGGATATATTGGCATATTCCTACTTCAACTCAAGTGGTCTTCACCGCTATTTCAATTTTTACTTAAGAATTTCATATGTGCATCAATATATCGAAGCCCTCTTCGATACCATTGAAATTCAAATCTCGATGACATCGGAAGGCTCTAGATGATATCGGTCATGGGTGCGAAGATTTCTAGCAAAATATTTCAGGATAGTTTATCTATGATCAAGGGTCACTCAATAGAATCGATATTCAAATATCGATGATATCGGTATGATCTCGATGACATCGAACAAGAATAGAAATTGTGTAAGATCCGTATCTTGGTCCGTACCTTTCCGTAGATTTCCGCGGTCTTACCGGTCGAATTCCGACAACCTTCGACCCTTAACCGATATCGACGCGCGACCCTGATTCATATACCGACAACCCGAGTCGACTCAATCCGAGACCAATACCATAGCGACCGCACCGTCGTTGCGGTTTTGATGCCGCGACTCGCGCTCCGAGGCGATACCCTGGTCAAGAGATATGGGCCAACGTTTGGTGCGAGAAAACGCCGCGTGTTGCGAAACCCAAGGGAATCTCTACGATGTGTCACATCAATCACATCAATCCCATCAATCCATCATATGTCAAGTACACATCACTTTATTTCCTTTTCCCAAGAAACCACAAAAGTCTCCCAAAACCATACCTCTCTTACACAAAAAGCCACAAAAGTCTTCACCACCCATACCTCTCTTACACAAAAGCCTCGAAAGTCAATATTTTCTTACACAAACATCACTCACCACATCCATCCATCACTCTCTCTCTCTCCCTTTACAACTCTCTCCTCTTTCTCTCTTTCTCATTTCAAAACTCTAAGCTAAAGAAGAGCCCATACGTATGGAATTTTCCAAAAATCCCTAAACTCCAAGTGGCCCACCTCTTCATCCCAAGATCTCTCATCTCAACCCTCCATTCTTCATCTCATCCATTGAAGTTGAAGCCAAGGTGCCAAGGAACCCCTAGGAGCAAGAAGATCGGACGGTGGGCGCCTCTATAGGATAGTTTTTCTTATTTTTATGGTGGACCAAGTGAGGCCCACCGATCAATGGTGTGGATCTCACTTGGGACCCTAAGATAAGGCCGATGGCCTGCTTGGATCATCATGATCATTCCATGATGGGGCCATTCTCCATGGACCCCATTATGATGTTTATTTTCTTTAGAAAAGTCATCTAGACCATCCATATTGGTGGGGAAAGGATCCCCACCGTTGATCTTCAGTTTTGATGGTCACATGTGCAAAATGACCCACTTGATGTATGATTTCATGTAAGGGAGGGCCCATAATGTCGGGGTCCCTCCATCACAGGCGTGTCCCACTCTCCATGTCTCTCTCTCTCTTTTATTTCTTTTATTTTATTTTATTTTATTTTATTTTATTTTTATGCAATAGGAATGTGTGGCCCACTTGAATGGATACCACCTTGAGATTTATGTTGTTCAAATTTTTATTCAAGTGGGGCCCACCTTAGACGTTGAACCCATGTCACCCATCAGTGGTGGCCCACTTCATCAGGGTCCACCACTCTTTAAAATATATATATATATATATATATATATATATATATATATATATATATATATATATATATATATATATATATATTAAACCGTCCAGCGTCTGGGACGCTGGACGTTTCAAAGGAAAGAAGAAAAAGGGAAAGAAGAAAAGGACTTTGGTGGTCCACTCGGTTAGGCCCCATCATGGTGTATTTGAACAATCCAAGCCGTCCATCCTCCTACCTACAATATTTTAACCGTTAGGTAGAAGTTTGGGACTGATTGGAAGACCTGGTTGGCCATAGCATCAAGGAATGTACCACTACCATTCAAGCATCCTTTTTCTTATTTTATTCATTTTCTAGCATCAAAAAAATTCAAACTTCGGACTCATTTCAACTGTTACGGGCCACTGAACGCAATGGTCAGGATAGATTTTGGTACAGCGGGCCCCACGTGCGAAAAACCCCGGGAAAATGATTTTTTCCCAAAAAGGTTAAGAGGCTAGCCGCTACTCTCCTGACAGTGGCTAGCCGCTGCACGCAGCAGCGTGCAGGCGGGCGGGAGGGCGATGTCCAGCATGGGACCCACGGCTCCAGCCTGGGCCCCACCATAATGTTCGTTTGTCATCCAACCTGTTCAAGAGGTGGGTTCCCTCCTCAGGTGGGCCCCCTCCAAATTTTGGTCAGATCCAAAGCTCTAGTGGCCCACACTACATGAAATAGTGGGACTATACCCCTACCCTTGAAAACCATTTTTTGGCCCACAGAAGGGTTGGATCAAGCTGAAATTTTTGCTGTCCCTTCATACAGGTCTGAGTGACCTTATGAACGGGTATGATTTCAAATAAATATTACGGTGGGCCACATTTGTGGGACCCACGGTAATGTATGTATTTCATTCGCACCGTCCACCGCCCGTGGACGGTGAGACTCACCATGATGTATTGTTTCACCACCGTCCAGCGGACGGTGGGGCCCTGTTGCATGTGATTTACACACGCCGTCCATCTGACTTTGATGATGGGGCCCACTGCCAGCTGCCATAGTGATTTCTGTGGGACCCACCATTATATATATTTATATATGTTATATAGTTTATAATGTATATTTTATATTATGAATATAGTGGTGGGCCCTACATGGGACCCACCTCAGTTCCATTTTAATGATTAAAGAGCTGGTGCAACAACCCTTAATGTATGAATTGTTGTTGTAGTTATAATGTTTGTATATTGCTATACATATTATATATGTGGGCCCAAGGTCCGTATGACCTTTTGAACATAATGGATTGCAAACAAACAAAATTGTAGTGGGCCCTAGGCCATGTGTCCCTATGAATGGTTTGGATGGAAATAAATATTTTGTAAGGCCCATGAGTCGGGACCCATTTGATATATTTAAAGGCCATGAGACTAGGCCATTTGATATATTGTAAGGCCCATGGGACTAAACCCATTTGATTATAAAAAGGGTCCATGGGATTAGGCCCATTGGATTTAATTGAGACCCATGAGTTAGGCCCATTTTATTTGATTAAGGCCTAGGGGTTTAGGCCCATTTGACTCATGTTAGGTCTATGGGTTGAGGCCCACTTGATCTACATGTGGGGCCCAATTAGTGTGGCCCATTGGTCACCTATTAGACTCATGAGACTAAGCTCATTTGATGCAATCCAGGGCCACGGGTTTTGACCCATTGCAATGCACATAAGACCCATTGGTGTGGCCCGTTTATGTGGCCCATCTGATGAATAAAAGGCCCATAGGATATGGCCCATTTGATATATATATGAAAAGCCCAATGGGATGAACCTAAGGTCCATTGCAATGTGTAATTCTAATACCGATTATGTAGCGATGTTTAAGAAGATTCGTGCCTTGGGAGCAATGTTGGTTTGACGTCCACATTGCGAGTGTAATGTTGGTTGGATGTCCACATTACGACTCTCCTTAGGGCCCATTACTGGGCCGTACTTGATGTGTATAGGCCATCTAGGCCCATCTGCGTTGTAAGAATGGTTCATCACTCATATACATGTTTAGTATAGTTTCATGACTCATGATCATACGCATCATATGCATGCTTGATATGAGGATTGACTGATCATAGCATATGCCTTCGGGCAGGTTATTTATGGGCTCCTGGTTAGGCAGTATTGCCCTGCATGAGCGCACGATATGTGCATGAATTGTTGCATGACTGGATAGCATGAATCATGTATTTCACATTTGTGTGATATGAGTATTGTATGCCCTAGCGACATCAGGGCCGTAGCCTCCACAGACGCATCGTGGTTGGCAGGATTGGATATCAAAAATCTTATTTTACATGGGGTCTATAGATATCCCTGGATGAAAGTCCCTAAACCCTTATGGTACCAAGAGGTTTCTCCAACGTATAGACCGAGTGGGTAGATGAGCGTTGAGTGCCGATTACCAGACGGTTACGCTCTCCACTATGTTGTAGTCGGTTGGAAGGGGGTGCAGCCTTACCTGCCCGATAGTAGGGGGCAATGCTAGGCTGAGTTTGACCAGCTCGAGGAATGGGTCCGCTATTGACGAGTCGCGCCCGATATTGGCAGACGGATAGTGAGGTCTCTTCCACTTACCTCATTGCACGCGATGTTGCGGTAATCTGGTTTAGAGTGTACTAGACCCCGGTGATATTCCATATTTTAAGCTGTATTGATGTGTGGATATAGAGGAGGATCTGTATGCTTGAGTTGCATTGCACATCTCATGGCCTTGGGATGGCCGATACCATTCATGTCTTGCATCGCATAAGCCTTGGTATGGCTCATGATATTATGGATCCATCTGCATATTCCGCATTACTCTGACATTGCATGTTCATATTACTACCTTGGGCACACACTTCCACCACCCTCTAAGCTTTCTGTAAGCTTATGCACGACCGTTGCATGCAAGTGACGTTGGATCGCAGCAGCGCTGAGGCAGGAGCACGTTGCAGAACGTTTTGGAGTTTTTATTCTTTACCATTGTATTTCCCTTTATGCTCATTGTACTTGTAAAGTTTTTGATCATAGTGAAAATGTAATGGATTTCTTGGTTGTTGTTTGTGGGTTATGCCTTTGGTTATGCTTATTATAAATCAAACTGACATTGAAAATCCTCCTCGTAGCATCCCAGGATCGGAACCTGGCGAATGGGAGCTAAGAGCCGAGAATGGGGTTCTACGGAGGCTTTCGGTGTCGGATTCAGCGATCGGGGATTTTGTGAGCCCGGTTTCTGAGTTTGGGGCATGACAGAAGTTGGTATCAGAGCATAATTTGGGAATAACCGAGAACAACATTACATGTCTACTATGAGTGAAGAATGGATAAGTCCCGAAGTTCGAATAGCTTCGCGACTTTCCAATACAGACCGTTAACGTGTGCACCTTCGAGAGTTTTGAAGTTGATAAGCGCCTTCTCTCTTTCATGTAGGACATGGCACCTGGGAGAGTTATCCGATCGACTCCCACACCACCACCTGAGGATTCTGCTTCACCATCGGAGGCTCCAGCTTTACCCCCTGCGTCTCCCGTTTCACCCTCAGAGATCCCTGCTTCCTCCCCTGAGGATGACATTCCTCCACCTGAGGACTATGCGGAGCCCACCGTGACTGTGAGTGCCTCTCAGTTACAACAGAAGTTACAAGCTATGACAGCCGCACTCCAGGGACAGGGCAGACGCCCAGTTGTTTCACCAGCTCAGGCAGAGCAGGAGCGCGCGAGCGCCTTACTTCGTGAGTTTAGACGGCTTGATCCCCCATGTTTCCAGGGCGAGCCAGATCTGACTGCAGCAGAGAGATGACGCTTCGATGTGGAGAAGATTTTTGATACCATGTCATGCACGACCGAGCAGCGCGTCCGGTTAGCTGTACTTCTCTTCCAGGGTGAGGCTGAGCATTGGTGGACCTCTATTACCCGTGTTGCCGGACCTGATTATGTCTGGACATGGGAGGACTTTGTTGATCGATTCGAGGAGAAGTACTTCCCTGACCATATTCGTCGTCAGCGAGCCTTAGAGTTCGAGACTCTGGTGCAGGGAGACATGACTGTGGCACAGTACGCGGCCCTTTTTGTGGCACTATCTAGATTTGCACCGTACATTGTTGATGACGAGGGGCGGAAGGCCCGCCGTTTCGAGCACGGCTTACGTTACGGCCTTCGAGGTCGTGTTATTGGGCATGAGCTCCCTACCTTCCAGGCAGTGGTACGGAGAGCTCAGATTTATGAGACTGAGTGGGCCGGTTCTCAGTCTGATCATGGTCAGAGGAGAGACCGAAAGAGGCAGGCTTCTTCCAGTCCTTCCCAGCAGCATCGACCACATCAGCAGAGGCACATAGGTCGCCCAGCTTTTCGAGCACCATCAGCACCAGCAGCACCTCCACCACCACCTCAGAGGCAGTTTACCGGCACTTGCTTCAGGTGCGGTGCGACGGGACACTGTTCATGGGAGTGTCCCAGCCCCCAACAGCAGCAGAGAGGACCACAGCAGCAGAGACCTCCACTGCAGCAGCAGAGACCCCCACAGCAGCAGCGACAGTAGCCTCCACCACCGAGGCCACCTCAGCAGCAGCATCAGCATCATCACCAGCCTCAGAGGCCACGGCAGCAAAGGCAGAAGTTTCGAATGCCTCAGCGACCCCATCAGCAGCAGCAGCACACTCAGAGGGGACAGACACCTCCCCAGCCGGCTCAGGCTAGGTTTTATGCAGCTCAGCAGGACCCCCAATCTTCTGGAGGAGTTGTTGAGGGTATACTGCCAGTTTCTACATGCATTGCACGTGTACTGTTTGATTCTGATGCATCGCATTCTTTTGTGGCCGAGAGCTTCTGTCGATCGGTTGGCTTACCGTTGGAGTCTGCTGGTGAGAGCCTATCAGTATCGACTCCCTTGGAGAGGACTGTAGCGTTAGGACGATTTTGTTCATCTTGCCCCGTTCTAGTTGGGGATACCTTTTTGCCTGCCGATCTGTTTATTTTACCGCTGTTTGAGTTCGACGTCATCCTGGGTATGGATTGGCTCGTCGAGTACTATGCTATATTGGACTACGCTGCGAGGACCGTCACGTTCTGTATACCCGGCGTGCCACAGTTTCAGTTCGTTGCAGAGGCCAGAGGAGAGCGGTTGTCTTATTTGATGTCTTGCGCCATAGAGGAGCCTGATGCCGCTTGTATCGACCATTTGCCCATAGTATGCAATTTTTCCGATGTGTTCTAGGAGATTCCGGGATTACCGCCTCGTCGACTCATCGAGTTTCAGATTGATCTCGTACCCGGTACCGTGCCTATTTCGAAGGCCCCTTATCGCATGACACCATTAGAGTTACGGGAACTGCAGAAGTAGTTGGACGAGTTACGTGAGTTGGGCTTTATCCGTCTGAGAAGTTCGTAGTGGGGAGCGCCGGTACTCTTCGTGAAGAAGAAGGATGGCTCGTTGAGGCTCTATGTTGACTACCGCGAGCTCAACAAAGTCACGATCAAGAACAATTACCCGCTCCTTAGGATTGATGATTTATTTGACCAGCTGCAGGGTGCACAGTTCTTTTCAAAGATTGACCTGCGTTCCAGTTATCATCAAATTCGGGTCCGAGATGACGACATTCCGAAGACGGTATTCAGGATGTGTTACGGTCATTTTGAGTTTCAGGTCATGTCCTTCGGACTGACCAATGCACCTGTGGTCTTCATGCAGTTGATGAACGAGGTTTTCTGCCCATATCTGGATCAGTTTATTGTAGTCTTCATCGATGACATTCTGATCTATTGAAGGACCTGTGAGGAGCACGAGCAGCACTTGGAGATTACTTTGCAGACCCTTCGCGCACACTAGCTGTATGCGAAGCTGGAGAAGTGCGAGTTCTGGCAGGAGGAGGTAAAGTTCCTCGGTCACGTGGTGACGAGGGAGGGTGTCGCAGTGGACCCCTCGAAGGTCGAGGCAGTACGTCAACGGGGCCAGCCCACGACTGCGACAGAGATCCGTAGTTTCCTTGGCTTGGCGAACTATTGCCGACGTTTCATTGAGGGTTTTTCTCGTATTACAGCCCCGCTGACCAGGTTGACTCGAAAGGGAGCAGAGTTTATTTGGAGTGACGCCTGCGAGCGATTATTTATGGAGTTGAAGGACCGTCTGACGTCCGCTCCTGTCCTCACTCTTCCCTCTAGGAGTGACGGCTTTATTGTATTCACTGATGCCTCGCATATCGGTTTGGGTGCTGTCCTAATGCAGCACGGGAGACCAGTGGCCTTTGTGTCTCGTCAGCTCAAGGTCCATGAGCTGAACTACCCTACACATGACTTAGAGCTGGCTGGAGTTATCTTCGCACTGAAGGTGTGGAGGCACTATCTTTACGGGGTTAGATTCGAGCTCTTCTCTGATCACAAGAGCTTGAAGTACCTCTTCTCGTAGTTTGAGTTGAATATGAGACAGAGGCGCTGGATGAAGCTCTTGAAAGACTATGATTTTGACCTCCAGTACCACCCCGGCAAGGCAAACGTGGTGGCAGATGCCCTCAGCCGTCAGCCACGAGGCTTAGTGGTGCATATGATGATTCAGGAGTGGCGGATGCTTGAGGATATTGCTGCGTATGACTTTGAGTTCGGCCTACAGTCTTCCATTGTACAGTTATCGAGCTTGTCGATTCAACCCTCTCTTGTCGCTAGGGTGATCGAGGCTCAGCAGGATGATCAGTCGTTGCAGAGTTATATGGCTGAGGCGGCATCTGAGGATCAGGAGGATTGGCAGATCGGTACAGACGGTGGACTTCGCTTCAGAGGCCGATTATGTGTCCCGAAATTCCAGACTTGCGCAGAGATCTTATGACCGAGCCACATCGATCGCGGTTTTCTATCCACCCGGGCTTGACGAATATGTACCGTGACATGAGGCGACAGTATTTTTGGGCAGGGATGAAGCACCAGATCGCCAGTTTTGTGGCCGAGTGTGACACGTGCCAGCGTGTCAAGGCCGATCATCAGAGACCTCCTGGTCTATTACAGTCGTTTAGCGTCCCGATGTGGAAGTGGGAGCACGTGTCGACTGATTTTATTATGGGTTTGTCAAGGACTCAGCGCGGTCATGACGCCATTTGAGTTGTTGTGGATCGTCTGACGAAGTCGGCACATTTCCTTGCGATGCGTGCGACTTGGTCTATGGACCGGCTTGCGAGATTATTTATCGAGGAGATTGTGAGACTGCATGGCGTTCCGGTCTCGATCGTTTCTGACCGAGACTCGAGATTCATGTCTCAGTTTTGGAGGAGCTTCCAGTGTGCGATGGGGACTGATTTACAGCTCGGCACCATGTACCATCTGCAGACCGATGGTCAGACCGAGAGGGTCAATCAGATCCTTGAGGATATGCTTCGGGCTTGTGCGATTGATTTTCGAGGTAGCTGGGATGAGCATCTGCGATTGGCTGAGTTCGCGTACAATAACAGCTATCAGGCGATCATCGACATGACTCCTTTTGAGGCACTATATGGCAGACCATGTAGATCACCGAGTTGTTGGACCGAGGTTGGAGAGCGTCGTCTGCTAGGTCCCGAGCTTGTGCAGGAGACTTCAGAGGCTATAGATATCATCAGGCAGAGGATGCGCACAGCTCAGAGCCGACAGAAGAGTTCTGCTGATCTTCGGCGTCATCCCTTAGAGTTTGATGTAGGGGACCATGTGTATCTCAAGGTCTCGCCCATGAAGGGCATAGTTCGATTTGGAGCTAAGGGCAAGCTTGCCCCGAGATTCATAGGACCTTTTGAGATCACTGGGCGCGTTGGCGCCGTGGCCTATCGGCTTGCCTTGCCATGAAGTTGTCTAGCGTCCACGACGTTTTTCACGTCTCCATGTTGAGAAAGTGTGGGTCAGATATAGTTCCCATTTTTGATTGGCAGCTGCTGGAGGTTCGTGAGGATGCTTCTTACATTGAGCAGCCAGTCCGTATCCTTGATCGGAAGGAGCAGGTCCTCAGAACTAAGGTCATTCCGTTGGTGAAGGTGCAATGGGGTCACCATTCTGTAGAGGAGGCTTCGTGGGAGCGTGAGGCTGAGATTCGAGAGCGTTATCCTCATCTCTTTGATGGTTGATCATGTGATGTATTTTGTATGCTATCTCCGATTCTATATGATGATGTTATGTCGCTTCTTCTTCATGAGTAATGCTTAGTTACGATGCTTGTGTAAATTTCAAGGATGAAATTTTTATAAAGAGGGGAGAGCTGTAAGACCCGTATCTTGGTCCGTACCTTTCCGTAGACTTCTGCGGTCTTATCGGTCGACTTTTGACAACCTTCGACCCTTAACCGATATCGACGTGCGACCCTGATTCATATACCGACAACCCGAGTCGACTCAACCCAAGACCAATACCATAGCGACCGCGCCGTCGTTGCGGTTCCGATGCCGCGACTCGCGCGCCGAGGCGATACCCTGGTCAAGAGATGTGGGCCAACGTTCGGTGCGAGAAAACGCCGCGCGTTGCGAAACCCAAAGGAATCTCTACGATGTGTCACATCAATCACATCAATCACATCAATCCATCATATGTCAAGTACACATCGCTTTATTCCCTTTTCCCAAGCAACTACAAAAGTCTCCCAAAACCATACCTCTCTTACACAAAAAGCCACAAAAGTCTTCACCACCCATACCTCTCTTACACAAAAGCCTCAAAAGTCAATATTTTCTTACACAAACATCACTCACCACATCCATCCATCACTCTCTCTCTCTCCCTTTACAACTCTCTCTCTCTTTCTCTCTTTCTTATTTCAAAACTCCAAGTGGCCCACCTCTTCATCCCAAGATCTCTCATCTCAACCCTCCATTCTTCATCTCATCCATTGAAGTTGAAGCCAAGGTGCCAAGTAACCCCTAGGAACAAGAAGATCGGACGATGGGTGCCTCTATAAGATAGTTTTTCTTATTTTTATGGTGGACCAAGTGAGGCCCACTGATCAATGGTGTGGATCTCACTTGGGACCCTAAGATAAGGCCGATGGCCTGCTTGGATCATCATGATCATTCCATGATGGGGCCATTCTCCATGGACCCCATTATGATGTTTATTTTCTTTAAAAAGGTCATCTAGACCATCCATATTGGTGGGGAAAGGATCCCCACCGTTGATCTTCAGTTTTGATGGTCACATGTGTAAAATGACCCACTTGATATATGATTTCATGTAAGGGAGGGCCCATAATGTCGGGGTCCCTCCATCACAGGCGTGTCCCACTCTCCATGTCTCTCTCTCTATTTTATTTCTTTTATTTTATTTTATTTTATTTTATTTTATTTTTATGCAATAGGAATGTGTGGCCCACTTGAATGGATCCCACCTTGAGATTTATGTTGTTCAAATTTTTATTCAAGTGGGGCCCACCTTAGACGTTGAACCCATGTCACCCATCAGTGGTGGCCCACTTCATCAGGGTCCACCACTCTTAAAAAAAATAAATAATATATTAAACCGTCCAGTGTCTGGGACGCTGGACGTTTCAAAGGAAAGAAGAAAAAGGGAAAGAAGAAAAGGACTTTGGTGGTCCACTCGGTTAGGCCCCATCATGGTGTATTTGAACAATCCAAGCCGTCCATCCTCCTACCTACAATATTTTAACCGTTGGGTAGAAGTTTGGGACTGATTGGAAGACCTGGTGGGCCATAGCATCAAGGAATGCACCACTACCATTCAAGCATCCTTTTTTTATTTTATTCATTTTCTAGCATAAAAAAAATTCAAACTTCGGACTCATTTCAACTGTTACGGGCCACTGAACGCAATGGTGGAGACGAATTTTGGTGCAGTGGGCCCCACGTGCGAAAAACCCCGGGAAAATGATTTTTTCCCAAAAACATTAAGAGGCAGAGCCTCTGCTCACCTGACAATGGCCAGCCGCTGCACGCAGCAGCGTGCAGGCGGGTGAGCGGGCGACGTCCAGCATGGGACCCACGGCTCCAGCCGTGGGCCCCACCATAATGTTCGTTTGTCATCCAACCTGTTCAAGAGGTGGGTCCCCTCCTCAGGTGGGCCCCCTCCAAATTTCGGTCAGATCCAAAGCTCCAATGGTCCACACCATATGAAACAGTGGGACTGTACCCCTACCCTTGAAAACCATTTTTTGGCCCACAGAAGGGTTAGATCAAGCTGAAATTTTTGTTGTCCCTTCATACAGGTCTGAGTGACCTTATGAACGGGTATGATTTCAAATAAATATTACGGTGGGCCACATTTGTGGGACAGACGGTAATGTATGTATTTCATTCGCACCGTCCATAGCCGGTGGACGGTGAGACTCACCATGATGTATTGTTTCACCCACCGTCCAGCGGACGGTGGGGCCCTGTTGCATGTGATTTACACACGCCGTCCATCTGATTTTGATGATGGGGTCCACTGCCAGCTGCCATAGTGATTTCTGTGGGACCCACCATTATATATATTTATATATGTTATATAGTTTATAATGTATATTTTATATTATGAATATAGTGGTGGGCCCTACATGGGACCCACCTCAGTTCCATTTTAATGATTAAAGAGCTGGTGCAACAGCCCTTAATGTATGAATTGTTGTTGTAGTTATAATGTATGTATATTGCTATACATATTATATATGTGGGCCCAAGGTCCGTATGACCTTTTGAACATAATGGATTGCAAACAAACAAAATTGTAGTGGGCCCTAGGCCATGTGTCCCTATGAATGGTTTGGATGGAAATAAATATTTTGTAAGGCCCATGAGTCGGGACCCATTTGATATATTTAAAGGCCATGAGACTAGGCCATTTGATATATTGTAAGGCCCATGGGACTAAACCCATTTGATTATAAAAAGGGTCCATGGGATTAGGCCCATTGGATTTAATTGAGACCCATGAGTAAGGCCCATTTTATTTGATTAAGGCCTAGGGGTTTAGGCCCATTTGACTCATGTTAGGTCTATGGGTTGAGGCCCACTTGATCTACATGTGGGGCCCAATTAGTGTGGCCCATTGGTCACCTATTAGACTCATGAGACTAAGCTCATTTGATGCAATCTAGGGCCACGGGTTTTGACCCATTGCAATGCACATAAGACCCATTGGTGTGGCCCGTTTATGTGGCCCATCTGATGAATAAAAGGCCCATAGGATATGGCCCATTTGATATATATATGAAAAGCCCAATGGGATGAACCTAAGGTCCATTGCAATGTGTAATTCCAATACCGATTATGTAGCGATGTTTAAGAAGATTTGTGCCTTGGGAGCAATGTTGGTTTGACGTCCACATTGCGAGTGTAATGTTGGTTGGATGTCTACATTACGACTCTCCTTAGGGCCCATTACTGGGCCGTACTTGCTATGTATAGGCCGTCCAGGCCCATCTGCGTTGTAAGAATGGTTCATCACTCATATACATGTTTAGTATAGTTTCATGACTCATGATCATACGCATCATATGCATGCTTGATATGAGGATTGACTGATCATAGCATATGCCTTCGGGCAGGTTGTTTATGGGCTCCTGGTTAGGCAGTATTGCCCTGCATGAGCGCACGATATGCGCATGAATTGTTGTATGACTGGATAGCATGAATCATGCATTTCGCATTTGTATGATATGAGTATTGTACGCCCTAGCGACATCAGGGCTGTAGCCTCCACAGACGCATCGTGGTTGGCAGGATTGGATACCGAAAATCTTGTTCTACATGGAGTACTATAGATATCCCTTGGTGAAAGTCCCTAAACCCTTATGATACCAAGAGGTTTCTCCAACGTATAGACCGAGTGGGTAGATGAGCGTTGAGTGCCGATTACCAGACGGTTACACTCTCCACTGTGTCGTGGTCGGTTGGAAGGGGGTGCAGCCTTACCCGCCCGATAGTAGGGGGCAATGCTAGGCTGAGTTTGACTAGCTCGAGGAATGGGTCCGCTATCGACGAGTCACGCCCGATATTGGCAGACGGATAGTGAGGTCTCTTCCACTTACCTCATTACGCGCGATGTGGCGGCAATCTGGTTTAGAGTGTACTAGACCCCGGTGATATTCCATATTTTGAGATGTATTGATGTGTGGATATAGAGGAGGATCTGTATGCTTGAGTTACATTGCACATCTCATGGCCTTGGGATGGCCGATACCATTCATGTCTTGCATCGCATAAGCCTTGGTATGGCTCATGATATTATGGGTCCATCTGCATATTCCGCATTACTCTGACATTGCATGTTCATATTACTACCTTGCGCACACACTTCTACCACCCTTTAAGTTTTCTGTAAGCTTATGCACCACCGTTGCGTGCAAGTGACGTTGGATCGCAGCAGCGCTGAGGCAGGAGCACGTTGCAGAGCGTTTTTGAGTTTTTATTCTTTACCATTGTATTTCCTTTATGCTCATTGTACTTGTAAATTTTTTGATCATAGTGAAAATGTAATGGATTTCTTCGTTGTTGTTTGTGGGTTATGCCTTTGGTTATGCTTATTACAAATCAAACTGACATTGAAAATCCTCCTCGTAGCATCCCAGGATCGGAACCTGGTGAATGGGAGCTAGGAGCCGAGAATGGGGTTCTACGGAGACTGTCGGTGCCGGATTCGACGATCCGGGATTTTGTGAGCCCGGTTTCCGAGTTTGGGGCGTGACAAATTGTCTAGTAAGCTTAAATGAAAACCCTTTGCATTTACCGATGCCTCGACACAGATATCGATATCATCAACATTCAAATTCCAATGATATCGAAGGTCCTTCGATCATTCTTGTAAACCTGAAATATTTTAAAAAAAGTCTCTCTTATTTTCAAATGTTGAGGAATCAAACTTCACATCGATAAAATCAGAGTTCGAAATTCGATGACATCGACACGTGTTTCGATTCTATCGACCAGCTGGAAATAGGTTTCAAAAGCGTATGACATTTAAGTTTGTCTCATCGAGTAGATTGTCGATGTTATTGAGAGTATACGCTCAATGATATCAAACTTTGTCATAAATGTGACCGTTTTATATCCGTTGGAACCTTTTGCCTATATAAAGAAGACTTGTCTATTATTGCTGGTAGAGAAAGAAGAGAGTGCTTTTGAGTGTTTTAACTTAGATCATATACCCAAAGCCCTTTCTCTCATCGGAGTTCATCCTCCAATCCACCCTCATTATTGATATTCAATAGAGTGGATTGGGGAATGAACTTCTGCATTCAAGGATCCTCTAGCTACTACCTTAATGAAAAATCATTAAGCTGGGATGCCTTGAATGCATAGATGATTGGAATCGCTCTATTTTCCTGATAGAAAAATATTTAGAGAGAAGGATTCCATCATAACCTTGACCCAACCCATCACCATGTATCGGTACATCATTTAAGTTGCGGTTCAAGGGAGCAAAAGACTCTTCATCAATAAGGAGAAAATCTTTGTCAACGTGTTGAATGGGCCTCATCCACTTATTTGTAATTATCTAGAGTCCAAAGGACCTTTTGATCATTCCTTTGTAGGATTGGGTCTAATGTATTTCTCACCCTTGCAAGCCCTCGTAGGAGGCCTCCGGCAGGAGTGTACATAGTGGGTGTGTTGTGTTGACCCTTGCTCTGTGGAGAACATAAATAGTTAGGGTCTTGTGGAAGATCCTTGGCCAGTGTGCCTAAAAGTAGGTGCGTTGTGTTGACCCTTGCTCGTGAGAGCATAAACGGTGAGGTTCCTTGTGTGGATCCTTGGCCAGTGTGCCTAAAATTGGGTGTTATGTGTTAACCCTTACTCAGGGAGCATAAATAGTCAGCCTAGGTGTAGGTTGTAAGGGTTGAAGGTGAACCTGATTTAACACCTTAGGTTTGAGGTAAACTGCTGTGAAACCTCCTTAGTAAGTGTGTCTGTCGGGAGTGGAGTAGACAAGTAGTCAAACCACTATAAAAATGACTATGTTTGTCATTGATCCTTGTCTCTTATTATTTATGTGATTTCTTTAAATTCTATTATATTTGATCACACTTCACACACAGTCACATCCATCATAAACTATAAATTGTTCATGTTCATCATTCGATAGTTTTGTGATTGGATCCTCAATTTGGCTTGGAAGTCATTTGAGTTACTCTGATGATATCTTGATGCTTTTCATGTCTATTTACTCAGGATTAGACTAATAGGATTTTCAATAAGCATAAAATATTTAAAAAGTCCTATTCACCCCCCTCTAGGACATTGACATATTCCTACTTCAACTAAAGCGGTCTTCACCGCTATTTCAATTGGTATCAAAGCCAGGTCTCTCTTTAAGGGCTTCATCGCCTAGAGAGTAATCTTGACTGAAGTTAGGAATATGGCCAAAGGAGTGGGCTCATCAGTCAGTAGGCCTCCAATATTTGATGGCTCAAATTATGCATACTAGAAGGCTAGGATGCACTACTTTCTAAGAGCTTTGGACCATGATGTTTAGGATATAATTGAAAGTGGATATGTGCCACCATCTGAACAAATTGTACTTGATAGTGGCATAACCATCACAAAACCCAGACCCAAAGAAAAGTTGACGACGTTCGATAAAGAAAAATAAACTGCTGAAGCAAAATCTATGAACGCCATCTACTGTGCCATGTCCCAAGACATCTTTAATCAAATAAGTATGTGTGGGACATCCAAAGAAGCATGAGATCTCTTGGAAATAACCCATGAAGGCAGAAGCACTGTGAATCGGTCCAAACTACAACTTTTGACTACACAGTTTGAAAGTCTCAGAATGGAAAAGCATGAGACTTTTATGGAGTTTTTCACAAAGTTAAATATCATCTGTAACTCTATGGGTGGATTGAGAGAAAAAGTTTCGGTACTAAAAATTTGAAGGAAAATTCTAAGATCCCTACTGGAACGATTTAATCCTAAAGTAAAAACAATTGAAGGATGTAAGAATATAGACGAAATGAAAGTAGAAGAACTGGTAGGTTCAATACAAACCTTCGAACTACACTTCAAACAATCTCGAAAATCCAAAAACATTGTCCTAAAAATTTCAAAGAAAATGACAAATGAGGACAGTGGAAGTGAAAAAGAAGATGAAGATGAGGAAGTGGCTTTGCTGGCACAACTATTTAAGAAGTTCTTTCAGAAGAATCGTGGTTGTCCCTCCAAAGGTAGAAAGGTGGACAACAAACCTTCTGCGGGTAAATTTGGTAAAAACACCAAAGAACCAGAAGTATGGATACTTATCTACTGAATGCCCAAACAGAAAAATAAAGGGTAAAGAAATAGCCGCCACACGGGATGATACAGAGGAGTCAAACTCAGAATATAGTGACTCAGAAAGCGATGAAGACCAGAAATCCTTAAAAATTCTTATGATCTCCACTGCCCCAATCATTTCCATAGAATCTGAAAATAAGGAAGAACAGCAAGCCACTGAATCATTTCCATCTAATAATGAGGAAACAGTGGAAGAAGAAGAGAAATAGGATAAACTACAGGATGCTTATAATCAACTCTATATTCATAGCATCTACATCCTGAAAAGACTTAGAATGTCTGAAAATAAAAAGGAATTGCTACAAAAAGATCTGGACAAAACCTTAAAAATTAATACACATCTGATTAATGATCTACAACAATATCATTCAGACAATGATAAGTTGGAAAGAGTCAATCTGTCTCTATAAGCGGAATCATCAAAGCTTACTAAACAAGTTGAATTATTAAAAAATGAAAATGAGCAACTCAAGAATGAGAATCACACACTTCGTTTTGACTTAGAGAAATTCAAAAAATTTGCTAAAATAAACTATAAATTTTCTCAGAGTGACGAAAAGCTAGAAAAGTTGTTAAGGATGGGAAGATGAGGAAAAGACAAGAGTGGCCTAGGGTATGATAAAACTAAAAGGAAAACTTGGAATGCAGCCCCAACAACTAAAAAGTTTACTGCTTCAAGTAGCAATATGAAAACTTCTCTAGTTTGTCATTTATGTGGTGATATGGGTCATTATAAGTTTGAATGCTTGACACCTAGGACTTCACATAACTCTGGTCAAAATCACATTGGTAAATTCACACTAGCCAGAGAAACACAAAATGACAAAAGTCCACTTAAGAGAAACACTCACCCATCACCCCTTGAAATGAAATCATTGGATCAAGTGGGTGAGATAAAGATGAAAACTAAAAAAGAATTCTGTCTCAAAATGGATAGTAAAAGAAAAACTGAATTGTCTGATAACTAACTCTATCCATATACCGTAAAATATCAAAGCATTAAAAGAACAAGTCTAGGTCATGCATTTAGGTCTGGATATTTGCTAAAAGGATGCAATTTTTGCTGAGCTCTAGATGATATATTTGAGGTTCCTCACCTCAATCTTTTGTATATAAACATTCTAATGTTTATAATTTTCATGTGTACAGTGATTGTACATAATTTTTCTGTGTATACTATTGATTCATAGAAATATTAAAAGTATACATGAAGAGTCGTTTGAATGCTGAAGATTGAAAATATTCATCTTCGATATGACTGTCGATATGTCATTCCCGATTAATCGATCAATAGTCAATATCATCGACGCTTCCTTAGAATAAGAAAAGTCATGTAATCGAGAATGATATCAAAGACAGGATTGATGAAATCGATCATGGTCCCTCGATATCATCTAGATGAGGATCGATGATATCGACAGATGCTACCCTATATAAGCCGGTGGAGCGTGAAAAAGAGATTTTTGTTCCAGGATTTCCTTTGCTCTTCCCTACTCGCTCCTCTCAACCGGACTGCTTGGACCTTTTTCAGGCAGCCCCAACCATTCCACAAATACAATAATACCTTTCTAAATATCAAGAGTTATTTTTTGGTATTTCTGTTTCTATTGGGTTGTGTCCTTTTTCCCAAATCCTTCAAATCCTCTTTTTGTCCATATGGGAAAAGACAAAGAAAAAGTATCTGATCTGGGTGAGTCATCGAGATCCACTCGACAAAAAGTGCTTGCTTCAAAAGAAAGCGCAAGGGCCCCGAAACGTGGGATCTTCACAAGGCAACGCATGAGACATAGTGGGTCCCAGTCTGAGGCACAAGCACCTCCACCAGTGCAGGTTAATCTGGTCTTGGTGAAGTTCACTGGGAGAAAGGCTATTCTTAAGAGAAAAGTCGACAAAAGTTGTCTGATTCCATATAACCTGGAACTAATATTTGTTGCCATAGATTGGTTACCAGTTCTCGACTTTAGGGGACCATATCAACTTGAATGGACCTATAATTTCTTTGCCGCCGGTCATTCTGAAAGGGCCTAGCTATATGCCCTAGAGGGGGGGTGAATAGGGCAATGCCAAATAAAACTAATAACAGTGGAATAATAAAAGAAATAAAGCACAATGCTGAATTTAAAGTAATCTCAATATCCTAAAATAAAGAGAATGATACTTTATCAATTCTAAGGACAACCTTACACCAAAAACTAAAGGTTTAAGGTAGGACAACCTTATTTCTAGAACGTCCTTTGTATCACAAACTAATGAGGAATAAAATGAAAGGAAATTAAAATAACTTGCAGAAATAAATCCTAAGTTATTACAACATTCTCCATACTTGCTTCGAATAAAAAGATTACAACATTCATCCACGAATACAAACTACAAAACTGAATGAATAAAAGAATGAAAAAATAATGCACATCTATAACACAACGATATATAGTGGTTCGCCTGTGTGTACACCAACTGTTATCCAACAGCCACACAGAATGCTACTCCACTCCTAATATCCTCACACAGGGGATATTAGCATGCATTATCAAAATAGGTTTCACAGGTTCACCTAAAACCTTCACAATTGTGTCTTTGATCTCGGGCTTACACAATCCAAAAACCCCACAATCTGAGTTTTCTGGCTCTCCTCAGATAACCAATACAATGAGATTTTTCTAGCAAATCTCAAACAAAACCAAAGGAAGTAAATTATAAAAATGTAAAATACCTGAATCACCTTTTGAAGAAGCCCGGTAGAACCAATCGGAGTAGAAGTTCGATTTAACGTTCAAAGTCCAATACTCACTTTAAGAATGGTTCTAAGTCTAATTGATTTTAAATCAAAAGGGCTAGTTCTATTTGATTTTGAATCCAAGAAGAGGGAATATCATAAATTCCCCTTTTCTAATAAGATTAGAATGTAGATCAAAATCAAATAATAAACAAGCTAGCAAAAGGAATATTAAATAAGCACAAAGTAGCTTAAAACAAACACAAACTTATCTAAGAGAATAGCCTAAAGATTGCTTGAATAGAGTTGAATTGAATTACTAAAACTCTGAAGTTCGTGCTTAATTTCTAGCCTAAAAAATCTCGTCTATGACTTGTCTTAGGATCCTAGGACTGGTCGTAGCTTCAAAGATTTTCAAAGATTTCAGCGGGGTAAGATTTTTCTGTTCCACGACCAATCCTGGGTGGTCTACGAGCGGTCGTGGGCCACTTACGACTGGTCGTGGGACACCTACGACCAGTCGTAGGACCCTAAATTTGGTTGCTAGAGTTTGAGTCGTAGGGCTACGACTGGTTGAAGGATGAGTTGTATAACTCACAGGACTGGTTGTAGGATGTCTAGGACTGGTCGTATGACAGTTAGAAAGATCTGAAAATCTTTAACAACGTAGGACTGGTCCTGAAAAACTTAAGCCTAGTCGTAGCAGAGCTAGGACTGGTCTTGAAGTCCCTAAGACTGGTCTTAGAACACCCCAAATAAGCATATTGAAATATATGAATTATGTATCCAGATTGACCTACTGTAAAGCCCATCCTAAGGTCAATCTAAGGTCAAACAAACCTTAAAAGTGACATGGACATTGAAAGTCTGTACACTCAGATGACCCTTAAGAGAAGCTTGAGAATATACAAATCTTGTAGTAGGCCTTTTTGAGCTTGATCTTGACTTGACAAAATCTTCTAATATACTTGAACTTGATTGAATCTTGAACATGCAAACTTGAAGACTTCAATACTTGAATTCTTCATCCATGACTTGAAAACAGATCTTGTCTTGAAATGCGATGTCTTGAAGTAAAGAATAGTTTCAACATGAAACACAAGATATACAAGACATAGATATAGGTTTTGGCACCATAAAATTTGACAACCAAAGGGATTTGAAATCATAGCACTTACAATCTCCCCCTTTGTCAAATTTGTGACAAAACACATAGCAAAGAAGATAATAAGGAATCATGAGCCATAAAATCACAAATTACTCTACTCCCCCTGAGTAATACGAGTACTGCTCATGTAAACAGTCAATAACATATTCTCATCCACATATCCTTCTCAATCAATCAATTAAAACAAACAAAAATAAATTACTTCCTGAAAGTGCACCTACTACGTGCCCTGATTTGTCAATTAGGTTGTAAGTTGAGTCAGTCGGACAACAGCGCCCTAGAGGAAGATCAAGTCAAGCGTCTGCCTCAACTGAATGTGTGGAAGCTCGCCATAGGTAAATCATAGCCTCACATCCCATGTCCCAAAACACCAGATGATTAAACCCTTAAAAAGAACTAGAACATCTTAGGATTTCAGTGTAAGAAAACTTGTTATCAAAAAGGAAAATCTTTAAAGTTTTTCTTTCACTATCGATTATATCAATTACCCCTTCGATATAATGGACCAGCTCTGTCGATGTCCTCAGGATCTCAATCGATACAATTGAGTGAGGACAAAAAGCATCCAGCAATCAGACCATCATCTGGACGATTTATCGATATATCGACTTGGTAGTCGATATCATCGATATTCGAATATTAATCATATCTGAAGTGGATCGATAATATCGACAGACTGCTTTCCGGCGCCCCTATTTTTCTAATGAAAGCTAACATAAGCTTCGATATATCGATGTCTGTCCAATTCAATCTGAACTCAAATATCGATCATATCGGAAGACAGTCGATCATATCGATTGTGGGCGCATGTTTTCTCCAGCATGAATTTCAGGTTGTTTTTAATGTTGATCGGGGTGCCAGTCGATAAATCGATATTCATATATCGATCATATCGAGACCTCATCGATTGGATCGAGTCCAAACATAAATCGTCCAGCAAGCTTCTAGGTAAATCTATATGATTTATCGATCCCATCGACAAGGTCTCCGATATGATCGATGTACAAATTCTGATGGCATCGACTGTTCCCCGATCATATCTGTTGAACCTAAAATTCTTCAAGGCTTCTCTCTTATTTTCATCTGTCGATAGATCGATCCATCGCTCGATGGAATCGGAGTTTGAAATCTGATAACATCGATGTGTGTCTCGATCCCATCGACCAGTAGGTGGAAGGTTTCCAAATGTGAAATGACAATTGAGTTTGTATCATCGAGAAGTCTGCCGATACAATCGAGAGTATACGCTCGATCATATCGACGACTGTTCGATGATATCAAACTCTGTCATAAATATGACCGTTTATATCCGTTGGAACCTTTTTCCTATATATAGAGAGAGATTAGTCTTTATCGATGGTAGAGAAAGAAGAGAGTGCTTTTAAGAGTTTTAACCTTCCTATCATTTACCTCAAGCCCTTTCTCTCAGGAAGTTCATCCTCCAATCCACCCTCATCATTGATATTTCAGAGAGTGGATTGGGGAATGAACTTCCGCATTCAAGGATCCTTCAGCCACTATCTTAATGACAAATCATTTAGCTAGGATGCCTTGAATGCATAAATGATGGAAACCACTCTATCTTCCTTATAGGAAAATCTTTAGAGAATGGTATTCCATCATAACCTTGACCCAACCTAAAGCCTAGTATAGATACATCTTTGTGTTGCGGATCAAGGGAGCTGAAGACTCTTCATCAACAAGAAGGAGATCTTCATCACTGCGCTTAAAGGGACTCATCAACTTATCTATAAGTACTAAGAGTCCAGAGGACACTTGTGATCATTCCTTTCTAAGATTGGGTTTTAAGTGTTGCTCACCATTTGAAGTCCTCGAAGGAGGCCTCCGACGGGAGTGTACGTGTGGGTTGCGTTATGTGGACCTTTGCTCTGTGGAGAGAATAAACATCTGGTTAGGAGTATGCCAACAAAACTCCAGGGTTAGAGGTGAACCAAGTAGAAACCTCCGGGTGCGTTGTGTGGACCGTTGCTTTGTTTGGGCATAAACATCTGGTTAGGAGTACGCCAGCAAAACTCCAGGGTTTGAGGTGAACCGAGTAGAAACCTCTATAAAGGTTGAAGGTGAACCTGATTTAAAACCTTAGGTTTGAGGTGAACCATGGAAAACCTCCTTAGTAAAATCTGGTCACTCAAGGGTTGAGTGTGGAAGCCGGGAGTGGAGTAGACAAGTCGTCGAACTACTATAAAATGACTGTGTTTGAGATTGATATTGTCTTTCATTTATGTGATTGCCTTACATGCCTTTATATATGATTATCTGAAATCACATCTTATGCACACACAGTCATATCGATCACAATCTCATCTATAAATTGTTTATCTCTTAAATAGTTTGTGATTGGATCCTCTACCAGGCTTAGAAGCCAGTAGAGTTAATTTTGAGTAATCCTAATCTGTACTCTGTGATAGGATTAGTGTGAAAATGATTTTTTAATAATTCATAAAAACTTTAAAAAGTCCTATTCACCCCCCCTCCCCCCCCCCCCCCTCCCCTCTACGATATATTGACATATTCTTACTTCAACTCAAGCGGTCTACACCGCTATTTCACTCCCCCTTTCCATATTAATCCCTTTTGCCTTACTACTCTCCCTTTTTGTCACAAAATGACAAGGAAAAGTCACAAAAGGAAAGAGAACATAGAGAGTAATAAGCAGATAATGAGAAAGAGATATGAAAGGACAAAGCATATTTTAAAATATAAACCTGAAGCATCAATCCATCATCACTCCATATTACAATATCCAAAAGGCAATGTTATCAAACCATAATCCATAATACATATCTAAAAGACAATGTTATACTATCCAGAAGATAATTCACCTAATCTGATCCAGAGGAGGGAGCAGGGATAGTCGGATCAATCTGGTGTAAGCCCCTATTGATGCGACGAAGATATTTTCGCATGTACTTAAATCGCATATCGTGGGCTATATTCATATTATCAACTTTCTCCTCTAATGCACGAAGGCGTGCATCATAACCAGGTGGATCATAATCTGGATCATTTGGTGAATCAGATTCTATCTCATCCATATTAACATCTTATTGTGAAAGATCGCAAGCTTCCCCTTCATTTCCGGCTTCACCACCAACACCTCCATCACCACCAACACCACCTACATCTACTTGGTCAGGAAGCAAATCTAACTTCATCTTATTAAGATTGGAATTGTTGAAAATAAGATGATGAATTGGTGCCTCATTAACAGGTTTATCGACAAGCATGTGAGTGGCTAAAACAGTCATAAGATAACCGAACGGAATATCACTATGACCCAAATGGAGACGAAACTGAATAAAGAAATAACAAATCAAAGAAGGAAGACAGACCATGGTACCAGAAGCAATAAAATGCAACACACGAACCATGTAAGAAGTCAACTCGGTTTTATTACCGGACCAAGGATACACATTGGAAATGAAGAAATGATGTAACACTCTGTATCTAGGTAACAGATACTTTGAAGGGAGTGCATTCCCTTTGTATGTCCATTGCGCATCAATTTTGCATAAATCTCTTGTTAACATGCGTTTCTCCGATTCATATGGTTTGTTGTATAAAGTATGAATCGGTATACCTTCATCATTCACAGGTATATCCATAATACCTGATATCAAATGACGGTCTACTTCAAATTTCCCTTCTCTAGTATCAATTGAAAATGTTAAATTATCAAGAGAAAATTCTGAGATGCATGCTACCATTGATTGGGCAATTAACTAGTATGCAGGCCCACCCCAAAGCAAAATGTTAGTCCAGCCAACAGATTCAAGGAGAGGGATAATACCATATGGAGCAATGTGATTGAGATCAGCGGTGTACTCAACGATAATTTTATGAACACATAAATCTCGTACATCTTGAGAATCATCTTCAGGTGACCGAAGGTGCCGTTTAGTTATCGGTGCAGATCTAGATGAAGATGGACCATGGGATGTTTTCTTTTTCCCTCTAGCATCTATATTCAAGAAGATATACAAAGAGGAAGCGAAATGCACAAAAGAAGGGATGAGTTTTCTCTAGATCAGTAAATTGAGAAGAAACCCTTAAAAAATCCAATAAGAGATGAAATCTAGCTATACAATGATCAAATTAAAGCATAAAGAGCATGAATCTTCAAGAAAAATGATGAAATAGGACTCATCTTGAAGAAAAATAAGAAATCATATGACTGGTAGAGCCACGACTCGTCGTAGTTCAGAGTGGAAATGAAGAAGAAGGGAATTTTCCCCAAATATATCATGTTCACGAGTACCACGACCGGTCGAGTGTGGTGCACGACCGGTCGTACCACGACCGGTCGTGTACATCCACGACCGGTCGAGTATCGACTAAAAAATACATATTTTATGTAAAAAAAATAAAATTTAAACAAATATAATATGAAATATAATACACTATGATACATGTAAGCAAGAATATTCAATGTAAAATGCACATACCAAGATCAAATTTCAGTTTATTAAACCTGCTTTTGTCGAGCGGTTTAGTAAATATATCAGCAAGTTGATTTTCGATTGATATATATTTCAAAGAAATAACTTTTTCTTCAACCAACTCACGTATGTAATGATACCTAATGTCAATGTGCTTAGTACGTAAATGCTGGATTGGATTTTTGAAAATATTTATAGCACTGGAATTATCACAATGTAAGATCATTGAATCTTGATTAATTCCATAATTGTTTAGCATGCGTTTCATCCAAACTAGTTGAGTACATGCATATCCAGCTGCAATATACTCAGCCTCAGCAGTGGAGAGCGATATTGAGCTTTACTTCTTGCTGAACCAAGAAACTAAGCAATTTCTAATGTAAAAATAACCACCACTGGTTGATTTTCTATCATCGATATTACCGTCCCAATTTGCATCTGAGTACCCGGCTAATTGAACACTAGTATCAAAAGGGTACCATAGACCCAGATTTATAGTACTTGCGACATATCTAATAATCCATTTAACAGCAGTAAGATGTGATTCCTTAGGATTAGACTGATATCTCACACAAATTCCAACACTTAATGCAATATCAGGTCTACTTGTAGTAAGATGCAACAAACTACCAATCATACTATGATATAGTTTAGGATCTATATCTTTTCCTGTAGAGTCTTTTGAGAGTCTTAACATTGTACTCATAGGAGTATCAAAGTTCTTACCATTCTCAAATCCAAACCTTTTAACCAAGTTTGAAGCATATTTGATCTAGGAAATGAAAATTCCATCAGGTTGTTGTTTTACTTGCAACCCTAGGAAATAGTTAAGTTCGCCAACCATGCTCATTTCGAACCTTGATTTAATTAACTCTGCAAACACAATAGACATGTTAGAGCAAATTGATCCATAAATAATATCATCAACATATATTTGAACCATCAAAATATCATTATTATTCTTCTTAACAAAGAGCGTCTTATCGAAACTTCCTACTTGAAAGCTATGACTAAGTAAGAATTTAGTCAATTTCTCATACCATGCCCTGGGCGCTTGTTTTAGACCATAGAGAGCCTTTTTGAGACGAAATACATGGTCAGATAACTTAGGGTCTTCAAACCCTGAATGTTGTTCAACATACACTTCTTTATGAAAATCGCCATTCAAGAAAGCACTCTTTACATCCATCTGATAAATTTTAAATTTTTTAAAGCATGCGATGGAAATAAAAAGTCTGATTGATTCAAGGCGATCGACTAGAGCAAAGGTTTCATCGTAATTGATGCCTTCAATTTGAGTGTACCCTTGTACAACCAGTCTAGCCTTATTTCGTATAATATTTCCAAGCTCATCAGACTTATTTTTAAAGATCCATTTTTATCCAATAATGTGTTTATCTTTAGGTCTAGGAACAAGAAACCAGACATTATTATGAACAAATTGATTAAGTTCATCCTGTATAGCAACAATCCAATTTTCGTCAGAAAGTGCTTCTTTTACGTTGACCGGTTCTATTTGGGATGTAAAACAAACATAATTACATATGTTCTCAAGTTGTTTATGAGTACGAACACTAGTGAGAGGGTTTCCAAGTATTTGATTGGTTGGATGATCTTTAACAGTCCTTGGTTCAGATTCTTTTTGACTTGATGAGATATCTTGATTGTCAATAATAGGAGCTTCATCATCATCTGAACTCGGAGCTGGTGTATTCAAATGATCATCAATGACCACATTGATGGACTCTTGAATCACACCAGTTCTCTTATTTAGAAACCTATAAGCTCGACTGTTCAAAGAATAACCAAGAAAAATACCTTCGTCACTCTTCGTATCAAACTTACCCAAATTTTCACGATCACGTAAAATATAACACTTGCTGCTAAAAACCTGAAAGTATTTGACAGTAGGTTTCTTTTCAAACCATAATTCATAGGCAGTCTTATTATCAAATTTACTGGTATAAACCCGATTAATAATATAACAAGCGGTATTAACTGGTTTAGCCCAAAGATTTCTAGAGAGCTTCATGTTATTCAACATAACATTAGCCATATCCTGAAGCACTCTTTTTTTTCTTTCAACTATACCATTTTGTTGTGGTGTTTTGGGCGCAGAGAATTCATGTGATATTCCCTGTTCGCTACAGAATTTCTCAAAACTACTGTTTTCGAATTCAAATCCATGATCACTATGGATCTTACTAACATGAGAACCTTTCTCATTTTGGATTCGTTTGATGACCTTTTTCACTTCATCCAGGGTTTTAGTTTTATCTTTTAAGAATGATACCCAAGTGAATCTGGTATAGTCATCTACGATAACTAAGATGTATTTTTTACCTCCTCGACTCTCCGATCTGGTTGGTCCAATAAGATCCATGTGGAGAAGCTCGAGTGGTCTAGATGTGGTATTAGAGTTCACTTTCTTGTGAGAGCTCCTAATCTGTTTGCCCAACTGGCATTCACCACATATTTTATCTACTCTTTACAATTTGGGTTGACCTCTAATTAGTTCTCTTTTGCTCAATCTAAATAAGTTCCGATAGTGTACATGTCCAAGGCGTTTATGCCATAATTCAGTCTCATCGGTATGGACTATGTAACATGATTGAGTAGATGAGCTTGCATTACTAACGATGTAGCAGTTTTTAGAAGTTCTGCGACCAGTTAATATAACAGAACCCCTTTTATCAAGTATCTCACAACCTTGATTAGAAAACTTCACACTATGGTTTTATCGTATATCTGAGAAATGCTTAATAGGTTGTGTTTTAAGCCCTCAACATATAAAACATTCTTAAATAAGGGAAGGTTATAAAGCTGAATCGTACCTTAGCCAATGATCTTGCAATTGCTTCCATCACCAAATGAGACTGACCCGTCAGTCATATCTTTTAGATCGGTGAATAAAGCTTTATCACTTGTCATATGTCTGGAGCAACCACTATCTAGGTACCACTTTAAATGACTTGTAGTTTTAAAAGTAGTGTGGGCAACCAAGCAGTCAACTTTAGGAACCCATTTCAGAACTGTTTTGGGTTTAGGAGTATAGATGGTCTTTTTCTATCTGTGGTTATAGGAGAGACCTATAGAGTTAGACTTTAATAGCTCCTTGAGAAGATCAATTATTTTTTCAGCCAATGGATTTCAGTTTTGAAAATTAAAGTTGGCATGGCTACTTTTAGGTTTTTGAAAAGTCCTTGAGTTTTTGGAAAAACCTTGATAAGTATTCTTTTCTTTTGAGATTGAAGACTCTCCTTTTACAAATTTAGGAGCAATGTTCTTTTGTTTAGGAGATGTATTCTTATCATAGCCCAACCCGGATCGATCGTCACATTTTCTTGATCCGGACAATAATTTTTCCAATTTAGGATCACCATGTGCATATCTCCATGTGTCTTTCAAACTCTGAAGAGAAGCTACCTCATTTTTGAGTTTCTCATTTTTGGATCTCAAATCTTCAATTTTGGAGGTTTTGAAATCTAAATCACTTTTTATTTTTTCAAAAGAATAAAAAATATGAGACTTTTCTAATAAAAGAGACTTATAATCTTCCTTAAGCTTAGAAAATTTTTCTTTTTGTAATTTAAGCTTGACAGCAATTTTACAACTCTCCTTATAAAGGGCATTATAAGCATCCTGAAGATCATCTTCATTATCGCAATCACTATTCAGATTTTCTTCACTAGATATATCATCATTATCTGAAAGGGTGATCTTGGCTAGAGTCATAAGGGCTTTAACATCTTCGCCCGACTCGGTTTCAGAATCTTCTGATTTAGAAGAGGATTCAGAATCAGATGATTCATCCCAAGTAGCCATCATGCTTTTCTTTTTTGATTTGTCCTTTTTAAGACATTTTTTAGCTAAGTGCCCATACTCTTAACAGTTGTAACATTGACTATCATTCAAGGATTTTCAAGTTTTAGGTTTAGATCGTCTCTTATCATTTGACTTTTGAAAAATAAATTTTTTCTTGTTTTTAAAAATTTTGTAAAACTTTTTTGCTAAAAACGCTATATCATCTTCGAAATTTTCTAAATCCGAAGTACTCTCTTGTGAAACATTTTTAGATGATTTGAGATCAATTGATTTTTCTTTAGGAGCCTTAAAGGACAACTCATAGGTTTAAAGTGAACCAACTAGTTCCTCAACTCTCATGGTATCCGTATCACGAAGTTCCTGAATCGCGGTCACTTTAGAATTGAACTGTTCAGGAAGTGAGCGTAGTATCTTTGCGCACACTTTACTTTCTGGGATTCTATCACCAAGACTGCATATAGAGTTCACAATGTCATTCAATCTAGTATAAAAGTCCATAAACATCTCATTCTCCTCCATATGAATTTCTTCAAATTTAGTTGTGAGGAGTTGGACTTTAGATTTCTTGACAATAGATGTACCCTCGTGTGTCATTTCTAATACATCTCATGCTTGTTTTGCATTTTCACAAGAGATGATTCTTTTCAATTCATCTGGTGATAATGCACAAGTAATTGCATTTAGTGCTTTTGCATTGGCACTACTTTCACTTTTTTGAAGTGTGGTCCAAAAAGAATAAGTCATTACTTTCATTGATTTTGAACCATCACTATTAGTTACTTCAGTGATAGGAGGGTTCCATTCATTCACTGTGGCCAGCCACACACTTTCATCCAAGGATTTAAGGAAGATCCTCATCTTGGCTTTCCAATTAGCATAGTTTGTGCCATTAAAGGGTGGTGGCCTAGTGACTGATAGGCTATCAAAATTTGACATCTTAATATAGCTTAGATCGTTAGCTCAGGAAATAAATCCAATAAATAAACAATAAACACGAGCTATTATGCTCTGATACCACTTGAAAGGGCCTAGCTATATGCCTTAGAGGGGGGGTGAATAGGGCAATGCCAAATAAAACTAATAACAGTGGAATAATAAAAGAAATAAAGAATAATGCTGAATTTAAAGTAATCTCAATAGCCTAAAATAAAGAGAATGATACTTTATCAGTTCTAAGGACAACCTTACACCAAAAACCAAAGGTTTAAGGTAGGACAACCTTATTTCTAGAACATCCTTTGTATCACAAACCAATGAGGAATAAAAAGTAAGGAAATTAAAATAACTTACAGAAATAAATCCTAAGTTATTACAACATTCTCCATACTTGCTTGGAATAAAAAGATTACAACATTCATCCATAAATACAAACCACAAAACTGAATGAATAAAAGAATGAAAGAATAATGCACATCCACAACACAATGATATATAGTGGTTCGCCTGTGTGTACACCAACTGTTATCCAACAGCCGCACAGAATGCTACTCCACTCCTAATATCCTCACACTGGGGATATTAGCATGCACTATCAAAATAGGTTTCACAGGTTCACCTAAAACCTTTATAATTGTGTATTTGATCTCGGGCTTAGGGCTACGACTGGTCGAAGGATGAGTCGTAGAACTCACAGGACTGGTCGTAGGATGTACAGGACTGGTCGTAGGACAGCCAAAAAGATCTGAAAATCTTCAACAACGTAGGACTGGTCTTGAAAAACTTAAGACTGGTTGTAGCAGAGCTAGGACTGGTGTTAGAACACCCCAAACAAGCATATTGAAATATATGAATTATGTATCCTGAATGACCTACTGTAAAGCCCATCCTAAGGTCAATCTAAGGTCAAATAAACCTTAAAAGTGAGATGGACATTGAAAGTCTGTACACTCAGATGACCCTTAAGAGAAGCTTGAGAATATACAAATCTTGTAGTAGGCCTTTTTGAGCTTGATCTTGAGTTGACAAAATCTTCTAATATACTTGAACTTGATTGAATCTTGAACATGCAAACTTGAAGACTTCAATACTTGAATTCTTCATCCATGACTTGAAAACTTCTTCATTTAAGATCTTGTCTTGAAATGCGATGTCTTGAAGTAAAGAATAGTTTCAAACATGAAACACAAGATATACAAGACATAGATATAGGTTTTGGCACCAAAAAATTTGACAACTAAAGGGATATGAAATCATAGCACTTACACATTCTCCGATATCTGAACAACCATCCATCACCGTAACCGTCGACGGTGATGATGTGCTGCTCACTCCGGAGTCTGTTGCAAGGATATTCAATCTTACCTTATCTCCTGAAGGACTCTCAGATATGGACATTGAAAATATTAAGGTTCAGTCCAAGGTTACCAAATTCCTCTGTCATGATCGTGACGTCCAGTGGCACCAAGGGAATGTCCTAAAAGTCAGATTCATGGAACCACGCTATTGGGTCTTGCATGGTATCCTTGCTTCAAACATCTACTCTAGGGGTTCCAACAGGGCAGATCTCACGGGCTTCATAACTATGAAAATTTATTCAGTCGCTGTTGGGATCAAGATTTGTCTGTCTCCCTCATTAGGATTGGGGAATGAACTTCCACATTCAAGGATCCTCCAGCTACTAACTTAATGGCAAATCATTAAGCTGGGATGCCTTGAATGCATAGATGATTGAAATCACTCTATCTTCTTGATAGGAAAACATTTAGGGAGTAGGATTCCATCATAACCTTGACCCAACCCGTCACCATGTATTGGTACATCATTTAAGTTGTAGTTTCAGGGAGCAGAAGACTCTTCATCAACAAGGAGGAGATCTTCGTAAACATGCTGAATGGGACTCATCCACTTATTTGTAAGTATCTAGAGTCTAGAGGACCCTTTGATCATTCCTTTGTAGGATAGGGTCTAATGTGTTTCTCACCCTTGCAAGCCCTCGTAGGAGGCCTTTGGAGAGTGTGTATATAGTGGGTGTGTTGTGTTGACCCTTGATCTATGGAGAACATAAACAGTTAGGGTCTTGTGGAAAGTGGGTGCATTGTGTTGACCCTTGCTCGTGAGAGCATAAACAGTGAGGTTCCTTGTATGGATCCTTGGCTAGTGTGCCTAAATCGGGTGTTATGTGTTGACCCTTACTCAGGGAGCATAAACAGTCAGCCTAGGTGTAGGTTGTAAAGGTTGATGGTGAACCTAATTTAAAAACCTTAGGTTTGAGGTGAACCATTGTGAAACCTACTTAGTGAAATCTGACACACTTAAGGGTTGAGTGTGTCTGCCGGGAGTGGAGTAGACAAGTAGTTGAACCACTATAAAAATGATTGTGTTTGTCATTGATCCTTGTCTCTTATTATTTGTGTGATTTTTTTAAATGCTTTTATACTTAATCACACTTCACACACAATCACATCCATCATAAACTATAAACTGTTCATGTTCATCATTCAATAGTTTTGTGATTGGATCCTCAATTTGGTTTGGAAGCCATTTGAGTTACTCTGATGATATCCTAACGCATTTCATGTCTATTTACTCGGGATTAGATTAATAGGATTTTTAATAAGCATAAAATATTTAAAAAGTCCTATTCACCCCCCTCTAGGACATATTAACATATTCCTACTTCAACTAAAGTGGTCTTCACTGCTATTTCGCAAACTACATATGAGACTTCGTTCAATTACCCAAGGGAAAAGAAGCTTTGTATGACAAGTGGGTTTACAATTTAAGGAAGAGGATGACTGTACTAAGCGATTCAAGGCTAGGTTGATTGTGAAATATTTTCACTAGAAGGCATGCATCAACTATACTGAAATCTTCTCATGTTGTTAATATGTCTACTGTTAGATCAATTCTAAGCATTATTTTTTTAGAGGATTTGCACTTAGAGTAATTAGATGTAAAAACAGATTTTCTTTATAGAAATCTTAAAGAAGACATTTATATGCGTCAGCCACAAAGATATGTTTCACCTGACAAGAGGAACATGGTTTGTAAACTCAATAAAAGTTTATATGATTTGAAACAAGCCCCAAGAGAGTAGTGTAGGAAGTTTGATAGTTTTATGTCTACAAATGGCTTTAAGAGATGCAATGCTAATAATTATGGAAAAATCGTATCTCATACTTTTTTGTATGTAGATGACATACTTGTTATAGGGTCAAGCATGCATGATATTTCGAATCTTAAGGAATAATTTTCTAAGGAGTTTGTAATAAATGAAGGATTTGGGTGCTATAAAACAAATCTTTGGTATATGAATCAGCAGAGACAAGAAACAGGAAGTTAAAATTGTCAAAGGCTAAATATGTTGCAAAAGTACTCGAGAGATTCAATATGGAAAGTGCTACACCAGTTAACACTCCATTGGCAAGCCACTTCAGACTCTCAAAGGAACAAGGTGCAGCAACATAGGAAGAACGTGACTACAGATGTATGTCATGGTCTGCACAAGACCAGATATTGTTCATGCAGTGGAAGTTGTCAGCAGGTTTATGAATAACCTAAGGAATGAGTATTGAGAAGTTAAGTGGATCCTCAGATACTTGAGAGGTACTACTGATGTATCATTGTGCTATGGAAAGTCAGAAATAAGTTTGCATAGATATGTTTATTCAAATTTAATAGGGGATATTGATAACAAAAAGAGCACTACAAGGTATGTGTTCACTTTGGGCATTGCAATAGTTATTTGAGTCTCACAATCATAAAATGTTGTAACCATCTCGACAATAGAAGCAAAGTATATTGTTGTAATAGAGGCTTGCAAGGAAATTGTATGGTTACAAGGTCTCAGAAGCAATAAAATTGTAAGTTGTATGGTAACATCCAAAGTGCAATTTATCTAGCAAAGAACACAACCTTTCATTCAAGAACCAAGCACATATATATCAAATATCATTTCATACAATCGCTTTTAGAGGATGGATAATTTACTTTGGAGAAGATTCATATAAGTCAGAACCTTACAGATATGTTGACCAAGGTGATTACTATAGAGAAATTGAAGTCATGCTCAAATTCTAATGGTTTTCAAGCTTGAAGACCATGAGGACATTGACACTGAGTTCTTTATGAATGCGTGACTTTTATAGATATAGCATATTTAGTGGGAGTTTCCTGTGATTCATCTCCAAGTGGGAGATTGTTTGGATCTATAGAGATAGATCATTAGAGGTGTATTGTTCATTTAGTCAACACTTTTGCAAGTTGAGTTACGTGCCAAGCTCCAGGGGGGGGGGGACCTTGAATATCCAAATTTTATTAATTTGGGTATCAGGTCCCACGAGGATGTTGTTGCACAGCACACCAACAATGTTGGTGAACTAAGATCTAATCTCTGGCCTCACCCATAAATGAAATATAAAAAGAAATATAATCTGAAAAAAGAATCAAAGCATTCCAAACAAACCACAAGACAGGATATTGTGGAAAAACCTCAAACAATGGTAAAAAACTACAGGTGCAAAATTCTACTATGAAGAAAATGAGATTATAAGAAATATACTAACATTTTTTCCTTTATATGCATAGAGAAAAACCTTTGCCCACACATTAGAATACCTTTTGCATACTCTAGAATAACCCTAGGAATCCCTATTTATAGTTTAGGCAACTTTCCTTTCGTACCCTGACGAAACCGCTTCAAATTTTCACATTCCGCATCAAATCCGCAAAATGAATCTGCATAACCTCGACTAGTTGAGCATGGGCTTCGACTGGTCAAGCACCTCAGAACTCAAAAATCATAGCTCGCTTGACTTTGAGTCGAGCCATCCCTCAACTGGTCAAGTGGGCCACTTGATCGGTCGAGCAGGGCACTCGACTAGTCGAGCAACCCTGTCCAGATATGGCTCCATATCTCAACAATCTCCCACTTAGAGACACATCACTATAAACTTTCATCTTCTACATCTAGATTACACCACCTCCCTGTCTTTAAGCCTGAAGACCAATCAAAGTTGAATAGAGCTTCAGCTTCTCCCGTGTGACCGCCTTGGTCAGCATATCTGTAGGATTCTCACTTGTATAAATCTTCTTTAGAGCAATCAATCCATCTTTCAGTAATGAACGTATAAAGTGATATCTGATGTCAATATGCTTAGTCCTTGAATGAAAGGCTGAATTCTTAGTTAAGTGTATTGCACTCTGACTGTCACTATACAACTTGCAATCTGCTTACTTCTTACCCAACTCTTCCATGAAACCTTGCATCCACACTATCTTCTTATATGTTGTTGCATCTGTAACATATTCTGCTTCCGTTGTACTAATAGATAGTATCTTCTATAACTAAGAGACCCAATTGACTACAGCACTACCCAGAGTAAAGACAACCTGTAGCGCTTCTTTCGCTGATAATATCTCCTGCCAAATCTGAATCTACATAGCCTTGTAGCTTGATTCCCAATCCCCCATAACATAGCTCTACATCTACAGCACCTACCATATATCTAAGCATCCTCCTCACAGCTTTCCAATGTTCCTTCCTGGGGTTGTTCATAAACCTGCTAACAACTCCCACTCTGCTTGAGCAATGTCTGGCCTCATGCTCACCATAACATATATGAGACTCCCAATAGCTGACGCATATGGGACTTTAGCCCTGTAGTCTCATTCTTCCTGCGTCTTTGTACCTTGCTCCTTAGAAAGCTTAAAGCGGTTGACCAATGGAGTGTTAATCGGCTTAGCACCTCTCATACTAAATCGATTAAGTACCTTAGCTATGTACTCTGCATGTGACAAAACCAGTTTCTTATTTTCCTTGTCACGCTTTATCCTCATGCCTAGGATTTTTTTTGCAACTCCTAACTCCTTCATGGAAAATTCTTTAAACAGTTATCTTTTGAGATCTGAGATGTCTTTCATGCTTGATTCGGCCACAAGTATATCATCAACGTACAAAAGAAGGATGATGCACGACGTATCAAGCTTCTTTAAATAGCAACAGTGGTCTGCATGACATCTCATAAAATCATTTCTCGATATGAAACTATCAAACTTCTTATACCACTACCTCGGGGCCTGTTTCAGGCCATATAGACTTTTCTTTAGTCTACAAACCTAGTTCTCCTTTCCTGGTGCCACGTATCCTATCGGCTGATGCATATATATCTCTTTTTTAAGGTCCCCATGAAGAAAGGCTGTCTTAACATTTGGCTGCTCTAAATACAAGTCTTCTATAGCCACTATACTCAAGACCATATGTGTAAGACCTATGTCCTAATCCGTACCATTCCATAGGCTTCCGCGGTCCTCTTGGTCAAATTTCGACGACCCACGATTTATAACCAATATTTACGCATAACCCTTAGTCATATCCCATATTCCAGAGTCAGCTCAACCCGAGACTTATTTCTTACTGACTGCGCCGTCACCGCGGTTCCAATGCCATGTCTTGTGTGTCAATCCGACACTTAGATCATAATATATGGACTGTGCACTATAATGGTCATGGACCGCATATTGCGGGACCCACCCATCCCATGTGGTACCAATTCTTAGGTAATCATGAAGGTGATGACATCACCCTAGCTATAGCCACCCTACCTTAGCTATAGCCATCCTATCCTAGCTATGGCCACCCTACCTCTAGCCCTTCTTACAAGCACTTATTGCTAGCCACCCATACCTCTCTTACAAGTCATCATTGCCTACCTAAACTACTCTCTCTCTCTCATCTCTCCCTCTCTCCTTTATTTCTCACTCCTTCACTTTCAAGCAAACCCCATGAGAGTCCAACCATCCAAGCAAGAGCTTCCATTAGAGAGAGCTTTATGTGTGGCCCACCTTCTTACCTCCCATATCCACCATTCAAACACTATCTCAACTGTTGGAATTATTTCCTTGGAGCTCTAGAACCTATAGGCGGAAGAAGGAAGACGAGATCTAACGGTGGGTGTTTTATGATTTAAATTTTATAATTTGAGGGCCCATATATGGTGGGACCCATCTTGATCTATGTATTGCAATCATGGAGGACCCATAGTGACGGGGTCCCTCCATCACCATCCAATATTTCCTTTGTAAGTGCACCTACTAGTGCTCTTGTTTGTCAATTATGGTGTAAGTTGAGTCAGTCGGACTACAGTGCCTAACAAGAAGATCAATTCAAGCGTCTGCCTCAACTGGGTGTGTGGAAGCTCGCCTTAGGTAAATCATAGCCTCACATCCCATATCCTAAAACACCAGGTGATTAAAACTCTTAAAACTAAGTAAAACATCTTAGGGTTTTATAATAAGAAAACTTTTTATCAAACAGGAAAATCTTCAAGTTTTCTTACCCTGTTGATTGTATCGATACCCCTTTCGATATGATCGACCTGCTCTGTTGATGTCCTTGGCATCTCAATCAATATAATCAAGTAAGGATAAAAAGCATCCAGCAACCGCACATTCATCTGGACGATTTATCGATATATCGAAGTTTCAATCGATATCATCGATATTCGAATATCGAGTCCATCGAAAGTGGATCGATAATATCGAAAGGTAATTTTTCGATGCCCTTATTTTTCTAAAGAAAACTACTATAAGCTTCGATATATCGATGACTGTTCCAATTCAATCTTAATTTAAATATCGATCATCTCGGAAGTCATTCGATTATATCGACAGTGGGTGCATGTTTCCTCCAACAAATATTTCAGGATGTTCTAAAACTTGATTGGGGGCCACTCGAGGAAACCGATATTCCTTTGTCGATACTATTGAGTCCTGGTCGATTAAATCAAGTCTGAAAACAAACTATCCAGCGTGCTTATAGGTAAATCTATATGATTTATCGATCCTATCGACAGGGTCTCGATATCATCGACATTCAAATTCCAATGACATCGGTTGACCCTCGATCATATCCTATATCCTAAAATATTTCATCTAGTCTCTCTCATTCTTCAAGTATCGATAGATCGATCCAAGTATCGATGGAATTGGAGTTCAAAATTCGATGACATCGACACAAGTATCGATCCCATCGATCAGCTGACAATAGGTTTCAAAAAGTGTATGACTTTGAAGTTTATGTCATCGAGCGGACAGTCGATCCCATCGAGAGTATACGCTCGATGATATCGACCATGCTCGATGACATCGAACTAAGTCATAAATATGACCGTTTTATATCCGTTGAAACCTTTTTCCTATTTAAAGAGAGACTTGGTCATATTGCTGGTAGAGAAAGAAGAGAGTACTTTTGTGTGTCTTACCCTTAGATCATATACCCAAAGCCCTTTCTCTCACGAGAGTTCATCTTCCAATCCACTCTTACCATTGACATTCAATAGAGTGGATTGGGAATTAAACTTCCGCATTCAAGGATCCTCTAGCAACTATCTTAATAGCATATTATTAAGTTGGGATGACTTGAATGAATAGATGACGGGAATCACTCTATCTTCCTTATAGGAAAATTTCAATAGAGTGGATTTCTGTCCTAACCTTGACCCGACCCGAAGCCTAGTACTGGTACATCTTCTGTGTTGCGGATCAAGGGAGCAGAAGACTCTTCAACAACAAGGATCAGATCTTCAAAATTGTGCTGAATGGGACTCATCAACTTATCTGTAAGTATCTAGAGTCCAGTGGACACTTGTGATCATTCCTTTCCACGATTGGGTCTTAAGTGTTTCTCACCCTTTGAAGTCCTCAAAGGAGGCCTCCGATGGGAGTGTACGCTGTGGGTGAGTTGTGTGGACCCTTGATCTGTGGAGAGCATAAACATCCGGGTGTATTGTGTGGACCCTTGCTCTGTGGAGAGCATAAACATCCGGGTGCGTTGTGTGGACCCTTGCTCTGTGTGAGTATAAACATCTGGCTAGGAGTGCACCAGTAAAACTCCAGGGTTTGAGGTGAACCGAGTAGAAACCTCTGTAAAGGTTGAAGGTGAACCTGATTTAAAACCTTAGGTTTAAGGTGAACCATGGAAAACCTCCTTAGTGAAATCCGGTACACTCAAGGGTTGAGTGTGGCAACTGGGAGTGGAGTAGACAAGTAGTCGAACCACTATAAGTGACTGTGTTTGTGATTGATTCTTGTGCCTGATCATTTGTGTGATTATATTAACGGCATTTATATTTTCTCACACTTCACACAGAGTCACATCCATCATAGACCATAACTCCTCCATGCTTATCATTTAAATAGTTCTGTGATTGGATCCTCTACCAGGCTTGGAAGCCAGTAGAGTTAATTTTGAGTAATCCTAATCTGTACTCTGTGATAGGATTAGTGTGAGAGGATTTTTAATAAATCATAAAAACTTTAAAAAGTCCTATTCAGCCCCCTCTAGGACATATTGGCATATTCCTACTTCAACTCAAGCGGTCTTCACCGCTATTTCAATTGGTATCAAAGCGAGTCTCTCTTTAAGGGCTTCACCGCCTAGAGAGTGATCTTGGCTGAAGTTAAGGAATATGGCCAAAGGAGAGGGCTCATCTGTCACTAGACCTCCAATATTTGATGGTTCAAATCATGCATACTAGAAGGTTAGAATGCACTACTTCCTGAGATCCTTGGATCACGATTTTTGGGATGTAGTTGAAAAGAGATATGTGGTACCATCTGAACAAACTATACTTGAAGATGAACCCACGATCACCAAACCCAAATCCAAAGAAAAGTTGACGGCGGTTGACAAAGAACAGCGAACTGTTGAAGCAAAAGCAATGAACGCCATCTACTGTGGCGTGTCCCAAGATATTTTCAATCAAATAAGCATGTGTGGGACATCTAAAGAAGCATAGGACTTATTGGAAATAACCCATGAAGGCACAAGCACTGTAAAGAGATCTAAACTACAACTTCTGACTTCACAGTTCGAAAATCTCAGGATGGAAGAGCATGAGACATTTATGGAGTTTTTCACCAAATTGAATATTATTTACAACTCCATGGGTGGATTGGGAAAAAAGGTTCCAGTACCGAAAAAATGTAGGAAAATACTAAGGTCCTTACCGGAACGGTTTAATCCCAAAGTAACAACAATTGAGGAGTGTAGAAATATTGACGAGATGAAAGTAGAAGAACTGGTAGGTTCCCTACAAACTTTTGAACTACACTTCACACAACCCCAAAAATCCAAAAATGCTGTCCTAAAAACCTCTAAGAAAATAAAACATGTGGACAGTGAGAGTGAAAAACAAGATGAAGATGAGGAAGTAGCTCTGCTGGCACAAAGATTCAGAAGGATCTTTCAAAGGAATCGCGGCCGCCCCTCTAGAGGAAGAAAGGTGGATGACAAACCTTCTACAGGAAAATTTGGGAAAAGAACCAAAGAACCACAGTGTTATGCCTGTCATGAGTATGGACACCTGTCAACTGAATGCCCAAACAAGAAAACTAAGGGCAAGGCAATGGCCGCCAAATGGGATGATACAGAAGAGTCAAACTCAGAAAATAGTGACTTAAAAAGTGATGGAGATCAAAAATATTTGAAAATACTTATGGTCTCCACTACTTCGATCATTCCAACTGAATCTAAGAAAGAACAACAAGCCACTGAATAATTTCCATCTGACAATGAGGAAATTGAAGAAGAAGAAGAAATTGAAAAGGATAAACTGCAAGATGCTTATAATCAACTCTATATCCATAGCATTAAAGTGATTAAACGACTTGGTATATCTGAAAACAAAAAGGAATTGCTGCAATTAGATCTCGATAAAGCTTCAAATATTAATACTCATCTAATTACTGATTTGCAGCAATGTCACTCAGATAATGATAGACTTAAAAGAACTAACATTTCTTTAAAATCTGAGTCAGGAAAATTAAAGAAACAAGTCAAAGCACTAAATGAGGAACACTTGATGCTTCAGAATAAAAATTATACACTTCAAAATGAATTAGAAGAATCTTGGAAAATAGCCCAACTAAACTGTAAGTTTTCCCAGAGTGGTGAAAGGTTAGAAAAACTCTTGGGTATGAGAAAATATGGAAACAACAAACATGGTTTGGGCTATGGAAAAGCTAGAATAAGAACTAGATATGGAACACATGAAAAATCTGAGAGTTCCAATAGCAACAAAGGTAAAAATCCGGCCTATCAGACAAGTGGTGTTTCAGAGGATGTGTTGAACAAAATATATATACAACCATCACCACTCAAACCATTTAACAGAAAGAAAGACATAGTAAATCAAGTGGTTGAATCATGTAAGAAAAATGAATTTGCCACAAGTAAGAATTCTGTCACAAAATGGGTAATTAAGGAAAAGACAAATTGCCTTATTATACATTCAGATCATTTACCAGGCAATGAGGCTAAATGGTATCTAGATAGTGGTTGCTCAAGACATGTCATAGGCGACAAATCCCTTCTCTCAGAATATACGGATCTTCAAAAGGGGATAGTCACCTACGGAGATGGAGCCACTGCCAATGTAATTGGATAAGGAATGATAAGAGGAATTGATTTTCTTAAAAAAAGAGATTACTTACTGTATAAAAGGATTGAAGCGTAATCTGTTAAGCATCTCTCAAATTTGTGATAATGGGCATGTGGTCAAGTTCAACAAAGAAGAATGTGATATTCTAGATCAATCAAGAAAATCAGTAATTAAGGGCTATCGCACAAACAACCACTGCTACATTATTAAAGGAAAAGAGAGAAATCATATAGAGGAGCATTAAGAATGAAGGAACATGTCCAGATTATGCATCGAAATCTGGATACTTACTGAAATGATGAAGTTTTGCTAAGCTCGAAATTAAATACCTAAGGTTCCAGACCTCCTTTTGTATACAAATAGTCAAATGTTTATGCTTTTGTGTATATATATAGATTATATATTATTTTTCTAAGAATATCATTGTCTCTTAGAAATCCTAGGAGTATGCTTGAAAAATCATCTGAATTTGAAACCAGAAAATCATTCACCTTGGATACGACTTTCTGATTACATCGAACAAGGATCGATACAATCGACGGCTCTTCAGAATATGAAAAGTCGTACAATCGTTGATGACATTGGGGATAGAATCGATAGAATTGATTGACAACTTCTTGATATCATCGAGATAATGGTCGATATGATCGACAGATGACACCCAATAAAAGGCTATTGAGTGAAAAGTTTACTTATTTGAGCCAGTCCGGTCTTGCTGCCTTGATCAGTTTCTTTGGTTGTTTGCTCGAAGCCCAGATGAGAAAATCTTAGCATCCAAATGAAGCTAGAAAGATGGATAAAGGAAAAGGTAAGGCTCTCTCAACAAAATCTTTCAAGACTAAGAAAGGGAAAAATATTAGACCACCTCAAAATCAATCCGATTGGGAACAAGTTACGATCATCGACCACACCATTCTCCCTAGTGTTATCAAGCCCTATAGGGTGGATCTCATGATGGAATCTATTGGGTGAAAGAATATGTTTGCTATGGGTGGTCCATATTAGTTTGAAATGATCCAACAGTTCTTTAACTATTGTCATGTTGTTCAAGTTTATCCACCATGTATGCGACTGGAATTCATGTAACACACCAAGCAAATTACTCCAATAGTCCTTGGTCATATTCTAAACATTGAGGTAACCCAAATCCCCGTCACTAGCAGAAATCTAAACGAATTGGGTAGATGGGGAGAAATTACTCGAGCACTGTGTCAGGGTATGACGATTCCTAGAAATGACGACAATATTCTTCAGGCTAAACATCTAGGAACCCTGTTTCGACTCCTTCACAGTATTTTTAGTACAAATGTGTACCCATATGATGCCAATGACACATACCTGAGCCCCTTTATGCTTAATGTCTTGTATGATGTCTATCAAAAGGTCCTTGTATGTCTACCTACTCTCATTTTAGATCAGCTAATTAAGGTAGTCAGAAGTGACCATCTTGAAATACTGCCCTTTCCATCCCTTTTCTACAAGATTGCACACCAGGCAGGTCTGTCGGAAATAACTGATAAGATATATCCTGAAGTATGGTTCGACCATGATACAACCCAACAGGTTTATGTCTCTGTCTCATCGCATACTAAGATCCCTCCACCTATTGAAGATTGTGGTCCTGTGCCTAATGAAGAAACTCTTTGGGAATCCAATCAAACTCCTGAATGTAGTCCTTCTTCTGTCACAAATCGTCAGCGTCATGTGGTTGAGTGCTAATTTTTAAACAATCTCACTGGAATTGATGAGCGACTCCAACACTGCGAACAATGACTATCAGGAATAGAAAATAGGATGGAAGCTCTCCAACACTCTGTGCAGTAGATTCTTGAGCTACTAACGACTGGCTGGACTTCTATGTGTTAGAAGGAGACAGTTTTGGTAGAGTTGTGTGTCTAATCATAAGCATTTAATTTTACACCCATCTCTGTTTACTTGTTTTGGGTATCCCTACATGGGGCTGATATCTCTGTCTGTTGATTATACTACTGTTGTCTGGGGCAGTGTATATATATATATATTTGGGTTAGATGTTTCTGGATGATGAAACCTTTTGATGATATGGCTGAATTCAATTCTTATTCCATTGCCATTCTAATATGTAAGATTTTATACTTCTCGTATCTTCCTGCTTATGAAATGACTGTGCTGGTTGCTTCATCTATTTGCTTCTGGTCCTAATTGATCACTGTTGCAAATCTTTATACATCTAACTGTAGTTCTCCCATATGCTTAAAATCTTCAGTCAATATCACTTGTTATACCTTTGCCAATGACCGACAAAAAGGGGGAGAGAAGTTAAAAACACCCCATGTGGAAAATTAGATATTTGTGCTCGTATTTGTTGCAGGTGTAAGGGGGAGCAGTTGCACCAAGAAAGGAGTTTTTACAGTAAGGGGGAGAAAAATCTAGTTGTGTACATAAATGTGTTAGAATTTGTAAAATTATGTAATCACATGTACACACAATTTTGGATGTATCTGTCTAGATATTGTCCTTGGGTGTTTTGGGTATTTTGTCACGTAATTGACAAAGGGGGAGATTGTAAGTGCACCTACTAGTGCTCTTGTTTGTCAATTATGGTGTAAGTTGAGTCAGTCGGACACGGCGCCTAACAAGAAGATCAATTCAAGCATCTGCCTCAATTGGGTGTGTGGAATCTCACCTTAGGTAAATCATAGCCTTACATCCCATGTCCCAAAAAATCAGGTGATTAAAACCCTTAAAACTAAGTAGAACATCTTAGGATTTTATAATAAGAAAACTTTTTATCAAAAAGGAAAATCTTTAAGTTTTCTTACCCTGTTGATTGTATCGATACCCCTTTCGATATGATCGACCTACTCTGTCCTCGGCATCTCAATCGATATAATCGAGTGAGGACAAAAAGTGTCCAACAACCGCACATTCATCTGGACGATTTATCGATATATTGAAGTTTCAATTGATATCATCGATATTCGAATATCGAGTCCATCGAAAGTGGATCGATAATATCGACAGGCAGTTTTTCGGTGCCCCTATTTTTCTAAAGAAAACTACTATAAGCTTCGATATATTGATGACTGTTCCAATTCAATTTGAATTTAAATATTGATCATCATGGAAGTCATTCGATTATATCAACTATGGGCACGTGTTTCTTCCAGCAAATATTTCAGGATGTTCTAAAAGTTGATCGGGGGCCACTCGAGGAAATCTATATTCCTTTGTCGATACTATCGAGTCTTAGTCGATTAAATCAAGTCTGGACACAAACTGTCCAGTGTGTTTATAGGTAAATCTATATGATTTATTGATCCTATCGACACGGTCTCGATATCATCGACATTCAAATTCTGATGACATCGGTTGACCCTTGATCAAATCCTATATCCTGAAATATTTCAGCTAGTCTCTCTCATTCTTCAAGTGTCAATAGATCGATCCAAGTATCGATAGAATCGGAGTTCAAAATTCGATGACATCGACACAAGTATCAATCCCATCGATCAACTGACAATAGGTTTCAAAAAGCGTACGACTTTGAAGTTTATGTTATCGAGCAGATAGTCGATCCCATCGAGAGTAAACGCTCGATGATATCGACCATGCTCGATGACATCGAACTCAAGAATAAATATGACCATTTTATATCCGTTGAAACCTTTTGCCTATTTAAAGAGAGACTTGGTCATATTGCTGGTAGAGAAAGAAGAGAGTGCTTTTGTGTGTCTTACCCTCAGATCATATAGCCAAAGCCCTTTCTCTCACGGGAGTTCATCTTCCAATCCACTCTTACCATTGACATTCAATAGAGTGGATTGGGAAATAAACTTTTGCATTAAAGGATCCTCTAGCAACTATCTTAATAGCATATTATTAAGCTGAGATGCCTTGAATGAATAGATGACGGGAATCACTCTATCTTCCTTATAGGAAAATTTCAAGAGAGTGGATTTCCATCCTAACCTTGACTCAACCCGAAGCCTAGTACTGGTACATCTTCTGTGTTGTGGATCAAGGGAGCAGAAGACTCTTCAACAATAAGGAGGAGATCTTCGACATTACACTGAATGAGACTCATCAACTTATCTGTAAGTATCTAGAGTCCATAGGACACTTATGATCATTCCTTTTTAGGATTGGGTCTTAAGTGTTGCTCACCCTTTGAAGTCCTCAAAGGAGGCCTCCGACGGGAGTGTACGTTGTGGGTGTATTGTGTGGACCCTTGCTCTATGGAGAGCATAAACATCCGGGTACGTTGTGTGGACCCATGCTCTGTGTGGGCATAAACATCTGGTTAGGAGTGCACCAGCAAAACTATAGAGTTTGAGGTGAATTTAGTAGAAACCTCTGTAAAGGTTGAAGGTGAACCTGATTTAAAACCTTAGGTTTGAGGTGAACCATGGAAAACCTCCTTAGTGAAATTCGGTACACTCAAGGGTTGAGTGTGGCAACCGGGAGTGGAGTAGACAAGTAGTCGAACCACTATAAATGAATGTGTTTGTGATTGATTCTTGTGCCTGATCATTTGTGTGATTATATTAACTGCATTTATATTTTCTCACACTTCACACACAGTCACATCCATCATAGACTATAACTCCTCCATGCTTATCATTTAAATAGTTCTGTGATTGAATCCTCTACCAGGCTTGGAAGCCAATAGAGTTAATTTTGAGTAATCCTAATCTATACTCTATGATAGGATTAGTGTGATAGGATTTTTAATAAATCATAAAAACTTTAAAAATTCCTATTCACCCCCCTCTAGGACGTATTGGCATATTCCTACTTCAACTCAAGCGGTCTTCACCGCTATTTCATCCTTTTCTCTTTCTTTTTCTCTTTTCCCTTTTGTATGGTAATGATGATGATGAAGTGTGTGGCCCACCATGATGTTTACATCCATGCCATCTACCGGTGGACCCCATCCATGCGGGACACACCATGATGTTTATATGTCATCCCAACTGTCCATCTAGGACGTGGTCCACCCCACACGTGTGGGTGGGGGCCCTCCTTGATGTATTTATTATAATCCACTCTATCCATCCCTCTAAACGGTGTGGCCCACCATGATTATGTGTCTTCATCAACGTCGTCCATCTATTTTATCTAGGCCATCTAGCGGGCCTGGATGATGAGGAAATATAAATATTAGTTTGATCCAATCAGGTGGGCCACGTCAATGTGGGACCCACCATGATGCCTGTGTTATATCCATACCGTCCAACATCCAAGGACATGGGACATGGCTAACAGTGGAGTGTGTGAACTGACAGTGGGTGTGGCTGACAGTGAGGTGTGTGTTGACAGTGAGGTGTGTGCTGACAGTGAAGTGTGATCAGACAGTGGGGTCTGTGGGACCCACCCACATCGGCCACCCATTTAGATGGGCCACTCCATGATGCATGTGGGGTATCCACCATCCTTGGACGGTGGAACCCACCCCACAGGTGGGGCTACCTTGATGTATGCATTGTCCAGGCGCTGGACAGCCTAGACATTGTAAGTATATTAGATATAATATTAATATATTTTATTATATTATATTAATATATAATATATTATATTATATATTATATTATAATATATATACTTTATATTAAATGTTGTGGTGGGCCCTACGTGGAACCCACCTCTTTTTTCTTTAAGGGGCAACAATGCTGCTCGTACAGTAGCTACGTAACTGCTATCTCTCTCTCTCTCTTTCTGAACGTCGACAAGCTATGTAAGTCTCACGTGATGTACATGTACATCCAAGATGTTCTGACAGTGGGACCCACACCAGATGTATGTGATTCATCCCTGTAGCGTGGGCCCCAATGATGTATGTGCTTTATCTACACTGTTCACTATTTGGACGATGGGGCCCACCATGATGCATGTGTTATATACAAACCGTCCAACCATGTGAGGTATCATTTTATGGCATGAGTAAAAGAATGGGTCAGATCAAAAGTTCAAGCGGACCCCCACCATTGAAATAGTGAACAGTGACATCCACTATTCAAAACTTCTAAGGACCACGATAGTTTCCAATTAAGCTGATATTTATTTTCACTTCATTTATCTCTATGTTAACTTATGAATTGGGTGGATCTCAAAAATACATAAGGGTGGGCCCGATTGGATATACAAGAGGCCCATCGGTGCGGCCTATTAGATATACATGAAGCACATTGGTGCGGCACAAATAATGTGGTCCATGTGATGTGGCCCACTTAACGTATGAGGCTCATGGGCGAGGCCCATTGTGATGTATTCGAGGCCCATGGGTGAGGCCCATTGTGATGTATCTGAGGCCCATGGGCGAGGCCCATTATGATGTATCCGAGGCCTATTGCGATGTATTCGAGGCCCATGGGCGAGGCTAATTGTGATGTATTCGAGGCTCATGGGTGAGGCCCATTGATGTATTCGAGGCCCATGGGTAAGGCACATTGTGATGTATTCGAGGCCCATTGTGATGTATCCGAGGCCCATGGGTGAGGCCCATTTTGATGTATACGAGGCCCATGGGCGAGGCCCATTGTGATGTATCTAAGGCCCATGGGTGAGGTCCATTATAATGTATTCAAGGCTCATGGGCGAGACCCATTGTGATGTATTCAAGGCTCATGGGCGAGGCCCATTGTGATGTATTCAAGGCCCATGGGCGTGGCCCATTGTGATTTGTTTGAGGCCCTTCTATGAAGCCCAACGCGATATATGAGAGGTCCATAATGAGGCCCAACGTAATGTATGTGTGACTGTTACGTTGTGTATGAATCCCTTATGTGGGCCACTCCTTGGGAGCAATGTTGGTTAGATGTCCATATTGATGGGCAATGATGGTTGAATGTCCACATTGTGACCTTTCCTTAGGCCTTGTTATGCTCATTCTCATCATTCTCTTAGTGGGTTAACCTAAATAAGTGGGCCCCATTCACCATGGATGGATGGTTTCGTGCTACTGAATTTGATATAATCATGGATGAGGGATGATCTTTATATTATGGTTGATCAGCTGTTCATTTATGGACCCCACCTTTTTTATGTGCTAGTTGTTGGTGTCGATTATCGATGCTAATTGTCGGTACCGATTGTCATGCTGATCATTGGTGTCGATTGTTAAGGTTGATTCTGATTATCGAGGCTGATTCCTATTGTCGAGGTCAATTCTGATTATCGATGTTGATTCTAATAGTCGAGGCTGATTCTGATTATCGAGGCCGATTGTATAGGCCGATTATCGATACTAATTATGAGTATGTGACAGCATAGTATCATGATACCTACACATTGGGGCCCACTTAGGTGATGTGTCTGTCGCACCATCCAGCATGGGATGGTGGGCCTGTCATGATGTACGTGTTTCATCCTACTGTCCACATGGGACACAGGTGATATTTGTGCCTTATATTTTGACCGACTATGGGACGTGGACCCCACACAAAGTATGTTTTATCCACATCGTCCGTTGGACGTATGATCCACCTCAATGTGTATTTCATCCACTCTGTTCAGGGATAGGGGACCATCGTGATATATGTTTTATCCTTGTTGTCCATTAATTTTTAGGGCCCACTTGTTTTATGTACAAGGCCCACTTGTGATGTATAATTGAGGCCCAATGTGATGTATTTATGACCCATGTGTCGAGGCTCATTGTGATGTATGTACGGCTCATGACTGAGGCTCGATGTGATGTATTTATGGCCCATGTGTCGAGGCCCATAGTAATGTATATTAGGCCCATGTCATGCGGCCCATTGCGATGCATATTAGGCCTATGTGATGAGGCCTGACTTAATGTATATTAGGCCCATGTGAACAATCCACTATGATGTATATTAGGCCCATGTGAGCAATCCACTGCGATGTATATTAGACCCATGTCATGCGGCCCATTACGATGCATATTAGGCCCATGTGATGAGGCCCAACTTAATGTATGTTAGGCCCATGTGAGTAATCGATTGCGATGTATATTAGACCCCTGTCATGCAGCTCATTATGATGTGTATTATGCCTAGGTATGTAGCCCATTGTGATGTATTTGTGACCCATTTGGTAAGGCCCATTGTGATGTATTTGTGGCCTGTATAGCAAGACCCGATGTGGTGTATTTGTGGCCCTTGAGTGAGGCCCAATGCAATGAAGGTGAGGACCGATGTAATGTGTGTTTTCCCTATAATGTATGTAATGATATTTATGTGGGTAACTACTTGGGAGCGATGTTGGTTAAATGACCAAATTGATGGACAATGATGGTTAGATGTCCACATTGTGAACTTCCCTTAGGCCCATTGTAAGGCTCATTCTTGTTATGAGTAGGTTGTCTAGGCCTATCCTTGATATGAGGAAAGTATACCATCATCATATAGCATGCTTAGTATAGCTTCACGGCCCATGCCCATGTGCATCATATGTATGCCTGATATGAGGAATGATTGATCATAACACCTGCCATTGGGTAGATTATTATGGGACTCCTTGATAGGAGGAGTTTCCCATATGAGTGGGTGGTATGCGCAGGTTTAATGCATGAATGGATGGTATGACTCATGCATCTCACATTTTGTGATGTGACCACCGTATGCCCTAGCGACATTAGGCCTGTGGCCTCCACAGGCATATCGTGAATGGACAGATGGGATATCAAAAATCTATTCTACATGGGATGCTATGGATATCCCTAGGTGAAAGTTCATAAACTCTCTTGGTTCCAGAGGTTGCTCCAACGTCTAAACTGAGTGGATGTATGAGGGCATGAGGGCCGTATACCGTTAGGCTGTGTCTCCCAATGTGTCGTGGTCAATTGGAAGGGGGTGCGACCTTACCTGCCAAAGAGGAGGAGGTAATGCTAGATTGAGTTTGACCAGCTCAAGAAGTGGGTCCGCTATCAACGAGCCGGGCCTGATATTGACAGGCAGATAGTGAGGTCTCTTCCACTCACCTTGTTACGCGTGATGGGGTGACAATCTGGTTTAGAGTGCAATAGACCCCAGTGATTTCTTAGAGAGGAACCATACTGATATGTGGACTTATTGAGTAGGAGTTGCATACTCGTGCATTCATTTCATTCACTATCCACTCGGGTTGGTGGTGTGCAATTAATTATTGTGTACCTTTGCATGATCAAGATTTCAGTTGGACACGCAACTAACCTAAGATCAGGAGTTTACCACATTGATTCTGACTATCTAAATTTAGGTATGGGACTAGTTTGGATAAAAGTCCCTTGTGGTGGACCCCTTAGCCTGCGATACTACGTACTATCATCCTGACTCCACACTCCAATTTGGTCATTTCATTCGCATCACATATTGCATTCGCATGTATATGACATTTTGGGTTATTATGTTTTCTATACTTATATGGCCTAGACAGACTTACTAGGATTTACATATTATATTATACCCTCGGCATCTGATATTTGGCTCTCTATGACTCCTCATTGCATAGTTGATTTGTATTGCGTACTCTGATATTGTATGACTCATGGACTTGTTAGTATTTTCGCTTACTCTGTTATCGTATGATTCATGATCTTGCAAATATTTCCAACATTTCATGATTATGGAATTAGATTGAATATTTGACACTTGTCTTGTGTACACACATTCACCACCCTCTAAGCTTTCTATAAGCTTATGCATAATAGATGTGTGCAGGTGGAATAAGGTTGCAGCAGCGTGGAGCTTAGAGCATGTAGCTGACTTCTGGAGCTTTGGTTTTAATATATGTATTTACCTTTCAGCATTGTATTCAAATATTTTTATTAGTGGATATGTGATGATGATGTTGCCTTTGTGATTTGGATAAACTTATGGTTATGCTTAATACGAGACAAAAATATTTTAAAAAATCCTCCTTGTAAGATCCCAGGATTGAAATCTGGCGTATGGACGCTGGGAGCCGAGAATGGGGTACTAAGGAGTCTATTGATACCGAATTCGGTGATCAGGAATTTTGTGAGCCCGTTTTCTGAGTTTGGGGCATGATAATACGAATCGTAGACATGTTCACCACTGGTGAAAATATTTAAGTGAAATCGATATCTGCCTTTTGTTGGAACCCTTTCACAACCAATATAGCCTTGTACCGTTTCGAAACATCATGCTCCTCCTTGAGTCTGTAAACCCACTTGTTATGAAGAGCTTTCTTACCCTTACGTAGAGTGACTAGCTCTCATGTACGATTAGACTCAAGAGAGTCTATCTCATCATCCATGGCCTGCTCCCACTTAACATGTGTATCTGACTGTAATGCTTCTTTAAAACATTCTGGTTCACCCTTATCTGTCAGTAGTAGATAATGTAAGGAGGCTGAGTATCGGACCGTGGGTCTCCTCTCTCTAGTAGACCTCCTCACAACTAGTGTCTGCAGCTCTACCTTATTATGCTCATGTACATGTTCATCCTATGGCACTGTAACACCCGTGTCCGGTAACTCTTCCAACTTTATGAATTCTTTCTCATCAGCCTCATTTTGTTGCACACTGTCCTTATGCATTACTTTTTCATCGAAGACTATATCTTTACTTCGGATGATTTTTTGGTTCTCTATATCCCAAAACCTGCAGTCAAAATCATGTTGCCCGTAGCTTATAAGCGTTCACTTCTTGGACTTCGTATCCAACTTTTTTCTATGCTCTGCATCAATGTGAACGTATGAAGTGCAACCAAACACTTTGAGATGTGTAAGGTTTACTTCTTTTCCAGTCTATGTTTCTTCTAGTAACCCACATCTAATGGTGCTGAGAGACTTCTATTGATGAAATATGCGGCAATATTCATAGCATCTGCTCAAAACATCTTGGGCAACCCTGCATGTAACCTCATGCTCCTGGCACGCTCAAGGATGATCCTGTTAATGCGCTAAGCCACACTATTCTGCTGTGGTGTCCATCAAATCATTTTCTAATGTTTGATTCCATTTACTACACAATACTCCTCAAACCTCTTATCAAGTACTCTCCCTCATTATCTGATCTAAGACGTTTTACTATTTTACTTGTCTCATTTTTTACCATAATTTTCTACTTCTTAAATACATTAAATACATCAGATTTGTGCTTTAAAAAATAGACCCACAGTTTTCTACTAGCATCATCAATAAAATAAATAAAATAACGTCAACCACCAAGAGATGATACCTGTGTCGGTCCTCAAACATCAGTGTGTACATGCTCCAACAGATGTTTCTTTAGAGCGCGTCCTATTTTCTTAAAAATTACCCTTTTCTGCTTATCATACACGCAGTCCTCGCAGAATCTCAAGTCAATAGACTTCAGCCTTGGTAGCTTCCCTTTTGAGAATAACACTTTCATCCCTTTTTCAGTCATATGTCCCAACCTCTGATATCATAACTTCCCATTCACTCCAGTTGATGCGACTGTGAGTGAACTATACGATCCTAAAATCACGTACAAAGTACCTTCCTTCTTACCTCAAGATATCACTAAGGCACCATTTGTGAACTTCTAGGAATCGCTAATGAATATTGTCACATATCCAGTACAGCCAACTACCCTACTGAAATCAAATTCTGTTTCAAACTTGATACATGTCTGACATCCTTCAATTTCAAAGTTTTTCTATCTTTCTGATTTATATGAACGTCTCCCTTTCCAACAATACTGCATGGCTCATCATCACCCAGGTAGACTCTCCCGAAGTCACTTGACACATAATCACACAAAACTTCCTTACACGAAGTGGCATGAAACAAAGCACCCGAGTCTATGACCCAAGACTCATTCCTCGCATCAAGAGACAAGATCAATGCCTCTGTGTCACTCTCTTTATATAAATTCACTGAATCCTTTCTGCCTTGAGAGCTTCCTTCTTATTTCTTAAGTGTCCTTCAATCATGTTTCATGTGACCCTTCTTCTCGCAATGCAAATACATGTCTGTCTTTCGGTCAATTGAACTTCTTCTTCGACTTAGAACGTTCATATTTATTGCCTCCTTTGTTCAACGATCTTCCTCATCCTTCAACGTTTAGAGCATTCCTTGAATCCCCTGAAACTCCTGATGCCTTTTTTCTAGATTCTTCGCTGAGAATTAGCCAGGCCACATCATCAAATTTCAACTTTATCGACCCTGAAGAATTGCTCATAGTAATCACCAAACCATCCCAATTGTCTGGCAAACTGGACAAGATCATTAACGCGCTGACCTCATCCTAAAAAATAATGTCAATGGATTCTAATTGGCTCATGACTATATTGAACTCGTTTAGATGTTTAGGCATGCTCTCATCATCTAACATCTTCATGTTGAATAGTTATTTCATAAGATGACCCTTATTGGACGCTGAGGGTTTTTCATACATCATAGTTAGGGCTTCCATTAATTCTTTTGGGATTTTCACCTTAGATATATTGAAGGCGACGCTCTTAGACAAAGAGAGTCAGATCATTCTTAGAGCCTTTCAATCCAATAAAAACCATTCATCATCTATCATCTTCTCTGGTTTCTTCTCTTTTCCTCCTAAAGGAATATAGAGGTCCTGATACAGATAATCCTCCATCTGCATCTTCCAGAAGAAAAAGTTTGAACGATCAAACTTCTCAATTCTAGTCTTCCCTTCTTCTGTCATCGCTCCCACTTGAACTAAACTAATAGCTCTGATATCAGTTGTTGCGCAGCACGCCAACAACACTAGTGAATTGAGATCCAATCTCCAGTCTCAACCATAAATAATAAACAAGAAGGAATATAATTAAAAAAAGAATCAAAGCATTCCAAACAAACCATGAGACAGGATATACGTGGAAAAACTCCAAACAATAGTAAAAAACCACGGGTGCAAAATTCCACTATGAAGAAAATGAGATTACAAGCAACATACTAACCTTTTCCCTTTAGACGTATAGAGAAAACCCTTTACCCAAACCTTAGAATACCTTTTGCATACCCTAGAATAACCCTAGGAACCCCTATTTATAGTTTAGGTAACTTCCCTTTCACGCCCTTGGAAACCGCCTCAAATTTTTGAAGTACGCATCAAATCCGTAAAACGAATCTGCGTAACCTCGACTGGTCGAGCAAGCTCCTCAACTAGTCAAGCGGACCCTCGACTGGTCGAGAAGGCTCCTCAACTGGTTGAGCATGGGCCTCGACTGGTCAAGTACCATGGATCCAAAAAAATCATAGCCCGCTAGACTTTGAGTCGAGCTAGCCCTCAACTAGTCGAGTGGACCACTCGACCGGTCAAGCAGCCTTGTCTAGATGTGGCTCCATATCTCAACAGTGATAACACCCCAACCTCCAATATCTGAATTTTATCAATTTAGGTATCAGCTCCCGACCATTACCTTATATTAGTTCATCAATCAAACCATAATATTATCATTCATGAAAACTTCATAATAAATGTTATGGGAAAAAATGGACTGACCAAGGAGAAGAGGTCAGCTCAGACATCTGTTGTAACATCCCAAAAATCGAGGGTCGAGTATAAACTCCAATCCCGAGTTCCAGAACATCAGTTATGCAACATTTTCAATGATGGATGAATTTTGGCTGTATTAGTGCATGAAACATGAAGTGGATTAAGCCAAAACAGCATATCATACTCCAGAAATAGTTAAATTTTGCAAGCGAAAAACTGTGATAAATATATAAAATGTATAATTTATTGTAAGTCTCCGGAGTGTGAGCATGTTACCAAGATTACTATCTACATGTATACTCCAAAAATGAACAAAAAGAATATACATGGGTATTTTAAAAGTGCAAGATAACAAGTGTAATGACATCTAATCAGTAATCCTGTAACCCCATTGATCAGAACCTGCATATAGGAGAAATCCTCCTCATCATCATAAAGCAAAGTCCGGCTCCATTTCACAAGCATCGTCCTCACCTGAAACTAAGACAGGGTCTGGTTGGTGTGTACAACACCGTCCCATAACGTGGGAGTGAGTAGCTAACTCAGTGGAACAATAGAGTAAAGATTAACATGTTATCAAATCAGTCAAGCGGTAATGATAAAGTAAACATAGAAAATATTCCTAAATACTGTAGTTAATGTAAGAATGAAATGACATGATGTATGCTCTCACCAACATACTCCCTCATGCGACACCATCTTACATTCGCGGCATGCTTTCTTCCCTTAGTGCTCCACATCTTTCAGGCACATGCAGTGCGATATGAACATGATTACTGAGTTGTTATTAGTCCTTTTCATACAGCAGGATTGGGAAGCTAAAGTACCTCCCTTGTATCATTTCCCAACAATGATCCAGTCTAGGTTCATCAGTCCTAGCATATCTCATACAATGTGCGGTTCTAGGTGGCTGCAAGGGCTGTCAGGGTTGTTACACGCAATCTTTACACCACTCCCCCATCACCTTATCAATACAGGCATAGTTTGTACTCTTGTTGCTACGGAAGGGTCGTCGCCTCCACGTAGACTCAGAGTATGCTCGAGGTCACTACAAAGGGCTGTTACATGCACTCATTGCACCGTTCCCCCATCACCTTATCAGTGTTGGCCGACAGCTCAAATACAGTGTCCCATACCACCGTATTCGGCTCATGAGCTCTGGTTGCTCACTGGTCACTACGGGGAGGCTCGTCGCCCTAGCGTAGGCCGACAGCTTGATCACGGTGTCCCATACCACCATGCCCGGCTCATGAGTCTTAGCGGATCGAGGTACCATGGTTAACGGGATTTTCACTAGTAAGTTTGGTACTTTAGATTCAAGCAGTAGCGTCCATACATGGTTAACATACATCGGGAAAATCGGGTTACTTGACGAGTTCGACTAGTATGAGTGCCCGTTGAGTTGATCGACATGAAGAGCATAAGCACCTCGTGTGGCTTAACCACTGTCGATAAGTAACGCACGACTCGGGTTCGTCAATGCGTCCTTCGTGGCGAATAGAATTCAACCACGAGTTCAATTCTGTTACCGACTGCCTGGACTATAGCATAGCCCCAAGCACATGCAATCTAAATCAGTAGGCATATGAGAGAGACGAAATTGAAATATCAAGTAATCCAAGCCTGTTATCAGCATGTTATAAGATACAACATATGCAGTTAACCACACACAAGCATTTCATATATAAGGCAATCAATTCAAACAACGTACATGGAGGAATTCATACACATCATCAAAGTAGTTGAGAATCCTATCTCAACACTAATCTACAACATCATTTACTAAATACTTACTCATGCAAGCATTTATACAAACACTTAGACTACAAACATTAGCCTACATAACCTAGGTTGGCCAAAATGTGTATTAGGGTGAATCCTTTCTCCAGACAGGTCATACATCCATAACTAGCATATATACATGGCAAATACTCATGGCAATCATATCAGCAAAATCTATACGTATACGGTATTTTCTACAAATACCCAAAATATCTAAAATTCCATATACTTCGTACGTATTCGAAATGGAAAATGGAAAGCATATTCTATATGTGAAATAGCATCCACGTCAGGAATCTATCATTGTCCGACATTGAAAACTTTGAAAACAGATAACCTAAACGTCTAAAGTCCGCACCTTACACCGTAGAAGCGTAAAGAAGTCGATGGAATCTCTAAGTCTTCGTCAACGTTGATATGACGACCTATAACATGAGGTAAGTCAGCTATTTCGCTACTTTCAACTATCAGAATCCTAAAACAGATTAGGGTTAGGTTTTCTTACCTAGAAACGAAGTCAGAATCGCAGAAATAGCGATTAGATCATGATGGTTAAGCACATGCAGCAGTAGGATAGAGTATCAGGGAAATCTTCCCACTTCTCCCACACTTTCTCTCTCTTTACTCTCTCCTCTCTCCTATATTTTTCTCAAATTCATATGGGAGGAAAGAGAGAGGGTTTAAGGTCTTTATATAGGCCCAGATCTTACGAAAATAGACCCCAGGCCATGGTATACTTAAGTTATGTCCAAAGGGAGGTTGTTCCGATCCAACGGAGCACTTCTAGAGCACCCTTTGCTGAATGCGGTCGGACTTAAGCTCAAAAATATTGGATCTTGATCAAGTTAAATTTTTAATCCGATCGAGTTTCTAGATCGACCGTGGTGAACCAGTTTCAGTTCAGCAGTCATCGAAAGTCGATCAGAGCCACAAGTACTATGACATGTAAGGGCCACCTATCCTGATCCGAGGGTAAATTTGGGTCAAAATCCAATGGTCAGAATGCTTAGAAATAATGCGCAAGTGACACGTCTCAGATTTCTTAAAATTATATTTAATTTCTTAAAAATTTTCATTTTCTCACACTCTTCACTCCAGACTCAAGGAAATTGTCTCAGAGCATCGTTTGGACATGATTTTGGTGGTGCTTGTCAAGTCCAATTATGCGGTCAATATTTTCTAAGTTTATCGCTATCAGACTTTCGACGTGCAGTCCAGGTCCGATACGGAGTTTCAAAGTGCTCCCGAGAGCAAACGGGAATAAAGATTATCCCTAAGTTTCTAGGTAACATAGCGTTAGCAGTCCTACTCATTTTGGGTCTTGTAATTTATATTTAAAGTGGTTCAAATTAATTCTACTGAGTATTTAGTTTGGAACTTAACCAAATTCTAGCCTAATTATGGCAGAGTACGGTCCTAGGGACATTTTATGCCCCATTTTGGGTACTTCTAGTTATCATATTATTTTAATTATTTTTTTAGAGGTTCATCATCGAGTTTACCCTATCTCCACCAAATTTCATAAGATGTCGAGTTGTAGAAAAATTTTAAACATTCTTGAAGCAGCAACTATCTAACAAGTGATTTTTGGATAGTTGTCACAACATCCTACTTTAAACTATATTAAATATTTTATTATATGTTTTAAATATTGTTATATAAAACTAGACTCATTTAACTTAAATATAATTTTTTAATCACCTAAATCTGAGTTATAACGAAGGAGATATGATTTTTTAAAGTTAAATGAAATGTGCAGAAAAATGCAAAAATCGGGCTGCCTGTCCGCTGTACGGACGATGCCTCGCCGGTCACTAACCTATTTGGCAAGAGACTGCCCCAGGGGTGAGGTCTTCCCCCCCCCCGGTGATGCCGAAAACATGTGGGACCCACCTCGGGTCCCCCCGAATTGTGCAGTTTGGGCCCACGAGTCCGTCGAGGCGTTTATCGAGTCTCATTTATAAACTGAAATGAGTTACATGACATACAATATATGATTTTGGGGTAGAAGAAGTTAATACATCCAAATAACATATCTACATCATGAAATTATAAATATTAAATATTTAAAATCTCATTTTATGCATGTATTTACCATTTATAGTAAGTTTTAGTTTAAGTATAGTTCCTCACCTTTAAAACTTTAGGTTTATGTCTAATATGAAATTACTTGGAGAAATTTGAAGAATGAGGTGGTGAAAGGTGAGATTTTGAAGGAAATGGGTTTAAAAGTAATTTCTAGACTTTAGGATTGATCTTTGAGAGTGATATGGTTGACCCATTGCCTAAGGACGTCTAACTCCAGGTTGGTAAAATTCTGGGGTGTTACAATCTACCCCCCTTAAAAATAATTTCGTCCCCGAAATTGGTGAAGGGTAATAAGTAAAGATCCTATTATGCCTTTTGCCTAAACTGTACTAATTTCAAGTTTATATGCATGGTAGGATGTATACTATCTATGCTAGTCTGGCGCATTATAGTCTACCTCCTTAAAAATTTTACTATTTGTCTCTTGCTTATACCCCGATGGTTGGCTACAATTGATTTCTCATATATTTGAAGTCTTGACAACGGTTCCCATTGTTAGGCCTATGATTTAATATAAATAGGTTCAACACTTAAGCCCTAATTATTCCCCCTTTAAAGATTTCACTATTGACATTCTAAGGAAGATTCAGTCCCTATTTAATGACCTAACCTTACGTATCACCTGAATCAATGTCCTTCGATCCTAGGCCAGTGGGGCATGGGTCCACTACGCTTGCGCTGCGCTACTCTAATCCAACAGTCGTATTAGCTGACCTAACTAGGTTGGGCTCATAATGTCCTACCCCCCTTAAAAACAATTCTACTCTCAAGTCTCAAGACTTTATGTCCTGACCCATACGTTGAAACCAGGTATACTATAGGATCTATGTAATTGGTACCTATGGTTACAAAAAAGAGCTATAAATGATGGGTATTGTGGTTGATTTCAGGGACGGGTGTGAGCTTGCAGCAAGATGTCTACTCTTTATTGGCTATATTCCCTTAACATTTCTCAAAGGCAAAGCAATGACTTTTAGTTGTAGGTGGTTGGCCAACACGGAAGAAAAGTTGAGTAGTGGGTCTGAGCCGGATACATATACCTTCTTCCTAGCTAGGACAGAAAATTTGTTGCATCAATTCTTAACCCTAGTTGATCCCGATCTTCTGCTTGATTAGAGCATTGAGTTCATTGGTAACTACTAGGATTGAGAAATCGATTCAAACTGCAAATACCTCGCTTATATACAGTTCCTTTACTCCGCATTCACGATTACAATAAGTCCTTGGGAGGGCACTTCTAAGGGGCGTGTTGATTTATCCTAGCATTCAATCAGAATGATATATAAGTTTTCTCTAAGCGTAACTAGTTCTGAGTCAAGCAAGCTTCCTAAGAGTTAATAAAGGAGCCTATAAGTACCAAGGGATTCCAACAAAGGAACGAGGTCTCACTCTAACTAAATCAAGACAACTAACTACGTCTATATTCCAATTACCTTATCAAAATCAGTCTTTTACATTCCTTAGCATAACCAGTAGCCTAGTCTTAATAAATTTAACGACGCTCAAGCACTTTACATATGTCTATCCTAGATAAGGAGGTCCCTAGGGTTTACGTTTTTAATTTACTAGCTTTCCTATACCGTCAGATCTTTCTAAATCTAAGAATACTCACTTTAAGTCCAAAACTCAAAGGGCCTGTTTGGCTAGTGGTATAAGGCTGTATTAAATGAATTACGTCGCTAATCCCACCTCGAGATTGGGACTGACATGTTTGGAAGAAGGGTGAGATATGATTAAAATTAATTTTATAGGCTTTGAAAAATGGACCATGTGTTGGAGAGTGTGAGATGGGATTTCTAAATCCCATGATGATGAAATTCCAAGTATAATTAGAAAGGAAATCCCAGAATTTATTGTTAATTGCATACATTCCAACCATGGCATCGGAAACCATGGGTTACACCCAAATCTAAGGACAATACCTTACACATGCATTTATTGTTACTTTTACAGTTCTATCTATCCTAATCTCACCTAATGTAATTGGTCGAACGGGCCCTAAATGTCCCATCATTTGGAAGTGTGCAGGTTATGGGACACAAAAATGTGAGTTTTGTGCCCATATGAGAGGGTATAATGAAGGTGAAAAGTTATATAGAGTAGTTTTTAGGTAATGGTGGTTGATGGGTGTAAGATGTAGAAGAAGATGGAAGCTTGAGTGAATAGAAGTGGAGATATGAGATCATTTTACATGGTCTCGGTTACGTATGGGCTATTCTAAGGTAGTTAATCTCTCCCGCTGGCGACACTTGGGATGCTAATGTGGTTTCTAGATTCCATCACCCCTTTTCTAAGCCAAAGTGCGTCAGTGTGCATCGTGTTACCATAACCCAGGTCCAGTTTAATCCAAATCATGCTCTGATACCATCTGTAACATCCCAAAAATTAGGAGTCGAGTATAAACTCCACTCTCGAGTTCCAGAACATCACTTATGCAACATTTTCAATGATGGATGAATGTCAAATGTATTAGTGCATAAAACATGAAGTGGATTAAGCCAAAACAGCATATCATACTCCAGAGATAGTTAAATTTCACAAGTGGAAGACTGTGATAAATATATAAAATGTATGATTTATTGTAAGTCTCCAGAGTGTTAACATGTTACCAGGTTAACTATATACATGTATACTCCAAAAATAAATAAAAAGAATATGCATGGGTATTTTAAAAATGCAAGATAACAAGTGTAATGACATCTAATCAGTAACCCTGTAACCTCGTCGATCAGAACCTGTATATAGGAGAAATCCTCCTCATCATCATAAAGCAAAGTTCGGCTCCACTTCACAAGCATCGCCCTCACCTGAAACTAAGACAGGGTCTGGTTTGTGTGTACAACACAGTCCCGTAACGTGGGAGTGAGTAGCTAACTCAATGGAACAATAGAGTAAAGATTAACATGTTATCAAATCAGTCAAGCGGTAATGATAAAGTAAACATAGAAAACATTCCTAAATACTGTAGTTAATGTAAGAATGAAATGACATGATGTATGCCCTCACCAACATACTCCCTCATACGACACCATCTTACGTTCGAGGCATGCTTTCTTCCCTCAGTGCTCCACATCTTTCAGGCACATGCAGTGCGATATGAACATGATTACTAAGTTGTTATTAGTCCTTTTCATACAGCAGGATTGGGAAGCTAAAGTACCTCCCTTGTATCATTTCCCAACAATGATCCAGTCTAGGGTCATCAGTCCTAGCATATCTCATACAAAGTGCGGTTCTAGGTCACTTCAAGGGCTGTCAGGGCTGTTACACCCAATCGTTACACCACTCCCCCATCACCTTATCAATACTGGCCTAGTTTGTATTCTTGTTGCTACGAAAGGGTCGTCGCCTCCACGTAGACTTAGAGTAGGCTCGAGGTCACTACAAAGGGCTGTTACACGCACTCGTTGCACCGCTCCTCCATCACCTTATCAGTGTAGGCCGACAGCTCAAATACAATGTCACATACAACCGTATTCAGCTCATGAGCTCTGGTTGCTCACTGGTCACTATGGGGAGGCTCGTCACCCCAGCATAGGCCAACAGCTCGACCACAGTGTCCCATACCACCATGCCCGGCTCATGAGTCTTAACGGATCAAGGTACCATGGTTAACGGGATTTCCACTAGTAAGTTCGGTAGTTTAGATTCAAGCAGTAGCGTCCATACATAGTTAACATACATCGGGTGAATCGGGTTACTTGACGAGTTCGACTAGTACGAGCGCCCGTTGAGTTGATCAACATGAAGAGCATAAGCACCTCGTGTGGCCTAACCACTGTCGACAAGCAACGCACGACACGGGTTCGTCAACGCATCCTTCGTGGCGAATAGAATTCAACCACGAGTTCAATTCTGTTACCGACTGCCTGGACTATAGCATAGCCCCAAGCACTTGCAATCTAAATCAGTAAGCATATGAGAGAGACGAAATTGAAATATCAAGTAATCCAAGCCTGTTATCAGCATGTTATAAGATACAACATATGCAGTTAACCACACACAAGCATTTTATATATAAGGAAATCAATTCAAACAGCGTACATGGAGGAATTCATACACATCATCAAAGTAGTTGAGAATCCTATCTCAACACTAATCTACAACATTATTTACTAAATACTTACTCATGCAAGTATTTATACAAACACTTAGACTACACACATTAGCCTATATAACCTAGGTTGGCCAAAATGTGTATTAGGGCGAATCCTTTCGCCAGACAGGTCATACATCCATAACTAGCATATATACACCGCAAATACTCATGGCAATCATATCAGTAAAATTTATACGTATACCGTATTTTCTACAAATATCCAAATTATCTAAAACTCTATATACTTCGTACGTATTCGAAATGGAAAATGGAAAGCATGTTCTACATGTGACATAGCATTCACGTCAGGAATCTATCATTATCCGACATTGAAAGCTTTGAAAACAGATAACCTAAATGTCTAAAGTCCGTACCTTAACGCCATAGAAGCGTAAAGAAGTCAATGGAATCTCTAAGTCTTCGTCAACATTGATATGACGACCTATAACACAAGGTAAGTCAGCTATTTCGCTACTTGCAACTATCAGAACCCTAAAACAGATTAGGGCTAGGTTTCCTTACCTAGAAACGAAGTCAGAATCGTGGGAATAACGATTAGATCGTGATGGTTAAGCATGTGCAGCAGTAGGATAGAGTATCAGGGAGATCTTCCCACTTCTCCTATACTTTCTCTCTCTTTACTCTCTCCTCTCTCAAATTCGTATAGGAGAAAAGAGAGAGGGTTTAAGGTCCTTATATAGGCCCAAATCTCATGGAAATAGACCCCAGGCCATGGTATACTTAGGTTATGTCCAAAGGGAGGTTGTTCCGATCCAACGGAGCACTTATGGAGCTCCCTTTGCTGAATGCGGTCGGAATTAAGCTCACAAATATTGGATCTTTATCAAGTTAAGTTTTCAATCCGATCAGATTTCCAGATCGACCATGGTGAACCAGTTTCAGTTCAGCGGTCACCGAAACTCGATCAGAGCCACAAGTACTATGACATGTAAGGGCCACCTATCTTGATCTGAGGGTAAATTTAGGTCAAAATCCAATGGTCAGAATGCTTAGAAATAATGTGCAAGCGACACGTCTCAGATTTATTAAAATTATATTTAATTTCTTAAAAATATTCATTTTCTCACACTCTTCACTCCGGACTCAAGAAAATCATCCTAGAGCATCGTTTGGACGTGATTTATGTGGTGCTTGTCAAGTCCAATTACGCGGTTAATATTTTCTAAGTTTATCGCTATCGGACTTTCGACGTGCGGTCCAGGTCCGATACGGAGTTTCAAAGTTCTCCCGAGAGCAAACGGGAATAGAGATTGTCCTTAAGTTTCTAGGTAACATAGAATTAGTAGTCCTACTCATTTTGGGTCTTGTAATTTGTATTTAAAGTAGTTCAAGTTAATTCCACTGAGTATTCAGTTTGGTACTTAACCAAATTCTAGCCTAATTATGGCAGAGCACGGTCCTAGGGCCATTTTATGCCCCATTTTGGGAACTTCTAGTTATCATATTATTTTAATTATTTTTATAATGGTTCATCATTGAGTTTACCCTATCTCCATAAAATTTCATAGGATTTTGAGTTGTAGAAAAAGTCTAAAAATTCCTGAAGCAGCAGTTGTCCAACAAGTAATTTTCAGAAAGTTGTCACAACGTCCTACTTTAAACTATATTAAGTATTTTATTATATTTGTAAAATATTTTTATATAAAACTATACTCATTTAGCTTTAATCTAATTTTTGAATCACTTAATTCTGATTTATAATGAAGGAGATATGATTTTTCAAAGTTAGACGAAATGTGCAGAAAAAATACAGAAATCGGGCTGCCTGTCTGTTATACGGACGAGTCCTCGCCGGTCACTGACCTATTTGGTAAGGGATGAGGTCATCCCCCCTCCCCCCCCCCCCCCCCCCCCCCCCCCCCGAGGGATGCCGGAAACATGTGGGACCCACCTCGGGTCCCCCCAAATTGCACTGTTTGGGCCCACGAGTCCGTCGAGGCGTTTATCAAGTCTCATTTGCAAACTGGAATGAGTTACGCGACGTACAATATATGATTTTGGGGTAAAAGAAGCTAATATATCCAAATAACCTATCTACATCATGAAATTATAAATATTAAATAGTTAAAATCCCATTTTATGTATGTATTTATCATTTATAGTAAGTTTTACTTTAAGTATAGTTCATCACCTTTTAAACTTTAGGTTTGTGTCTAATATGAAAGTACTTGGAGAAATTTGAAGAATTAGGTGGTGAAAGGTGAGATTTTGAAGGAAATGGATTGAAAATCGATTTCTAGACTTTAGGATTGATCTTTGAGAGTGATATGGTTGACCCATTGCCTAAGGACATCTAACTCCAGTTTGGCGAAATTCCGGGGTGTTACATTTTTTCTCGTCGCGTGATCAGCTAGTGTCAAGCATGATCAAGGAGCTCCTCAATTGCTAAAAAATAGTACTCCACAGTTGGGAAACCCGCCTATTCCTCGAGTTTGACCATCATAAGATAAAGTATCTCTGCTTCCATCAAACACCAAGCTCTTTCATGGTCCTATCCATTTCTGAGCTATTGTTCAGATCATCTCCTAGCAAGAGTCTCTAAGGTATGGCTCAGTACGAGGCAAGACGTCGAGCTATTACACTTAGGGAAGCCCAGGACTATATGATAATATGAAGAGGATGGTCATCCCTAAATCCATCTAAGCTCCATCTAGGGAGCGTGACCTCACTGATCGGGTACGACTAGTATAAGCAGGTCAGTAATCTAATTGAAATCTAAGGATCTGATGCCAAGGGTCTGATTCCATAGTATGAACTACAAAGATTGGAGGGAGACCAGACCATAAGCCACTAAAGAGCCCAGCTCAGGACGCCCTCCCTCAGAGCAGCTATAGAGGTCAATTCGGGTGGTCAACCTCGGTCTCCCACCACATCTCCTGAACTCGACCACTTGATCTTATCTTCACCGATGACCTTGTGAAATGATTGAGAAACGTCTACTGAATGCACGTACGCCTGTAATCCGGCATGTGATTTAGGAAACGTCTTTCCCCACGTAACTATCTCCAAGCCTATAAATATGGTCTCCATCTACCGTGAAAGATATGCAATCACACGTCCGAATACTCCCTACTCAAATCCAGTTTTCTTGACTTTGGCATCGGAGGATCCTATGTCCTAGCTAGGGTTCCCATTGTTGTGTTGCTTATACAAGTATCGTGAAGCCTAACAGGGACGACCATATTTTTGCATCAACAACATATAATCAAAATTAAAATTGTTTGTAAAAATTAAATGACCCTAAGGTCTAAATTCATTCTCCATATATAAAATAAATTGATGCTTAATGACTAATTAGCCTTGTCCTTCCATGACTCTCCAATCAAGCTTTCGTCTAAGTCATCTTCACAAATACGCCTCCACTATAGCCTCCCCTTGATGGTTTTCCATAAATATTACTATGAGCTAAAAGCCCAGCAAGTAATAGTAAATTTCATGATTCAATACATACCATGTTCACAAGAATATCAATAATACACCAACCACCATAAAAACCAATCCATACTCAGGATTACCAAGGCCATGGTTGTGCATAGCTTTTGGCTTGCCAACACCTATTTAGCCTAGATTCTCATAGGTTTCACACATGAAGAAGAATACTACTCCTACTGGATTGGTTTCTCTCGCCTGTAGTGTGAACATTAGTCTAGTAATGAGTAGCCCATTTTGAAGCTGAATAGACTCCTTCCCCAACCCTAGTTGCAGCCTTGGGAGGAGGCGTTATTGGTACCAGCTCAGGTTCCAGTTGGGAACTCTGCCCAAGAATTCAAGATATGTCTATCCCTGAGTTGTCTGGTGTTCATTATCAATATCATATCACAAATACTAGCATATATCACAAAAGCATATTATATCATAAGATTCATGAATGTATGATGAATGTATGCTGGAAAAACTATCCTGGTATAGTGTTACTTACCAAAAAATTCCATTCAGCTTGAATTTCCTGGATACATTCCTCTTTGATTAGTTGATTGGTTCTTAGTTTCCGCTTGTGTTGGGTTCTCTTTCAAGTATTGTTCTAATAGAGTTATTTTCATACTTAATCTCATGATTTAATCAACTATTATTTATTAGCATACAAACATGACTGTTGATTTAACAATTAGATTATCAATCCATCAATCCATACCTTTAGTTTAACCATATCACACATTTGGTTCATGATTTACTAATCTTAATTGTTCAGTTTGGGTTTATCATCATATAGGCCTAAGATCTTCCCGATCAGACCGTTAAACTTTGATTAGAATCGTTGATTTAGGGTATGGTCAGTTAGATCTCAGTGTCGATATACTTAATCTTCTATTTTGATCAATTTGACCCATGATGGACAGTTTTAATTAGTTGGATTGTTAATCCAAGGGTTTAGATCATTTCATTATATGTTTTGACCCATTTTACATGGTTTGGATCGATATAGTTCATGATCTTATGGTCAATATCAAGGTTAGATCATATTGGGTTCAAAATGGCCCACTTGAGAGAATAATCAAGTCCATTCACTAATCACATTGCTCCTATGTCTTAGGAACTCTTGGTTTTGATAATGAATCAAGTGACTTTGAGGCTAGCATTAAATTCTATGGTTTATATGTCTTTTAAATCCAATGACCCACTTAGATTATAATTTAAAGTTTGATCATCAAATCTGATACTTTAATCGTGATTCAATAACATATGGTTTGATATTGACATGAAGATCACCATCACATAGAGTGATCCACCTGTGATCCACCTATTATTAAGGTGCTTTCTCGGTCCTTGATGGTTAGTGTGGAGTGTCTATAACCATATCTACATGGATAGTGTAAAATGGCCATATTTCATTATACATGGGCATCCACTCAGTGTCCCCACAATATTCTTATACGGGTGTGTTTGATGAAGGACTGCCTACAGTGTCCATCATTTTCATCGTTCAATTCTTGTCTAAAAATAGTGAGTACATATGGGTCAAAGAATGTGAAGAGTCAACTCAATGACATTAATTTACCACCTATGATTTGAACTACTTGTACATTGGGGTCAGTGCCCCCAAACCTAGGCACATGTACGGACATGTGAATGCCCAAACACCCACTCCTTGTAGATGCTACCATTTATCCAGCAATTTTTACGAAGGATATAAACCTTACCTTACCAACTTAGACTTTGAACGTATAGTCAGAGCAGTTGAGGATGAAAATACCCCTGCTCTTTAAAGTAGACCTATGGCTACGAATTATAACCGTTGTCGTAGATAACATAATCTGTAGCTAAAAAAAAAAAAAAAAAAAAAAACCTGAATCGAGGCGGACTCACCGAACTAGCAGCCCCCCCCCCCCCAAATTACTGGCTTGTCCGGTGGGGATACGCCAATCTGTCAGGCCCCATATGGCTACTGATTATAATCGTAGCCATAAGTACCATACATCATTTTCTTTACTATCCAAACAAAACAAATAGTCACATCAAAGGAAATCTATTTTCTTTTTTCGCTGTTTGGAACTGAATCCATGGTTTCCAAACATGGCTTAATGGAAAGAAGGTAAAAATAATAATAATAAGATGCAGTTCTTTAAGATGAAATTTAGTGCCTTAATATCTGGCGAGCCATGAAAATGAAGGTCATTCAGCTGAATGTGAACAGTTAACTCAACGACATTGATTTACCACCTGTGATTTGAACTACTTGTACGTTGGGGTCAGCGCCTCCAAACCTAGGCACATGTACGGACGTGTGAACGCCCAAACACCCACTCCCTGTAGACGCTACCTTTTATCAAACAATTTTTACGAAGGATACAAACCTTCCCTTACCAACTTAAACTTTGCATGTACGGTCAGAGTAGTTGAGGACGAAAATACCTCAGCTCTTTAAAGTAGACCTATGGATAGCTACAGATTATAACCATAGCCATAGATAACATAATCCGTAGCCATAGAAAAAAATAAAACCCAAATCAGGGTGGGCTCACCGAACTGCCCCCCATTGCTGGCCTGTCCGACGGGGCCATGCCGATCTGGCAGCCCCCTTATGGCTATGGATTATAACTGTAGCCATAATTACTGTACACCATTTTCTTTACTATCTAAACAAAAAAAAAATAGTCTCATTAAAGGAAATCTATTTTGTTTTTCTACTGTTTGGTACTGAATCCATGGTTTCCAAACATGGCCTAACGGAAAGAAGGTAAAAATAATTATAAATAAAATAAAAAGATACAGTTCTTTAAGATGAGATAGTGTTGTTGGCTTTACAGAACAGCTGAATGACCTTCATTTTCATGGCTCACTAGATATTAAGGCACAAACTTTCATTTGAAGATGGCTTTTATTGCCTTCTTTTCCACAGAAAAGAATTCAAGTCATGAGAACCTCTTGTATTTGAGAAAATGGCTGATGTGTTACCATTTGGATTAGTGTTAGAACAAGAATGTATGGTTATGTTGCCAATATTCTGAATCCTTTTTTCTGCCAGCTCAACTGTGTTTGTCAGAAAGATTTGGCTATATGATGGAAACTTATCTTAGTGAATAGTGATTATTACTTCAAGTTTGGAATGCCTTTTAGAATTGAGCGAGACAACCTAGGACTTGATCGAGACAACGTAGAAATTGAGCGAGGGAACCTTGAATTGAGTGAGGCAAAATAAAAATTAAGCAAGGAAACCTAGGAATTGAGCGAGGCAAACTACAAATTGAGCAAGGCAACTTAGAAATTCAGCGGGGCAAACTAGGAATTGAGCGAGGCAACCTAGGAATTGAGCGAGGCAAACTACAAATTAAGCGAGGGAACCTAGGTATTGAGTGAGGCAACGTAGAAATTCAATGAGGCAACTTAGGAATTGAGCAAGGCAAACTACGAATTGAGCAAGGAAATCTAGAAATTTAGCAAGGGAACCTAGAAATTTAGCGAGGGAACTTAGGAATTGAGCGAGGCAACCTTGGAATTAAGCTAGGCAAACTACAAATTTAGCAAGGCAAACTACAAATTCAGCGAGAAAACCTAGAAATTGAGCGAGGCAACCCACGAATTGAGCGTGGCAATATAGCAATTAAGCGAGGCAAACTACAAATTGAGCAAGGCAACCTAGAAATTGAGTAAGTCAAACTACAAATTAAGCGAGGCCACCGAGAAATTCAGGCAGGGAACCTAGAAATTTAGCGAGGCAATCTAGAAATTCAGTAAGACAACCTAGAAATTTAGTGGGAAAAACATGAATTTTAGCGAGGCAAACATGAAATTGAGCGGGGCAAACATGAAATTGAGTGGGGCAAGCATGAAATTTAGCAAGGCAAACATAAAAATCAATGGGGCAAACTTGAAATTGAACTGGGCAAACATGAAATTGAGTGGGGAAACATGAAATTTAGTGGGGGAAACTAAAATTCAGCTGGGCAAACATGAAATTCAGTGGGGTAAACATTAAATTCAGCGGGCCAAACATGAAATTCAGCAAGGGAAACTTGAAATTCAGTGAGACAAACACAAAATTTAACGGGGCAAACATGAAATTGAGCGAGGCAAACTTAAAATTAAGCAGGGCAAACATGAAATTGAGGGGGGGAAACATGAAATTCAATGGGGGAAACTTGAAATTCACTGGGGTAAACATGAAATTCAGTGGGGTAAACATGAAATTTAGCGGGGTGAACATGAAATTGAGCCAGACAAACTTAAAATTCAATGGGGCAAACATGAAATTCATAGGGGCAAACTTGAATTTGAGCAAGGCAAACATGAAATTCAACGGGGCAAATATGAAATTCAGTGGGGCAAACATGAAATTGAGGGGGGGAAACATGAAATTCAATGGGAAAAACTTGAAATTCACTGGGGTAAACATGAAATTCAGTGGGACAAACATGAAATTTAGCGGGGCGAACATGAAATTGAGCCGGACAAACTTAAAATTCAATGGGGCAAACATGAAATTCATCGGGGCAAACTTGAATTTGAGCAAGGCAAACATGAAATTCAACGGGGCAAATATGAAATTCAGTGGGGCAAACATGAAATTGAGCGAGGTAAATATGAAATTCAGCAAGGCAAACATGAAATTGAGCGAGGCAAACTTGAATTTCAGCGAGGCAAACTTAAATTTCAGTGGGCAAACATGAAATTTAGCAGGGCAAACATGAAATTCAGTGGGCCAAACATGAAATTCAGAGAGGCAAATATGAAAATGAGCTAGGCAAACATGAAATTGAGTAAGGCAAACTTGAAATTCAGATGAAATAAGTCATAAACTCATAAACTAAACAATCAAGCACTTGATAAATTTGAGCGAGCTTTAGATAAAATGGAATAAACCTCAATTAAAATTGAGCAAGGAAAACATGAAATTGATTGAAGAAAATATCTAATTCAATGATTCAAACTTGTATTTCAAGGAGGCAAGTTTCTTTACTTAGCATAGTTTGCACTATATGAAACCTGTAAATTCTTTTAAAATAAAATATGACTGCATCAGTTGCAAAGGTAATAGTGTATGATAAATATGAAGTGATATGCATTCCTCTGGCCTTTGGTTTTAATGCTTGGTGTTCAACTGAAAACCTGCATTTGTATATCAAATTATGGATGCTATGTTCATTACTGTTTGTAGAGTGACAAACATACTAGATTTAGTATTATATCCTATTTTAATGTTTACCGATTTGTTGGACATGTAATTGGATGGAACTTGTTTAGTGACTCTGACAGTGTTTTTCATATGCAGTCCCATATTCGAGTACTTGAATCCACTCTAGAGAACAGATATGCACTTCTAATGGGTCTTGAATATCTAATTGGCATTTCTTATGTTTATGACATAGATGTTTTTAAGGTAGTCATGTTAATTGCATGCCTTCTTTTCTTTGTAATTGAGTTTACATAGAGTCTTACCTTGTCTATGTCAAATGCAAGGACAGGTATGCTTGGATTACTGGAACTCTTTAGTACTTAAGCTGTTTGAGGCACATCAAAACCTTGACAATTGTGTTGCTATTGCTGTAAGCATGATGGGGCTTCAGGTACTTTAGATATGATGCTTCTTGAAATTATGGTAAAGACCGCTTTAGTAGAAGTGGGGATATGTCAAAGTGTCCTAGAGGGGGGTGAATAAGACTATAAAATTTTTAAGATGATTTAAAATCCTAATATCATGATCCTGATTTAACAAACTCCTATCAAGATGACCCCAATTTAACTCCAATGGTTTTCAAGCCAAATAGAGGATCCAATCATAAGACTATCCAGTATTTAAACAGTATGCAAACTTAGTCTATGATGAATGAGTCATACGACTCTGTGTGTGTGTGGGATGTGATTCTTATTAGTTCTAAATAATCATGTGAGAATGATTTATGAGAACATTCAAAGTAAACACAAATAGTAAGGCGCTTCGGCTACGTGCTTACTCCACTTACGGCGGACTCACTCAACCCTTGAGTGTACCGGATCTCACTAAAGGAGGTTTTAAATCAGGTTCACCTCTAACCTTCATAACCTACACAAGGTTGACTCCAGGACCTATATAAGGAACCAAGGCATGTCTCCACGAGGCACAAGTTTATGCCCCACACAGGAGCAAGGGTCAGCATACAGCACCCGGGTTTTATGCACTACACACGAGTAAAGGATCCACACAAGGAACCTAGGGTTTTAGGCCACACAAGACAAGGATCCATATAAGGACCCTAGAGTCTATACCTTACACAGGAGCAAAGGTCAACACACAACACCTAAGTTTTAGGCCACACAGACCAAAGACCTGCACTAAGGACCTATGTTTATGCTCTACAAGAGCAAGGATCAACACACAACACCCACACATACTCTCCCGTCAAAGGCCTCCTATGAGGACTTGAAAGGGGTGAGAATCACCTGTGACCCAATCCTACATAAAGGAATGATCAGTAGGGTCTCTAGACTCTATTGAATTACAGATAAGTAGATGAGCCCCATTAAGCACGTTGATGAATATCTCCTCCTTAGATGACGAAGAATCTTCAACTCCCTTGATCCGCAACACTGATGATGCTCCAATGTACGGCGACGGGTTGGGTCAAGGTTATGTTGGTAATTACTCTATTAAATGATAATCATTGAAGAGACTAAGTAATTCTAAGATCTTAGGCATTCAAGGGATCCCAGCTCAATGATCTGCCATTAAGGTGGTAGCTAGAAGATCCTTAAATGCGGAAGTTCACTCACCAATCCACTCTATTGAATATCAATGATGAGGTGGATTGAGGAATGAACTCCCTTGAGAAAAAGGGTTTAGGGTATGTGATGTGAGCTACTCTCTCAAAGCTCTCTATTTTTTCTCAATACAGCAACCAATAGCAAGCTCTTCTTAAATAGGTAAAGGGATCCAATGTAATAAAATAACTAGTTTTTTAACAGAGTTCATTGTCATCAAGCCATCTTCGATATCATTAAACGTATACTTTCGAAGACATCGAAGGGCAGATCGATGATATGAACTCTTCTGAGAATCACAGTTGAATATCTTATCCACAACTCGATCATATCGAATATGCTTCGATGTCATCAGATTTTGAACTCCAATTTCATCGACCCACGATTCGATTCTTCGACAATGAAAACATGAGAGCAGGCTAAGTATGAGACAACTAGCTTCGATATTATTGATCCTCCCACGATGTCATCAGATTTCAAATGTCGATGATATCGATACCTAGTTCGATTCATCGATCTTTAATAGAAGATTTTCCTATAAGTTCGCTGGACATTCCATTGTTCGAATTCAATGATATCGACCTAGATTAGATATGATCGATATTTGAATATCGATATTATCGAGGGAGTATCGATTCCTCGAATCATTTAAAGAGGATTTTTCTAAAAGCTTGCTGAACAGTTTAGTCTGAATTCGATAACATCGAAGGTCCATCGATACCATCGGAGTTTGAATTCCGAGGATATCGAGGCTCCGTTCGAGTCATCGACAAATACATGATTTTCTTTAGTAGCTTACTGGACACAAATTGACCAGAGTTCGATTATATCGAGCCATCTAGATGATCTCAGAATTTGAATGTCGATGATATCGATTGTTCCATCAATTCATCAATAATTTTGTCTAAAGATCAAGTTGGTTGTTGGACACAAGAGGTCCTCAATTCGATGATATCGATTGCATTCCAAGGATATCAATAACTGGTATCCGATCTCATCGAGGTGATCTTGATATATTGATAAAAGATGAAAACTTAGAGATTTTCCTGATTTGTAAAATAGTTTTCACACATTAAATCCTATGTTGTTCTATCCACTTTTAAGGGTTTTATATACTTGGGTTTTTTGAGACATGGATGTGAGGCTAAGTTTGCCTTTGATGATTTTGGAGTGCACATCCAATTGAGGCAGACGCTTGAATGATCTTCCTATGGGGCTTCCTTGACTTGCTGACTTAACACTTATGCTAATTGATAAACTAGGGCACTTTCACTTCTTACTGCTATTGTACCTAGAGTTTTATAGTTTCAATATATGGCATGGGTTATTATTAGTGTTATTTTTTAAGGTAAGCATTGGAAGGATCATGTAAGCTAAGATCCATAAGCTAATGTTGAATAATATCGACCATACATTAATATTATCGGGAGAAATTGAGCCGGGGAAACTAGAAAATTAGTGGGGCAAACATGAAATTCAGTGGGGCAAATTAGAAATTCAGTGGGACAAACATGAAATTCAGCGAGGCAAACTAAAAATTCAACAGGGCAAACTAAAAATTTAATGGGAAAAACTAGAAATTAAGCGGGGTAAGCGGAAATTTAGTAGGGTAAACTAGAAATTGAGCGGGGAAAACTTGAATTTTAGTGGGGAAAACTAGATAATCAACGGGATAAATATGAAATTAAGCGGGGCAAACTAGAAAATCAGCGGGGCAAATAAGAAATTGAGCAGGGTAAATTGGAAATTAAGTAGGAAAAACTAGAAATTCAGCAAGGCAAACTAGGAATTGAGCGGGGAAAACTAGAAATTGACCGGGTAAAACTGGAAATTGAGCGGGGAAACTAGGAATTCAGTGAGGGAAGAGTGAAAATTGAGCTAGGTAAACTAGAAATTGAGCGAGGAAAACTAAAAATTGAGCGAGCCAAACTGAAAATTGAGCGACGAAAGCTGAAATTAAGCATGAAAAATTGAAAATTGAGCGTGGCAAGCAAGAAATTGAGCAATGTAAACATGAAATTGAGTGATACAAAAATAAAATTCAACAAGACATACATGAAATTTATCAATGCAAACATTAAATTGAGCAAGCTTAACATAAAATTGAGCTAGGCAACCATTAAATTGAGCGAGCCTAGCATGAAATTGAGTTGGGAAAACATTAAATTGAGTGAGCCTAGCATCAATTTCCACTTCAGTGGGGCAAACTAGAAATTCAGCGGTGCAAACTACAAATTGAGTAAGGCAAACATGAAATTTAGTGGGGAAAACTATAAATTGAGTGGTGCAAACTGGAAATCCAACCTTGCTTGACCAAAATTTTCTCAACCTAAATGAAACTCAATTTCAAATTAGGTTGGATTTTTTCAATCCTAACTGTGAGACCCTACCGGAATTCGCATGTGTGCATGCATCTGTGTGAGTATACATCTCGTTCCTTTTGGTCCTGCGGTCCTACCGATCAAATTTTGGCGACCTGCAACCCTTAGGTAGTGTTTGCAGTCATCTTTGAGTTCATCACGTAAACCCAACCCGGATTGATGCAAGACCTATGCCATTGAGACCGCATCGTCATGGTGGTTCCAACGCCGCGTCTCATGCGTAAATTCAACGTGTACATCAAAAGTTATAGGTAACACATTATTTAAGCCATTATCACGATGTAGAACTCACCTGATGCTTGTACACAGTTTTCTAGGTGGACCCACCCTAGTTCCATCATTTCCTATGAGAGCTATCATTACTTATAGCCATCTAGTTAACTCTCTTACAAGCCATCATGGATTTTCTTCTTAAAAAGGTCATCATGAGCTTTCTTCCCAAAAAATAATGATTTTCTTGCATTACAATGATGAGTTCTCTACAACACTCCATCTTCTTCTCATATCCTTCATTTTCTCTCCTTTAGCAACCCAAGAGAAGCTCTTAGATGTCCCCTATATTCCAGCAACTTCAGCCCATTTTCTCTCAAAAATCTCCCAATCTAACCTTTGAAAAGTAATCTCAACCATATATCTATAACCCTTGGAACTTAAGGAGCTTGGAGATAAGAGAATCTTAAAGATCCATTAAGGTGAATGTACTTAGCTTAAAAAATTTTGATTTTCTTGTGAAAGATTCTCTTTCATCTCATCCTTAGGAACTTGTGGGGCCCATCAAGTGATGATGGAGGTCCCTCATTTTTCCATGATTGAGGCCAATGGCCCATTCTGTTGCATACAAGTTTCATGGATAGGGCCACTCTCCATAGACCCCATCATGTCATTTTTCCTTTAATGCATGTCTTTTAGGGGTCATCTAGACCATTGATTTTTATGAGAAAGGCATCCCCATCATTTGATTGATTCCTAACTCAATGCATGTGCTAGATCTAGATTATATATGATCTAATAGATGACATGAATGTGTTGTGATGAAAGGAGGACCTCCATAGTGGCGGAGATCCTCTCTTGTGGCTGGACCTTCATTTTTTCCTTATTTTATCTTTTATTTCTGAAGTGGGTGGCCCACTTGGGGGACCTGAAATATCCAGACCATCAAAGTAAGGTAGACGTCCATAACTGTCCATTCCTTGGATGTTGGCACCCTAATTGCTCCATATCGGATGCATGCAATGAGTTTTATGAAGGGGAATTGGTCTGGATATTTGTGGAGCCCACTAAGGTAGACCATAACATTGATTTCATGAGGTGATTCTCCTTATTTTTGCTTCCATGCTCAATTCATTTCATATATATGTTATTGTCCAGAAATTTTTTGGATAGTTGCTGGATGGTTTTTGGGTCAGGATTATGAACTGATAAGAGGGATGTTTCACCCTCATTGATAGATGATTCTTGGAGGTGTGGATCTCACCTTGATGTGCTGAATCCCACCTCCATCCGCCCTTGTTAATTACCCAAAAAGGTGGGCCAAGAAGGTTAGTTAGTCCAGATTTTCTAGACTGTTCAGCCACTTTGCATGTTGTAAAAACATAAATATCAGCTTGTTTCTAAAATGGTGGGCCACCTTTGTGGACCCCACCTTATTGTATACTTGTAAAGGGATGTTGACCCTATATTTTTCTAAATTTTGGCAGACTTGGGCCCACTCTAATGGGGTACACAAGTCAGGGGCAACAACATTGTTTCAGTAGGAATTATTTCTGGACCTTGCTATCCATAATTTTTATGAATTAAATAAAATACTTATACTACTTCAAAAATTCTAAAATTTTACAGAGAGGAGAATCACCCATGGTAGGACCCACTTATAAAATTTTGAGGTCAATGGACACTTGTACACACCATGGTGGTGGCTGGACCAGGTCACTATAATGTGGTGTCCAGATCAGGCAGAATTTCAGGAAAGATTGATTTCTTTAAATGAATTAAAATATTTATAGTTATCCAAAAATCCTAAAATTATGTGGAGGAGTATTCCACCCATTGTAAGACACACTTACCATTTTTGGGGCCAACGGACCCCTGTGCACACCATGAAAAGGGCTGGACTGGCCCACCATGTTGGGACGTCCAGGTCAGTCCGATTTTCTAGACAGACTATTTTATTTAAATTAATTAAAATATTTCTAATTCTGAAATTTTGTAAGGTATGGCCCACCCAAGAAAGTATCACCCTATAAAATTTCAGAGCCATCATGCCCTTATGCTGCCTGCGGTGCGGCTTAGAGTGGCCCACCAGGCAGGGACACCCAGGCTGGGGCGTCTAACCTGCTTTATGGGCCCACTTAGACATGTTGTATATCTTATCATCCATCCATGTGGGGTCCTTAAGGGATTTTATCATCTTCCCCTTTGGTGGTTTCCAATTAGGGCCCATTTGGATGAGATTCTGGGCTAAATACTCGGGCCCATAGGGTTGCCTATGCATGAGGCATCCCTGTCTTGGGTTACTGCTAGGCCTGCACTCTAACGGCACGACCCACTTGATATATGAGTTGTATGTTTTCCCCTCTTATCTTGTGGGACCCACAGTGATGTATGTGGGCCATAAGAAAATAAATATACTATAATTTAATTAAATTGCTGAACTCCAACAACCCAGAAAATGGGTGGGCTGAAATTTGGCAATGAACCCAATAATTGTTGCCTATAAATGTTTGTTTTGGGGCAATATGGCCCACTAGATTTGAGGACTTAAGTCAGTTATCTTACCATTTTAATTTTACTTTTAGGCTTAATTAGTGCATGATTAAAGGCCCATTCGAACTGGAGTCTTATTGGGCTAGTTTTCTAGTTAATTGATGGGCCTTATGGCCTTAGTTGGGTTGGAACTTTTGATAGGCTCGTTGGACCCTTGGGTCCTATATTTATCATGTCATTGTGACGGGTCTTATGGGCCAAATACTCAAGTAGTTGGGCCCTTGCTTGGCCCCTATAACAAATCTATACTTGGGCCGAGATGTAAGGCCCAACTTACTTGTGTTAAATATAAGGATTTCCCATATGTTGGGATATTGGGCTGCCCATTAGGCCCACCACAATGAGTGAACCCATGACCTTTATGTTTGGGCCCTAACCTTTCTTAAGGGCCCACCAGGTTACTTATGTATTGGGCTTAATGTATGGCCTACCAGGCGATGGATTACTTGGGCCTTGGACTTTATTTTATATGCATAGCGGGCTACCTTTTAGGACCCAATTGAGGTAGGATGTCCTTCTCGGTAGCCCTAAGGTAGGCCCATAAGGGCCCTTATAGGTGGTTGAAGGCCCACTTTGGACCTTGTTAAGCTTGTTTCCTTTTTGAGACCTTAGGACTCCCCTAGCTTGTGGGTCATTCCAAACTGTTGGGCCCCCACTAAGGGAACTTCATTCTTCTTAGAGTACATGTCTATATTTATATCTTGTCATTGTCCCCCTTAGGAAGGAGAAATACATATTCTACAGGTAGTGCACTTATGTTGTTGTGACCCATATGTATCATTTGTGTGAATTGATTGCATTGTATAGTGATTATAAAGGGAAAGAGTTTCTCCCCTTGTGCACCTTGAGTGTCTGAAGCTAGTGCATGATCTGTATTATGACTCATGCATTGACATCACATTTCATGATGATACCACCCTTGCTTCATCAGGGCCTTGCCTCTACAGGGACATTAATGGATAACCATATGTGTGGACAGCAGAAATATTACTTGAGCATACCGAGTGCATAGGATGCCCATGGGTGAAATTTTTAAAACTTCTATGGTACCAAGGGACTGCCCTAATGCCATGACTGAGTGAAAACTATGAGCGCACGAGGGCCTTATACCATTAGGCCGTGACTCCTACTGTCGTGTAGTTGGCTGGGTAGGGGTGTGGCCTTACCTGCATGGTGTGAGGAGGCATTGTTAGGCTGAATCTGACCAGCTCGTGAAATGGGTCCATTATCGTCGAGCCCTATTGGTGATTGGATGTCCACAAGCGGGTAGTGAGATCTCTTATGCTTGTTTGACTGTGCGGGTCTGTAGAGCAGTAGTCATTCTATAGTGTAATGGACCTCAGTGATTTTCTTATGATTAGAAATGTACTTAACATGTGGTTTGGATTTGAGCACTGACATTACTTGCATTGCATTAGCACTGGTTGTATAAGCCCCTTCATGCATTGCCTTGGTATGGTACCCAGTACTCATTGCATCGTATTCATGATAAGCCTTGGTAAGGCTAGTGATATTGTCATTGAGCATACTTCTTTTCCTGTATCTTCTTCTATTCTTCTGTGCACCATTGCCACACACTTTCACCACCCTCTAAGTTTTTATAAGCTTGTGCATGATTAATGCGTGCAGGAGATCCTAGGAAAGTGTCGTAGAGCGACAGAGCGTGGATTAGAGCTGAGCTCGAGGACCCAGTGTTGCAGAATTTCATTTCCTCTCCTTCTTCTATTATCTTAGGTATGTCCTTTTGGACCTTATGGACATTTGTAAAAATTTAAATTCATAGTGAATTTTGTAATGTGTGCCTTAGTTATTCTCAGATATACTTACTGCGATCTTAGGTATGCTTGTATTGAAAATGATTACACTGTTATGGGAATCCTACTTATAGGATCCTAGGATCGGAACCTGTCTCAGGAACCTAGAATGGGGTACTACGGAGGCTGTTGCTTACAAAACCGGCCATCGTGTTCCTTGTGAGTCCGGTTATCGAGTCTGCGGCGTGACACTAACCCAACCCAAGGACCATGATCACTTGACTTACTTAGCCACGTTTAGCATTAAGACTGTTTAGATGTTAAGGCCTGTTTTAGACAAAGGAAATGAGAACATAATTTCGATAGATTCATAAACTAGCCAATTCATGAATCCGCGCTAAATTTTGATTTAGGAAATTATAAAGTACAGTAATAGAACTAAGAACTGATATATTTATGGAAGATTTATCTGCAAGAGTAGAACATCTCGTATCATTATATAAAGAAAGAGACTCCATGAAGAACTCTAAAACATAACTACATTTTTTAATATCCATTTTCCTCCATACATCTACATAAGAAAATCTCAAATTAAAAGGAAAAGATAAATTGCATATCCAAGACAAACAAGGTGCACTACTGGAAGCTAAATGGAATTGACATCTAACACTTGTTATAGAACTCCAAACATATCGAGCAGTTAAGTAATTTTCTATGTTAGCTGCTGGATGATTTTGCTATCATCTTCGATATTATCGATAAGTGATTGATATTATCAATTTATTGATTTTGATAATATCGAGTGGTCGTCGATATACGTCGATACGAACTTCTACAGCTACATCACTGGACAGAAATAATTAGTTATCGATAATATCATTCATTGCTCGATGTTATCGATGACTTATGCTCGATATTATCGGCAATAGATCGATAATACTGAGCCAAATTTTGCATATAGAAGAATGTCCTTACTCGATATTATCGACAATTGGTCAATATATCGAGGTTTGGATTGATAATATTGGAAATTCATCGATTTTTTGAGTTTTGTTGCTGGACAATTTTCCCAATCATCTTCGATAATATCGAACCATGTTCAATAATATCAAAAATTCAGCCATTCTCCTGTCTTAAAAACTACAAGATCAATAAGAGCTTGTGCAGCCTTGTTCCTCTCTTTTACTATAATGATTTGAAGACCAGCAAGATAACCCCATATAGTTTTAATCAGCCATTTTCCTCAGTTATAGGTCATCTAGTATAAAGAGTTTATCCTTCTCTACTAACCGAATTCCAACCATGGAAAGGTAAATCAGCCCAACCCCGAAGTAAATGGAAACTCGTTTACATGCTTGTTTAGGACTACCTTGCAACTAGAAGGAATTAATGATCTGTTATGGTATTAAACAAATGAATCTTATAATTATATCATGCTTACGTTAGAATTTGAGATTCTACCATCTAATTCCAAGTCAAATTTGTACTCTCATAAGATCCAATTTTCTTATTTTTCGGGTTGGGGCTAGACTTAAGATCCCTTCTTCTTATAATTATCCTCTAATGAATACTGATGGGGGCACCAAAAAAACAAGAGGACCAGTGAAGGGGTAACACCAAATGATCAAGGCGTGAGTGCATGTGGGTGAGTGTGTGTGCAAAAAAAAAAAAAAATGAAAAAAGAAAAAAAAATAATTTGGGGGGCCCCGCTAGATCGGCGTGCCCCTACCGGACAGTACAGGGAGTGGCGAGGGCTGGGCCGATTTGGTGAGCCCACGCCCAGGATATGAAACAAGTGGGAGGTGCCCGCCAGTTGGGCGCGCCCCCACTAGACACCATAGAGAGTGGAGGGGGCTGCGCCAAGTTGGTGAGCCCACGCCAGGCTAAATTGAGTTCTGGGGGGAAACATAAAATTGAGCAAGGCAAAGTGAAAATTGAGCGGGGCAAACATGAAAATCAGCTGGGAAAACATGAAATTGAGCGGGGCAAACTGGAAATTGAGTGGGGGAAACATGAAATTCAGCGGGGCAAACTAGAAATTCAGTAGGGCAAACATGAAATTTAGTGGGGAAAACATGAAATTCAGCGGGACAAACTAGGATTTGAGCAGGGTAAGCTAGAAATTGAGTGGGGCAAACATGAAATTGAGTGGGGTAAATTTGAAATTCAGCAGAGGAAACATGAAATTTAGCGAGACAAACTAGAAATTCAGCGGGGCAAACATGAAATTAAGTGGGGCAAACATGAAACATAAAGAGGGCGACAGCTTTCTTGACTATGGTTGGGCTAACATTGGAAACTTTGATGATCTTGATAGAATCTTTAGGTAGTGCCCATTTTTTCTCCTCTTTTACAGCTTGGTAATTTAATTTATCATGTAAGATAGTCTCACTTCTTTTATGTCATAATTCAATGGTATTTATCTTACAAGTTATCCTCACAACTGATGATTTTTCAGAAATGACTCCATGCTTGGGCATGAAATGATTGGAAACACAAATGAGCTATGGTCATCCTCGACCAATGTGATCACGAGCCCAGCTCAATCTTTTCCCTTTGCTGCAAGCTCTCCAAGTTAAAATAGGTTAAGGGTTACATCAGAGAAGTATGAAGTCAAATTGGAACTTCAGCCCTACCAAAACCAGCCTATTGGCTAGGAATGCAACATAAAGAATGATGACAACTTACTACAAATTAAAGATAAGGCTGTTGGATTGACAAGTAAACCTAAACGGAAGAGAAGGTATGTGAGTATATGCAGGTAGATGACCTTTTATACTTGATCTTGATAAAGAATGCATTATGCATTAGCATTGCTTTTGCAGACAGAAGATAGCACTGAGACAACTGCAGAAACAACAACATCTTAATCCCAAGTTGTGAGTGAAAGTAGTGGGATCCGCAACCACTTTGAGACACTAGACCTTGCAACCAGTTTGTTTACTAGTATTTAAACAGGGCAAAGTGGAAATTGAACGGGGGAAACATGAAATTCAGTAGGGCAAAGTGGAAATTGAGCGGGGCAAACTAGAAATTCAGCGGGGCAAATTGGAAATTGAGCAGGGCAAACATGAAATTCAATGGGGGAAACATGAAATTCAACGGGGCAAATAAAAAATTGAGCGGGGCAAACGTGAAATTGTGCAGGGCAAACATGAAATTAAGCGGGGCAAATATGAAATCAGCTCGGGAAACATGAAATTCAGTGGGGTAAACATGAAATTGAGTGGGGCAAACATGAAATTCAACAGGGAAAACTAGAAATTTAGTGAGGCAAATTGAAAATTGAGCGGGACAAACATGAAATTCAGCAGGGCAAACGAGAAATTCAGGGGGGCAAACTGAAAATTCAGCGGGGCAAACTGAAAGTTCAGCAGGGCAAACATGGAATTCATTGGGGCAAACTGAAAATTCAGTGGGGGAAACATGAAATTGAACGGGGCAAACTAGAAATTCATTGGGGCAAACATGAAATTGAGCGGGGCAAGCATGAAATTCAGCAGGAAAAACTAGAAATTCGGTGAGGGTAACATGAATTTCAATGAACTTGAAATGCAATTGAACTATCCTAACACATAATTGAAATGCAATTGAACTAGCCTAACATGTATTTCAATGAACTTGAAATATGATTGAAGTAGCCAAACATCAAATTCTAAGGTCATTACTCAGGGAATTTAACCAATTATGATCCGGGAATGTCGGCGACAAGTCGAGCATATTACCAAGAAGTAGGTCAAATAGACCAAGAACTCTTGAAATTTGAAATCATTTTAATTAGTATACTTTTATTGTGCTAAGTTAACTGATTTGGGCTCAAGATTCAACTTGAATGTGTGTGGACTATCCACAACATTCATTCGTTTTTCTATCTATATTAAGGGTTTGAGCCCAAAATTCGATTTGGTTTGCTACGCCCCACAATGATGTTTTATTTGTAATCCATCATGTTCATCGGATGATATATATATATAGATGAACCAATAGTCCAGATGTAAGCTTCATCCAACAGGCAATATATGAAAATATATCTGTGGTGTGTGCTTTCTTCAGTGGACCGACCATTTTCAGAAGATGAAGAAATGTTGATGTATGGAGATGATGAAATCCAATGGGAGAATGGTGCGATCCAATGGAGGGATTTTCGTACTGGAGAAAATGAGTCTTTTGTCTTTATTAATGTAAAGGGAAAGTGAAAGCAATGGTAGTGAAAAGGAGGGGTATTTTCGACCTCAAATTCATTGTCCCTGTCTAAGTTGGTAAGTTAAGTTTCATTTGCTTCATAAAAACCACTTGATAAAAGGTGGTGTCTACAGTGGCAAATTTCTCCCCACTCCCCTTTCTTGTTCTGATTAAAATAAATCTATCCTAAGATCTCCCTTGGATTCTGCGTGAGTATACTCATGCTATCCAAGTTTTATCTCAAAGTGTGCTCCACACATGGTGTTATGTACATCTGACCCGCTCATTGTGTTTCCCCCTCTGTTAAGTATACTATACATAAGTTGTTCTCAAATGTTAGTTAAGGTCTCACTTATGAATCTTAGAAGGTTATTCCTTCTTGTACTATGTCTTTGATTTACAGTTGATATATGTGTCCAAATGTTATGAAAATTGGTCCACATGGAGTTTTGGACTTAGGCTAGTAGATGAGGGATTTGGATTACTGAACCGAAATAGGGTCCACCTAATTCATGGTTAAGAGACCCTTAGGGGTGGGACAGCATGCCCTGGGCGTGCTCGCCCATGCGTCGCAGGCGTCCTCTCTCTCTCTCTCTCTCTCTCTCTCTCTCTCTCTCTCTCTCTCTCAATTTTTTGAAAAACATCCTCCCTCTCTCTCTCTCTCTCTCTCTCTCTCTCTCTCTCTCTCTCTCTCTCTCTCTCTCTCTCTCTCTCTCTCTATTTTTTGAAAAACATCCTCCCTTGTCCAGGGAGGATTTTATGGTGCAGTATAATTAGAGGCATATCTCCATACTACACTCTATGCCGTATCCAAACTGAGGCCCATACGCCCGGATCAATGATCCGACATGCTGATCTTGCTTAATGAACATATTAACATTTAAAAAAAATATTTCCATAGTTAAAGGATTTCTAAATCCAGATAATTATGAGCCTTTGTAGTGGGACCCATGATCCATCATTCTTATGTTGATATAGGTCAGATCTATCTGATCTCGGTCCACCACAATAGTTCACTATACCTTATGCCAGTTATACATACACTAATTTTGTATAGATTTAATTTTTAATATAAATGTTTATAATTTAATCAATCTGTGATGATCAGGCCCACTGAATTTGATGATTTGGATCCCTAATCACATATTAGTTTTACCATCTATAGTTTACGATAAATAAGATATAGGACTTATATCATATAAACCATCAAATTACTATCTCTCTATACACACACACACGAAAATGGTACTATGAGGTCGACCTCATGGAAACTTCCCATGAGGTAGAGCTGTGTGGAGCCAACCGTGATGTGTGTTGAACATCTACCCCATCAACCAGATGCACCATTCCATGGTGGGTCATGGCCTTAAAAATCAAGTCATTCCATAACTTGGGTGGGCCACACCACATATAACAGTTGAGAGGGGTTACCCTCCCATTAAAACATTTATAATCATTTATTGGGCCAACTAAGATGTGGTTCACAAATCTAGCCCATCTATTATGTGTCTCACTTGGATGAGGGGTCAGCCCAAGTTTCAGCCGCATCCAAAACTCAGGTAAGCCCCACCAAGTGCTTTTATATGTATTCAGGTATGTCTTCACATGGTTTTAGATGATATGGCCCACTCAAATTCCATGTAAGCTGATTTTTGGGATATCCCATGACCCATGAGGTTGACCTTATAGTACCATTTCCCGTATATATAAACAATGTTTTTATAGTTGTGGGCCTATCACTGATAGTGATCTACATCCGATGTCCATCATACTCTGATGTGGCAGTGGGGAAAATCTACGTACTCTACATCAGAGTGTGTGGCCCACCTAATTATATTTTGGGGAGGTATGGACGTTTACATGTATCACATGTGGAAAGATGGGATGTGAACATCTCTACCCTAGGGATGAGGTACAACAGATCTCTCTCGTTCATGTGTAGGGTCCAGTAATGTAGGCCTTGTACTTAATCTCTGACCTTAATCGGATAGATGCCTGGCCCACCATTAGTGTATGGTCCACTAATTTTATTAAGATTGTGATTATACTACTTATTTAAAAATCTCAGAATTTGAGAAATACCACTAGTAGATGGAAAGGAACTGATTAGATGGACTGGATTTGGGATAATTTTACGGGTGCGCTCATTTTCAAATGCATTTTTTTCTTCATTTTTTTTCATGGAGACGAAATATTTATCTACTGTGTGCTTTATTGGATGTGAACTTACACGCCCCATTCACGGATTACGTAATCATTTCCGTTTTATCTCTTTAAAGGATAGCTTTGTAGTTTCTAAAATTAATTTTTTAGTAGGGAATGACTAAATTATATTCGATTAATCTTAATCATTCATAGGTCTGAGGGTGTATCTAGGTTAGGTACTCTATTATTATCTAGGATTGGGGTGCACACATGTGTGTAGACGTGCCATGCATGTATGTCACAAATGGCTATGAATTACTAAATTCTAACCCTCTAGAATCATAGGCCATGATTGACATATATATATACTGTTCATGTTCGAATATGCATGATAGACGAGAAAATTGATAGTTAGGATGATGTCTCATACACATGTGTATAAGCTAACAAGATTCAAGCATATATGATGTAAGATCAAATTAGATGACATGATAGATCTATTCATTGATGAATTAAATGAAAAACGTTTGACATAAATCGGATTGCTACATTGGTCAATATCTTCAATAAACCGTGGTCATCCATTCATTTGACCTCATATCTAAAATTTTATTTAAGTAAAAATTATTATACTTATACCATTATGAAGGTTATAGAATCATTAATAAGATGACCAGCACACATTGGGTAGATCATTTACTAAGATGATCAATTTGATAGATTTAAGCCATCCATCCATCATTTGGACCAATTATACCATTTGAACTGGCGATTTGAAGGTAAGTTTGCATTTAATATGCCATGGAGATATGATCCATGGTTTGGATTGGTGTTTCGTTGGAAAGATTAACATATATTCATATTTAAGAGTCATATGATCCACCAAAGGGTGAAATTTTATTTGAATTATCAGAAAAAAATAAATTGTACCCTTAAAATTTGTTCGGAGTATTATAGGGAGGGGGTCGGGCCTCAATTTAGAGGATAATTTTATAATTTCAAATAGAGTTTTATGTAAACCCTAGTTCATTTGGGGTAATATATATTCTATCATGTGAGAAAGAAAGTCATCATTGTATTGAGAGATACTTTTTCTTCTTTTTTTTTCTCTTAATATAGTGGATTGGTGTGAATCCATGGCTGTACTAAAAGGTTTACCTTTTTTTTTGACTTTATTTTGATTTTGACATTGTTATGCGTGTGGTTGAGAAAGAATCTTTCTCCCAACAAGATTTACACATATTTATTTCTAGTTCACATGCATCTTTCTTTTCTTTTTTAACCTCACTAAGTCATGAGCTTCTCCTTATAAGCTCACCATTTTATTTTTTTTCACACTACTTAAACTTGTACTCCTAAAGTATGGACTAAACTGTTTGTCAGGTCAGCCACTAGCATTTACTTTCCCTTGGATTAAAAATACCAAATTAGCATACAATGCAGATATAGTAGGCCATTGATCAAATAGTTAGGATCATCTAATTTTAGTGACTTTTTTTATGGTCATTCCATAATAGGGCCCACCTGATGATTAGTTCAAATCTAATGCATATATACCAAAGAGAAATATACCACAATAACCTTTTCACTAATTGACCTTCTCTTTAGAAACAAAGTTCACATATTTAGGCCCACTACATTATTCTAATGGTTCGGTCCTCTCAACTTGTCAAACCTCACTTTTTTTAACTGCCCCATGTAACATTTTCATATAACTTGGTCATAAAGGTTCGAACTGGTCTCAAAATCGATACGTTAGACCTAATCAGAATTCATGGGACTTGTCCAAATCTGACTCATTGTTGACTAGGCTGAGTTCAAGTTCATATTTTTTGAACAATTGTTTTGAATATTAAGTTGTTTTTTTTTCCTTCTTGTTTTTGAAAATTTCGAATTTGAAACTGAGTTTTGCTAAACTATGCTCTCTCCTAAAAGAGATTTATTAAGGTATGTTCCTCCCATATTTTATGAATTCACACCACACAAGAAGCAGGAGAAACCTCTCCTCCCTTCTTAAACCTAAGCAACGTGAGAATTATAATAAGAGAAATGCCCAGTACTGCTCTCAAAGCACTGCAAGTTGTAGTTCTTGTAGTTGCATTGGGAGATGTAGATAGTTCAATACATTTATCTAGACTGTTCAGTAGGTCCAACACACATTTCATGGGCTGCCATGGAAATATCACACTAATCTGACAAATATTAACCATTTGAACAATGAACTTAAATATGGTGATCAAAATCATTTACACAAAAATAGGTGTAAGCAATCTGTTGCTCCATATGTTCGTAAGGAACCATCTGGATTGCTTATAATTATAAAGTAACACATTTTTAGGCAATCATGACCATCTCATTCATGGCTTGGAAAAAAAGGACATCTATAGAAAGTATGGACAGACACTTCGAGGGTGAATTGGATCATCAATGATTTTTATATATATGTAGCCCTATGAAATGTATTCTGAACTTAATGGACGGTTCAGATTGATCAATTGGATTATCCAAGCGTAGGAGCACTCTTAACTTTCAGTGCTCTCTGAGAGCACTGTAGCATTTTTCAACTAATAAGTCCATTCCATTAATCCCATCTAGATCAACTCCTGTTACTTTTCTCTTGTTCACACAAAACAAATGCCTCAACAAAAAGTCCATCCATACGTTCTAAATGCATGAATGCAAGTTGGTAGTTTTGTTGTTGGTACACATGCATATAGTCATGCATGCTATTTATATATAAACACACATGGAATGAAGGAAACCGAAGAGAGAGTTGCTGATCAAGAACACAATCATGGAAAGAGCAAGGAAAATACTTCTAGCCATTCTTGCAATTTTCCTAGTGGTACAACCCAAGTTCACAAGTGCAAAAACGCGGGCACTATGCATGACTCAAATTTACATGGCGAACCAAGCTTGCGCTCAGTTACCATTGAAGGATGATCCAGAAGGGCCTGACAAACATACCAACGGTCACTATGTGCACGGAAGTGATGATCATGGACAGAAGCACCACCCTAGGGAAGCAATGGAATGTTGCGAGTGGCTGAAAGAGTTGGATGAGCCGTGTGTCTGTGGAGCCTTGGCTCAGTTGCCTATGTTCATCCGCAGGCCAGATCGTGTTTACACGATCACCGTTGGTAGCACGTGCAAAGTATCTTTTAAGTGTCAAGGACTGTAGTGTTTTACCATTTGTTACTACTTTTATTTAGCGTCCCTAAAGCATAACATTATTGTGATTATGAGAAATGATCTAAGTGGGCCTAATGTATGTAAATTTTTGCATGCGACTAGTTGGTTTTGGACTTCTTGGATGATCTAAACCGTTTACTTAGTGGCGTGGAGAAATGGACGGACAAGATTGTTCATAGATGATAGGTCTAATCACAAATGTTTAGAACCATTAGATTGTTGAAATTTCTTTTGGGAAATGGAAGAAGAGTGGACTGGACCTTATGGATGGTCAAAATGCAATTAGGTGCGTGGAAAGGTTTCAATAAGCTTGCTCCACTTGATCATCTCTATGATTATATTATGGGTCTTTGCAATATTGTCTGACCAAGAATGGCCGAATTTTATGATATTTTAATATGATTATTATTACTTCATAAAATTCGAAGTCCTTTCAAAACTTGTTCTAAATCTAGCCGAATAAGTGACCCACATCGACGAGATCCAAACTGTTCATCACCTGAGCCACAACTTTTCGGCTTAACAGGAAAAGATCGCATAGATCGAGGGTACCTAACCATGCATGTGAATTGCAAATGGAGGTGGGGTCATTCAAGATCCATGAAAGTATATTGGTCTCAAGGTCCGGATTGCTTGATCAAACTGAAGAAGTTCAGGCCACCTAGTAGAGGTCTCAATCAATCAAGGTGCGGCCCACATGGCCGTGGCTAATGTGATAACCAACAGTACATACTTGAGAGGTATTGCTATCTTCCTTTAAAACGTCCAAGTTAATATTCCCACTACCATTTCATTGGACCTAAACTCAAGCTGGCCCTTTTGTCTGATGCAATCGCCCGTTCATCCCAATCAATCATTTGGCCTAAACTCTAAGTCAGGTCCAAACACCAGCCTTGAGGCTTGGATCAAACCCCGGCCCAAAGCATGCTTGGTTTCAGCCGAGCAGGGTCACGCCAGTCCATTGGCTAATTTAGATGGGACCTTCTAGCTTCTTGTTGTCGTGGGTTGAGGAGGAAGATTGAAGACATCTAATAGATGAGACTTTGAAAGTGAACTTGCCTCGTGGTGGAAGCTGATGCAAACATGCCCAAGATCAGAGCCTTTCATCAATCTGGCCGAAGATTTTATCTGCCATATGTATAAAGTAGGACCATTAGGTGGGCCACACCATAAAAACAACGTACACCATCCAAAAACCTCCAAATTCATGTGTGGCCTGCTGACGTCAGATGTCTTAAATCTGAGTTCTGCTGCTCGATGACATCGAGCAAGCTTCGATGTCATCGAAGCCAGCTCGATGACATCGAATTTTTCGGTAATTTTAGGCTCGGTCGCTGGACAGTTTTGCTTCTTGTTCGATGACATTGAAGGTTGCTTTATGTCATCGAAAGTTTACGCAGATTCGTTTCCGGAAAAACAGATTCTACGATTTTTGTTTCCGATTTTTCTTTGGAAACATAGATTTTGCGATTTTTATTTCCGATTTTGATTAGATTTCTTTCTAAACTTAGATGTATACGGGACTGTGAGCTATTCTAAGAGGTTCTAAGTATTTCTAAAAGGGTACTAGGGTTTCAAGGGGTGGAAAGAAGGTGAAGTTTGAGGATTGTTGAAGCCAGGTAAGTCCTCCGTCTTTTTAATATGTGCTTTCATAGTGGAATTTATGTTTCTTTGCGCTATGACTTTTTTCCCATAATAGTTTTTTACGTTAAATCTTTATTTTCTTTTGTGTTTGCTTGGTGCTTTTGGATTATTATCCTAGATCCATATTTGTGTGATTCCGCAGATCAAATCCTAACAAGTAGTATCAAAGTAATCGTTGGGGCACAGATTTGAATCTGAAAGATTAGCAATAATTGGTAACGCCAAGTTTGATATTGAGAAGTACTCAGGAAAAAATAATTTTGAGTTATGGAAGGTTAAGATGATTAACCTCTTAACCAAGCAAGGCGAGATTAAGACTCTTGAGGAGCAAAAATATATAATGAAAGACAAAGAATGAAAAACCCTTGATAGTAATGCTTTATCCTTCATCCGTTTATGTCTCACAGATGAGGTTCTCTATAATATTTTGAGGAAAAAAATTGTAGCTAGTTTGTGGTAGAAGTTAGAGAACATATATACGAAAAAGTTCTTTGAAAATCACCTACATTTAAAGCTATAGTGTTATACCTTCAAAATGGCAGAGTGTGGAAATCTGGAAGCCCACATCAATAATTTTAATAAATTGATGTGTAAATTGTTGGATATGGAGGAAGGGTTAAAGATGAGGAACAAACATGTATATTTTTGAATTCTCTTCATGCATCTTATGAGTCATTTAAGGACACGATGTGCACCACAAATAAAACCCTTAGTGTCGACACCATTATCTCAACCCTTCAAGGGAAGGCCGTAAGAAAGCTAAAGAACGACATAAGGACATCTTCTGATACACTGATTATGAGGGGCAGAGATTTTGAGTGAGGTACAAGATCTTCTAGACCTATATCTAAATCCAATGGCAAGGGTAAAGGAAAATTAAAGTGTTGAAACTTTAGGATGTCTGAACACATGAAGAGAGATTGTAAAAATCCTAAAACGAAGAAAGAAAATTTAGCGGCTTCTTCCAAGGAAGCCAATGTTGTCACATCTGATGAAGAGACAAGTGGTGGTGACGTTCTGTCTGTTTTCATGATTGGTCACTTACACGACAATCATAAAGACGAGTGGATACTTGACAAAGGAGCATCATATCACATGACTCCTCATCGGAGTTGGTTCACCAGTTACAGAGAATGCGATGGTGGACAGGTTTTTGTGAGCAATGACAATGCATGTAATATTGTGACTATTGGTACAGTGAGAATCAAGATGTTTGATGGGATGGAGCGTACCTTGACTGATGTCAGGCACGTTCCTAATATGAAGAAAAGTCTGATTTCTCTCGGTGCACTTGAGGCTATAGGGTGCAAGTTCACTGGTATTAATGGTGTCCATAAAGCTTTAAAAGGGCACTCATGATCATGAGAGTGCAAAGGCATGGTAACCTTTACAGGTAGATCGGGAGCACTTCAATAGGTGGAGTATCAACAACTATTGCAGATTCCACGTCCTTACGTTTGTAGTATGCTCGTCTAGGACACATGAGCAAGCGAGGCATGAAAGTACTATCTGATTATTGTTTGATTCCAGCTTTTTAAAAATTCTAATTTAGATATATGCAAACATTGTATATATAGTAAACAATCTAGATTATCTTATAAAACTGAAAAGTATGTATGTAAGGGAGTGTTTGATTATGTGCACTCTGACGTATGGGGGTCATCACCAGGGGTTTCCATTGGGGGGTCATCATGGTTTGTTTCATTTATTAATAATTACTCTAGGAAAGTTTGGATTTACTTCATGAAACGTAAATCTAAAGTTTTCACCATATTCAGACAATGGAAGGCAATTATGAAAAAACAGTCAGGGCGAAAAATAAAAGTTTTAAGGACTGACAATGGTGAAGAATTCACTTCCACTGAGTTTAATAGATATTACAAGGATGAAGTGATCATTAGGCACAACACAGTGTGCCACATGCCCGAACAAAATGGTGTGGCTGAGCAGATGAATCGAACTCTCTTAGAGAGGGCCCGATACATGTTAAGTAATGTTACGTTGGGCAATGACTTATGGACTGAGGCCATCAATACGGTTTGCTATTTGGTGAACCAGTATCCTTCTATGACAATTGAATATAAAATTCCAAAGAAAATATGGAGTGGTCATAAGCTAGACTACTCAGATTTGCACAAATTTAGTTGTGATACTTACTCTCATGTACCATCAATTGAGAGAGATAAGCTAGACCATAGAGATAAAAAGTACATCTATATTGGCTATGGTATTGGTGTGAAAGGTTATAGGTTATTCGATAAGGTCACATACAAGGTCATCACTAGTCGTGACGTTAGATTCGATGGAAGCTTCCTATTTCGTAAGAATGATCAGGAGGAGCAAGAGGAACCTGAAAGATTAATCGTATACATCCAGATTGACATAGATGATACTCACAAAGAAACAGATATACAAACAGAGGTATACGATCATATAGAGTAGCCACCTGTGAGAAGAAACCCACCGCGTGATCGTAGGTTATCGACAAGATACAGAGACGACTCTAATATTTCATATGCCCTCATTATAGATGAGGGGGACTCACATACTATTCAGGAAGCTCTCAGTGAGCTTGATGGAGAAAAGAGAAAGGCGGCTATAGATGATGAGATGGACTCGTTGCACAAAAATCACACATGGGAGCTAGTGGAGCTTCGAGTGGGCCAAAAAGTGATCGGATGTAAGTGGTTATTCAAAAGAAAATAGGATAGATATAAAGCTAGATTGGTAGTGAAGGGTCATGCTTAGAGAGAAGGAATTGACTTCTTAGAGATATTTGCACCAGTGGTTAAGCATGTGTCTATTAGATTTATGTTAGCTCTGGTTGCACAATACGAACTTGAGCTGGAACAAATGGATATTAAGACTACATTCCTGCACGGTGAGTTAGAAGAGAAGATCTACATGAACCAAATAGAGGGCTACGAAATTAAAGGGGTAGAGAAAAAATTTTACAGGTTAATAAGGTCATTGTACAGCCTGAAACAGTCGCACAGGCAGTGGTATAAAAAATTTGATTCTTTTATGTTGAGTCAGAAATTTACTCGGAGTGAATACAATCACTGTGTCTATTACAAGACACTAAGTGATGGTAAATTCATCATTTTAGTATTGTATGTTGATGATATGTTGATCACTAGTCATGATATGTCTGAAATACTGAATACTCAGTTATCAGAGACATTCGAGATGAAAGATCTGGGGGCTGCAAAGAGGTTCTCGGCATAAATATTCATAAAGATAGGAAGAGGAGCTTTGGTTATCATAGGCAAATACCTTGAAAAGGTGCTGATTAAGTATGGGATGGATCAGGCAAAGCTAGTGAGCATTTTCCATGCGACTCACTTCAAGCTTTCCTCAGAACAATGTCCTAAATCAAAAGAGAAAAAGTAAGTTATATCTCATGTACCTTAATCAAATGTGGTTGGTAATTTAATGTATGTCATGATCTGTACGAGACCAGATGTTTCATATATAATCGATGTTGTGAGCAGATACATGTCAAACCTCGACAAACAACATTGGAAAGCGGTGAAATGGCTACTTCAAAACATTCGAGGTACAAAAGACTACATCTTAACTTTTGAGAAGACATGGACAAAGTTGTTAGAGTATGTGGATTCAGACTACGCAGGCAGTTTGGATTCCAGAAAGTCGACTTCAGGTTACTCGTTTATACCAGCAAGTAGAGCAATTAGTTGGATGTCAAAGCTTCAGTCCGTGGTGGCTCTTTCCACGATCGAAGCAAAATATATGACAGTAATAAAAGCTTTTAAAGAAGGTATTTGGATCAGATGCATGATAAATCAGTTGAGACTTCAGCAAAAGGCTGTGCCAGTTAACTGTGATAGTGAGAGCGCTATCAATTTAGCTAAAAATTCTATTTGTCACTCATGTACTAAACACATTGATGTTCATCACCATTTTATCCGATAGGTGATTGAGGAAGGAGGTGTAACACTGGAAAACATTAACACTAGCTTGAATCCAAAAGACATGCTAAGCAAGGTCGTTTCTACAAGGAAGTTCAAGTTCTATGCAACCTCTCTAGGCTTGGCGATGACATAATAGAAAGACGGAGTATGCATGAGAAGTGTCGATGAAGCTATGATGCGAGGCAGAGATAAGAGAAGAGCTCAAGAAGCTACATATTTAAAGATTGAAGACATGGGGAAAATTGTTAATGTTAGATGTCTTAAATCTGAGTTCAGCTCCTCGATGATATTAACTAAGCTTCAATGTCATCAAAGCCAGCTCGATGACATCGAAGCCAACCCAATGACATTGAATTTTTCAGTAATTTTAGGATCCGGTCATTAGACAATTTTCATCCTTCTTCGTTGACATTGAAGTTTTCTCGATGTCATCGAAGGTTTACGCAGATTCATTTGTGGAAACGCAGATTCTGCAATTTTTGTTTTCAATTTTGTTTAGGTTTCTTTATAAACCTATAAATTGGGATGTACATGGGATTGTGAGCTATCCTAAGAGGTTATAAGTATTTCTGAAAGGGTTTTAGAGTTTCAAGGGGTGTAAAGAAGGTGAGGTCTGAGGATTGCTCAAGCCAGGTAAGTCCTCCATCTTTGTAATTTGTGCTTTCATAGTGGAATTTCTGTCACTTTGTGCTATGGTTTTTTTTCATTAAAGGTTTTTCATATTAAATCTTTGTATTCTTTTGTGTTTGCTTGGTGTTCTTGGATTGTTATCCTAGATCCATATCTGTGTGATTACACAGATCAAATCCTAACATGGCCCTAAATTGGCCTCATTTCTTGGTCATCTGATCATCATGGTGAGGTGCAACGAAAGTCTTTCTTTATTGGCAGGCCATCATTGATCGATGGTCTTGATTAAAAATCAGATCAGATTCGTAGGGTGTAAATCAAAATGTTATAGGTCTTCCTCATCTTGAGAATACTAGGTGTGTTTGGATACAAGGAATCAGGTGTGAAAATAGACGTTATAATGATTATTTGTTAAATCTAAAATAATCAAAATGAAAAATATATAAATATAATGAAACACAATAAGTGGAACTCCACGCCTACACTGGAGAATGATATCACCCAATAAGCATGCCAAGCCCTTCTCTATTTTATAAGCATTTTTATATAGACTGCTAGTGGTCCATTGCTAATCTATGTTATTGAACCTATTATTGTTTAGGATTAGGTCTGGTAAGTGGACCCATTGATACTTGGGCCTCATCAACAGATTACTCCCAAGTATTCTCAGTTCTAGCCCTTAGTTCGGCCCATTCAGTACTTAATACCTAGCCTTATGTTTGGGCTAATTATCATGTTTGGGGCAAGGCCATGAGTACAGGGCATGTACTATCTAATGTGGGGTTATTAATTGGCCCAGTACTAGGCCCTAAAATTGACCACTTTTTTAGATCTTGACCTTCTCAATTTTGGCCAAGGTTTTAAGGATTTCAATTTGAATTTTGGATTGGAACCAATGTCCATTTTGGCCATTAATCAGGATCAGTTCTAGTAGCTTATCTACTTCCATTTTGGGCTATTACTTTCTATTATCTTCTCTTAAATATAGACATCTCATATGAGATCTAGTTGATTTGATTGAAATTTAGGGCTAGATTTTACTCGGGTTGGCGATTGGCCTGTCTTGACCATGCAAAATCATACTTGGAATGTTCAGATTTGTGGTTTTTTGAAAAATAAAATCAAATCAAATATTCAAAATTTCATATTTTTTTTCCAAAACGCTTTTTATGAATTTTAAATCAAAAAGTGTGGTGGGTGCTTTTACCCCACATCGGAAATGAAAAGAAGAAAATCGTGATTTTATATGAGGATGTTTGTGTAGTATTCTTACTTGATCTTTGGAGATTGTGATGCTTAGGTTGCGTGTTCTAGTGCTACAAACACACGCACACGTGTACATGCTAGCCCTTGGGCATGGGCAGTGTGGCTGTAGTGGTGCTAGTTGGCGCACTTTGCACTTCACATGTTCGTATCGTATCGTAGAGCGGTCGCTGTCTCGTGACCTTATGCAAACCGTCGCGAGACGATGCGAGTGGTCTAATATGAGCCTAGGTGTAAGACCCGTATCCTAAACCGTACTATTCTGCCAACTTCCGCGATCCTACCCGTCGAATTCCGATAACTTGGGACCGATAATCGACGTTGCGCACGATCGTAAGCCGCATCCTATAAAATTGAGTTGGCCTGATCCGAGACTTGTACCATTGCGACCGAACAGTCGCGCGGTTCCAACGCCGTGACTCATGTACCGATCCGATACCCTGACTAAGAGATGTGAGCCAGTATTTATTTCGAGAAAATGCCGCGCATTTACATTCCCAAGAGAATCTTTACAAAGTGTCAAATCAATCCCATCAATCAATCACCCATCAATCACTTTATGTCAAGTACAAGCAACCATACCTCTCTTACATCACCCATACCTAAAGTCAACTCTCTCCCTCTCTCTCTCTTACACCACCTTATATGTCAAGTACCACTCACATCACTCCATCACTCACCTCACATCCCTCTTACAAACTCTCTCTCTCTTTCTCATTTCCCATCTCACTTCTCAAGCAAGAGAGCACTCCCACGTCCAAGGATTTCCCATGAGAAAAGAAGTGATTTTCGTGGCCCACTTTCCACTCCAAAACTCATCATCCTAGCCATCCATTTCTCATCTCCACCATCAAAGTGAAGCTCTAGGAGAATAGCTTTCCAACGGACCAAGAAGATCAAGCGGTGGGTGTTTCTTTAGACTACTTTTTATATTTTTAAGATGGGCCAAGTGAGGCCAACCGATCAATGGTTTGGATCTCACTTGGGACCCTAAGATGTGGCCAATGGCTCATCTTGATCATCAAAACTATTCCATGATGGGGCCATTCTCCATGGACCCCATCATGATGTTTACTTTCTTGCATTAAGAGGTCATATAGACCGTTCATTTTGGATGGAGTGGGATCTCCACCGTTGATCTTTAATTTGGATGGTCCATGTACAACGAGACCCATTGATGTATGATTGGATGCTTGAATCGGAGGGCCCATAATGTCGAGGTCCCTCCGTCACACGTGTCCCACTCTTGATCTCTCTCTCCCTCTCTTTTTCATTTATTTTCTTTGTGTATTGATGTGGCCATGTGGTCCACCCGGATGGACCCCACCATGAGGCACGAATTTTATCCAAGCAAACTATAGGTGGAGCCCACTTTATGTATATGTTGTATCCACACCAACTATCATTTGATGGCCCACCGAGCAGGGCCACCTTCCATGCCAAAAATACCCAAACCGTCCAGTGTCCCTGGATGTTGGACGTTACTTGAAAACACAAATATTAACTTTATTTCCAAGTTAGTTGGGTGAACCACTTGTACATGCCCTACTTTGATGTATAGAACTAATCCACACCGCCCATTCCATTTCCCATATCATTTTAGGCGTTGAGTCGAATATTGGAGTCGATCTGATTATTTTGCGAGCCATAACTTAGAAAACAGGAGTTCTTACCATTAAAATGCACTCTGATCTTTCTACGCCCCCAAAATATATTGGATATTAGTCTTGTTTGGCTTGTCTTGAGCCATGGGAACCAGTGGACGGGGTGGATCCACCATGATGTGGGCCCCACATGCGAAAAACCTTGGAAACACCATTTTAAAAAAAAAAAAGAAAGAAAAAGGGCAGCAGTGCTTCTACTGCAGAAGCGTGCAGGCAGCGCCTGCGTGCGCTGGACGTGAAACGGGCAGGGACCCACGGTCCCAGTCATGGGCCCCACAGTGATGTGTTTTGGACATCCAAACTATGCATTAGGTGGCCCCCTTTTTGGATAGTGTCCCCTCCAAAAATCATCTTGATCCAGACCTTAGGTGGCCCACACCACAAGAAACAGTGGTGATTGAACTCTACCATTGAAACCCTTTTTGGGCCCAAAGAAGTTTTGAATTAATTTGATATTTATTTTCCCTTCCACCCCACGTGTGACCTTATCAACAAGTAAGATTGCAAATAAACATTATGGTGGGCCCCACATGGGACCCACAGTGATGTGTTTCATGCCCACCGTCTAGGCGGACGGTAAGAGCCCACTATGATGTATGTGTTATAGTCACACTGTCCAGCGGACGGTGGAACCCCCCCTCATGTGTGTTGTATCCATGCCGCCCATCTATATGGGCCCACCATGATGCATGTGATGCATCCAAGCCATCCAGCCAGTTGGAAAGCTCATGTTAAGGCTTGAGCTCAAAGAATGAGGCATATCTAGGATCAAGTGGACCATGTAGCAAAAGCAGTGGGGATTGAGCATCAGCCACTTGGATACTTTTGTTTCACAGAAGTTTGGGATCAGTAGGAAATTCATTTCCTCTTAATCCATGTCTGTGTGACATTATGGCTAGATTATATAGAAAATAAATATTACATTGGGCCTTGAGAACTTTAATGGTGGCAAGTATTTTCACCACTATTAATTGGAGTACAGTCCAATTGATCTTTTGATATGATTCATTTACATGTATATGTATTCATTATGGATGTACTTATGGTCATCCATTGAGGCTCACTTTGATAGATGTAAGGCCCATTGTGATGTATTTCAAGGCCCATGGGTTATAGACCATTGCAATGTACATAAGGCTCGCTGGTGAGGCCCATTAATGCAGCCCATTTGATGAATGTAAGGCCCATGTGATATGGCCCATTCAACGTATCCAAAGCCCATGGGTGATGGCCCATTGCAATATACCTAAGGCCCATTGGTGAGGCCCATTGATGTGGCCCACTTGATGGATATAAGACCCATTGATGTGGCCCACTTAATGAATATAAGGCCCATGAGATACGGCCCACTTGATGCATTTAAGGCCCAATGGAATGTACTTAAGGTGTATTGCAATGTGTTATTCCACCATGATTTATTGAATGATATTTATGGTGAGCCAAGCCTTGAGAACAATGTTGGTTTGACGTCCACATTAAGAGTAATATCGGTTAGATGTCTGCATTATAATTCTCTCTAGGGCCCATTGATAGGCCCATACTTGTTACGTGCAAACCGTCTAGGCCCATCGTCGTTGTAAGGATAGTTCATTTCTTTATGACATTCTTAGTATAATCCCATAACTCATGCCCATACGCATTATATGTATGTTTGATATGAGAAATGTTTGATCATAGCATAAGCCAGTTGGGTTGAGACATTTACGGGACTCCTTATGAGACGGAGTGCCCCACATGATTGCGCAGTGCGCGTTGGATTGTTGCATGCTTTGATGGTGTGATTCATGCATCTTCAATATGTGTGACTTGATCACTGCATGCCCAAGCGACATCAGGGCCGTGGCTCCACAGGTACATCGTGGATGGCCGTATCGGATACCGAAAATACTTGGTTCTAGCACTGTGGGCACTTAGGATGTCCTTGGGTGAAAGTCTCAGAACTTTTTTGGCACCAGAAGATACTCCAACGTCTAGACCGAGTGGATACACGAGCGCCCGAGTATCGAATACCAGTAGGCCGCATCTCCTACTGTGTCGTGGTCGGTTGGAAGGGGGTGTGGCCTTATCCACCTGAGAGAGGGGGCTATAAGTTAGGCTGAGTTTGACCAGTTCACAAATGAGTCCGCTATCGACGAGCCGGGTAGGTATTGGTAGACTACTGGTCAGGCGGATAGTGAGGTCTATTCCACTTTCTTGACTGTGCAGCTAGGGAGGTGGCAGTCACTGTGAAGTGTATTAGACCCCGGTGATATCTAGAGAGGAACTGTACTGATATGTATACTTGAGGAGTACCGACTTGCTTGGATTGCATTTCGCATATGACATTCGGCTATGTAGGCCTTGCATTGTATCGGTGTGACCGATGACATTCATATCTCGTATCGTATGGCCTTGGTATGGCCGATAGCATTCACGTCTTGCATTACATAGCCTTGACATGGTTAATTCTATGGACTTACCGCATACTTCCGCATTGCTCTAATAATGTACACATGGCGTTTGCCTTACGCACACACTTACACTACCCTCTAAGCTTTTGTAAGCTTATGCATGACAGTTACGTGCAGGTAGCGTTGGACAGCAACAGTGCTGAGGCAGGAGTGCGTATCAGGACCTTTTAGAGCTTTTTGATCACCTTGTATTTTCCTTTCCACATTGTACTTAAAATTTTTGATATAGTGGATATGTGGTGTTGTTGTTTTGTGACTTGGTTATGCTTGTGGTTATGCTCTATTACAAAAAAAAAATCACTCTGAAAATCCTCCTTGTAGGATCCCAGGATCAGAAACTGACATTTGATTGTCAAGAGCCGAGAATGGGGCACTACGAAGGCTGTCGGCACCGGATTCGGCAATCGAGATTCATGTGAATCCATTTTTCGGGTTTAGAGCATGACAGAAGTTGGTATCATAGCATAACTTGGGAATACCTGAGGATCACATCACATATCTACTATAAATAGGTTCTGAGTCCGAATAACTTTGTGATTTTTTCGACATAGACCCTTAATGTTTATGCCTTCGAGAATTCTCAAGGCTAATAGGCCATTGTTCCTTCCTGTAGGAGACGTTATGGCTAGAAGAGTGACCCGAGCGAATCCCGCTCCACCACCTGCGACTCCAGCACCACCACCCGCATCTCCTGCTTTACCACCTGCTACTCCTGCTCCACCACCAGATATTCCTGCCTTTGAGCTTGAGGATGCCACTCATTTACCTGAGACCGGTGTGGATCCAACCGTACCTGTGAGTGCTACTTAGCTGTAGCAGATGTTGCAGGCGATGACCACCATTCTTCAGGGGCAGAGCAGGCGTCCCACTGTTACACCAGCTGAGGCCGAGCAGGAGCGTGCGAGCGCTCTTCTCAAGGATTTTTGACAGCATGATCCTCTGTGTTTTTGGGGTGAACCAGACCCTACTGCTGTAGAGATATGGTGCTCCGAGGTGGAGAAGATATTTGACACTATGAGATGTACTACCCAGCAGCAAGTCCCATTAGCTGTATTCCTTCTCCAGGGTGAGGCTCAGTATTGGTGGGCATCTGTGGCCTGATCAGTAGCGGCTGATTTTGAGTGGATCTGGGAGGACTTTATAGATCGGTTTGACAGGAAGTTCTTTCCCGAGCATGTGCGACAGCAGCGTGCACTAGAGTTTGAGATGCTGGTCCAGGGAGATATGACAGTGTTCCACTACGAGGCACGTTTCGTCGCACTATCCAGATTTGTGACATATCTTGTTGATGATGAGGGGCGGAAGGCCCGCCGTTTTGAGAACGGCTTACGTCCTGCCCTCTGGAGCCGTGTGATCGGACACATGCTTTTGACATTTGAGCAGATAGTAGAGAGAGCCCTGATATATGAGACAGATTGGGCTGGTGTGCAGAGAGCCCGTGATCGGAGGGAAGATCAGAAGAGGAAGACACCCTCTAGTAGTTCCCACCAGCAGCATCATTCACAGCAGTGGCACACGACCAGCTCAACATTTCAAGCATTAGCAGTACCCCCAGCACCATCTTCGGGACCATTTACAGGTACTTGCTTTGGATGCGGTCGGACAGGACATCGTAGGCACGAGTATCCCCATCCGCAGCAGTAGCAGCAGCCAAGGGCACCACATCCACCTCCGCAACAGCCACCACAGCAGCAACGACCACAACACCAGCCTCCTTTACCTCCACCGCAGTAGAAGAGACCTCATAGGGGACCTATACATCCCCAGTAAGCCCAGGACAGATTTTATACTGTCCAGCAGGACCCTCAGTCATCAGGAGCAGTCGTTGATGATTCGTGTGACTTGGCCCCGACACCTTCTAGCTAGATTACTCATTAATGAGGCATCCTAAGAATTAGAGCCTGATAATCGTGAGCGTTATCCCCATCTTCAAGGTGTTTGATTTTGATGATATGCTGTATTTTAATCATATATGATGTTAAGTTCCCTATCCCCTTGTGAGTTGTGTCTAGCTGCGATGGTAGTGTAAATTTCGATGATGAAATTTTTTATTAGGTGGGGAGAGCTGTAAGACCCGTATCCTAAACCGTACTGTTCCGTCAACTTCCGCGATCCTTCCCGTCGAATTCCGGCAACCTGCGACCGATAATCGACGTTGCGCACGACCGTAAGCCGTATCCTATAAAATTGAGTTGGTTTGATCCGAGACTTGAACCATTGTGACCGCACAGTCGTCGCGGTTCTAACGCCGTGACTCATGTACCGATCCGATACCCTGACTAAGAGATGTGAGCCAGCATTTATTTCAAAAAAACACCACGCGTTTATATTCCCAAGAGAATCTCTACAATGGGTCAAATCAATCTCATCAATCAATCACGCATCAATCACTTTATGTCAAGTACAAGCAACCATACCTCTCTTACATCACCCTTACCTAAAGTCAACTCTCTCCCTCTCTCTCTCTTACACCACCTTACATGTCAAGTACTACTCACATCACTCCATCACTCACCTCACATCCCTCTTACAAACTCTCTCTCTCTTTCTCATTTCTCATCTCACTTCTCAAGCAAGAGAGCACTCCCACGTCCAAGGATTTCCCATGAGAAAAGAAGTGATTTTGGTGGCCCACTTCCCACTCCAAAACCCATCATCCTAGCCATCCATTTCTCATCTCCACCATCAAAGTGAAGCTCTAGGAGAATAGCTTTCCAACGGACCAAGAAGATCAATCGGTGGGTGTTTCTTTAGACTACTTTTTATGTTTTTAAGATGGGCCAAGTGAGGCCAACAGATCAATGGTTTGCATCTCACTTGGGACCCTAAGATGTGGCCAATGGCTCATCTTGATCATCAAAACTATTCCATGATGGGGCCATTCTCCATGGACCCCATCATGATGTTTACTTTCTTGCATAAAGAGGTCATATAGACCGTTCATTTTGGATGGAGTGGGATCTCCACCGTTGATCTTTTATTTGGATGGTCCATGTGCAACGAGACCCATTGATGCATGATTGGATGCTTGAATCGGAGGGCCCATAATGTCGAGGTCCCTCCATCACACGTGTCCCACTCTTGATCTCTCTCTTTCTCTCTCTCTCCCTCTCTTTTTCATTTATTTTCTTTGTGTATTGATGTGGCCATGTGGCCCACCCGGATGGACCCCACCATGAGGCTCGAATTTTATCCAAGCCAACTATAGGTGGAGCCCACTTTATGTATATGTTGTATCCACACCAACTATCATTTGATGGCCCACCGAGCAGGGCCACCTTCCATGCTAAAAATACCCAAACTGTCCAGCGTCCCTGGATGCTGGATGTTACTTGAAAACACAAATATTAATTTTATTTCCAAGTTAGTTGGGTGAACCACTTGTACATGCCCTACTTTGATGTATAGAACTAATCCACACCGCCCATTCCATTTCCCATATCATTTTAGGCGTTGAGCCGAATATTGGAGTCGATCTGATTATTTGGCGAGCCATAACTTAGAAAACAGGAGTTCTTACCATTAAAATGCACTCTGATCTTTCTACGCCCCCAAAATATATTGGATATTGGTCTTGTTTGGCTTGTCTTGAGCCATGGGAACCAGTGGACGGGGTGGATCCACCTGATGTGGGCCCCACATGCGAAAAATCTTGGAAATACCATTTTTTAAAAAAAAAAGAAAGAAAAAGGGGCAGCAGCGCTGCTGCTGCAGAAGTGTGCAGGCAGCGCCTGCGTGCGCTAGACGTGAAACGGACAGGGACCCACGGTCCCAGCAGTGGGCCCCACAGTGATGTGTTTTGGACATCCAAACCGTGCATTAGGTGGCCCCCTTTTTGGACAGTGTTCCCTCTAAAAATCATCTTGATCCAGACCTCAGGTGGCCCACACCACAAGAAACAGTGGTGATTGAACTCTTCCATTGAAACCTTTTTTGGGCCCACAGAAGTTTTGAATTAATCTGATATTTATTTTCCCTTCCACCCAGGTCACGTGTGACCTTATCAACAGGTAAGATTGCAAATAAACATTATGGTGGGCCCCACATGGGACCCGCAGTGATTTATTTTATGCCCACCGTCCAGGCGAACAGTGGGAGCCCACTATGATGTATGTGTTATAGTCACACCGTCCAGCGGACGGTGGAACCCCCCCTCATGTGTGCTGTATTCATGCGGCCCATCTATATGGGCCCACCATGATGCATGTGATGCATCCAAGCCATCCAGCCAGTTGGAAAGCTCATGTTAAGGCTTGAGCTCAAAGAATGAGGCGTATCTAGGATCAAGTGGACCATGTAGAAAAAGCAGTGAGGATTGTTTATCTTCCACTTGGATACTTTTGTTTCACAGAAGTTTTGGATCAGTAGGAAATTCATTTCCTCTTAATCCAAGTCCGTGTGACCTTATGGCCAGATTGTATCAAAAATAAATATTACATTGGGCCTTGAGAACTTTAATGGTGGCAAGTATTTTCATCACTGTTAATTGGAGTACAGTCCAATTAATCTCTTGATATGATTCATTTACATGTATATGTATTCATTATGAATGTACTTATGGTCGTCCATTGAGGCTCACTTTGATAGATGTAAGGCCCATATTATGAGGCCCATTGTGATGTATTTCAAGGCCCATAGGTTATGGACCATTGCAATGTACATAATGTCACGCCCCAAATTCGAAAATCGAATTCACATGAATCCCGATGCCGACAGCCTCCGTAGTGCCCCATTCTCGGTTCTTAATAATCAAATGCCAGATTCCGATCCTGGGATCCTATAAGGAGGATTTTCAGAATGAATTTTTTTTGTAATGAAGCATAACCACAAGCATAACCGAGTCACAAAACAATATCACCACATATCCACTATATCAAAAAATTTAAGTACAATGCGGAAAGGGAAATACAAGGTGATCAAAAAGCTCCAAAAGGTCTTGATACGCACTCCTGCCTCAGCGCTGCTGTTGTCCAACACTACCTGCACGCAACTGTTGTGCATAAGCTTACAAAAGCTTAAAGGGTGGTGTAAGTGTGTGCGTAAGGCAAACGCTAAGTGTACAATATAAGAGCAATGCGAAAGTATGCAGTAAGTCTATGAACACAATCAGCCATATCAAGGCTATGTAATGTAAGGCATGAATGCTATCGGCCATACCAAGGCCCTGCAATGCGAGACATGAATACTATCGGCCACACCGATGCAATACGAGGCCTACATAGTCGAATATCATATGCGAAATGTAATCCAAGCAAGTCGGTACTCTTCAAGTACACATATCAGTACAGTTCCTCTCTGGATATGACCGGGGTCTAATATACTTCGCAGTGACTGCCACCTCACTAGCTGCATAGTCAAGCAAGTGGAATAGACCTCACTATTCGCCTGACCAGTAGTCTGTCAATACCTATCCGGTTCGTCGATAGCGGACTCATTTGTGATCTGGTCAAACTCAGCCTAGCTTATAGCCCCCTCACTCAGGCGGATAAGGCCACACCCCCTTCCAACCGACCACGACACAGTGGGAGACGCGGCCTACTGGTATTCGGTAGTCGGGCGCTCGTGTATCCACTCGGTCTAGACGTTGGAGCATCTCCTAGTACCAAAAAGGTTCTGAGACTTTCACCCAAGGACATCCTAAGTGCCCATAGTGCTAGAATCAAGTATTTTCGGTATCCGATACGGCCATCCACGATGTACCTGTGGAGCCACGACTCTGATGTCGCTAGGGCGTGCAGTGATCAAGTCACACGTAAACTAGATGCATGAATCACACCGTCAAATCATGCAGAAATCCAGTGCGTACTACGCGATCATGTGGGGCACTCCGTCTCATAATGGGTCCCATAAGTGGTCTGCCCAATGACATATGCTATGATCAGTCCCTACTCAAATCAAGTATACATATGATGCATATGGGCATGAGTCATGGGATTATACTAAGCATGTTATAAAGCGTCAAATAGTAACGAGTATGGGCCTATCAATGGACCCTAAAGAGAGTTACAATGCGGACATTTAACCAACATTGTACATACAATGTGGACGTCAAACCAACATTGCTCCTAAGGCACAACTCGCCATAAATATCATTACATGAACCATGGGAATTCATACATTGCAATGGACTCTAAGGACATCCCGTTGGGCTTCGACCCATAGGCCTTAGATACATTAAATGGGCCGTATCACATGGATCTTACATTCATCAAATGGGCTGCATTAATGGGCCTCGCCAATGAGCCTTATGTACATTGCAATGGTCCATGATCCATAGGCCTTGAAATACATCAAAGTGGGCCTTACAACCTAGGCCTTAAATATATCAGATGGGCCTACACACATGAGTTTTAAATATACTAAATGGGTCACTCCATTTGCGCCCCATGCACATCAAATGGGCTTGATCCCATGGGCTTTAATATATATCAAATGGGCTTTAACCCCATGGGCCTTATATAGAATAAATGGGCCGAATCCCATGGGCATTGCATATGTCAAAAGGGCCGAAACCCATGGGCATTGCATATGCCAAATGGACTTAATCCCATGGGCATTACATATGCCAAATGGGCTTTATCCCATGGCCTTAGATGTGCACCAAGGTGGGCCTAATTATTTGGGCTTTAAATATATACCAAGGTGGCCTCAATGGATGGCCACAATTAAGTCAATCATGGGCCCTAAACACATACCAAGGTGGGCCCATTTGAACCATAGATCTGCCTCATTTTTAGCTCAAGCCATAGAATGACCTGGCAAAATGGATTGACGGATGGGGTGCAACACAAGCATCATGGTGGGGGGTCCACATAAAGGTTGGATGACATGGATGCAACATATGCATCAAGGGTGGGGTCCACTGACCGCCCAGCGCTAAGCCAGGTGGCTAGATGACTTGATAAAACACATACATCAAAAGGGGTCAAACATCACAGGGAACTCCACCGTCCTCCTGGACGGTGGATGAAAAACACATACATCATTGTGGGTCCCATGTGGGGCCCACCATAACATTTATTTTCCATCCAACACGTTGATAAGGTCACTCAGACCTGAATGAATAGGAAAAACAAATTTCAGCTTGATCCAAAACTTCTGTGGACCCCAAAAGGGTTTCAATGGTAGAATTCAATTCACACTTTTCAGATGGTGTGGGCCACCTGAGGTTGAGATCAACCTGATATTTTGATGGGGCCCACCTCAGGGGGTGACCCACCTAATGAACGGAGTGGATGGAAAATGAACATCAAAGTGGGGCCCACATGAGGAGCCGTGGGCCCCTGGCGTCTGTCCGTCCGCCCATGGCGCAGGACGCCTAGGCGTCCTCTCTCCTGACACAGCAGCAGCAATGCTGCTGTTGATGTTTTTTTTTTTTTAAATATAATTTTTTTATGGTTTTTCAAGTGTGGGGCACGCATATGATGGATCCACTCCGTCCATTGAATTCTATGGCCCATAACAAGTCTATCAAGACCAATATCGGGCTTCTTTCAACATGTAGAAAATTTTTTGTGAGATTTCAATGGTAAAGGTACAGTTTTCAACGCTATGGCCCACCAGATACTCTGATCAAGCTCATTTTTTGGCTCAATGCCTAAAATGAGTTGGTAAACATGATAGACGATGTGGATTGAATACGTTCATCAAGATGGGACCTACATAAGAGGGTCATCCCATTAGCTTGGAACCAAGATAATATTTGTGTTTTCCAATCACGTCCAGCGTCCCTGGACGCTGGACGGTGTGGCCTAGCACACGCACAAGGTGGGCCCTATTTTAAGTGGGCCACCAAATGGTAGGTGGTGTGTGTGTAACACATATAAGATGGGCCCCACTTTTAGATGGCTTGGGTCAATACATACCTAGTGGTGGGGTCCATCCAAGTGGGCCACATGGCCATTACATCACACACAAAAAAGTAAATAAATGAAAAGAGAGGGAGAGAGAGATAGAGTGGGACACGCATGTGATGGAGGGACCCCGACACTATGGGCCCTCCGTTTCAAGCATTCATTCTACACCAATGGGTCCCATTGCATATGGGCCCTCCAAATAAAAGATCAATGGTGGAGATCCCTCTCCACCCAAAATGAACGGTCTATATGACCTCTTAATGCAAGAAAAGTAAACATCATGATGGGGTCCATGGAGAATGGCCCCATCATGGAATGATTTGATGATCAATATGGGCCATCGGCCACATCTTAGGGTCCCAAGTGAAATCCAAACCATTGATCGGTTGGCCTCACTTGGCCCATCTTAAAAATATGAAAAACTAGGCTATGGAAGCACCCACCACTTGATCTTCTTAGTTCGTCGGGATGCCGGTCTCCTAGAGCTTCACTTTGATGGTGGAGATGGGAAATGGATGGCTAGGATGAGAGGTTTTGGGATGGAAAAGTGGGCCACCAAAAATCACATTTCTCATGGGAAGAGCTTGGACGTGAGAGGTCTCTTTCTCTTGCTTGGGGATGTTGAGAAATGAGAGGGAGAGAGAGTGTTGTAAGGAGAGATGTGAGGTGAGTGATGGAGTGATGTGAGTGGTACTTGACATGTAAGGTGGTGTAAGAGAGAGAGAGGGAGAGAGTTGACTTTAGGTAAGGGTGATGTAAGAGAGGTATAGTTGCTTGTACTTGACATAAAGTGATTGATTGATGGGATTGATTTGACATCTTGTAGAGATTTTTCTTGGATTATAAAAGCATGGAATTTTCTCGAAATAAACGCCAACCCACATCTCTTAGTCAGGATATCGGATCGGTACACGAGTCGCGGCGTTAGAACCGCGGCGACGGTGCGGTCGCAATGATACAAGTCTCGGATTAAGCCGACTCAAATGTATAAGATACGACTTACAGTCGTACGCAACGTCAACTATAGGTCACGGATTATCAGAATTTGACGAGAAGGATCGCCGAAAGCGACGGAACAGTACGGATTAGGATACGGGTCTTACACGTAAGGCTCGCTGGTGAGGCCCATTAATGCAGCCCATTTGATGAATGTAAGGCCCATGTGATACGGCTCATTCAACGTATCCAAGGCCCATGGGTGATGGCTCATTGCAATATACATAAGGCCCATTGGTGAGGCCCATTGATGTGGCCCACTTGATGGATATAAGACCCATTGATGTGGCCCACTTAATGAATATAAGGCCCATGAGATATGGCCCACTTGATGCATTTAAGGCCCAATGGGATGTACCTAAGGTCTATTGCAATGTGTTATTCCACCATGATTTATTGAATGATATTTATGGCGAGCCAAGCCTCGGGAACAATGTTGGTTTGACGTCCACATTAAGAGTAATATCGGTTAGATGTCCGCATTATAACTCTCCCTAAGGCCCATTGATAGGCTCATACTTGTTACATGCAGACCGTCTAGGCCCATCGTCGTTGTAAGGATAGTTCATTTCTTTATGACATGCTTAGTATAATCCCATGACTCATGCCCATACGCATCATATGTATGTTTGATATGAGAAATGTTTGATCATATCATAAGCCAGTTGGGCTGAGACATTTACGGGACTCCTTATGAGACGGAGTGCCCCACATGATCGTGCAGTGCGCGTTGGATTGTTACATGCTTTGACCGTGTGATTCATGCATCTCGCATATGTGTGACTTGATCACTGCAAGCCCAAGCGACATCAGGGCCGTGGCTCCACAGGTACATCGTGGATGGCTGTATCGGATACTGAAAATACTTGGTTCTAGCACTATGGGCACTTGGGATGTCCTTGGGTGAAAGTCCCAGAACCTTTTTGGTACCAGGAGATGCTCCAACGTCTAGACCGAGTGGATACATGAGCGCCCGAGTGCCGAATACCAGTAGGCCGCGTCTCCCACTGTGTCATGGTCGGTTGGAAGGGGGTGTGGCCTTATCCGCCTAAGAGAGAAGGCTATAAGATAGGCTGAGTTTGACCAGCTCGTAAATGAGTCCGCTATCGACGAGCCGGGTAGGTATTGGTAGACTACTGGTTAGGCGGATAGTGAGGTCTATTCCACTTTCTTGACTGTGCAGCTAGGGAGGTGGCAGTCACCGTGAAGTGTATTAGACCCTGGTGATATCCAGAGAGGAACTGTACTGATATGTGTACTTGAGGAGTACCAACTTGCTTGGATTGCATTTCGCATATGACATTCGGCTATGTAGGTGTAACATCCCAAAAATTGGGGGTCGAGTAAAAAATCCAACTCCCGATTTCCAAAATGTTATTTATGCAACATAGATAATATTAGATGCATGTTGTCAGTAAACAGGCATTAAACAAGATTTGGATTAAGCCAAAACAACATATCATACTCCAGAGACAGTTAAATTAACAAGCGGAAGACTGTGATAGTATGTATAACATATATAAACTGTTGTATGTCTCCAGAGTGTGAACATGTTACCAGGTTATATACATACATGTATACTCCAAAAGTAAATAAAAAGAATATACATGAGTGCTCTAAAAATATAAAATGACAAGTGTCAAGGCATCTAATCAACCTCCCTGTAATCTCGTCAATCAGAACACGCATAAAGGAGGGATCCTCATCATCATCATCAAGTCCAGCTCTGCCTCGCAGGCCGCGCCATCATCTGTAGTCACAATAGGGTCTGGTGGGTGTCCGGAAACACCGTCCCATAACGTGAGAGTGAGTGATCAACTCAGTGGGATAAGAGAGCAAAGATTAGCATGTTCTCAAATCAATCATGCGATAATAGTAAAGCAATAACTCAAACATTCTTAAATACTGTTGTTAATGCAATATGACATGACATGATGGATGCCCTCACCGACGATCTCCCTCATACGGCACCATCTTACGCCCGCGGCATGCTTTCTTCCCACAGTGCTCCACATCTTTCAGGCACATGCAATGTAATGGTGATATGATTACCAAGTTATTATTAGTCCTTTTCATACAGCAGGATTGGGAAACTAAGGTACCTTGCTTATATCAATTCCAACACAGATCCTGTCTAGGGTCGTCACTCCTAGTAATCTCATACGATGTTATATTTTGTAGGTCGCTGCAAGGGCTGTCAAGGCTGTTGCTCGCACTCGTTACACCGCTCCCCCATCACCTTATCAGTACAGGCTTACTGTACTCTCATTGCTACGGAAGGGTCGTCGCCTCCCGTAGACTCAGAATACGCTCGCGGTCACTACAAAGGGCTCGTCGCCTGATCAGTGTAGGCCGACAGCAAGAATATAGTGTCCCATACCACCATAATCTGCTCACGAGTCATAGGTGCTCATTGGTCACTACGGGGAGGTTTATGGCTCCAGCGTAGGCCGACAGCTCGACCACGGTGTCCCATACCACCATGCCCAGCTCATAAGTCTTTGTGGATCAAGGTACCATGGTTGACAGGATTTTCAATGGTAAGTTTAGTACCCTAGGTTCAAGAAGTTATGACTTATACATGGTGAACATACAATGGCCAGTCAGGTTACTTGACGGGCTCGACTAGCACGAGCGCATCTCAAGCTAAACGACATGAAGTGCATGAAACACTTCGTGTGGCCTAACCACTGCCGCCAACTCAAAACACGACTCGCGTTCATCGACGCGTCCTTCGTGGCAAAGATAAGCTAACCACGAATTTACTCGGTTACCGACTGCCTGGACTAAGTATAGTCCCAAACATTTATGAATCTACATCAGCAATCATATAAAGGTAATGGAAATGCATTACAACAATGTGAGAATGTTAACACATGTTATAACATACAACTTAAGTAAATCATCTAGCACATGCATTTCTTACATATGATGAAATCATACATACAGTCAACATGAAGGAAATCATTTACATCAGCATATTATTTGAGAATTCAATCTCAAAACTATTTCACAACACCATTTAATTCAATAAATACTAATACAAACATTTATACAAACACTTAGTCTACACACTTAAGTCTACATATTGTATATCAACTCAAAGTACGCATTTGGGTGAATCTCTTCGCCAAACTGATTATGCACGCATTCCTAATATCCTAAGGTGACAAAAAGCCATGTCAATCATATCAGCAAAATATGGATGCAAACAGTATTTCCTACAAATGACTAAAATGCCCTAAATCTCATATTTTTCGTCTGCTTACGAATCAGGAAACGGACAGCATGTTGTACATGTCAAACGGCATTGCCGTCGATAATCTACTATTAAACGACATTGAAAGCGTTGAAATCAGCCAATCATAGCGTCTAAAATCCGCACCTTTTTCCTTAGATGTGTATCGCTTTGAACGGAGCGTATATGCTTCGTCTACGGCGAACAGGCAACCTAATACACAAGCTACATAAGCTACATCGCTAATGGAATCGACGGAATGCTAAATCAGCAAATGGTTAGGGTTTGTCTTACCTAGAAATACGGCGGAATCACCGGGAAAGCGATTGGGATACGTTGCTTAAGAACGTGTAGCAGCTGGTGCAGGTGGCAGGAAGATCCCTCCCATACTCTCTCACAATCTCTCACTTTTTCTCTCACTCTGCTAGAGTTTCTAGCAAATTCGGATGGGTGAGAGAAGTGAGGGTTTAAAGCCCTTATATAACCTAATTTCTTCCCAAATTAGGCTTGGAAACAATATTTACTTGAGGTCTAACCAATTCGGGGTTGTTCTGGTCCAAAAGAGCATTTCTGGAGGTCCCCTGGCCGAACACGGTCGGACTTAAGCTCATGCATACTGGATCTAGCACACATCAAGTTTTCAGACCGGTAGAGTTCCCAGATCGTACATGGTGGTCCAGTTTCAGTTCAGCGATCATCGCACCAAGATCAGGTCTACAAGTCTCATGATATGAAAGAGAAATTTTTCCTGATCCGAGGGTGTAATTTGGCTGAATTCTGACGGTCAGAACGTTTAATAATAACGTGCCAAGTCACATGCCAGATTTGAATTAAAATTTTCAAATCTAACCCTTTTCTCACTCTCTTCACTCCAGGCTCAATGAAATAGCCTCTGAACGTCGGTTGAGCTTGATTTTTGAAACGATTGTCAAGTCCAGCCAAGCGGTCATAACGGTCTAAGATGGTAGATATCGAACTTTCGACGCGCGGTCTAGATCCAATACAAAGTTTCAAAGGGTTCCCGAGAACAAACCAGTTTAGAGTTTGATCCTGGATTTTAAGGTAACGTAGCATCATTGATTCTACAAGTTTTGGGTCTTATAGAACGTATTTAAAGCGGTCAGAGATAATTTCACAGCTACTCCAGCGTAGCGCTAGCTAACTTACATTTAATTTCTAAAGGAATTAATCCTAAGTGATTTCTTTGGCTATGGAATTGGGTTCTGAGCGGTTACCAAGGTGTTTTAGTTGACCCATTGCCTAAGGACGTCTAACCCCAGGTTGGCAAAAAATATAGGGTGTTACAGTAGGCCTTGCATTGCATCGGTGTGACCGATAACATTCATATCTCGCATCGCATGGCCTTGGTATGGCCGATAGCATTCACGTCTTGCATTACATAGCCTTGGCATGGTTAATTCTATGGACTTACCGCATACTTTGGCATTGCTCTGATACTGTACACTTGGCGTTTGCCTTACGCACACACTTACACCACCCTCTAAGCTTTTGTAAGCTTATGCACGACAGTTGCGTGCAGGTAGCGTTGGACAACAGCAGCGCTGAGGCAGGAGTGTGTAGTAGGACCTTTTGGAGCTTTTTAATCACCTTGTATTTCTCGTTCCGCATTGTACTTAAAATTTTTGATATAGTGGATATGTGGTGATGTTGTTTTGTGACTTGGTTATGCTTGTGGTTATGCTCCATTGCAAAAAAAAAAAATTCACTCTGAAAATCCTCCTTGTAGGATCCTAGGATCAGAATCCGGCATTTGATTGTCAGGAGCCGAGAATGGGACACTACGGAGGCTGTCGGCACTGGATTCGGCAATCGAGATTCATGTGAATCCGATTTTTGGGTTTGGAGCGTGACACTAGGTGCGATGGGTCTGAAATGAGTCAGGACTTTATAGGAAACTAAGAACGGTCGGATTATTAATCCGAAATGGTCAGTCATTTATGCAAATGGCTAGCATCCTTGAAAGTCACAACAGTCTGAAAATGGACGGGCCATGATGATCCAACGGTTAGATCTTCTGATCTGACGACTAGAAATAGCTAAAATTAATGATCAACAGTTAGAAATATTTTTCAATTGTTCTGAACCATTGATGGCCACGTAGCAATGGTCTACTCCCCGGTGCCTATATAAACTGGACCATTCCTGTCTAAATTTCATCATCTCAAACTCACATCTCTCCTCATCCATCAGATCCTAAGGATTACATCTCCATTTTAGAATACTATTAACATATCCTTATTTTGATTCTACTAGAAAATTTGTTACGTTGAAATTGTTCCTAGGTGGACCTTCGTGATTGCTAAACACAGGATCCAAACAAGCTTATCTTATCTTGGAAGCAATTCGCAAGTAACCCATTAGCAATTTGATAAGGGAGCGAATCACGCTTTAAGGACATCATATATTTTACGTTATTCAGCCTGGTGAAAGAAAATATTTTATTTTATTTTTTGGTATTTACAACACATTTTTTTCAACAATCTTAAAGCGTGATTATGGATACCGAAAGTGTTGCATCGGTCAAGCTGATAAACTAGGATTTGATTGGATTGGACCGGTTGGACAGTTCAAATTTCACTAGGTGGCAAGACAAGCTAAAATTCCTACTTACTGCTTTGAAGATTTTGTACATTCTAGACCTGAATCTCCAGCCTCTGCCTAAAGCGACGAATGCTGACACACCAGAACAGATTGCTGCAAGAATCAAGCGATAAGAAGACGAACTACTGTGTCGCAGCCATATTCTTAACGCTCTCTCTGATCGATTGTACGATTTGTACATGGGGACCACACAATGAAAGAAATTTGGAGCACGCTGGAATACAAGTACAAGGCTAAAGAAAAATGTACACAGAAATTCCTAATTGTCAGGTATTTTGATTTCACAATGATAGACAATAAACCACTATTGGCCCAAATCCATGAATTATAATTAATTGTAAACAAGATAAAGGATTTAAAAATAGACCTACTTGAATCCTTTCAAGTCAGAGCTATTATCGCTAAATTGCCTCTAAACTTGAAAGACTACAAGAAGAAGCTACTGTATAAATTCGAAGAATTTACCTTGGAGTAAATTCAAAAGCATCTTCGTATTGAAGTAGAACCTCATAATAGAGACAAAAAGGATGATGCTAATGGTATATCCTCATCCAAGGTGAATATAGTAGAAAGACCATCTTAGAACAATAACTATGAGAAAAAATGATTTCCTAAAACCTAACAAAGATCAAGAAAAATTGAAGAAAACCCAAAAGAAGAAAAGCAAAAAACCCAAAGGTTTTTGCTATGTCTGCGGCAAGATCAAACATTTTGCTCGAGTTTGTAGGGATCACAAAAATCCTAAGAAAGAGGTTAATGCAGTAGACAATGATATCATAGTAATGGTCATAGAAGTGAACTTAGTTTAAAAGAAAGTCCTTGGTTGGTGGTATAATACAACTGCCACAGTCCATGTATGCAATGATAGATCTGCCTTCAAGACCTATAAAGATGTGACCAATGATCAAGAGGTTCAAATATGAAATGAATGTCAATCGAAAGTCATAGGTAAAGGAACTGTGGAATTACTCTTTACTTCTAGAAAGAATGTAATCCTGACCAACGTACTGCATGTCACAGACATAAGGAGGAACTTAGTCTCAGGGGATCTCTTTAGTAAACCTAGATAAGGGTTGTGTTTGAGTCTGGTAAGATGATCTTGTCCAAGAACGAAAACTTTATGGGTAAGGGTTATGCTTGTAATGAGATGATCAAATTTTCTTTCAATGAAAAGAATTCTTCTACTTATATGATTGAGTCTATAACACTATAACATGGTAGACTAGCACATAATGGTTATAGTACCATAAAACTCATGGCTATGAATGACCTAATATCATACAATAATAGTGATAACAATAAATGTGAAGTATGCATACAGTCTAAAATAATTAAGAAACCGTTTCCAAGTGTTGAGAGATCATCTCAAATATTAGACCTGGTGCATATTGACATATGTGAAATAAATGACGTTCTTACCTGAGGAGAGAATATATACTTCATAACATCTATAGATGATTGTTCAAAATATATGTATGTATATCTGTTAAAATCAAAAGATGAGCATTTAATGCATTCAAGATCTATAAATCTGAAGTAGAAAATCAATTAGTTAAAAAGATTAAAATCCTTCATAGTGACAGAGGAGGAGAATACTTCTCTAATGAATTTTCTACCTATTGTGAGGAACATGGCATAGTACACCAGTACACAACACCCTATACACCACAACAAAATGATGTAGAAGAAAGAAAAAAAATAAGATATTAGTTGAAATGGTCAACTCAATGTTAATACAAGTAAAGTTGTCATTAAACATATGAGGAGAAACACTGTTAACTGTGTGTCACGTTCTAAATAGAATCCCATCTAAAAAACTAAGACCTCTCCGTATGAAATATGGTAATGAAGGAAACCAAACATATGGTATCTTAGAGTGTGGAAGTGTCTCGCATATTACAGAACCCTTGAATATAAAAAACTAAGTTATGACTAAGAGCTATCAAGTGCATCTTTGTATAATATGTACAAAACAGTAAGGCCTATAGACTTTTAGACGTAGACTCCAATGTAATCATAGAGTCCAAAGATGTAGAGTTCTTTGAGAACTTATTATTCATGGAGAAAATAATACTGAGACTCAATCTCCTAATAAAACTATAGAAGAAACACAACAAGAAGTTCAAATACCAAATGAACCTTATAGGAGTAAAAGAGCAAGAGTAGAGAAGAGTCTTGATCCTGATCAAATAGACTTTCAACGTCTCTCTTTTCATCTAATAGAAGGTGATAGAAAGAACGTTATTAGGAAAATACTTATGGTTTTAACTATAAAAGATGAACCTAAAACCTTTAGTGAGGTTATGACTTCAAAAGACTCCTCTTTTTGAAAAGATGTCATTAATGATGAAATGGATTCAATTATTTCAAATCAAACATGAGAAATGATGGATTTATCTCCAGGTTCTAAATAGATGGGAAGTAAGTAGGTAATTAGAAAAAAATGTCACACTGATGGTACAATTCAAACCTTTAAGAAAAGATTAGTTGTTAAGGGTTTGTGACAGAAAGAAGTAATCGATTATTTTGACACATATTCACCAGTGGCTGGAATAACATCTATTAGGATTTTATTCGCTCTAGCAACAATACATCATCTTTATATTCATCAAATAGACATAAAGACGACATTCCTAAATGGAGACCTCGATGAGGAGGTACATATGAAGCAACTGGAATGGTTTATTCTACCAGGCAATGAAAGGAAAGTGTGTAGACTTGTTAATTCTTTCTATCGATTAAAATAAACACCAAAACAATGGCAGGATAAATTTGATTCTAAAATTCTATCTTATGGTTTTACACATAAAATTACTGATAAATACATATATTCAAAAGTGTGTAGTGGTTATATTATAATTATATGCTTGTATGTAGATGATATGTTAATAATCAGTAACAAAATGGAATGTGTAACTGTAACAAAGAAGTTTCTCTCTTTAGTTTTTAAAATGAAGAATTTTGGATAAGTGGATACTATATTAGGTATCAAAGTTAAAAATATAGTGAGGGTTATGCATTGTGTCAGTCTCAGTATACTGAGAAAACATTGAACAAGTTTAACTAATTAAAAATCAAAGAGGCAAAAACTTCATATGATCAAGTATCAAGTTAAAAGAAAACAGTAGAAGAGCGGTTGCACAACTAGATTATGCTCATGTTATAGGCAGTCTTATGTATGATATGCAATGCACAAGATCAAATATAGCATACGCTATGAGTAAACTAAGTAGGTTTACTAGCAATCCAAGTGTTGAACACTAGAAATCCATAAGTAGAGTTCTAGGTTATCTAAAAGAAATAAAAAAAATTATAGTTATTTTACTCAGAATTTTCAACAGTATTGGAAGGATATACAGATGTAAGTTGGATATCGAGTGTAGGGGATAACAAGTCCACTATAGGGTGAATATTCACCTTAAGAGGTGCAACTATATCTTAGGGATCTACGAAACAAACTTGCATAATGCACTCAACAATAGAATTTGAGTTCATAGCATTAGCTATAACAGGTAAATAGGCTGAGTGGTTAAGGGATCTTCTATTAGAAATCTCGTTCTATGCGAAGCCTATACCGGCTGTTTCACTTCATTATGATATTGAAGCCTCCAGTGAGAGCCTACAACAGTACCTATAATGGAAAGTCTAGACACATAAGTTTGAGGTATGATTATATAAGGCAATTGATTCATGATGAAATCATTGCGATCTCATTTGTGAAGTCAAGTAATAACTTGTCTGATCCCTTTACTAAACCTTTGACAATAGAGGTAGTAAGGACAACATCAAGAGGGATGAGGTTAAAACTCTTTAATCAAATTTCCACCAGTGATAGAAATCCAACCAAAATTTAGAAAATCTCTAAAGATTGGGTTCAATGGGAAGCAACAAATCACTAATTAGTGAAATGTTTCAGCACGAAATCTAAACATAACCTCAACCAGGATAAAATAGCTGGCAGTTACAAACAAGTGGGTTGAGTCTTGGAACTCTTAATGAAATCCAGTCAAATAGGACAAGTGTTTTAAGTAACGAAAACACCGGGAGGATTTCACCTATGTGAACGTAGAAGTGATGCCGCTTCTCATGAGAGCTAGAGTTATCTCGGGATCGTTCATGAAACATGATAAGCACATGTCCATTAAAAGTGCTAAGCGAGTAATATAAAGGAACATATAACACTGAAGCTATTATGTGTGTAGTATTTTTTGTTACGTCAATTAGGAATAACTGATTCAATGCTGTGGTAACTAGAAATTTTGACATAACTTTAAAATACTTACACTAAAGAAACATTCAAATCATAAGATATCTTTCTCTTTGCATAATAATTATTCTTCATCTTTGGCAAATATTTTCTATTGTTTAAAAAAACATTGGGGGATTGTTAAGATTTGTGGTTTTTTGAAAAAATCAAATATTCAAAATTTCAGGATTTTACCGCCAAAACGCTTTTTACGAATTTTAAATCAAAAAGTGTGGTGTATGCTTTTGTCCCATATCGAAAATGAAAAGAAGAAAATCATGGTTTATATGAGGATGTTTGTGTAGTATTCTTACTTGGAGCTTTGGAGACATGCACGCGCGCTCGCACTCAGGCTCAGGCTTGATCATGGGCATGGGCATGGGCATCATAGTATGGCTGTAGTGGTGTTCGTTGATGCACTTTGCACTTCTCACATGCATATCATGTCGCAGAAGGGTCGCTCCCTCGTGACCTTACGCGAACTGTTGCGATACAGTGCGATCACGGTGCGAGTACTCTACTATGAGCCTAGGTGCAATGGGTCTGAAATGAGCCAGAACTTTATAGGTGACTAAGAATAGTCAAATTATTAATCCGAAATGGTCAGCTGTTTCTACAAATGGATAGCTACCTTGAAAGCCACAACGGTCTGAAAACAGATGGGCCATGATGATCCAACGGTCAGATCTTTCAATCAGACGATTGAAAATGACTAAAATTAATGATAAACAGTAAAAAATATTTTTCAAACATTCTGAACCATTAATGGCCACCTAGCAACGGTCCACTCCCTAGTGCCTATATAAATTGGACCATTCCGGTCTAAATTTCATTATCTCTAAGTCACATCTCTCCTCATCCATCAAATCTTAAGGATTGCATCTCCATTTTAGAATATTGTTAACACATCCTCATTTTGATTCTGCCAGAAGATTTGCTACATTCAAATTGTTCCTATGTGGACCCTTCGTGATTGTTGAATGCAGGATCCAAGCAGACTTGTCTTATCATGGTAGTAATTCACCTATAACCCATCAAGAATTTGATAAGGGGGCGAATCATGCTTTAAGAACAACGTATATTTTACATGATTTAGCCTAGTGAAAGACAATATTTTATTTTATTTTTTGGTATTTACAACACATTTTTTCCAACTTGGAATAGGCCTGGACTATATAGCCTCCTCTAACTAATATGAAATGCCTCAACCTGCCCCAGGCCTGCTTAAGGCCTAGATCTGGCCCATTCAATGAGGGATTTACATTGGACCATTCATTTCGGGCTAAATCTAACCATTCGCTTTGGTAACAACATGTGTTCAATTTAAATTTATTACTCACTAAAGTAGCCTTAATGGACAAAGTTTCAAATTTGGAGTTAATGCATGTGGCATTCAATTTCTTCCATGCATGCCAAGTTTCTATAGAGTTATGTTTGGGTCATTTTCCCTTTACATATGGTAAGGAATGGTGAATAGGTAGAGCTAGGCAGGACCCGACTTTATCCGACGAATTCGACTCATCCGACTCGGTCGGATTCGACTTGACCTGAATCGAATGCCATGGTCGGGTTTGGATCTAGTAAACCCACCCTGATCCGAATCTTGACCTAGTCGAGTTTCGGTTACGTAGTAATCTAATTTGACCCGATCCAATCCGAAACCCAACTCGAATCGGAATTGGGTATTGTATATACAATACAACAAAAAACCCATTCCCCTCTCTATCCTAACCCTAGCAGCCAACCACCGCCCCCAACCTGATCTTAACATCCCCTACTCGGTCACTTGTCTGGCTTCGAGCTCTTCCTCCTCCTCCTCCCTCTCTCTCTCCTCTCCACTCGTCCGCATAGTAGTTGATCAGCACCCGTCCGACTTCAAGTTCCTCCTCCTCCGCCTCTCTCTCTCTCTCTCTCTCTCTCTCTCTCTCTCTCTCTCTCTCCTCCACTCATCCGCACATCAACACCAGTCTGGCCACCCAGCCCATTCTTGAACTCAATTTTTTACATATTTATTTATTTATTATTACTTTAATTTAAATGGATGGCTCTGATCCACCTAGCCCACTGTGTTACATCCGAGCCGATCTGAATTGTACCCAACTCAATCTGACTTGATTTCTCTTACCGAGTCGAACTCGGCCCTGGTCAGCCCAGCCAAGAATCGGTTCGGATCGAGTCAGGCCCACTGGACTTGGTCCCGAGTCGGATCGAGTTCAAGTCAGGGTTTTCACAATACTGGATCGAGTCGAATTGGACCTAACTCAGTCCGACGCTACTTGATGCCCACCTTTACGAATAGGAGTTTCCGACTAGTGACAACTCCATGGGGTGCACTTGAAAATCACATCCATTAGATGATCCTAGCCCTCTAATCAACAGTGGGAAAAAAAACTTGTGTCAAGGAAAGTTTGTATGATCATCTTATTTGTGCAATTTCAGTTATGGGCCACCGAAAGTAAGATTAACAGTTCCAATCTACCATTCCCTGGCTATGTGTAGGCTGGAGGTAGGTAGTATGAGTGCAGAGGATCCTTCTATTTTAAGGCTAAATCACAATCCCAACACTTATCCACCTATTATTATTATTATTATTCGTCACCGTATAATTTTATAATACTTTCTTTTATATACTGAGTAAAAAAAAGTAAATTTATTTAAGCAATTAAAATACTCTTCTAGTAAACCTAACTTAATCATTTTGTTATTTGGGACCAAAACGGTTTGAACATGTGTTTTACATAGCGTGTAGAATCCATTTTGGGAGTTTTCATAGTGGCTGAGAGGGTGGAATACTAACAAGTAAGTTATTTATACCAAGCATTTTTCTTATAGTACTCAAGCTATTGTATATGTTGTATATGTGAAATCCACGATGTCCATCAGATTATAAATTTAATTTCTATGATACAAGAAAAATATGAGCCCGATAAAAAGCCAATGTAAGCGACAACCATGTGTAACACCTTCCATACATATGAGGGGCTTCCTTTGATCTCTCACTTTTGAAATGTGGTTTGGTATTGACTTAGACAAATGGTACATATTTAGAAGTTGGAATATACGGTTGCTGGACATCGTAAAATCACTATGAGTTGGGGAGTCAAAGACTTTCTAACTTGAATAACTGATATGGTTAGTCTACGCTAAAGATTCCAATTAATTAAGTACCTAAGTGATAGAGAAATAAGGGTTTAAGGACCTTTCTCCAACAGTGCTAAAGTACGGTCTCTAGTTTACTCGATTTATGAACCTTCTTTGGAGATGGTTTATTTCTATTAAAAAATAAAATTACTTGGTTACAATAATGACCATGAAACAAAGATCTCTACATTAATCATTACTAAGGATGTGGAATTGCATGTGGTGGGCCCATGGGCTATGCGTGAGAAAGTTTGGTGGGGTTATAGGATAACGACTATATCCTAAAGGGGAGTGATTATGACGAAATACAATTTATGTCTATTAAGCACAAAATTAATTATTTAAACTAATTTTTAATTAAAACTAAGTAAGGCAATTAACTCTAAGGCTTCAAAGCCAATAGAGAGTTCAATCATATAGACTACAAATGTAACGCCCGTGAAAAATCCATACTTGGGCTCGAGTACCAACTCGACCCGAAATTGCGTAGAATTCATTCCTTTGGAAAATTTGACTAGGTTAGCTAGTGCAACGTTAGAATAGCTGGGAAATGGTCCCTGATCACTTTAAATACGTTCTACAAGGCCCGAAGCGAGTGGTACCAAGGATGCTATAATGCTCTAAAGCCTCGAATCAAACTCTAAACCGGTTTGTTCTCTGGACCACTTTGAATCTTTGTATTGGATCTAGACCGCACGTTGAAAGTCCGATACCTCCTATCTTAGACCGTTAGAACCGTCTAGCTGGACTTGACACTCATTCCAAAAATCAAGTCAAACCGATACTCACAGGCTATTTCATTGAGCCCGGACCGAAGAGAGTGTGAATAGGGACATAGTTGGAATTTCAAATTCAAATCTGGCACACAAATTTGACGCATCAGTATTAAGCATTCTGACCGTCAGAATACAGCCAAATTACACCCTTGGATCAGGAAAAATATCTATTATATATCACGAGACTTATAGGCCTGATCTTGGTGCGGTGACCGTTAAACTGAAACTGGGCCGCCACGCGCGATCTGGGAACCCAACCGGTCTGAAAACTGGATGTGTGCTAGATCCAGTATGCATGAGCTTAAGTCCGACCGCATTTGGCCTGGAGACCTCCAAAAATGCCCTTTTGGACCGAAACGGCCCCGATTTGGTTAGGCACCAAGTAAACATTGTTCCCAAGCCTATTTTGGGAATGTTTTAGGCTATAAAAGGGGTTGAAACCCTCACTCCTCTCTCCCATCCGAATTTGAGAGAAGCCCTAGCTTGGGAGAGAGAAAAAGAGTGAGAGATTGTGAGAGAGTGGGAGAGTTCTTCCCGCCACTTGTGCTACGTGTTGCACGTGCTTAAGCAACACTCCTCTACCGCTTTCCCGACGATTCCACCGCAATCCTAGGTAAGTAAAAACCCTAAATAGTTGTTGATTTGAGTTTTCCTTGTTTCCATAGCGATGTAGCTTATGGATCTTATGTATTAGGCTCCTTACTCGCCGTAGACGAACCATATACACTCCGCTTCAATTCCCGAGTCTACAAGACACTAGGTGAGGATTTTAGACGCTTTGATTGACGGTTCCCAATGCTTTCAATGTCGTTTAATAGTAGATTCTTGACGGCATCGCCGTTTGACATGTACAAAATGCTCTCCGTTTCCCGTTTCGTAAGCTAACGAAGAATATGAGATTTAGGGCATTTTAGTCATTTGTAGGAAGTACTGTTTACATTCATATTTTGCTGATGTGATTGACATGGTTTGTTGTCGCATTAGGAAGTTAGGAATGCGTGCATAATTAGTTTGGCAAAGAGATTTTCCTAGTTGCACACTTTGGGTCGACATACCATATGTGGACTTAAGTGTGTAGTGTATGTGTTTGTATAAATGTTTGTATTAGTATGTATTGAATTAAATGATGTTATTTGATAGTTTGTGATTGATTTTTCAATTATTATGCTGACCTAAATGATTTTCTACATGTTGACAAAATGCATGATTTCATTACATGCATGGAATGTATGTGCTTGAGGATTTGCTTAAGTTGGATATGCGTGGGAAGTATGCCTAGAAGATTTGCTTAAGTTGAAAGTTATAACATGTGCTAACATGCTCACATGATGTATTTCAATTCCAATACCTTTTATAGTAATTCCATAGATGTGTGGGACTTGACTTAGTCCAGGCAGTCGGTAACCGAGCGAATTCGTGGCTGACTGGTCATAGCCACGAACGACGCGTCGATGAATGTGATTCGTGTTGAGAGTTGGCGGCAGTGGTTAGGCCACGCGAAGTGTTTTACGCACTTCATGTCGTTCAATTCGAGATGCGATCGCGCTAGTCGAGCCCGTCAAGTAACCCGACTGGCCGATGTTTGTTCACCTTGTATGTATCATAACTGCTTGAACCTAGGGTACTAAACTTACCATTGTAAACCCTGTTAACCATGGTACCTTGATCCACGAAGACTCATGAGCCGGGTATGGTGGTATGGGACACCGTGGTCGAGCTCTCGGCCTACGCTGGGGTCACAAACCTCCCCGTAGTGACCAGTGAGCACCTAGACTCGTGAGCAGATTATGGTGGTATGGGACACTATATTCTAGCTGTCGGCCTACACTGATCAGGCGACGAGCCCTTTGTAGTGACCGCGAGCGTATTCTGAGTTCACGGGAGGCGACGACCCTTCCGTGCAGTAGAGTACAGTAGGCCTGTATTGATAAGGTGATGGGGGAGCGGTGCAACGAGTGCGAGAAACAGCCCTGGCAGCCCTTGCAGTGACCTACGAAACGTACATCGTATGAGATTACTAGGAGTGACGACCCTAGACAGGATCCGTGTTGGGATTGATACAAGGGAGGTACCTTAGTTTCCCAATCCTGCTGTTTGAATGGACTAATAACAACTTGGTAATCATATCACCATAGCATTGCATGTGCCTGGAAGATGTGGAGCACTCTAGGGAGTGTGGCATGCCGCGGTCGTAAGATGTTGCCGTATGAGGGTGATCGTCGGTGAGGGCATACATCACGTCATATCATCTTGCATTAACAACAGTATTAGGACTTGTCTGATTTACTGCTTTACTATTATCGCGTGATTGAATTGTGAACATGCTAATCTTTGCTCTATGATTCCACTGAGTTGATCACTCATTCCCACGTTACGGGATGGTGTTTGCAACACCCACCAGACCCTGTTGTAGTTGCAGGTGATGACGAGATCCAGGAGGTGGAGCCGGAGATTGACGAGGACCAGGATGAGTTCTCGTATATGCAGTATCACGACGGCTTCCCGTAGGTGACCTGGATCGAGGGGGACTTCAGTGGGACTATTTTGAACTTATTCTTTTATTTATTTACATGTATATGAGACTCAGAGATGTAGTCATACTTTGGAGACAGTTGAGATTACTTTGTTTTTCCATACAGTGATATATATATTGTTTAGTCTTCCGCTTGCTTTTATCACTGGATCTGAAGTATGAATTGCAGTTTTGGTATACTTTTACTCATGTGAATGCTTTAAATCAGACAACATTGAATCATAACCATTTTTGTTGCATAAGTGACGGTCTGGAACTCGGGAGTTGAGTTTATACACGACCCCCGATTTTCAGGGTGTTACAAGTTGGTATCAGAGCATGAATGAGAGTATACTGGGCCTGGGTTATGGTCTTGCGACGTACGCTGTCGCTTCTTTTGACTTAGGTGGGTGCGAGAAGGGTCTAAAAACACTTCTAGGATCACAGATTCGCCGATTGGCGAAGTCTATAAGGATCGATCGCAAGATCGAGTCTGTAACGTATCTCGGGTCGCGTAAAGCGACCCGAATCACTTCTAAGCTGTAGGAAGTCGGGTGGAGACGTCCTATGAGCGGTTTTAAACCGAAAAAGTGAATCCATGGGCCGTGGAATGACCACGACTCTAGTAATCAATCGCCAGGGCTTAAAAACCCCGTTTCACCAAAAATCTTCAAAATTCCTTCTCTAAACACTTCAACCTTCAGTTCTTTCTTATCCATTTCATGTTAGGCATCAAACCTAATGTGAAAATAAAATAAATTAATATATTCACCAAATTTTACAGTGAATAGTAAAATTTCATGAAAAATGGCCATAAGGCCATTCTAACTTCACTTTCTTTAGCAACTAAGGAGTTAGAAAGATGTACTGGCTCCTTCTACCCCAAATTCATATGCTGCATCATATGGTTTGGTATTCGGAATTACGATGTGGACCTGGAAAGCCCCAAACACAAGTTTGGGCTCATAGAGACCAAAATGCTATGAACCAAGGGGTGGGACCAACTTTTTTGGGACCCTGGGACCATGGGGGACCAGACCCATGGGGTCCCACCGGTCAACTTTCGAATTGACCGGCGATGCCATCGCCGGCCGGGCGATGCATCGCCGGCCGGCGACCTCTGTTGGTGCTGCCCTTCGGGCGCACCCACTTAAATACCCCCCACATCACCCCTAGCTACCTCCCATCCCACGAAAACCCCTAAAACCCCCCTCTCCTTCACAAACAGCCCCCTTGCATACCCTAGATTCGATTTTCAGCACTCCATTCCAAACCCCGGCGACCCAAATCACCTCTACAACCTTCCTTGGTCAAAACCGACCACCACCCATCAATTATTAGGTGTTGGCAGCCCCTTTCCTTGAAGATTTCGCCATTTGGAGCTCCAAAATCCCCCAAATAGTGCTGAAATCGTGAGCAGCTCCATTCCATCTTTTTGTTTGAATCTTTCCCTGAAAGTACAGCCTTGGGAAGTTTGAAGCATCCCTCTACGACGCCTAGATTTCCTTTTGTCAGATTGGGCAGCCATTTCTCCGCATTTTCGGCATTTTCCATGGCTTTCGTGGAAGCCATTTTGGGTCTTTTGTCGCTCTCATCCATCATATCTTTGATGGGTAAGAGGAAAACTGCAACAGACGAGGCTGGGCAGAGCCGCCCTGCTCGATTGAGAAGACCGCGGGGTAGTGCCGCAAGTTCAAGCGCCGCCGCAGGTCCAGCTGCAGTCCTGGAGTGCCGTACAAAGCGAGATTTGGATCCCCATGCACATCTTGGACGAACCATCCTATCAGAGATGCCTCATGGTGAATACACTGATCGTAGAGTGTTATTTGAGGCGGACGTAGATGGACGGTTGTTCGGCGAATATCTGTTGTTCGAACGCATTGAAGCCGCGCACTGGGGACCGATCTTTGAAGCTCACGCTCGTGCTAATGTGAGCACTGTTCGTGCCTTCTATGCTAGCATCCAGAGTCCTACCTTGGATCCTTTGCAGTTCAAAATTCCTTTTGGTAGAGATCGGATGGCTACGATCGACGTCCGGTTGATTGCGCGACTTCTCAATGTGCCTCTAGGTGATGTACATCCAAGTGAGAAGAATTTGAGGACTAGACGTGAACGAGATCACCGCACCAGGTTTCTGTGCGGTAAGTTGGTTCCATGGCAGCCTAATAATAGCCTCAAGGCGACGTACATGTCTGAGGATTTGCGTCTGCTGCATCATATCTGCACGTTCAATGTTTATCCTAGGTCGACGAACCGCATTGAATGTACACGTCTTATGGTCGATTTCTTATTTCTGGTGGCCCAGGGAGAGAACGTATGTATGGCCACTTTCATCTTACGGCAGATAGTTCTCATAGCCAGGTCGAGGAGAACGTCCGAATCCCTTCCCTTTGGCCGACTCATTTGCAAGATTGCGCTTGAGTTTGCCTATAGACTTGGACCCGAATTGCCGGTATCGATTCACACCATCGATGAGTCGACGATGGTTAAGATGAAGATTGGATCGCAATATCGTGAAAATTAACTTGAAAGGGATAGTGGGGACGACTTTGATGAAGAGGAAGATCAAAGCGAAGGAGAACCTAGTGCAGAGGTTCAGGAAGAGACTCAGGAAGAAGCAGAAGAGGAGGCTCAGGATACTGATGAGAGCCCTCCTCCTTCTGCGCAGGCTACTATCGACGATCGCATTGCTCGGATGGAGGAGAGCCAGACCGCTTTGCGAAGGGAAGTCCAAGAACTTCGAGCAGAGGTCGCTGATGCCAAGGCCGTTACGAAGAAGAAGTTTGGCAAGGTGACTCGCACCTTGAAGGCAATCCTATTTTGCTTACAGGATAAGGGTGCTCCCCCTCCGTCGCCAGACTCCGACTAGCGACGCGATCTTTGATGTTGTTATGAGTAGTTAGCCATTTTCTGTTTTATGTGTGTAAAGCCTATTAGGGCTAGTGCTTTGCTTTTGTTGCTGTTGCTTAACTGTCTTAATTTCCATGTAATTCTAGTCATGATGCTTGTAAGGATATATCCCTTGTATTGTGACAATTTTGATTAATTGAAATGCATGGAATGCCTTTGACTCTTTAGTGAATGATTGTGGTGTATTTGAGCAATTGAGACTGACAAGGTTGCGCCCTATTTTGAATATAGGGAATGCCACCTAAGTCTACGAGGAGCGCGGTTCGGCTTTCATTGTCAGAGCAGATGGATCAGGCTCCCTCTCAGTCTGGCACTCGTCCGGACCCTACTGTGGGCCCGATTCCTGAGACGGTTCGGTCGTCTCAGCCTGCTGTTGGTCCTACAGATGGACCACCGCCATTTACACCATCAGTTAGAGAGCCACAGCGCTCATCTACTTCCTCACCTCATCCGCCACAGCCTGCTCCACCACCTGATAGATTCGAGCAGATGATGGCTATGATGCTACAGCAGCAGCAGCTATTGACTACTATAGTCGGGACTTTAGCCCAGGGTGGGGGTGCGACTGCATCTACTCCGCCTGCACCACTTGCGCATCCAGCTGAGGATGCCTATGCTTACGCCCAGGATGAGGGCATAGCACTTCCTGCGCAGCCCACTTTCCCTGCGGGGAATCCTGCCGACACACGGGGTCTTCTGGAGCGATTTCAGCGCTTGCGGCCTCCTACTTTCACGGGTTCTCACAGACCCGAGGAGGCTGAGTTTTGGCTCGACCGAGTGTCGAAGATTCTGTGCATGTTGCACTGTACTGAGGCAGAGCAGGTAGAGCTGGCTACCTTCCAGTTTGAGAGAGAGGCCAGTATGTGGTGGGATAGTATATTGCGGACTGTTACCGCAGATTTCGTATGGACATGGGCAGCATTCGAGTTTCGCTTCCATGAGAAGTATTATCCTCAGACCTACAGGCACGAGAGGGAGAATGAGTTTCTCCGTCTCAGGCAGGCAGCGATGACGGTTACCGAGTATGAGCATCGGTTCACAGAGTTGGGCAGGTACGTCCCGACGATTCTAGCTGATGAGCAGATGCGCATACGGCGCTTTTTGGAGGGCTTGCGACCGGATATTCGGTCGAAGATGTGCTGTATCAGTTTCCCCTCCTATGCGGAGTTGGTTCACATGTCCATGCGGGCAGAGCAGGACGTGGATCGACTTGCGCGATCACGAGGCCCGACTACTTCCAGGCCGCGAACGGAGTTGCCAGATAGGCCGTTCGCGGGCAAGAGGCCTCGCGTTGATCCTCCTACCAGGACCACGGCGCCAGTAGGACCGTTTCGGTGCCCTGATTTATCATGCACATACTGTGGGAGGACGGGCCACCTAGCGCAGAGTTGCTTTTCCAGGATGCGGGACAGTGGGTTCTCGCCGCCGCAGAAGATTGATCGTGTACGTCCACAGGCGATATCAGCACCGCCTATACCGTCAGCTCCTGCGCATTCCTCTTTCAGACCCACAGTATCGCAGATTCGACAGCCCCCACGGCCCTTGACACAGCGGCCGAACCGGCCACAGCAGGCTCGAGTTCATGCACTGACCACTGAGGCATCTACGACGCCGACTTTCCAGCATTCAGCCTTCGAGGTCACGGGCCATATCGGAGGTACTCCCGTTCTTGTCATGGTGGACACTGGTTCCACGATTTCTTTGATATCGCGTGCCGTAGTAAGACGTCTTGGGTTGCAGACTATCACTATGGATAGCGTGCGGGTCCTTGCAGCTCATGGAGATTATTCGGATGTCACCCAGATGTGTGAGGGTTGTTTACTTGATCTGGGAGGCAGGACGATGACTCTTGATTTGGTCGTCGATCCCTCGCTCGTATATCTCGACGTCATTCTTGGCATGGACTGGTTGACTGCAGCGAGAGCCGAGATTGACTGCGAGGCTCGTGTGGTGACGGTGTACGAGCCTGAGGGCACGCCTTTCACATTTTCAGTGCGGGTAAATCTTCCTTTCCGCATTCTTAGCTACGCCACTCTATTGCGCGACGCTGGTGCCCAGGTACTTGAGCAGACGCCAGTTGTTTCTGAGTTCGGGGATCTGTTCAGGAAGATCCCTGGTTTGCCGCCCCGAAGCGAGATCAATTTCACTATCGATCTGATTCCTGGTTCTACACCCGTCTCACTGCCGACGTATCGCATGGCACCATGTGAGATGGAGGAGTTGAGGACGCAGATCGATGGCCTGCTAGAGCTTGGCTTTATACGGCCTAGCGTGTCTCCTTGGGGAGCACCGGTCTTGTTCGTGAAGAAGAAGGATGGTTCGCTGCGATTGTGTATTGATTATCGCAGGCTGAACCAACTCACAGTGAAGAACAAGTACCCTTTGCCCAGGATCGATGACTTGTTTGATCAGTTGAGAGGAGCGCAGTACTTCTCGAAGATTGATCTTCAGTCAGGATATCATCAGCTGCGCGTCAGAGATGAGGACGTGCAGAAGACAGCATTCAGGACCAGTTTTGGTCATTACGAGTTCCTTGTGATGTCGTTCGGTCTCACGAACGCACCGGCCGTGTTCATGGATCTGATGAACCGGGTGTTGCGGCCTTTCCTCTATCGATTCGTCATTGTCTTCATCGACGACATTTTGGTATACTCTAGGAGTCGAGAGGAGCATGAGGAGCACTTGCGTTTGGTCCTTGATACGCTCAGACAGCATCAGTTGTTCGCACAGTATAAGAAGTGCGACTTCTGGAAGCAGGAGGTGAAGTTTCTGGGACACGTGGTGTCCAAGGATGGCATGGCAGTTGACCTGTCTAAGGTAGCTGCGGTGCAGGACTGGGAGCAGCCTGGTTCTGTCACTGAGGTGAGGAGTTTCTTGGGTCTCGCTGGCTACTATCGGCGCTTCATTCAGGATTTCTCGAAGATCGCGAGACCCTTATCTCAGTTGACACGGAAGGACGTGAAGTTCGCCTGGAATGATAAGGCGGAGTCAGCTTTTCAGGAGCTGAAGGACAGACTTACGTCCGCCCCTATGCTAGTATTGTCAGAGCAAGGGGTTAAATACACTATATACACTGACGCGTCTAGCGTTGGTTTGGGTTGTGTCCTTATGCAGAGGGACAGGGTAATTTCGTATGCCTCGAGACAATTAAAGAAGCACGAGGAGAATTACCCTACACACGACCTGGAGTTGGCAGCCGTGATATTCGCACTGAGACTCTGGAGACATTACCTCTACGGAGAGGAGTTCGAGCTCTTTTGCGACCACAAGAGCCTCAAGTACATATTCACACAGCGGGACTTGAATATGAGGCAGCGGCGATGGATGGAGACGCTGAAGGACTTCAAGTTTGAAGTCTCTTACCATCCTGGGAAGGCGAACCTTGTGGCTGATGCGTTGAGCCGCAAGAAGGCGATAGAGTTTGCGGCTCCGCTGATGGTTGCCGAGTGGGATATGGTCGAGTTTCTGCGAGACTTTGAGCAGAAACTCACCGTAGAGGAACCATTTGAGTTCATCGCACATGTACAGGTGCGATGTCAGATCGATGACCGTGTCATCGAGGCGCAGAGGGACGACGCGCATCTTACTGAGCTTCGAGAGCAGGCCAGTGATGATGCTGACGCCGACTGGCGAGTTGGTATGGATGGGGGCTTACGTTACCGTGGCCGCCTATGCGTTCCTGATGTCCCTGACTTGAGACAAGAGATTCTCGAGGCTGCGCATTCTACTAGACTCGAGATGCATCCTGGCAGCACGAAGATGTATCGTGACGTGAAGAGGACGTATTGGTGGGAAGGTATGAAGACCCACATTGCTGAGTTCGTGTCCCGTTGTCTCACTTGTCAGCAGGTGAAGGCAGAGCATCGCCGACCACCTGGACTTTTGCAGCCTATGCCGATTGCAGAGTGGAAGTGGGATTTCATTTCCATGGACTTCATTTCTGGGTTGCCGAAGACGAGGAAGGGGCACGATTCCATTTGGGTGATCGTCGACCGATTGACGAAGTCGGCGCACTTCCTACCGATCAGAGTTACGAACTCTGCAGACGAGCTGGCTAGATTGTATATTAGAGAGATCGTGCGTCTGCATGGAGTTCCGTTGGAGATCGTGTCAGACAGAGACACGCGGTTCACTTCTATTTTCTGGACTCGCATTCAGGAGGCTATGGGTGTGAAGTTGAAGTTCAGTACTGCCTTCCACCCACAGACGGACGGACAGACGGAGCGAGTGAACCAGATCCTGGAGGACATGTTGCGAGCTTGCGCATTGGACTTCAAGGACAGTTGGGATGACTGTCTTGCATATGCGGAGTTTGCGTACAACAATAGCTTCCAGGCGAGTATCGGCATGGCACCTTATGAGGCGCTGTATGGGCGACCTTGTCGCGCACCGCATTGCTGGTTAGAGGTCGGTGAGCGCAGCTTGATTTGCCCAGAGTTGGTGCAGGCGACGTCAGAGAAGATTGATATTATTCGACGTCGGCTTCTTACAGCGCAGAGCAGACAGAAGAGCTACGCCGATACGAGAAGGAGACCACTAGAGTTCACAGTCGGGGATCATGTGTTTTTGCGAGTTTCCCCTATGAAGGGAGTCCTTCGGTTCGGAAAGAAGGGGAAGCTGGCACCGCGATTCATTGGCCCATTTCAGATCCTCGATCGTGTGGGAGTAGTGGCTTACCGATTGGCTTTACCCACGCCCCTCGCGAGCGTCCACAACGTATTTCATGTTTCTATGCTGAAGAAGTACGTTGCTGATCCTTCTCATATCATCAGATGGGAGCAGGTGCAGTTAGGAGAGGATGTTACTTATATCCTGCGACCGACACGCATCTTAGACCGGAAGGAGCAGGTACTGCGTAGCAAGGTGATTCCCCTTGTGAAGGTACTATGGACGCATCATACTGAGGAGGAGGCTACTTGGGAGACAGAAGCCGAGATCAGAAAGAACTACCCACAGCTTCTCGAGGAGTACGAAAAGGTACAAAATTTCGAGGACGAAATTATTTGTTAAGGGGGGTAGATTGTAACGCCCGTGAAAAATCCATACTTGGGCTCGAGTACCAACTCGACCCGAAATTGCGTAGAATTCATTCCTTTGGAAAATTTGACTAGGTTAGCTAGTGCAACGTTAGAATAGCTGGGAAATGGTCCCTGATCGCTTTAAATACGTTCTACAAGGCCCGAAGCGAGTGGTACCAAGGGTGCTATAATGCTCTAAAGCCTCGAATCAAACTCTAAACCGGTTTGTTCTCTGGACCACTTTGAATCTTTGTATTGGATCTAGACCGCACGTTGAAAGTCCGATACCTCCTATCTTAGACCGTTAGAACCGTCTAGCTGGACTTGACACTCATTCCAAAAATCAAGTCAAACCGATACTCACAGGCTATTTCATTGAGCCCGGACCGAAGAGAGTGTGAATAGGGACATAGTTGGAATTTCAAATTCAAATCTGGCACACAAATTTGACGCATCAGTATTAAGCATTCTGACCGTCAGAATACAGCCAAATTACACCCTTGGATCAGGAAAAATATCTATTATATATCACGAGACTTATAGGCCTGATCTTGGTGCGGTGACCGTTAAACTGAAACTGGGCCGCCACGCGCGATCTGGGAACCCAACCGGTCTGAAAACTGGATGTGTGCTAGATCCAGTATGCATGAGCTTAAGTCCGACCGCATTTGGCCTGGGGACCTCCAGAAATGCCCTTTTGGACCGAAACGGCCCCGATTTGGTTAGGCACCAAGTAAACATTGTTCCCAAGCCTATTTTGGGAATGTTTTAGGCTATAAAAGGGGTTGAAACCCTCACTCCTCTCTCCCATCCGAATTTGAGAGAAGCCCTAGCTTGGGAGAGAGAAAAAGAGTGAGAGATTGTGAGAGAGTGGGAGAGTTCTTCCCGCCACTTGTGCTACGTGTTGCACGTGCTTAAGCAATACTCCTCTACCGCTTTCCCGACGATTCCACCGCAATCCTAGGTAAGTAAAAACCCTAAATAGTTGTTGATTTGAGTTTTCCTTGTTTCCATAGCGATGTAGCTTATGGATCTTATGTATTAGGCTCCTTACTCGCCGTAGACGAACCATATACACTCCGCTTCAATTCCCGAGTCTACAAGACACTAGGTGAGGATTTTAGACGCTTTGATTGACGGTTCCCAATGCTTTCAATGTCGTTTAATAGTAGATTCTTGACGGCATCGCCGTTTGACATGTACAAAATGCTCTCCGTTTCCCGTTTCGTAAGCTAACGAAGAATATGAGATTTAGGGCATTTTAGTCATTTGTAGGAAGTACTGTTTACATTCATATTTTGCTGATGTGATTGACATGGTTTGTTGTCGCATTAGGAAGTTAGGAATGCGTGCATAATTAGTTTGGTGAAGAGATTTTCCTAGTTGCACACTTTGGGTCGACATACCATATGTGGACTTAAGTGTGTAGTGTATGTGTTTGTATAAATGTTTGTATTAGTATGTATTGAATTAAATGATGTTATTTGATAGTTTGTGATTGATTTTTCAATTATTATGCTGACCTAAATGATTTTCTACATGTTGACAAAATGCATGATTTCATTACATGCATGGAATGTATGTGCTTGAGGATTTGCTTAAGTTGGATATGCGTGGGAAGTATGCCTAGAAGATTTGCTTAAGTTGAAAGTTATAACATGTGCTAACATGCTCACATGATGTATTTCAATTCCAATACCTTTTATAGTAATTCCATAGATGTGTGGGACTTGACTTAGTCCAGGCAGTCGGTAACCGAGCGAATTCGTGGCTGACTGGTCATAGCCACGAATGACGCGTCGATGAATGTGATTCGTGTTGAGAGTTGGCGGCAGTGGTTAGGCCACGCGAAGTGTTTTACGCACTTCATGTCGTTCAATTCGAGATGCGATCGCGCTAGTCGAGCCCGTCAAGTAACCCGACTGGCCGATGTTTGTTCACCTTGTATGTATCATAACTGCTTGAACCTAGGGTACTGAACTTACCATTGTAAACCCTGTTAACCATGGTACCTTGATCCACGAAGACTCATGAGCCGGGCATGGTGGTATGGGACACCGTGGTCGAGCTGTCGGCCTACGCTCGGGTCACAAACCTCCCCGTAGTGACCAGTGAGCACCTAGACTCGTGAGCAGATTATGGTGGTATGGGACACTATATTCTAGCTGTCGGCCTACACTGATCAGGCGACGAGCCCTTTGTAGTGACCGCGAGCGTATTCTGAGTTCACGGGAGGCGACGACCCTTCCGTGCAGTAGAGTACAGTAGGCCTGTATTGATAAGGTGATGGGGGAGCGGTGCAACGAGTGCGAGAAACAGCCCTGGCAGCCCTTGCAGTGACCTACGAAATGTACATCGTATGAGATTACTAGGAGTGACGACCCTAGACAGGATCCGTGTTGGGATTGATATAAGGGAGGTACCTTAGTTTCCCAATCCTGCTGTTTGAATGGACTAATAACAACTTGGTAATCATATCACCATAGCATTGCATGTGCCTGGAAGATGTGGAGCACTCTAGGGAGTGTGGCATGCCGCGGTCGTAAGATGTTGCCGTATGAGGGTGATCGTCGGTGAGGGCATACATCACGTCATATCATCTTGCATTAACAACAGTATTAGGACTTGTCTGATTTACTGCTTTACTATTATCGCGTGATTGAATTGTGAACATGCTAACCTTTGCTCTATGATTCCACTGAGTTGATCACTCATTCCCACGTTACGGGATGGTGTTTGCAACACCCACCAGACTCTGTTGTAGTTGCAGGTGACGACGAGATCCAGGAGGTGGAGCCGGAGATTGACGAGGACCAGGATGAGTTCTCGTATATGCAGTATCACGACGGCTTCCCGTAGGTGACCTGGATCGAGGGGGACTTCAGTGGGACTATTTTGAACTTATTCTTTTGTTTATTTACATGTATATGAGACTCAGAGATGTAGTCATACTTTGGAGACAGTTGAGATTACTTTGTTTTTCCATACAGTGATATATATATTGTTTAGTCTTCCGCTTGCTTTTATCACTGGATCTGAAGTATGAATTGCAGTTTTGGTATACTTTTACTCATGTGAATGCTTTAAATCAGACAACATTGAATCATAACCATTTTTGTTGCATAAGTGACGGTCTGGAACTCGGGAGTTGAGTTTATACACGACCCCCGATTTTCAGGGTGTTACAACAAATGGCGCAACATGCTAAGTAACTAGTTTATATGAGATAGTATACATGTGTGTGTGGGATGTCCTAACTATCAACTCCTAGCATTTATTTAATCATGCGTACATATAATTCATCTAAACAATCACATAAGCATAATTAAATAAGTGCTCGAAAGATAATCTCAAACACAAGCATGTATAGTAATTAGGTTTCCCAACTCCACTCCTTACGGACACATTGAACCAATGAGTGTACCGAATTTCACTATCAGAGGTTTTAAATCAGGTTCACCTCTAACCTTTATGTTCTCCACAAGGACCGTGGTCTTACACAAGGACCCACCGTACTTAGTGTACACTCCCACCGTAGGCTCCCACAAGCAGTGTTCGAAGTATCGGTATCGCTACAAGTTTCGTTGACCAAGGATACAGAAATAATATTGATATTGTCGATAATATCGTTGATAACTGAAAATGCGAGGAAACATAAGAAAAATGGTAGAATTTTCTTCAAAACTTCAAGTGATGTTAAAATGTACATATTTGCATATTAGAAATAAAAAATATATATATAAAAGAATGCATACATAACAAGTTTCTCTTTAATGGGGCCTTAAAAGCATGTGCTATTGTAAGAAATATGTCCAACCACCCCATCTGGCCTATTTGACCATTCAAGCTTCCATCCAAACATCCATCGATATTACAAAATATCAACAACACATGATATTTCACCAAGAAATCATCAATAATTGGAAAGGAAATGAAATATTGTGGTCTTAATATCAATGTTGCGATATCGATAATATCGAGATATTATCAATGACAAATTGAACACTACATAAAACTATGTGCCCATGAAAAAACTGAAATAATTTTTTTTAATAAACAAAATTTTGATGATATTAATACATTGGTGATATTATTTAAATATCATCGATACACTTATGATATAAGCATTACCTAGAATTTACATAGTTGAAAATATTGGCGATACATCAGCGATATTAATGCATTATCAATACAAGCGACACCTGAAATTTTCATAGTTGAAAATATTGACAATTACATTAATGATATTAATACGTTGGCCATACTTAGTGATATATTTCTAATACTTGGAATTTCTGATACTACCTGCGTTATCAGTATCCCTACCAGTGTTATCGGTATCGCTGAGTTGGAGATAAAGATAATATTAAAAATATTTTGATAATATCGAAGATAATTCAAACACTGCCCACAAGAGACTTTAGTTGATTTTCACTTGGCTAACTAACAACCTCGATCATAGTCTAAGGACCTATCTTTGCTCCCACCAGAGGCTTTTATGGAGAGTAACACGTACACACCCATATCTGCTGAATTCGGACCTACACAAGAGCTTGGGGTCTTACAAAAGAACCTATTGATTTTGGGTCACAAACTCTTGCCCTCAATCCTATATAGAAGGAAAGAGAGTATGGACTCATATATGACACTTACTTGTCAAATTCAATCCCTTTTATGCATCATCCACATGGTCAAACATCTTGCATGTATGCTCCATTGAGGTGAATAAGGTGATGAGAGGTTGGGTGAATCTCTTATAACTAATGGAGAGTTAAAATCCTATAAGATTCACCTAAAAGGGTCTTCTGGAGGATTTACACAAAAGATATTCCAATATGAATAGGTCTAAACACTAAAAAGTAGTAGAGTTCAATATCATCTTCAAGGTGGAGGTTGGAATCCTCATTAGAGTGAAAATCTCAAGGAAGATGACTTGAAACTATGGGATTAATGGTCTAAGATGTGGGATATTAATATGGAATCACCTAACCTTCTATTACACCAAAAATCCTTTAAAATGCCCAAAGTTTAAGTGTTCTATATAAAGGAATCGAGTTGCATTGGTCATAAAATGGGTAAAAACGTCTAGTATTCGGTCGAACCGAATGTGGCCCGGTCACATGAATTAAACATGAAAATCTACTAAACATATTTTAGTACTTTCGATCAGTCTGAATGTGGCATTTGGTTGCAACCGAATTATCTATGATTTTTGTCTTGCATGTTGTCCTATTTTAGCCAATTTTAGTCGAATCGAAGGTGGGTTCGGTGGGATCGAAGGTTGTTGAAATTATGCAGTTTGTTTAGCAACTTATGACCTCTAAAGTCAATTTAAGCATGTTTAATTAAGGCTTTTAAAGCTAAGGGATAATCAATAAAATGTTTACCTACTAAGGTTAAGATCATCTAAATGTTTAGGTTATTTTAGGTTAAGGGTTAGGGTCACATAGATACCTCATATACCTATTCTATGCTCTTTGATGTTCATGTCCACTTGTGTTTTTGGTCTTTAGCTTCCAAGAGCTTAATCGATTCCCTAACGTAATGACTCATGTGATTGATAAACAAGGTGTACAAATTAGTGCACTAATAGGAGGTGATTATTGTAAAAGTTTAGCAAAGAACATGTAATAAGGATATAAAAGGAAAGGACGATGTAGTTAATGCTTATAATAGATAACATTACACCTAGAAACATAAGGAAATAATTGAGAGACCTGACACTCTAAGTGTTAATGGTGATCGGAGATCTCAAGTTCCACCTCAAATCTATTTGACAACTCTCTCTCTCTCTCTCTCTCTCTCTCTCTCTCTCTCTCTCTCTCTTCTTTCTCTCATCTTCTTTTTCACTTTTTTTTTTTTTTTTCATTTTCTATTTTCTTTCTTTCTTTTTATCATCTTCCTTCTTCCTTCTAGAGTTCAAAACCAATCTCTTTGAATGAGGAGGAAGCCTCCTTTTATAGAGATGCCGGTGGGAATCATATTATCGGCTAGTAATATTCGAATTCCCTTTAACTGTCGAATTCGAATCTCGAGGATCTTATCGGACTGGACACTTAGGAATTCGAGCTTGATTGTGAGTAGCAAGAATTGGATTCCCACTACTATATCAAACTTGAATCTTGAGGTGTTCTTGATGTATAGTAGCTCCGGTTTGATTTAGGTGTTCCTAAAATCTACTTCAATTGATGGTTTAAATCAAATGGAGTATATTTTCCTATCTCAGGTAGGGTGTCTACAAATGCCTTTTTTTTTTTTAACATAGGTTCTGTTTAACCTGTGAGACCCGTATCCTAACCCGTACCATTGTATAGGCTTCCACGGTCCTCCTGGTCAAATTCCAGCAACCCACGATCTGTTATCGGCATTTGCACGTGACCCTAAATTGAGTCCTATATTCTAGAGATTGCTCAACCTAAGAATAGCACCCCTGCGACCGCACCATCGTTGTGGTTTTAATGCCGCGTATTACGCACCAAATCGATACCCAGGCCAGGAGATGTGGGCTCACGTTCAGTTCGAGGAAAATACCACATGTTGTAACTCTAAGAGTCTCTACGAAACGTCACATCAATCCATCAATCAATGTCAAGTACACAACCTTACCTAGCCCATCCCTCTCCCATTCCCCAAGTCAACTCTCTCTTACACAACACATACCTATCCCATTCATTTCTTACCCTAAGTTAACAAGCACCATGTCATCTCATCCCATCACTCTACTTCATCACTCCTCTCTCTCTCTCATTCTCTCTCATTCCGAGTAACTCCCATGGGAGCAACTGTCCAAGCTTCTCATGAGAGAGTTAAGTGTGTGGCCCACCTTCCTATCCTAAGATCTCTCATCCCCACCATCAAACCTTCATCATCCTCTATTAAGATCAAAGTCAAGGAGCCTAGGAGTCTAAGAAACTAAAGAAGAAAGCTGATAGGTGGGTGATCTTAAGTTTCTACAGTTGATTTCATGATTGGAGGGCCCACAATCGATGGGACCCACTTGATCTATGCATTGTAATAAGGGAGGGCCCATAGTAGCGGGTTCCCTCCCCTCTCTCTCTCTCTCTCTCTCTCTCTCTCTCTCTCTCTCTCTCTCTCCCCCCTCTTTTTGGTTGATAGCCCACCATCACGATACATGAGTTTTATCTACACTTCCATCTAGCAGGCTTACCCTCCGTCCGTGAATGGACTCACCTTGCTGCCCATTTCAGGTTGGCCTAGATGAAGAAAAATATAAATTCAACTTTGATCCAACAGGTGGATCACACTGGCGTGGACCCCACCTTAATGTTTGTATCTTACCAAACCAGGTCGTCCATCTGTGGGCCCGATCTGATTGGGGCCCAGCTGCTGGGGCTGGCACGTCTAGCTTCCAGCGTTCCTATACGAAGGAAAACACAAATATTTAAAATGTGCGGCCCACCCGTGTGGGACCACCATTATATTTATATGCTATATCCAGACCGTCCAGGCGTCTAACAGCCTTGGACGACTATACAGTTGCTAGTGGGCCACATCCACGTGGAACCCACCAAATGTATGTGTTTTGTCCTTTCCATCCACCGTCTAATGGATTGGACGATGGATATCCCATCTAAAGGTATGGATTTTATCCATCACTATCCGTCCTTTTTAGTGAGGTGGGACCCACCCCACACGTGCTGCACGTGTGGGGGTGGGCCCCACGATGATGTAGTTTGTATCCACACCGTCAATTTGAGGACGGTGCCAAGTGCACGTCTTGGGTGGGTCCCACGATGATGTAGTTCGTATCCAAACCGTCAATATGAGGACGGTGCCAAGTGGTGCCATGTGTGATGTATGGGTCTTATCACACCGTCAACCCACCTCTGATGCATTTGATACATCCAGACCATCCATCTAGGTCTAATCATGAGGTTATTGTTATGTCCATCTGTCTAGTTCAGTGGACCATGATCATGATGGGTGTTCTCATGCACGTCATCTACTCCAAAATGAAGTAGACCCAACCTCCAATGTTCAACCATGGACCACACCCTGCTGCAGTGCTTCATCTGCACCATCTAGGTGCCTGGACGGTGTTACCCATAAATTAGTGTTGATAAGCGCGTGCTGCACCGTGGTGCATGTGATTATCCAAACCATCCCTACCTTGCATCCTAGTTGTCCGTCTAAGACGCTAGACACTTGACTCCATGTAATATTAATATATATCATAATAATACATTATATATAACGTTATGGACCCACCTAATGTTGACGGCACCAAGTTCTGTGGGACCCACATTGCACGTGTGAGGGTGGGTACCTCTTTGATGTTCGTGTTATATTTAGGCCGTCCACCTATTTTAGATCCCGGCCGTGCATCTCTTGGACGGTGGGCCAGGAGCCACCCAGCAGCAGCGTGGCTGCTGTTTAGATGTTAGCAAGTTTTGTGGGTCCCATGCATGATGTATGTGTTATTAATCTACACCATCTGCACGCGTGGACCCCACCCTGATGTATTTGATCCCCACCGTTCAGCAGCAGTGGACGGTGGGGCCTGCCTTGACGATATGTGTTGTATACACCATCCACCCATGTGGGGCCAGCCGTGATGTATTTGTTATCCAGCCCATCCATCTGGGCAGTTCTACGTGGGCCCACTTTAATGTATTTTATGGCCCATTGGAGAGGCCCACCTTGATATACTTGTGGCCCATCTATGAGGCCCACCTTAGCATATTTGCGGCCCATCCATTAAGGCCCACCTTGATGCAATTGTTGCCCATGTGAGTGGCCTATAATGATGTGTATTAGGCTCATGCAATGCAGCCCAATGTGTTGTATATGAGGCACATATGACGAGGCCCAATGTGATGTATAAAGCCCATTGATGTAGCTCACTTGATGTATATAAGGCCCATGTGTAGGGCTCACCTATTGTATATTTGAGGCCCATGGGCGAGACCCAAGTGATGTATTCGAGGCCCATGGGTGAGGCCCAATGTGATGTATTCGAGGCCCATGGGAGATGCCCAAATGTGATGCATTTGAGGCCAATGGACAAGGCCCAATGTGATGCATTCAAGGCTGATTTTGATTATCGAGGCCGATTCTGATTGTCGAGGTCGATTCCGATTATCGAGGCCGATTTCGAGTAACGAGGCCGATTTCGAGTAACGAGGCCGATTCTTTTTGTTGAGGCCGATTCCCATTGTCGAGGCCAAGCGTCGAGGCTGATTCCGATTATCGAGGCTAATTCTGAGTATCGAGGCCGATTCCCATTGTCGATGCCTATTTCGATTGTCGAGGCTGAGTATCGAGGCCGATTCTAATTGTCGAGGCTGATTATTGAGGTCGATTCCCATTGTCGAGGCCGATTTTGATTATCGAGGCTGAGTATCGAGGTCGATTCCGATTTGTTGAGACTAATTGTATAGGCTAATATCTATTGTCGATGCCGATTCTGACGTCAAGGTTGATTGTATCGGTCGATTTCAATTGTCGAGGCCGAGTATTAAGGCTGATTCTGAGTGTCGATTTCGATTGTCGAGGCTGATTTCGATTGTCGAGGCTAATTTTGATTGCCGAGGCCGATTGTCGAGACCTATGTGATGTACATGAGGCCTATTTGATGAGGCTTATTGTGATGCATTTGAGGGCTAGGTGATGGAGCCCATTGTGATGTATATTAAGCCCATGTGAAAGGCCCATTGTGATATGTATTAAGCTCTTGAGTAAGGCCCATGATGTTGTATATTAGGCCCTTTGTGAGGTCATGGGTCCACTATATGTTATGCTCTATGTGGGCCACCCCTTGGGGGCAATGTTAGTTAAATGTCCACATTGTAGAGGCCGATTGTTGATGCCGATTATTGAGGCCGGCTATTAATACCGATTATAAGTATGTGACAACATAGCATCATGATATATGCTCATATGCATCATCTGCATATTTGTTATGAGATCTGATTGACCACTACATATGCCATAAGGCAAGTTGTTCATGGGGCTCCCTGATAGGCGAAGTTGCCCCACATGAGCGCACGGTATGCGTAGGATTGATGCATGCCTGGATTGTGTGACTCATGCATCTCACATTTATGTGACATGACCACCGTACACCCTATCGACATAAGGGCCTTAGAATCCACAGGCATGTCGTGGATGGCCAGATGGGACACCGAAATGTTTGGTTCTAGTTACGGGCGCCATAGATGTCCCTGTGTGAAAATTCCTAAACCTCTGAGGCTAGGAGATACCCCAACGTCTAAACCAAGTGGATACATGAGCGCCCGAGTGCCGAATACTAGGAGGTCGCATCTCTCATTGTGTTGTGGTCGATTGAGAGGGGGTGTGGCCTTACTCTCCAGAGAATAGGGGGCATAGCTAGGCTGAGTTTGATCAGCTCGTGAATGGGTCCCCTATCAACGTGCCGGGTAAATATTGGCTGACTACTAGCCAGGTAGATAGTGAGGTCTCTTCCACTTACATGGTCACGTGTCGGTGGGTGGCGATTTGCATATAGAGTGTACTAGACCATGGTGATGATCCCAGAGAGGAAATGTACTGATATATGGACTTATTGAGAAGGAGTTGTATATTCATTCATTCACTCACTATCCAGTCGGGCTGGTGGTGCATAACTATTTGTTACCTATACCTTCGCAATGGTCAAGATTTTGTTTGGGGCGCGTGACTAACCTGAGATCAAGAGTTTACCACATTGAGTCTCTATCCAAATTTAGGTATGAGACTGGTTTGGATAGAAGTCTTTGGTGGTGGACCCCGTAGTCTGCGATACTACATACTATCATCCCGACCTCACACTTCAGCATAGTCCTTCCATTTGCACTGCATATTGCATTCCATCCACGTCATATGACATTTTGGGTTACTATGTTTCTGCATGGCATAGATACAGCTGACGATATTCATGAACTCATCAAGAATTGCATATTGCATTATATTCTTGGCATCTGATATATGGCTCTTTATGACTCCTCATTTGCATAGCTGATTTAAATTGCTTCCTCACTATATGATATTGGTTTATTATATTTTTGCATTGCATAGCTTGAATAAGGCTGATGGTATTTATGGGCCTATCAGCATGTTTTCGCATTATTCTGATATTGTATGATTTATGGGCTTGTCAGTATTTTCTCTTACTCTGATATTGCTTACTTGGCACTTACCTTGTGCACACACTTTCACCACCCACTAAGCTTTCTATAAGCTTATGCACGATAGATGCGTGCAGGTGACACTAGATTGCAGCAGCATTAAGATTGGAGCATGCAGTGGACCTCTGGAGCTTTGATTTTCGATATATATATATATATATATATATATATATATATATATATATATATATATATATATATATATCCCTTTTAACATTGTATTCAAGTGATTATATTAGTGGATATGTGATGATGATGTTGCCTTCATGATTTGGGAAAACTTGTGGTTATGCTTCTAACGAGATAAATGTACGTTGAAAAATCTTCCTTATAGGATCCCAAGATCGAAATCTGGCGTATGGGGCACTGGGGGCCGAGAATGGGGTACTATAGAGGCTATCAGCACCGGATTCGACAATCGGGATTCCTGTGTGTCCGATCTCTGGGTTTGGGGCATGACATAACCAATTGCAAAAGTGAATAAATACTGCACCATCCTAGTTAAGCATGGAATGTAGTTAGGTTTATTTAACCAAATTATTATTATCAGTGGATTATATGATAAAAGAGGAACTTGGGTGTACTTGAGGGTAAATAGAATTGCGATGATCACTTTACGTTTTGTGGATGTATGGAGATTCGACCATAACCTTCCCATTGTGGCTAGTATTTTGCTTTAGGAGTGTCCACGTATTTAGAATTTTGATGAGGTAGTTGTCCTTGCACTTTCTAGCCTTATGGGGATCCGACTACTGCATTAGAATCGAGAAAAGTGATTTCCCTTGGCTACTCGATTACCGTAGAAATGAATGTTAATCTGGCCAACGAAATGGGTATACCCTAAAAAATCAGTATGAGCCTTAATCCACCAACCATGTGGATGGGATACGGCTAATATTCATCATAGATCATGATGACCATTGCGTAAGTCAGTTGAGCCCTTAGAAGCTGAAGACTCAAGACACAAGAAGACTTGGAGCATAAAGGATTGAAGAAACAGGTAAATTAAGGTGTCTTGGTGACGCTAACCTTAGACCCATTTAGTTTTAAAATAACCTTAGCCTCTAGATGATCTATTCCCTAATATGTAAACCTTTGTTTGATCATCTCATAGCCTTAGGGGCCTTTATTTGATCATGGCTAGTTAGGCTTTAAGGTGCAAAATTGTTGATAAACAAACAACTCAAATCAACAGTATTCAAGTGGATCTCAATCCTATAGACAAGTCATTAATGAGATTCTAAATATATCGAAGACACCCTTGATTCGATCAATGATTGGGCCAGAACTTTTTAGTGGCAAAACTGCCTAAATTGTGAATTTCTCGATCCTATTGAAGGGACCTTCAATCTTATCGACAATGACGTTAGATGTTCATTTTATAACCATTACAAATCTATTTCTATATAAAGGGAATTCAGTTCTTGGGTAAATAAAAGAGTTTTTGGTGCAATTAGAGCTAGATGATTCCCCACTCATTGTCCCTCTCCTAGACTCCAAACCAAAGAGATTTATGACACGCTTCTTGTTATTAACTACTCCAATGGGCATTCCAAGCTCCATTATGAAGGTGTTCATGTTTTCTCACATTTTTTAGAGATTAGACACAATCCTATAGGTAAATCCTTGTCTAAATTCTCTAAAATACCCATCTAAGTGAATCCCCACTTGGAACCAACTATCACATAGTTGTAGGAGATTCGACTTCTCTCATTACCTTGGCATCTCAATAGAAAGACTGTTGTCGATATCCGATTCCAAGAAGAGAGAATATCAACTTCAAAGATCGAGGGAGCATAAGAGAAGCGAATTCAAGAAGTGAAGACGCTCTTAACCACGGTGCATCAATGGAGCTTAATTTAACAAGTAAGTTTTCCATTTAAGAGTCCATTAAGTTTGAGATCTAAACTTATCTAGATCCTTACGTAGGAACATATCTAACTGGAGTATACATAGGTTCTTGTGTAGGACCACCATCAAACATAGGTGCATATGTGTTAGTCTTCGTGGGAGCCTCCGACAACAGTATACACAGGTCCTTAGATTAGGACCAAAGTGATTTTTGGTGAGCAGATAGAAAACTAAATAAGTCTTCGTGAGAACCACTGGCACGGGTGGAAACTTGTTCGTAGGTCTTTGTGTAGGACTACCACCACTGACACATGTGTGTACTAAAATTGCACAGGGTGGTAGGTCCATGTGGTCTATATGTACGGAAGCTTAACGAAACTATATAATGAATTCTATATCCTAGAGAGGGTGCGGTGATTAGGACCAAATAAAATTTTAGCCAATTAAAACTCAATTGCCTAACTTAAATTAATATCAAAATTAAACTGAGGCAATGAAACTCTAAGGCTTGCAAGACAATAGATGGTCCAATCACATACACTAAAATAAATATGCTATTCAAGTAACTAGCCTATATATGATAGTGTACATGTATGTGTGGGATGTGCTACCTATTAACTCCTAGCATTCATTTAAATATGTATACATATAATTAAACAATCAATTACATAAGCATAATTAAATAAGTGCTCAAAGGCAAACCTAAACACAAGCATGTATAGTAGTTCAATCTCCCTACTCAACTCCCAGAGGATGCACTCAACCCATGAGTTTACCAGATTTTACTATATGAGGTTTTAAATTAGGTTCACCTCTAACCTTTTTTATCTTACACAAGAACCACCTCCCTTGGAGACTTATGTAGTTTTATATAGGTTAGCCATAAACCGTGGTCCTAGTCCAAGGACTTACGTTTACTTTCGCCAAAGGCTCCCATGAAAATTAATACATACATACCTGTGTCCAATGAATTCAGCCCTACATAAGAGTTTAGGTCATACACAAGAGCCTATCAAGTTTGAGTCACAAACTCTTACCATCAATCCTACACAAAGAAAGAGAGTATGGACGCATACATGAACTTACTTATCGAATTGAGCCCATTTAACACACCTTCTTGGCTTGCTTAATTGATTTTATCCTATGCTTCGATCTGCTCCACTTTTACAACCTCGATCATGATGTCGATGCATTACAAATGCTTCAACACCAAGATCAAATACCTGACATGCAATGCTCCTTCACGGTAACCAAGGTGATGACAGTTGGATAGAATCTCTTATAATTAATGGGAAGTTGAATTCTTAGGAGATTCTATTTGATGGATTCTCAGGAGGTTGATAGACACTATGATTTGCCAATAGACTCTAAAGAAGGCTTAAGATCATGATCTTTATGCAGAGGAGTATGTAATGCTCATTAAAGTGAATAATCACTAAGAAGAGGAGATTAATTTTAATGGGAGAGAGCCTAAGAGGTTTGGTAGAGCTTGGAATGCACTAGGGTCTCTTAAATGCTAAAATTCATACTTTGTCTAAATATCTGAATGCAATATATATAACAATCATGCTCTAATGAATCTTTAATGGCTAGGCTCGATCAATTGAGTCTAGCCTTCGATCAATCAAGCTAGGCCGAAAATAGTCCAGAGAACTCGCTGGACTATTTTGACCATGTTCGATCGATTGAGCTCAATCGCTCGAGAAAGATCGAGGATCCTAAAAAGGCTGAGCTAAGAGTCCTAGAGGAGGGGTGAATAGGACTATGCCAAATAAAAATTTAAATGTGAAATTCAAAATGAATTAGAACAAGATAGCACTTATCAATCCCAAATAAAAGAAATAAATAGCAACCTCAAATGCACAAGTATTGAAAGGTTGACACAGATGTTGTTCTAAGGACAACCTTACACCAAAAACTAATGGCTTATAGTAGGAGAACCTGATTTCTAAAGCGGTCTATGTATCAAAGTCCCAAACCAATACAGAGGAATAAAGAATAAAATAGAAATAAATATCTACTATTATTACAACATTCACCACATGTGCAGAAAATAAATTACAATCACTCACCACAAATGCACAATAATAAACATTCACCATAACTCTAGTAATTATAGTGGTTCGCTTGTGTGTACACTAACTGTTAGAAAACAGCCACACAACTACTCCACTCCCAATATCCTCACCCACGGGATATTGACTTTCACTATGAAATATGATTTTCCAAGGTTCACCCAAAATCTTCACAATTGTGTTTTCAAAGGGCTATCACAATTAAAAACCCCACTCACTCAGATTTTCTGGCTATCTCAGTCAAAACCAAAAATAAAAGATTTTCTGGTAATCTTACAAACCAAATACATAAAATTAAAATGTACTTATATGAAGATTCTTCTTCTGATGAAGCCCGGTAGAACCAATTCAATGTAAATGTTCAATGTCCAATCTCACATATGAAAGGGTTCTTAGGTCTAAATGATTTTTAGATTAAATCAACCTAGGCTTGCTTGATTTGATTTTGATTTCAAAAAGGGTAAAATTAATATTCCCTTTTCACAAGAAATAAAATTGAATAGAGATCACAAAATTAAATGCAAAAAAGCTATTAAAAGAATCTTAAATATTAACCAATTAGCTTCTCGAATGTGGGGACAAGTTCTCAGAGTTGTGACTTGAATAGTTTTGAATGAATTGAAAAACTCTGAAAATCGTCCTCAATTTATGGGTAAAAATACTGTTCTAGTGGTCAGCTCGACTGGTCGAAAGACCAACAACATTTCAAAATTTTTGGCGTGATAAGATAAGATCGCTACTTGACTAGTCTAGTGGCTTGCTCGACTGGTTGAGTGGCCTACTCGACTGGTCGAGTGGGATCCGAAAATGTTGTTGGACTTTGAGTCGAGCCTGCTTAACTGGTCAAGCACTGTTCGCTCTATTGGTCGAGCGGTCTCTAGGACTGGTCGAGGGTCCAATAGAAAATTCTAAAAATTCACAACAAACCTTGGACTGGTTAAGCCAGTGTTTGGACTAGTCGAACCATGACTAGGACTAGTCAAAAAATGACCTATAAAATTATCAAATGCCTTATAATATAAGTGAAAATTGTATGACCTATCCTAAGGTCAATCTAGGGTCAAACAAACCTTACTTGTGAGATTGATTCATCACATATTATTCTCTTGAAGTAATTGAAGCTTGAAGACTTGATCTAGTACTTGAACTTCTTATTCTTGAACCTCCAGATCTTGTACTTGAACTTCTTGTTCTTGAAAGTGAATTTCTTGATGTTGTACTTGAACTTCTTGATATTGTACTTATATGTAGACAAGATTAGTAAGGATGACATGAAGTTGATCTTACAATAACCAGTAAACAAGATACAGATTCCAAGAGGTTTTAGCATTACAAAATTTAACAAACATAGGAGTTAGATAAAATAGCATTTATAATCTCCCCCTTTGTCAAATTTTGACAAAACAAACTAAGACTAAGGAATCATGCACCAGTTGGATCAATAAAGAATCATGCATCAGTTAGATCAATAAAGAATCATGCACCAGTGAAAAACTAGTTAGCAAAAATCAATACTCCCCCTTATTAATACATTACTCCATAGAATCCAAGAGAAGGGAAGAAATTGTACCTATATGTGAATAAATACAGATCCAAAAAAAAATAAAATTAACAACCACTTTTCCACATATTCTCCACATCTTCTACTCCATAGAATCCAATATCATTTAGGCGTACCAACACAAATTATCCCCCTTTTTATCACAATTTGATAAATGAAAGAGCATGTGGAAATATAAGAGTAGAATAAGAGCAATGAGTAATGAAAGTAAGAAATAAGTTCAAGATAATACAAATATTGTTAAGATAACCATTAAAAGCATGTCCACAAAAATAAGAAAACATGTCCAAGCATATAGAGTCAAGAGAAATCCAAGTAGGAAAATTATTACAAATCAGAAATTTAAAATAATATGCACTAGAGGAAGGAACAGGTATGGAAGGATCAATTTGATGTAGTCCCTTGTTAATGCGCTTAAGATATTTTCACATGTATTTAAATTGCGTTTCTTGGGACACATGCATACCCTCTACCTTCTCCTTAAGAGATCGTAAATGCGCATCAAAGTCAGAAGGCTAATAATCAGGATAGCCGCAGAGTCAGACTCAATCTCATCAAATATGTCATCCATATTGACATCATCTGGGGGCAAAGTATCGTCCTCTTCAATTGCTTCAGCTACTCCTCCAGCACCTACATCAACTTGGCCTGGAGCCAACCTCAAATTCATCTTATTTATGTTCGAGTTGTTGAATGGTAAATGGTTAATTAGAACTTCTCTAACAGGCATAGCCACAAGACTATGGGTGGTTAGTGCAGTCATAAGATAGGCAAAAGGTATATCATTATGACCTGGGTGGAGATGGAGCTGAATAATGATGCAACAGATAAGGGATGGAAGATAAACAAAGACACCAGTAATAATAGAATGAAGAACATGAGCCATGAAAGTAGTGAGCTCGGTCTTGTTACTAGATCTAGGGTAGACATTAGAAATGAAAATTCGATGGAGAACCCTGTATCTAGCTAACATAAACTTAGAAGCAAGTACACTCCCAGAACTCCATTCTGCATTCATGTTATATAAAACTCTAGTGAGCATTCTTTTCAGACGGTTTTTCTACAAATGTATTAATATAAATACCATCATCATTAACTGGAAGGTCCGTTAATTCATAAATTAAGTGACTATCCACATCAATTGTACCTTCTCTAGTTGTAATGGTAAACATTAGATTCTCAGTAGAGAAATCACTAACACAAGCATACATGGCCTGCACAATGGAACGATATGTTGGACCACCCCAATGTAAAATGTTATCCCATCCTATAGATTGAAGGAGTACAATAATACCAAAAGGTGCCAAATGATCAGTGTTAACTGTCCGTTCAACTATCATGTTGCGTAAGCGAATATCCCGCACATACTCGGGATCTTCTTCGGGTGACCGAAGATGGCGCACCGTGATAGGAGCGGGACGAGAAGAAGAGGGACCACGAAATCCTTTCTTCTTATTTCTATTCTCCATTGCAACAAGAAAAATAAGGAATATAAGGATTACAAAAGAGAAAAGAAGGGTTTCAAGTAAATTAGATTTTTAGCTAGAAAACCCAACAAACCACCATAAACCTTGAAATAAGCAACACAAACAAGGAAATGGAAGTGTAAAGAACTCAAATCTATAAGGGAATTGAAAATGATGCACTAACCATGGAGGAATCGATGGTGGGTTCGACCGGTCGTGCTAGGGCCAGTTGGGAAGATGAAGAAAATAAAAAGAAATTGCTTTTTAGATAATAAAACCCCCAAACCTGAGCGGGCCAACTGGTCGAGTACATACCCCACCGGTCGTGCCACAACTGTGTACTCAACTGGTCGAGCACCTCAAAAATTCAGCATATTTTAAAATTTTAAAATTTAAAAAATTTATAAAAATAAAATAAAATAAAAACATGCAATATTGTACAAATAAACATAAATATTTTAGTTCATATTGCACATACCCATATTCAATTTCAACTTAACAAACCTTTTTCTTTCAAGTAGTGGCTTTGTAAATATGTCAACAAGTTGATTTTCAGTCTGAATATAATCCATTGAAATAATCTTATCTTTAACTAATTTATGAATATAATGATATCTAATGTCAATATGCTTTGTTCATGAATGTTGAATTAGATTTTTAGAAATGTTAATTGTGCTAGAATTGTCACAATACAAAACCATAGTATCTTGCGCAAATCCATAATCACTTAACATTCTCTTCATTCATACAAGTTGGGTACAAGTATTACCAGCTGCAATATACTCAGCCTCAACTGTGGAAAGAGATACAGAACTCTGTTTCTTGCTATGCCAAGAAACTAAACAGTTCCGGACATAAAAACATCCACCGCTAGTAGACTTTAAGAATGCTATCTATCTAGCTCGATTTGTCAAATTTTATAGTGCCAAAACCTCTTGGAATATGTATCTTTTGTAGCTCAACTTCATATCATCCTTACCTACATTCAAGTATAAGAACAAGAGACTCTTCATCAAGAACCTCAAGTATAACATCAAGTGCTAGATTAAGTTTCAAGCTACAACTATATCAAGATAATGTGCTTTACTTAAAGAATTCAAGCTCAAGTAATCTTCTCAAGTTTAAGCTCATATATTCAAAGTTGAAACTCAAAGTCACATGGTCACTACTTCAAGCTCATCTTTGAATATGTAATGACAAGCTTCAAGTACTTTAAGATAATTATTAACCAAAGCGAACGATGTTTCAATGTTCAAGTTTCACCTATAAGGTATGAATGACCCTAGATTGACCATAGGTTAGGTCATATTGATTATATTCTTATTTTGGGTCATGATATAATTTTATAGGCTTTTTCTTGACTTGTCCTAGCTTATGTTCGATTAGTCCAAGTACTGGCTCGACCAGTCGAAGAAATTTCTCAACCAGTCCAAGGTTTGTTATAGATTTTCAAAATTTTTGTTGGACCCTCGATTAGTCCTATAGACTGCTCGACTAGTCAAGTGAATAGTGCTCGATCAGTCGAGCAAGCTTGACTTAAAGTCTAGCAACCATTCTGAGTCCCACTTGACCAGTCGAGCAGGACACTAGACCAGTTGTGGATCAATCTTATCTTATCGCGTCCGAAATTTTAAATTCTTGTTGGTCCTTTGACCAATCGAGCCGATCACTGGGCCAGTAGAGTGAACAGTTTTTTCACCTATAAATAGAGCACAATTTTCAGAGATTGGTAAGTCATTCAAGCAAAATCAAAACACCACTCTGAGAGATAAGTTTATGATATTCTTAAGCTATATTGTGCTAGTTTAATATTCTCTTTTAATTAGATTTTTTGTATTTGATTTTGAGTTCTTTAGTCCAATCTTATTTAAAGAAGGGATTTAAGTTTTTCTCCTTTCTCGAGATCAAAATCAAATCAAGCTAGCCCAAGGTGATTTAATCTAAAAATCATTTGGAACCCTTTCATAAGTGAGTGTGGACATTGAACATCTACTTCGAATTAGTTCTATTGGACTTCATCAAAGGAGAATATCTAAATAAGTATATTTACATTTTTGTAAATCTCTTCTTGGTTTTTGAGGTTGTGCCAGGAAAAATCTCTATCTAGAAAATCTTAGAGTTTGGGGTTTTTGAATTGTGTAAGCCCACTTGAAAGACACAATTGTGAAGGTTTTAGGTGAACCTTGAAAAACCTATTTCATAGTGAAAGCCAATATCCCTAGGAAGAGGGTCTTGGGAGCGGAGTAGTTGTGTGGTTGTTTTTTAACAGTTGGTGTACACACAAGCGAACCACTATAATATCTGGTGTAGTGGTGGTTGGTTGACTGTGACTTTGTGTGAATGTTGTGATTTAACTTTAAGCCTTTGTAAACAATGTTGTAATCTGTTTTATGCAATTGTAGGAATGCTGTAATAACTTAGTTTATTTCTTAGCTATTTCATTTTTCCTCTGTGTTAGCTTGGGATTTTGATACACAGACCGTTCTAGGAATAAGGTTGTCCTACCATAAACTATTGGTTTTTGGTGTAAGGTTGTCCTTAGAACAACATGTATATTAACCTCTCAATACTTGTACATTTGAGGTTGCTATTCATTTCTGCTTTGTGGGATTGTTAAGTGCTATCTTTATTTATTTCTTTCTAGTTCCACATTTAAATTTAAATTTGGCATAGTCCTATTCACCCCCCCCCCCCCCCCCTCCTCTAGGACTCTTAGCTCGGCCTTTTTAAGTGGTATCAAAGCCTAATAGCTCATTTTATTTTCTGTTATTTGGATTAATTTCCTAAGCTAATCGATCTGAGTTTTTTAAGATGTCAAATTTTGATAGCCTTTCAGTCACTAGGCCTCCACCATTTGATGGCTCCAATTATTCCTATTGGAAAGCCAGAATGAGGATTTTCTTAAAATTCATGGATGAGAGCATGTGACAATCCACAATGACCAATTGGACCCCTCCTACCACTAAAGTGACTAGTACTGATGGATTGTAAGACCCGTATCCTATTCCGTACTGTTCCGTTGACTCCCACGATCCTTCCCGTCTAATTCTGGCAACATGCGACGTATAATCGACATTTGCATGTAACCCTAAGTCATATTCCATAGATTTAAGTCGTCTTAATGCAAGAATTGTACCCTGACGACTGTGTCGTCGCTGTGGTTCTGATGTCGCGTCGCATGCGCAGAGGCGATACCCAAGCCGGGAGATGTGGGCCCATGTTCAGTTGGAGGAAAACGCCGCGCATTGCAAAATCCAAGAGAATCTTTATCAAATGTCACATCCATCAATCAATCAATCCCATCAAGGGTCAAGTACATGCCAAGTACACATCACCTCACACTCATCCCCAAGCAACCCTATAAGCCAAAAAGTTCTTACACACCCCATACCTTTCTTACACAATCTATACCTAAAGTCAAAAAGCTCTTACACACCTATCACTCACCACATTCATCACTCCATCACCCATCACTCTCTCTCCTTACAATCCTCTCTCTCATTTCTCAAACACAATTCCAAGCAACCAAAAAACACACACGTCCAAGCCTTTCCCAAGAGAGAAAAGTGATTTTTATGTGGCCCACTTTCCATCCTAAAAACCTTCATCCTAGCCATTCATTTCTCACCTTCCACCATCAAAGTGAGACACAAGGAGATCAGCTTTCAAATGGACCAAGAAGATCGAATGGTGGGTGCTTATTATACTAGATTTTTCATGTTTTGATGATGAGCCAAGTGAGGCTTACCGATTGATGGTATGAATCTCACTTTGGACCCTTGGTGTGGCTGATGGCCCACCTTGATCCACATGATCATTCCATGATGGGGCCATTCTCCATGGACCCCATCACGATATTTATTTTCCTTGCATAAAAGAGGTCATCTAGACCGTCCATTTTGGGTGTAGAAAGAACCTCCACTGTTGATCTTTGATTTAGTGGGCCCACATGTATTGAGACCCACTTGATGTATGATTGAATGCAAGGGAGGGCTCATAGTGGTGGAGCTCTCCATCACACGTGTCCCGTCTCTCTCTCTCTCTCTCTTTCCTTTTTTTGTGTGATGATATAGTTGTGTGGCCCACTTGGATGGACCTCACTTTGATGTATGTATTACCCATACCATCTAACCCTTTTTTTATGGCCCACGTCCATAGGTGGGGCCCACCTCAATTATAGGTATTATTTGATGATGAGCCAAGTGAGGCTTACCGATTGATGGTATGAATCTCACTTTGGACCCTTGGTGTGGCTGATGGCCCACCTTGATCCACATGATCATTCCATGATGGGGCCATTCTCCATGGACCCCATCACGATATTTATTTTCCTTGCATAAAAGAGGTCATCTAGACCGTCCATTTTGGGTGTAGAAAGAACCTCCACTGTTGATCTTTGATTTAGTGGGCCCACATGTATTGAGACCCACTTGATGTATGATTGAATGCAAGGGAGGGCTCATAGTGGTGGAGCTCTCCATCACACGTGTCCCGTCTCTCTCTCTCTCTCTCTTTCCTTTTTTTGTGTGATGATATAGTTGTGTGGCCCACTTGGATGGACCTCACTTTGATGTATGTATTACCCATACCATCTAACCCTTTTTTTATGGCCCACGTCCATAGGTGGGGCCCACCTCAATTATAGGTATTATGCCCAAAGCATCCAGCGTCCAGGGACGCTAGACGTTGATGGAAAACACAAATATTATCCTTGGTTCAAGGCTATTTGGGTGGGCCACTTATATAGGCCCCACATTGATGTATACATTCAATCCACGTTATCCATCCTATCTACCAACTCATTTTAGGCGTTGAGCCAAAAAATGAAGTTGATCCAACTTTCTGGCAAGCCACACCTTTGAAAACAGTGATTTTCACCGTTCAAATTCACTTAAAATTTTCTACACGTCAAAGCATGCCCAATATTGGGCTTGATGGATTGGTTATGGAATGTAGAATCCATTGGGTGGGATGGATTCTCCTGAAGCGGGCCCTACATATGAAAAACCGTGATAAAACATATTTTAAAAAAATATATACATATATACATATGCAGCAGACGTTGTTGCTGCCAGAGGTGCTCAGGCAGTGCTTGCCAGACCACGGTCCAATCGTGGGCCCCAACATGATGTATGTTAATCATCTACACCGTTCATTGGGTGGGCCATTTCCTGAAGTAGGCCCCCTCCAAAGATCAACCATAAATATGGCTCAGGTGGCCCACATCATAGGAAACAGTGGTGATTGAACGACTGCCATTAAAACCCTTTTGGGTCACCACAGAAGTTTTGAATCAATATAAAATTTATTTTCCCTATTTAGCTAGGTCCGTACGACCTTATCAACAAGTTGGATGGAAAATAAACATTATGGTGTGGGACCCACAATGATGGATGTTCTTATTCACACCGTCAGGTTGATGGTGGAACCCACCAAAATGTATGTGTTTTATCATGTCGTCCAGCCATTTTGCTGGGCTGCTGGACAACTAGTGGACCCACCTTTGATGTATGTGTTACGTCCAAATTGTCCCTCTAGTTGGCAAACTTACCTTGAGGCTTAAGATAAAATGAGGCATATCTAGGATCAAGTGGACCACATAGCAAAAAGTAATGGGGATTGAGTGTCTGCCATTGAAACCTTTTATTTCACATAAGTTTTGGATCATTAGGAAATTTATTTCCTCTTAATCTAGGTCTGCGTGACCTTATGGCCTGATTGGATAGAAAATAAATGTTTCAGTGGGCCTTGAGAATTTTAATGGTGGAAACCATTCTTACCACTGTTATTTGGAGTGCAGTCCAGTTGATCTTTTGAGATGATTCATGTAAATATATATTATATGCATCTTGATGTATTTTTGGCCATCCGTTGAGGCCCGCCTTGGTATTTATAAGGCTCATGTGATACAGCCCATTTGATGTATTTATGGCCCATTGGTGTGGCCCATTAATGTGGCACACTTGATGAATATAAGGCCCAGGTGATTGGGCCCATCTTGATGTATTTGTGGCCCGTTGTTGAGGCCCACCTTGATATATATGAGGCCCAAGTTATGAGGCCCGGTTGATGTATTGGAGGCCCGTGGGTCAAGGCCCAATGGGATGTACATAAGGCCCATTGAATGTGATTCCACCGTGGTTTACGTGTTGACATTTTTTATGGGCTATGCCTTGGGAGCAATGATGGTTTGACGTCCACATTGTAAGTACAATGTTGGTTAAATGTCCGCATTATAACTCTCCCTAGGGCCCATTGTCAGGCCCATACTGATTGTGTGTAGGTAGTCTAGGCTCATCTACGTTATAAGGATAGTTCATTACTTTATAACATGCTTAGTAAAATTCCTTGATTCATGCCCATACGCATCATATATATGGTTGATATGAGTGATATTTGATCATTGCATAAGCCGTTGGGCTGAGACATTTACGAGACTCCTTATGAGACGGAGTGCCCCACATGATCGCGTGGTACGCGCGAGATTGCTGCATGATTGTACGGTGTGACTCATGTATCTCGCATGTGTGACTTGATCATTATACACCCTAGCGACATCAAGGTTGTGTCTTTACAAGCACATCATGGATGGCCGTATCGGATACCTAAAATACTTATTTCTAACACTGTGGGCACTTAAGATGTCCTTGGGTGAAAATCCTAGAACCTTTTTGGTACCAGGGGATTCTCCAACGTATAGACCGAGTGGATACACAAGCGCCCGAGTGCTGAATACCAGTAGGCCGCAGCTCCCACTGTGTCGTGGTCGGTTGGAAGGGGGTGTGGCCTTATTCGCCCGAGTGAGGGGGCTATAAGCTAGGCTAAGTTTGACCAGCTCGCAAATGAGTCCGTTATCAGCGAGACTGGTAAGCATTAGCAGACTACTGGTCTGACGGATAGTGAGGTCTATTCCGTTTGCTGGGCTGTGCGACTATGGAAGTGGCAGTTAGTGTGTAGTATATTAGACCCCAGTGATATCCAGAGGGGAACTGTGTAAGTGATATAGTTTATAGCCCCTTGTTATTGTCAAATTTGTGGTGACAAAGAAACTTCTTTGAAGCTGTATATGTGATGAACAAAGGATCTATTCAAGACATAAAGAGTCATGATGATAGTTTAACAAGATTAGCTTATCATCTAACAAGATTAGTTTTAATAGACAAACAAAGCTTTTAAGTTCAAGATCTCAGGATTAATTATACTCAAAGGTCACTTGTCTTCAAGTTTCAATGTCCTTGCTTCACTATTGAGGTATGACTAACCTTAGGTTGACTTTTAGAGTTGGCCATTTTGAATACATAATCCATATATGTTTTATAAGTGAATTTGGTCTGTTCTAAGACTAGTCCTGAATCTTGTTTAACTAGTCCTAGCACTGGTTCGACCAGTCTAAGAAATTTCATGATCAGTCCTAAGTTGTTAAAGATTTTCAGAATGTTTTGGTTACTTTACGACCAGTCTTGGAGACTGTTCAACCAGTCGTGTGAACAGTGTCGACTGGTTCTTCGACCAGTCGTATATCTACGATTCAAAGTACAATGTTGAAAATTTTTTGTCTGTGACCAGTCGTATGCAACCTATGACCAGTCCAAGGGGACCTACGACCAGTCGTAGGGTACCTACGACCAGTCGTGAAACCGTCTTATCTTATTGCGCCTGAAATTTTAAATTTCTATTGGTTCTTCGACCAGTCGTAGAGGTCCTAAGACCAGTCAAAGACGTGTTTTACTCAGATATAAATAGAGCACGAATCTCAAAATAATGAAGACAATTCAAGCTAATTAATTCGGCCTTCAAAGAGATAAGACTGTGCTCCATTTTAAGCTAAGTGTGCGTATTTAATATTCTCTTTCTTTAGCTTTATTAATTGATTTTGTTTCTTGTATTCCAATCAAATCTGAAAAGAGGAATTGTTATTTCCCTTTCTTTGGAATCAAAATTAATTAAAGCTAGCCCATTTTGGTTTAATTTAAAATCAATTAGAACTAGAACCATTGTAATGTAAGTATTGGACATTCAATCATCTATTCTGACTTGGTTCTTTGGGGCTGCTACAACGAATGAGAAAATCAGGTATTTTACATTTAATTGTAAATTCCTTTCTGTTATGGTTTCTTTTGGGATTTGTCAGAAAAATCTCATTGTATTGGTTATCTGAGGAGAGCCAGGAAAACTTAAAAGTGGGGTTTTTTGATTGTGTAAGCCCACAGAAAAAGATACAATTGTGAAGGTTTTGGGTGAACCTGTGAAAATCTACTTTGATAGTGAACACTAATATCCCCAGTGCGAGGATATTAAGATTGAAGTAGCATTCTGTGTGGCTGTTGTTTAACAGTTGGTGAACACATAGGTGAACTAATATAATCCCTTGTGTTTGGTGGTTGAATGGTTTATATTTCATATCTTTACTTATTCATTTGTGGGATGTATATGTGGATGTGAAAGTTGTAATCATTTATTTCAAGCATTGTGGGAATGTTGTAATAGTTTAGCATTTATTTCTTACTATTCCTTTATTAACTTCTTTATTTGTTGTAATAAGGTTGCCCTGCCATTCTTATGGTGTATGGTTGTCCCTAAAACAAAATATATTTGTAATTACAATTTATTCTTCAGTGCAGTTTATATTTAATTTTTTATTATTCCTCTTCGATTTGAGATTTGATACAATGACCTTTTTAGAAATAAGGTTGTCCTACCATAAACTCTGGTTTTGGTGTAAGGTTGTCCTTATAACAACATTTGTATCAACCTCTCAAGTTATGAATTTTGAGGTTGCTTTACATTCTTGCATTGTGGTTTGTTTATATTATTTGTTGGCTATCGTATTTATTTAATTTTCATTGTTATAAGTTTTATTTGGCATAGTCCTATTTATTTAATTTCCATTGTTATAAGTTTTGGCATTTGCACTACTCTCACTTTGAGAAATAGCAGTTTTGAGAAGTTCTGTAGTGACCAAGGAATATTACATGAATTCTTAGCACCCAAAACTCCACAACAAAATGGTATAGTGGAAAGGAAAAATAGAGTGTATTAAGAAATGGCTAATGTCATGTTGAATAACATGAAGCTCTCTAAGAATCTTTGGGCTGAAGCAGTCAATACAGCTTGTTATATTATTAACCGAGTTTACACTAGTAAAGGTAATAATAAAACGACTTACGAAATTTGGTTTGGTAAGAAGCCTATGTCAAATACTTTCAAGTTTTTGGTAGCAAGTGCTATATTTTACGAGATCGTAAATATCTGAAAAATTTTGATATGAAAAGTGATGAAGGGATATTTCTAGGGTATTCTTTAAATAGTCGTGCTTATAGGGTTCTAAAAAAAAGGACCGATGTGATTCAAGAGTCCATCAATGTGGTCATTAATGATCACTTAAACACACCAGTCTCAAGTTCAAATAATGATGAAGTTCTTGTAATTGATAAACCTGATACTTCATCTAATCAAACTAATTCTAAACTAAGGACTGTTAAAGATCATCTAACTACTCAAATTCTTGGAAACCCTCTCATTGGTGTTCGTACTCGTAGAAAACTTGAGGATATATGTAATTACGTATGTTTTACATCCCAGATAAAACCATCTAGCGTAAAAGAAGCTCTTGCTAATAAAAATTAGATTGTTGCGATGCAAGAAGAACTTAACCAATTTGTAAGAAATGATGTTTGGTATCTCATACTTAGACCCAAAGATAAACACATCATTGAAACAAAATGGATTTTTAAAAATAAGTCTGACGAGCTTGGAAATATAATTAGGAACAAGGCTAGGCTAGTGGTAAAAGGTTACACTCAAATTGAAGGTATTGATTTTGATGAAACCTTTGCACCAGTAGCACGTCTTGAATCAATCAGACTGTTTATATCCATTGCATGTTTTAGAAAGATTAAGATTTATCAAATTGATGTGAAAAGTACTTTCTTAAATGGTGATTTGCATAAGGAAGTCTATGTTAAACAACCGATGGATTTTGAAGATTTCAAAAATGCTGATCATGTGTTTCTCCTTAAAAAGGCACTTTACGAATTACAACAAGCTCCTAGGGCATGGTATGAAAAACTAACAAAGTTTCTGTTAAGCCATAATTTTTAAATGGGATCTGTTGATAAAACTCTGTTTATTAAAAAACATAATGATCATATTTTAATGGTATAGATTTATGTTGATGATATCATTTATGGATCTACTTGTACTGACATGACTACTGAGTTTGCAGATTTGATGAAATCACAGTTTGAAATGAGCATGGTTGGGGAATTGAATTATTTTCTAGGGTTGTAAGTAAAGCAACAACCTGATGGAATATTCATTTCTCAATCTAAATATGCTTTGAATTTAATTAAGAGATTTGGATTTGAGAATGCTAAGAACTTTGATATTCCTATGAGTACTACCTTGAAACTCTCAAAAGATTCTACAGGTAAAAATGTTGATCCAAAATTATATCGGAGCATGATTGGTAGTCTATTGTATTTAACTTCTAGTAGACTTGATATTGCACTAAGTGTTGGTATTTGTGTTAGATATCAGTCTAATCCTAAAGAATAACACTTGATTATTGTCAAGCGAATTATGCGATATGTCACAAGTACTGTTAATCTCGGTCTCTGGTATCCTCATGAGACTAGTGTTCAATTAGCTGGGTACTCGGATGCTAATTGGGCTGGTAATCTTGATGATAGAAAATTTACCAGTGGTGGTTGCTTTTTATTGAAAACTGTTTAGTTTCTTGGTTTAGCAAGAAACAAAGTTCTATATGACTTTCAACAGCTGAAGCTGAATACATCGCAGCTGGTAATGTGTGTACGCAGCTTGTTTGGATGAATAGAATCCTAAGTGATTATGGAATTAAACAAGATTTTATGTTATTATATTATGATAATTTCAGTGCCATAAATATTTTAAAAAATCCTATTCATCATTCTAGTACTAATCACATTGACATTAGATTTCATTATATCCATGAATTAGTAGAAGAAAAGGTTATATCTTTGGAATATATACCTACCGAGAATCAACGTGCTGATATTTTCACTAAACCTCTCGACAAAAGTAGGTTTAACCAAATGAAATTTGATCTTAGCATGTGCATTTTAAGATGATAATTTATGCCTTTTGTATCATATTATATATTCTTGCTAGTTTAGATTTCAATTTTTGTAAATCATGCAGAAAAATTTGTAAAACTTAAAGGAAAATTGCATTTTTGGCTGGTCCTCGACCGATCGTGAATATACATGACCAGTCGTGGTACGACCGGTCATGTACATCCACGACCAGTTGAGAAACTCATGAAATCACCTTAATTTGGGGAAAACACTTCATCTTCCTCATTTCTTTTTCACTCACCAACGAGCCGACGTCCGACTAGTTGAAGCCAACCTTCGAAATCTTCATGGTTAGTGCTCCATTTGCATTTTTCTTATAGATTTGTGTTTAGATTACTTCTATTTCTCTCTTGAAGTTATCTATTTCGAATTTCATTATGATTTGGAGTTTTTCTTTTGAAAAATCTGATTTGAGAAAACCCACTTCTCAATCCTTTGCAACTCCTTGTCTTCTTGAAATCTTTGTTGCAAATGGTTTCTAGGAGGAGAAAAATAACTTCCCGTGGTCCATCTTCTTCCAGATCAGCCTCTATCACTTCGCGTCATCTTAGGGTTCTCGAGGATGATCCATCCTTTGTTCGGGACATCAGATTGCGTAATGTTATTGTTGAACATCCTGTTGATATTAATCATACTGCTCCTTTTGATATCCTTCCTATGCTCCAAGCTATAGGTTGGGTTAACTTATTGCATTGGGGTGGGCCAGCATACCGGTCCATTGCCCAGTCCATGTTTGCTTGCATATGTGAATTTTCACTGAAAAATCTAACGTTTAAAATTACTACAAGAGAAGGACCATTTGACGTTGATCGTCACTTGATTTCAGCTCTTATAGAAATTTCTGTGAATGATGAGGGAGTTCCCATTTATACATTGTTTGAAAAACCCTCACAGACTGAAAAACGCATGCTAACTAAGGATTTATGTAATTTGGATGTTCAATGGACGCATGATGGAAATGAGCTCCTCTCAAGATTTTTATTATCCAAATATAGAGTTCTTCATAAGATCTTTGTGTCCAACTTATATCCTCGATCAGGTAATAAAACTGAGTTAACGGCATTCATGGTTCATGTTCTTCATAATATTGCCAGAGCTGCTAATATTTTCTTACCATCCTTGATTTGTCACTCTATCATTCAGTTTAGACTCCATCCTGGTCAGAGTGATATCCCTTTTGGCTATTTGATGACTGTATTAGCTACGCATATGTTAGTCGATATGCCGGTTGGAGAAGCCCCTATCCATCATCTGTTATTTAATAACTCCAATATCAAAAGGATGAAGCTAGAATTTCTTCCTGGCCAAAGAGATGGTTTTGATGAGGAAGAAGCTGAACATGAGGAAGATGCTGGTGATCTTCCTCTTGATGATATTAACATGGATGATATTTTTAAATAACTTGATTCTGACTTTGCAAATGATCTAGATTTTGAGCCTTCTGCTTTTGATGCACATTTGCATGCATTGGAAACTAAGGTTATAAATATCAATGTTAGGATGGAAAACATCACTGTTGCCCATGATTTATAATTCAAGTATATACGCAAGTATCTTAGGAACTTGAATAAGGGCATGCATCAACTTGATCCTTCCATCCCTGCTCCTTCATTTGGTTCAAATTAGCTTTTTTAATTTTTTTTGGTCTGTAATAACTATCTTACTATTGTGCTCACTTAACCGGATTTTCTACTATAGCTTTAGTTGACTTAGATCAGTTTATGAATTATGTGTGTTGCTTATGCTATGTTCTCGTATCTTGTCTTACCTCTTATTTATCTCCTTACTTATTACTCCTTAGTCATATGTTCTTTGTTTCCTTTGTCATATTGTGACAAAAAGGGGGAGAATGGATAATGATTCTTATGCTTCTCATGTTGGATTGGAGTGAGTAGCATTATGCATAGTGCATATTTTTTTGATATATGTTACTCAGGGGGAGTATGTGAAGTATGTGACTGTATGTGCAGAGGTGGATTGTATGTTGAATATTGATTTGCAGGTTCATGAATGTGTGCCAGTTGATAACAACTGATGCATGATTCTTTAATCAGATATTCTGTGTTATGTATCATATCTTGAAAATGTGTTTTGTCACCAATTTGACAAAGGGGGATATTGTAAGTGCTATAGTTTATAGCCCCTTGTTATTGTCAAATTTATGGTGACAAAGACACTGCTTTGAAGCTGTATATATGATGAACCAAAGATCTATTCAAGACATGAAGAGTCATGATCATAGTCTAACAAGATTAGCTTCGATTGACAAGTAAAGCTTTCAAGTTCAAGATCTCGGGCTTAATTATACTCAAAGGTCACTTGTCTTCAAAGTTCAATGTCCTTGCTTCACTATTGAGGTATGACTGACCTTAGGTTGACCTTTAGAGTAGGCTATTTTGGATACATAATTCATATATATTTTATAAGTGAATATAGTCTGTTTTAAGACTAATTCTATACCTTGTTCGAATAGTCCTAGCACTGGTTCGACCAGTCCAAGAAATTTCATGACCAGTCCTAAGTTGTTGAAGATTTTTAAAATTTTTTAGTTACTCTATGACCAGTCCTAAAGACTGTTCGACCAGTCGTGTGAACAGTGTTGATTGGTTCTTTGACCAGTCGTATATCTACGATTCAAAGTACAACGTTGAAAATTTTCTGTTTACGACTAGTCATATGCAACCTACGACCAGTTGTAGGGTACCTACGACTAGTCGCCCTACGACTAGTCGTGAAATGGTCTTATCTTATCGCGCCTGAAATTTCAAATTTCTGTTGGTTCTTCGACCAGTCGTAGAGGTCCTAAGACCAGTCGAAGACGTGGTTTGCTCAACTATAAATAGAGCACAAATCTCAGAATAATGAAGACAATTCAAGCTAATTAATTCGGCCTTCTAAGTGATAAGACTATGTTCCATTTTAAGCTTAGTGTGCGTATTAAATATTATCTTTCTTTAGCTTTATTAAGTGAATTTGTTTCTTATATTCCAATCTAATCAAAAAAGTGGAATTATTATTTCCCTTTCTATGGAATCAAAATCAATTAAAGCTAGCCCATTTTAGTTTAATTTAAAATCAATTAGAACTAGAACCATTACAATGTGAGTATTGGACATTGAACTTTGACATTCAATCATCTACTCTGATTTGGTTCTTCAGGGTTGCTACAACGAAGGGAAAAATTAGGTATTTTACATTTAATTGTAAATTCCTTTCTGTTGTGATTTCTTTTGGGATTTGTCAGAAAAATCTCATTGTATTGGTTATCCGAGGAAAGCCAGAAAAACTCAGAAGTGGGGTTTTTTAATTGTGTAAGCCCACAGAGAAAGACACAATTGTGAAGGTTTTGGGTGAACCTGTGAAAACCTACTTTGATAGTGAACGCTAATATCCCCAGTGTGAGGATATTAGGAGTGGAGTAGCATTCTGTGTAGCTGTTGTTTAACAGTTGGTGAACATACAAGCAAATCACTATAATCCCTTGTGTTTGGTGGTTGAATGGTTTATATTTTATATCTTTAATTATTCATTTGTGGGATGTATATGTGGATGTGAATGTTGTAATCATTTATTTCAAGCATTGTGGGAATGTTGTAATAGTTTAGCATTTATTTCTTACTATTCCTTTATCAGCTTCTTTATTTGTTCTAGCAAGGTTGCCTTGTCATTCCTATGGTGTAGGGTTGTCCCTAGAACAAAATATATTTGTAATTGTAATTTATTCTTCAGTGCAGTTTGTATTTAATTTTTTATTATTCCTCTTCGATTTGAGATTTGATACAAAGACCTTTCTAGAAATAAGGTTGTCCTACCATAAACTCTAGTTTTTGGTGTAAGGTTGTCCTTTGAACAACATTTGTATCAACCTCTCAAGTACTGAATTTTGAGGTTGCTTTACATTCTTACATTGTGGTTTGTTTATATTAATTTCTGGCTATCGTATTTATTTAATTTCTGCTGTTATAAGTTTTATTTGGCTTTGTCCTATTCATCCCCCCCCCCCCCCCCCCCCCACTCTAGGACATATAGCTAGGCCTTTTCAAACTGTACTAATATGTGTGCTTGATGAGGACTGACATGCTTGCTTTGCATCAGACATATGACATTTGGCAACATAGGCCTCGCATCGGATGTCCCTGGGATGGGCGATAGCATTCATACCTTGCATCACATAGCTTTGGTATATTTGATAGCATTCACGGACTTATCACATATTTCCGCATTACTCTGATATTGTAAACTTGGCACCTACCGTGCGCACTCACTTACACCACCCTCTAAGATTTTGTAAGTTTATGCATGACCGTTATGTGCAGGTGGCATTGGATCGTAGCAGCACTGAGGCAAGAGTGCACATCAGATTATTTTAGAGTTTTTGATCACCCTGTATTTCCCTTTTCGCATTGTACTTAAAGTTTTTGATATAGTGGATATGTGGTGATGTTATTTTGTGACTTGGTTATGCTTGTGGTTATGCCCTATTACAAAAAACATTCATACTAAAAATCCTCCTTGTAGAATCCTAGGATTGGAATCTGGCATGTGAGTGCTGGGATCCAAGAATGAGGCACTACGAAGGTTGTCGTCACCGAATTTAGCGATTAAGAATTTTGTGAGCCTATTTTTCAAGTTTGGGGCGTGACAAAAGTTAGTATCAGAGCATAACTTGGGAATACCGGAGGATCACATCACATATCTACTATAAATAGGTTCCGAGTCTGAATGACTTAACGATTTTTTGACATAGACCCTTAATGTTTATGCCTTCGAGAATTCTCAAGAATGATAGGCCCTTCTTCCTTCATGTAGGACGTGATGCCTAGAAGAGCGACCTGTAACTCCCGCTCCACCTCCTGCAACTCCCGCTCCACCTCCTGCAACTCCCACTCTACCACCTGCGACCCCTGCTCCACCACCCAATATTCTTACTTTCCAGCCTGAGGATGCCACTCCTTTACCTGAGGCTGGTGCAGATCCGACCGTACCTGTGACTGTTGCCCAGCTTAGCAGATGCTGCAGGCGATGACCGCTATTCTTCAGGGGCAGAGCAGGCGTCCCACTGTGACATCGGCCGAGACTGAGCAGGAGCGTGCGAGCGCCCTTCTCAAGGACTTCCAACAGCACGATCCTCTATGTTTTTGGGACGAGCCAGACCCTACTGCAGTAGATATATGTGAAAGGGCCTAGCTATATGCCCTGGAGGTGGGGTGAATAGGGCAATGCCAAATAAAACTAATAACAGCGGAATAATAAAAGAAATAAAGCACAATGCTGAATTTTAAAGTAATCTCAATAGCCTAAAATAAAGAGAATGATACTTTATCAGTTCTAAGGACAACCTTACACTAAAAACTAAAGGTTTAAGGTAGGACAACCTTATTTCTAGAACGTCCTTTGTATCACAAACCAATGAGGAATAAAAAGCAAGGAAATCAAAATAACTTAGAGAAATAAATCCTAAGTTATTACAACATTCATCCACACTTGCTTGAAATAAAATGATTACAACATTCATCCACAAACACAAACCCAAAACTGAATGAATAAAGGAATGAAAGAATAAAGCACATCCACAACACAACGATATATAGTGGTTCACCTGTGTGTACACCAACTGTTATCCAACAGCCACACAGAATGCTACTCCACTCCTAATATCTTCACACAGGGGATATTAGCATGCACTATCAAAATAAGTTTCACAGGTTCAACTAAAACCTTCACAATTGTGTCTTTGATCTCGGGCTTACACAATCCAAAAACCCACACAATCTGAGTTTTCTAGCTCTCCTCAGATAACCAATACAATGAGATTTTCTGGAAAATTCAAATAAAACCAAAGAAACTAAATTACAAAAATGTAAAATACCTGAATCACCTTTTGAAGTAGCTCGGTAGAACCAATCAGAGTAGAAGTTCGATTCAACGTTCAAAGTCCAATACTCACTTTAAGAATGGTTCTAAGTCTAATTGATTTTAAATCAAAAGGGCTAGTTTTATTTGATTTTGAATCCAAGAAGAAGGAATATCAGAAATTCCCCTTTTCTAATGAGATTGGAATGTAGATCAAAATCAAATAAAAAACAAGCTAGCAAAAGGAATATTAAATAAGCACAAAGTTGCTTAAAACAAACACAAACTTATCTCGGAGTATAGCCTAAAGAATGCTTGAATAGAGTTGAATTGAATTACTAAAACTCTGAAGTTCGTGCTCTATTTATAGCCTAAAAAATCCCGTCTACGACTGGTCTTAGGATCCTAGGACTGGTCGTAGCTTCAAAGATTTTCAAAGATTTTCGTGGGATAAAGATTTGCTGTTCCACGACCGGTCGTGAGCCACCTACGACTGGTCATGGGTCACCTACGACCGGTCGTAGGACCCCTAGTTTAGTTGCTCGAGTTTGAGTCGTAGGGTAACGACTGGTCGAAGGATGAGTCGTAGAGCACACAGGACTGGTCGTAGGATATTCAGGACTGGTCGTAGGACAACCAGAAAGATTCAAAAATCTTCAACAACCTAGGACTAGTCCTGAAAAATATAAGACTGGTCGTAGCAGAGCTAGGACTGGTCTTGAAGTCCCTAAGACTGGTCTTAGAACAGCCCAAACAAGCATATTCAAATATATGAATTATATATCCAGAATGACCTGCAGTAAAGCCATCCTAAGGTCAATCTAAGGTCAAACAAACCTTAAAAGTGAGATGGACATTGAAAGTCTGTACACTCAGATGACCCTTAAGAGAAGCTTGAGAATATACAAATCTTGTAGTAGGCCTTCTTGAGCTTGATCTTGACTTGACATAGTCTTCTACTATACTTGAACTTGATTGTATCTTGAGCATGCATACTTGAAAACTTCTATTCTTGAATTCTTCATCCATGACTTGAAACGTTCTTCATTTAAGTTTTTGTCTTGCAATGCGATGTCTTGATTGCAATAAATAGTCTCAAACATGAAACACAAGATATACAAGATATAGATATAGGTTTTGGCATGACAAAATTTGACAACCAAAGGGATATGAAATCATAGCACTTACAATCTCCCCCTTTGTCAAATTTGTGACAAAACACATAGCATAAAGAATAAGAAGGAATCATGAGCCAAAAAATCACAAATTACTCTACTCCCCCTGAGTAATACAAATACTGCTCATGTAACCAATCAATAACATCAATACAGCATATTCTCATCCACATATCCTTCTCAATCAATTCAAACAAATTACTCCCCCTTTCCATACTACTCCACTTTACTATACTACTCCCCCTTTTGTCACAAAATGACAAGGGAAAGTCACAATAGGAATGTCACAACATCATAAAGAGTAAGAATAAACAGATAATGAGAAAGAGATATGGAAGGTCATAGCCTCTTTCAAAATATAAACTAGAAACATTAAGTCATTATTAAAGTTAATACAATATTCAAAAGACAATACAATATAAAAGATAATGTTATACTATCCAGAAGATAATTCGCCTAATCAGATCTAGAGGAAGGAGCAGGGATAGAAGGATCAATCTGATGTAAGCCCCTATTAATGCGACGAAGATATTTTCGTATATATTTAAACTGCATATCATGGGCTATACTTATGTTATCAACCTTCTCCTCCAATGCACGAAGGCGTGCATCATAACCAGATGGATCGTAATCAGGATCATTTGGGGAATTAGATTCAATCTCATCAAATATCTCATCCATATTAACATCCTGTTGAGAAAGATCACCAGCTTCCCCTTCATTTCCAGCTTCACCACCATCACCACCAACACCACCTTCATCAACTTGGCCAGGAAGCAAATCCAACTTCATCTTATTAAGATTGGAATTGTTGAAAATAAGATGATGAATTGGTGTCTCATTAATAGGTTTATCGACAAGCATGTGAGAGGCTAAAACAGTCATAAGATAACTAAATGGAATATCACTATGACCCGGATGGAGACGAAACTGTATAATGAAATAACAGATCAAAGAAGGAAGACAGACCATGGTACCAGAAGCAATAGAATGAAATACACGAACCATGAAAGAAGTCAACTCGGTTTTATTATCGGACCGAGGATAAACATTAGAAATGAAGAAATGATGTAACACTCTATATCTAGGTAATAAATACTTTGAAGGGAGCGCATTCCCTTTGTGTGTCCATTGTACCTCATTTTTGCATAAATCTTTTGTTAACATGCATTTTTTTGATTCAGATGGTTTGTCGTATAAAGTATGAATCGGTATACCTTCATCATTAACGGGTATATCCATAATACCTGATATCAAATGACGGTCTACTTCAAATTTTCCTTCTCTAGTATCAATTGAGAAAGTTAAATTATCAAGAGAAAATTCTGAGATGCATGCTACCATTGATTGCGTAATGGACTGATATGCAGGCCCACCCCAAAGCAAAATGTTAGTCAAGCCAACAGATTCAAGGAGAGGGACGATACCATATGGAGCAATGTGATTGAGATCAGCGGTATGCTCAACGATAATATTACGGACACGTAAATCTCATACATCTTGAGAATCATCTTCGGGTGACCGAAGGTGCCGTTTTGTTATCGGTGCAGATCTAGATGAAGATGGACCACGAGATGTTTTCATTTTTCCTCTAGCATCCATATTCAAGAAGATATACAAAGATCAAGAGAAATGCACAAAAGAAAAGATGGGTTTTCTCTAGATCAGCAAATTGAGAAGAAACCCTTGAAAAACTCAACAAGAGATGAAATCTATCTACACAATGATCAAATCAAAGCATAAAGAGTATGAATCTTTAAGAAAAATGATGAAATTTGACTCACCTTGAAGAAAAATAAGAAATCCTATGACTGGTCGAGCCACGACTCATCGTAGGTTGGAGTGAAAATGAAGAAGAAAGGGATTTTCTCCAAATATATCATGTTCACGAGCTCCACGACCGGTCGTGTACATCCACGACCGGTCGAGTATCGACCAAAAATACATTTTTAATGAAAAAATTGAAATTTAAACATAAATAATATTAAATATAATACACTATGATACATGCAAGGAAGTATACTCAATGTAAAATGCATATACAAAGATCAAATTTCAATTTATTAAACCTGTTTTTGTTGAGCGGTTTAGTAAATATATCAGTAAGTTAATTTTCGGTTGATATATATTCCAAAGAAATAAATTTTTCTTCAACCAACTCACGAATGTAATGATACCTAATATCAATGTGCTTAGTACGTGAATGCTGGATTGGATTTTTAGAAATATTTATTGCACTGGAATTTTCACAATGTAAGATTATTGAATCTTGATTAATTCCATAATCGCTTAGCATGCGTTTCATCCAAACTAGTTGTGTACATGCATATCCAGCTGCAATATACTCAGCCTCAGCAGTGGAGAGCGATATTGAGCTTTGCTTCCTGCTGAACCAAGAAACTAAGTAATTTTCAATGTAAAAACAACCACCACTGGTTAATTTTCTATCATCGATATTATCAGCCCAATCAGCATCTGAGTACCCGGCTAATTGAACACTAGTATCAAAAGGGTACCATAAACCCAGATTTATAGTACTTGTGACATATCTAATAATCCGTTTAACAGCAGTAAGATATGATTCCTTAGGATTAGACTGATATCTCGTACAAATTCCAACACTTAACGTAATATCAGGTCTACTTGTAGTAAGATACAACAAACTACCAATCATACTACGATATACTTTAGGATCTATATCTTTGCCTGCAGAGTCTTTTGAGAGTCTTAAAGTTATACTCATAGGAGTATCAAAGTTCTTACCATTCTCAAATCCAAACCTTTTAACCAAGTTTGAAGCATATTTGGTCTGGGAAATGAAAATTCCATCAGGTTGTTGTTTTACTTGCAACCCTAGGAAATAGTTTAGTTCGCCAACCATGCTCATTTCGAACCTTGATTTCATTAACTTTGCAAACTCAATAGACATGTTAGAGCAAGTTGATCCATAAATAATATCATCAACATAAATTTGAACCATCAAAATATCATTGTTATGCTTCTTAACAAAGAGCGTCTTATCGACACTTCCTACTTGAAAGCTATGACTAAGTAAGAATTTAGTCAATTTCTCATACCATGCCCTAGGCGCTTGTTTAAGACCATAGAGAGCCTTTTTTAGACGAAATACATGGTCATTTAACTTGGGGTCTTCAAACCCTGAAGGTTGTTCAACATACACTTCTTCATGTAAATCGTCATTCAAGAAGGCGCTCTTTACATCCATCTGATAAATCTTAAATTTTCTAAAGCATGCGATGGAAATAAAAAGTCTGATTGATTCAAGGTGAGCGACTGGAGCAAAGGTTTCATCGTAATCGATGCCTTCAATCTGAGTGTACGCTTGTACAACCAGTCTAGCCGTGTTTCGTATTATATTTCCAAGCTCATCAGACTTATTTTTAAAGATCCATTTTGTTCCAATAATGTGTTTATCTTTAGGTCTAGGAACAAGATACCAGACATCATTACGAACAAATTAATTAAGTTCATCCTGCATAGAAACAATCCAATTTTCGTCAGAAAGTGCTTCTTTCACGTTGACCGGTTCTATTTGGGATGTAAAACAAACATAATTACATATGTTCTCAAGTTGTTTACGAGTACGAACTCTAGTGAACGGGTTTCCAAGTATTTGATTGGTTGGATTATCTTTGACAGTCCTTGGTTCAGATTCTTTTTAACTTGATGAGGTATCTTGATTGTTGATAATAAGAGCTTCATCATCATCTGAACTCGGAGCTGGTGTATTCAAATGATCATCAATGATCACATTGATTGACTCTTGAATCACACCAATTCTCTTATTTAGAACCCTATAAGCTCGACTGTTCAAAGAATAACCAAGAAAAATACCTTCATCACTCTTCGTATCAAATTTTCCTAAATTTTCACGATCACGTAAAATATAAAACTTGCTGCCAAAAACCTGAAAGTATTTGACAGTAGGTTTCTTTTCAAACCATAATTCATAAGCAGTCTTATTATCAGATTTACTGGTATAAACCCGATTAATAATATAATAAGCGGTATTAACTGCTTCAGCCTAAAAATTTCTAGAGAGCTTCATGCTATTCAACATAACGTTAGCCATATCCTGAAGCACTCTATTTTTTCTTTCAACTATACCATTTTGTTGCGGTGTTTTGGGCGCAGAGAATCCATGTGATATTCCCTGATCGCTAAAAATTTTTTCAAAACTACTGTTTTTGAATTCGGATCCATGATCACTACGGATCTTACTAACATAAGAACCTTTCTCATTTTGGATTCGTTTGATGACTTTTTTCACTTCATCCAGGGTTTCGGTTTTATCTTTTAAGAATGATACCCAAGTGAATCTGGTATAGTCATCTACGGTAACCAAGGTGTATTTTTTGCCTCCTCGACTCTCCGATCTGGTTGGTCCAATAAGATCCATATGGAGAAGCTCGAGTGGTCTAGATGTAGTATTAGAGTTCATTTTCTTGTGAGAGCTCCTAGTCTGTTTGCCTAACTGGCATTCACCACATATTTTGTCTACTTTTTGCAATTTGGGTAGACCTCTAATTAGTTCTCTTTTGCTCAATATAAATAAGTTCCGATAGTGTACATGTCTAAGGCGTTTATGCCATAATTCAGTCTCATCGGTATGGACCATGTAACATGATTGAGTAGATGAGCTTGGATCAATAACGATGTAGCAGTTTTCAAAAGTTCTGCGACCAGTTAATATAATAGAACCCTTTTTATTAAGTATCTCACAACCTTGATTAGAAAACTTCACACTATGGTTGTTATCGCATATCTGAGAAATGCTTAATAGGTTGTCTTAAGCCCTCAACATATAAAACATTCTTAAATAAGTGAAGGTTATAAAGCTGAACAGTACCTTGGCCAATGATCTTACAATTGCTTCCATCACTAAATGTGACTGATCCGTTAGTCATATCTTTTAGATCGGTGAATAAAGCTTTGTCGCCTGTCATATGCTTGGAGCAACCACTGTCTAGGTACCACTTTGAATGGCTTGTAGCTTTGAAAGCAGTGTGGGCAACCAAGCAGTCAACTTTAGGAACCCATTTCAGAAAAGTTTTGGGTTTAGGAGTATAGATGGTCTTTTTCTGTCTGTTGTTATAGGAGAGACCTATAGAGTTAGACTTTAATATCTCCTTGAGTAGATCAATTATTTTTTCCGCCAATAGATTTCAGTTTTGAAAATCAAAGTTGAAATGACTATTTTTTGGTTTTTGAAAGGTTCTTGAATTTTTGGAAAAACCTTGATAAGTATTCTTTTCTTTTGAGATTGAAGACTCTCCTTTTACAAATTTAGGAGCAATGTTCTTTTGTTTAGGAGATGTATTCTTATCATAGCCCAACTCGGATCGAGCGCCACATTTTCTTGATCCAGACAATAATTTTTCCAATTTAGGATCACCATGGGCATATCTCCATGTGTCTTTCAAACTCTGAAGAGAAGCTTCTCATTTTCGGATCTCAAATCTTCAATTTTGGAGGTTTTGAAATCTAAATCACCTTTGGTCTTTTCGAAAGAATCGAAAATATGAGACTTTTCTAAAACAAGAGACTCATAATCTTCCTTAAGCTTAGAAAATTTTTCTTTTTGTAATTTAAGCATGACGGCAATTTTACAGCTCTCCTTATAAAGGGCATTATAAGCATCCTGAAGATCATCTTCATTATTGCAATCACTATTCAGATTTTCTTCACTAGATATATCATCATTATCTAAAAAGGTGATCTTGGCTAGAGTCATAAGGGCTTTAACATCATCGCCCGACTCAGTTTCAGAATCTTCTGATTTAGAAGAGGATTCAGAATCAGACAATTCATCCCAAGTAGCCATCATGCTTTTCTTTTTTGATTTGTCCTTTTTAGGACATTTGTTAGCTAAGTGCCCATACTCTTGACAGTTGTAACATTGACTATCTTTCAAGGATTTTCGAGTTCTATGTTTAGATCGTCTCTTATCATTTGACTTTTGAAAATAAACTTTTTTCTTGCTTTTGAAAATTTTGTAAAACTTTTTTGCTAAAAGCGCCATATCATCTTCGGAATTTTGTAAATCCGAAGTTCTCTCTTGTGAATCATCTTTAGATGATTTGAGAGATTGATTTTCCTTTAAGAGCTTTAAAGGACAACTCATAGGTTTGAAGTGAACCAACTAGTTCCTCAACCCTCATGGCATCCGTATCACGAAGTTCCTGAATCGCGGTGACTTTAGAATTGAACCGTTCAGGAAGTAAGCGTACTATCTTTGCGTACACTTTACTTTCTGGGATTCTATCACTAAAAACTCACATAGAGTGCACAATGTCATTCAATCTAGTATAGAAGTCCATAAACATCTCATTCTCCTCTATATGAATTTCTTCAAATTTAGTTGTGAGGAGTTGGACTTTAGATTTCTTGACAATAGATGTACCCTCGTGTGTCATTTCTAATACATCCCATGCTTGTTTTGCATTTTCACAAGAGATGATTCTTTTGAATTCATCTGGTGATAATGCACAAGTGATTGCATTTAGTGCTTTTATATTGGCACTACTTTCACTTTTCTGAAGTATGGTCCAAAGAGAATAAGCCGTTACTTTCATTGATTTTGAACCATCGTCATTAGTAACTTCAGTGATAGGAGGGTTCCATTCATTCATTGTGGCCAGCCACACACTTTCATCTAAGGATTTGAGGAAGATCCTCATCTTGGCTTTCTAATAAGCATAGTTTGTGCCATTAAAGGGTGGTGGCCTAGTGACTGATAGGCTATCAAAATTTGACATCTTAATATAGCTTAAATCGTTAGCTCAGGAAATAAATCAAATAAATAAACAATAAGCACGAGCTATTAGGCTCTGATACCACTTGAAAGGACCTAGCTATATGCCCTAGAGGGGGGGGGGGGGGGGGGGGGTGAATAGGGCAATGCCAAATAAAACTAATAACAGTGAAATAATAAAAGAAATAAAGCACAATGCTGAATTTTAAAGTAATCTCAATAGCCTAAAATAGAGAGAATGATACTTTATCAGTTCTAAGGACAACCTTACACCAAAAACTAAAGGTTTAAGGTAGGACAACCTTATTTCCAAAATGTCCTTTGTATCACAAACCAATGAGGAATAAAAAGCAAGGAAATCAAAATAACTTGCACAAATAAATCCTAAGTTATTACAACATTCATCCATACTTGCTTGAAATAAAATGATTACAACATTCATCTACAAACATAAACCACAAAACTGAATGAATAAAGGAATGAAAGAATAAAGCACATCCACAACACAACGATATATAGTGGTTCGCCTGTGTGTACACCAACTGTTATCCAACAGCCACATAGAATGCTACTCGACTCCTAATATCCTCACACAGGGGATATTAGCATGCACTATCAAAATAGGTTTCACAGGTTCACCTAAAACCTTCACAATTGTGTCTTTGATCTCGGGCTTACACAATCCAAAAACCCACACAATCTGAGTTTTCTGGCTCTCCTTAGATAACCAATACAATGATATTTTTTTGGAAAATCTCAAACAAAATCAAAGAAAGTAAATTACAAAAATGTAAAATACTTGAATCACCTTTTGAAATAGCCTAGTAGAACCAATCGGAGTAGAAGTTCGATTCAACGTTCAAAGTCCAATGCTCACTTTAAGAATGGTTCTAAGTCTAATTGATTTTAAATCAGAAAGGCTAGTTCTATTTGATTTTGAATCCAAGAAGAAGGAATATCAGAAATTTCCCTTTTCTAATGAGATTGGAATGTAGATCAAAATCAAATAAAAAATAAGCTAGCAAAAGGAATATTAAATAAGCACAAAGTAGCTTAAAACAAACACAAACTTATCTTAGAGTATAGCCTAAAAAATGCTTGAATAGAGTTGAATTGAATTACTAAAACTCTGAAGTTCGTGTTCTATTTATAGCCTAAAAAATCCCGTCTACGACTGGTCTTAGGATCCTAGGACTGGTCGTAGCTTCAAAGATTTTCAAAGATTTTCACGGGACAAGGATTTACTGTTCCACGATCGGTCCTGGGTGGCCTACGACCGGTCGTGGGCCACCTACGACCGGTCATAGGACCCCCAGTTTAGTTGCTGGAGTTTGATTCGTGGGGTTACGACTGGTCGAAGGATGAGTCATAGAACACACAGGACTGATCGTAGGATTTCCAGGACTGGTCGTAGGATAACCAGAAATATCAAAAAATCTTCAACAACCTAGGACTAGTCCTGAAAAATATAAGACTGGTCGTAGCAGAGCTAGGACTGGTCTTAGAACAGCCCAAACAAGCATATTAAAATATATGAATTATATATCTAGAATGACCTACAGTAAAGCCCATCCTAAGGTCAATCTAAGGTCAAACAAACCTTAAAAGTGATATGGACATTGAAAGTCTGTACACTCAGATGACCCTTAAGAGAAGCTTGAGAATGTACAAATCTTGTAGTAGGCCTTCTTGAGCTTGATCTTGACTTGACACAGTCTTCTACTATACTTGAACTTGATTGTATCTTGAGCATGCATACTTGAAAACTTCTATTCTTGAATTCTTCATCCATGACTTGAAACGTTCTTCATTTAAGTTCTTGTCTTGTAATGCGATGTCTTGATTGCAATAAATAGTCTCAAACATGAGACACAAGATATACAAGACATAAATATAGGTTTTGGCATGACAAAATTTTACAACTAAAGGGATATGAAATCATAGCACTTACAATATGATGCTCCAAGGTGGAGAAGATATTTGACACCATGATATGTACGACCGAACAGTGAGTCCCTTTAGTCGTATTTCTTCTCCAGGGTGAGGCTCAACTTTAGTGGGCATCTGTCGCCTGATCAGTGGCGGTCAATTTTGTATGGACCTAGGAGGACTTTGTAGACCAGTTTGACCGAAAGTTCTTTCTTGAGTATGTGTGCCAGCAGCGCGCATTAGAGTTTAAGACTCTGGTCCAGAGGAACATAACTATGTCTTAGTATGAGGCACATTTCGTCGCGCTATTGAGATTCGCGACGTATTTTGTTGATGATGAGAGGTGAAAGTCCCGCCGTTTTGAGAACAGTTTGTGTCCTGCCCTCAGAAGCCGTATGGTCGGACACATGCTTTCTACATTTGAGCAAATTGTAGAGAGGACCCAGATCTACAAGTCAGATTGGGCCGGTTTGTAGAGAGATCTTGACCAAAGGGGAGATCAGAAGAGGAAGGTGCCGTCTGGTAGTTCCCACCAGTAGCATCATTCATAGCAGTGACGCATGACCCGACCAATATTCCAAGCACCAGTGGCACCCCAGCACCACCTTTGGAACCATTCACAAGTACCTATTTTAGATGCGATAGGACAGGATATCGTGTGCACGAGTGTCCCCATCCGCAGCAACAACAATAGTCGAGGGCACCGCATCCACCTCCACCACAACCCCCACAGCAGCAGCAACAACCACAGCACCAGCCTTCAGTGCCTCCCTCGCAGCAGTAAAGGCAGCAGAATAGGCTGCCACAGTGGCAACATTAGCAGCAGAGACCTCACAGGGGACCTGCACCTCCCTAGCGGGCCCATGACAGATTTTAAGCCGCCCAGCAAGACCCTTAGTCATCAGGAGGGGTCGTCGAGGGTACTCTCCCTATTTCTACATGCATTGCATGTGTATTATTTGACTCTAGTGCATCGCATTCCTTTGTGGCCGATGATTTCTGTCGATCGACCGGTTTGCCAATGGATTCTGCCTGCGGGAGTTTGTCAATATCGATGCCCTTGGGGAAGACTGCAGTATTAGACTGATTTTGCTCGTCATGCCTCGTTTTGATTAGGGATATCTTCTTGCCTGCTGACCTATTCGTATTGCCGATGTCCAAATTTGATGTCATTCTGGGCATAGATTGGCTCGCCGAGTACCACGCCATATTAGAATGCTCTACGAGGACAGTCACGTTCTGTATACCCGGTGTGTTAGAGTTCCATTTTGTTACCGAGCGCAGAGGAAAGCAACTTTCCTACTTATTGTCATGTGTCGTTAAGGAGTCAGTTGCTTTAAGTATCCACCAGCTGACGGTCGTTTGTGGTTTTCTTGATGTGTTCTAGGAGATTTTAGGGTTACCACCTCGTCGGTACACTGAGTTCTAGATTGATCTCGTGCCCGGTACTGTGCCTATTTCGAAGGCCCCGTATCATATGACACCGTTGGAGTTACGGGAACTACAGAAACAGTTGATGAGTTGCGCGAGCTAGGCTTTATTCGTTCGAACAGTTCACCGTAGGGAGCGCTGGTACTCTTCGTAAAGAAGAATGATGGCTCATTAAGGCTTTGTGTAGATTACCGTGAGTTCAACAAGATCACAATCAAGAACAAGTACCCACTTCCGAGGATCGATAATTTGTTTGATCAGCTACAGGAGGCGCAGTTCTTTTCGAAGATAGACTTACGGTTAGGTTATTATCAGGTTTGGGTTCGAGATGAGGATATCCCCAAGACACCCTTCAGGACGCACTATGGTCATTTTGAGTTCCAGGTCATGTCCTTCGAACTGACCAATGCGCCCGCAATATTCATACAGTTGATGAACGAGATCTTCCATCCGTATCTCGACCAGTTTATTGTGGTGTTCATCAATGACATTTTGATATATTTGAGGACCCATGAAGAGCATAAGCGACATCTTAAGATTGCCTTACAAACCCTCCGTACACACCAGCTTTACGAGAAGCTGAAAAAGTGCGAATTCTGTCAGGAGGAGGTGAAGTTCCTCGGTCACATGGTGACAAGGCAGGGTGTTGCAGTGGACCCCTCGAAGATTTATGACGTGCATCAGTGGGGCCAGCCCACGAACACATCCGAGATCCTTAGTTTTTTTAGTTTGGCGGGTTACTACCAACGTTTTATTAAGGGATTCTCTCGCATTACAGCCCTGTTGACCAGGTTAACTCGGAAGGATACCAAGTTTGTGTGGAGCAACACTTGTGAGTAGGCATCAGTAAATATAAAAAATCCATCACTCCTAGAGGGAAGAGTGAGGACAGGAGCGGACGTGAGGCGGTCCTTCAGCACAGGAAGGACAATGGCTTATGTGTCTTGCCAGCTCAAGGTCCATGAGCTGAACTACCCCACGCATGATTTGGAGCTGACAGAAGTTGTCTTCGCACTGAAGGTGTGGAGGCACTATCTTTATGGGGTGAGGTTCGAGCTGTTCTCCAACCACAAGAGGTTGAAGTATCTGTTCTCTCAGTTCGAGCTGAACATGAGGCAGAGGTGTTAGATGGAGCTCTTGAAGGACTGTGATTTTGATCTTCAGTACCACCTGGGCAAGGCGAACGCGGTGGCGGATGCCCTTAGCCATCAGCCACGAGGCCTAGTGGTGCACATGATGATTCAGGAGTGGAGGATACTCGAGGATATAGCAGAGTATGACTTTGAGTTTGGTCTGCAGTCATCTATCGTTCAACTATCGAGCCTGTCGATCCAACCCTCTCTTGTAGCAAGGGTGATCGAGGCTCAGCAGACAAACGAGTCGTTACAGGATTACTGAATCGAGGTAGCATCTGAGAGTCAGACAGATTGGCAGATTGGTTCTGATGGTATACTTTACTTCAGAGACCGATTATATGTCCCAGATATTCCTAAGTTGCGCCGAGATCTTATGATCGAGGCACATCGATCACAGTTCTCTATTCACCCTAGCTCGACGAAGATGTATTGCGATATGAGGCATCACTAATATTAGTCAAGGTTAAAGCGCCGGATAGCCAGTTTTATGGCCCAGTGTGACACATGCCAGCGTGTCAATGCCGATCACCAGAGACCCCCTGGTCTATTGTAGCCGTTGAACATCCCGATGTGGAAGTGAGAGCACATATCTACTGATTTTGTCATGGGTTTGACGAAGTCGGTAATTTTTTAATGATTCGTGAGACCTGGCATACGGACCAACTCGCCAAGATGTTTGTTGATGAAATTGTGAGACCGCATGGTGTTCCTGTCTCGATCATTTCAGACCAAGATCTGAGGTTCACATCTTAATTTTGTAGGAGCTTCCACAGAGCGATGGGGACTGATTTATAGTTCAGTACTACGTATCATCTGCGAACCGATGGCCAGACCGAGAGGGTCAATCAGATCCTTGAAGATATGTTTCGGGCCTGTGCGATTAATTTCTCAGGTAGATGGGACGAGCACTTGCAATTGGCTGAGTTCGTGTACAACAACAACTATCAGGTGACCATTGACATGACTCCTTTTGAGGCATTATATGGTAGACCATGTAGATCTCCAAGTTGTTGGACCGAGGTTGGAGAGCGGCGTCTCCTAGGTCCTAAGCTTATACAGTAATGTAACACCCCAGATTTTTTCCAACCTGGGGTTAGACGCCCTTAGGCAATGGGTCAACCATAACACCTTGGTAATCTCTCAGAACCCAATTCCAAAGCCAAATGAATCATTTAGAACTTGATTCTTTAGAAATTTAACGTGAATTAGCCAGCGCTACTGTAACGCCCGTGAAAAATTCGTACTTGGGTTCGAGTACCAATTCGACCCGAAATCGCGTAGAATTAATTTCCATGGAAATTAAGCGTAAGTTAGCTAGCGCAACGCTAGAGTAGCTGGGAAATAGTCCCTGATCACTTTAAATATGCTCTGCAAGACCCAAATCGAGTAGAACAAACAACTCTACAATACTCTATAACCTCGGATCAAACTCTAAGCGGGTTTGTTCTCTAGACCATATTGAAATTTTGTATTGGATTTAGACCACGCGACGAAGGTCTGAAACCTTCTATCTTAGACCGTTAGGACCGCCCAGCTGGACTTGACAATCATCTCGAAAATCAAGTCAAACCGATAATCACAGACGATTTCGTTGAACCCGGACTGAAGCGACCGCGAATAGGGACGGATTTGGAATTTCAAATTCAAATCTGGCACACGACTTGACGCGTCAGTATTAAGCATTCTGACCGTCATAATTCATCCAGATTACACCCTCGGATCAGGAAAAATTTCTATTTATTATCATGAGACTTTCAGCCCTGATCTACGTGCGGTGACCGTTGAACTGAAAATGGTGCGCCACACGCGATCCGCGAACCCTGCCAAACTGAAAACTTAATACGAGCTACATCTGGTACACATGAGCTTAAGTCTGATCGCAATCGACCAGGGGACCACCAGAAAGCAGTTTTTGGACCGAAACAGCCCCGAAATGGATAGGCACCAAGTAAACTTCGTCCCGGAGCCTATTTTCGGCGATTTTAAGCTTATAAAAGGGGTTGAAACCCTCATTTCTCCCTTCCATCCGAAAATTACAACCCTAGGAGAAAGAGAGAGAGTTTGAGAGAAAGAGAAGAAGAGAATTTTCCCGCTTTCGAGCCCCTGACAGTTGCTGCTTCACCACTTCTTTCCAATCACCTGGCTGGTGATTTGTCCACTTTTTCAGGTATAAAATAACCCCAAAAACTTGCTGATTTAGGGTTTACTTAGATGCATAACATGTTAGCTAACGTATTCCATAAATCAGGCTCTCCGACTGCCGCAGACGAATCGTACTCGCTCCGTTCAAAATCCCGCAACCGTAAGAGACTAGGTGAGGATTTTAGACGCTTTGATTGACGGTTTACAACGCTTTCAATGTCGTTTAATAGTAGATTATCGACGGCATCGCCGTTTGACATGTACAACATGCTCTCCGTTTCCTGTTTCGTAAATTAACGAAGAATATGAGATTTAGGGCATTTTAGTCATTTGTAGGAAGTACGGTCTACATGCATATTTTTCTGACGTGATTGACATGGTTTGTCGCCGCATTAGAGAGTTAGGAATGCTTGCATAATCAGTTTGGCGAAGAGATTCGCCAAGTTGCGCACTTTGGGTCGACATACTATATGTGGACTTAAGTGTGTAGTGTATGTGTTTGTATAAATGCTTGTATTAGTATGTATTGAATTAAATGATGTTATGTAGTAGTTTGAGATTGATTTCATGATTAATATGCTGACCTAAATGATTTCCTACATGTTTACCTTATGCATGATTGCATTACATGCATAGAAAGTATGCCTTGAAGATTTGCTTAAGTTGAATGTTATAACATGTGTTAACATGCTCACATGATGTATTTCAATTCCAATACCCTTGCATATCGTGTTAATATGATTCCATAGATGTGTGGGACTAGACTTAGTCCAGGCAGTCGGTAACCGAGCGAATTCGTGGCTGACTGGTCATAGCCACGAACGACGCGTCGATGAACGTGATTCGTGTTGAGAGTTGGCAGCAGTGGTTAGGCCACGCGAAGTGTTTTACGCACTTCATGTCGTTCAACTTGAGATGCGATCGCGCTAGTCGAGCCCGTCAAGTAACCCGACTGGCCGATGTATGTTCACCTTATATGTGTCATAACTGCTTGAACCTAGGGTACTGAACTTACCATTGTAAACCCTATTAACCGTGGTACCTTGATCCACGAAGACTCATGAGCCGGGCATGGTGGTATGGGACACCGTGGTCGAGCTGTCGGCCTACGCTGGGGCCACAAACCTCCCCGTAGTGACCAGTGAGTACCTTGACTCGTGAGCAGATTATGGTGGTATGGGACACTATATTCTAGCTGTCGGCCTACACTGATCAGGCGACGAGCCCTTTGTAGTGACCGCGAGCGTATTCTGAGTCCACGGGAGGCGACGACCCTTCCGTTACAGTAGAGTACGGTAGGCCTGTATTGATAAGGTGATGGGGGAGCGGTGCAATGAGTGCAAGCAACAGCCCTGGCAGCCCTTGCAGTGACCTACGAAATATACATCGTATGAGATTACTAGGAGTGACGACCCTAGACAGGATCTGTGTTGGGATTGATACAAGGGAAGTACCTTAGTTTCCCAATCCTGCTGTTTGAATGGACTAATAATAACTTGGAAATCATATCACCATAGCATTGCATGTGCCTGGAAGATGTGGAGCACTCTAGGGAGTGTGGCATGCCGCGGTCGTAAGATGTTGCCGCATGAGGGTGATCGTCGGTGAGGGCATACATCACGTCATATCATCTTGCATTAACAACAGTATTAGGATTGTCTGATTTACTGCTTTACTATTATCGCGTGATTGAATTGTGAACATGCTAATCTTTACTCTATGATTCCACTGAGTTGATCACTCATTCCCACGTTACGGGATGGTGTTTGCAACACCCACCAGACCCTGTTGTAGTTGCGGGTGAGGACGAGATCCAGGAGGTGGAGCCAGAGATCGACGAGGACCAGGATGAGTTCTCGTATATGCAGTATCATGACGGCTTCCCGTAGGCGACCTGGATCGAGGGGACATCAGTGGGACTTTCTTTTTGAACATTATTCTTTTTTTATGTATATGTACATGAGACTCAGAGATGTAGTCATACTTTGGAGACAGATGAGATTACTTTGTTTTTCCATACAGTGATATATACATTGTTTAGTCTTCCGCTTGCTTTTATCACTGGATCTGAAGTATGAATTACAGTTTTGGTATAATTTTACTCATGTGAATGCTTTAAATCAGACAACATTGAATCATAACCATTTTTGTTGCATAAGTGACGGTCTGGAACTCGGGAGTTGAGTTTATACACGACCCCCGATTTTCAGGGTGTTACAAGTTGGTATTAGAGCATGAATAAGAGTATACTGGGCCTGGGTTATGGTCTTGCGACGTACGCTGTCGCTTCCTTTGACTTAGGTGGGTGCGAGAAGGGTCTAGAAACACTTCTAGGATCGCAGATTCGCCGATAGGCGAAGTCTATTAGGATCGATCGCAAGATCGAGTCTGTAACGTATCTCGGGTCGCGTAAAGCAACCCGAATCACTTCTAAGCTGTAGGAAGTCGGGTGGAGACGTCATATGAGCGGTTTTAAACCGCAAAAGTGAATCCTTGGGCCGTGGGATGACCACGACTCCAGTAATCAATCGCTGGGGCTTAAAAACCCCGTTTCGCCAAAAATTCTCAAAATTCCTCCTCTAAACACTCCGACCTTCAGTTATTTCTTATAAATTTCATGTTAGGCATCAAACCTAATGTGAAAATAACACAAATTAGTACTTTCACAAAATTTTACAGTGAATAGTAAAATTTCATGAAAAATGGCCATAAGGCCATTCTAACTTCACTTTCTTTCGCAAATAAGGGTTTAAATAGATGTACTGGCTCTTTCTACCCCAAATTCATATGTTGCATCATATAGTTTGGTATTCGGGATTGCGATGTGGACCCGGAAAGCCCTGAACACATGTTTGGGCTCATACAGACCAAATTACTATGAACTAGGGGGTGGGACGTGACTTTTTGGGACCCTGGGACCATGGGGGACCAGACCCATGGGGTCCCACCGGCCAACGTGAAAGTTGGCCGGCGATGCCATCGCCGACCGGCGGTGTCCAAATGAGCTGCTTTTCGGGTGCACGCCCTTAAATGGGATGCACATCATCCCTAGGTACCTCCCACCTCACGAAAACCCCCAAATCTTATCCCTCCTTCACAAACAGCCCTCTCCATAGCCTTATTTTCAATTTTCAGCAACCCACTCCAAACTCCGGCGTCCCAAACCACTTCTAGGACCCTCCTTGGCCAAAACTGACCACCATCCATCACTTATTGGGTGTTGGCAGCTTCTTTCCTTGAAGATCTCACCATTTGGAGCTCCAAAATCTCCCAAATATAGCTGAAATCGTGAGGTGCTCCATCCTATCTTTTTGTTTGTATTTCTCTTTGAAACTACAGCCTTGGGAAGCTTGAAGCATCCCTCTACGACGCCTAGATTTCCTTTTCTCAGATTGGGCAGCCATTTCTCCGTATTTTCGGCGTTTTCCATGGCTTTTGTGGAAGCCATTTTGGGTCTTTTGTCACTCTCATCCATCATATCTTTGATGGGTAAGAGGAAAACCGCGACAGACGACGCTGGGCCGAGCCGCCCTGCTCGATAGAGAAGACCGCGGGGTGGTGCCGCAAGTTCAAGCATCGCCGCAGGTCCAGCTCCAGTCCTGGAGTGCCGTACAAAGCGGGATTTGGATCCCCATGCACACCTTGGACGAACAATTCTTTCGGAGATGCCTCATGGCCAATACACTGATCGAAAAGTGTTATTTGAGGCGGACGTAGATGGACGATTGTTCGGCGAATATCTGTTGTTCGAACGCATTGAAGCTGTGAACTGGGGACCGATCTTTGAAGCTCGCGCTCGTGCTAATGTGAGCACCATTCGTGCCTTCTATGCTAATATCCAGAATCCTACCTTGGAGCCTTTGCAGTTCAAAATCCCTTTTGGTAGAGATCGGATGGCTACGATCGACGTCCGGTTGATTGCTCGACTTCTCAACGTGCCTTTAGGTGATGTGCATCCTAGTGAGAAGAATTTGAAGACTAGACGTGAACGAGATCGCCGCACCAGGTTTCTGTGCGGTAAGTTGGTTCCATGGCAGCCTAATAATAGCCTCAAGGCAACGTATATGTCTGAGGATTTGCGCCTGCTGCACCATATCTGCACGTTCAATGTTTATCCCAGGTCGACAAACCGCATTGAATGTACACGTCTTATGGTCGATTTTTTATTTCTAGTGGCCCAGGGAGAGAACGTATGTATGGCCACTTTCATCTTACGGCAGATAGTTCTCATAGCCAGGTCGAGGAGAACATCCGAATCGCTTCCCTTTGGCCGACTTATTTGTAAGATTGCGCTTGAGTTTGCCTATAGACTTGGGCCCGAATTTTCGGTATCGATTCACACCATCGATGAGTCGACAATGGTTAAGAAGAAGATTGGGTCACAATACCGTGAAAATCAACTTGAAAGGGATAGTGGGGATGACTTTGATGAAGAGGAAGATCAAAGCAAAGAAGAACCTAGAGCAGAGGTTCAGGAAGAAGCTCAGGAAGAAGCAGAAGAGGAAGCTCAGGATACTGATGAGAGCCCTCCTCCTTCTGCGCAGGCTACTATCGACGACCGCATTGCTCGGATGGAGGAGAGTCAGACCGCTTTGCGAAGGGAAGTCCAAGAACTTCGAGCAGAAGTCGCTGATGCCAAGGCTGTTATAAAGAAGAAGTTTGGCAAGGTGACTCGCACCTTGAAGGCAATCCTGTGTTGCTTACAGGATAAGGGTGCTCCTCCTCCGTCACCAGACTCCGACTAGCAATGCGATCTTTGATGTTGTTATTAGTAGTTAGCCATTTCCTGTTTTATGTGTGTAAAGCCTATTAGGGCTAGTGCTTTGCTTATGTTGCTGTTGCTTAACTCTCTTAATTTCCATGTAATTCTAGTCATGATGCTTGTAAGGATATATCCCTTGTATTGTGACAATTTTGATTAATTGAAATACATGGAATGCCTTTGACTCTTTAAGTGAATGTTTGCGGTGTAATTGTGCAATTGAGATTGACAAGGTTGCACCCTATTTTGAATATAGGGAATGCCACCTAAGACTACGAGGAGCGCGGTTCGGCTTGCATTGTCAGAGCATATGGATCAGACTCCCTCTCAGTCTGGCACTCGTCCGGACCCTGCTGTGGGCCCGATTCCTGAGGCGGTTCGATCGTCTCAGCCTGCTGTTGGTCCTACAGATGGACCACCGCCATTTACACCATCTGTTAGAGAGCCACATCGCGCGTCTACTTCCACACCGCATCCGCCACAGCCTGCTCCACCCCCTGACAGATTCGAGCAGATGATGGCTATGATGCTACAGCAGCAGCTGCTCCTGACCACCATAGTGGGGACACTAGCCCAGGGTGGGGGTGCGACTACATCTGCTCCACCTGCGCATCCAGCTGAGGATGCCTATACTTACGCCCAGGATGAGGGCATGGCCCATCCTGCGCAGCCTGCTTTCCCTACGGGGAATCCTGCCGACACACGGGGCCTACTGGATCGATTTCAGCGCTTACGGCCTCCTACTTTCACGGGTTCTCACAGACCCGAGGAGGCTGAGTACTGGCTCGACCGAGTGTCGAAGATTCTACGGATGTTGCACTGTACCGAGGCTGAGCAGGTAGAGCTGGCTACCTTCCTGTTTGAGAGAGAGGCCAGTATGTGGTGGGATAGCATATTACGGACTGTTGCCGCAGATTTCGTATGGACGTGGGCAGCATTTGAGTTCCGCTTCCATGAGAAGTATTATCCACAGACCTACAGGCACGACAGGGAGAATGAGTTTCTCCGTCTCAGGCAGGCAGCGATGACAGTTACCGAGTATGAGCATCGGTTCACAGAGTTGGGCAGGTACGTCCCGACGATTCTAGCTGATGAGCAGATGCGTATACGGCGCTTTTTGGAGGGCTTGCGACCGGATATTCGGTCGAAGATGTGCTGTGTCAGTTTTCCTTCCTATGCAGAGTTGGTTCACATGTCCATGCGGGCAGAGCAGGACGTAGATCGACTTGCGCGATCTCGAGGCCCGACTACTTCTAGGCCACGACCGGATTTGCCAGACAGGCCCTTCGCGGGCAAGAGGCCTCGCATTGATCCTCCTACTAGGACTACGGCGCCCGTACCACCATTTTGGCGCCCTGGTTTGACATGTACGTACTGTGGGAGGACGGGCCACTTGGCGCAGAGTTGCTTTTCGAGGATGCGGGACAGTGGATTCTCGCCGCCGCAGAAGATTGATCGTGTACGTCCACAGGCGATATCAGCACCGCCTATACGGTCAGCTCCTGCACATCCTTCTTTCAGACCTACGGTATCGCAGATCGACAGCCTCTACGGCCCTTAACACAGCGGCCGAACCGGCCACAACAGGCTCGAGTTCATGCATTGACCGCTGAAGCAGCTACGACGCCGACTTTCCAGCATTCAGCCTTTAAGGTCACGGCCCATATCGGAGGTACTCCCGTTCTTGTCATGGTGGACACTGGTTCCACGATTTCTTTGATATCGCGTGCCGTAGTCAGGCGTCTTGGGTTACAGACTATCACTATGGATAGCGTGCGAGTCTTTGCAGCTCATGGAGATTATTCGGATGTCACCCAGATGTGTGAGGGTTGTTTGGTTGATCTGGGAGGTAGGACGATGACTCTTGATCTGGTCGTCGATCCCTCGCTCGTTTATCTCGACGTCATTCTTGGCATGAATTGGTTGACTGCAGCGAGAGCCGAGATTGACTGCGAGACTCGTATAGTCACAGCGTACAAGCCTGAGGGTGCATCCTTCACATTTCCAGTGCGGGTAAATCTTCCTTTCCGCATTCTTAGCTACGCCACTCTATTGCGCGACGCTGGTGCCCAGGTACTTGAGCAGACGCCAGTTGTTTCTGAGTTCGGGGATCTGTTCAGGAAGATCCCTGGTTTGCCGCCCCGACGTGAGATCGATTTCACTATCGATCTGGTTCCTGGTTCTACACCCGTCTCACTGCCGACGTATCGCATGGCACCATGTGAGATGGAGGAATTGAGGACGCAGATTGATGGTCTGCTAGAGCTTGGCTTTATACAGCCTAGCGTGTCTCCTTGGGGAGCACCGGTCTTGTTCGTGAAGAAGAAGGATGGTTCGCTGCGATTGTGTATTGATTATCGCAGGCTGAACCAGCTCACGGTGAAGAACAAGTACCCTTTTCCCAGGATCGATGACTTGTTTGATCAGTTGAGAGGAGCGCAGTACTTCTCGAAGATTGATCTTCAGTCAGGATATCATCAGCTGCGCGTCAGGGATGAGGACGTGCAGAAGACAGCATTCAGGACCAGTTTTGGCCACTACGAGTTCCTCGTGATGTCGTTCGGTCTCACGAATGCACCGGCCGTGTTCATGGATCTGATGAACTGGGTATTTCGGCCTTTCCTCTATCGATTCGTCGTTGTCTTCATCGACGACATTTTGGTGTACTCTAGGAGTCGAGAGGAGCATGAGGAGCACTTGCGTTTGGTCCTTGATACGCTCAGACGACATCAGTTGTTCGCACAGTATAAGAAGTGCGACTTCTGGAAGCAGGAGGTGAAGTTTCTGGGACACGTGGTGTCCAAGGATGGCATGGCAGTTGACCTGTCTAAGGTAGCTGCGGTGTAGGACTGGGAGCAGCCTGGTTCTGTCACTGAGGTGAGGAGCTTCTTGGGTCTCGCTGGCTACTATCAGCGCTTCATTCAGGACTTCTCGAAGATCGCGAGACCCTTATCTCAGTTGACACGGAAGGACGTGAAGTTCGCCTGGAATGATAAGGCGGAGTCAGCTTTTCAAGAGCTGAAGGACAGGCTTACGTCCGCCCCTGTGCTAGTATTGCCAGAGCAAGGGGTTAGATACACTATATACACTGACGCGTCTAGCGTTGGTTTGGGTTGTGTTCTTATGCAGAGGGACAGGGTAATTTCGTATGCCTCGAGACAATTAAGGAAGCACGAGGAGAATTACCCTACACACGACCTGGAGTTGGCAGCCGTGATATTCGCCCTGAGACTCTGGAGACATTACCTCTACGGAGAGGAGTTCGAGCTCTTTTGCGACCACAAGAGCCTCAAGTACATATTCACGCAGCGAGACTTGAATATGAGGCAGCGGCGATGGATGGAGACGCTGAAGGACTTCAAGTTTGAAGTCTCTTACCATCCTGGGAAGGCGAACCTTGTGGCTGATGCGTTGAGCCGCAAGAAGGCTATAGAGTTTGCGGCTCCGCTGATGGTTGCCGAGTGGGATATGGTTGAGTTTTTGCGAGACTTTGAGCAGAAACTCACCGTAGAGGAGCCATTTGAGTTCATCGCACACGTACAGGTGCGATCTCAGATCGATGACCGAGTCATCGAGGCGCAGAGGGATGACGCGCATCTTACTGAGCTTCGAGAGCAGGCCAGTGATGATGCTGACGCCGACTGGCGAGTTGGTATGGATGGGGGCTTACGTTACCGTGGCCGCCTATGTGTCCCAAATGTCCCTGACTTGAGACGAGAGATTCTCGAGGCTGCGCATTCTACTAGACTCGCGATGCATCCAGGCAGTACGAAGATGTATCGTGACGTGAAGAGGACGTATTGGTGGGAAGGTATGAAGACCCACATAGCTGAGTTCGTGTCCCGTTGTCTCACTTGTCAGCAGGTGAAGGCAGAGCATCGCCGACCACCTGAACTTTTGCAGCCTATGCCGATTGCAGAGTGGAAGTGGGATTTCATTTCCATGGACTTCATTTCTGGGTTGCCGAAGACGAGGAAGGGGCATGATTCCATTTGGGTGATCGTCGACTGATTGACGAAGTCGGTGCACTTCCTACCGATCAGAGTTACGAACTCTGCAGACGAGCTGGCTAGATTGTACATCCGAGAGATTGTGCGTCTGCATGGAGTTCCGTTAGAGATCGTGTCGGACAGAGACACGCGGTTCACTTCTATTTTCTGGACTCGCATTCAGGAGGCTATGGGTGTGAAGTTGAAGTTCAGTACTGCCTTCCATCCACAGACGGACGGACAGACGGAGCGAGTGAACCAGATCCTGGAGGACATGTTGCGAGCTTGGCATTGGACTTCAAGGACAGTTGGGATGACTGTCCTGCATATGCGGAGTTTGCGTACAACAATAGCTTCCAGGCGAGTATCGGCATGGCACCTTATGAGGCGCTGTATGGGCGACCTTGTCGCGCACCGCATTGCTGGTTAGAGGTCGGTGAGTGTAGCTTGATTGGCCCAGAGTTGGTGCAGGCGACGTCAGAGAAGATTGATATTATTCGACGTCGGCTTCTTACAGCGCAGAGCAGACAGAAGAGCTACGCCGATACGAGACGACGACCACTAGATTTCACAGTCGGGGATCACGTGTTTTTGCGAGTTTCCCCTATGAAGGGAGTCCTTCGGTTCGGGAAAAAGGGGAAGCTGGCACCGCGATTCATTAGTCCATTCCAGATCCTCGATCGTGTGGGAACAGTGACTTACCGATTGGCTTTACCCACGCCCCTCGCGAGCGTCCACAACGTATTTCATGTTTCTATGCTGAAGAAGTACGTTGCGGATCCTTCCCATATCATCAGATGGGAGCAGGTGCAGTTAGGAGAGGATGTTACTTATATCCTGCGACCGACACGCATCTTAGACCGGAAGGAGCAGGTACTGCGTAGCAAGGTGATTCCCCTTGTGAAGGTACTATGGACGCATCACTCTGAGGAGGAGGCTACTTGGGAGACAGAAGCCGAGATCAGAAAGAACTACCCACAGCTTCTCGAGGAGTACGAAAAGGTACAAATTTTGAGGACGAAATTATTCGTTAAGGGGGGTAGATTGTAACGCCCGTGAAAAATCCGTACTTGGGTTCGAGTACCAATTCGACCCGAAATCGCGTAGAATTAATTTCCATGGAAATTAAGCGTAAGTTAGCTAGCGCAACGCTAGAGTAGCTGGGAAATAGTCCCTGATCACTTTAAATATGCTCTGCAAGACCCAAATCGAGTAGAACAAACAACTCTACAATACTCTATAACCTCGGATCAAACTCTAAGCGGGTTTGTTCTCTAGACCATATTGAAATTTTGTATTGGATTTAGACCGCGCGACGAAGGTCCGAAACCTCCTATCTTAGACCGTTAGGACCGCCCAGCTGGACTTGACAATCATCTCGAAAATTAAGTCAAACCGATAATCACAGACGATTTCGTTGAACCCGGACTGAAGCGACCGCGAATAGGGACGGATTTGGAATTTCAAATTCAAATCTGGCACACGACTTGACGCGTCAGTATTAAGCGTTCTGACCGTCAGAATTCATCCAGATTACACCCTCGGATCAGGAAAAATTTCTATTTATTATCATGAGACTTTCAGCCCTGATCTACGTGCGGTGACCGTTGAACTGAAAATGGTCCGCCACACGCGATCCGCGAACCCTGCCAAACTGAAAACTTAATACGAGCTACATCTGGTACACATGAGCTTAAGTCTGATCGTAATCGACCAGGGGACCACCAAAAAGCAGTTTTTGGACCGAAACAGCCCCGAAATGGATAGGCACCAAGTAAACTTCGTCCCGGAGCCTATTTTCGGTGATTTTAAGCTTATAAAAGGGGTTGAAACCCTCATTTCTCCCTTCCATCCGAAAATTACAACCCTAGGAGAAAGAGAGAGAGAGTTTGAGAGAAAGAGAAGAGAATTTTCTCGCTTCCGAGCCCCTGACAGTTGCTGCTTCAGCACTTCTTTCCAATCACCTGGCTGGTGATTTCTCCACTTTTTCAGGTATAAAATAACCCCAAAAACTTGCTGATTTAGGGTTTACTTAGATGCATAACATGTTAGCTAACGTATTCCATAAATCAGGCTCTCCTACTGCCGCAGACGAATCGTACTCGCTCCGTTCAAAATCCCGCAACCGTAAGAGACTAGGTGAGGATTTTAGACGCTTTGATTGACGGTTTACAACGCTTTCAATGTCGTTTAATAGTAGATTATCGACGGCATCGCCGTTTGACATGTACAACATGCTCTCCGTTTCCTGTTTCGTAAATTAACGAAGAATATGAGATTTAGGGCATTTTAGTCATTTGTAGGAAGTACGGTCTACATGCATATTTTGCTGACGTGATTGACATGGTTTGTCACCGCATTAGAGAGTTAGGAATGCTTGCATAATTAGTTTGGCGAAGAGATTCGCCAAGTTGCGCACTTTGGGTCGACATACTATATGTGGACTTAAGTGTGTAGTGTATGTGTTTGTATAAATGCTTGTATTAGTATGTATTGAATTAAATGATGTTATGTAGTAGTTTGAGATTGATTTCATGATTAATATGCTGACCTAAATGATTTCCTACATGTTTACCTTATGCATGATTGCATTACATGCATAGAAAGTATGCCTTGAAGATTTGCTTAAGTTGAATGTTATAACATGTGTTAACATGCTCACATGATGTATTTCAATTCCAATACCCTTGCATATCGTGTTAATATGATTCCATAGATGTGTGGGACTAGACTTAGTCCAGGCAGTCGGTAACCGAGCGAATTCGTGGCTGACTGGTCATAGCCACGAACGACGCGTCGATGAACGTGATTCGTGTTGAGAGTTGGCGGCAGTGGTTAGGCCACGCGAAGTGTTTTACGCACTTCATGTCGTTCAACTTGAGATGCGATCGCGCTAGTCGAGCCCGTCAAGTAACCCGACTGGCCGATGTATGTTCACCTTGTATGTGTCATAATGCTTGAACCTAGGTTACTGAACTTACCATTGTAAACCCTATTAACCGTGATACCTTGATCCACGAAGACTCATGAGCCGGGTATGGTGGTATGGGACACCGTGGTCGAGCTGTCGGCCTACGCTGGGGCCACAAACCTCCCCGTAGTGACCAGTGAGCACCTAGACTCGTGAGCAGATTATGGTGGTATGGGACACTATATTCTAGCTGTCGGCCTACACTGATCAGGCGACGAGCCCTTTGTAGTGACCGCGAGCGTATTCTGAGTCCACGGAAGGCGACGACCCTTCCGTTGCAGTAGAGTACGGTAGGCCTGTATTGATAAGGTGATGGGGGAGCGGTGCAATGAGTGCGAGCAACAGCCCTTGCAGTGACCTACGAAATATACATCGTATGAGATTACTAGGAGTGACGACCCTAGACAGGATCTGTGTTGGGATTGATACAAGGGAAGTACCTTAGTTTCCCAATCCTGCTGTTTGAATGGACTAATAATAACTTGGAAATCATATCACCATAGCATTGCATGTGCCTGGAAGATGTGGAGCACTCTAGGGAGTGTGGCATGCCGCGGTCGTAAGATGTTGCCGCATGAGGGTGATCGTCGGTGAGGGCATACATCACGTCATATCATCTTGCATTAACAACAGTATTAGGATTGTCTGATTTACTGCTTTACTATTATCGCGTGATTGAATTGTGAACATGCTAATCTTTACTCTATGATTCCACTGAGTTGATCACTCATTCCCACGTTACGGGATGGTGTTTGCAACACCCACCAGACCCTGTTGTAGTTGCGGGTGAGGACGAGATCCACGAGGTGGAGCCAGAGATCGACGAGGACCAGGATGAGTTCTCGTATATGCAGTATCATGACGGCTTCCCGTAGGCGACCTGGATCGAGGGGACATCAGTGGGACTTTCTTTTTGAACATTATTCTTTTTTTATGTATATGTACATGAGACTCAGAGATGTAGTCATACTTTGGAGACAGATGAGATTACTTTGTTTTTCCATACAGTGATATATACATTGTTTAGTCTTCCGCTTGCTTTTATCACTGGATCTGAAGTATGAATTACAGTTTTGGTATACTTTTACTCATGTGAATGCTTTAAATCAGACAACATTGAATCATAACCATTTTTGTTGCATAAGTGACGGTCTGGAACTCGGGAGTTGAGTTTATACACGACCCCCGATTTTCAGGGTGTTACAGCTACACTAGATTTCCTGTAAAATTAGCACCAACCACTTTAAATACAATCTGTAAGACACAAAACCTATAGAATCGTTGACGCTACGTTACCCTAAAACTTAGGATCAAACTCTAAACCCGTTTGCTCTCAGGAACCCTTTGAAACTTTGTATTGGATTTAGACCGCGCGTCGAAAGTCTGATATCTACCATCTTAGACCATTATGACCGCCTAGTTGGACTTAACAATCGTTTCGAAAATCAAGCCCAACTGATGTTCTGAGGCTATTTTATTGGGCCTAGAGCAAGGAGTGTGAGAAAGAGTGAAATTCTTTTTAACTTTAATGTGATTTAAATAAATCTGGCATGTTTCGCTTGCGAGTTAAGTATAAGCATTCAGACCGTCAAAATCTGACCCAAATACACCCTCGGATCAGGGAACATTTTCCACTCAGGTCAGTATATTTGTAATCCTCGATCGAATCACCGTGACCGCTGAACTAAAACTGGTCCGCCACGTGCGATCTGGGAACACTATCGGACTGAAAACTTAATGTGATCAGGATCCACTATCCATGAGCTTAAGTCCGACTGCATTTGGTCAGGGGACCTCCAGAAATGCTCTTTTAGACCGAGAAAGACCCGATTTGGCTATAACCCAAGTATACCTTGACTTGGAGTCTGTTTTAGTTATGTTTGGGCTTATAAAAGGGCCTTAAACCCTTAGCCTTCTAACCCATACAAATTTAGAAAAAACCCTAGGAGAGAGGAAAGAAAAGAGAGAAAGTGAGGGAGAAGTTGGGGATTCTTCCCGGGATTCTTTCCTGTTGCTCCACGTGCCAAATCCTTCCACCTGCATTGCTATTCTGGCAATTTCAACTCCGTTCTAGGTAAGTAAACCCTAACCTCAACCTGTTTTGGGAATTCTAGCAATACAAGTAGCGAAGTAGCTAACCTATCTTGTGAATTAGGTCGCCATATCGACATTGACGAAGCATAGACTTTCTATTCGAATCGATACGCTTCTACGGCGTAAGGTGAGGATTCTAAATGCTTAGGAACTTTTTTCAAAGCTTTCAATGTCGTTTAATAGTAGATTATCGACAAGATCACTGTTTGACATGTAGAACATGCTGTCTGTTTTCCATTTAGACTGCGTATGGAGAATATGAGATTTAGGGTATTTTAGGTATTTGTAGGAAATACTGTATACGTCCGTATTTTGCTAAAATGATTGTCATGTTTATTTATCGTGTTATCATATAAGATATGCGTGTACGATCTGTTTGGCGAAGAGATTCACCCTAGTGCACATATTGGCCGACATAGGCTATGTAGACTAATGTGTGTAGACTAAGTGTTTGTTGAAATGCCTAAATCAATATAATTATGCCTGCCATATGTTTTGAATGTAAGAACATGATTTTTGTGTATTAGACAACTCCTTGCTATAAGGATCTATCATATTATATGTTGAAATCAACATACGTCAAGTACGTTGGAGTCGAATAGTCTAAGTGTTTGTATAAATGTATGTATTAGTAAGTATTGAGTAAATGGTGTTGTAGATTAGCGTTGAGACTGGATTCTCAACTACTATGATGATGCACATGATTTCCTCCATGCTTGTTGTATTTGAATTGCCTACCTTAGGTGTGAAATACTCGTGTATGGTTAACTACATATGATGTATGTTATAATATGCTGATAACATGCTAGAATTTCTTGGATTTCAATTCTGTCTCTCTCATATGATTATTGATGTAGATTACATGTGTTTGGGGCTATACTCTAGTCCAGGCAGTCGGTAACAGTTTAGAATTCGTGGTTGGATTCTATTCACCACGAAGGATGTGTATGACGAACCCGAGTCGTACTAGAGTCGTCGATAGTGTTTAGGCCACACGAAGTGCTTGTGCACTTCATGTCGGTCGATTCAACGTGCGATCGTGCTAGTCGTACTCATCGAGTAACACGACTGACCATTGTATGTTCACCTTGTATTCGGCATAACTGCTTGAACCTATGGTACTAAACTTACCATTGGAAAGCCCCTCTAACCTTGGTAACTCGATCCCCTAAGAATCATGAGCCGGGCATGGTGGTATGGGACACCGTAGTCGAGCTGTCAGCCTACGCTGGGGCCACAAACCTCCCTGTAGTGACCAGTGAGCACCCTACTCTGAGCAGATTATGGTAGTATGGAACACTATATTCTTGCTATCGGCTTACATTGATAAGGTGATGGGGGAGTGGAGCAACGAGTGCGAGCAACAGCCATGGCAGCACTTTGTAGTGACCTTGAGTTTATCCTGACACCGTATGGGGGCGACGAGTCCTGATGCAGTCTCAAGGATATAAACTAGGCCTGTATTGATAATGTGATGGGGGATCGGTACAATGAGTGCGTGTAACAGCCCTGACAGCCCTTACAGCGACCTAGAAATATATCATCGTATGAGACTACTAGGAGTGATGACCCTAGACATGATCATTGTTTAGGTATTGATATGAGGGAGGTACCTTAGTTTTCAAATCCTGCTGTATGAAAAGGACTAATAACAACTCGGTAATCATATTCATATCGCACTGCATGTGCCTGGAAGATGTGGAGCACTGAGGGAAGAAAGCATGCCGCGGACGTAAGATGGTGTCGCATGAGGGAGTATGTCGGTGAGGGCATCCATCATGTCATTTCATGCTTGCATTAATCAAAGTTTCTAGGAGTTTCTGATTGTTTTCTTTACTATTATCGCGTAATTGATTTGATAACATGTTAACCCTTGCTCTATGATTCCACTGAGTTAGCTACTCACTCCCACATTACGGGATGTTGTTACACACACCAACCAGTTCTGTAACACCCGGGATTTTGGCCAACCTGGGATTAAACGTCCTTAGGCTATGGGTCAATTAAAACACCTGGAAATTCGCTTAGAACCCAATTCCATAGCCAAAGAAATCACTTAGGATTAATTCCTTTAGAAAATAAGTGTAAGATAGCTAGCGCGACGTTAGAATAGCTGGGAAATGGTCCCTGATCACTTTAAATACGTTCTATAAGGCCCAAAGCAAGTGAAACCAATGGTTCTATAATGCTCTAAAGCCTCGGATCAAACTCTAAACCGGTTTGTTCTCGGGACCTCTTTGAAACTTTGTATTGGATCTAGACCGCGCGTCGAAAGTCCGATACCTACCATCTTAGACCGTTATGACCACTTAGCTGGGCTTGGCAATCGTTTCGAAAATCAAGTCCAACTGACATTCTGAGGCTATTTCATTGAGCCTAGAGTGAAGAGAGTGAGAATAGGGTAGAGTTGTAATTTTGAAATTCAAATCTGGCACACAACTTGACGTATCAGTATTGAGCATTCTGACCGTCAGAATTCAGTCAAATTACACCCTTAGATCAGGAAAAATTTCTATTACATATCACGAGACTTATAGGCCTGATCTTGGTGCGATGACCGTTAAACTGAAACTGGACCGCCACGTGCAATCTGGGAACCCTACCAGTCTGAAAACTAGATGTGTACTAGATCTAGTATGCATGAGCCTAAGTCCGACCGCATCTGGCCAGGGGACCTCCAGAAATGCTCTTTTGGACCGAAACAGTCCCGATTTGGTTAGGCATCAAGTAAACATTGTTCCCAAGCCTATTTTGGGCATGTTTTAGGCTATAAAAGGGCTTGAAACCCTCACTCCTCTCTCCCATCCGAATTTGAGAGAAACCCTAACTTGGGAGAGAGAAAAGGTGAGAGATTGTGAGAGAGAGTGGGAGAGTTCTTTCTGCCACTTGTGCTACGTGTTGCATGTGCTTAAGCAACGTACCTCTATCGCTTTCCCGGCGATTTCACCGCGATTCTAGGTAAGTAAATACCCTAAATGGTTGCTGATTTGAGATTCCCTGGTTTCCATAGCGATGTAGCTCATGGATCTTGTGTATTAGGTTCCCTATTCGCCGTAGACGAAGCGTATACGCTCCGTTTCAATTCACGAGTCTACAAGACTTAAGGTGCGGATTTTAGACGCTTTGATTGACTGTTTCCAAAGCTTTCAATGTCGTTTAATAGTAGATTCTTGACGGCAACTCCGTTTGACATGTACAACATGCTCTCCGTTTCCTGTTTCATAAACCAACGAAGAATATGAGATTTAGGGCATTTTAGTCATTTGTAGGAAGTACTGTTTTCATTCATATTTTGCTGACATGATTGACATGGCTTCTTGTCGCATTAGGATATTAGGAATGCATGCATAATTAGTTTGGAAAAGAGATTCGCCTAATTGCGCACTTCGGGTCGACATACTATATGTAGACTTAAGTGTGTAGTGTATGTGTTTGTATAAATGCTTGTATTAGTATGTATTGAATTAAATGGTGTTATGAATTAGTTTGTGTAACACCCCGGATTTTGGCCAATCTGGGACTTGACGTCCTTAGGCAGTGGGTCAATTAAAACACCTGAAAAATCGTTCAGAACCCAATTCCATAGTCAAAGAAACCACTTAGGATAAATTTCTTTAGAAACTAAGCATAAGTTAGCTAGTGCAACGTTAGAATAGCTGGGAAACGGTCCCTGATCACTTTAAATACGTTCTACAAGGCCCAAATCGAGTGGAACCAATGGTGCTATAATGCTCTAAAACCTCGGACCAAACTCTAAGCAGGTTTGTTCTCTGGACCACTTTGAATCTTTGTATTGGATCTAGACCGCACGTCGAAAGTCCGATACCTCCTATCTTAGACCGTTAGAACCGTCTAGCTGGACTTGACACTCATTCCAAAAATCAAGTCAAACCGATAATCACAGGCTATTTCATTGAGCCCGGACCGAAGAGAGTGAGAATAGGGTTAGAATTGGAATTTAAAATTCAAAATTGGCACACAATTTGACGCATCAGTATTGAGCATTCTGACCGTCAGAATACAGCCAAATTACACCCTTGGATCAGGAAAAATATCTATTATATATCACGAGACTTATAGGCCTGATCTTGGTGCTATGACCGTTAAACTGAAACTGGACCGCCACGTGCGATCTGGGAACCCTACCGGTCTGAAAACTGGATGTGTGCTAGATCCAGTATGCATGAGCTTAAGTCCGACCGCATTTGGCCTGAGGACCTTCAGAAATGCCCTTTTGGACTGAAACGGCCCCGATTTGGTTAGGCACCAAGTAAACATTGTTCCCAAGCCTATTTTGGGCATGTTTTAGGCTATAAAAGGGGTTGAAACCCTCACTCCTCTCTTCCATCCGAATTTGAGAGAAGCCCTAGCTTGGGAGAGAGAAAAAGGTGGGAGATTGTGAGAGTGTGGGAGAGTTCTTCCTGCCACTTGTACTACGCATTGCACGTGCTTAAGCAACACACCTCCACCGCTTTCCCGGCGATTCCACTGCGATCCTAGGTAAGTAAAAACCCTAAATAGTTGTTGATTTGAGTTTCCCTTGTTTCCATAGCGATGTAGCTTATGGATCTTGTGTATTAGGCTCCTTACTCGCCGTAGACGAAGCGTATACGCTCCGTTTCAATTCCCGAGTCTACAAGACATAAGGTGAGGATTTTAGACGCTTTGATTGACGGTTCCCAACGCTTTCAATGTCGTTTAATAGTAGATTCTTGACGGCATCGCCGTTTGACATGTACAAAATGCTCTCCGTTTCCCGTTTCGTAAGCTAACGAAGAATATGAGATTTAGGGCATTTTAGTCATTTGTAGGAAGTACGGTCTACATGCATATTTTGCTGACGTGATTGACATGGTTTGTCGCCGCATTAGAGAGTTAGGAATGATTGCATAATTAGTTTGGCGAAGAGATTCGCCAAGTTGCGCACTTTGGGTCGACATACTATATGTGGATTTAAGTGTGTAGTGTTTGTGTTTGTATAAATGCTTGTATTAGTATGTATTGAATTAAATGATGTTATGTAGTAGTTTGAGATTGATTTCATGATTAATATGCTGACCTAAATGATTTCCTACATGTTGACCTTATGCATGATCGCATTACATGCATAGAAAGTATGCCTTGAGGATTTGCTTAAGTTGAATATGCATGGGAAGTATGCCTTGAAGATTTGCTTAAGTTGAATGTTATAACATGTGCTAACATGCTCACATGATGTATTTCAATTCCAATACCTTTGTATAGTGTTAATGTAATTCCATAGATGTGTGGGACTTGACTTAGTCCAGGCAGTCGGTAACCGAGCGAATTCGTGGCTGACTGGTCATAGCCACGAACGACGCGTCGATGAATGTGATTCGTGTTGAGAGTTGGCGGCAGTGGTTAGGCCACGCGAAGTGTTTTACGCACTTCATGTCGTTCAATTCGAGATGCGATCGCGCTAGTCGAGCCCGTCAAGTAACCCGACTAGCCGATGTATGTTCACCTTGTATGTGTCATAACTGCTTGAACCTAGGGTACTGAACTTACCATTGTAAACCCTGTTAACCATGGTACCTTGATCCATGAAGACTCATGAGCCGGGCATGGTGGTATGGGACACCGTGGTCGAGCTGTCGGCCTATGCTGGGGCCACAAACCTCCCCGTAGTGACCAGTGAGCACCTTGACTCGTGAGCAGACTATGGTGGTATGGGACACTATATTCTAGCTGTCGGCCTACACTGATCAGGCGACAAGCCCTTTGTAGTGACCGCGAGCGTATTCTGAGTCCACGGGAGGCGACGACCCTTCCGTTGCAGTAGAGTACGGTAGGCCTGTATTGATAAGGTGATGGGGGAGCGGTGCAACGAGTGCGAGCAACAGCCCTGGCAGCCCTTGCAGTGACCTACAAAATATACATCGTATGAGATTACTAGGAGTGACGACCCTAGACAGGATCTGTGTTGGGATTGATACAAGGGAAGTACCTTAGTTTCTCAATCCTGCTGTTTGAATGGACTAATAACAACTTGGTAATCATATCACCATAGCATTGCATGTGCCTGGAAGATGTGGAGCACTCTAGGGAGTGTGGCATGCCGCGGTCGTAAGATGTTGCCGCATGAGGGTGATCGTCGGTGAGGGCATACATCACGTCATATCATCTTGCATTAATAACAGTATTAGGTTTGTCTGATTTACTGCTTTACTATTATCGCGTGATTGAATTGTGAACATGCTAATCCCTGCTCTCTTATCCCACTGAGTTGATCACTCACTCCCACGTTACGGGATGGTGTTTCCGGACACCCACCAGTCCCTTTTGTGATTGCAGATGATGGCGCGGCCTGTGAGGCGGAGCTGGACTTGATGATGAGAAGGAGGATTCCTCCTTTATGCGTGTTCTGATTGACGGGATTGCAGGGAGGTTGATTAGATACTTTGACATTTGTCATTTTGAATTTTTAGCGCCCTCATGTATATTCATTTTGTTTACTTTTGAAGTATACATGTATGTGCATAACCTGGTAATATATTCACACTCTGGAGACATACAACAGTTTATGTACGTTATACATACTATTACAGTCTTCCGCTTGCAAATTTCACTGTCTCTGGAGTATGATATGTTGTTCTGGCTTAATCTCACTCATGTTTAATACATTATCACAGACAACATTCAATCATACGTATCCATGTTGCATAAATAACATTTTGGAACTCGGGAGTTGGGTTTTTGCTCGACCCCCCGATTTTCGGGATGTTACAGATGGTATCAGAGCATGATTTGGATTAAACCGGGCCTGGGTTATGGTCACGCGACGTACACTGTCACTTCCTTTGACTTAGGTGGGTGCGAGAAGGGTCTAGAAACACTTCTAGGATCCCAGGTTCGCCAATAGGCGAAGTCTATTCATTTCAATCGCGTGATCGAGTCCGTATCGCATCTAGGGTCGCGTAGAGCAACCCGAATAGCTCCTAGATTGTAGGTAAGTGGGTTGAGCTATTCTTTGAACAATTCTAAACCCGTTAATGTGAATCCTTGGGCCGTGGGACAACCACGACCCCTGTATTCAATCGCCAGGGCTTAAAAACTCCGTTTCACCGAAAATCTTCAAAATTCTTCCTCTCACCACCCCAATCTTCAATTATTTCTTATCCATTTCATGTTAGGCATCAATACTAATGTGAAAATAACATAAAATCCTACTTTCACAAAATTTTACAGTGAATAGTAAAATTTCATGAAAAATGGCCATAAGGCCATTCTAACTTCACTTTATTTAGAAACTAATGGTTTAGATGGATGTACTAGATCCTTCTACCCCAAAATCATATGCTGCATGATAGGGTTTTGTATTCGGGATTGAAGATTGGACCCGAAAATCCTCGAATGGATGTTAAAAATGTATTGGCCTCCCTAGGGCAATCTACAATGAACTAGAGTGTGCACCATACCTTTTTGGAATCCCTAGGGCAAGGGGAATCCATCCCATATAGCCTCAGTGGCCAGTTTTCAACTTCACCGGCGATGCCATCGCCGGTCAAACTTGTCGGATGGGCTTGATCTTTGGGCTGGAGGAGTTTGGGGGCTAGGGTAGTCCCCTGGTATGCGGTCCGTACCTTGAAACTCTCTAAAAGATGTACTTCCTTCACAAAAGTCCTCTTCCCTAGCCCCATTTTCGTTTTCTTGCTGCCCTAACCCAAAACCGTGGTTCCAAACCACCCCTAGATCCATTCCCTGCCAAAAACGACCACCCCCCATCATTCCTTTGAAGTTGGCAGCCCTCCTTCTTGAAGATTTCATCCGTTGGAGCTCCTAAAACCCCCAAATCGCGCTGAATTCGTGAGGTGCTCCATTCCCCTTTTTCGTTTCCATTTCTTTCTGAAAATACATCCTAGGGGAGCTTGAAACATCCCTCTACAATGCCTAGATCTCCCATTTCTAGTTTGGTTAGCCATTTCCTTGCATTTCCCCCATTTTTCATGGCTATTGTTAAGCCGTTTTAGCCTTTTTCTCTCTTTTCACCATCCTCCCTCTCAATCCTATTTCTCCATTTTCTTTGCTTAAGGGATACTGAAAATATATGGCTGAGAGAGCTCTAGTGAGCAACAGACAGTATTAGGCTCGACAGGGATAAAGAAGGTAAGTCGGGACTGTGGTAAAGTCCTTTGGTAGAGTTAGGCATCTATGCCTTTGCCCTGTAGATTGTTTGATTTTTGTTTTAAGGATTTCTGTGTTTTGTTGTTGTTAGGTTTAGTGAAGTTACAGGTAGAAACTGTGTTTGTGTTGTGGTTTGGCCTTATCATAGCCGAATTTTGTTGAATGAAATGCATGCCGATTCATTTTGTTCTGAGGTATTGTCCCTAGATTGGGAGTATTATAACTCCCGGGATTCAGCCTACAAATTAGATTTTTATCCCACCCCACCCTCCAACCAAGCATGCCACTCCCTATCCCGCTATGGGACTAGGAATGCGGTTCCATTTAAGACAACTAAACGCTACCGGCTACATAGGCCCTAGGCATTTTTGGATCTAGTGTTAGCGCTCCTAGATTTGAAGGATCTGACGACATAAGAAATCCAATTCCAGTTAGACAAATCTTGACCCTAAGCGATAGAAGAATTCCCTGTAGTAGAAATGGAATAGAAAGCCATTTACTGTATAATCTTAGGCTTTGGATTATAGCTACAGAGTTACAGACTAGGCTACTAGTTGTCTTAGGCAGTGTAAGGCCTATATATGCTAAGGGATAGTAGGTTAGATTTGGTTGGAATGGGACTCCCTTCCTTCGGTAGATTCCTTTATGGCTTATAGACTTCTGTTGTTGCCCATAGGAAGGAACCATACACTCTAAGGGAACATTTATAACTCCCTCAGATTGAACTTAGAATGTACTAGCACACCCCTTAGAATTGCCTTCCCCAAGGACTTATTGCATTCGGGAACGCAGAGTAAAGGAACTACATGTAAGCGATGTATTCGCGGTTTGAGTCGATTTCTTACTCCTAGTGGTTACCAATGAATCCAATGCTCTGATCAAGCAGAGGATCGACATCGACTTGGATTAAGAACTGATACAACGCATTTTCTGTCCTGATTAGACAGAAGGTTCAACGTATCCGGCTTAGACCCACTATACAACCTTTCTTCTGTGATGGCCCAACCATCTACAACTAAACAGGATCACATTGTCTTTGGGAAATGGCGAGGACTTAAAGCCAGTAGAGAATTAGACATCTTGCCACCAACTCATACCTGCCCCTGAATTCAATCATAATAGAGATTAGGCTCATCTCTATGATCATAGGTACCAATGCCATAGAACGCATCATTAGCAAGGAAGACCATATAGAGAAAGGCTGTTTCCATTTTAGGTTAAGGATAGCCCCTAAGTTGCGCCTCGTTCTGATATACGGATCGATGCAAATATTCTTCAACCTTAAGTAAAACCAAGTTTTAAGGGGGGTAGAACGTATTGAGTCCAATCCAGTTAGGTTAGTCAACGCTACCGTTTGATCAGAGTGGCGCAGCGGAAGAGTGGTTGGCCTCTTTCCCACTGGCCCAAGATCGAAACCTTTGAGTTCGGATATACATACGATTAGGTTATTAAATAGGATTTGAACCTTCCTTAGATAAAGTACTCCTTGCCCTTTGCCAATGTCGGGGACGACATTGTGTTTTAAGGGGGGTAGATTGTAACACCCCGGATTTTGGCCAATCTGGGACTTGACGTCCTTAGGCAGTGGGTCAATTAAAACACCTGAAAAATCGTTCAGAACCCAATTCCATAGTCAAAGAAACCACTTAGGATAAATTTCTTTAGAAACTAAGCATAAGTTAGCTAGTGCAACGTTAGAATAGCTGGGAAACGGTCCCTGATCACTTTAAATACGTTCTACAAGGCCCAAAGCGAGTGGAACCAATGGTGCTATGATGCTCTAAAACCTCGGACCAAACTCTAAGCAGGTTTGTTCTCTGGACCACTTTGAATCTTTGTATTGGATCTAGACCGCACGTCGAAAGTCCGATACCTCCTATCTTAGACCGTTAGAACCGTCTAGCTGGACTTGACACTCATTCCAAAAATCAAGTCAAACCGATAATCACAGGCTATTTCATTGAGCCCGGACCGAAGAGAGTGAGAATAGGGTTAGAATTGGAATTTGAAATTCAAAACTGGCACACAATTTGACGCATCAGTATTGAGCGTTCTGACCGTTAGAATACAGCCAAATTACACCCTTGGATCAGGAAAAATATCTATTATATATCACGAGACTTATAGGCCTGATCTTGGTGCGATGACCGTTAAACTGAAACTGGACCGCCACGTGCGATCTGGGAACCCTACCGGTCTGAAAACTGGATGTGTGCTAGATCCAGTATGCATGAGCTTAAGTCCGACCGCATTTGGCCTGGGGACCTTCAGAAATGCCCTTTTGGACCGAAACGGCCTTGATTTGGTTAGGCACCAAGTAAACATTGTTCCCAAGCCTATTTTGGGCATGTTTTAGGCTATAAAAGGGGTTGAAACCCTCACTCCTCTCTTCCATCCGAATTTGAGAGAAGCCCTAGCTTGGGAGAGAGAAAAAGGTGGGAGATTGTGAGAGTGTGGGAGAGTTCTTCCTGCCACTTGTACTACGCATTGCACGTGCTTAAGCAACACACCTCCACCGCTTTCCCGGCGATTCCACCGCGATCCTAGGTAAGTAAAAACCCTAAATAGTTGTTGATTTGAGTTTCCCTTGTTTCCATAGCGATGTAGCTTATGGATCTTGTGTATTAGGCTCCTTACTCGCCGTAGACGAAGCGTATACGCACCGTTTCAATTCCCGAGTCTACAAGACATAAGGTGAGGATTTTAGACGCTTTGATTGACGGTTCCCAACGCTTTCAATGTCGTTTAATAGTAGATTCTTGACGGCATCGCCGTTTGACATGTACAAAATGCTCTCCGTTTCCCGTTTCGTAAGCTAACGAAGAATATGAGATTTAGGGCATTTTAGTCATTTGTAGGAAGTACGGTCTACATGCATATTTTGCTGACGTGATTGACATGGTTTGTCGCCGCATTAGAGAGTTAGGAATGATTGCATAATTAGTTTGGCGAAGAGATTCGCCAAGTTGCGCACTTTGGGTCGACATACTATATGTGGATTTAAGTGTGTAGTGTATGTGTTTGTATAAATGCTTGTATTAGTATGTATTGAATTAAATGATGTTATGTAGTAGTTTGAGATTGATTTCATGATTAATATGCTGACCTAAATGATTTCCTACATGTTGACCTTATGCATGATCGCATTACATGCATAGAAAGTATGCCTTGAGGATTTGCTTAAGTTGAATATGCATGGGAAGTATGCCTTGAAGATTTGCTTAAGTTGAATGTTATAACATGTGCTAACATGCTCACATGATGTATTTCAATTCCAATACCTTTGTATAGTGTTAATGTAATTCCATAGATGTGTGGGACTTGACTTAGTCCAGGCAGTCGGTAACCGAGCGAATTCGTGGCTGACTGGTCATAGCCACGAACGACGCGTCGATGAATGTGATTCGTGTTGAGAGTTGGCGGCAGTGGTTAGGCCACGCGAAGTGTTTTACGCACTTCATGTCGTTCAATTCGAGATGCGATCGCGCTAGTCGAGCCCGTCAAGTAACCCGACTAGCCGATGTATGTTCACCTTGTATGTGTCATAACTGCTTGAACCTAGGGTACTGAACTTACCATTGTAAACCCTGTTAACCATGGTACCTTGATCCATGAAGACTCATGAGCCGGGCATGGTGGTATGGGACACCGTGGTCGAGCTGTCGGCCTATGCTGGGGCCACAAACCTCCCCGTAGTGACCAGTGAGCACCTTGACTCGTGAGCAGACTATGGTGGTATGGGACACTATATTCTAGCTGTCGGCCTACACTGATCAGGCGACAAGCCCTTTGTAGTGACCGCGAGCGTATTCTGAGTCCACGGGAGGCGACGACCCTTCCGTTGCAGTAGAGTACGGTAGGCCTGTATTGATAAGGTGATGGGGGAGCGGTGCAACGAGTGCGAGCAACAGCCCTGGCAGCCCTTGCAGTGACCTACAAAATATACATCGTATGAGATTACTAGGAGTGACGACCCTAGACAGGATCTGTGTTGGGATTGATACAAGGGAAGTACCTTAGTTTCTCAATCCTGCTGTTTGAATGGACTAATAACAACTTGGTAATCATATCACCATAGCATTGCATGTGCCTGGAAGATGTGGAGCACTCTAGGGAGTGTGGCATGCCGCGGTCGTAAGATGTTGCCGCATGAGGGTGATCGTCGGTGAGGGCATACATCACGTCATATCATCTTGCATTAATAACAGTATTAGGTTTGTCTGATTTACTGCTTTACTATTATCGCGTGATTGAATTGTGAACATGCTAATCCCTGCTCTCTTATCCCACTGAGTTGATCACTCACTCCCACGTTACGGGATGGTGTTTCCGGACACCCACCAGTCCCTTTTGTGATTGCAGATGATGGCGCGGCCTGTGAGGCGGAGCTGGACTTGATGATGAGAAGGAGGATTCCTCCTTTATGCGTGTTCTGATTGACGGGATTGCAGGGAGGTTGATTAGATACTTTGACATTTGTCATTTTGAATTTTTAGCGCCCTCATGTATATTCATTTTGTTTACTTTTGAAGTATACATGTATGTGCATAACCTGGTAATATATTCACACTCTGGAGACATACAACAGTTTATGTACGTTATACATACTATTACAGTCTTCCGCTTGTAAATTTCACTGTCTCTGGAGTATGATATGCTGTTCTGGCTTAATCTCACTCATGTTTAATACATTATCACAGACAACATTCAATCATATGTATCCATGTTGCATAAATAACATTTTGGAACTCGGGAGTTGGGTTTTTGCTCGACCCCCCGATTTTCGGGATGTTACAGTTTGAGATTGATTTCTCAATTAATATGCTGGTGTAAATGGTTTCCTACATGTTAGCCATATCCATGATTTCATAATATGAATGAAATGCATGTTCTTGACAATTCGCTTAAGCTGTATGTTATAACATGTGCTTGATGATTTCATTTTGATTTAGTTTGAGATTGAATTCTCAATTATTATGCTGATGGAAATGATTTCCTATATGTTGGCGATATGCATAAGTTCATTATATGTACGAAAGGCATGTGTTAGATGATTTACTTAAGTTATAAGATATAACATGTGTTAACATGCTCACATAGTTGTGTTTCATTTCCAATACTCTCACATGATCGCTGACGTGGATTCATATGTGTTTGGGACTATATGTAGTCCAGGCAGTCGGCAACCGAGCAAATTCGTGGTTAGCTTATCTTGGCCACGAAGGACGCGTCGATGAACGCGAGTCGTGTTGGAGTTGGCGGCAGAGGTTAGGCCATGCGAAGTGTTTTACGCACTTCATGTCGTTCGACTTGCGATGCGATCGTGCTAGTCGAGCCCGTCAAGTAACCCGACTGGCCGTTGTATGTTCACTCTGCATGAGTCATAACTGCTTGAACCTAGGGTACTGAACTTACCATTGTAAACCTTGTTAACCATGGTACCTTGATCCATAAAGACTCATGAGTCGGGCATGGTGGTATGGGACACCGTGGTCGAGCTGTCGGCCTACGCTGGGGCCACAAACCTCCCCGTAGTGACCAGTGAGCACCTAGACTCGTGAACAGATTATGATGGTATGGGACACTATATTCTTGTTGTCGGCCTACATTGATAAGGTGATGGGGGAGCGGTGCAACGAGTGCGAGCAACAGCCCTGGCAGCCCTTTGTAGTGACCGTGAGCGTATTCTGAGTCTACGGGAGGTGACGACCCTTCCGTAGCAGTAGAGTACAGTAGGCCTGTATTGATAAGGTAATGGGGGAGCGGAGAAACGAGTGCGTGCAACAGCCCTGGCAGCCCTTGCAGCGACCTACAAAATATACATCGTATGAGATTACTAGGAGTGACGACCCTAGACAGGATCTGTGTTGGGATTGATACAAGGGAAGTACTTAGTTTCCCAATCCTGCTGCTTGAATGGACTAATAACAACTCAAAAATCATATCACCATAGCATTGCATGGGCCTGGAAGATGTGGAGCACTATAGGGAGTGTGGCATGCCGCGGTCGTAAGATGTTGCTGTATGAGGGAGATCGTCGGTGAGGGCATACATCACGTCATGTCATATTGCATTAACAACAGTATTAGGATTGTTTGATTTACTGCTTTACTATTATCGCATGATTGATTTGATAACATGCTAATCTCTGCTCTCTTATCCCACTGAGTTGATCACTCACTCCCACGTTACGGGATGGTGTTTCCGGACACCCACCAGTCCCTATTGTGATTGCAGATGATGGCGCGGCCTGCGAGGCGGTGCTGGACTTGATGAGGATGTGGAGGATCTCTCCTTTATGCATGATCTGATTGACGGGATTACAGGGAGTTGATTAGATACCTTGACACTTGTCATTTTATATTTTTAGAACACTCATGTATATCCTTTTGGTTTACTTTTGGAGCATACGTGTATGTATATAACCTGGTAACATGTTCACACTCTGGAGACATACAACAGTTTATATATGTTATACGTACTATCACAGTCTTTCGCTTGTGAATTTAACTGTCTCTGGAGTATGATATGCTGTTCTAGCTTAATCTCACTCATTTTTAATACGTTATCATAGACAACATTCAATCATACATATCTATATTGCATAAATAACATTTTGGAACTCGGGAGTTGGGTTTTTGCTCGACCCCCCGATTTTTGGGATGTTACAGATGGTATCAGAGCATGATTTGGATTAAAACGGGCCTGGGTTATGGTCACGCGACATACGCTGTCACTTCCTTTGACTTAGGTGGGCGCGATAAGGGTCTAGAAACACTTTTAGGATCCCAGATTCGCCAATAGGCGAAGTCTATTCATTTCGATCGCGTGATCGAGTCCGTAGCGCATCTAGGGTCGCGTGAAGCAACCCGAATAGCTCCTAGGTTGTAGGTAAGTGGGTTGAGACGTTCTTTGAATGATTTTAAACCCGTAAATGTGAATTTTTGGGCCGTGGGACAACCACGACCCCTGTATTCAATCGTCAGGGCTTAAAAATCCCGTTTCATCGAAAATCTTCGAAATTCTTCCTCTCACCACTCCTATCTTCAATTTTCTCTTATTTTTTTTATTTTAGGCATCAATACTAATGTGAAAATAACATAAAATCATACTTTCACAAAATTTTACAGTGAATAGTAAAATTTCATGAAAAATGGCCATAAGGCTATTCAAATTTCACTTTTTTTAGTAACTAAGCATCTATATGGATGTACTATATCCTTTTACCCCAAAATCATATGCTGCATGATAGGGTTTGGTATTCAGAATTACATATTGGCCCCAAAAAGCCTCGGATGGATGTTTGGGCCTCCCTAGGGCAATCTACAATGAACCAAGTTGGGAACCATACCTTTTTGGAATCCCTAGGGCAAAGGGAACCCATCACATATGGCCTCATTAGCCAATTTAAAAGTTCACCGGCGATGCCATCGCCGATTCGGCGATATATCGCCGGTCAAACTTGTCAGATGGGTCTGACCTTTGGGCTGGAGGAGTTTGGGGGCTAGGGTAGCCTCCTGGTATGCGGTCCGTACCTTGAAACCCCCTAAAAGATGTACTTCCTTCACAAACGGCCCCCATTCCAAGCTCCATTTTCATTTTTGCTGCCCTATTCCAAAAACTGTGATTTTAAACCAACCCCAAATCCATTCCTGGCCTAAAACGACCACACTCCATCATCCCATTGAAGTTTGCAGCCTTCCCTCTTGAAGATCTCGTTGTTTGGAGCTCTTACAACGCCCAAATCGAGCTGAAATCGTGAGGTGCTCCATTCCCCTTTTTCATTCTCTTTTCTTTCTGAAAATTCATCTTAGGGGAGCTTGAAGCATCCCTCTACAATGCCTAGATCTCCCTTTTCTAGTTTGGTTAGCCATTTCCTTGCATTTCCCCCATTTCCCATGGCTATTGTTAAGCTGTTTTAGCCTTTTTCTCTCTTTTCACCATCCTCCCTCTCAATCCTATTTCTCCATTTTCTTTGCTTAAGGGATACTGAAAATATATGTCCAAGAGAGCTCTAGTGAGCAACAGACAGTATTAGACTCGACAGGGATAAAGAAGGTAAGTCGGGACTGTGGTAAAGTCCTTTGGTAGAGTTAGGCATCTATGCCTTTGCCCTGTAGATTGTTTGATTTTTGTTTAAAGAATTTCTGTGTTTTGTTGTTATTAGGTCTAGTGATGTCACTAGTAGACAATGTGTTGCGCCAGTGGTTTGGGCTTAGCATAGCCGAATGCATCTCTGTCATAATCCATGTGAAACTTTATTCCATATATTGTGACGAAATTTGGTTAGATGGAATACATGCCGTTTCATTTCGCTGTAAGGTATTGTCCCTAGATTAGGAGTATAGTAACTTCCGAGATTCAGTCTACAAATGAATTTTTATCCCACCCCACCCTCCAACCAAGCATGCCACTCCCAATCCCAACATGGGATTAGGAATGCAGTTCCATTTGATATAACTAAACGCTACCGGCCACATAGACCCTTGGCATTTTGGTCCTAGAGTTAGCACTTCTAGATTTGAAGGGTCTGACGACATAAGAAATCCAAATCCATTTAGACAATCTTGACCCTAAGCAATAGAACAACTCCCTGTAGTAGAAATGGTATGGAACCATTTACCGTATAATCTTAGGCTTTGGATTATAGCTACTGAGTTACAGACTAGCCTACTAGTAACCTTAAGTAGTGTGAAGCCTGTATATGCTAAGGAATTGTAGGTTAGATTTGGTTAAAGTCGAACCTTGTTCCTTCGATAGATTCCCTTATGACTTATAGACTTTTGTTGTTGCCCATAGGAAGGAACCATTCACTCTCAGGGAACATTTATAAAACTCTCAGAATGAACTTAGAATGTACCAACACACCCCTTAGAATTGCCTTCCCCAAAGGCTTGTTACATTCGGGATCGCGGAGTAAAAGAACTGCATGTAAGCGATATATTCGCGGTTTGAAACGACTTCTTAATCCTAGAAGTTACCAATAAATCCAATGCTCTGATCAAGAAGAAGATCGGCATCGACTCGGATTAAGAATTGATACAATAAATCTTCTGTTCTAGCTAGACAGAAAGTCTATGTATCCGGCTCAAACCTACTACACAACCTTTCTTCTGTGATGACCCAACCACCTATAACCAAACAGGATCACATTGCCTTTGGGAAATGGTGAGGACTTAAAGCCAGTAGAAGATTCGACATCTTGCCACCAATTCATACCTGACCCTGAACTTAACCACAATAGAGATTAGGCTCATCTCTATGATAATAGGTACCAATGCCATAGAACGCATCATTAGCAAGGAAAACCATGTAGAGAAGTTGTTTTCCAATTTATGTCAAGGATAGGTCTTAAGTTGCACCTCGTTCTGATGTACGGAGCGATGCATAGATTCTTGAACTTAAGTAAAACCAAGTTTTAAGGGGGGTAGAACGTATGGAGTCTAATCCGGTTAGGTTAGTCAACGTTACCGTTCGATCCGAGTGGCGCAGCGGAAGCGTGGTTGGCCTCCTCCCCACTGGCCCAAGATCGAAACCTTTGAGTTAGGTTATACGTAAAGGTTAGGTCGTTAAATAAGATTTGAACCTTCCTTAGAATGTCAATACTAAAGTCTCTCTAGGTACTCCTTGCCTTTCGCCAATGTCGGGGATGACATTGTGTTTTAAAGGGGGTAGATTGTAACACCCCGGATTTTGGCCAACCTGGGATTAAACGTCCTTAGGCTATGGGTCAATTAAAACACCTGGAAATTCGCTTAGAACCCAATTCCATAGCCAAAGAAATCACTTAGGATTAATTTCTTTAGAAAATAAGTGTAAGTTAGCTAGCGCGACGTTAGAATAGCTGGGAAATGGTCCCTGATCACTTTAAATACGTTCTACAAGGCCCAAAGCGAGTGGAACCAATGGTGCTATAATGCTCTAAAGCCTCGGATCAAACTCTAAACCGGTTTGTTCTCGGGACCTCTTTGAAACTTTGTATTGGATCTAGACCGCGCGTCGAAAGTCCGATACCTACCATCTTAGACTGTTATGACCACTTAGCTGGGCTTGGCAATCGTTTCGAAAATCAAGTCCAACTGACATTCTGAGGCTATTTCATTGAGCCTGGAGTGAAGAGAGTGAGAATAGGGTAGAGTTGTAATTTTGAAATTCAAATCTGGCACACAACTTGACGCATCAGTATTGAGCGTTCTGACCGTCAGAATTCAGTCAAATTACACCCTTGGATCAGGAAAATTTTTTATTACATATCACGAGACTTATAGGCCTGATCTTAGTGCGATGACCGTTAAATTGAAACTGGACCGCCACGTGCGATCTGGGAACCCTACCGGTCTGAAAACTGGATGTGTGCTAGATCCAGTATGCATGAGCCTAAGTCCGACCGCATTTGGCCAGGGAACCTCCATAAATGCTCTTTTGGACCGAAACAGCCTCGATTTGGTTAGGCATCAAGTAAACATTGTTCCCAAGCATATTTTAGGCATATTTTAGGCTATAAAAGGGCTTGAAACCCTCACTCCTCTCTCCCATCCGAATTTGAGAGAAACCCTAACTTGGGAGAGAGAAAAGGTGAGAGATTGTGAGAGAGAGTGGGAGAGTTCTTCCTGCCACTTGTGCTACGTGTTGCATGTGCTTAAGCAACGCACCTCTATCGCTTTCCCGGTGATTTCACAGCGATTCTAGGTAAGTAAATACCCTAAATGGTTGGTGATTTGAGATTCCCTGGTTTCCATAGCGATGTAGCTCATGGATCTTGTGTATTAGGTTCCCTATTCGCCGTAGACGAAGCGTATACGCTCCGTTTCAATTTACGAGTCTACAAGACTTAAGGTGCGGATTTTAGACGCTTTGATTGACTATTTTCAAAGCTTTCAATGTCGTTTAATAGTAGATTCTTGACGGCAACGCCATTTGACATGTACAACATGCTCTCCGTTTCCTGTTTCGTAAACCAACGAAGAATATGAGATTTAGGGCATTTTAGTCATTTGTAGGAAGTACTGTTTTCATTCATATTTTGCTGACATGATTGACATGGCCTCTTGTCGCATTAGGATATTAGGAATGCGTGCATAATTAGTTTGGCGAAGAGATTCGCCTAATTGCGCACTTCAGGTCGACATACTATATGTAGACTTAAGTGTGTAGTGTATGTGTTTGTATAAATGCTTGTATTAGTATGTATTGAATTAAATGGTGTTATGAATTAGTTTGAGATTGATTTCTCAATTAATATGCTGGTGTAAATGGTTTCCTACATGTTAGCCATATGCATGATTTCATAATATGAATGAAATGCATGTGCTTGACAATTCGCTTAAGCTGTATGTTATAACATGTGCTTGATGATTTCATTTTGATTTAGTTTGAGATTGAATTCTCAATTATTATGCTGATGGAAATGATTTCCTATATGTTGGCGATATGCATAAGTTCATTATATGTACGAAAGGCATGTGTTAGATGATTTACTTAAGTTGTACGATATAACATGTATTATCATGCTCACATAGTTGTGTTTCATTTCCAATACTCTCACATGATCGCTGACGTGGATTCATATGTGTTTGGGACTATACGTAGTCCAGGCAGTCGGCAACCGAGCAAATTCGTGGTTAGCTTATCTTGGCCACGAAGGACGCGTCGATGAACGCGAGTCGTGTTGGAGTTGGCGGTAGTGGTTAGGCCACGCGAAGTGTTTTACGCACTTCATGTCGTTCGACTTGCGATGCGATCGTGCTAGTCGAGCCCGTCAAGTAACCCGACTGGCCATTGTATGTTCACCCTGCATGAGTCATAACTGCTTGAACCTAGGGTACTGAACTTACCATTGTAAACCTTGTTAACCATGGTACCTTGATCCATAAAGACTCATGAGCCGGGCATGGTGGTATGGGACACCGTGGTCGAGCTGTCGGCCTACGCTGGGGCCACAAACCTCCCCGTAGTGACCAGTGAGCACCTAGACTCGTGAGCAGATTATGGTGGTATGGGACACTATATTCTTGCTGTCGGCCTACATTGATAAGGTGATGGGGGATCGGTGCAACGAGTGCGAGCAACAGCCCTGACAGCCCTTTGTAGTGACCACGAGCGTATTCTGAGTCTACCGGAGGCGACGACCCTTCCGTAGCAGTAGAGTACAGTAGGCCTGTATTGATAAGGTGATGGGGGAGCGGAGCAACGAGTGCGTACAACAGCCTCGGCAGCCCTTGCAGCGACCTACAAAATATACATCGTATGAGATTACTAGGAGTGACGACCCTAGACAGGATCTGTGTTGGGATTGATACAAGGGAAGTACCTTAGTTTCCCAATCCTACTACTTGAATGGACTAATAACAACTCGAAAATCATATCACCATAGCATTGCATGTGCCTAGAAGATGTGGAGCACTCTAGGGAGTGTGGCATGCCGCGGTCGTAAGATGTTGCCGTATGAGGGAGATCGTCGGTGAGGGCATACATCACGTCATGTCATATTGCATTAACAACAGTATTAGGATTGTTTGATTTACTGCTTTACTATTATCGCATGATTGATTTGATAACATGCTAATCTCTGCTCTCTTATCCCACTGAGTTGATCACTCACTCACACGTTACGGGATGGTGTTTCCGGACACCCACCAGTCCCTATTGTGATTGCGGATGATGGCGCGGCCTGCAAGGCGGTGCTGGACTTGATGAGGATGTGGAAGATCTCTCCTTTATGCATGATCTGATTGACGGGATTACAAGGAGGTTGATTAGATACCTTGACACTTGTCATTTTATATTTTTAGAACACTCATGTCTATCCTTTTGGTTTACTTTTGGAGCATACATGTATATATATAACCTGGTAACATGTTCACACTCTGGAGACATACAACAGTTTATATATGTTATACGTACTATCACAGTCTTCCGCTTGTTAATTTAACTGTCTCTGGAGTATGATATGTTGTTCTAGCTTAATCTCACTCATGTTTAATACGTTATCACAGACAACATTCAATCATACATATCTATGTTGCATAAATAACATTTTGGAACTCGGGAGTTGGGTTTTTGCTCGACCCCCCGATTTTCGGGATGTTACAAGTTCCTATTTCAGTTTCAGATGATGGCGATGCTTGCGAAGCAGAGCCGGACTTGATGATGATGATGAGGATCCCTCCTATGTGCAGGTTCTGATTGACGGGATTTACAGGGTTACTGATTAGATGTCAGTACACTTGGTATCTTGCCTTTTATTTACACACCCATGTATATTCTTTTCTTTCTATTTTGAAGTATACATGTAATTAGTTAACCTAGTAACATGTTCACACTCTGGAGACTTACAATCATTTATATATTTTATATATTTATCACAGTCTTTCGCTTGCTAATTTAACTGTCTCTGGAGTATGATATGCTGTTTTGGCTTTGTCCCAATCTTATTTTATGCCATTCTACAGACAACATGCATTCATCACTATCTATGTTGCATAAGTGACGTTTTGGAACTCGGGAGTTGGGTTTCTACCCGACCCCCGATTCTCGGGGCATTACAGAAACGTCAAAGGCTATCAACATCATCAAGTAGATGATGCGCACAGCTCAGAACCGGCAGAAGAGTTTTACTGATTATCGGTGACATCCCTTAGAGTTTGCCATTGAGGACCATGTGTATCTCAAGGCTTCACCCATGAAGGGTATGGTTCATTTTGGAGCGAAGGGCAAGCTTACCCTAAAATTCATAGGACCTTTTGAGATCACTGGGCGCATTGGCACCGTAACCTATCGGCTTACCTTGCCATCTCAATTGTTTGGTGTCCACAATGTCTTTCATGTCTTTATGTTGAGGAAGTGTGGGTCAGACATCGTTCCCGTTATTGATTGGCAACCATTGGAGGTTTGTGAGGACGCTTCTTATGTCGAGTAGCCAGTTCGTATCCTCGATTAGAAGAAGTAGGTCCTACGGATCGATGTCATTCCCTTGGTGAAGGTGCAATGGGGCCATCATAGTGTGGATGAGGCATCTTGGGAGTGCGAGGGGGAGATTTAAGAGCGCTATCTCCATATTTTCAATGTTTGATTGTATGCTGTATGGTGTTTTGATTATATATGATGTTATATTTTTTATTTCCTCACGAGTTATGTTTTAGTTGCGATGGTAGTATAAATTTTGAGGATAAAATTTTTTAGTAGGTGGGGAGAGCTGTAAGACCTGTATCCTAGTTCGTACTATTCCGTCAACTCCCACTATTCTTCCCGTCAAATTTTAGCAACCTACAACGTATAATCGATGTTTGTGCGTAACCCTAAGTCGTATTCCATAGATTTGAGTTAGCTTAAACTGAGACTTGTACCCTGGTGACCGCACCGTCACAGCGGTTCTGATGTCGCGACTCACGCACCGAGGCGATACCCAGGCCGGGAGATGTAGGTCAGTGTTCAGTTCAAGGAAAATGCCGCGTGTTGTAAAACCCAAGAGAATCTCTATCAAATGTCACATCAATCAATCAATCAATCCCATCAAGGGTCAAGTACATATCACCTCACACCCATCCCTAAGCAACCTCATAAGTCAAAAAGTTCTTACACACCCTATACCTTTCTTACACAATCTACACCTAAAGTCAAAAAACCTCTTACACACCCATCACTCACCACATCCATCACTCCATCACTCATCACTCTCTCCTTACAACTCTCCCTCTTTCTCTCATTTCTCAAACACAATTCCAAGCAACAAAAAAACACGCACTCCAAGCCTTTCCCAAGAGAGAAGTAATTTTTGTGTGGCCCACTTTCCATCCTAAAAACCTTCATCCTATCCATTCATTTCTCATCTTCCATCATCAAAGTGAGACACAAGGAGATTGAATTTCCAACGGATCAAGAACATCGATCGGTGGGTGCTTATTAGATTAGATTTTTCATGTTTTGATGATGGGCCAAGTGAGGCCTACCAATTGATGGTATGGATCTCACTTTAGACCCTAGTTGTGGCCAATGGCCCACCTTGATCCACATGATCATTCTATGATGGGGCCATTCTCCATGGACTGCATCATGATATTTATTTTCCTTGCAAAAAAGAGGTAATCTAGACTGTCCATTTTGGGTGGAGAAGGAACCTCCACCATTGATCCTTGATTTGGTGGGCCCACATGTATTGGGACCCACTTGATGTATGATTGAATACAAGGGAGGGCTCATAGTGGCAGAGCCCTCCATCACACGTGTCTCGTCTCTCTCTCTCTCTCTCTCTCTCTCTCTCTCTCTCTCTCTCTCTCCTTTTTTTTGTGATGATATAGTTGTGTGGCCCACTTGGATGGACCCCACTTTGATGTATGTATTACCCATACCATCCAACCCTTTTTTTGGTGACCCACGTCCATAGGTGGGGCCCACCTCAATTATAAGTATTATGCCCAAAAATGTCCAATGTCCAGGGACGCTGGATGTTGATGAAAAACACAAATATTATCCTTGGTTCAAGGCTATTTTGGTGGGCCACTTGTATAGGCCCCACAATTGATGTATGCATTCAATCCACACCATCCATCCTATTTACCAACTCATTTTAGGCGTTGAGCCAAAAAATGAAGCTGATCCAACTTTCTAGCGGGCCACACCTTTGAAAACAGTGATTTTCACCGTTCAAATTCACTTAAAATTTTCTACACGCCAAAGCATGCCCAATATTGGGCTTGATGGATTGGTTATGAACTGTAGAATCCATTGGGTGGGATGGATTCTCTTGAAGCGGGCCCTACATATGAAAAAATGTGATAAAAAAGATTTAAAATATAAATATATACATACGGAGCAGAAGCTGCTGATGCCAAAGGTGGGCAGGTAGCGCCTGCCACATGTTGGCGGGCGGACAGCAGGACCATGGTCCAGCTGTGGGCCCCACCATGATGTATGTTAATTATCCACACCGTTCATTGGATGGGCCACTTCCTGAAGTGGGCCCCCTCCAAAGATCAACCATAAATATGGCTCAGGTGCCCACATCATAGGAAACAGCGGTGATTGAACGGCTGCCATTAAAATCCTTTTGGGTCACCACAGAAGTTTTGAATCAATATGAAATTTATTTTTCCTATTTAGCTAGGTCCGTATGACTTATCAACAAGTTGGATGGAAAATAAACGTTATGGTGGGCCCCACGTGGGACCCACAATGATGGATGTGTCTTATTCACACCGTCAGGTGGACGGTGGAACCCACCAAAATGTATGTGTTTTATCATGTCGTCCAGCCATTTTGCTAGGCTGCTGGACGGCTAGTGGACCCACCTTTAATGTATGTGTTACATCCAAATTGTCCCTCTAGTTGGAAAACTTGCCTTGAGGCTTGAGACAAAATGAGGCAGATCTCGGATCAAGTGGACCACATAGCAAAAAGTAATGGGGATTGAGTGTGTGCCATTGAAACCTTTTGTTTCACATAAGTTTTAGATCATTAGGAAATTTTTTTCCTCTTAATCCAGGTCTATGTGACCTTATGGCCAGATTGGATAGAAAATAAATACTACAGTGGGCCTTGAGAATTTTAATGGTGAAAATCATTGTTACCACTATTATTTGGAGTGCGGTCCAGTTGATCTTTTGAGATGATTCATGTACAAATATATATATATATATATATATATATATATATATATATATATATATATATATATATATATATACATCTTGATGTATTTGTGGCCATTCGTTAAGGCCCACCTTGGTATTTATAAGGCCCATGTGATATGGCCCATTGATGTATTTAAGGCCCATTCGTGTGGCCCATTAATGTGGCCCACTTGATGAATATAAGGCCTAGGTGATTAGGCCCATCTTAATGTATTTGTGGCCCATTGTTGAGGCCCAACTTGATATATATGAGGCCTAAGTTATGAGGCCCGTTTGATGTATCAGAGACCTGTGGGTCAAGGCCCAATGGGATGTACATAAGGCCCATTGAATATGATTCCACCGTGGTTTATGTGTTGACATTTTTGGCAGGCTATGTCTTAGGAGTAATGATGGTTTGACATCCACATTGTAAGTACAATGTTGGTTAAATGTCCACATTATAACTCTCCCTAGGGCCCATTGCCAAGCCCATACTAGTTGTGTGTAGGCCATCTAGGCTCATCTACGTTGTAAGGATAGTTCGTTACTTTATAACATGCTTAGTATAATTTCTTGATTAATGCCCATACGCATCATATGTATGCTTGATATGAGGGATGTTCGATCATAGCATAAGTCATTGGGCTGAGACATTTATGGGACTCCTTATGAGACGGAGTACCCCATATGATCGCATGGTACATGCGAGATTTCTGTATGATTGTACGGTGTGACTCTTGCATCTTGCATATGTGTGACTTGATCATTATATGCCCTAGCGACATCAGGGTCGTTGCTCTACAGGCACACCATGGATGGCTGTATCAAATACCGAAAATACTTGATTCTTACACTGTGGGTACTTAGGATGTCCTTAGGTGAAAGTCTCAGAACCTTTTTGGTACTAGGGGATGCTCCAACGTCTAGATCGAGTGGAACATGAGCGCTCGAGTACCGAATACCAGTAGGCCACGTCTCCCACCGTGTTGTGTTCAGTTGGAAGGGGGTGTCACCTTATCCACCCGAGTGAGGGAGCTATAAGCTAGGCTGAGTTTGACCAGCTTACAAATGATTCTGCTATCGATGAGCCGGGTAGGTATTGGCAGACTACTGGTCAGGTGGATAGTGAGGTCTATTCCGCTCGCTAGGCTGTACGGCTAGGGAGACAGCAGTCAATATAGAGTGTATTAGACCTCGGTGATATCCAGAGAGGAACTGTACTGATATGTGTACTTAATGAGGACTTACATGCTTGCTTTGCATCATGCATATGACATTTAGCTACATAGGTCTCGCTTCGTATGGCCGATAGCATTCATGCCTTGCATCACATAGCTTTGGTACATTTGATTGCATTTATAGACTTACTGCATATTTCTGCATTACTCTGATATTGTACACTTAGCACTTGCCGTGCGCATACACTTACACCACCCTCTAAGCTTTTGTAAGCTTATGCACGACCGTTGCGTGCAGGTGGCATTGGATCGCAGCAACACTGAGGCAAGAGCGCACATCAGATTATTTTGAATTTTTTAATCACCCTGTATTTCCCTTTCTGCATTATACTTAAATATTTTTGGTATAGTGGATATGCGGTGATGTTGTTTTGTGACTTGGTTATGCTCCATTATAAAAAAAATAAATTATACTGAAAATCCTCCTTGTAGGATCCTAGGATCGAAATCTGGCATGTGAGTGCTGGGATCCGAGAATGGGGCACTACGGATGCTGTCGGTGCAGAATTCGACGATTAAAAATTTTGTGAGCCCGTTTTCCAAGTTTGGGGCATGACATGGATCTAAAACTATAAAAGTCACACCTTACTTTTCTTGGACCGCTCTTCAGAAAAGTGAGAGTAGTGTCAATGTAAAGGCTTTAAATGCAATTACTTGCGCATTATCATTGGATGAATTCAAGAGAATTATATCCTGTAATACTGTAAAGAAAGCTTGGGATATTTTGGAAATGATACACGTGGGTACAATAATTGTCAAGAAATCTAAAGTTCAAATCCTCACAACCAAATTTGAGGAAATACATATGGAAGAAAGTGAAACTTTCATGGACTTCCATACAAGATTCAATGGCATTGTCAACTCTATGTGCAGTCTTGGTGATAGGATCCCAAAAAGTAAAGTCTGTGTAAAGATACCGCGCTCATTACCTGAACAGTTCAATTCAAAAGTGACTGTGATCCAAGAACTTCGTGATATGGATAATATGAGGGTAGAAGAGTTAGTTGGGTCTCTTCAAACCTATGAGTTAAATTTTATGGCACCCAAAGGTAAGTCAATCGCTCTCAAGTCTTCTAAAAGTATTTCCCATGAAAATTATAATGATTCTAATTTAGAAACTTCTGAAGATGATATGGCTCTTTTAGCTAAAAAGGTTTACAAGATTTTCAAAATTAAAAAAGGGTTGATTTCTAAAAACCTATTGAAAAGAAAAAACCTAGATCTAAAAATTGAAAATCTTTAAAAGACAGCCAATGCTACAACTACATTGAATATGGGCATCTAGCAAACAAATGTCTTAAGAAGGACAAGTCTAAAAAGAAAGGTATGTTGGCTACATGGGATGAATCTTCTTGCTCTGAAGTCTCTTCTGAGCCAGAAGATTCAAAAACCGAGTCAGCTAATGATGTTAAAGCCCTAATGACTTTAGCCACATTCACTTTTTCAGATAATGATAATTCAACCAGTGAAGAAAATCTAAATAGTGACAATGAAAATGAAGAAGACCTTCAAGATGCTTATGATGCCCTATATAGGGAAAGTTGCAAAACTGTTGCAAAGTTAAAACTTTAAAAAGAAAAGTTTTTAAAACTAAAAGAGAATTTTGATAATCTAGTCTTAGAAAAATCACACTTTTCAGATTGCTTTGAAAAAACTAAGTACGACTTAGATTTCAAAACATCCCAAGTTGAAAAATTAAAATCTAAAAATGAAAAGCTAAAACTAGAAGTCTCTTCGCTTTTGAGTTTGAAGGACACATGGAGGTATGCCCAAGGCGATCCTAATTTAGAAAAACTTTTATCAAGATCCAAAAAATGTGACGATTGAACTGGATTGGGCTATAATAAAAGTATTCCTCCCAAATATAAGAATATTCTGCCTAAATTTGTTTAAGGGGAGTCTTCTAACTCAAAAGGGAAAAGTTTGAATCAAAATAATTCTAAAAATTCTAAAACTTTTTAGACTTTGAACCTAAAAGCAATCATAACAACTATAGAAATCAGAATCATAACCCTTTAGCTGAAAAAATTGTTGACTTACTTAAGGAGCTCTTACAATCTAACTCAGTGGGTAGGTCTTATAACAACTACAAACATAAGAAGACCAACTATACTTCTAAACCCAAAATAGTGATGAAATGGGTTCCTAAGGTTACTTGTTTGGTTGCCCATACCGCTTTCAAAGCTTCGAGCCATTCAAAGTGGTACCTAGACAGTGGTTGCTCTAGACATATGACATGTGATAAAGGTTTGTTCACCAGTCTTAAAGACATGATTAATGGTTCAATCATATTCGGTGACAGTAGCAACTGTAAAATTATTGGCCAAGGTATGGTTCAACTCTTTAACCTCCCTCTATTTGAGAATGTTTTATATGTAGAAGGTTTAAAACATAATCTATTAATCATCTCTCAAATATGTGATAATAATCATAGTGTAAAATTTACCAACCAAGGGTGTGAAATTTTAAATAAGAATGGTTCTGTAATATTAATTGATCACAGAACTTCTGAGAACTGCTACATTGTTAGTGATTCAAGCTCATCTAAGCTATCGTGTTACATGGTCCAAACCGATGAAATTGAATTATGACATAAGCGCATCGGACATGTACACTACCGCAACTTGTATAGATTGAGTAAAAGAGAATTGGTAAGAGGTCTACCCAAAATAAAGAATGTTGATAAAATATGTGGCGAGTGCCAGATTGGTAAACAAACCAAAAGTACTCACAAAAAGGTGAACTCCAATGCCATATCTAAACCACTTGAACTTCTCCACATAGATCTCATTAGACCAACTAGAACGGAGAGTCGAGTTGGTAGGAAGTATATTCTAATGATTGTAGATGACTTTACTAGGTATACTTGGGTAGTCTTTTTAAGAGAGAAATCAAAAACTCTTGACGAAGTAAAAAGGGTACTTAAACGTATCCAAACTAAGAAAGAATCACAAGTCACTAAGATCCATAGTGATCATAGTTCTGAGTTTGAAAATAGCAGTTTTAAAATTTTTTATAATGATCAGGGAATATCACATGAATATTCTGTGCGCAAAACACCACAACAAAATGGTGTAGTGGAAAAAATAGAGTGCTTAAAGAAATAACAAATGTAATGCTAAATAATATAAAGCTTCCTAAAAATCTTTGGGCTGAAGTGATAAATACTATTTATTATATAATTAACCGCGTTTACACTAGAAAATCAAACAGTAAAACTTCCTATGAAATGTGGTTTGATAAGAAGCTATTGTCAAATACTTTTGAGTTTTCGGCAGCAAGTGCTACATCTTGCGTGACCGAGAAAATCTGGATAAATATGACACCAAGAGTGATGAAAGAATATTCTTAGGGTATGCTCTAAATAGTTGAGCATATCGTGTTCTTAACAAGAGGATTGGTGTAATTCAAGATTCCATCAATGTGGTTATAGATGATCACTTAACTACACCTATCTCAAGTTCAAAAAATGATGAACTTCTTTTATTTGATAAACCAAACTCTTCATCTAGTCAAAATAACACTAAACTGTGAACAGTTAAAGACCATCATTCTAATCAAATCTTTAGAAACCATCTCACTGGTGTGTACACTCGTAAAAAATTAGAAGATATATGCAACTATATGTGCTTTACATCTCAGATAGAACTGGCTAACATAAATGTAACACCCTGAAAATCGAGGGTTGAGCATAAACTCCACTCCTGAGTTCCAGAACATCACTTATGCAACATTTTCAATGATGGATGAATGTTGTTCATATTAGTGCAGAAAACATGAGTGGGATTAGACCAAAACAACATATCATACTCCAGAGACAGTTAAGTTATGCAAGCGGAAGATTGTGTTAGATATATAACATATATAAACTGTTGTAAGTCTCTAGAGTGTGAACATGTTACCAGGTTAAATATCTACATGTATACTCCAAAAAAAATGAACAAAAGAATATACATGAGTGCTCCAAAAAAATACAAAATGGAAAATGTCATGGCGTCTAATCAACCTCCCTATAATCCCATCGATCAGAACACGGTCCACATAGACCCACCTGATAACCACCTATAGGAGAAATCTTCCTCATCATCATACAAGTCCGGCTCCACTTCACAAGCAGCGCCATCATCTGAAACTAAAACATGGACTGGTTGTTGTGTACAACACCGTCCCGTAACGTGGGAGTGAGTGGCCAACTCAGTGGAATCATAAAGAAAAGGTTAACATGGTATCAAATCAATCAAGCGATAATGATAAAGCAAGCAAATCAAACATTCCTAAATACTATAATTAATGCAAGAATAAAATGACATGATGTATGCCCTCGCCAACATACTCCCTCTTGCGACACCATCTTACGTCCGTAGCATACTTTCTTCCCTTAGTGCTGCACATCTTCCAGGCACATGCAGTGCGATATGAATATGATTACCTAGTTATTATTAGTCCTTTTATACAGCAGTATTGGAAAACTAAGGTACTTCCCTTATATCATTCCCAATAAAGATCCTGTCTAGGGTCGTCACTCCTAGTAGTCTAATACAATGATATATTTTTAGGTCGCTGCAAGGGCTGTCAGGGCTGTTGCACGCACTCGTTGCACCGCTCCCCCATCACCTTATCAATACAGGCCTAGTTGTACTCTTGTTGCTACAGAAGGATCATCGCCTCACGTAGACTCAGAATATGCTCGAGGTCACTACAAAGGGCTCGTCACCAATCAGAGTAGGCCGACAGCTCGAATGTAGTGTCCCATACCACCACAATCGGCTCACAAGTCTGAGGTGCTCACTGGTCATTATGGGGGGGGGGGGGGGGGGGGGGGGGGGGGGGGGCGGGCTCGTCGCCATTGCGTAGGCCGATAGCTCGACCACGGTGTCTCATACCACCAAGCCCGGCTCATGAGTCTAAGTGGATCAAGGTACCATGGTTATCGGGGTTATCGCTGGAAAGTTCAGTACCCTAGGTTCAAGCAGTTATGACAAATACAAGGTGAACATACAGCGGTCAGTCGGGTTGCTTGATGAGCTCAACTAGTACGAGAGCACCTCAAGCTAAACGACATGAAGTGCATAAACACCTCGTGTGGCCTAACCACTACCGTCAACCAAAGTACGACTCAGGTTCGTCGCGCACCCTTGTTGGCGAATAGAATCCAACCACGAATTCAGATCTGTTACTGACTGCTTGGACTAGAGTATAGCCCCAAACACTTGTAATCCAAATCAATAATGATATGAGAGAGACAGAATTGAGATACAAGTAATTCCAGCATGTTATCAGCATGTTATATCATACATCATAAGCAGTTAACCATACACGAGTATTTCACACATAAGGTAATCAATTCAATTACAACAAACATGGAGGAAATCATGTACATCATCAAATTAGTTGAGAATCGAATCTCATCGCTAATCTACAACACCATTTACTCAGTACTTACTAATACATGCATTTATACAAACACTTAGTCTACACACATTAGCCCACATAGCATATATCAGCCAAAAGTGTGCATCAGGGCGAATCTCTTCGCCAAACAGATCATACACGCATAACCAGCATAGGTATACGACAAATACTCATGAAAATCATATCAGTAAAATACGTACGTATATAGTATTTTCTACAAATGCCTAAAATACCCTAAATCTCATATTCTCGTACGTATTCGAAATGAAAAACAGACAACATGTTATACATGTCAAACAACATCCTTGTCAATAATCTACCATTAAACGGCATTGAAAGCTTTGAAAACAGGTAACCTAAGCATCTAAAATCCACACCTTATGCCGTAGGAGCGTAATGAATCGAATAGGAACTCTACGCCTTTGCCAACGACGATATGACAACCTATTACACAAGGTAAGTCAGCTACTTTGCTACTTGCATCGATAGAATTCCTAAAACAGGTTAAGGTTAGGGTTTACTTATCTAGAATGAAGTCAGAATCATCAGAAGAGTGATTAGATCGCGATGGTTAAGAATGTATAGCAGTAGGATGAAGTGACAGAAACTTTCTCTCACAACTCACACACAATCTCTCTCTTTTCTCTCTCTTGGAAAGCTAGGGTTCGAGAATTCATATGAGATTTGGAATGAGGGTTTTAAGCCCTATTTATAAGCCTAAACTTGATGAAAATAGACTTAAGGCCAAGGTATACTTAGGTTATAACCAAATCGGGTCTGTTCCGATCCAACGGAGCACTTCTGGAGGTCCTGTTACTAAATGCGGTCTAATTTAAGCTCTCTAATATTGAATCTAGGTCAAGCTAAATTTACAGTCCGGTTGGGTTTCCAGATCAACCGTGGCGGACCAGTTTCAGTTCAACGGTTATGGGAATTTGATCAAAGCTACAAGTACTATGACATGTAAAGGCCATCTATCCTGATCCGAGGGTGAATTTGGGTCGATTTCTAACGGTCAGAACGCTTAAAAATAATGCACAAGTGAAACGTTCCAGATTCCTTTAAAAATATAATTAATTTTTTAAAAATCTTCCTTTTCCTACTCTCTTCACTCCGGGCTCAATAAAATGATCTCAGGACATCGGTTGGGCTTGATTTTCTAGGTGATTGTCAAGTCCAACTAGGAGGTCGTAATGGTCTAAATTTCATAGATATCAGACTCTCGATGTGTGGTATAGAACCAATACAAAGTTACAAAGCATTCCCAAGAGCAACTGAGTTTAGAGTTGGATCCTAGATTTCAGGGTAACGTAGCGTTAACAATTCTAGAGGTTTTGGGTCTTACAAATCATATTTAAAGTGGTTGGTACTAATTTGGTAGGAAATCTAGTGTAGCGCTAGTTAATTCACATTAAATTTTTAAAGAATTTGGTTCTAAATGATTTCTCAGGCTTTGGAATTGAATTCTAAGAGGTTACCAAGGTGTTACGGTTAACCCATTGCCTAAGGACGTCTAACTTCAGGTTGGTAAAAATTCGAGGTATTACAATCTACCCCCCTTAAAACATAATTTCATCCCAAAAATTGGCTAAGGGTAATGAGTCCCTAGAAAGACTTTAGTATTGACATTATAAGGAAGGTTTAAATCCTATTTAATGACCCAACCTTACATATAACCTAAATCAACCTCTTCGATCCTGGGCCAGTAGGGAAGAGGCCAACCACTCTTCCGCTGTGCAACTCTGATCCAATAGTTGTATAAGCTAATCCTAACTAGATTGGGCTCAATACGTTCTACCCCCCTTAAAAACTTAGTTCTGTCTCGATCCGTATATCGGAACGAGGTGTAACTTAGGGCCTATTCTTGACATGAAATGGGTACAACCTCTCACTACATTGGTCTTCCTTTGCTAATGATGCGTTTTATGGCATTGGTACCTATGGTTGTAGAAAGGAGCCTAATCTCTATTGTGGTTGAGTTCAGGGGCAGATGTGAGTTTGTGGCAAGATGTCTAATCTCTATTGGCTATATGTCCTCAACATTTTCCAAAGCTAAGGCAATAAATTTTGGTTGTAGGTGGTTGGGCCAACACGGAAAAAATGTTGTGTAGTGGGTCAGAGCAGGATACATAGACTTTCTATCTAGCTAGGATAGAAAATTTATCGTATCAGTTCTTAATTCGAGTCGATGCTGATCTTCTGCTTGATTAGAGCATTGGATTTATTGGCAACCACTAGGATTGAGAATTCGATTCAAACCACGAATACTTCGCTTATATATACAGTTCCTTTATTCCGCGTTCCTAAATGCAATAAGCCCTTGGGGAAAGAAATCCTAGCGTTTAATCTAAGGGATATATAAGTTTTCCCCGGACGTGACTAGTTCTAGTTAAGCAAGCTTCCTGAGAGTTACTAAAGGAGCCTTTAAAGTATTAAGGGAATCTAACGAAGGAATGAAGTCCTACTCTAACCAAGTAAACCTACTATTCCTTAGTATATTCAATTGTCTTAACATATTCAATCTTTACACTGCTTAATGTAACTAGTAGCCTAGTCAGTAATTCACTAGTTGTAATCCAAAGTCTATACTTATACACTAGATGGTTTCATACCATTTCTACTATAGGGAATCGCTCTATCGCTTAGGGTCAAGATTATCTAATTAGAATTGGATCTCCTATCAAATCTTTTGAAATCTAGGAGTACTATCTCTAGGTCCTAGCACTAGATGGTCACTATTTATGGACTAAGCTACTGTGTTAGGTCTTGCCCGATGGTAAGCATAAAGATCGAGAAGATGACTATAACTAGCTCAAAAGAGCCATGAAAAATGAAGAAAAAGAAGAGAAGGGCTGAGATCTTTGGGTCTTCACGACTTTGGGTCTAATGAAAGGGAAAGAAGAGGAAAAATAGCAATAGAGGATGGGTTAGAAGACTTACACGAATTTGAGACTCACATGGGAGATGTGAGAGCTCAAATCAAGGAAAATGAAAAGAGTAGGTGTTGGGTATCACTGTAAATGATGGAGGGGTGAAGGGAAATAACGAAAAATGAAGTAAGGAGTGATTGGAAGGGAGGTTTAGGAGAGAAAATAGCAACTTTGAAGGAAAAGGAAAGCTTAGAGGGGTAGTTTGTGAAGGAGGGGCGTGTTTTGGGGGTTTTTAAGGGACGGCCCACACATTAGGGGGTCATACAACACCCCAAAATCGGCCCGCCTGGTCTACCCCGCTAATTGACGAGGCCTCGCCGGTCTCTGACCTGTTCGGTGAGGGCTTGCCGTTCCAGCGAGGTCCTCCCCCCCCCCCCCCCCTTGGGTCCAAAATGATGTGAGTCCCACCTTGGGTCCCCCTGTAACTGCTCCGTTTGGTCCCCGACACCATTTGAGAAATTTTCAGGGCTAATTTGTAAACCGGAATGATTTTATGCAACATGTAGTATATGATTTTGGGGTAGGAGACACTAATCTATCCAACTAACTCATTTATTCTACGAGATTCCATAATTTGAATGGTCAAAAGTCCAATTTATACATATATTTACTATTTATAGTAACTTTTTGTTTAAGCATTATTCTCCATCATTTATACATTAGGATTTATGTCTAATATGAAAGGACTTAGAAAAAGTTAAAGAATGGGGTGGTGAAAGGAGAGATTTTAAAGGAAATGGGTTAGACTTTAGGATTGAGTCCTGAGAAATTATTTTCAATATCTTGGTTGATACTTCATAAGAGTGGTGAGATTGATGAGGGATGTTACTTGTAGAGTAAGAGCTGGAAGGATGAAGTAAAGATGTGCCTTTGGAGTTTTATGTGATAGCCGCATACCAAATCAACTAATTACGAGATCTTCTAGGATAACTATAAAACCATTCATGCTTTATGGACCAGAATCTTAGGCTGTCAACCGACAACATGTTCATAGGATGTGTAGTTAAGATGGGGATGTTGAGATGGATATGTGTCAAGATGAGGAATGATAGATATAGAAATGAATGCATCCGAGGGAACTTTGGGGTATCATTCATAGGTAAAGTAGGCATTGATGCTTTGGTTATGCGAGATGGAGACCAAGAACAACACCGATTGGGGGTGAGTTGGCTTTAAATTGAAGGTTCTAAAAGTGTGAAGAGAAGGCCCAAAAGGATGCGCTTGGAGGTAATAAAGAAATGATTTGATGATTTATGGTTTAACTGAGGATGGTCCTGGATAGAGTGGAATGGTGGAACATATGAACTTAAACATTTTCTTTCCTTTATAGTCTTAGATTTTATTATTGTTGCAATCCTTTGCGTAACCTACTAAATTACTTAGTAGCAATAGAGATCCGGTCTGTGGTGGTGGTGAGTTTTGGGGGTAGCTGGGTAAATGAATCTCAACAAAACAAATTAGAAGAACTGTGGACTAAATTACAATATTCAGTCTCGCCTATCAGCGAAACTTGGGATTCTAATGTGGTTTCTAGATTTCATCGCCCCCTTCCTAAGTCAGAGTGCGTTAGTGTGTGTCGTATCACTACAAAGGGCTCGTCACTAATAAGAGTAGGCCGACAGCTCGAATGTAGTGTCTCATACCACTACAATCGGCTCACGAGTCTGAGGTGCTCACTGGTCACTACGGGGAGGCTCATCGCCACAGCGTAGGCCGACAGCTCGACCATGGTATCCCATACCACAATGCCCGGCTCATGAGTCTTAGTGGATCAAGGTACCATGGTTATCAGGGTTATCACTGGTAAGTTCAGTACCCTAGGTTCAAGTAGTTATGACCAATACAAGGTGAACATACAGCGGTCAGTCGGGTTGCTTGACGAGCTCGACTAGTACGACCGCACCTCAAGCTGAACGACATGAAGTGCATAAACACCTTGTGTGGCCTAACCACTGCCGTCAACTAAAGTACGACTCGGGTTCATCGACGCGCCCTTCGTGGTGAATAGAATCCAACCACGAATTCAGATCTGTTACCGACTGCCTGGACTAGAGTATAGCCCCAAACACTTGTAATATAAATCAATAATCATATGAGAGAGACAGAATTGAGATACAAGTAATTCCAGCATGTTATCAGCATGTTATATCATACATTATAAGCAGTTAACCATACACGAGTATTTCACACATAAGATAATCAATTCAATTACAATAAACATGGAGGAAATTATGTACATCATCAAATTAGTTGAGAATCTAATCTCATTGCTAATCTACAACACCATTTACTCAATACTTACTAATACATGCATTTATACGAACACTTAGTCTACACACATTAGCCCACATAGCATATGTCGGCCAAAAGTGTGCATTAGGGTGAATCTCTTCGCCAAAAAGATCATACACGCATAACCAGCATAGGTATACGATAAATACTCATGGCAATCATATCAGTAAAATACATACATATACAGTATTTCCTACAAATACCTAAAATACCGTAAATCTCATATTCTTCGTACGTATTCGAAATGAAAAACAGACAGCATGTTCTACATGTCAAACAACATCCTTGTTAATAATCTACCATTAAACGGCATTAAAAGCTTTGAAAACAGGTAACCTAAGCATCTAAAATCCGCACCTTATGCCGTAGGAGCGTAATGAATTGAATAGGAACTCTATGCCTTTGCCAACGACGATATGACAACCTATTATACAAGGTAAGTCAGCTACTTCGCTACTTGCATCGATAGAATTCCTAAAACAGGTTAAGGTTAGGGTTTACTTTCCTAGAATGAAGTCAGAATCATCAGAAGAGTGATTAGATCGCGATGGTTAAGAATGTATAGCAGTAGGATGAAGTGACAGGAACTTTCTCTCACAACTCACACACAATCTCTCTTTTCTCTCTCTTGGAAAGCTAGGGTTTAGAAATTCATATGAGATTTGGTATGAGGGTTTTAAGCCCTATTTATAAGCCTAAACTTAACGAAAATAGACTTAACGTCAAGGTATACTTAGGTTATAACCAAATCGGATCTGTTCCGATCCAACGAAGCACTTCTAGAGGTCTTGTTACTAAATGCGGTTGAACTTAAGCTCTCTAATATTAGATCTAGGTCAAGCTAAATTTACAGTCCGGTTGGGTTTCCAGATCGACCGTGGCAGACCAGTTTCAATTCAACGGTTACAGGAATTCGATCAGAGCTACAAGTGCTATGACATGTAAGGGCCAGCTATCCTGATCCGAGGGTGAATTTGGGTCGAATTCTAACTGTCAGAAAGCTTAAAAATAACGCGCAAGTGAAACGTTCCAGATTCCTTTAAAAATATAATTAATTTTCTAAAAATCTTCCTTTTCCTACTCTCTTCACTCCGGGCTCAATAAAATGGTCTCAGGACATCGGTTGGGCTTGATTTTTTATGTGATTTTTAAGTCCAACTAGGCGGTCATAATGGTCTAAATTCATAGATATCAGACTCTCGATGTGCGGTCTAGAACCAATTCAAAGTTACAAAGCATTCCCGAGAGCAACTGGGTTTAGAGTTGGATCTTAGATTTCAGGGTAATGTAGCGTTAACAATTCTAGAGGTTTTGGGTCTTACAGATCATATTTAAAATGGTTGGTGCTAATTTGGCAGGAAATCTAGTGTAGCGCTAGTTAATTCACGTTAAATTTCTAAAGAATTTGGTTCTAAATGATTTCTCGGGCTTTGGAATTGAGTTCTAAGAGGTTACCAAGGTGTTACGGTTGACCCATTGCCTAAGGACGTCTAACTCCAGGTTGGCAAAAATCCAGGGTGTTACAATAAAAGAAGCCTTTATTGACCAAAACTGGATTGTAGCAATGCAAGAAGAGCTCAATCAATTTGTTAGAAATGATGTTTAGTACTTAGTTCCAAGACTGAAAGGTAAACACATTATTGGAACAAAATAGATTTTTAAAAATAAGTCCGATGAACTTGGTAATATTATTAGAAACAAGGCTAGGTTAGTTGTATAAGGGTACACTCAAATTGAAGGCATTGATTATGATGAGACCTTTGCCCCAATAGCTCGTCTTGAATCAATTAGACTATTTATATTTATTACATGCTTTAAAAAATTCAAAATATATCAAATGGATGTAAAGAGTGTATTCTTAAACGGCGATTTGCATGAAGAAGTGTATGTTGAACAAACAAAGGGTTTTGAAGACCCTAAGCATGCTAATCATGTCTATTATTTGAAAAAGGCACTCTATGGTTGGAAACAAGCTCCCAAGGCATGGTACGAAAAGTTGACTAAGTTTCTACTAAGTCATAACTTTGTAATGGGAAGTATTGATAAAACACTATTTGTAAAGAAACATAATGATCACATACTAATAGTTCAAATCTATATTGATAAAATTATCTATGGATCTACATGTACTAACATTACTATTGAATTTGCAGATCTTATGAAATCTAAATTTGAAATGAGCATGGTTGGAGAATTAAACTATTTTCTAGGGTTGCAAATCAAACAACTCCCTAATGGTTTCTTTATCTCTCAAATCAAATATGCTCTGAACTTAGTTTAAAAGTTCAAATTTGAGAGTGAAAAAATTTTTGATACTCCAATGAGTACTACTCTAAAACTCTCAAAGAATTCAATAGGTAAGAGTGTGGATCCTAACTTGTATCACAGTGTGATAGGTAGTTTACTTTATCTAACTGCAAGCCGACCTGATATTGCTTTTACATAGGAATTTGTTCTAGATATCAGTTCGACCCTAAAGAGTCACATCTAATTGTTGTCAAGTGCATTTTGTGATATGTCTCTAGTTCAGCTAATCTTGCTCTCGGGTATCCACATGATACCAGTGTGTAATTAGGTAGTTACATGGATGTTAATTTGGTTGGTAACATTGATGATTGTAAATCAACCAGCGGTGGTTGTTTCTATATTAGGAATTGTTTGGTTTCTTGGCTAAGTAAGAAATAAAGTTTCATATCACTCTCCATAGATGAGGCTGAATATATTATTATAGGTAATACATGTACTCAGCTTTTGTTGATTAAAAGAATACTAAGTGATTATGAATTTACGCAAGAATCTATGGTCTTATATTGTGACAATTCAAGCGCAATTAATATTTCTAAAAATCTAATTCGGTATTCACAAACTAAGCATATTGACATTAGATATCACTATATTCGTGAATTGGTGGAAGACAAGATAATTTTATTAGAATATATTTAGACCGAGAATCGACTTGTTGACATATTCACAAAACCGATCGACAAAAACAGGTTTGCAAAATTGAAATTTGATCTTGGTATGTGCAATATGAACTGATGATTTGTGTCTATTTGTATCATAATGTATATATATATTAGTTTAAAATTTTTAAATTTTAAATTTAATACAAAATTGTATATTTTGTGTGGTGCACCACCAGTCGTCGGTCGTGGCTCGACAGGTACTCGACCAGTCGTGAATTATGAGTTTGGCCATTTATTTGGGAAAAAAACATCTTTTTCTTCATTTGGGTCTTCTTCTCCAATAAGCCCTACACCGACCGGTTGAACCCATCTTCGATTCCTCCATAGTTAGTGCATTATTTTCAATTTTCATGTAGATTTAAGACTTTTACACTTCATTTTCTTCATTTGTGTGGTTTATTTCAAGATTTATGATTTTTTTTTGTTGGTTTTCTATCAAAAAATCTGATGTACTAGAACCCTTCTTACCTCTTTTGCAATATTTATATTCCTTGATTTCTTTAGTGTAATGGAGAGTAGAAGCAAGAAAAAAGGATCTCGTGGTTCCTCTTCTTCTCGTTTAGCTCCTAGATCCCGAGAATGTGCAGGATATTCACTTACGCAACGTGATAGTTGAACAGACAGTTAATCCTGATCATTTAGCACAATTTGGCGTTATTCCTATCCTTCAATCTGTAGGATGGTATAACATTTTACATTGGGGTGGACCGGCATACCGCTCCATTGCGTAGGCTATGTTTGCTTGCATTAGTGATTATTCTTCTAAGAATTTGACTTTTATAATTACGACCAGAGAAGGTCTAATTGAAGTGGACCATCACCTTATTTCTGGGTTAATGGATATACCTGTCAATGATGACGGTAATCCTATTCATATACTTGTAGCAAAGCCGTGTGAATCTTATACTTGTAGCAAAGCTGTCTGAATCTTAGAAGAGAATGCTTACTCGAGTTTTATGTAATATGGATGCGGAATGGAGTACTGGGAATGCGCTCGCCTCCAAGTTTATGTTACCCAGATACAGGATTCTCCATCGGATTTTCATTTTAAATATCTACCCTTTATCTGGTAACAAAACCAAGCTTACTACATTCATGGCTCATATTCTTCATTCTATTGTTACTGGAGTCTCTGTGTGTCTTTCATCGCTTATATTGTTATATCATGATTCAGTTCCATCTCCATCCATGTCACAGTGATATACCTTTACTTATCTTATGACTGTATTAGCCACCCATAGTCTAGTGGCTATACCTGTTGGAGAAGCTCCCATTAACCATCTATCATTCAACAGTTCAAACACAAACAAGATGAATTTGAGGTTGGCTCTTGGCCAAGTTGATGTAGGTGCTGGAGGAGCAGTAGCAGCAACTGAAGAGGAAGATGCTTTGCCTCCAGATGATGTCAATATAGATGACATTTTTGATGAAATTGAATCTGACTCTACGACTGATCCTAATTATTAGCATTCTGATTTTCATGCGCGGTTGTGCTCTTTTGAGGAGAAGGTTGAAGGTATGCATGTGTCCCAAGAAATGCAATTTAAATATATGCATAAATATCTTAGGCGCATTAATAAGGGACTTCATCAAATTGATCCTTCCATACCTATTCCTTCTAGTTTGGATTAGTTTTTGAATATCTGATATGTAATAACTATCAAACTTGGATCTCTCTTGTCTTTATTTGCTTGGACATGTTTTCTTTTTATTGTGGACATGTTTAACTGGTTATCTTGTCATTATTTATGTTATTCTGAACTTCCTTCTTCTCCCATTATTCATTGCTCTTATCTTCATTTATAAGTTCTTTCCTTTGTGTTGATAAGGGGGAGAATTTGTGTTGATAATCTCCTATTTTCATGCCTATTTCATAATGATATTGGATCCTATGGATTCTATGGAATGTGGAGAATGTGGAGAAGAGAAGTATAGTAAATTTTCTCCTCTTGAATTCTATAGAGTAATATATTAAGGGGGAGTATTTAGTTTGCTATTTGGTTTCTTAACTAGTGGTGTATGATTCTTTAATGTGCATATTATATATATTTTAATGTATTTTGGTTTCTCACAAATTTGACAAAGGGGAAGATTGAGAATGCTATCTTATCTGGCTCCTAGATTTGTCAAATTTTGTAGTGTCAAAACCTCTTGGATTATGTATCTTGTGTAGCTCAACTTCATATCATCCTTACCTACATTTAATTACAAGAACAAGAGACTCTACATCAAGAACCTCAATTACAAGAGATTCAAGTACAACATCAAGTGCTAGATCAAGTTTTCAAGCTTCAACTATATCAAGAAAATGTGCTTTACTTAAAGAATTCAAGCTCAAGTAATCTTCTCAAGTTTAATCTCATATATTCAAAGTTGAAACTCAAAGGCATAAGGTCACTACTTCAAGCTCATCTTCAAATATACAATGATAAGCTTCAAGTACTTCAAGATAACTATCAAACGAAGTGAATGATGTTTCAAAGTTCAATTTTCACCTATAAGGTATGAATCACCCTAGATTGACCATAGGTTAGGTCATATTGATTACATTCTTATTTTGGATCATGATATAATTTTATAGGCTTTTTCTTGACTAGTCCTAGCTTATTTTTACTAGTCTAAGTACTGGCTTGACTAATCTAAGAATATTCTCAACCAGTCTAAGGTTTGTTATGGATTTTTTGAATTTTTGTTGGACCCTCGACCAGTCCTAGAGACTGCTAGACCAGTCAAGAGAATAGTGCTCGACTCAAAGTCTAGCAACCATTCTGGGTCCCACTTGACTAGTCGAGTGCAGGGCTCGACCAGTCGAGAAGGCACTCAACCAGTCGTGGATCAACCTTATCTTACCATGCCTGAAATTTTGAATTCTTGTTGGTCCTTCAACCAGTCGAGCTGACCACTAGGCCAGTCAAGTGAATAGTTTTTTCACCTATAAATAGATCACGATTTTCAGAGATTGGTAAGTCATTCAAGAAAAATCAAGACACCACTCTAAGAGATAAGTTTTTGATATTCTTAAGCTATATTGTGCTAGTTTAATATTCTCCTTTAATTAGTTTTTTTATATTTAATTTTGAGTTCTTTAGTCCAATCTTATTTGAAGAAGGGATTTAAGTTTTTCCCCTTTCTTGAGATCAAAATCAAATCAAGCTAGCCCAAGGTGATTTAATCTAAAAATCATTTAGAACCCTTTCATAAGTGAGTGTGGACATTGAGCATCTACTTCGAATTGGTTCTACCGAGCTTCTATTTCAACATTTTTATAAATCTCTTTTTAGTTTTTGAGGTTGTGCCAGGAAAAATCTCTTTTTGGTTTGTCTGAGGTGATCCAGAAAATCTCAGGGTATGGGGTTTTTGAATTGTGTAAGCCCACTTGAAAGTCATAATTGTGATGGTTTTAGGTGAACCTTAAAAAACCTATTTCATAGTGAAAGCCAATATCCTGAGAGAGAGAATATTGGGAGTGGAGTAGTTGTGTGGGTATTTTTTAATAGTTGGTGTTCACACAAGCGAGCCACTATAATATCTGGTGTAGTGGTGCTTGGTTGATTGTGGCTTTGTGTGATGTTGTAATTTCTCTGTAAGCCTTTGTGGAGAATGTTGTAATCTGTTTTATACAATTGTGGAAATGTTGTAATAGCTTAGTTTATTATCTTTGCTATTTCTATTTTCCTTTGTCTTGGTTTAGGATTTTTATACACAGACCATTCTAGGAATAAGGTTGTCCTACCATAAGCCATTGGTTTTTAGTGTAAGGACTATATCAACCTCTCAATACTTGTGCATTTGAGGTTGCTATTCATTTCTACTTTGTGGGATTGTTAAGTGTTATCTTTATTTATTTCTTTCTAATTCCACATTTAAATTTTAATTTGGCATAGTCCTATCCCCCCCCCTTTAGGACTCTTAGCTCAGCATTTTTAGACTTGTGGTCATCAATATTACCAGCTCAATCAACATCTGAATAACCAACTAATTGAACATTAGTATCATGAGGATACCAAAGGCCAAGTGTGGCCGAACTTGCGACATATCTTAAAATGTGTTTTATTGCAATCAGGTGGAACTCTTTAGGGTCCGATTGATATCTAGCAACGATACCTACACTGAATGCAATATCAGGTTAGCTCGTAGTTAAATATAATAGACTGTTTATTATACTGTGATACAACTTAGGATCTACACTTTTACCTATTGAATCCTTAGAGAGTTTAACTATCGTGCTCATAGGAGTATCGAAGTTCTTACCACTCTCAAATCCAAATTTTTTCACCAAGTATAGAGCATACTTAATTTGAGAGATAAATATCTCATCCGTAAGCTATTTCACTCGCAGACCTAGAAAATAATTCAATTCTCCTACCATGCTCATTTTAAACTTGGACTTCATTAATTTTGTAAACTCAACAGACATGTTAGCACATGTAGATCCATAGATAATGTCATCAATATATATCTACACTATTAGAATGTGATTATTGTATTTCTTTACAAACTGTCTTATCAACACTCCCCATTTCAAAGTTATGACTTAGTAGAAACTTAGTCAACTTTTTGTACCATGCCGTGGGAGCTTGTTTTAAACAATAGTGTGCTTTTTTCAGATGATGAACATGGTTAGAATGTTTAGGGTCTTCAAAACATTTAGGTTTTCTACATATACCTCCTCATGCATATCACCATTCAAGAAAGTACTCTTGACATCCATTTGATGGATTTTAAAATTTTTGTAACAAGCAATGGATATAAACAGTTTGATAGATTCAAGACGAGCTACTGGGGCAAAGATTTTATCATAATCGATGCCTTCTATCTGAGTATACCCTTGTACAACCAGTCTTGCCTTATTTCTTATAATGTTACCAAGTTCATCAGACTTATTTTTAAGGATCCACTTTGTTCCAATTATATGTTTATCATTAGGTCTAGGAACCAAATTCCATACATCATTTTGAACAAATTGATTAAGTTCATCTTGCATAGCTATAATCCAGTTTTCATCAGCAAGTGCTTCTTTTACATTGGCCAGCTCAATATGGAAAGTGAAGCACATATAGTTACATATGTTTTCAAGTCATTTACAAGTGCACACACCAATGAGAGGATTCCCAAGTATTTGATCAACTAGACAGTCTTTAACTGATTATAGTTTAGTGCCATTATTTCGACTAGATGAGGAGTCTGGTTTATCAATTAGTGAGACTTCATCATCTTCTGAACTAGAGGTAGATGTATTCAGATGATCATCTATGCCGATATTAATGGATTCTTGAATTACACCAGTCCTCTTATTGAGAACATGATACGCTCAACTATTTAGAGCATATCCTAGGAAAATACCTTCATCACTTATAGTGTCGAATTTTTTCAAATTTTTCTAGTCACGTAGAATATAGTATTTGCTACCAAAAACTAAAAAAATATTTGACTGTTGGCTTCTTATTGAACCACAATTCATATGTAGTCTTATTATTCAATTTTCTAGTATACACACGATTAATAATATAACAAGCAGTGTTAACAGCTTCAGCCCAAAGATTTTTAGGAAGTTTCATGATATTTAACATAACATTTGCCATCGCTTGAAGTACACGATTTTTTCTTTCAACAACTCCATCCTGTTGAGGTGTCTTAGGAGCAAAAAATTCATGTGATATTCTCTGGTCACTACAAAATTTCTCAAAACTGTTATTTTCAAACTCAGAACCATGATCACTACGGATCTTAGTGACTTGAGATTCTTTTTCAGTTTGGATACGTTTAAATACCTTTTTACTTCATCGAGAGTTTCTGATTTCTCTCTTAAGAAGACTACCCAAGTATACCTAGTAAAGTCATCTACAATGACCAGAATATTCTTCTTACCACCTCGACTCTCCATTCTAGTTGGTCCAATGAGATCCATGTGGAGAAGTTCGAGTGGTTTAGATGTGGCATTGGAGTTCACCTTTTTATGAGCACTCCTGGTTTGATTACCAATCTGACACTCGCCACATATTTTATCCACTTTCTTTACTTTGGATAGACCTCTTACCAATTCACCTTTTCTCAATCTATACAAGTTTCAGTAGTGTACATGTCTTAAGCGCTTATGCCATAATTGGATAATGTAACATGATAGCTTATATGAGCTTAAATTACTCACTATATAGTAGTTCTCAGAAGTTCTGTGACCAGTTAATATACAGAACCATTCTTATTTAATATTTCACACCCTTGGTAAATTTTACAGTATGATTATTATCGCATATTTGAAAGAAGCTTAATAGAATATGTTTTAAAACTTCTACATATAAAACATTCTCAAATAGAGGGAGGTTAAAGAGTTGAACTGTAACTTAGCCAACAATTCTGCATTGGTACCATCACCGAATATGACTGAACCATCAGTCATGTCTTTAAGATTGGTGAACGGACATTTGTCACCTATCATATGTCTAGAGCAACCACTATCTAGGTACCACTTTGATTGACTTGAAGCCTTGAAAGCAATATGAGCAACCAAACAAGTAACCTTAGGGACTCATTTCATTATAGTTTTAGGTTTAGGAATATTGTTGGTTTTTCGATACTTGTACTTATTATATATTCTACCATTCAAGTTGGATTTTAAAAGCGCCTTAAGTAGATCCATAATTTTTTTAGCCAAAGGGTTATAATTCTGATGTCTATAGTTGATATGATTGCTTTTAGGTTTTAAAGTCTGAAAAGTTTTAGTATTTTTAGAATTATTTTGATTCAGAATTTTTCCTTTTGAGTTAGAAGACTCCCCTTTAACAAATTTAGGTAGAGTATTCTTATATTTGGGAGGAATACTTTTATCATAACCCAATTCAGATTGATCGCCACATTTTCTGGATCCGGATAAAAGTTTTTCTAATTTAGGATCACCTTGGGCATACCTCTATGTGTCCTTCAAACTCAAAAGTGAAGAGACTTCTAGCTTTAGCTTTTCATTTTCAGATTTTAAGTTTTCAACTTGGGATGTTTTGAAATCTAAGTCGTACTTAGTTTTTTCAAAGCAATCTGAAAAGCATGATTTTTCTAAGACTAGATTATCAAAATTCTCTTTCAGTTTTAAAAACTTTTCTTTCTGAAGTTTTAACTTTACAGCTATTTTGCAACTTTCCCTATATAGGGCATCATAAGCATCTTGAAGGTCTTCTTCATTTTCATGGTCACTACCCAGATTTTCTTCACTGGTTAAATCATCATTATCAGAAAAAGTGAACTTGGCTAGAGTCATTAGGGCTTTAAGATCATTAGCCGACTCGGTTTCAGAATCTTCTAACTCAGAAGATACTTCAGAGCATGAAGATTCATCCAATGTAACCAACATACCTTTCTTTTTAGACTTGTCCTTCTTAGGACATTTGTTTGCTAGATGCCCATATTGATGGCAGTTGAAGCATTGGCTGTCTTTAAGTGATTTCCAAGTTTTAGATCTAGCATTTTTCTTCTCAGAGGGTTTTTGAAAATCAACTCTCTTTTTAATTTTAAAAATTTTATAAAACTTCTTGGCTAAAAGTGTCATATCATCCTCTGAATTTTTGTAATCAAAATTATTAGAATTATGAGAAATACCATTAGAAGATTTTATAGCTATGGATTTACCTTTAGGAGCCTTAAAATTTAACTCGTAGGTTTGTAAAGAACCAACAAGTTCTTCCACTTGCATGTTATCTGTATCACGAAGTTCCTGAATGGAAATGTCTTTTGAATTGAAGCTTTCAGGTAATGAGCGCAGTATCTTTGCACAGACTTTACTTTCTGGGATGCTATCTCCAAGACCCCATATTGAGTTGACTATGTCATTTAACTTAATATAGAAGTCCATGAATATTTCACTTTCTTCCATACGTATTTCCTCAAACCTAGTGGTAAGAATTTGAAGTTTTGATTTCTTGACAATAGTCATACCCTCGTGTGTTATTCTAAGATATCCCAAGTTTATTTTGTAGTATCACAAGATATAATCCTTTTGAATTCATTTGGTGATAGTGTGCAAGTAATTGCATTTAAAGCCTTGGCATTGGCACTACCCTCATTTTTCTGAAGAGTGGTCCAAGTATTATAAGATGCAACCTTAATAATTTTAATACCATCAATTCCTAGAACTTCAATAGTAGGTGTGTTCCACCTAGTCACTGTGGATTGCCACACATTTTCATTGAAAGATCTAAAAAAAAATTCTCATCCTGGCTTTCTAATAGGCATAATTGGAGCCATTAAATGGTGGTGTCCTAGTAATTGAAAGGGTATCCAAATTTGACATGATATAAGCTCAGATTGGTTAGCTCAGGAAATAAATCCAGATAAATGAGCTATTAGGCTCTAATACCACCTGAAAAGTCCAAGCTAAGAGTCCTAGCGGGGGGATGAATAGGAGTATGCTAAATAAAAATTTAAATGCGGAATTCGAAAAAAACTAGAACAAGATAACACTTATCAATCTTAAATAGCAGAAATAAATAGAAACCTCAAATGCACAAGTATTGAGAGGTTGATACAAATGTTATTCTACAGACAACCTTACACCAAAAATCAAGGACTTATAATAGGACAACCTGATTTCTAGAATGGTCTGTGTATCAAAGTCACAAACCAATACAAAGGAATCAAGAATAAAATAGAAATAAATATCTACTACTATTACAACATTCACCACATGTGCAGAAAATAAATTTCAATCATTCACCACAAATGCACAATAATAAACATTTGCCACAACTCCAACAATTATAGTGGTTCGCTTGTGTGTACACCAACTGTTAGAAAATAGCCACACAACTACCCCACTCCCAATACCCTCACCCACGGGATATTGGCTTTCACTATGAAATAGGTTTTTTCAAGGTTCACCCAAAACCTTCACAATTATTTTTTTAAAGGGCTACCACAATTAAAAACCCCACTCATTGAGATTTTCTAGCTATCTCATGCAAAAGTAAAAATGAAAGATTTTCTGGCAATCTTACAAACTAAATACAAAAAATTGAAATGTACTTATCTGAAAATTCTTCTTCTGATGAAGCCTAGTGAACCAATTTGATGTAGATGTTCAATGTCCAATCTCACATATGAAAGGGTTATTAGGTCTAAATGATTTTTAAATTAAGTCAACCAAGGCTAGCTTGATTTGATTTTGATCCCAAAAAGGGTAAAATCAATATTCCCTTTTCACAAGAAATAGAATTGAATAGAGATCATAAAATCAAATGTTAAAAAGCTATTAAAATAATCTTAAATACTAACCAATTAACTTGTCGAATGTGGGGACAAGTTTCGCAGAGTTGTGACTTGAATATCTTTGAATGAATTGAAAAACTCTAAAAATTGTTCTCAATTTATAGACAAAAACATTGTTCACTCGACTGGCTTAGTGGTCAGCTCGACCGGTCGAAGGACCAACAACATTTCAAAATTTCTAGCGCAATAAGATAAGATCGTTACTTGACTAGTTAAGTGGCTTACTCGACTAGTCAAGTGGCTTGCTCGACTAGTCGAGTGGGACCCAAAAATGTTGCTGGACTTTGAGTCGAGCCTGGTCAAATGGTCGAGTGGGACCTAAAAATGTTAATAGACTTTAAGTCAAACCTGGTTGACTTGTCGAGCACTGTTCACTCGACTGGTCGAGCAGTGTCCAGGACTGGTCGAGAGTCCAACAAAAAATTCTAAAAATTCACAACAAACCTTGGACTGGTCAAGAAAATTCTTGAACTAGTCGAGCCAGTGTCGGGACTAGTCGAACCGTGACTAGGACCGGTCGAAAAATGACGTATAAAATTATCAAATGGCTTATGATATAAGTGCGAATTCTATGACCTATCCTAAGGTCAATCTAGGGTCAAAAAACCTTACTTGTGAGATTGATTCATCACATATCATTCTCTTGAAGTAGTTGAAGCTTGAAGATTTGATCTAGTACTTGAACTTCTTGTTCTTGAACCTCTTGATCTTGTACTTGAACTTCTTATTCTTGAAAGTGAACTTCTTAATGTTGGACTTGAACTTCTTGATGTTGTACTTGAACTTCTTGATCTTAAATTTGAATGTAGACAAAATTGACAAGGATGACATGAAGTTGATCTTACAATAACCGCTAAACAAGATACAAATTTCAAGAGGTTTTGGCACTACAAAATTCAACAAACCTAGGAGCTAGATAAGATAGCATTTATAGATCCCTTAATCGATTGAGCTTGTACTTTGAGAGCACAAACTAATTCATATTTTAGGCTAGAGCTTGTTGGACGTTTTAGGCCATATTTGGTCAATTGACTCGATTGATCGTGCTTTACTCGAGCACACCATCAAGACTGTTGGTTTAGGAAGTTTAGAATTTCAACAACTTGGGAACCTCTATAGCTCATGTTTTAATAAGGCTCCTAAGGCTAAGGGATGGTCAACAAGGTTTACCTATATGGTTAAAAATCATATAGAAGTTTGAGGGTTGTTTTGGGTCAAGGGTTGGTGTCACCAATGTACCTCACTTACTTGTTCTTTATTCCTTAATGCTCACATCTCTTGTGTCTTAGGTCTTCATCTTTCAAGTGCTCAACCAACTACATGACTTATGAACTCACGTGATTGACAAACAATGTGTACAAATTAGTGCACTAACATGTATGTGGTCCATTAACACGGGTGTGTACGAGTAGGTTTGTGGTGAACCTATAAAACCATTGTAAATGTTAGAAGTCAACCTATTGGAAGCCTCCAAGAAAGTGAAAGTGAAATTTGGTACACTCAAGGAGAGTGCATCCATTGGGAGTAGAGTGTGCAATTAGATGAACCATTATACGTCCTTATGTTTGCGATTGTTTATGTGGTTACAATTCTATTTATGTATGCAGATGATTTGCATATATAAATGCATGAAATTGATTGTATGCTGGGCACTTAATTTAGAGCACATACAATTGGTATTTTTACATCTCATCTCATAGATCAGTTGCTCAATTAGTTGTATCTATTGTAGTATATGTACACGAATTCACTTAGGCTTTCACATTGGTCCCATGTGGATTACTTAATGTGCCTTATTGTTGGTGTTATCTTAAACTTATATGGATATGGGTTAGTTAAGGAGTAAGTCCTCTGATAGTTCTTGGGAATATAAGATTAGACATGACAATCATTGACTAAGGAGAGTTATGGACTGTGGATTTCATTACCCCTCTGGATCATGAATGTCACAGGAACATAGGAAAAACCTATGGACACTCTACAATGAGGTATATGATCAAGATGGATAGTCTCCACCATCAGGTATCTGACTTAGTGTTGGTGTGCATTCACCCTTAACCTACATAGGATTGTGGGTGTGCCATGGATACACTATTAAGGCTAATACTTTGGAACATTTACATTGGTTGGATAGTTCAAGTCACCTGTCTAGGGTCCTATTGGACTGGAGCACATAATTATAATGATTAAGACTTGATGGTGCATGAAAAATGATTAATCCTTAAACCTAAGGATAAGTTAGGACCACGATCTTAACTAGTCAACTTTAGCTATCTTACAAGGCTATCATAAGGCCATTTAAAGTAGACATATCTAGGCACTTCTATCAAGAGTCATTGATTTTTTCATGGGCCAACAAGGGATCCACTAGGTTTTACATAATGACTTCTATATGGGTAAATTTGATTAAATTAAAAATAGCTTAAGCCTGACCCATTTAAATTTCATATATGAACTTTAGGTTCTGCCCCACCAGCTTGAAAGTATGCCTCAAGAATGGCCCAAGGCACATATAAACATTGTTATTCGATTTAGATTATGATTAGGCCTCAAGATCTTATTAAATTCATGTGCAAGCCAACCATGTTAAGTTTTTGGGAAAAAACTAGGCCGATGCCTTGCTCATGGACCCAAATAAGGAAGTTTACTACACCAGTGTGCAATGGTCCACAATCAATGGGCAGATATAACAATCATTAAACAACTAAGCTTGTTTGATTGGTGTGCAATTACTGAGTTATGGCCCATCTAATATAATCCACAAATAACAACCAAAACAATGGGAAGACACATGTATGTTGGTGTATGGTGTACTACGACTTGATTTAAGTGATTGTACTATTCTTCTTCCATTTTTTATTTAGGCCATGACCGATCTAAAATACAATAATTTAATTATTAATTTGGGCCATGGCCAATCTAGATTACTGATGTAGAGTGGGTCATGGACACTTTCATATCAACATGGACCAGAGAAGGCCCGGTCAGAGGTGGAAGTGACCAGGACCATTAGAACCCTAAAACATGCATATCTCGCAAACCAAAATGAGTTATTCAATGTACCATATATGAATTTGGGGTAACAGAAGCTACTTTAGCCAACCAACCTTTCCTCTCTAGTTTTATCATGCCGAATTTGTGAGATTCCATCAGATCAACAGTCGAAAATAATTTTTAATTTCATTTTTACTATTTATAGTAAGTTTTAATTCGATCATAACTCTTAATCCTTTGAGCTTTAGGAGTTGTGCCCAACATGAAAAGGGCTTTGAAATTTTATGAGAATAATATGGTTAGGCCAAATTCGACACTTATTATTTTTGGCCAAAATCCATGAAGTCTAGTAGAAATTATGATCGTCTATAAATAATAACTCACATTTTTAGGGAGTTTGAGTTGGAGTTTGATTCTGAAACTTCTTCCTAGGTTTGAGATTACTATTTAAAGGGTTGTAATTTAATTTTTATCATCAATCAATCTATTTTCAAATTATTACAAATTATTTCTATTTTCTTCCTTCATAGATTTGAGGAATCTCTGTGAGGAGTCCAAAGAAGTTTTGTAGATTTGGAGTAATTATCCCCTTTAGGAAGATGGTTATCAACCTCATCACATCCATCCTTGCATCAATTAGTATCAGAGCGAGGACTCCTCTTAGACCAATGGAAAATAATGAAGGAATGGACCAAAGTCCCATTAACGGTGATTCAGGGATTCGTTATCTTTTGAAAAGAATGAAAGCTTTCCATCAGGAGAGTCAGTTGACCATGCAATGGCTGCAAGCAACCCTAGATCATCTTATAGATACGTTAATTCTACCCTGAGCTCTAGGCGATGCTCAGTTGCCTGTGGTTATTGTACGACATAACACGGATTTCCTTAGGGCACTGCCGGAGGTGAATTGTAGGATTACCCCAGATGAGTCGAGATCTAGCTATGAGAACATTGATGGCAGCTTTGCTCGATGACCAGTCTATAGAGGCAATCAACTAGATCATGCTGAAAGAGACTATCGAGGCAAGGCTGAACTTTCTGATTTTAATGGCTTATTACGTATAGAAGATTTCCTCAGCTAGTTAGCTGAAGTAAAACAATATTTTGATTGCATGGACATGCCGAAACATAAAAAGGTAAAATCAGTAGCATTCAAATTAAAATCTGGTGCTTCTGCATTGTGGGAGAAATTGCAACTCCCATGTACCTGATAGAATAAGTTATCCATCCGATCATGGCCACAATGAGGCACCTTCTTCGATCATGATTCCTCCTTAGCTTAATAATATCAAAATTGATGACAGGGGAATCGAACCATCATGGACTACATTGAAGAATTCCAGTAGTTGGCAACGCAGAATGACCTATAGAAACCAAATCACAGAAGGTAGCACAATTTATAGGTGGTTTATGATCGACGATTTAGGACCGAGTTCAGATGCACCGGGTCAAGATCGTGGATGAAGCAATTCAGTTGGTAGGTAGGGGTGAAACGCAGCTTGCAACACTCTCTACTCGGCCTTATCCTTCAACTCGACCCTCTATGATGGGTCCCACGTAGGATTTAGTGTTGGCATGAGGAAAAAGAACTAATAGGAGGACATCTTCAACCTCCTGCAACCACAAACCATGACATGGGGAACGACCCATCTAGGCCTCAATGTGTAGTACCCATAACAGCAGGTCTGAGTAAGATTTCAAGTCTTTATGCTTGGCCAAGGTCAAACACTTATTGCCGTTGTGGCCAACCGAGCCACTTATCAAACACTTGCTCTCAACGCCCCGCAGCCCACGTGACCATTAACGATGGGGGCACTAAAGGTGATGCAATGGAGGAAGACCCTAAATTTGATGAAGATGAATAAACCACTGAGAAAGGATCTAGTGATGAAGAATGGTTGGTCAAGGATCATGGTGAATCATTAGTCATGAGACAATTATTGTACACCCTATAGAAGGAGTTATATCCACAACGGCACAATATATTCCGTACGCAGTGTACCATCAATGGCAAGGTCTATGATGTAATCATAAACTTGTGGTAGCGAGTGAGGGTATACATTGAGTCGAACCGATTTGAGCTGGCCTCAGCTCGACTCTACTCGGCCACTGGCTGACCTCAACTCGAACTCGGCTCAGCTCGGTCCTCGAGCCTGACTGGCCAGCTCGGCTCAATTCGGTCAGTAGCTTAAGTCGAGTTCAAGCCAAGATCAAGCTGAGTTCGCCATTGAGGCATTTCCACAAACACTTGGACTAGACCTTCAAAATCTCTCTGTGTGTGAAACTGAAGTAATGGTTTTACAGGTATTTTACCAAACACCTTCTAAGAAACATAAAAACCAAGAAAAAAGGGGTATTTATTTCATGTACATACCTTTCTTGCCACCAGCCACACTTTGTTGAGTCATTTTATCAAACACTTGGTGAGCAACATCAATGGTAAAGTAACCGAGTCACCGAACTGGTTCAATCCAACTTTGATTTGAGCTGGATTTGATTTGAGTCGAGTCGAGCTAGGACCTGCTTGAACTCATTTTTAAGCTCAAAAAATCAACTGAAATCATCTTGAACTCAGCTTCGAACAGAGTCGAATCAAGCTTTTTCGAGTCGAGTCGAGCGAGTTAATCGAGCTAGTTCAATTCGTGTATACCCCTAGTAATGAGAACATTGTCTCAAAGGTGATGGTAGATAAGTTGCGACTACTTACATTAAAGCATCATTCCCCTTACTCGATTAGCTAGATAAAAAAGGTAAATGAGACCAAGGTAACTGAATAATATACTATTTTGTTTTCAATTGGTAAAAATTATAAGGATCAAGTACTTTATAAAGTGGTCGACATGGAAGTATGTCATATATTACTCGGTTGACCATTGCAATCGAATTGTGATGCGACCCACCGAGGATGAGACAATATTTACATCTTCGTCAAGGATAGTAAAAAAAAAGTCCTTGCCCCTATGGCACTAGAGAACCACCTTAAAGCTTCTAAAGTGAAGGGGAGTTTCCTCTTAACTATTCAGAATTTCATAAAGGAATCTAAGAAAATCGTTGAGGTTTATGCCTTAGTGATAAAGGGCGAGGAATCGGAGCTCCTAAACATTTATCTAAGTTTAAGGTCGTTGTTGAATGAATTCAAAGAAATTTGGCCCAATGACCTTCCTAATGAATTGCCTCTTATGCGAGATATTCAGCACATATCGACCTTGTCCCCGAGTCTAGTTTACCCAATGTCCTCATTATCAATGAGTCTGAAGGAGTGCAATATTTTGTAAGAAAAAGTGGAGGAATTGATCCGTAAGGGTCTAATCTAAGAAAGCATAAGCCCATGTGCCATACCGGCCCTGTTAACTCCAAATAAATATGGGAGTTGACACATGTGTGTCGAAAATCGAGCGATCAACATAATTACCATAAAATACATATTTTCATACCACAGTTGGACCATATGTTGGACAAGCTTGAGGGTTTGAAATTATTTTCTAAATTAGATTTAAGGAGCGGCTATCATCAAATTTGAATACGATGGGGTGATGAGTGAAAGATAACTTTTAAGACCAAGGAAGGGTTGTATGAGTAGTTGGTCATGCCCTTCAGTCTTTTGAACATGCCTAGCACATTCGTTAGGGTTTTGTGGAGTATACTTTGATGACATTTTGATTTACAGTTAGGACGAAGCAAGCCATATTGAACACCTCAAACGGGTCCTTCAAGTGCTCATAAAAAATAAGTTGTATCTCAATTTAAAAAAATGTATCTTTTTGACAGATAACTTGTTATTTTAGGCTTTATTGTGACATCCACGAGTATCCGAGTGGACAATAAAAGGGTGAAATTCATCAGGGAATGGTCACTTCCTACAAACATCCATAAAGAACGGAGTTTTCACAGATTAGAAACATTCTATCATTGGTTCGTAAAGAATTTTAGCACCATTGTCTAACCAATTACAAATTACATGAATAATGGGTCATTTCAGTGGACTGATGAAGTTGACATGAGCTTTACTGAAATTAAGCATAGATTATCTACAACCCTTGTTCTTGTACTTCCCATCTTCAACAAACTATTTTAGATCAAATGTGATGCTTCATATATCGAAATTGAGGGAGTTTTATCTCAAGGAGGCAGATAGGCAGCCTTCTACAATGAAAATCTTAGTGATTGCACATAAAAAGTCATTGACCTAAGAGCTTGAATTATACATAGTAGTATAGGCATTATGACATTGGCAACATTACTTAATTCAGAGGGAGTTCATTCTTTACATTTACCATAAAGCTCTCAAATTCATTAATAGTCATGTTAAAGTCAATCGTGTGCATGTTAAAGTCAATCATGTGCATGCTAGATGAGTTACATTTTATAGGAATTCACATTTATTCTGAAGCACAAGTCAGGACAACAGAACAAGGTGGCTAAGGCACTTAGCCGCAGCGCTTCATTACTTGTTACAATGAGCAATGAGGTAGTCGACTTCAATTATCTCAAGGAATTATATGTCGAGGATATGGACTTTAAAGATGCATGGATGAGGTGTCAGGAGGTTCATTCTAATGACCTACATATGCAAGATAATTTCCACTTCAAAGGGAATTGACTGTGCATCTCCCAAATTTCTCTGAGGGATATTCAAGAGTTACATGGAGGTGCCCTTGGTGGACACCTTGAGTGAGACAAGACGCGGGCTTGTGGAGGAGTGATATTATTATCCGCAATTGGTACGTGACGTGGGTAAAACAGTGTAGCACTACCATATTTGTCAGACCTTCAAGGGACAATCTCAAAATACAAGCCTTTACACCTCGCTACTTGTGCTTGATGGCCCTTGGGAGGACTTATCTGGGAACTTTGTGCTTGGTCTCTCACGAATATAGCGCATCATGGATTCAATATTCATGGTGGTAGATCGTCTCTCTAAGATGGCACACTTTATCCCTTGTAAGAAGACCCTTGATCTAACACACATGGCAAACCTATTCTTTAGAGAGGTCGTGCGGCTGCATGGGGTTCCCAAGACCATTACTTCTAACCGTGACACAAAGTTCATTAGCCATTTCTAGCAGACTTTATGGAGTTGGATTGGTACACAACTACAGTTCAACAGTGCTTACCATCCACAAACCAATGGGCAGACTAAAGTTATGAATCGCACATTGGAACCCTCCTTCGATGTATTTAGGATGACAACTCGAAGCAATGGGATTCAGCCTTATCTTAAATGGAATTTGCATTCAATAACATAGTGAACCACTCGACAGGGAAGTCTCCATTCCAGATTGTTTATGGTCGAGTGCCTCGCCACACACTTGACTTGGTCCTTTTTCCTAAGATCCCGGGCATGAGTATTATAGTATAACATATGGTAGATCGAATCGTGGGCATTCATACAAATGTGCAAGACAAGTTGCATGCCTCGAATGACAAGTACAAGGAGCAAGCCGACAAGCATTGGTGACAAAAAGTGCTTGGGGTGGGCAACCATGTTATGGTTCATCTATGCAAGCAGAGATTTTCGACCGGGACCTATGAAAAGTTAAAGAATAAGAAGATTGGACTAGTACCGATTGTCCAAAAGATCAATGACAATGCTTACGTTATTGATCTTCTGGATGACATTGAGTTGTCATGTACTTTCAATGTCGCAGACCTAACCAAGTATCATGAACCGAAGTGGGGCGAGAACTCAAGGATGAGTTCTTTTGAAGTGGAGGGGACTAATGTAGAGCAGGTCGTGGACACTTTTGTTTCTAAAATGGACCAGAGAAGGATGAATTGGAGGTAGAAGTCATCATGACCGTCGGAACCCTAAAACATGAATGTCTTGCAAACCGAAACGTGTTATTCAACGTACCATATATGATTTTGGGGTAGGAGAAGCTAATTTAACCAACCAGCCTTACTACGCTTGGTTTCCCTTACCGAATTAATAAGATTCCATCAGATCAACAATCAAAAATCCTTTTTTTAATTTCATTTTTACTATTTATAATAAGTTTTAATTCGATCCTAACTCTTGATCCTTTGAGCTTTAATAGTTGTGGTCAACATGTAAAGGGCTTAGAAAATTTAGGAGAATAATGCGGTTAGACCAAATTAGACACTTACTATTTTTGGTCAAAAACCATGAAGTCTAGTAGAAATCATGACCGTCTATAAATAGTAAGTCACTTTTTTTTAGGGATTTTGAGTTGGAATTTGATTCTGAAACATCTTCCTAGGTTGATTACTATTTAAAGGGTTGTAATTTTATTTTTTCATCAATTAATCTATTTTCAAATTATTAGAAATTATTTTTATTTTCTTCCCTCATGAATTTAAGGAATCTCTGTGAGGAGTCTAGAGAAGGTCCGTGGATTGGGAGTAATTATCCCCTTAAGGAAGATGGTGATCGACCTCATCATGTCCATCCCTACCTCAATTACAATACACATTGCCTTGTCTAGGGTTAACTTAATAGGATATTTATATCTAATAATTATCTATTCACTAGGTTGATAATGTCAACTTTTGATAATTTGGGATCAGATTTTAAATTTGTTTATGAGCCAGATTTTCTTATATTGCGGTAACAACTTCTGTTGTATAAGTATGAAAATCATTTCTAAGTTTTCAACTATAATGAACAAGTAATGTTTCTTTCTTTTTTTACAAGATATTATTATAAAGAGAAGTCTATTATTCAACACACTCGAAGTTACCTAAGAAGAACAAATGTTCTTGTATACCATTAAATACAATATAAAAAATTGTATCTTAAGCCACCAATTTAGTCATTTAGGGGAAACTATTAATTGATACTTTCATAAGATTTTGAACCGTTTATTAGACTCTACGACATATTTATAACACCTCCCAAACCTATAATCCCTCTGAAGATATAAAATGTCAAATAATTTGAAATGGAGAGCTAACGATTTCCATGAGGGGGGTGAATAGGACAATTCCAAATAATTGAAATAAATGTGGAATATGTAAATATTATAAAGATTTTAATTTCTTGAGTATTGAAACCTCGATTCCAAATAATTCGTAGGACAACCTTCATCTAAAATATTAGGCAGGACAACCTTATTTCCCGAATATCTTTAAAATCAAACCTTCAAACTAGCAACAGTACATGAAAAATTACAACATTCACCACAAAACTAAAATAATAAAATACATCCAATCACCAAAAATAATAAAGCATTCACCAAAGGGTATAAGGACTAATAGTGGTTCGGTGCTAAAAACAACAACACCTACTCCACTCCCAAAATTACTTCCCTCGTAATTTTGGCTTTCACTATAAAAGCGTTTTCACAGGGTCACCTTAATAACCTGATACAGTTCCTCGTGATTTTTACGGGCTATCACAATAAAAACCCAACTGAGATTTTCACAGGCTATCTCAAATAAAACTTCAAAAGAGATTTTCACAAGATATCTCAAAAAAACCTGAATAGAGTTTTAGAAGGTATACTTATCTTCAATTGTAGAAGACGTAGCTGAAACTCATAGCAGAAGGACTTCTTTCTTGAACATAGATGATGCAGTGTTTAATCAGATAGAAAGAGTCTAGGGTTCTATAGATCTTAATTACGAATAACTCAAATGCTACTTTATTCAATTCTATTAGATCTCAAAAAGGAGTATAGTTTTCTCTCTTAGATTAAGACTTAAAAATATCTAAGAATAAAGGGAATTCAATAAACTATTTAAAATAAATTATAAATATCAACAAATAGCTTGTCGAGAACTTGAGCTTCTCTCTCTCTCTCTCTCTCTCTCTCTTGCAGAAGAATTATGATAATAATTTTGTGTAATTCAGAATCAGATAAAGACTCAATTTATAGGCAAATAAGTTAGAACTTTGGCTAGCTCGAGAGAGGCTTCAACCCGCCCGAGTTCACCGAATACTGTTCAACGGATTTCAAATTTTACGGGATAAGAATTATTCAAAATTTAGTTGACCCAAGGTCAAGTACGGCTGGCCGAACATCACAATTCGACTAGCTAAATTTTTCCTTCAGTTAGCCGAATTTCCACGAATTCTAAAAGTTGGTGTTGTTGGAATTTCACCCAAACATTTTCGAGCTGGCTGAATTTCAAGCTTGGGCTAGTTGAACCAAACTCGGGCTAGCCGAATTTTCAACAAAAGTTGTTATTTTACTCAAGCTTGGAGTTGGACTGGCCGAGGAAGCTTAGGCTGGCCAAATTCTAGGCAAAAACATTTGTAAAAGCCCATGATAAAATAATTTTGAAAGCACCTAGTCCTAAGGTCTTTTTAGGGTTTATACCACCCGAGATATATCAAATATCTGAGTCACTATGGCTTGAACTTTGTCTCAAACTTCGTCTTGAATATGGGTGACAGTTTTTGCAATGATTTCTTTGAACATTTACCCCATCAGTCAGATGCACCATTCCATGGTAGGCCATAGGCTTAAAATTTAAGTCAATCCATGACTTGGGTGGGCCACACCACATACAACATTTGAGAGGGGTTACCCTCCCATTGAAACATTCATAATCATTTTTGGTCCCATTGAGATGTGGTTCAAAAATCCCAACCATCCATTATGTGTGTCCCACTTAGATGAGGGGCCCGATCGAGTTTTAGCAGCATCAAAAACTCAGGCAGGCTGAACCAAGTACCTTTATATGTTTTAGGCATGTCTTCGCATGGTTATAGATGGTATGGCCCACCTGACTTTCGTATATGGCTGATTTTTGGGATATCCCATAACTTAAAGGCAATCCATCAAATGCACGGTGTTGATGTTCGAGACACATCATGGTGGGGCCCACACAACTTGACTTCATAGGAAGTTCCCATGAGGTCGACCTCATAGTACCATTCCCCCCCCCCCCCCCCCCCCCCCCCCCCCCACACACACACACACACATATAATACAGTGTGTGATAAGCATGAAAAATATTACTGACACGGTCGGGTGGAGAACACTTAGATATCTTGTTACACACAAAGAAATAGAAAATCTCCTCATTCAAACACCTCATGAATTGAAACATCACTTTCTCTTAAATATTCTAGGAGACTGAGAGCAAATCTTATACCCTTTCCATACTTTCTTAAATGTTTGTTACTTTAATATCACTATGGATGAGTATAACTCTAAATAATTTATATTCTCTTTTGTATCATTTACTTGATTATTGGAAATTTTCTAGTTTAGAATATTTCAGCTACTTTTCTAATATTGATTCAACATTTAAGAATTAGTAGGGCCATGTTTGTAGAACCACCTAAGGCTAGTAAATTTCACATTTAAAAAATAATAATTAAAGTATGTGTATTTATATTAAAAAATTTATAATAATCATTATTCTTATGGGAGAATGGACCAACTCATGGGGGCAGGTCAGGTCAGGTCGAGACCTAGCATGCCCCAATGCGCAAAAGAGGATGAGAAACCCGACCGCCCGATTTAGAAGGAAGGTCTATATGACTTAGGTTGGCACGACCAAGTTTGACACGAAGAAGGTCAACATGACCAAGGTCGGAATGAAGATCAGCATGATCCAGAACGAACCCTTCAAGGGATAACTCAAAGAGCCATCAGGACTCACGAAGAAGTAAAAGGCTACAGAAATTGGACATCACAAAGATATTCTTCCTAATTGAAAGGACAAGCAAAGATGAGCTTATCCGACCTTATGCACTATTACCTCTATTGTCTGACCTTATCCAAAGGTTGAAAAAATCCACCCCGACTCCCGATTGGTGTCCGACCTTATTCATGTTTGTGGTATGACCTTATCCAAGGGAGTGATCTGAAATTCTCTCTAAGGATCGCGGAGGTTAATCCGTGATTAGCTCAGGATCTCGAGATCTCTACCGAGGATCCTAGGAGACTCGTCAAATGTTAGGGACCCGAATTCATTTTCAACATGCACCTACTAAACCTGGAGGATCCCTCTACATTACTACCTCTCCCCAACTATAAATAGTGGTATCTCCAATGGTGAAAGGTACACACATTATCTCTACCCTTAAACTACTCCTACTAGACCCAGATTCCTGACTTTGGCAGCGAAGGGTCCCCTGCTTGAGCCAGGGTCTCTTTTATCTTCATCCTGTACAAGTACTTGAAGGTCTAAAAAGGGTGGACTAGATTTTTGCATCAATAGTTTGGTACCGTATGTGGGAATTGGCATCGAAAGTCATTCTCACCGTATCATAAGTTCAACAATGGTGAAAGGGAAGAAGAAAGTACATGCCTCCTTCGTTGCCCTTGATCTCTCACCATAGGAGCAGCCCGACTGCCATTGGGATTCCACATCCCAACTGCGGACTGACTCTGCTTTTACAAGGCAAGTGCAACTGTAATGCCCCAAATTTTTGTGACCCGAGTAAATACTCATGCCTGAGAAATTCGGGTGTTAATAATGTAAAAATTGGATGCATTAAAAATCACACCTTGTTTATTTATTTATTTATTTAGATCACATTCATGAAGGTACCGAATCAAAAGAATACAATTAATTGTACTTCTTATTCCATTAAGACATAAGATTAAGTTAACTATAAATACCCTCTCAAATGGGAGCTTATTACATTATTAAAGTGTACAGCGGAAAGTAAATCTAAATGTAATCTTATCCTTCTCATTTATTATAAATAATCCTCCATAGAGGGATCAACATCTGCATCTTTGGTCTGTGTTTCACTTGCAATATATGTGTGGTTGAAGAGGGTCAATGTCCTACTCATAGTGATAGTTATCCTTGAAGATTAACAATAATTCAAGAGATTCATAAAAGTAATGTATTTTGATATGTCTCATACTCCACCACTATGAGTGGTATCGATATATGCAACCAATATATATGAATGTATGCCTAGCAAAGTGTATGCGGTCCATCATACGTAGTGATCATCATAATGTGGAATATAATTCTTAGAAAACTCGACTCGCCCCGCATCCCATACTATGGAGATTCGTCTGCGTGTCCAACGCTACCGTGGATTTATGTGAATACCTCGAGGCAGCACAACACATGAATCAAATGAATTACATGAAACGATTGGTTCATGGAGTGACTATTTGCGACATCCACCATTGCCTAAAATCTATGGAATTACACATCGACTAAGAAGTTCACTACCCAAAGCGTATCACGTCCACGATAAAATTTATGATTCACTAGATGTGAGATCTCTAGCACATCACTTATACCAAAGGAGAAATAAATTGAACCATGGGAGTTTTGAAATTCTAAGACACATACCCAAGCCATAAAGGGAGGTAGCACAAGGCTAACTTAATAATGGAGAAGGGTAGCAATAAGCTAACTCAATAAAAGAGAAAAGTAGTAAATAGGCCGACTCAATAAAAGAGAAGAGTAGAAAATAGGCTAACTGAACAAAATAAGGGACGATGAGCAAAAGGCCAACTCAATATAGAGTTGAAGCATGTGTCGCTCTCTAAATTGGCAGAGGGCAAGGCTTATATCCATCACCCCACATAAATTCATAAAAATCATGCATAATTAAAATCATACCTTAACCATAATTTCTAAAAAGATAAATAATTGATAATGGTAAATCAATCAATTACATATAAAATCACAGTAATATGAAAGTATGCAAAAATAAGATAAATCATATCAACTCAAATTAGTCTAAACTTAAAGGAATCCCTCACTTTAGCCTTAGATTTAAACCCTGGGTAGATCTCAATGTAGAAAAGTTTCTACATGACTCATGACATTGCTTGAACAGGAGGGAGACACCACACGTGTGAAGGAGGAAGATGATGGTCGACTAGGATTTCTATTTCTATTTCTCCTTCTCTTTCTCTTTCTCTTTCCCTTTCTCTTTCTCTTTCTCTTACTCTTCCCCTTTTCCTTTCTCTTTCTCTTTCTCTTTCTTAGACGTGGGATCATGGGCATGTGAGAGAAGGGGACACATGCCTCCTTTTATAAAGGAGTGGGCATGTGAGAGGGGGTGTATTTCACATCGCACTTGTATTGGGTTTCTCTAATTTAACATTTTTTAGTAATCTTTCTTTAAATCTAATTTATCCAATGTATCGGGGTTGTTGAATAAGGCCAGAGTATATAATTTTCTTGGTGATTCGAAATTTAGATTGACCTATCTTAAAAATTCTCCTAACAGGTGCCAAAACAAACTTTATCTCAATTAATGGTCCACACTTAATGATCAGGGCCCAATTTTGGGAGAAATACGTAGTCAAGATAGGCAGATGGTTGGAAAAAACTTAATGGTAGATCAATGGTGGAAAAGGCCTAAATCTAAATTTCACCTTTTACACTAAAAGGAAGGAACTAGCTTCAACATTCAATGGTGTACGATTATAGATCGGGGTCTAAATTTTATATAACCTCGAAATCATATTAGACCAAATTGTGGTCCAAATTTGAGTTGCGATGGACGACATGCAATAGTTAAATCGAAAGATCCAAATTTATGAGTTGGTAAGCCTCGAAAGGATGACTTTGTGCCTAAGGAAAAGCCTATCAAAGTAGGGTCTTTATATTTTACACTTGGTGTATATTATGTACAATCCAAGTTGTTCATATGAAGGGAAATATCCTACTATGACTACCCAAGAGATTTCTTCACTCGATGGACACCAAAATCAACTGTTATGGGGTTGATTTGTTAATTGGGTTACTTTTACAATGATCTAAGGGCTGATGTTTGACATGTATGGTTAATTTATGATACATAGGCATGGTATAAAATTTCACATTAAACGGATCGTGAGAACTGTGTGATCTATAATTCAAGGGTATAGGTTAATAGCATTTTTATAATTATTGTTGATATGAGAGTTTTGAAAAATCTAATGGTTTTACATGGTTATCAGCACGTTTTTAAGTAATTCTTATAAAAGAAATTATATATAAATCATTATGAATAAAGAATTATTCACCAAATTTATTAAGGAAGTATACATATATCAACCAACATAACGGATGGTCAGATAACGTGTTAAAAATAGAAAAACATGATGGTTAGTACTCTGATCATGTATGTAAGTGGGTGTATGGTCAGTTTTGTAAACAGATGATCATAAGTAGATTTTTGTAGTGATCAAGAAGTAGAACATATATATTATTAGATTCAAGTGACTTGTTCACATATGTAAGTTTCTAGTTTTAATAGTGCGTTAAGCATATTCATAAGTGGTGAACAAGATGAATGGATCAGAATTTCAATTTGATATGTGTACGAGAAAATGCAGATATCAAGTAGTTAGTTTACTATGATCGAGTGATCAAAACTCAAAGTGGATGGTCAGATATCTTTACCTATCAGTGGATAGTTGGCTGAACGGTTGGTTATGATGGACAAGTAAGTATACTTGGATATATGATGATCTTGTCTTATAATCAATGGTCAGATAGCTTCATCTATGGATGAAGATCATTTTCAACTGTCAGATTCATGTTGGAGAATAGATGTAAGGTTATGATATCTAGATTGGTATCGTACATGTGTACATATTAAGTTAAATTTCATAGTAACACTCAAGAACTTTCAATATTTGGGTATTGAAAAGTTCGGGGTGTTACAACAACGATCCCGCAATAGGGGAGGATGGCTAGACTCCCTCAAACAACAAGTCGAAGCTTTGAACAACAATACGAACTCCATAAGGCACCCTAACCCATACAAGGGGTCAGGTAGGCAGCAAAGTGAGTGACTCAAGACCCCTCTCAGCCCTCTAATGCACCGTTGCCTCCCACAGAAGTCAAAAACTTGGATCAGCAAGGCCAGCACCTTCTCATATCTCTAGTACTGCAGCCTTGCTTTCCTCCAACCTCTGTCATGAGTTGGGCAAGAAGAAGCTCGACAAGGCTCCCAAGATAGCAGTTGAGGCTATGGACGAAAGTGGCGGATTGTGGGAAGTCGAGCTGAAGGACCTGTGCAGTTAGATCGATGACATACGATAGGCCCATTGTGCAAATGCTCCAACCCTAGTGGAAACAATACTGGAGGAAATCGAGCCTCCATTTACCACTGGCATCATGCAGGCACAGCTGCCACCAAGGTTCCACATGCCACAAATCACTCAGTTTTCTAAAACTACCGACCCAGCCGAGCATTTGGAATCATTCAGGGTCTGGATGGAGCTCCATAATCATGTGCCACACATTTCCACTGACCCTGACAGGAGTAACTCGGAAGTGGTTTAGACAGTTAAAACCACAGTCGATTAGTTCTTTCTACCAGCTTGGTAAAGTTTTCATAACTAACTTTATCGATGGAAAGGAAAGACTTAAACTCGCCTCTCACCTCCTCTATATCACTCAAAGGGAAAGTGAGTTGTTGAAAGACTACATCCAATGCTTCAACCTTAAGGCGATGCAAGTATAGGCAAACTCTGAAAAAATTGCTCTGATCGCAATAATGGGAGGCTTGAGAGATGGGAGGTTCGTCTTCTTCCTAGATAAAAACCTCTCGACAACGATGGGCGACCTTCTGAATAGAGCATAGAAGTATTCGAATGCCGAGGAAGCTTCCAACCTACGGAAGGCTGCCCAGAACAAGGGAATAATGGCCAAAGATTGACGACTTAAGGAAGAGCTCGGTTCAGCCAGCGGAAGTAAGAAGAGGAAGGAAGATTAACCGCAAGGAAGCCAACATCCAAACAAGCAGCCAGATAGTAGGTTTAGTACGTACACTCCCCTCAATCAGATGCCTGAGTAAGTCCTTATGGAAGTCTGAGACAAGCGTATCCTCAAATGGCCGAGCAGAATGAAGTCCAGTGCTGACAAGTGAGATAAGAAAAAATATTTTCATTTTCACCGAGACGACGACCACTCGACAAGAGACTATTTCGATCTTAAGGAAGAAATCAAAGTGCCCATCCGCAACAGGTATCTCCAAGAATATGTTGACAAAAGAGGAGATCAAGCTGATTTGAAAAATGAACATCCCATTAACAACAAACTAGTCAGAGAAATCCGCACTATTTTTGATGGACCTACTGGCGGAGGGGATTCGAACCGAGCTCGAAGAGCTCACACAAGGAGCATCAGCCACTCCAATTCGGAATGCCAGATCCTTGTCACCGACAAACCCCTGAAAGAGCAAAAAGCAATATCTTGTGGTCTGAACTTTACCAAAGAGGAACTCCCAAGGAATCCATCATCCCCACGACGATGCGTTGGTGGTTACGTTGATTATAGCCAACTTCAAAGTGTTTCGAATCTTGGTGGATACTGGAAGCTTAGCCAATATCCTCTTCGCTGATGCGTTCAACAAGATGGGAGTTGGACAGTCTCGACTCTGAGCCGTTAAAACTCCCCTGCTTGAATTTTCAAGAGACAAAGTCACACCAGAAGGATCGATTCAACTCCCACTTACCACTGGAGATGGGCTAAACCAGGTAACCACCATGATCAATTTCTTAGTGGTAGATTGCCTGTCCATCTATAATGCAATTCTCGGCTGACCTTCCCTCAACACTCTGCTAACCATGGTCTTGATGTATCACCTTGTGATGAAGTTCCCAACTGATCATGGTGCAAGATTGGTCAAGGGGGGCCAATTTGAAGCTCAAAAATGCTACACCATAGCATTGAAAGCTCAACATCAAACAATGACGATCACCTCCTAAAAGGGTATGTCTCATGGAGGACCTTGTGCTCATCCCACTCGACAGTTCAAATCCTACCCGAACAGTGCAGATCAGGTCATCCCTTAAACCTCCATTATGAGATAAAATTGTGAATCTCCTTCGATAATACGCCGATGTATTCACGTGGTCTCATCAGTATATGCTTGGTATTAACTTGAAGGTCAGTCCACAGGCTGAACGTCGATACCAACCATCAACTGATCCGACAGAAGCATAGGTAGCTCGATCCCGAACGATACGCCATGATCGGAGAAGAAGATGAAAAACTCCTTAGAACCAGGTTCGTAAAGGAGATTTACTATCCGGACTGGATAGCTAACATGGTTTTGGTTAAAAAGTCCATTGGGAAGTGGCGGGTCTATATTGATTACACCGACCTAAACAAATCCTACCCCAAAGATAGTTTTCCTCTCCCTAGAATCGACTAGCTCGTTGATTGCACGACAGGACATGAATTGTTGAGATTCATGGATGCTTATTTACGCTATAACAAAATTGTGATGCACTCGTACGACAAGCAAAAGATGACTTTCATCACCAACAAAGGCCTCTACTATTACAGAGTCATGCCTTTCGGGTTGAAGAACGCTGGAGTCATGTATTAAAGGCTCGTCAACAAGATGTTCACCCGCCAAATCGGGCGATCAATGGAAGTCTATGTAAATGACATGCTCATCAAGAGAATTATGGCTATAGATCATGTATCTGATCTCGAAGAGATGTTTGTAATCCTTCAAGAATACCAAATGAAACTGAATCCGAGCAAGTGCGCCTTCAGAGTTAACTCTAGAAAATTCCTCGGATTCCTGGTCAGTCAAAGAGGAATCGAAGCAAACCCCGATAAAATCCAGGCTCTGCTCGATATGAGCTCCCCAAAGATGAAGAAAGAAGTCCAGCGTCTTACAGGGAGAATTGTTGCACTGAACTATTTCATGTCCCGATCTACAGATAAGTGTCTTCCCTTCTTCAAGCAATTGAAAGGGAAACCAATGGTAGAATGGTTAGAAGAATGAGAACTTTCTTTTCAGCAACTCAAGTAATATCTGGGGTCACCACCATTGCTCTCAAAATCCAAGCAAGGAGACTCGTTGTTGCTGAAAACGGCTCTCAATATACTATGTCAGTAAGGCTCTAGTCTCCGCCGATACCAGGTATCCAGACATGGAGAAGCTAGCATTGTGTAACACCCTAAACTTTTCAATATGCGAGTATTGAAAGTTCTCAAGTGTTACATTAAAATTTAAGTTATTATATACATGTGTATGATACCAATCTAGCTATCGTAACCTTATATCTAGTATCCAACACAAATCGCACCGTTAGGAATAATCTCTATTCATAAATTAAGTCATCTGACCGTTAATTTTAAAATAGGATCATCATATACCTAGGTATTATCACTTGTCCATCATAACCAACTACTCAGTCAAATATGCACTGCAAGATAGAGACATTTGGCCATCCACTTTAATTTTGGACCACCCGATCGTAGTAAACTAGTTACTTGAACTCAACATCTGATCATACACATATCAAGTTGAGATTTTGATCCGTTCATCTTGTTCATCACCTATGAATATGCTTAACCCACCATTAGAACTACAATCTGAGAAACTTACGCATGTAAATAAGACACTCAAATCTAACGATACACATGTTCTACCCCCAAATCACTCCAGAAATCCACCTTGTGTTCTTATATTTACAAAACTAAGCATGTAAGACTCGTATCCTAATCCGTACTGTTCCGTCAACTCCAGCGATCATTCCCATCGAATTTTGACAATCCGTAACTAGTAATCGATGTTTGCGCATGTCCTTAAGTCGTACTCCGTAGATTTGAGTCAGCTTAATCCGAGACTTATACCGTTGCGACCATATAGTCGTCACGGTTCCAACGCCAAAACTTATGCCATTGCAACCGCACCTATCCGATACCCAGATGAGGAGATGTAGACCTGCGTTTAGTTCAAGAAAAAATACTGCGCATTGCAAATCCCAAGAGAATGTCTAAAACATATCAAATCAATCCCATCAATCACCTCTCATGTCAAGGACAAAGCACCCATGCTTCCTTTCTCCACAAGTTAAGCAAACCCAAAAGTCAACCAATCCATCACCTCACCCATCACTCACATCCATCACCCATCTCCCATCACTTCTCCTTATAACCACCTCTCTCTCTATCTTTCTCTTCACATTTTCCAAACATTTCCCAAGCAACCAAGAACCCACATGTCCAAACTCCTCCATGAGAGAAACGTGAGTTGTGTGACCCACTTTCCATTCCCAAAACTTTCATCCTAACCATCCATTTCTCATCTCCACCATCAAAATGAAGCATAAGAAGAGTGGTTTTCCAACGGACCGAGAAGATCAAGTGGTGGGTGCTTCCATAGCCTAGATTTTATATTTTTTATGATGGGCTAAGTGAGGCCTACCGATCAATGGTTTGGATCTCACTTTGGACCCTAAGATGTGGCCGATGGCCCACCTTGATTATCAATATCATTCCATGATGGGGCCATTCTCCATGGACCCCATCATGATGTTTACCTTCCTAGCTTGTATATGGGTTATCTAGACCGTCTATTTTCATGGAGAAGGGATCTTCACCGTTGGATTTCAATTTCTATGGGCCCACATGTTATGGGACCTACTTGATTTATGTTGTAGATCATGGAAGGGAGGGCCCATAGTGCCAGGGTCTCTCCATCACGCGTGTCCCACTCTCTATCTCTCTTTTTCCCTCTCTATTTCTTATTTTTAATGTGCTCATGACATGATTGTGTGGCCCACTTAGATGAACCCCACCATGAGGTATGTATTTTATCCAAACCATTTATAAGTAGGGCCCACTTTAAATGTATATGTTCCACACCACCCAGCCATGTGGTGGCCACCTGAGGTGGGCCCACCTTACATATATGTTCCACACCACCCAGCCATCTGGACGCTGGACGTGTAGTGTAAAAAAAAATAAAGAAAAAAAAGGAAAGGGAGATTTCTTTTGGTTTTGGGGTGGACCACTCATGAAAGCCCCACCTTGATGCATGTTGTTAATCCATGCCATCCATTATATTCTCCAGATCATTTTACCTGTTAAGCCAAAAAAAAAAAGAAACTGATCCGAGTATCTGATGGGCCATAGCGTTGAAATTAATGTCATTACCGTTGAAATGTACCCTGATAGTCCTATACACCTAAAAAATCAGATATTGGACTTGTTTGGTTCGTCTCAGGCCATGGAAACCAGTGGTCGGGATGGATTTGGATGAAACAGGCCCCACGTAAGAAAAACTTTACAAAAATGTGATTTCAAAAAAAAAAAACAACACCGCAGCATTACTGCTGCTGCTGATAGGAGAGGACGCGCAGGCGTCCTGCGCTCGGACGGTGGGCGTGAGGCAGCAAACCACGGCTCCAACCGTGGGCCCCACCTTGATGTTTATTTTCATCTAAGCCGTTTATAAGGTGGGCCACCTCCTGAGGTGGGCCCCCTTGAAACTTCAGCCTCATCCAATGCTCAGGTGGCCCACATCAGAGAGAACAGTGCGAATTGAGTGTCTACCCTTGAAGCCCTTTCATGGGCCACAGAAGTTTGGGATCAAGATGAAATTTGTATTCCCTCTTCATCCAGGTCTGTACGACCTTACCAACCGGTTGGATGGAAAATAAATGTTATGGTGGGCCCCATGTGGGAGCCCACAATGATGTATGTGTTGTACTCCCACCGTCCAGGCGGATGGTGGAGTCCACGGATGGTGGAGTCCACGGTGATGTATGTGTTGTATTCCCACCATCCAGCGGACGGTGGAGCCCATTATGATGTACGTGTTTATCCGTACTGTCCACTGATTGGACAGTGGGACCCACCATGATTTATGTGTTCTATCCACTCTGTCCAAACTAAATCGTGTATGTGGGTGTGTGTGTGTATATATATATACATTATATTATATTATATTATAATATTTTATATATTATTATATATATATATATATATGTATATATGTATGATGGTGGGTCTTCATGTGGACCCCCACCATGATGCATGTGTTGCATCCACATTGTCCATTTATTTTATAAGCTCATTTTATGGCTTGAGCTAAAAATGAGTCAGATCTATGGTTCAAGTGGGCCCACCTTAGTATGTGCATAGGGCCCATGTTGATTTATTGTGGCCATTCATTGAGGCCCACCTTGGTGTATATATAAGGCCCATAGGATTAGGCCCATTTGATATATATAAGGCCCATGGGACTAGGCCCATGGGATTAGGCCCATTTGACATATATAGGGAACATGAGATTAGGCCCATTTGACATATATAGGGCCCACGGGATTAGGCCCATTTTGATGTATTCCAAGGTCGTGGGTTAAGGCCCATTGTGATGTACTCTAAGGCCTGCAGGTTATAGCCCATTGTAATGTACATTAGGCCCATTAATGCGGCCCACTTGTTTGATAACCAAAAGGCCCATGTGATATGGCCCATTTAATGTATTTAAGCCCAATGGGAGGTACTTAAGGTCCATTGTAATGTCTGATTCCTCCATGGTTATGTAATGATATTTAATGGTGGGTTGTGCCTTAGGAGCAATGATGGTTTGACGCCCACATTATAAGTACAATGTTGGTTAAATGTCCACATTTATCTCTCCTTAGGGCCCATTGTAAACCCATACTAGTTGTGTATAGGTCATCTAGGCTCATCTGCATCGTAAGAGTAGTCCATTGCTTTATAACATGCTTAATGTAATCCCATAACTCATTCCCATACGTATCATATGTATGCTTGATATGAGTAGTGACTGATCATAGCATACGCCATTGGACAGACCATATATGGAACTCGTTATGAGACAGAGTGCCTCACATGATCGCGCAGTACGCACTAGATTGCTGTATGATTTGACGGTGTGATTCATGCATCTCGCATATGTCTGACTTGATCACTGCATGCCCTAGCAACATCAGGGTCGTGGCCTCCATAGGCACATCGTAGATGTTGTATTGGATACCAAAAATACTTTGTTCTAGCACTGTGGGCACTTAGGATGTCCTTGGGTGAAAGTCCTAGAACCTTTTTGGTACCAGGAGTTGCTCCAACGTCTGAACTGAATGGATACACGAGCGCCCGAGTGCCAAATACCAGTAGGCCGCGTCTCCCACTGTGTCGTGGTCGGTTGGAAGGGGGTGTGGCCTTATCTACCTGAGTGAGGGGGCTATAAGCTATACTAAGTTTGACCATCTCGTAAATGAGTCTACTATTGACGAGTCGGGTAGGTATTGGTAGACTACTGGTCAGGCAGATAGTGAGGTCTATTCCACTTGCTTGGTTGTGCAGCTAGGGAGAAGGCAGACAGTGTGAGATGTATTAGACCCTGGTGATATCCAGAGAGGAACTATACTGATATGTGTACTTGATGAGTACCGACTTACTTGGATTGCATTTCGCATATGACATTCGGCTATGTAAGGCTCACATTTGCATTGGTGTTGCCGATAGCATTCATGTCTCGCATCGCATGGCCTTGGTATGGCCGATAGCATTCATGCCTTGCATCACATAGCATTGGTATGGTTGGTTTTATTCATGGACTTACCGCATACTTCCGCATTACTCTGATATTGTACACTTAGTGCTTGCCTTGCGCACACACTTACACCACCCTCTAAGCTTTTATAAGCTTATGCACGACCGTTGCTTGCAGGTAGCGTTGGATAGCAGCAGCACTGAGGCAGGAGTGTGCATCTGACTATTTTGGAGCCTTTGATCACCTTATATTTCCCTTTCTGCATTGTACTTAAAGTTTTTGATATAGTGGATATGTGGTGATGTTATTTTGTGACTTGGTTATGCTTGTGGTTATGCTCTATTACCAAAAAAAAATTTTATTCTAAAAATCCTCCTTGTAGGATCTCAGGATCGGAATCTGGCATATGATTGTCAGGAGCTGAGAATGGGGCACTACGGAGGCTGTCGGCACCGGATTCGGTGATCGGGATTATGTGAATCTGATTTCTGAATTTGGGGCGTGATAAAGCGTACATCCACTTATAAGTAGGGTTAGAGTATCAACCATTAAGTCCTATTTTTAGAATGTCATCTGACCATCCATCATATTCGGATCCCCCAAACGGGCCATCCAAATATTAGGATAATTCATTTGTAATGAAGATCTTAGGTCATATGTCCAAACCACTGGGTAATGTTTTAAGTAGATGTGTACAACTACGGTTCTGAAGCACAAAGTGTGTTAGCCATTTAAAAGAACACGTTGGACATCCTTGGTGATCAGAGCCCAAACTTGACCCATGAGAAGAGCACGAAAAATGAGGAATGCCTGCCCAATTTCAAAGTAATTGGACAGTGCATCTGTACAAAATAAAGAAGTTAATTGAGAATTTGATGACAATTTTGTAAATAAAGTTAATACCATGTATGGCACTATTCAAATAAACGTATAATAATGGTGTGAGTGTTTATTTCCACTTAGTTAGATTGTGTGGTCTACCTGATTAACGAAATTTCCTCATTTTTTTACCACATGTCCTAACATAGTGGGACAAAGATGGTGAACGGAGTGGATCTTTCGAAAAATCATTAAAATGGACCCCACCTGATGCCTTAGTCAAATCTAAACATCCTGGTTACGTAGGTTTCACATACGTTTAACTGCGGGGAGGCATCAGCTTACCAAATGTGTTGTGGCCCACCAAAGGCTTGGATTTACTCCATCTTTTAGCCCATGACCCAACAAGACCTTGTAAAACTGATAGACAGTATGGATGCTCGTACATACATCAAAGTGGACCCCACCTACGAATGTGAAGTAAGACCCTTCTACATGCTAAATAGTGTCCAAGAAAAGGTCATGTGGGTGAGAAATCCTTCCACCAGGGGCGTCCGAGTTTGACTCTGCCTGTAAGATCGAGCTGTTTCGCCAGATCTTGAGACCCATCTCCAATGATCACAGAGATGATCTGTAACATCTACATTATAAGGAGCACTAATCAAACCTCATGGTCGACCCCCCCTGAGTCGTAGACAGTCATTATCAATAGAAGCCAGGATTTCCCACAAGGAGGAATTCAAAAAGAAAATTATGTTGGCATCTATCTCCCAAAGTCAAAAATCCCATAAGATTCTACTCATAGAGATTGTGGGACCCACAACAAGTGTTCTAACGTCGGACTCCACCCTAAGAAACCTATCTGATCCAAACAAATACTGTGTTTTATAGACGTGAGAGAAATTGACATGAACAACTGATGTCGAACCCACCAAGAAGATCAGCCCGAAGCTTAGATCTTAAGCTATCCTAAGCTTTCCTGCGTCAATCTAAAACATCCCTAGTGATCGGATCAAAGGGAAACTGTTGAGACTTAAATATTACATATTTTTTTCCATTTATATCTTAGTTTTATGAACATGATGCTGCTTAATGTTATGTTTTGTGCATGTTTGTGTTGCAAGGTGAATTTGAGAGCTTGGATTGAAAAGAATGTTAAAAACATGGATTTAGTACTCAAGAATCACCAAGGCAAAGGAGGGATCATAAGAGGCCAAGAATAGAGAATTTCTATGCCAAAATCCAAGGAAACCAAGTACAAAAGATGGAGAAAAGATTAGCAAAATCACAAGTTAAACAGAAGAAAAACAGGACATTTCGGTACTACCTAAGTGTAATGCCCCGATTTTTGGAACCCGAGTATATGACTCATTCTCCAAAAACCTGAGTTTTAGCCATTAAAATTCAGCATAAATTTGAACCACTTATCATTAATCAGAGTTAGTAGGAAATGTTAGCGGAATAAACCGTGTATTGTATAAAAACATTCTGATCATCACAATATTCCAAATGTAATGCCCATACAGGACTTATACAATCCCAAATAACAAAGCTTGTTAAATAAAAACATGAAATTTATCATCTAACGATGGAGCTCAATATGGGCTACAGGGACCCCGTCTAGTTCCTCGGCTACCCGATCTACTCTAGCAACACAATGAACAACATCAGCTCACTCTACACCTGCATTAACTGATATGGTTTGATAGCATCAATGGCTATCGCAGTGAGTACCCTCTAAGTTTACACACTCATCATTCATAATCCAGGATAGATCGCAAGTCATGAGAATGAACATATTAAATAACATAATTAATAATCATGAGTATATATTTAAAAATTAAGTCAATCACATAATCTCATCATAAGCAAAATATAATAGCAATCGCAATGCAAGTGTATGTGTCCAAATAGTCCAACAATCAATCATACAACTTTTTATTGCACCCAAAAATCACATCCTATGTGAACTCCGCAAGATGGCTAGAAAATCGATAAGTGAACTCCTGCCCCACCCGAAAATCACAGTACAAGTTAATTCCGTAAGGTGAATAGAAAATCAACCTTTAAACCTCTACTAAAATCATGGTACGACTAAATCGCAAGATGAATAAAGAATCAACAAGTGGTATTACAACATTATTCAAAAATTGTATGAACTCTACAAGACAGCTAGAAAATCAATAAGAGAACTCTTGCCCCACCCAAAAACCATAATGAACTTCGCATAATGAGAATCAACATACAGACATCTACTTCACCTAGAAATCATATCGTACGTGAACCCCACAAGATGGCTAGAAAATCGATAAGCGAACTCCAACTCTACCCAAAATCATAGTACAATTGAACACCGCAAGATGAAGAGAAAATCAATTTACAAACTCTAGACCACCTGAAATTATTTCATATGTGAACACCGCAAGATGGTTAGAAAATCGATAAGCGAACTCCCGCTCCACCCAAAAATCATGATACAACTGAACACCACAAGGTGGTTAGGAAACAACAAGTTATGCGAGTATAACCAATAAGCCATAAAAGAGCACCAATAATCCATCAAAGCTATGAGAGCAAATATGCGGTCCAAGCCATATAAGGTAAATGTGTGATCCAAGCCATGTAAGGCAAATAGGGACTACAAGATGGTGGGTCCCCAACAAGTTCCATTCAACCCAATAAATAATCGCAAGTAGCAAACATCTAAATTAATTAGTAGGTGGTCATATGGAAATGGCATGTGAACATCAATCATTTATGCTTATTAAAAATTAAAGAGATATGCCCATTATCTAATGCAGGAATCAATTACACCACATATTAACATATTCGCACAGTAAGATAAGTAACTTAATCAAGTAACTTAAGAGATACCAAATGGGAAGGATTAAGGCACCATCTATGATTAATGAATTTAAGTGGGAAGCTCGAAGGGTGAGTCCTCACCTTAGAGTGTATATTTATCTCTTGCTTGGTTAGAGACCATAAAAGGACTCAAAACATTCGATTATCCTAAAATTCAAGTCAACTTGGATCTAGCCCAACTCGAAATGATATACCCCTCTCAAAGAAAATGATCTACATAAATAAAACTTGAAATTAAGAAATGGATAAATGTTTAATTGTATTAACTAGGGTTAATCATCCAAAAAGCTGAGTTGACTCACCTCAACCTGGATTAACTCATTTGGGCTCAATGAGTTTCAATCGAGTTGACTCATCAACCACCAACCCAAACTTCCTCTCTTCCTCTCTTATTTTTCTTCCTCCTTTCTTTCTTCTCCTTACCTATCTCTCCCTACCTACTCCTTCTACTGCTTAGGCAGGTCCAGCAGCATATGGACCCATATAGAGCTTGAGTGAAGCCCGACTTAGTGAAGTTTAACAGAGTCAACTCGGTTAGTTGTTGCTAGTGGTGAACAACCACCCCTCCCTACCTTTCTTCCTCTTGCTGGAACATCTAGCAGCAACCCCGACCTAAGTCAAGGCCTTCGTTCTTGCTGGATACTCAACTAGGTTGAGTTAGTGAGTTAGCTCAACTTAGCAGTGTTATCCCTCTCTTCTTCTTCATTTACTCCTCTCTCTCTCGCTCTCTCTCTCTCTCCACTTCCATGACTCGACAGGATATTCTAAGTGTTAAGGTTTCTAGCTCCTATATTGTCAAATTTTGTAGTGTTAAAACCTCTCTTGAAATCTGTACCTTGTGTAGCTCATCTACATAATGAAGTCTGTGCATCTCTTAAGAACAAGGGTCTTGTGTTCAAGAACTTCAAAGGCAAGTGTACTAGTTCATGTTTGTAAGGCCTGTATCCTAGTCTGTACTGTTCCGTTGACTCCCGTGATCCTTCTTGTCAAATTTCGGTAACCTGTGACCTATGATTGATGTTTACGCACGACCTTAAGTCATATCCCATAGATTTGAGTCGGCTTAATCCAAAACTTGTACCATTACGACTACACCGTCGTCGCGGTTCCAACGCCGCGACTCACGTGCCAATCCGATACCCTTCTCAAAAGATGTGGACCGACTTTTATTTTGAAGAAAACGCCGCTCATTTGCAATCCCAAGAGAATCTCTACAACATGTCCCATCAATCAATCACTCAAATCAATCAATCAATCATCTCATGTTAAGTACACCCACCCATGCTTTCTTTCCCCACAAGTCAAGAAACCACCAAGTCAACCAACCTCTCACCTCACCCATCACTCACCTCACATCCATCACCCATTACTCTCTCTCTCCTTACACCATCCCTTCTCTCTCTCTTTCTCTTCACATTTTCCAAGCAAAGTTCCAAGCAAAAAAGAGAGCAAAAGAGTGTGGACGTCCACGCATTTCTAAGGAGAGAAAGATTTATGTGTGGCCCACTTCCTCTCCCGAAATCCTTCATCCAAGCTATCCACTTTTCATCTTCCACCATCAAAGTGAGACACAAGGAGATCGGATTTCCAATGGACTAAGAAGATCGAACGGTGGGTGCTTTTATAGGCTAGTTTTCATGTTTTTATGATGGGCCAAGTGAGGCCTACCGATCGATGGTATGGATCTCACTTTGGACCCTAAGATTCGGCCGATGGCCCACTTTGATCATCATGGTCATTCCATGATGAGGCCATTTTCCATGGACCCCAACATGATGTTTACTTTCTAGTTTAAAAAGGGGGTCATTTAGAGCTTCTATTTCGGTGGAGAAAGGATCTCCACCGTTGGTTTGATCGGTGGGCCCATAAGAAATGAGACTCACTTAATGTATATTTTAAATCATGCAAGGGAGGGCCCATAGTGGCGGGGTCCATCACTCGATCTCTCTCTCTCTCTCTCTCTCTCTCTCTCTCTCTCTCTCCTTCCTTTGAACATTTTGTGGCCCACATGATGAGTGTAGGTGATATCTAACTATCCATCAAGTGGACCCCATGGCCGTCCAAGCCATGTGGGCCCTATCCTTTGATAATGGAAAAAAACAAACATCAGATTTATATAGGTGGTCCACGTCCACGCAGGGCCCACCTTACATATATATGTGTTATGGCCAAGTCGTCCAGCGTCCCTGGACGTTGGACGTGAATTGTTTAAAAAAAAAGAAGAAGAGATTTTCTTGGTTTGGGGGTGGATTGCTCATGTAGGCCCCACCTTGATATGTGTTTAATCCACGTCGTCCATTCCATTCTCCAGGTCATTTTAGACGTCGAGGTGAAAAATTAAACGAATCTAATCATTTGGTGGGCCGTAGCATAGAAGATAGTGATTGTACCATTGAAATCCACTCCAATATTTTTGTACTCGAAAATATGCTCGATATTAGATTCGTTTAGCTTGTCTTGAGCCCTAGCGACCAACGGCTGGGTTGGATTCACTTGATGCAGGCCCCACATGTGAAAAACCATGAAAAAACTAAAATTTTAAATATATATATATATATATATGTATGTATATAGATATGCAGCACCTGCGACCACTGACAGAGCAGCAGGCGCTACTACGCTGGGACGGTCCCTGGCCAACTGTGGGTCCCCAAAAGTGGGACCCACCGTGATGTGTTTTGAGAATCCACACCATCCATTTTGTAAGCCCTTAGGGCAGTGGGCTGCCCTCTAAATATCAGCCCCATCTAAAGCTCAGGCGGCCCACATCATAAGAAATAATGGTGATTGAATGGCTGCCATTGAACCCATTTGGGTCTTCATAGAAGTTTTGGATTATATGAAATTTATTTTTCCTTTCATCCAGGTCAGCGTGACCTTATCAACGGGTTGGATGTTATATAAACATTATGGTGGGCCCCACGTGGGTCCCACAGTAATGTATGTGTTTTACACCACCGTCCACCCCTTGGACGGTGGAACCCACAGAGATGTATGTGTTTTACACCATCGTCCACCCCTGGACAGTGAAACCCTCGGTAATGCATGTGTTTTATTTACACCACCATCCACACCACTGGATGGTGGGACCCACCATGATGCATGTGTTACATCTAAGTCGTCCAACCATTTTGATAGATAATTTTAAGGCCCAAGATTAAGAATTAGTCAGATCCCTAGTTCAAGTAGGCCCCCACCACGAAAAAATAGTGGGAATAGTGACATTCACTATTTAAACTTCGTAAGGGCCACGGTAGTTCCATTCACTAACGGTGGGCCCTGTAGGATATTTCTAACGGTGAAAATCATTGTCACTACTATTTAGAGTGCGGTCCAGTTCATCTTTTGATATAATTCATATATATATATATATATATATATATATATATATATATATATATTATATACATCTTGATATATTTGTGGCCATCCGTTGAGGCCCACCTTGATATGAATGTAAGGCCCATGTTATGAGGGCCCATTGTGACGTATTCAAAGGCCCAGGGGTTATGGCCCATTGCAATGCACATAAGGCTCATTGATGCGGCCCATTCGATGTATTTAAGGCCCGTCGGTTAAGGCCCATTGTAATGTATTTAGGGCCCATGGGTTGAGGCCCATTATGATGTATTCAAGGCCCATGGGTTGAGGCCCATTATGATGTATTCAAGGCCCATGGGTTGAGGCCCATTGTGATGCATTATGGCCCATGGGTTGAGGCCCATTGTAATGTATTGGGGCCCATTATGATGTATTCAAGGCCCATGGGTTGAGGCCCATTATGATGTATTAGGGCCCATGGTTTGAGGCCCATTGTAATGTATTTCTGACTCATTTGGCAAGGCCCATTATGATGTATTTAAGGACCATGGTTGAGGCCCAGTGCAATGTATGTATGGCACGTTAAGTTGTGTAGGAATCCCTTGTATGGGTCACTCCTTAAGAACAATGTTGGTTAAATGGTCACATTATTGGACAATGATGGTTTAATGTCCACATTATGACCTTCCCTTAGGCATTGCTCGACCGATCCTGAATATCGAGGCCGATTGTCGAGGTCGATTATCAATATCAATTATGAGTACATGATAGTATAGCATCATGATACATGCCCATATGCATCATCTATATATTTGTTATGAGATGTGGTTGACCATTGCATATGTCATTGGGCAGATTGTTATGAGACTCCCTGATAGGCGAAGATTGTCTCACATGAGCGCATGGTGTGCGCAGGATTGATGCATGACTGGATTGTATGACTCATGCATCTTGCATTGTGAGTTATAATCACTGTACGCCCTAGCGACATTAGGGTCGTGGGCTCCATAGGCACATCGTGGATGGCCACATGAGACACCGAAAATACTTGGTTCTAGCACTGTAGGCACTTAGGATGTCCAGGGGTGAAAGTCCTTAAAACTCCTTGGTACCAAGGGTTGCTCCAACGTTTAGACCGAGTGAAATATGAGCGTCAGTGCCTATATCATGAGGTCGTGTCTCCCACTATGTCATGGTCGGTTGGAAGGGGGTGTGGCCTTACCTACTCGGGAGGAGGGGGCAATGCTAGGCCGAGTCTGACCAGCTCGAGAAATGGGTCCGCAATCGATGAGTCAGGCCCGATATTGATAGGAAGATAGTGAGGTCTCTTCCACTCACCTTGTAACGTGCGATGGGGCGGCAATCTGGTTTGGAATGTAATAGACCCCGGTGATTTCCCAGAGAGAAACCGTATTGATTTGTGGACCCACTGAGTAAGAGTTGCATACTCATTTATTCATCCATTCACTATCCACTCGAGCTGGTGGTGCATAACTATTTATTACGTGTACCTTCGCATGGTTAAGATTTTAGTTGGGCGCGCTACTAACCTAAGACCAGGAGTTTACCATATTGAGTCTAACTATCCAAATTTAGATATGGGACTGGTTTGGATAGAAGTCCCTTGTGATGGACCCCGTATCCTGTGATACTTCGTACTATCATCCCGACTTCACTCCAGCATAGTCATTTCATTTGCACCGCATATTACATTGCATCCGTAATACTTAGCATTTTGGGTTACTATATTTTTATATTTATATGACCTAGACGGACTTAGCAGGATTTGCATATTACATTGCATCATTAGCATCTGATATTTGGCTTTCACATTTGTATAGCCGATCCGCATTGCTTATTCTGTTATTGAATGACTCATGGACTTACTAGTATATTTTCGCTTACTCTGATATCGTATGATTCATGATCTTGTCAGTATTTTCGCTTATTCCGATAATGTATGATTTATGGACTTTATGGTATACTCAGCACTTATCCTGTGCACACACTTTCACTACCCTCTAAGCTTTAAATAAGCTTATGTACGATAGATGCATGTAGGTGATGTTAGGATGCAGCCGATATGAGGCAGGAGCGTGCGGTAGAACTTTTGGAGTTTTTCTTTGATATCTTTATATTGTATTTCCCTTTCAGCATTGTACTCAAAGTTTTATATATAGTGGATATGTGGTGATGTTGTTTTATGACTTGGATATGCTTGTGGTTATGCTCAATTATAAAATAAAAATAAAAATCATACTGAAAATCCTCCTTGTAGGATCCCCGGATCGGAATCTGGCACATGAGTGTTGGGAGCCGAGAATGGGGCACTATGGAGGCTGTCAGCGCCAGATTCGGCGATTGAGAATTCTGTGAGCCCGTTTTCTGAGTTTGGGGCGTGACAATGTTTATGTACAACGTCAATAGTGATTCAAGCTTTCAAGATTCAAGAGTTCAAAGCTTTGTACAAGTCAAGACAACGTTCTTAGACTTTAATATTCAAGTTCAAACTTCAATGTCAGTCGATTTCAAGCTTCAATGTTTGTCAATTTCAAGCTTTAAGAGTCTCAAGTTAAGCTTCATTCTATGACAAGATCTCAAGCTTCGCCAACTTTAAAGAATGACTATCAAACTAAAAGACAAGGAAGCTCAATGTTTATACTCCACTAACAAGGTATAAATGACCTTAGATTGACCTTAAGGTAGGTCATTTTGAATAAATAATTCAATTATATCATTCTATAAGTGAATAGTCAGTTTCTCGACTAGTCCTAGCACTAGCTCGACCAGTCCAAGAAATTTCAAGACCAATCCTAAGGTTGTTGTAAATTTTCAGAATTTGTTGTTGAGCCACGACCAGTCCTGGAGACTACTCGACTGGTTGTGTGAACAGTGTATGACTCATTCACGACCAGTTCTGCAGCTACGACTCAAAGTCCAACAACTATTTCAAGTTCCCCATGACCAGTCGTGGAGATCCCTCGATCAGTCTTGGAGGGCCTAAGACCATTCGTGGAATGGCTTTATCCAATTGCGCTCAAAATTTTAAAAATTAATTGGTCCTACAACCAGTCGTAGTATCCACAATACCAATCGTGAACATGATTTCTTCACCTATAAATAGATGATGAAATTCAGAGTATTTCATTGAATTCAAGCTAAATCAATACATCACTTTGAGAGATAAGTTAGTCATTATTTTAAGATATATTTTGCTCATTTAATATTCTCTTTTATTAGTTTTCTTTGCATTTGATTTTGAATTTTCACATTCCAATTTTATTTGAAAGAGGGATTATAGTATTCTCATTTCTTGGAATCAAAATCAAATGAAGCTACCCCAAGGTACTTTAAATCTAAAATTAATTTAGAACCTATAACTATTTCATAAGTGAGTTTGGACATTGAACTTCTACTCCGACTTGGTTCTTCTGGGCTGCATCTAAAGGAGAATATTCAGGTATTTTATAGTTTTTATAAATTTCTTTGTTTTGGTTTTTATTGAGATTGAGCCAAAAAAATTTCTATTTTGGTTTGTCTGAGGTGATCCAGAAAACTCAGAGTGTGGGATTTTTTAAATTGTGTAAGCCGACTTGAAAGATACAATTGTGAGGGTTTTAGGTGAACCTAGAAAAACCTATTTTCATAGTGAATGCTAATATCCATTGTATGAGGATATTAGAAGTGGAGTAGTTTTGTGGCTATTGTTTAATAGTTGGTGTACACACAAGCGAACCACTATAATTTCTTGTCTTGTGGTTTGAATGTTTATTTATTTTTATGGATGATTGTAATTTCCCTTATTACATTTGTGGAGAATGCTGTAATCCTTATGTGGATGTGTGGGAATGTTCTAATAGCTTAGATTTCATTCCATTGCCATTTATTTATTTATTTTTCTGTATCAAGACCCCATCAGCAGCAGCAGCACGCTCAGAGGGGACAGGCACCTCTCCAGCCAGCTTAGGCTAGATTCTATGCGGCTCAGCAGGATCCGCAGTCATCCGGAGGAGTCGTTGAGGGTATACTTTCAGTTTCTGCATGCATTGCACGTGTGCTGTTTGATTCCGGTGCATTGCACTCTTTTGTGGCCGAGAGCTTCTGTCGATCGGCTGGCTTACCGTTGGAGTCTGCTGGTGAGAGCCTATCAGTATCGACTCCCTTGGGGAGGACTGCAGTGTTGGGACGATTTTGCTCATCTTGCCCCGTTCTGGTTGGGGATACCTTTTTACCTGTCGATTTGTTTGTTTTGCCGATGTCCGAGTTCGATGTCATCCGGGGCATGGATTGGCTCGCTGAGTATTATGTCATTTTGGACTGCGCCGTGAGGACAGTCACGTTCTGTATACCCGGCGTGCCACAGTTTCAGTTCGTTGCAGAGGCTAGAGGAGAGCGGTTGTCTTGTTTGATGTCCTACGCCATAGAGGAGCCTGTTGCCGCTTGCATCGACCATTTTCCAATTGTATGCGATTTTTTCGATGTGTTCCAGGAGATTCTGGGATTACCGCCTCGTCGACTCACCGAGTTCCAGATTGATCTCGTGCCTGGTACCGCGCCTATTTCAAAGGCTCCGTATCATATGGCACCGTTGGAGTTACGGGAACTATAGAAGCACTTGGACGACTTACGTGAGTTGAGCTTTATCCGTCCGAGCAGTTCTCTATGGGGAGCACCGGTACTCTTCGTGAAGAAGAAGGATGGTTTGTTGAGGCTCTGCGTTGACTACCGCGAGCTCAACAAAGTCACGATCAAGAACAAGTACCCGCTCCCTAGGATTGATGATTTGTTCGATCAGCTGCAGGGTGCATAGTTCTTTACGAAGATTGACCTGCGTTCCGGTTATCATCAGATTCGGGTCCGAGATGAGGACATTCCGAAGACGACATTCAGGACGTGTTACGGTCATTTTGAGTTTTTGGTCATGTCCTTCGGACTGACCAATGCACCCGCGGTCTTCATGCAGCTGATGAACGAGGTCTTCCGCCTTTATCTGGATATGTTTGTTGTAGTCTTCATCGACGACATTCTGATCTACTCGAGGACCCGTAAGGAGCATGAGCAGCACTTGGAGATTACCTTGCAGACCCTCCGCGCACACCAGCTTTATGCGAAGCTGGAGAAGTGAGAGTTTTGGCAGGAGGAGGTGAAGTTCCTCGGTCACGTGGTGACGAGGGAGGGTGTCGCAGTGGACCCCTCGAAGGTCGAGGCAGTGCGTCAGTGGGGCCAGCCCATGACTGCGACAGAGATCCGTAGTTTTCTTAGCTTGGCGGGCTATTACCGACGTTTCATTGAGGGTTTTTCTCGTATTGCAGCCCCGCTGACCAGGTTGACTCGGAAGGGCGCAGAGTTTATTTGGAGTGATGCCTGCGAGCGAGCATTTATGGAGTTGAAGGACCGTCTGACGTCCGCTCCTGTCCTCACTCTTCCCTCTAGGAGTGACGGATTTATTGTATTCACCGATGCCTCGCATATCAGTTTGGGTGTTGTCCTGATGCAGCATGGGAGACCAGTGGCCTTTGCATCTCGTCAGCTCAAGGTCCATGAGCTGAACTATCCTACGCATGACTTAGAGCTGGCTGCAGTTGTCTTCGCACTGAAGGTGTGGAGGCACTACCTTTACGAGGTTAGATTCGAGCTCTTCTCTAATTACAAGAGCTTGAAGTACCTCTTCTCACAGTCTGAGTTGAATATGAGACAGAAGCGCTGGATGGAGCTCCTGAAAGACTATGATTTTGATCTTCAGTACCACCCGGGCAAGGCGAACGTGGTGGCAGATGCCCTCAGCCGTCAACCACGAGGCCTAGTGGAGCATATGATGATTCAGGAGTGGTGGATGCTTGAAGATATTGCAGCATATGACTTTGAGTTCGGCCTGCAGTCTTCCATCGTACAGTCATCGAGCTTGTCGATTCAACCCTCTCTTCTCGCTAGGGTGATCGAGGCTCAGCAGGCTGATGAGTCGTTGTAGAGTTATATGGCTGAGGCAGCATCTGGGGGTTAGGCTAATTGGCAGATTGGTACAGACGGGGGACTTCGCTTCAGAGGCCGATTATGTGTCCCGGATATTTCAGATTTACATAGAGATCTTTTGACCGAGGCACATCGATCGCGGTTTTCTATCCACCCGGGCTCGACGAAGATGTACCGTGACATGAGGCGACAGTATTTTTGGGCGGGGATGAAGTGTCAGATTGCCAGTTTTGTGGCCGAGTGTGACACGTGCCAGCGTGTCAAGGCCTATCATCAGAGACCTCCTGGTCTTTTGCAGCCGTTGAGTGTCCCGATGTGGAAGTGGGTGCACGTGTCGACCGATTTCATTATGGGCTTGCTGAGGACTCAGTGCGGTCATGATGCCATTTGGGTTGTTGTGGATCGTCTGACGAAGTCGGCACATTTCCTTGCGATGCGTGCGATTTGGTCTATGGACCGGCTTGCGAGATTATTTATTGAGGAGGTTGTGAGACCGCATGGCGTTCCAGTCTCGATCGTTTCTGACCGAGACTCGAGGTTCACGTCTCAGTTTTGGGGGAGCTTCCAGCGAGCGATGGGGACTGATTTGCAGCTCAGCACCACGTACCATCGGCAGACCAATGGCCAGACCGAGAGGGTCAATCAGATACTTGAGGATATGCTTCGAGCCTACGCGATTGACTTCGGGGGTAGCTGGGATGAGCATATGCGATTGGCTGAGTTCGCGTACAATAACAGCTATCAGGCGACCATCGGCAAGGCTCCTTTTGAGGCACTATATGGCAGACCATGCAGATCACCGAGTTGTTGGACCGAGATTGAAGAGCGTCGTCTCCTAGGTCCCGAGCTTGTGCAGGAGACGTCAGAGGCTATAGATATCATCAGGCAGAGGATGCGCACAGCTCAGAGCCAACAGAAGAGTTTTGCTGATCGTCGGCGTCGTCTCTTGGAGTTTGACGTAGGGGACCATGTGTATCTCAATGTTTCGCCCATGAAGGGCATATTTCCATTTGGAACGAAGGGCAAGCTTGCCCCGAGATTCATAGGATCTTTTGAGATCACTGGGCGCGTTGGCGCCGTGGCCTATCGGCTTGACTTTCCATCTTAGTTATCTGGCATCCACAACATTTTTCACGTCTCCATGTTGAGGAAGTGTGGGTCAGACATTGTTTCAGTTATTGAGTGGCAGCCGCTGGAGGTTCGTGAGGACGCTTCTTACATTGAGCAGCCAGTCTGTATCCTGGACCGGAAGGAGCAGGTCCTCGGAACCAAGGTCATTCCGTTGGTGAAGGTGTATTGGGGTCATCATTCTGTAGAGGAGGCTTCGTGGGAGCGTGAGGCTGAGATTCGAGAGCGTTATCCTCATCTCTTTGATAGTTGATCATGTGATGTATTTTGTATGTTATCTCCGATTTTATATGATGATGTTATGTCGCTTCTTCTTCATGAGTAATGCTTAGTAGCGATGCTTGTGTAAATTTTAAGGATGAAATTTTTATAAGGAGGGGAGATCTGTAAGACCCATATCTTAGTCCGTACCGTTCCGTAAACTTCCGCGGTCTTACTCGTCGAATTTCGGTAACCTTCGACCCTTAACCGATATCGACGCGCGATCCTGATTCATATGCCGACAACCCGAGTCGACTCAGCCCAAGACCACTACCATAGCGACCGCGCAGTCGCTGCGATTCCAATGCCGCAACTGGCGCACCGAGGCGATACCCTGGTCAAGATATGTGGGCCAACGTTCGGTGTGAGGAAACGCTGCGCGTTGCGAAACCTAAGAGAATCTCTACGATGTGTCACATTAATCACATCAATTCCATCAATCCATCACATGTCAAGTACATGTCAAGTACACATCACTTTCACCCCTTTTCCCAAGCAACCACAAAAGTCTCCCAAACCCATACCTTTCTTATACAAATGCCACAAAAGTCTCCCAAAACCATTCCTTTCTTATACAAAAGGGCCACAAAAGTCAAAAGGGTGTCTTACACCCCATCACCACATCCATCCATCACTCTCTCTCTCTCCCTTTACAACTCTCTCTCTTTCTCTCTTTCTCATTTCAAATCTCCAAGAAAAAAAAAAAAGGTCCATACGTATGAAATTTTCCAAGCAACCCTAAGCTCCAAGTGGCCCACTTTTCTACCCCATCATCTCCCATCTCAACCCTCCATTCCTCATCTCATCCATTGAAATCTAAGCTAAGGTGTCAAGGAACACCTAGGAGTAAGAAGATCGGACGGTGGGTGCTAGATCATACTAGTTTTTCCTATTTTTGAGATGGGCCAAGTGAGGCCAACCGATCAATGGTTTGGATCTCACTTGGGACCCTAAGATGAGGCCGATGGCCCACTTGGATGATCATGATCATTCCATGATGGTGCCATTCTCCATGGACCCCATCATGATATTTATTTCATTGCAAAAGGTCATCTAGACCGTCCATTTTGGTGGAGAGAGGATCTCCACCGTTGATTCTCGATCTTGGTGCTCCCATGTGTTAAGGGACCCTTTTTATTATATGATTTGCTTTTAAGGGAGGGCCCATAATGTCGGGGTCCCTCCATCACAAAGCGTGTCCCACTCTCCATGTCTCTCTCCCTTTTTATTTTATTTTCTTTTATTTAGATTTTTTTTTTTTAGATTGCAATAGGGTGTTGTGGCCTATTTGAATGGACCCCACCACGAGACCGTTATTTTATTCAAATCATCAATGTGGCCCACTTTATGTGTAGAGTATCCACACTGTTTTCCATGTGGTGGCCCACCTAATCAGGCCCACCATAATTACTTAAAGAGGCCAACCGTCCAACGTCTGGGACGCTAGACGTCTCTGTACAAAAAAAAAAAGAGAGCTTTGGGGGTGGGCCCTTGTGTAGGCCCCACCTTGATGTATGAGTGTAATCCAAGCCGCCCACCCTCTTTCCCATAACATTTTAGGCGTTGAGCCAAGGGATGGAGTTAATCCGTTCATTGGGCGGGTCATACCACTCAAAACAGTGACACTCACCGTTTAAATTAAATCCTAATTTTTCTACATGCCTAGATATGCTCAATAGCGGCCTCATTGGATTGGTCTTGAGCCGGGGAAGATAGTGAACGGAGCAGATTCATGTGATGCGGGCCCCACATTCGAAAAACCCCAAAAATCGGTTCTTTTCCCAAAAATTGCAAGAGGCCTGCCTCCTCTCTGACAAGAGTGCAGTAGCTGCACGCTACTGCGTGCAGCGTCAGCGTGCGTGCGGGCACGTGCAACGCCGGGCGACGTCCAGCAGGGACCCACGGCTCCAGCCGTGGGCCCCACCGTAATGTTTGTTTGTCATCCAATCTATTCATGAGGTGGGTCCCATCCTCAGGTGGGCCCCCTCCAAATTTTGGCTCAATCCAGAACTCAGGTGGCCCACACCACAGGGAACAGTGGAATTGAATATCTACCATTAAAATCTTTTTGGGGCCCACAAAAGTTTTGAACCAAGCTGAAATTTGTATTTTTCCTTCAACCAGGTCTGTTTGACCTTATTAATGGGTTGGATGCCAAATAAATATTACAGTGGGCCCCACATGGGACCCACAATGATGCATGAGTCTTAAAGTCCACCGTCCAGTGGACGGTGGCACCCACCTTCATGTATCTGTACTCCCACCGTCCAGCGGACGGTGGGGCCCTTTGAGAAGTATGTGTTTGGTCCTCACTGTCCAGCGCAGTGGGACCCGCCATGCTGTATGTGATGCATCCAGACTGTCCATCCGCTTGGTGCAATCATTTTAAGGCATGAGTGGCTGATTGGGTGGGCCACTCATGTATGGGCTAGGCCCATTTGAATTACAAAAGGCCTATCGGTTAGGCTCAATTGATTTATGAAAGGCTCATGGGTTAGGCCTATTTGATTCATATAAGGCCTATGGACTTGGGCCCACTTGATATGTAAAGCCTATGGGCTTAGGCTCACTTGATATTTAAGGCCTATGGGTTTAGGCCCACTTGATATGTTTCAAGTCCATGGGACTAAGCCCATTTGATGTATTCCAAGGCCCATGAAATTGGACTCATTTGATGCATTTTTAAAGCCCATGGAAGTAGGCCCATTTGATATATGTAAGATCTAGGGGTTAAGGCCCATTTGGCGTGCATATGGGGTTCAATTGGTGTGACCCATTCGTTACCTTTAAGAACCATGAGTTAAGCTCATTTAATGCAATCCAAGGCCCACGGGTTTTGACCCATTGCAATGCACATTAGACCCATTGGTGTGACCCATTTATGTGGCCCATCTGATGAATAAAAGGCCCATAAGATATGGCCCATTTGATATATATGTAAGGCCCAATGGGATGAACCTACGGTCCATTGCAATGTGTAAATCCCATACAGATTAACTAGCGATGTTTACAAAGTTGTGCCTTGGGAGCAATGTTGGTTTGACGTCCACATTACGAGTGTAATGTTGGTTAGAAGTCCACATTACGACTCTCCTTAGGGCCCATTACTGGGCCGTACTTGTTGTGTATAGGCCGTCCAGGCCCACCTGCGTTGTAAGAATGGTTCATCACTCATTTACATGTTTAGTATAGTTTCATGACTCATGATTATACGCATCATATGTATGCTTGATATGAGGATTGACTGATCATAGCATATGCCTTCGGGCAGGTTGTTTATGGGCTCCTGGTTAGGCAGTGTTGCCCTACATGAGCGCACGATATGCGCAGGAATTGTTGCATGACTGGATAGCGTGAATCATGCATTTCGCATTTGTGTGACATGGTTATTGTACGCCCTATCGACATCAGGGCAGTAGCCTCCACAGAAGCATCGTGGTTGGCAGGATTGGATATCGAAAATCTTATTCTACATGAGGTGCTATAGATATCCCTGGGTGAAAGTCCCTAAACCCTTATGGTACCAAGAGGTTGCTCCAACGTCTAGACTGAGTGGGTAGATGAGCACTGAGTGTCGATTACCAGTTGGCTGTGCTCTCCACTGTGTCGTGGTCGGTTGAAGGGGGTGCGGCCTTACCCGCCCGAGAGTAGGGGGCAATGCTAGGCTGAGTTTGACCAGCTCGAGGAATGGGTTCGCTATCGATGAGTCGCGCCCGATATTGGCAGATGGATAGTGTGGTCTCTTCCACTTACCTTATTACGTGTGATGTGGCGGCAATCTGGTTTAGAGTGTACTAGACCCCGGTGATATCCCATATTTGAGTTGTATTGATGTGTGGACATAGATGAGGATCTGTATGCTTGAGTTGCATTGTACATCGCATGGCCTTGGGATGGCCGATACCATTCATGTCTTACATCGCATAGTCTTGGTACGACTCATGATATTATGGATCTATCTGCATATTTCGCATTACTCTGACATTGCATGTTCATATTACTACCTTGCGCACACACTTTCACCACCCTCTATGCTTTCTATAAGCTTATGCATGACTGTTGCGTGCAGGTGACGTTGGTTCGCAGCAGTGCTGAGGCAGGAGCACGTTGCAGATCGTTTTGGAGTTTTTGTTCCTTACCATTGTATTTTCCTTTATGCTTATTGTACTTGTAAAGTTTTTGATCATAGTGGAAATGTAATGGATTTCTTGATTGTTGTTTGTGGGTTATGCCTTTGGTTATGCTTTTTATGAATCAAACTGACGTTGAAAATCCTCCTCGTTGCATCTCAGGATCGGAACCTGGCGAATGGGCGCTAGGAGCCGAAAATGGGGTTCTACAGAGGCTGTCGGCGCTGGATTCGGTGATCGAAAATTTTGTGAGACCGGTTTTCGAGTTTGGGGCGTGACAGAAGTTGGTATCAGAGCATAACTTGGGAATAACCGAGAACAACATTACATGTCTGCTATGAGTGTAGAATGGCTAAGTTCCGAAGTTCGGATAGCTTAGCAACCTTCCGTTACAGACCGTTAACGTGCGTGCTTTCGAGAGTTTTGAAGTTGATAGGCGCCTTCGCTCTTTCCTGTCGGACATGGCGCCTGGGAGGGTTACCCGATCGACTCCCACACCACCACCTGAGGATCCCGCTCCACCACCTGAGGCTCTAACTTTACCACCCGCGCCTCCCGTTCCACCCTTAGAGATCCCTGCTCCCTTTCCTGAGGATGACATTCCTCCACTTGAGGCCGATGCGGAGCCGACCGTGACTGTGAGTACCTCTTAGTTACAGCAGATGTTACAGGCTGTGACAGGCGCACTCCAGGGACAGGGCAGGCGACCAGTTGTTTCACCAGCTCAGGCAGAGCAGGAGCGCGCGAGCGCCTTACTTCGTGAGTTCAGACGACTTGATCCCCCACGTTTCCAGGACGAGCCAGATCCGACTACAGCAGAGAGATGGCGCTCCGATGTGGAGAAGATTTTTGATACCATGTCATGTACGACCGAGCAGCGAGTTCGGTTAGCTGTATTTCTCTTCCAGGGTGAGGCCGAGCATTGGTGGACCTCTATTACCCGTGTTGCCGGACCTGAGTATGTCTTGACATGGGAGGACTTTATTGATCGATTCGAGGAGAAGTACTTCCACGACCATATCCGTCGTCAGCGAGCTTTAGAGTTTGAGACTCTGGTGTAGGGAGACATGACTGTGGCGCAATACGCGGCCCATTTTGTGGCACTATCGAGATTTACACCGTATATGGTTGATGACGAGGGGCGAAAGGCCCACCGTTTCGAGCACGGCTTACGTTACGGCTTTCGAGGTCGTGTTATTGGGCATGAGCTCCCTACTTTCCAGTCAGTGGTGCGGAGAGCTCAGATTTATGAGACTGAGTGGGCCGGTTCTCAGTCTGATCGGGGTCAGAGGAGAGACCGGAAGAGGCAGGCTTCTTCCAGTGATTCCCAGTAGCGTCGCCCACAGCAGCAGAGGCACACAGGTCGCCCAGCCTTCCGATCACCATCAACACCAGCAACACCTCCACCACCACCACCTCAGAGGCAGTTCACCGGCACTTGCTTCAGGTGCGGTGCGACCGGACACCGTTCATGGGAGTGTCCCAGCCCCCAACAGCAGCAGAGAGGTCCACAGCAGCAGAGAGCTCCCCAGTAGCCTCCACCGCAGCAGCAGAGACCCCCACAACAGCAGTGACAGCAGCCCCCACCATCGAGGCCACTTCAGCAGCAGCATCAGCATCAGCACCAGCCTCAGAGGCCGCAGCAGTAGAGGCAGCAGTTTCGACCGCCTCAACGACCCCATCAGCAGCAGCAGCAGGCTCAGAGGGGACAGGCACCTCCCCAGCCGGCTTAGGCTAGATTCTATGCGACTCAGTAGGATCCGCAGTCATCCGGAGGAGTCGTTGAGGGTATACTTTCAGTTTCTGCATGCATTGCACGTGTGCTGTTTGATTCCGGTGCATTGCACTCTTTTGTGGCCGAGAGCTTCTGTCGATCGGCTGGCTTACCGTTGGAGTCTGCTGGTGAGAGCCTATCAGTATCGACTCCCTTGGGGAGGACTGCAGTGTTGGGACGATTTTGCTCGTCTTGCCCCGTTCTGGTTGGGGATACCTTTCTGCCTGTCGATTTGTTTATTTTGCCGATGTCCGAGTTCGACGTCATCCTGGGCATGGATTGGCTCGCTGAGTATTATGCCATTTTAGACTGCACCGTGAGGACAGTCACGTTCTGTATACCCGGCGTGCCACAGTTTCAGTTCGTTGCAGAGGCTAGAGGAGAGCGGTTGTCTTGTTTGATGTCCTGCGCCATAGAGGAGTCTGTTGCTGCTTACATCGACCATTTGCCCATTGTATGCGATTTTCCCGATGTGTTCCAGGAGATTCCGGGATTACCGCCTCGTCGACTCACCGAGTTCCAGATTGATCTCATGCTTGGTACCGTGCCTATTTCGAAGGCCCCGTATCGTATGGCACCGTTGGAGTTAAGGAAACTGCAGAAGCAGTTGGACTAGTTACGTGAGTTGGGCTTTATCCATCCAAGCAGTTCTCCGTGGGGAGCACCGGTACTCTTCGTGAAGAAGAAGGATGGTTCGTTGAGGCTCTGCGTTGACTACCACGAGCTCAACAAAATCACGATAAAAAACAAGTACCCGCTCCTTAGGATTGATGATTTGTTCGATCAGCTGCAGGGTGCACAGTTCTTTTCGAAGATTGACCTGCGTTCCGGTTATCATCAGATTCGGGTCCGAGATGAGGACATCCCAAAGACGGCATTCAGGACGCGTTACGGTCATTTTGAGCTTCTAGTCATGTCCTTCGGACTGACCAATGCACCCGCGGTCTTCATGCAGCTGATGAACGAGGTCTTCCACCCGTATCTGCATCAGTTTGTTGTAATCTTTATCGACAACATTCTGATCTACTCGAGGACCCGTGAGAAGCATGAGCAGCACTTGGAGATTACCTTGCAGACCCTCCGCGCACACCAGCTTTATGCGAAGCTGGAGAAATGCGAGTTTTGGCAGGAGGAGGTGAAGTTCCTCGGTCACGTGATGACGAGGGAGGGTGTCGCAGTGGACCCCTCGAAGGTCGAGGCAGTGCGTCAGTGGGGCCAGCCCACAACTGCGATAGAGATCCGTAGTTTCATTAGCTTGGCGGGCAATTACCGATGTTTCATTGAGGATTTTTCTTGTATTGCAGCCCCGCTGACCAGGTTGACTCGGAAGGGCGCAGAGTTTATTTGGAGTGACGCCTGCGAGCGAGCATTTATGGAGTTGAAGGACCGTCTGACGTCCGCTCCTGTCCTCACTCTTCCCTCTGGGAGTGACGAATTTATTGTATTCACCGATGCCTCGCATATCGGTTTGGGTGCTGTCCTGATGCAGCACTGGAGACCAGTGGCCTTTGCGTCTCGTCAGCTCAAGGTTTATGAGCTGAACTATCCTACACATGACTTAGAGCTGGCTGCAGTTGTCTTCTCACTGAAGGTGTGGAGGCACTACCTTTACGGGGTTAGATTCGAGCTCTTCTCTGATCACAAGAGCTTGAAGTACCTCTTCTCGCAGTCTGAGTTGAATATGAGACAGAGGCTGGATGGAGCTCCTGAAAGACTATGATTTTGATCTCCAGTACCACCCGGGCAAGGCGAACGTAGTGACAGATGCCCTCAGCCGTCAACCACGAGGCCTAGTGGTGCATATGATGATTCAGGAGTGGCGGATGCTTGAGGATATTGCAGCGTAGGACTTTGAGTTCGGCCTGCAGTCTTCCATCGTACAGTTATCGAGCTTGTCGATTCAACCCTCTCTTCTCGCTAGGGTGATCGAGGCTCAGCAGACTGATGAGTCGTTGTAGAGTTATATGGCTGAGGCGGCATCTGGGGGTCAGGCTGATTTGCAGATTGGTACAGACAATGAACTTCGCTTCAGAGGCCGATTATGTGTCCTGGATATTCCAGAGTTGTGCAGAGATCTTTTGACCGAGGCACATCGATCGCGGTTTTCTATCCACCCGGGCTCGACGAAGATGTACCGTGACATGAGGCCACAGTATTTTTGGGTGGGGATGAAGCGCCAGATCTCCAGTTTTGTGGCCGAGTGTGACACGTGCCAACGTGTCAAGGCCGATCATCAGAGACCTCCTGGTCTTTTACAGCCGTTGAGTGTCCCGATGTGGAAGTGGGAGCACGTATCGACCGATTTCATTATGGACTTGCCGAGGACTCAGTGCGGTCATGACACCATTTGGGTTGTTGTGGATCGTCTGACGAAGTCGGCACATTTCCTTGCGATGCGTGTGACTTGGTCTATGGACCGGCTTGCGAGATTATTTATTGAGGAGGTTGTGAGACTGCATGGCGTTCCAGTCTCGATTGTTTCTGACCGAGACTCGAGGTTCACGTCTCAGTTTTGGGGGAGCTTCCAACGATCGATGGGGACTGATTTGTAGCTCAGCACTGCGTACCATCCGCAGACCGATGGCTAGACCGAGAGGGTCAATCAGATACTTGAGAATATGCTTCGGGCTTGCTCGATTGACTTCGGGGGTAGATGGGATGAGCATCTGCGATTGGCTGAGTTCGCATACAATAACAGCTATCAGGTGACCATCGACATGGCTCCTTTTGAGGCACTATATGGCAGACCATGCAAATCACCGAGTTGTTGGACCGAGGTTGGAGAGCGTCGTCTCCTAGGTCCCGAGCTTGTGCAGGAGACGTCAGAGGCTATAGATATCATCAGGCAGAGGATGCGCACAGCTAAGAGCCGAAAGAAGAGTTTTGCTGATCGTCTGCGTCGTCCCTTAGAGTTTGACGTAGGGGACCATGTGTATCTCAAGGTCTCGCCCATGAAGGGCATATTTCGATTTGGAGCGAAGGGCAAGCTTGCCCAGAGATTCATAGGACCTTTTGAGATCACTGGGTGCGTTGGCGCGGTGGCCTATCGGCTTGACTTTTCATCTCAGTTGTCTGGCATCCACAATGTTTTCCACGTCTCCATGTTGAGGAAGTGTGGGTCAGACATTATTCCAGTTATTGATTGGCAGCCGCTGGATGTTCGTGAGGATGCTTATTACATTGAGCAGCCAGTCCGTATCCTGGATCAGAAGGAGCAGGTCCTCAAAACTAAAGTCATTCCGTTGGTGAAGGTGCAGTGGGTTCACCATTCTGTAGTGGAGCCTCGTGGGAGCGTGAGGATGAGATTCGAGAGCATTATCCTCATCTCTTTGATGGTTGATCATGTGATGTATTTTGTATGTTATCTCTGATTCTATATGATGATGTTATGTCGCTTCTTCTTCATGAGTAATGCTTAGTAGCGATGCTTGTGTAAATTTCGAGGATGAAATTTTTATAACGAGGGGAAAGCTGTAAGACCCGTATCTTAGTCCGTACCGTTCCGTAAACTTTCGCGGTCTTACCGGTCGAATTCCGGTAACCTTCGACCCTTAACCGATATCGACGCGCGATTCTGATTCATATGCCGACAACCTGAGTCGACTCAGCCCAAGACCACTACTATAGCGACCGCACCGTCGCTGCGGTTCCAATGCCATGACTCGCGCACCGAGGCGATACCTTGGTCAAGATATGTGGGTCAACGTTCGGTGCGAGGAAACACCGCGCGTTGCGAAACCCATATGTCACATCAATCACATCAATCCCATTAATCAATCATCCATCAATCCATCACATGTCAAGTACATGTCAAGTACACATCACTTTCACCCCTTTTCCCAAGCAACCATAAAAGTTTTCCAAACCCATACCTTTCTTACACAAATGCTACAAAAGTCTCCCAAAACCATTCCTTTCTTACACAAAAGGACCATAAAAGTCAAAAGGGTGTCTTACACCCCATCACCACATCCATCCATCACTCTCTCTCTCTCCCTTTACAACTCTCTCTCTTTCTCTTTCTCATTTCAAATCTCCAAGTAAAAAAAAAAAAGCTCCATACGTATGAAATTTTTCAAGCATCCCTAAGCTCCAAGTGGCTCACTTTCCTACCCCATCATCTCCCATCTCAACCCTCCATTCCTCATCTCATCCATTGAAATCCAAGCTAAGGTGCCAAGGAACACTTAGGAGCAAGAAGATCGGACGGTGGGTGCTAGATCATACTAGTTTTTCCTATTTTTGAGATGGGCCAAGTGAGGCCAACCGATCAATGGTTTGGATCTCACTTGGGACCCTAAGATGAGGCCGATGGCCCACTTGGATGATCATGATCATTCCATGATGGGGCCATTCTCCATGGACCCCATCATGATATTTATTTCATTGCAAAAGGTCATCTAGACCGTCCATTTTGGTGGAGAGAGGATCTCCACCGTTAATTCTCGATCTTAGTGGTCCCATGTGTTGAGGGACCCCTTTTATTGTATGATTTGCTTTTAAGGGAGGGCCCATAATGTCAAGGTCCCTCCATCACAAAGCGTGTCCCACTCTCAAACGTGTAATGTTGATTAGATGTCCACATTACGACTCTCCTTAGGGCCCATTACTGGGCCGTACTTGTTGTGTATAGGTCGTCCAGGCCCATCTGCGTTGTAAGAATGGTTCATCACTCATTTACATGTTTAGTATAGTTTCATGACTCATGATCATACGCATCATATGTATGCTTGATATGAGGATTGACTGATCATAGCATATGCCTTCGGACAGGTTGTTTATGGGCTCCTGGTTAGGCAGTGTTGCCCTACATGAGCGCACGATATGCGCAGGAATTGTTGCATGACTGGATAGTCTGAATCATGCATTTCGCATTTGTGTGACATGGTTATTGTACGCCCTAGTGACATCAGGGCCGTAGCCTCCACAGACACATCGTGGTTGGTAGGATTGGATACCGAAAATCTTATTATACATGGGGTGCTATAGATATCCCTGGGTGAAAGTCTCTAAACCCTTATGGTACCAAGAGGTTGCTCCAACGTCTAGACCGAGTGGGTGATGAGCACTGAGTGTCGATTACCAGTTGGCTATGCTCTCCACTGTGTCGTGGTCGGTTGGAAGGGGGTGTGGCCTTACCTGCCCGAGAGTAGGGAGCAATGCTAGGCTGAGTTTGACCAGCTCGAGGAATGGGTCCGCTATCGATGAGTCGCGCCCGATATTGGCAGACGGATAGTGTGGTCTCTTCCACTTACCTTATTACGCGCGATGTGGTGGCAATCTGGTTTAGAGTGTACTAGACCCCGGTGATATCCCATATTTGAGATGTATTGATGTGTGGACATAGATGAGGATCTGTATGCTTGAGTTGCATTGCACATCGCATGGCCTTGGGATGGCCGATACCATTCATGTCTTGCATCGCATAGCCTTGGTACGGCTCATGATATTATGGATCCATCTGCATATTTCGCATTACTCTGACATTGCATGTTCATATTACTACCTTGCGCACACACTTTCACCACCCTCTAAGCTTTCTATAAGCTTATACACGACTGTTGCGTGCAGGTGACGTTGGTTCGCAGCAGTGCTGAGGCAGGAGCACGTTGCAGATCGTTTTGGAGTTTTTGTTCCTTACCATTGTATTTTCCTTTATGCTCATTGTACTTGTAAAGTTTTTTATCATAGTGGAAATGTAATGGATTTTTTGGTTGTTGTTTGTGGGTTATGCCTTTGGTTATGCTTTTTACGAATCAAACTGATGTTGAAAATCCTCCTCGTAGCATCTCAGGATCGAAACCTGGCGAATGGGCGCTAGGAGCCGAAAATGGGGTTCTACGGAGGCTGTCGGCGCCGGATTCGGTGATTGGGAATTTTGTGAGCCCGGTTTTCGAGTTTGGAGCGTGACATGAGTCAATCAACGAGTTAACTTAAACTCGACTCCACAACTAGCCTCACACACCATCCGATTTCATCTACTAACTGGGACCTGAAAATGGGATTGTCTTAGGGCTACCATCAACAATAGACATGACCTACCAGATGAACGAGCAGGTCATGAATCAACACTTACAAATGATGGTGTGGTGGGTGGTTTCTGATGAGGAAGACGAGCTCCTCTAATGGCGAAACTCCATTCGGCATATCTTTCTTCATTCTAAGGCATGTGGACGTCAAAGACCAGTCCAGATAGTTTAGTATGAGGGAAATTTTGATGCTCTGAATTAGTTTTGGTGGTGGGTTTGAGTTTTGAAAGAATCGGCAGAGTTTCTAAATGTGCGGCTACCAGGAATGGAGCAACGAACCTCCTACTATATATATGTTATTTCTTTCGAAGCACTGAGCCTCCCGAAATTGTCGAATGAAGGATGGATGGTCTGGATCGCACTGGCTTGCAACAACCTTCAAATACAACTGGTAAAACCAAAACCAGCCGTGGTTTTTTGCTTAGTAAGGAAGCCCTAAACCAGAGGAAAACGGATGGTTGGGATGAGCTTGTTCCAACGGCCAAGATTGTGCAGATTCAGCTTCACACGAATTGTCAGCGTGTAAAGGCAAGAAAAATGGAAATTTTCTATTTTTGGAAAATAATGGTTGCACTTAGTCCCCTTGCACCCATGATTGTGCCCACACGTGTAGTCTCCCTCGTGTGGACCAGACAAGGTTTTGGTTAGACGTGGGTGCTCCATTAGATGCGCAGTTTAGATCAACCCTTTGGGTCGTGATGGTGGGCCATAATTAGATGGAAATAGACCAGTCTGTTCGTCTGTAGCAAGTAGGAGGAAATTTTAAAAGAAGGAAAGAACTTACCTTCTTTGGCTCGGATCAACCAAGCTTGATCGGTCCCCTTAGTTCGGTGCATAGTGGGTGCATGTACCTACTGTGCATACATAGAAAATGTGGGGTCCACAATGATATTTGTGATCTGATCCACTCCGTTCATCTGTTTCCTTAGCCTGACTTAGGATCTAGTCCAAAGAATGAGACCTATCCATAACTTAGGTGGGCCATCTCAACTAAAATATGGCCTGTGAGTGCCAATCATCATCGATCCGACAGTGATCTTTGGTCAAATCCCGAGACCAAACCTTTCATTTAACTAGCACTTAGGGCCACTATTTATTTTACTTTGATGTTATTTTAACTAGATGGGTCACACAAGGTTTGCTTTTTAGGCTCAAACTATGATTCTCATCCATTCGACGATCAGATCGATTCCAAACCTGACCATCCGTGATCCCTGGCATTCCCCGCCACATTTAGAGGAAACATGGTAGTTTATTTATGTGTTTATGTTATGATTAACATGGATTAAAAGTTATTAGTCCACGGCCTGATGGACAAGGGATTTGAGGATCTAGCGTTTGATATTGACAATGGGCGGTTGAATTTATCCATCAAGGTGTTTGAAACCATAAGAGTAGGTTTCTCTGGTGGTATAATGGCCCATCTTGATAATCGACGGGAAGATGCATTGATTCATGGTCCTAAATCACTCACAACAGTCAGATTTAGGCTATCAGGGTGTTTGAAACCATAAGAGTCGGTTTGTCTTGCCACTCATCCATCTCAAGATCAACGTATCTACTACGCTCATCCTATGAACATATTGTTCCTTGACTGCTCAACATTCTGTACCATAAAGCATGGCTGGTCTCATAGTTATCCTATAAAAAAAATCCCTTGTTAACTCATTTTCCTGATTACATGGTTACACGTTTTTTGCATTTATATTTACCATGAACAGAATTTTATGAGAACACTATTTTTGAACATCATCATGTAACTCGATGGACATGTTGGCATGTTGAGATACTCTAAACTATATTGTCTGAGCTTCTACAGCAGAAAACTGTAGTTAATAAAACTTCAATTGTAGTGGTTGATTGTCTATTATTGAAGTACTCATGCTGGATGTGTAAGCATCGCACATCGCAATTGAATATAATAAAAACAACTTAGAATTTAGTTGAAGTTTCATATTATGGAAATACTGAGTATTGGTGTATTGACCCACTAATAAATAATATGAAAAACCAGTGACCCAATATGACTTTTCTACCAGGTTTCTTGGGAATGTGGGAAACCTTAGAAATGACATCAATTTCAGTGAAAAATCCACCTCCAAAAAAAACCTGAGGACATTCATTTCTCCTAAAAATGATGTTACATTTATTTCCAAGGTTGAGAAAACACATGAAATGAGAGAACCGACATGAAATTCATGTACAATTGGAATTCAAAACAAGCAACAGATGAAAATTGGAATCCATGGTTTTCCATTTCTTGAGGATTCTAAGTGACATTTTGCTATGCATATTTTTATTTCCTTCCATCCAAACACGCTCTAAGTTAATTTCTCATGGAATATTTCTTAACCTCAAGCTGTTACTCTGTTAGTGTTCCTTTAGAAGAGAATGTTGAGTTTGGTTCTGTTGGATAGTTGTTCCATCGATTACATCAACAAGATGTCGATAATTTGGTAGATTACGACAATGTGCGCAAGAGTAGCATGTTGGAAGTCAATGTTAATTCTATCCACCTGCTTCTGTTACAATGCTTGTAGTTGTCTTATACATTTGTTTCTTTTACTAGTACATCATTTTCTTAACTAAAACATTAAAGTCTTGCTTAAATCTGGCCTTCCTGCTAGCCTTCACGATAAATTGATACTTAGTTGCCTCAAAATATATATAAAGAAATGCCCACTTTCAAGGTGGGACAACCTTGTTGGGGCAGCGAGATACCACACAAACAACATTGTGGCTTCCACATACCAACTAGTTGGATGTACAATCAGTTGTGTGTGCGTGTTCTTGTGTGTTTCATGCTGAATTACATTTGAACTGTGTCAAGGTACATATGTGGCCCAAGCGGTGACCAAAATGTTTAATTTAGGTCCAGGGTACATTCACGATGGGGCCAATCGTGTAACAGCCTAGTTCACACCCACTTAATGCTGCTTTGCCAAATTTGTTGTGATTGCAAACACAACATTCTATGCACAGATGGAGATGGGATATTTGCATTTGTATGCAATCTATTATATCATCTCGTAGTTTTGTGCTCTTTCATTAATTGCCATTTATTTTCTTAGAATTCCACGTTTTGTTGATGAATTTAGGACATATTTTGACTAGGTTCTCTGTAAAAATGGCTTTTTGGCCACATGCATGGCCTTTTGATGATAAGTTTGAATTAAATTATCCTAAGAAGGCCTCTTTACAGTGGCTAATTTCAAGGGGGGATAACCATCATATAGTGGCAATCCAAGATGTCAGAGAGATTACTCGCCATCAAAGTATAACCACGAAGGAAGAGGGACTGGGAGAGAGAAAGTAACGGCTAAAGAACTACGGAGAGAGAAAGCAGGCGCTGGGCTAAAATGACAGAAATAGCCATGGTTCAATGACTCACATTTTTAATCCAAATACCGCCTATATTGGAATTCCCTCATATGCCCTTTCAAATCTTTAATTCGAGGACTCTCCTAAATTTTAATTGCAGAGGCAAAATTAGACAAAACTGCTATCATTATATATAGAGATTTATCCATTAACGTTTTATTCTTCTTCTTTTTTTGATATTTTGAAGCTCTAAATCTGGTATGTATTATTCAATTTTTTGCAACTAGTTTCATCATACCCTAGATGCATTAAAACTAAAACACTTTTTTAGCCGTCCATTTGTTTCGTATGATATGGGCCCCCTCATGTGTGAAATGGCCTAATTTTTAAAGTATAAGATGTAAACAGCGCACCCCACCTACTGGAGAGAGATGATCAAGCACTAATGGCAAGGCCAACGCACACGTCTGGGCTACACAAACCAATATTTCACATATAAAAAATATTAGACCTAGTATTATCTACTTCATACTAGTAACATACAACCAATATTGGGGCACTATACCATAAGCTACAAGAATTTCATTTCCCCTTAAACATGGCATCCTCCATTGATAACACACACACACACACACACACACACACACACACACACATATATATTATAAGTTTTTTATTTTCATTTACATTTGTAAATACATTCATCATCCATCCAACTATTAACAACATTTACAAAAAATAAAATATATCCAACCAACTTTTAATAATAATTTGCAACTTAACCTACTAGGAACCGTCATGCACTGTAATGTCTTACGGCAGAGCAGGTTCTTAGGAGTTACAAGTTGACACTGACGATAACATATAAATGAAGCGATAAAGATATAAATGATTCAAGATTAATTTAAGGGTTCGAGAACTTACATCTACCTCACTCTTACTGCCAAGTAGTGTAAGTGCTATGATTTCATATCCCTTTGGTTGTCAAATTTTATGGTGCCAAAACCTATATCTATGTCTTGTATATCTTGTGTTTCATGTTTGAGACTATTCTTTACTTCAAGACATCGCATTTCAAGACAAGATCTTAAATGAAGAAGTTTTCAACTCATGGATGAAGAATTCAAGTTTGCATGTTCAAGATTCAATCAAGTTCAAGTCTTCAAGTTTGCATGTTCAAGATTCAATCAAGTTCAAGTCTTCAAGTTTGCATGTTCAAGATTCAATCAAGTTCAAGTATGTTAGAAGATTTTGTCAAGTCAAGATCAAGCTCAAGAAGGCCTACTATAAGATTTGTATATTCTCAAGCTTCTCTTAAGGGTCATCTGAGTGTACCGACTTTCAATGTCCATCTCACTTGTAAGGTTTGTTTGACCTTAGATTGACCTTAGGATGGGCTTTAGTGTAGGTCATTCTGGATACATAATTCATATATTTTAATATGATTGTTTGGGCTATTCTAAGACCAGTCCTAGGGACTTTAAGACCAGTCCTATCTCTGCTACGACCAGTCTTAAGTTTTTCAGGACCAGTCCTAGGTTGTTGAAGATTTTCGAATCTTTCTAGCTGTCCTACGACCAGTCCTGGACATCCTACGACCAGTTCTGTGAGTTTTATGACTCATCCTTCGACCGGTCGTAGCCCTACGACTCAAACTCCAACAACCAAATTGAGGGTCTTACGACCGGTCGTAGGTGGCCCACGACTGGTCGTAGACCACTCAGGACCGGTCATGGAACCGTAAAATCTTATCCCTCGAAAATCTTTGAAAATCTTTGAAGCTACGACCAGTCCCAGGATCCTAAAACCAGTCGTAAACGGGATTTTTTAGGCCATAAATAGAGCACGAACTTCAGAGTTTTAGCAATTCAATTCAATTCTATTCAAGCAATCTTTAGGCTATTCTCTGATATAAGTTTGTGTTTATTTTAAGATACTTTGTGCTTATTTAATATTCCTTTTGCTAGCTTGTTTATTATTTGATTTTGATCTATATTCCAATCTTATTAGAAAAGAAAAATTTCTGATATTCTTTCTTCTTGGATTCAAAATCAAATAGAACTAGCCCTTTTGATTTAAAATCAATTAGACATAGAACCATTCTTAAAGTAAGTATTGGACTTTGAACGTTGAATCGAACTTCTACTCCGATTGGTTCTACCGGGCTTCATCAAAAGGTGATTCAGATATTTTACATTTTTGTAATTTACTTTCTTTGGTTTTGTTTGAGATTTGCCAGAAAAATCTCACTGTATTGGTTATCTGAGGAGAGCCAGAAAACTCAGATTGTGGGGGTTTTTGGATTGTGTAAGCCCGAGATCAAAGACACAATTGTGAAGGTTTTAGGTGAACCTGTGAAACCTATTTTGATAGTGCATGCTAATATCCCCTGTGTGAGGATATTAGGAGTGGAGTAGCATTCTATGTGGCTGTTGGATAACAGTTGGTGTACACACAGGCGAACCACTATATATCGTTGTGTTGTAGATGTGCATTATTCTTTCATTCTTTTATTCATTCAGTTTTGTGGTTTGTATTCGTGGATGAATGTTGTAATCTTTTTATTCCAAGCAAGTGTGGGGAATGTTGTAATAATTTAGGATTTATTTCTGCAAGTTATTTTGATTTCCTTGCTTTTTATTCCTCATTGGTTTATGATACAAAGGACGTTCTAGAAATAAGGTTGTCCTACCTTAAACCTTTGGTTTTTGGTGTAAGGTTGTCCTTAGAACTGATAAAGTATCATTCTCTTTATTTTAGGCTATTGAGATTTCTTTAAATTGAGCACTGTTCTTTATTTCTTTTATTATTCCGCTGTTATTAGTTTTATTTGGCATTGCCCTATTCACCCCCCCCCCCTTCTAGGGCATATAGCTAGGCCCTTTCAAGTAGTCTTGATGAAAATGCATCCACACTACAAGAAGGGGAAAAAAGGAATTTATGGCTGCACCGATATGGTCTAATATGAACGGCTACCTACGTACCTAATGTTTGGAAGATTGGGATCAAGTCACTACATAGTTCTTAATATTTAAATCAAAACATTTTATGCATAAACAGAGAAAAAATCAAAACAAAACATAATAAAAATATGTGTACCTTCGGTTATGCTTAAGAAGATGAAAAGCTGGAACAAATCACTAGATTAGTCAAGTAAAACTACTAAATAATTCAAGATAAAGATTTAGTCAAATAATATCCAAAATAACCTCAAACACAATCCACATGTCCTGACCAAATTACAAAAATATATTCTTAAATCCTCCTTTCACCACTAATAACAAGAAGAAAATGCTCAATCTAAGTGTAACAGGTTTATCCTCCTTTCTTTTTATTAAGCATAGTGATGGGGATATTCTTTTCTAACAGATGGCTGTAATCTCTCATGGATGGTGTAGCCATACATGAAAGTAGACATGACTATGGGAAACAACATTTAGTCCCTGCCTTTCCTATGCATGCGCCCTTTTTTTCTAGTTTTTTTTTTTAGTATCATAATAGTGCCAAAAATAGTAACCAATTACCATTAGTACAAAATAGGAGTGCAAACATAAACAGTGCAGCATCAAACAAATGCCCATTAATCAAAGGTTAATATCTTTTAATTAATATGATTTTGAATAATAACCTACCCATAATAGGTACTGCATTTTGGGCAGATAAATTTCAGTTATTGCATACCATGTACACTTACATATCAACTCTCGCACTTGCCCATAGTATCAAATACCTCCCTATTATATGTATTATTTAAAGATTTTTCCTGCAGAATTCCTCACAAATTTGCTTTATGCAGAGATTCTTTACACCAGATCATGATAACACTACCCTATCAAATCTCCAAAATGGATACTTTACACCAGATCATTCCCCTCATACAAAAGTAGCAATGAGATGAAAATAGATGTAATGGTATTATAAAAACTATAAGAGTTTTTACACCAGATCATTCCCCTCATACAAAAAAGTAATAATTAAATAATTAAATAATAATTAAAAAAAAACTCAATGCAACTCATATCAATCTAAAAATTAAAGTCCTAGCAACATAATCAAACAAAGGAGGAAAAAAGAGCACCCCACATACTCATCAAAGAAACGAATAAAGGAAGCAAATCAAGGGCAGGGATTCCTTCTACAAATGATATAAGCAAAACCCATAAAAGTAATTCTCATTGTAATTCATTTTCTATCAGATGAGATCAAAATCCAACTTCAACAAAGAAAATAAAGAGAGAAGAAAAAGAAAGAAATACCCATCTCATATAATTCATAAATTACTTGAACAAGTGATGTAATCAAACCCGTCAAAGTAGAATCGATTATAGATTATAATAAATCAAGATCCAACATCCAAACATGAAAAAAAAAAAGAAAAAAAAAAGAGGAATCTGGATATGATTTTGATTAAACCTTTTGACTTTGAGTGAGAGAGAGAGAGAGAGAGCGTGCGGAAAATGTATCGAAGTATCAAGTACTGAGGTTTTATAAACCCACACGCGTGTAGGTGGCTGTTCATGTACACGCCATTATATGTTACAGCTTAGCATATAATAATGAGATCTAACCCGTTCATCGGGTGGGTCCCACCATTTATATTATTTAATAAATAAACATACCCTGGATTTATTCTTTATGATACACAATTTAGAACAAAATTTCAAGATTACTAAGTACTTAAAGCCCGAGTAATAATGAAATTGCTCCGGCCGAGTATTCTGATTAGCAAGGAAAGATAATATGCTGGCAATTGTGGCATTTGCATTACACGCATGTATGCATAGAAAAGCTACTATACAAGTGTAACTGTTAGGTGGAATAGCTCATTCACATCCAAAACCCAAAAATTCGAGCAAAAAATAAAAACAGGGAATCAAATTGGATATCCAATGAGACAAAGTAAATAAATTGAAAAAAAAAAAAGAAAGATAAATAAATTGAAAAAAGGAATCTCAACTAAGCCTGGAAGATCTACGAGTCTGCCTGATTATTGCAGGCCCTTTTTATTCTTTTCTTTTCTTTTTTGCATATGAGCCTGTGAGGAGGTAGCAAGAGTAAATGTGAAATCCCTCGATTCATTCAAAAGCATTGATGACATTTCCTTCACTTTCATGCTTAAGGATAAACTAATGCTTCACTTAACTTGATAATCTACCATCTTTAACAGAGAATTACCTAGGCAGCCTTGATTTCTGATTCTTGCTTCTGAATGTTGGACGAGAGGGGGCATAAACTTCCAAAGAATGACTCGTGGCTTTGCCTGTCAGTTTAACTCAGCAAATAGGTTGTAAACTTAAGATCCTGCTCAGGTAATAAGATACATGTTTACCTACTCGGAATTTCACATGCTGAAGGGTGCAGTTGAATGCACTATTGAATTGGTTTGCAATAATTACTTCAAAGAATAGAAGCACAATTCAAATGAGACCCACTTGGAAAATTCGTACCTTTTGAGATTCAAATAAATAAAAAACGTAACTGAATCTCTAACCATATACAAAAAGAACCACTTACAAATTCAAACCTTTTGAGATTTATTCAATTCCCAACCATATTTTGAATAGTAACAAAATTAAAAAGGCCCAGAAAGAGAAATTCTTTCTAGAATTTGAAGTTTAAAACCAGCAAAATGCCTAAGAAATGTACATGTGCATTGGACTTAATGAATAGGTAAAAGGGAGAAGTCTACTGAGTTGACCCTATGAGTTTTCAACCTAGCATATGACCATGACATGAACTGCAGGATGAGAATCAGCATCAATGAGAGTGATAGGAATTAGCTTCTTGGTAGCCCGTAAGGAAAATTTCACAATCTCTACTGCTAGAATAAGCTTTTTCTTTTCCCTTATTTTTTTATTATTAAATTTCTATTAGAGTCTGGTCATGTTATTCTATCGAGTAGTCTGTTCTTTAATTCTTTTTCTGCCAAAGTAAATTGGATTTTCTAAGAAGAATCAACCGTCTCAGTCATCTCAAAATTAACATAAATATCTAACACATTCTCCAAATTGCTTGTATGATGGCATCATGTGACATCAGAGTTAAAGGTTTACATTCATCATTTATTTATTTTTTGAATGATGGTATACATCCATCTTGGTCAATGGCCTAATAAAGAATAATTTTGAAAATAAATAAAAATCCATTTCAATGATACTTTGTAGCCAAAAAAGAAATTCAGATGCTTAAAAGCAAGAAGAATCATAGGAATCCAATCCAAGGCTTTTTGTGGTGTGGTATACATTGTTCTCAATTCTAACAAGTGGGGCCCAGGGTTCAGTAATCCAGACCATTAGTCTGTTGTAATCCACCATGGATCATTGACCCTTAATGTCTCTCTTGAAGCCATCTATTAACCATAAATCAAAAGGTTATGATCACCTTACTGAGGAGAATTTTCAAGCACAATCCATCCATGATGGGATGCAATAGATCAATGGTCTAGATTACTAAACCATGACTAGGGGTGCAAACAGGTCGGGTTGAGGGAGCCTGGACTTATTATTTTCAGAATAGGGCCTGGACTTAACCATTCTGATGCCAACATCCATCAAAATCCTACAAAACCAAGCTCCAAAAATTCCAATGGAAATATCAAATTTTCAAAAACACAAATCCAGGGGGTTTCCAATCATTGGGATTCCGAATCTAGGGGGGTTCAGGGCTGGCGCTGGGAGAGAAAGATTGAGAGAGAGATCGAGAGAGAACCACCACTATCAATCGATGGTGAGAGAGACTGAGAGAACCACCACCATCAATCGATTGAGAGAGAGAGAGAGAGAGAGAGAGAATTCCCTCAATGTTCATGAAGTGATCGACAAGAAGAGAGAGGTGGGAGAGATCTATAGGGCGAGCACTGGGAGAGGGACAGATGGAGAGGAGAGTATATGAGAGGGAGAGAGAAATAGAGATCATTTTAGGGCCGACGCTGGGAGAGGGACAGACGGAGAGGAGAGCGGATGAGAGGGAGAGAAAAACAGAGATTGTTTTACGGCCGGCGAAATGAAGTGAGAGTTAGCTAACGTCAGCAACTTCTGTGGGTCCCATCGTGAGGTAAGTGTTATATCCAAACCGTTCATCCAACTGGCGAGCTTGTCGTAAGGCTTGAGACAAAAATAAGACAGATCTAATTATCAAGTGGACCAGACTATAAAAAGCAATGAGGGATTGAACGTCTACCATTGAAACCCTTTTGGGGGCCATAAAGTTTCGGATCAAGCTGATCTTTATTTTTTCCCTTCATCAGGGCCTGCATGATCTAATCAACAGATTAGATGTCAAATAAACAGTATAGTGGGCCTTAAGAGGATTTTAATGGTGGATATCCAATCAATATTAGTTTCCTAAGATGTGGTCCACCTTAGGTTTATATCCCTATCATTTTTTTGATCAAGCCCTAAAATGATCTGTAAAAATGGATTAACATAATGGATGAAATACATACATCATGGTGGAGCCCACATTGCACCGAATACTAGCCAACAGGCTAGTGGTAAGGGAGTAGCCAATCCATTCCCATCCATACTGGTATTTGTGGTGTGGTCCATTTAATCTTTGAATATGATTCATTTTTTGGATAATTATTTAAAACGATCTCAAAAAATGAATGAACGGTGTGGGTTGATCCCAAATTTTTGGCAAATCCAAAACTCAAGTGGACCATGCCACACGAAACAATTTGGAATAATGATTTCCACCATTGATACCTTCCTTGGGCCCACAATAATGTTTATTTGCCAACCAACCTATTCATAATATCAAAAAGATATGAATGAAGAGAAAACACAAACATCAGCTTGATCCAAAACTTTTATGGCCTCCAAGAATTTTTCAATGGTAGAGGTTCAATCACACTATTTCCTGTGGTGCGGTCCACTTGAGCTTTGAATATGCTTCCTTTTTGTTCTTTAGACCTCAAATTATCTGTTAACATGGATGAACGGAGTAGATAAAATAAATAAATAATGGTGGATCCCACAAAGATTACTCTTGTAAGGGTAATGAGTAACTCACCTAAATGTAGTGGAGAGGGGTTTCCTTAAAACATTCATAATCATATATTAGGCTTGCCTAAATGTGATTCACATATCCAACCCACTCATTATGTGTGTCCCACTTGGATGAGGGGTCAAACCAAGTTTTAGCCGCATCCAAAACTCATGTGGGCCCCACCAAGTGCTTTTATATTTTTTATGATGTCTTCACATGGTTTTAGATGGTATGGCCCACCTGAGTTTCACATACGGATGATTTTTGAGATATCTTATAAACTAAAGGGGACACATCAAATGCACGGTGTTGATGTTTGACACACATCATGTTGGGGCCCACAAAACTTACTAACATCAATTCTTAGGTTCTCGCGAGGTCAATAAGCTGAGTTACAATTTTGACAATAATATTTGGCCCAATTTATATGTTTGGTCCATTCACTATATTTTACTGATCAATACCCTCAATTTGACTAGTTACTCGCCCCAATTAGAATCACTACATATGAGAAAGATATCGGGCATACACGATTGATCAATAATTTGAGTGAATTTTGATTTAAACATATGAAGTTATTTACTCTTCAATCTGGACTAATTCGATTGTCCAAAAATAGCTAAATGTACAATTAGTGGATGTGCCTAATAATTTATTAATTTTTTTTCATAGATAAATTTTAATTTCCATTTAAAAATAACATTTTTTTTCAAAATGTATATTTTTTACTCTTAATTTTTCTTTGAAAACTTTTAACAAAATATCATTTTCATATAAAATATTTTAAAAAAATTAAAATACGAATTCTGAATTTTTATTTTCAAAATCTCTAAAATTTTCACAAATTTTATTTTTTTCCCAAAAATTCCAAAATACCGATTTTTTTTCTTCAAAGGCATCATTTTGTTTTCAACTTTTCAATTTTCTTTTTTAAAATGATATATATATTTTTTTTCAAAATCTTAATGTTTTTATAAATAACTTTTTTTTAAAATTTTCAAATTTTTAACATTTTCAATTATTTTTCAAAATCAAAATTTTTTTAACTTCTTTATTTTTCATTTCAAAATGTTCATTTTCTGATAAAGTATCGATTTTTTAATATCATTTTATTTTAAAATTTTCAATTCTTTTTAACTTTTCCATTCTTTTTAAAAAACATTTTATTTGAACTTGTCAATTTTTATCGAACTTCTCAATTTTATTTTATTTTTCAAAATACAAACTCTCATTTTCTTTTTCAAAATATTTTCATTTTTCAACATTGTGAAAATTTTCACATTTTTTAAAATATTTTTAATTTTCTTTTTCAGGATATTATTTTTTCTCAAAATCAAATGTTTTTTTTTTCAAATTTATTAACTTTATTCAATATTCCTTTTTTCCCAAAAAATAGATTTTTATTAAATCACTATTTTTATCTTTTCAAAATCTCATTTTTTTTTCTCTAACATTGCTAAATTTTTTATTCTCAATATTCTTTTTCATGTGATATTACAAATCATTTAAATATTAGTTTTAAATTTTAAAAATAATAATAATTTCCACTCATTTGTTATAAAAACAAAATATTTTTTTTTTCATTCAATCAATTGTTAAAAAATAATCTTATATACAAATATGTACAATTAAACCACTAAAATTCTATTAAAAAAAATTTATTAGACTACAACAAAACATATTTTTCCACCATATTCTAAAAAAAATGAAAAAAAATTAATGTTTAGGGCAAAAGTCCTTTTACGACAAACCATGATCCATCGCAAAAGCAACTGAAAACCGTCGCCAACTGGTATTTTGGGTGGGAATTTGCAACTGATCATATTCCATTGTAAAATGAAAATTTGCAACGGATTTAGTCCGTCGCTAATTTACGACAGACCAAAATTTGTCGTAAATCAGATTTTAGCGACGGATTTTGGTCCGTTGCGAAATTCCGTGACGTTTGAACTGCAGATTTTCGAGAAAGACGGGACTGGAGATGGACTTTTTCTGTTAGTAACGGATTAAATCTGTTGTTAAACCAAGTGAGTTCGTCCGTCACAAAAATGCGTCGCAAATCTGCAATTTTGACGTAGTGAGAGCTGGTTAAGCTTGGACCAGAGGATGAAGCATCTGACCAGTGCTCTCCATGCATTGGGGATTAACTGTCCTGGAGCCATCCCCAGATGCGCAAGCATCCACCTTACTATATTTTGGAGAGGGAGCCTGAGGCCGCACTGGAGGGCGACTTGGAAAATGGCCACATCTCCCTTGGGGGGTTTTTGAGAAGCTCACCCGGTGAGGGAACTTGGAGTACCACCAAGTCAGGTATGTGATACCCCACTTAATCCTCACTAGGTCGGCCTCCCCTAAGACGGACTCTACAGGTCTCTTCTCCCCCTCCTCATCTTCCTCTGTCGAGGATCCGATGAGCCCTTCTTCTACAAGGAAATCCTCCTCTATTTCGACTGGTTGCTCCGCTAGGGATCTCTCGAGTGCCCGCGATGCCTGCGACATTTGAAATTTGATGTCCCTCGTCATCAAAAGAGGAGATGGTGGGTTCGACATGGGGCAGAGATTGTTCGCCCCGCCATCAACGCTTGAGGTTCCCTCCCAAGAACTTGAAATTTCAGGCATGACAATCGGTCCAAGAATGCCAGAAAACCATTATACAACAAATAAGATAGAACGAAGGGAGGGGAGTTTAGGGATGGAGCTCACCGAAGATAGAATGTCATCAGGAGTGCTACAACGCGGTCGCCGAAAAATGCTTACCGCCAAGATTGGTGTGAGTTGAAGGCAAGAGGACGCAAATGAGCTCGTTCAAGGGTTAGGGCTTCCCCTTCATAAGGGGCCACATGTACGGGCGTTTAATGCCCCTCATCAATGTGAGGTTGTACGATGCCTCCTTGACTCCCCTGTTTCGACACATGGCACATCCCCACTTGTCGCATGCCTCGACTACTAAGGACAGGCCACGTGTTGCCTTCTCATTGGTCTGGAACCAAAAAGGTAGCTTGACAAATCACGCAACCTCGAGCCATGACACGCCACCTCAACAGTGTCATATCATGATTACTAACATGACTCAATTCTCGTGCATGCCATCTTATTCAGCATTAATGGTAGAAAGACCCAACCTGACTACGTCCGACCTACTTTCCGAGTCTATTTCACCGACTTGAAAGTAAAGGGGGATTACTTTTATGGGAAAAATGGACCGACCTATGGGGGCAGGTCAGGTCGAGATCTAGCATGCCCCAATCCCAAAAGAGGACGAGAAACTCGACTGCCTAATTAAGAAGGAAGGTCGGCACGACCAAGGTCGAAATAAATGTTGGCACAATCCGGAATGAACCCTTCGAGGTATAACCAAAGAGCCTATCAGGACTCATAAAGAAGTTAAAGACTAAAAAAATTAGACATCACAAAGATGTTCACAAAGATGTTCTTCTTAATAGAAAGGACAGGTCCGCAGGTAGGGTTGAGCTTATTTGACCTTACGCATTGTTACCTCTATTATCCAACCTTATCCAAAGGCCAGGCAAATCCACCCCGACTCCTTACTGGTGTCTAACCTTCATGTTTGTGGTCTGACCTTATCCAAGGGAGCAGTATGAAGTTGTCTCTAAGGATCGTGGAGGTTAATCTGCGATTAGCTCGGGATCCCGAGATCTCTGTCAAGGATCCCGAGAGACTCCCCAAACGTTAAGGACTCGAATCCATCTGCAACACGCATCTACTAAACTAGGCAGATCCCTCTACGTTACAACCTCTCCCCAATTATAAATAGGGGCATCTCCAATGGTGAAAGGTGCACACAGTATATAATGCCACGATTTTCGGAACTCGAGTATGCAACTCGTTTCCTAAAAACCCGAGTGTTAATGATCAGATAATTGACAGCATTGCAAAATCAGAGTGCGATAGCACAACCAAGAGTAAATAACATCATGTAACCAAATAACAAGATTCTAGTCCACCTAGTTGGGGACCTTAATTACAAAATTCATAGGTTCTAGAGTATCAAGATAAACTATAAGGGAAATACTACATCTAATGATTAAGTCCATAGTATTCAGCAGCCTCCTGTTATTGCTCTTCTTCATAGTATCCATCCTCTGATCTGGCTGTCGTGAACTCAGGGCCTGCAACGTAATCACCTCCGTCTATACCTGCATACTCTATATGGTTAAATATTCGAAGGATGAGTGGCCAACTCAGTGTGAATTACCATTAAGATTACACACCGCCTCCTTAGGCGAGTATAGTTTAACGGTATAACAAAGCATACAAAATAATACAAAGATGAAGTCTTAATTAATGCATGAATGTATGAGTGCACATCAACTGGGGATGCTCATCCAATTGGTTATTGGGTGAAACCCATGTATGTGGCCGGTCACCAACGAAAGTATATAGTACATGCATAGTGTCAAATTCACCAAAAGTGGGCTGATAGTCGATGGTCTGGGAGCTAGCGAAACGATACCATGACTAAGGGCATGTGGTACAACATCCAAAATTAGCCACCCGACATCGCCCGAATGTAATGAATGCATGATTAGTTCAACCATTATTAGTCAATTTGTAACCAGCCAGTTTACTGAAGCTCAAGGTCACTACGGGGGGTATGTCACTCAACGTAAGCCGACGGCTCAGGCATAGTGTCCAATGACCACAATCCCTGGCCCATGATTCTACCACCTTAGGATGCTTTAATACAACGCATCAACAAGTGGTCAATCAATTTTGATACAAGGAAGGTTTACCACCGCATGGTTGGATGGGTATGAACAGACGAAGCCGCAAGGACAAATGTCAAACCTTGGGTTAAAGGGAAATCGATGCGGTAAAAGGATGTACATTATAAATACTAAATCAGGATGGTGGGCCACGTTAAATCAGGTCGGTAAATAATTCATCCAAAGGCCATGTAGGCGAGAGCACCCCATAGATAGTAATCCCATTAAATAATTCACCACTAAAATAACCTCCATGTTGAGGGTTTATTATTAACACAACCAACCTTGTTACACCCTTAGTGTGGACCCTCACATATAAGTGGGGATTTCGCTATTTATATAGAGATTTTGATTCTATGAGCGTCTTGCAAGCAAATCCATGATATGTGGAGGTGTGTGGGTATAACATAGCATATATGTGTTGTTTGAACTATCATGAAGGATTATGAAATCAAGGAATAATCTAAAAGTTAAAAAGAATTCAAATTGTAGGTTCAACTATCACCATATGTGAACATAATTTACGAGTGCCAATTAAAACGAACTCTAGCATGTAGAACTTAATATGATCATAGTTTGTAAATTCTCAATCACGGTCAATGTAAGCCAATTAACTTGATTCAACATTTTAGTGTAAGCAGTCATAGTCCTACACCATTAATCATAATTGAAATGTAAAACCATCCTTGAAATAACTTGGAGGTGGGAAGCTTAAGGAGCAAGAGCATCACCTTATAGGTCGATTGTCTTTCTACAAGTTGAGGATCTTATAACTCTAGCTTGGAGGTGTAACGGGCCAGCCCTAGTAAGATAGATTATTTCCCTTAGAGATTGACTGACACAACCCATTTTAGGAAATTCTAAGGCCCCTTACATCTAGAGGAGTACGGATCCTCCTTTTGCATTAAGTAGCAAAATTGTAGTTGTCACAATCTAGTTGGACTGTGTGATTGTGTAATGCATTGAACAGTGCATTTCTAATTGAGATGGACCAATCATCATTACAGCAAGGGACTAAAAGCCTTGGTTTTGGCAACCAGAGGATCCAAACTCATCTATGTTTTAACAAGAAAACAAATGCATTTCGATTCGGAGAATTATCTTATTCAGACATAACAAAGGAAAAGTGTAAAGACGATCATCACATTTTTATTAATTCTGAGTTCATTTGCATCCTCTAATCTCCCTTGATTCTAAGATACATTTATTCGAATATGTGTGAATTAATAACATTAGAACATTAAATTTAAATAGAAAATTCGGCAGCATTTCGGCCTGAATTTCAGTCTTCTCCAAGGACTTAGGAGGAATTACGATTAGACCAAACAATCTTCAAGGAGATAGGAATTTCGACAGCATTCCGGCGCTATTTTGAACATCTCCTAAGACTTAGGAGGAATGTGTACTTCAGCGGGTTATCTCCTTTTGCACTTGAACAGAAGAACTTAGAGATCTCAACCATTTCGGCAGCATAACGAATCCTCAGCTTTATAGACTGCAGAACTGCCTATTTACGCGGACCGGTGCAAAGGACATGGTTTGCACGGACCTGTGCAAAGCCCTTAGGTTGTCGCTCTCACCTTCAATTCTCTCTTCTTGCTCCACTTGCTCTCCAAAATCTTCAATCATCCTTTAATGAAGGAAGGAAAAGAGTATTTATAGACACTCACACATGTGGAACTCTGACCTTAGCGATGTGGAACATAATCACTTAAAAAAAATCAAACTATTTGCACTCATCAACACAACATGATATCGATTGCAGAGAACCGCGCAAAGTATATCGTTTGTGCGGTCCTACGTAAAGTATACCTTTTGCGCGGTCCTGCGCAAAGTGTTTATAAGTCATTTGATCCTCTTTTTCTTCCAACTCCCCTTCATAGTCTTTTGATCTTCATTTGCTTCCATTCTTCTCTTATTTTTATTCGTCAACAGATGCCCCCTTGATCCGTTCTTTATTTTCCTCAAAATCAAAGGAAAGGATCAATGAAATTCCTTTCTTCACGCTGACCCGCATACCATACTCAGCTGCAAATCCTATAAATAGCCCAGCGACTTGTCATTTGATCAGATCGCTTGTGCGCTTGCGAAACCTCATCCCCGTATTTCTACCCTGCACAATCGATATCGTTTGCGCATTTCTGTGCAACACTCCTTTGTTCATGTAAGATTTCTAGAAGCCCTTTCGCTCTGCGCAAACGATATACTTTGCGTGGTCCCGCGCAAAGTATCCTTTTCACTGTTTACTTAGCCATTTCTTTCTTCTTTCACCTGAACCCCTTTTCAAACACTTAGCGACCGTTTCTTCCCTCTTTCACCTTTCTTTTGCATCTCTTCTTTGATTTCCTTCAAACCTGGAACACCATATTTCATCATGCCTATTATTAAGCGAACCTTTCATCCTGTAGATCCACCTACTGAACAACCTTCTCATCCTAACTTGCCTGATCCATCTCCTTTTCGCCCTTCCCCTTCTTTTGATCAACCTCCCGCCAAGCGAATGCAAACTACCGTCAACACTCCTTCATACTTTAAAGAGCCTGTACCTCCCACTTTTGACTTTACCGATCGCATTGAATCTCTACCATCTCCCATTCACCGAGCAATAGCGCTAGGAAGCCTTAAATGCCCTCCTAGGCACTGTAGAGAATATGATTGGGACGAATGGTTGAAAACTACTACTCACATTTGCACAGATAGTCAAAGACCACCTCCTCGGGAAGACACTCTTGCTTCTTATTCAAAGAAGACTCGCCGAAATAAGGTAAAAGAATTCGAAGACAAAATTGTTGAACATAAAAAGAAGAGGCTCCAGAACTCATGGGACTCGGTGAGAGTTATTGTAACACCCCGAATTTTTACCAACCTGGAGTTAGACGTCCTTAGATAATGGGTCAACTATAACACCTTGGTAACCTTTTAGAACTTGATTTCAAAGCCAAAGAGACCATTTAGAACCAAATTCTTTAGAAATTTAATGTGTATTAAGTAGCGCTACACTAGTTTTCCTACAAAACTAATACCAATAACTTTTAATACGATCTGTAAGACCCAGAACCTATAGAATCATTGACGCTATATTACCCTGAAATCTAGAATCCAACTCTAAACCCAGTTGCTCCCGGGAATGCTTTGTAATTTTGTATTGGCTTTAGACCACGCATCGAAAGTCTGATATCTATGAACTTAAACCATTACAACTGCTTAGTTAGACTTGACAATCACCTAGAAAATCAAGCCCAACAGATGTCCTGAGACCATTTTATTGAGCCCGGAGTAAAGAGAGTAGGAAAAGGAAGATTTTTAGAAAATTAATTATATTTTTAAAGGAATCTGGAACGTTTCACTTGCGCGTTATTTTTAAGCGTTCTGACCATTAGAATTCAACCCAAATTCACTCTCGGATCAGGATAGGTAGCCCTTACATGTCATAGTACTTTTTGCTCTAGGACATGTTTGATTGTACTACCTTATCATTACTGCTTGATTGGATTCATAACATGTTAACCTTTGCTGTATATAGTTTTCACTGAGTTGATCACTCATTCCCACGTTACGGGATGGTGTTGGCCACACTAATTAGTCCCTATTTTAGTTTCAGATGGCGACGATGCTTGCGAGACAGAGTCGGTCTTTCTTGATGATGTTGAGGAGGATTTCTCCTATATGCAGGTTCTTATCGACGGGTTTGTAAGGTTACTGATTAGATGTCAATACACTTGGTATTTTTACTTTTTATTTAAACACTCATGTATATTCTTTTCTTTCCATTTTGGAGTATACATGTATTTAGTTAACCTGGTAACATGTTCACACTCTGGAGACTTACAGTCAATTATACATTTTATATATCATCACAGTCTTTCGCTCGCATAATTTAACTGTCTCTGGAGTATGATATAAAGTTTTGACTTAATCCACTTCATGTTTTATGCACTACTATAGCCGACATTCATCCATCATTGAAAATGTTGCATAAGTGATGTTCTAGAACTCGGGAGTGGAGTTTATACTCGACCCCCAATTTTCAGGATGTTACAGATGGTATCAGAGCATGATTTGGATTAAACTGAACCTGGGTTATGGTAACACAATACACACTGACACACTCTGACTTAGGAAGGAGGTGATGGAATCTATAAACCACATTAGAATCCCAAGTTTCACCGACAGGCGAGACTGAATATTATAATTTAGTCCACAGTTCTTCTAATTTGTTTAGTTGAGATTCATATGCCCAGCTACACCTCAATCTCACCACCACCATAGACCTTGTCTTTATTGCTACGAAGTAATTCAGTAGGCCACACAAAGGATCACAACAATAATAAGATCTAGGACCACAAAGGAAAGAAAACGTTTAAGTTCATATGTTCCACCATTCCACTCTATCCAGGACCATCCTTGGTTAAACCATAGATCATCAAATCATTTCTTTTTACCTCCAAGCGCATCCTTTTGGGCCTTCTCTTTACACTTTTAGGACCTTTAACTTAAAGCCAACTTACCCCAACCGTTGTTGTTCTTGGTCTCCATCTCACATGACCAAAGCATCAATGCCTACTTTACCTATGAATGATACCCCAAAGTTCCCTCGAATGCATTCATTTCTATATCTGTCATTCCTCATCTTAACACTTATCCATCTCAACATCCCCAATTCAACTACACATATTATGAACATGTTGTCGGTTGACAGCTAAGATTCTAGTCCATAAAGCATGAATGGTCTTATAGTTATCCTAGAAGGTCTCGCTATTAGTTGATTTGGTATGCGGCTATCACATAAAACTCCAAAGGCACATCTCCACTTCATCCATCCATCTCTTACTCTACAAGTAACATCCCTCATCACTCTAACCACTCTCACGAAGTATCAACCAAGATATTGAAAATAACTTCTCAGGACTCAATCCTAAAGTCTAACCCATTTCCTTCAAAATCTCTCCTTTCACCACCTCATTTTTTAACTTTTTCTAAGTCCTTTCATACTAGACATAAATTCTAACATATAAATGATGGAGAATAATACTTAAACAAAAATTTACTATAAATAGTAAATATATGTATAAATTGGATTTTTAAACATTCAAATTATGAAGTCTCATGGAATAAATGGATTATTTGGATAGATTAGCGTCTCCTACCACAAAATCATATACTACACATCATATAAACTCATTCCAGTTTACAAATTGGACCCAAAAATACCTCAAATGGAGAGTGGACCTAAACGATCAACTTTCAGGGGATTGCAGGGTGGGACCCAGACCTTTCTGGGGCCTAGGGGGAAGGAGGTCCTCGCCCAAATGGCGAGCCCTCACCAGTTTATCCAGAGGTCGGCGAGGGCCTCGCCGGTCAACGAGCTTAGCCGGGCGGGCCGTCTGGGCCGATCATGTTTGGGGCTTAGTGGGACCTTATGGCACAGGGTTCGACTCCTATTTCATCCTCATTCTACTACTTCCTTCACAAACCACCCTTCCATGCTTTCCCTTTTCTTCAAAACTGCTTCATTCTCCTTCAAATCGCCCTTCCAATCTCTCTTTCTCTTATTTTTCTTCAAGGTTCACGCTCCTCTACCGTCCTCAGCCATATCCATCACCTACTCCTTCCATTTCCTTTGATTTGAACTCTCACATCTCCCATTTGAGTCTCAAATTCGTGTAAGTCCTCTAACCCATTCTCTTTTGTTGTTCTTCCTCTTCTTTCCCTTTCATTAGACCCTTTACACTCCCATATCAGGTCCAAAGTCGTGGAGACCCAAAGATCTCAGCCCTTCCCTCAATTTTCATCAATTTCCCATAGCTCTTTTTGAGTTTGTTTTAGCCATTTTCTCGATCTCTCCGCTTCTACCGACGGGTGAGACCAAACACAGTAGCTTAGTATATAAACAATGACCATCTAGTGCTAGGACCTAGAGATAGTACTCCTAGATTTTGAATCCAATTCCAATTAGACAATCTTGACCCTAAGCGATAGAACAAATTCCTCATATTAGAAATGGTATGAAACCATCTAGCGTATAAGCTTAGACTTTGGATTACAGCTAGTGAGTTACAAACTAGGCTCCTAGTTGTATTAAACGGTGTAAAGTCTGTATATGCTAAGGAATAGTAGGTTAAATTTGATTGGAGTAGGACTTCATTCCTTTGATAGATCCCCATAATACTCATAGGCTCCTTTAGAAACTCTCAGGAAACTTGCTTAACTTAGAACTAGTCACGTGCAGGGAAGACTTATATATTCCTCAGATTGAACTTAGGTCATACTAGCATGCCCCTTAGAATTGCCTTCCCAAGGACTTAGTACGATCGGGGACACAGAGTAGAGAAACTATATATAAGCGAAGTATTCGCGGTTTGAATCAAATTCTCAATCCTAGTAGTTACTAATAAATCCAAGGCTCTGATCAAGAAGAAGATCGGTATCGACTAGGATTAAGGACTGATACGACAAATTTTCTATCCTAGCTAGGCAGAAAGTCTATGTATCCGGCTCAAACCCACTACACACCTTTTTCTTCCATGTTGACCTGACCACCTACAACCAAAGGTTATTACTTGCCTTTGGAAAATGTTAAAGACATATTCTAATGGGCAATAGGTAGCTAGGAAGCTAGGAATTAGGTCCCAAATCGCAGACTATTCTGGCATACATATTGTGCTTATGAACTTAGAGAGATAGTTTGCCCGTCAACCTGCTTTGTCCAACTTCCTTATGTACTAAAAGAGGGTAAGTCGGGACCGTAGTAAGAGTCCTTATTGGGTAGAATTAGGCATCTTGCCACCAACTCACATTTTCCCCTGAACTCAACCACAATAGAGATTAGGCTCTTTTCTACAACCATAGGTACCAATGTCATAGAACGCATCATTAGCAAAGGAAGACCAATGTAGTGAGAGGTTGATTCCCATTTCATGTCAAGGATAGTCCTTAAATTACACCTCGTTCCGACATATGGATTAGGACATAGATTTTAGAACCTTGAGAGTAGACATAAATTTTTAAGGCGGGTAGAACCTTATGAGCCCAATCTAGTTAATACAACCGTTGGATCAGAGTAGCACAGCGGAAGCGTGGTTGGCCTCTTCTCCACTGGCCCAGGATCGAAGAAGTTGATTTAGGTTATACGTAAGGATATGTCATTAAATAGGATTTGAACCCTCTTTAGAATGTCAATACTAAAGTTTTTCTAGGGACTCATTACCCTTAGCCAATTTCGGGGATGAAATTATTTTTAAGGGGGGTAGATTGTAACACCCCAAATTTTTACCAACCTGGAGTTAGACGTCCTTAGACAATGGGTCAACCATAACACCTTGGTAACCTTTTAGAACTCAATTTCAAAGCCAAAGAGACCATTTAGAACCAAATTGTTTAGAAATTTAATGTGTATTAACTGGCGCTACACTAATTTTCCTGCAAAACTAGCACCAATAACTTTTAATACGATCTGTAAGACCCAGAACCTATAAAATCATTAACGCTATATTACCCTGAAATCTAGGATCCAACTCCAAACCCAGTTGCTCTCGGGAATCTTTGTAATTTTGTATTGGCTTTAGACCGCGCATCGAAAGTCTGATATCTATGAACTTAGACCATTACGACCGCTTAGTTGGACTTGACAATCACCTAGAAAATCAAGCCCAACCGATGTCCTGAGACCATTTTATTGAGTCCAGAGTAAAGAGAGTAGGAAAAGGAAGATTTTTAAAAAATTAATTATATTTTTAAAGGAATCTGGAACGTTTCACTTGCACATTATTTTTAAGCGTTCTGACCGTTAGAATTCGACCCAAATTTAACCTCGGATTAGGATAGGTGGCCCTTACATGTCATAGTACTTATAGCTCTGATCGAGTTCCCATAACCGCTGAACTGAAACTGGTCCGCCACGGTCGATTTGGAAAATCGACCGGAATAAAAACTTAGCTTGACCTAGATCCAATATTAGAGAGCTTAAGTCCGACCGCATTTAGTAACAGGACCTTCAGAAGTGCTCTGTTGGATCGGAACAGACCCGATTTGGTTATAACTTAAGTATACTTTGGCCTTAAGTCTATTTTTGTCAAGTTTAGGCTTATAAATAGGGCTTAAAACCCTCATTCCAAATCTCATACAAATTTTCAAACCCTAGCTTTTCAAGAGGGAGAAAAGAGAGAGACAGTGAGGGAGAAGTTGGTGCTGCTTCCTGGGATTCTTCTCAGCTTTACTACGTGCCTAATTCACCTATCCGTATCACTATTCTGACATTTCTGACTCTAATCCTAGGTAAGAAATCCTAACCCTAACCTCTTTTAGGGCTTAGTATAGTTTAAGTAATGATGTAGCTAATATATTTCATGTTCTAGGTTGTCAATCCGCCGTTGACGACGACTTATCGTCTGAATCATATCCATTTCGCATTTTCTAGTTTAAGGTGCGGACTATATACGTTTAGGTTATGGTTTTCAAGACTTTCAATGTTAAGTAATGATTTATTCTTGCTTAGGATGTTATTTCACATATACAAAGTGTTGTCCGTTTCAATTTTCAGTTATACGTTAATTATGTTGAATATACTGTATTCCTCGTATTTATAGAAAATACCGTATACGTATGAAATTTGAATTTGTGCTTAACATGATTATTTGTCGTGAATATATGCTTGTTACAGGTGTGACAACTCCTTAGCGAAAGGACTTGTCCTAAATCACGCCATAACCAATATACGCTATATATTTAAAAGTGTGTAGCTCATGTGTTTGTGAAAATGTTTAAATGAATACGGAACCCGGATTCATGCATGCCATGATTATCCGTCGTGGGTATATGCAAGTGATATATGGGACAACTCCCTAGTGAAAGGATTTGATCAAATACATGATATATCAACATACGGTATGTAGTTAGTATGTGTAGCCTAAGTATTTGTGAAAATGACTGAATGAGTATGGAATTTACTTTCGTGCTCGCCATGACTAATTGTCATGGATATATGATTGTTGTATGGGTGATAACCTTTTGACGAAAGGATTTGCCCTAATACGTATGCTAATGAATACACAATATGTATGATGTAATGTGTAGACTAAGTGTATGTAAAAGTGTCTGAATGAGTTAGTAGTTAGTAAAAATGTGATTGCTAAGGTTGTTGAGATATGAATCTCAATCACAATACTTAAGTATATGATTTCCTCCATGCATTATGTAACTTAGATTATTTATATTAACTGTGTATATGATTTCCTCCATGAATTGATTAACTTAGATAAATCATGTTAAAGGTGTGTATGATTTCTTCCATGTACTGTATTTACATTTAAGTTATACTTCATGAATGTACACATGTTTGTAGGATATGCCTCATATGCCTGTTATGGAATTTATATGTGATTGGGGCTGTGTTACAGTCCAGGTAATTGGTAATCGTTCTGTAAATAGTGGTTGAGGTTGTTCGCCACATATGATGAGTTTAACGAATCTGAGTCATGCTTGGGATGTTCGGCAGTGGTTAGGCCACACGGAGTGCTTATGCATCCCATGTCGTTCAACTCAACGTGCACTTGGCCTAGTTGAGCTTATCAACTAACCCGATTGACCGATGTTTGTTCACCATGTTTGGTCACTACTACTTGAACCTAAGGTACCAAACTTACTAGTGAAAAGCCCCTTTAACCTTAGTACCTCGATCCGCTAAGACTCATGAGCCGATTATGGTGGTATGGGACACTATATTCGTGTTGTCGGCCTACTCTGATTGGTGACGAGCCCTTTGTAGTGACCAGTGAGCACCTATACTCGTGAGCAGATTATGGTGGCATGGGATACTATATTCTTGCTATCGGCCTACATTGATTGGTGACGAGCCCTCTGTAGTGACCTCGAGTATATCCTGATAATGCATAAGGGCGACGAGTCTTGTTGCAGTATGTGGGATATAACTAGGCCTGTATTGATAAGGTAATGGGGGAGAGGAGCAACGATTACGCGCAACAGCCCTGGCAGCCCTTGCAGTGACCTAGAACCGTAACATCGTATGAGATTATCTCAGACTGAAGACCCGAGAATGGATCACCGTTTGGGTAATGATACAAGGGAGGTACCTTCGCTTCCCAATCTTGTTGTATGAAAAAGACTAATAAGAACTTGGTAATCATACTCATGACATTGCAAAGCATGTGCCATTGGCGTTGGTGTGAGAGCACAGTGGTAGTGATTCATGCCGCAATCGTTAGATGATGTCGCATGAGGGAGTTTGTGGTGAGGGCATGCATCATTATCTCATATCATTCTTGCATTAACAAGAGTATCTAGGACATGTTTGATTGTACTGCCTTATCATTACTGCTTGATTGGATTGATAACATGTTAACCTTTGTTGTATTTAGTTTTCACTGAGTTGATCATTCATTCCCATGTTACGAGACGGTGTTGGCCACACCAACCAGTCTCTATTTTAGTTTTAGATGGCGACGATGCTTGCAAGGCAGAGTCGGTCTTTCTTGATGATGTTGAGGAGGATTTCTCCTATATACAGGTTCTGATCGACGGGTTTGTAGGGTTACTGATTAGATGCCAATACACTTGGTATTTTTACTTTTTATTTAAACACTCATGTATATTCTTTTCTTTCCATTTTGGAGTATACATGTATTTAGTTAACCTGATAACATGTTCACACTTTGGAGACTTACAATCAATTATACATTTTATATATCATCATAGTCTTCTGCTCGCATAATTTAACTGTCTCTAGAGTATGATATATTGTTTTGACTTAATCCACTTCATGTTTTATGCACTACTATAGCCGACATTCATCCATCATTGACAATGTTTCATAAGTGATGTTCTGGAACTCGGGAGTGGAGTTTATGCTCGACCACCAATTTTCAGGATGTTACAGTTATTGAGGGCATTATGAAGTTTGATAACCCCCACTCAGAAGGCATGACAGTAATTCCCATCAACGTCTATCATCACCAGTCCATGCTCGACTGCGAACCAAAGGACCATGTTCATGGTGAAAGACTAATGTATACTGAGTCGTGGGCAACGAGAGAACCACACATTCTTGAAGGGATAATACGAACGAAAAATCCACGACAAAAGATTGGAAAAGTCCATCCCATGATCTTCCTTGTGCCTTTTCATAGTCCTCATGATCTTTTTCCTTCTCATTTTTATGAGACCATTCGTCAACGCTTTCGAGATCGTGCTCAACTTTGGAGACCGGAAGACTTCCGTACCAGAGGTCTATTAATTGCTCGAAATTATTATTCTGACTGGGCAGAAGCTATCTTATTGAAGCATGTGAGCACGCTTGCCAAAATCGGCCTTTACGATGCTATAGAAGTCACATCCAAGAACTTCTATAAAGAACCCACTGTGTTAAAAGGTTTCATCGAATACCGATCGGCCACTACCAACTCTTTCCACCTTCCATATGATGAAATGAGTATAACACTCTGGGATCTTCATCATATCGTTGGTCTTCCCATAACGGGCAAATTTTATGATGAATTCGTCCACTCCAATAGGGAGCTAGCCTTTGTGTCTTCTCCTGATCGCAAACCTTCCATTTCTCAAACCACTATCGAGCTTTTCAAGGAGATGGAGAAATTTCTCAACATTCACAAGCTTTCCCCTCTGCAATGGCTTGCACACTTCTCCAGAACCCTCAGGTATTTATGAACCCATGACTCAACTCTTTTCTCTTTTCTCCCTTTTTAAAAATTTTAGTATATTCATATTTTCCTTTCTCTTATAGATTTCGCGATTGTCACTCTAAGGAGTTAACATGACTCTGAGATGCAATGAAGGAAAGAGTAGACTATAGTTCATTCGGGGAACTTGCAGCTTTCTTGGCCTATTGGCTGAGCCTCGTTGTACTTCCCAGCTCCAAATGGGCAGATGTTGTTCGCCCTATGGTCTTTGTTGTAGCTGGTGCCTTGGCAGAAGGCCATAGATATTCCCTCTCTCCTCCGGTGTTATGCTCCATTTACAGAGCCCTTGGGGAGATAGCCACTCACATCAAGGATCCTACTCTTGGAACTTCATCAGCACATACCTCTTGGCATTACATCACAGGTTGGCTAGGAGTTTATTTTCCCTAGACCTTCGAAGCGCCTGAGAAAGGATATGTTCATTCTACACATCATCCTCTTTGGTTCTTCCAGCAAAGGGCCATAGCAAAGAGAGCGTATGACTAGGTCGTCAATAAGATACGGGACACTGACCAAATAGACTTCTTCCAGTTCCGTCTCCACCGCTACACCGAAGACACAGATATGGTGGACCAAGGAACACTTACCACAGTAGAAAGGGCTTTCTTTCTTTCTCTTCGTTCTTGCAGTCTACCACTCCGAGAAGGGATAAAATTTTTGTGAGAGCCTTACTACCCCAGCCGCTTCGCTCGCCAATTCGGGTACGATCAAACCATACCAAAAGATTGCGGACTGGTCACTAGAAAGATGCGTTGTTATGGTATGGGTCCTCTCAACCAGGCCATGATATGGAAGCAACTTCTGAACAGCTGTGTTGATTCTTCTATCATAGTTCCTAGTTGCGAGTGCGTAGTTCGCACCTCATACAGTTGGATGCGGTGGTGGAACCACCAATCATATTTGGTCACCAAATGTTTGCCCGTGGATTCTTCCATCTTTCTTCATCCACCTAGGTTGAAAGGTAGAAAACTAGAGAGTGGGATTGGCTTTATTCCAGAGAAAAGTCACGCATCCCATCATAGGAAAATTTGTAGCAAAATATCGCTAGAAGAACCCATCTGTGAGATAAAACCCATTAATACTTTGGACGGTTGGTTTGCTCATGGGGCCCTGAGGGAATTTGTGCAAGCTCCTCGTGACTCTACGTGTCGGGCTACGGATGATGTGACAGGTGCACCTTCTCCAATTCCGGTAGAGACTATGGCGATTCAAGAAGAACCAACTCATGATGCTTCAGCGCTTCCTCCACAATCCACTTACCTCATCTCATCATCTCCAATGACTAGATCAAGAGCGCGTTCACAAGCATCACCACACGTTCCTCCAGAAGGAATGAGACAAATGCCTGTTTCTCCTCTAATCAAAGAACCCATACCAGAGAGTAGTCGGGCTGCTTCCTCCAAAGGAAAGCAAATTGCTATTGAAGAAATCGACAAAGAAATTTTGAAGAATGAAAGCTCAGCCTCGTCATCAGAGAATACTGCCTCTTCACAGCATGAAGATGATGAAGACAGCGAAAGCAGTGAAGATAAGGATGACGATTTTGAGGAAGGAGAAGTTGATATTGACGGAGAAGAGGAAGCAGTTGTGGAAGGCGATGAAACAGAACATCCCGCAACCTCTGAAGCTCTTCTTAGCGCTAAAATTCCTACCAAATATCCTATAGTTGTAGAAGAGGAAGAGGAACCTTTAGATTACGGTGAATATGGATACTCACCAGGTAAAGGAAATTTAATTTATATATATATATTTATTTATTTTCTTATTTAATAACGATCATTTATTTAGAATTGTTGTGTCTCCTTTTTTTTTTCAGGTGCTCATGTCGCTAATATTGAGATAGGTGTGATTTCCCCTTCAAATCCCCCTGCGACGGCATCAGCGATTTCACCAAGAATCCCTTTAGGTTCATTAGCGGCACCTAAAACAGTAGCCCGTGAAATCATATTTCCAGTTGAAACCACGGACTTGCCGACTCCAACCACCGGGGACTTGAGTACAGAGGCTAGGGCACCTTCCCTTGCAGATATAGTGGGGATCAGTCCTTCCATGATTCAAGGAATCTCTCCTTCTGTTAATCGTGTCCCGACGATAGGTACATACATATGTATACATATTAGCTATTTTATTCGAAACCGTATATAACTTTCTATTAATGTCTCTTCATGCTTTATTCCTTTGTATTATAGGAACCCCTCCTTACAGTGGTGCAGCCAGTTCTAACTCGGTAGCCACTACGTCTGAGCTTTCATCCTTTGCAAAAATCCCCACTCACAAGATGCTCTTGATGAGGAATTCTCTGTCAGTAATAATCCATATCTTCAAAGACCCTGAACAATGGTCGGACTTGGATCTTGCTATCGAAATTTTAGAGAGTTCTGCAAGGATGGCTAGAATCAACATATCTTCTTTGAGAGATTCTCTTCTCAGATTCCGTGATTCAGTAATTTCTTTAGTATCGGTGAAAAATGTTACAATTGCACCTGAAATTTTAGAATACTGGCAACAACTAGCTACGTCTCAAGAACAAGTCTCTTTGATTGCTTCCTCCATTTCTAAGTTTGAACAAGAATACTCAATTCTTCAAGATCAATTAAAGGTTTATATTGATGAAAGAGCGATTATTCAAGATCCCATTACTACCCTGAAAGAAGAAATCTCTCAGCTAGAGATGAAGAATCATGAGAAGGAATCATCCATCCAAGATGTTGAGGATAGGATGCGAGCTAATATTCAATCTGTTAATATAGAAAAATATGCACTGCTCCAAAGTAGAGAAGTAATCACATCTTTGGAAAGCAAGCTAACCGGCATTCCTGATCAGGCAAAGATCATTCTTGCAGAAAAATCAAGGCATGATGTGGCTCAAGCATAATTAAAAGAGGATTTACAAGATATATGGAGGCAGTAGGAATTGCAGAGGAACTTTAAGCATGTAATTTTTGTTCATATGTTTCTGAACAAGTAACTTATTTTAACTTTTAATAGATGTATTTATGACAGCATTTTGAGATATTCGCCTTTTTGCTGAAGCATTATCATATCTCATATTGTCGCAATCATATTTATGATAGAATATTTTTAACCTTTTAAGCCATGTTAGTGCGGGATTCCCTATGTGGGTATTTAAGTTGGCAGTGCTAGATTTAATTTAGTCAGTCACACACAGTTTAAGCTCATGAGTAGTGGAGCACACACACAGTTTAAGCTCTTGAGTAGTGGAGCGCACACACGGTTGAAGCTCTTGATCAGTGGAGCTGGTCTTACATGATAGTCTCTGTAACTCTTAGGAGTTCACTGGACTTCTCACTGCCTAGTGAGTTCACAAACTGTGAACCACCAGAGGGGCCCAGTGAAGCTACCGGGGCGGTGAACACGATTGGTTTTACGCACAGAGTTGGCCATGGTAACTCTTTAGAGTTCACAGAGCTCGCAAGGCTACCTTTGGGGTACTAAATCCATAGTTGTTTGTCCATCGATGAGTAGGTTTAAGCCCTTCCTCATGAGTTAGTACCGGAATCGAACCACAAATCTAGGGGGTCTTATGCATGGTTGACCTATCTAAAGCTCGCACTGCAGCCCTCATTTTCTTAGTCTGCAAGGTCAGGCCCATTCACAGGAGGGCATTGTCCTCCATTCCCCGTGACACTGTCGGAAAGTTATACAGACGGCATGGGGGTTACACTGACTGGCCATTTGAGGGTTTTTAGCCCTTAAGCTTTTAGTCACTGGCTTCATCGGTTGCCCGCATGGGTACGTACAATGGCCTTCGCGGGCTTTTTAGGGCCACCGGCTCCTCGCCGCTACCCGGATGGAAAAAATGGTAGGACCTATGCGTAGCTGGCCTTTTAGAGCTTGATCCTTTAGAATCTGATCCTTTTAGAGTTTGATCCTTTAAGAGCTTGAACCTTTTAGAGCTTTTAGCCCCTTTTTAGAGCTTTATCTTTTTTATTTGGCTCTTTTTAGGATTTGGCTCCCTTTCTTTTTTAGGATCGACTCTTTTAGGATTTTGGCTAGGGACTTGGCCGGCTAGACTACCTTATCATGCCTTGTAAGGCAATAATAATTGTGATCATCGTTATCGAAAAAATGATAAACATGTCTAACTGAGATTGATACGTCGTTACTTCTGATAATGTCTTTAAGAGGATTTTCATGATGATATTAATTTTGCCAAACTTTGCCATTTGTAAGACTCATTTAGTGATGATGATGATCGCTTTCATTCAGAATACTTGTTAATGTAGTCGATATGCTCGTGAATTTCTTCTTTATAGATTCTTTTGACATATGGACATGATCTTATTCCTTCTTGCCCCCTTTTGATATGGAATCATTATGTTGATAATATTCTGGATCAAAATCAGTAGCTTCTTTTAGGGGTAGTATCTTTTGATGAAGCGGGCGTTGACCGGTATACTGATACCTTGCCCATCTTGATTGGCGATTCTGTATGCTCCATTGGAATAAAATTCATTTATTACATATGGCCCGTCCCATTTAGGCTCGAACTTGCCCCCTGTTCGACGGGTAACCACTATAGGTCTTTTCAACATTAGCACCATATCCCCTTTTTTGAAAGAGTGGTGTTTAACTTGTTTATTAAAAGTAGCCGATATCCTGGCCTGATATGATTACAATCGCTGTTGGGCGGCCAGACGTTCCTCATCAAGAAGATCTAACTCTTTCAGCCTTATTTTTGCATTTTCATCATCTGTTATGGACTGATGTACTGCCACTCTAAGCGATGCCACTTGCATTTTAATTGGGATAACTGCCTCTACACCATAAATTAATGAATACGGTGTTGCCCCCGTTGCTGTAGGCAGAGTAGTTCTGTATGCCCATAATTCTTCTTGCAACTTTTCATCCCAATCACGTTTATTACCTGTCACCGTCTTCTTTAGTATTTTGGTGATCATTTTATTAAACGCCTTTGCTAGCCCATTGGCTGGGGGATAGTAAGGTGTTGAAAATGAGTGACGAATGCTGAATTTCTGACACAACTTTTCCATGCCTCTAATTTTGAAGGGAGTGTCATTATCAGTAAAGATTTTCTATGGAATACAATGACGGTATATTATGGCATGTCGGATGAAATTGACCACATCCTTTTCTTTAACATTGCATAAAGCGACTGCTTCAGTCTATTTGGAGAAATAATCTGTTGCTGTCAGAATATATTATTTTCCTCTGGATGAAGGTGGATTTATAGGACCAATTACGTCAAGTCCCCAAGCGGAGAAGGGCCAAGAGGCCACAGACTGGTGCAAGTCTTCCGGGGGGACGTGTATAACATCTCCATGAATCTGGCATTCATGGCACTACTTCGCGTAATCTATAGCATCTTTGAACTTGGTGGGCCAATAATAACTCATTCGATGTATTCTGTGGAATAAGTTTCGACCTGCCTGATGTTCCCCACATTCACCAGAGTGTGCTTCCCGCAATACTTACCTTGCTTCTCGCTCATCTAGACAACGTAATAACATTCCATTGTAAGATTTTTTATATAATATTTCACCGCATATGATGAATCTGACTGACTGCTACTTGATTTGCTACGTCTTTACTTAATCCTCTAGCAGGATATCATATCTGAGGTAATCGACAAAACTCATATTGTGGGGTTTTTAAATTGTGTAAGCCCACTTGAAAGACACAATTGTAAAGGTTTTAGGTGAACCTTGAAAAACCTATTTCATAGTGAACATCAGTATCTGCTGTATGAGGATATTGGGAGTGGAGTAGTTGTGTGGCTATTTTTCTAAATAGTTGGTGTACACATAAGCGAACCATTATATTTCCTGGTGTTGTGGTGGATGGTTGATTATGACACTTTGTGAATGTTATAATTTATTTTTAAGCTTTTGTGGAGAATGTTGTAATCTCTTTTAAGCAAGTGTGGAAATTCTATAATAGCTTAGTTTATTTTCTTTGCATTGTTATTTTTCTCTATATTGGTTTGGAATTTTGATACACACACTATTCTACAAATCATGTTGTCCTACCATAAGCTATTGGTTTTTTATGTAAGGTTGTCCTTAGAACAATATTTGTATCAACCTCTCAATACTTGTACATTTGAGGTTGTTATTCATTTCTACTTTGTCGAATTGTTAAGTGCTATCTTTACTTATATTTATTTAATTCTGCATTTAATTTTTTAATTTAGCATAGTCCTATTCACCCCCCTCTAAGACTCTTAACTTGACCTTTTCAAAGAATATGTAAATAACAATCCTAAACATAGTTGTTTATAGTGGTTCTGTTATTTGCCTACTCCACTCCTGGCGGACGCACTCATCCCTTGAGTGTACCGGATTTCACTAACGAAGGTTTTAAATCAGGTTCACCTCTAACCTTTACAACCTACCTAAAGTTGACTCTAAGACCTACACAAGATACCTAGACATGCCTACACAAGGCAAACGTTTATACCCTACACAAGAACAAAGGTCTACACAAAGTACCTAGGTTTTATGCCCTACACAAGAGCAAAGGATCCACACAAGGAACCAAAGTTTTATTTCCTACACAAGAGCAAAGGATCCACTCAAGGAACCTAAGTTTTAGGCCACACAAGCCAATGATCCACACAAGGAACCTAGTTTAGACCACACAGGTTAAGGATCTACACTAGAACCCTAGTTTAGGCCACACAGGCTAAGGACCTACATAAAGAACATGAGTTTATGCCCTACACAAGAGCAAAGGTCCTACACTAAGCACCTAAACGTATTCTTCCGTTGGAGGCCTCCTTTGAGGGCTTGAAGAGGTGAGATGCACCTATGACCCAATCCTACACAAGGAATGATCAACAGGGTCTTTGGAATCTAATGACTTACAGATAAGTAGATGAGCCCCGTTCTGCACATTGATGAAGATGATCTCTCTTGATAACAGAGATTCTTTAACTCCGTTGATCCACAACACTATTGATGCTCTAATGTAAGGCATCGAGGTTGGGTCAAGATTTGTTGGAATTCACTCGAATGATTTTTAATCTTTGAAGAGACAGAGTGATTCCAAGCTCTTATGCATCCAAGAGATCCGAGCTTAATGATTTGTCATTAAGATAGTAGCTGGATGATCCTTGAATGAGGAAGTTCATCCACCAATCCACTCTATTGAATATCACTAAAGAGGGTGGATTGAAGGATGAACTCTCATGAGAAAAAGGGCTAGGGTAGGTGATATGCAAGTATTCTCTCAAAGCTCTCTCTCTCTCTCTTTTTCTCAATACATCAACTAAGAACAAGCTCTCCTTATAAAGGTAAAAAGCTCCAATAGAAATAAAACTGTCAATTTCTAACTGAGTTCGATGTCATCGAACGCATACTTTCGATGCCATCGAATATCGGTTTGATGATACGAACTCAATTGTAAAACATTCCTGGAAATTATTAATAGATGATCGATGTCATCAAACCTGATTTGATGTCTTCGAAATTTCAACTTCAATGCCATCGAATCATAGTTCTATTCTGCGATATTACATGTGACTTTACACAATAGCTTGTTGGACATTTTAAAGGCCGATTATGATGACATCGAACTAGCAAAATGACATCGAAATTTGAACTTAGATGCCATCGAATAGTAGTTCAATTCATCGATCTTTTAGAAGATATTCCTTGAAGGCTTGCTGGACATTCCTTTGTCCTATTTCGATGTCATCAAAGTTTAAATACTAATGACATCGAATATAGTCTCGATTCTTCGAGCATTTCAGATGATTTTCCTTTTGAGTTTGCTGGACACAGACTCATCCAATTTCGATGTCATCGAGGCTTCTTCGATGTCATCGAAGTTTGAATGTCGATGACATCGAGTCTAGGATCAATTCCTCGAACAATACCAGAATATTTTCTAAGAAGTTGCTGGTCAATGCTCTAAGCCCTTCGATATCATTGACATGTACTCAATGTCATCAATAACGATGTTCGATGTCATCGAGAGTATGTTCGATTCATCAAATATTCTGTTCAAAATACTTTGCAGTTGCTGAAAATTAAAGGTCTCATTTCGATGTGATCGATGCCAGTTCGATGTCATCGAACATGAGTGTTCGATGTCATTGACTCCAACTCGATGTCATCGAACTAAGCAGAAAACTTGGAAAATTTTCCTATGTAAAAACAAGTTTTCTCAGTTTTTACTCCTATATTGTTCTAAGGATTTTAAGCGTTTATTCACCTGGATGTTTTGGGACATGGGATGTGAGGCTTAATTTACCTTTGATGGCCTCAGAACACACATCCGGCTTAATTTACCTTTGACGGCCTCAGAACACACATCCGGTTGAGGCAATGTCTTGAACGATCTTCATATGGGGCTCACTCGACTCACCGACTCAACCCTCACACTAATGGATAAACCAGGGCACTTTCAATCTCCCCCTTTGTCAATTATGTGACAAAACACCTAGAAAAGTACCTAGAACAACAACCTAAATTGTGTGTGAATGAACTTTACACAATTTTACAAATAATCTATTGAGTTCATACACACATTCTTCATGTAGATGCTCCCCCTATCACCTGTACCACCGTGCACATAAACCAAACAATAAGGTGTTCTCATGGTGGGCTTGTTCTCCCTCTTTTTGTTAGTCATTGGCAAAGGTTAGTATATACCTATAGCAGATTGATTAACTGAAGTTGAAATTGAAGAAACAATGAGACACAAGGTAATAGGACTGTGATTCCTCATTTAAAAACATGTAAGCATATCAAGAACAATAGGACAATTAACCTTTCATAGATGACATTATAAACAGATATGCATTTAACTATAAAGCACAAAATCATCATTCCATATCATAATTAACCACTTTCATGGGCATATAATAATCAATAAGTAACTAATCATCATTCCACTCATCACATTTATCCCATACATATTGAATATTAATTGTAGAAAGATAATCATTACTTTAGATAAGAAATTGAACAGACTACCCAAGATTGGCAGGAAATACCTGTTTGAATCATCCAAAAGAAATCAGCTAGCCCATCCATGGGCATATTCAACCAAAAAAGTCAACCATACTACCCATTCATGGGCACACAAAAAAAAAATGTCTCCACAAACAGAGCAACCTAGCGCAAACACACTGACTAAGGTGCTCGAGTCTCACCATTTTTCAGCAAGTCAATAACTTGTTGTGTAGTTTGCTACAATGCAGCAAGATTCTAATCAATCCCGGTCAGACGCATCTCGTAATTCCAAAGACATTCGTTAATTTCAGCATGTCCATTCAGAAAATGTCAGCCAAGTGTGTGGTGATTGGAACGTCGACGATTACTGACTGACTCTGGACTGTTCAGCGGCATGCAATTAGAACCCCATGGTATCAGGCACTGACTATCTTCTATGCCATGGGTCAGAGGATGAGGACTGTCTGGTTGGTAGGAGGTGGTCAGGTACAAGTGCTGAAGCAATGCATTATTGAACCAAACTTTCAGCTGCATTGTATCAGAAGTGGGTGACAATCCCACAAAGTGTGCTAGCTTGCATATGAGGGACAGGAAAGGGAGTGTATCAAGGTGTTCCCCTCTGACTATTTAAGTCAACTGCCCTAGGATCGGGTCGACAAGCACACGGGAACTTCTTGGTAGATGTCATATAAGACATTCAACATAAACGAAGAGAGATCCTTTCCCATTGCATCACAAGGATACACATTTGTACTGAAAATATCGTTGATAATCTTGAATGTGGTCTCAAGATATTTAACAGGAAGTACATTCCCTTCATTCTGAGGAATAGTACCCCCTTTGCATAGTGCACGTGTCACTTCCCCCCATAATCCTTGAGCATTCAGATTTCGCTTAGTGACCGATATCCGTGTAACCTCCACACCCAGGAGATGTCTAAGCAATACTAGATTGATGAGTTTGGTTTGATGCATAAACTCCAGGCTACTACATGGTGGATCTTCACGGATGGTGTGACAACAATTGAAGAACTGGTGAATCAAATCACATTGTTAGGACCACCAAGATTGAGTATATTTTGTCATCCGATTGTCTCCAACATGAGGTCCACCCCATATGGATCAATAACACTGTTGAGGAAAACACGATCGACTACTATGACTTACTCTTAATCTGGGCGTTTGTGTAACGTCTCAAAAAAATCCGTACAAAGACCCGAGTACTACCTCAGGGAGAAATTCCTAAAAACCATATACTGTGAAAATTAGAAGAAAATTAATTAAGTACTAAACTAAATTAATTGGTGGATTAGCTCGAACCACTATCTATACAAACTACAAAATACAAAACCATTAAAATTATTAGCTCAACATTACTTGAAAACTTCGGAGAAATCCTAAAACCTAGTTGCTCTCAGGAGCACATTGAAACTCCGTATCAGACCTGGACCATAAGTCGAAAGTCCGATGATTGTGAAACTATAGGGTTACGACCACCTTATTGGGCTTGACAACCATCACGGGAATCGAGCCCAAATAGCATCAAGAAATGTACAACTTGAGCCTTGAGTGAAGTGTGTGAGAAACGCCAATATCTTTAGAAAATGAACCCAAACTTAAGTGAATTGGACCATTCGCTTGCGGGTGAAATTGAAGACTTCAGACTATCAGTTTCTGACCCAACTACACCCATGGATCAGGAAAATTTTCCTACACCTATCGGTATACTCCTTGATCGAGGGACGACAACCGTTGATCTGATACAGGTACTTCACGGCCAATCAGTTTGTCAGATCGCACCATAAACATAGTCCTAGCATAGATAAATTGTCAGGGAACTTGTTCCATGACGTGGGTAAGAAACGGACCTTCCTAAGGGCCTTGTTTGTCAAAAACAAGTACCTTTTAGCTATAACCTAAGTATATCGTGGCCCTGGGGCCATTGACATCACTTTTGGGCTTATATAAGGACCTTAAACTACCCTCTCTCATTCCATATGAATTTCTTTAACCCTAGGAGAGAGAAAAGAGAAAAGAGTATGAAGAGAAGGGAGATTCCTGGAGCTCGTTGCTGGGATCTTTTTTCACAACTCCACACGCCATTTTTCCTCCTCACCATCGCTATATGAACCTTTCTAACTATGATTTGGGTAAGAAATCCTAACCCTAATCTAGTTTTAAAAATTCAAATAGAGTTATCGACGAAATAGCTAACATATATCATTATTTAGGTGTCATCGTTCCATTTTCAAAAATGTTATGTTGGAACCGAGTTCAAATCGGGTATTCCGACGAAAGGTGCAGACTATAAATGTTTAGATTATGGTTTTCAAGGCTTTCAATGTCAGCAATGATTTATGTCTAACTTGATTGCTGACATATGATCTTAGTTATGATGTATTCAATAAATTATACATGTGTGTGAACTATGTGAATATATAATACATTCCATGTGTTTGTTAAAATGTTTGAATGAAATTGCAATTATGATTTGTGTGTGCCATGACTATTAATCTAGAGTACATGTTTGTTGTATGTATGACAACTCTTTTATGAAAGGATTTGCCATAATATATGCTATAACTAATTTAATTCATGTATGTAGTAATGCATAGTCTAAGTGTTTGATAAAATATCTGAATGAGAAATTGTTTGATGAATCGTTTTTAATGAGGGTGTTGAGATAGGATTCTCAACTACCTTATCCATATCTATAGTTTCCTTCATGTAATATAAATTGTTACTCTGTGATTTATGGATGAAATGCATATGTATAAGAACATGTTCAATGTGTTTGATAAAATGCTCAAATGAGAATTATGTTTGAATTGCTTGTTAAATGCTGTTATGATTAACATATGTGACTACCTATTGCATTTGAGTATGATTGGGACTACAATGATGTCCAGGAAATCGAAAACAGTTCTCAACTAAGTGGCCGAATTAGTCTCGCCACATTAGATACGTTCGAGGAATTCGAGCCGTATGACGATTGTCGACAATGGTTAGGCCACGTGGAGTGTGTATGCACTCCTTGTCGATTTATTCAGCGTGCACTTGTACCAATTGAACTTGTCAAATAACCTGATTGTGTGTTTACCATGTATAGACATTACTGTTTGAATCTAAGGTACCGCTTACCAACGTAAAGCTCATTTCAATCATGGTACCAAGATCCGCTAAGACTCATGAGCCGGGCATGATGGTGTACGGGACACCGTGGTCAAGCTGTCGGCTTACGGTGCGGTGACGAGCCTCCCTATAGTGACCAGTGAGCAACCCAAACTTGTGAGCCAAATATGGTGGTGTATCGGACACCGTATTCGAGCTTTCAGCCTACGTTCAAGTGACGAGCCTCCCGTAGTGACCTCGAGTATAAACGCTTGAATTTACCTATCTATTGTTTTCATTAGGGGTGATGCCCTACAACTTGCCTATCATATGTGATTAACTAGGATTGATGACCCTAAATGGATCCCCACTTTGGTTAATGATATAAAGGGAGGTACCTTACCTTCCCAAATTTGTTGTATGAATAAGCCTAATCAATTACTTGGCTAACACGACCATACACCACGTTGTTGTGCTTTGGCGAGGAAGCACATGTTTAAGGAGTTTTCCATGCGTGATCGTTAGATGAAGTTGCTAAGGGAGTGCAGGCGAAGGCATACATTATTATTGTATATCATTCCTGCATTAACAAGAGTAATTAGGAAGTGATTGTTGTATTGCTTTATCATTACTGCTTGATTGAATTGATAACATGTTACCCTTTGCCTTATAGTACCATTGAATTGATCACTCACTCTCACTCTAGGAAGGTGTTTAAAACACTAACCCGACTCTGGTTTAGATGCAAGTTACGATGAGGCTTACGTGATGGAGCCAGATTTCTTAGACGAGGAGGAGGAGTTCTCCTACGTGCAGCTCTCAGGCGGGTTTGGGTAGACTTATAGCTGCATCTTTGAGATTTCAAGGGCCATATGGATTAGTCGGACACTTTACATTTTGATATTTTGTCTATTTTGGAACAATATATGTAAACATTTAGCCCGGTTACATACTTATACTCTGAAGGTTGTAAATCGCTTACTTGTTCAAATATGCATGCTACAGTCTTCCGCTTGATAAATTAAATTACCTCTGGAGTATGATATGCCATTTTGGTGTAATCCCACTCATATTCAATGCACTAATATGGACAACATTTAAACATCATTATCTATGTTGCATAAGTGATGTGTTAGATCTCGGGAGTTGAGCTTTGCTCGACCCCCAATTTTCGGGACATTACAAGTTGGTATCAGAGCATGATTTGGATTAAAATGGACTTGAGTAATGGTAACACAACACAATCTGACACACTTTGACTTAAGAGGGGGGCGAAAAATATAGAAATGATCGTAAGATCCCAAGTTTCGCTGACGGGCGAGATTGACAATTGAAATGTGACCCGTACGTGTCTGAGATCATGTGAAATGATCTCGATTTCTTTTTAGGTCGTCAATCAACGGGTTTAAACTATAAATCGGTGAATTTCAAACTTGAAACACATTAAAATGCGCGAGTATATGCGAGTTGGACCGAGTAACTGCATCACGCGGGCGTAAGGGCCCAAAGCGTAAATTCCGGTGGGACCCAGGGGGTCCCCCACACCTTTTTGGCCTCCAGGGAAGGGACGGCCACCTCCCCCCCAGGCGGAGGCACTGCCGGCAGTCTAGAGGACCGCGCCGGCACCACCCGGTCTGCGGTGCGCAGCCATGATCTCTAGTGGGCCGCTGCGAGCCCGTGGTTCCGGCGACCCACCGCCTTCTCACGCACATGAGGCCCGTTTTCGTGTGGGACCACCTTATTTGATCACCCTTTGCCCCTCCCTTGTTCATTTCACCCCTCTCCTAGCTCTCTAAACCCATCTAAAATCTCATTCTCTTCCAAATCTCCATTTCATATACACCAAGCTTCATCTTCTTCCATATCTTGCACTCACCTCCACCATTCTCTCAAACTCATCTCCTATAACCTTATATCTCCTTTATTTCTCCTCATTTGAGCACACAAACCCATCTTTATGCCTCAAAATCCCTAAACTTTCTCATTCACTTCAATATCCATGCTTTTCCACTTGCATGGCGTTCTTCAAGCTAGTTACCGACATATTCTCGCTCTCAATGCTCCTTTCCCTTATGGGAAAGAAGAGGGCGTCCGCGGATGAAGCCAGGCATAATCGCCTTATCCGTTCAAAGAAGAAGACGAGCGCCGAGGCTAGCGCAAGCATCAATCGAGAGCGAAGGTCGGATCCCCATCAAGAGATCTCTACCGCATGACATCGAACTTGGTAAGTTCTGTAATTGTAAAGTGGTATTCAAGGCACATGTGGATGAAAGGCTTTTTGGGTTATACCCAGTGATGGACATGCTCCTGGTAAATGGATGGGGTCCCATATTTGAGGGAAATACCCATGCGAGTGAAGGCTCCATATGGGCCTTCCACGCCCACATACGAGACCCACTAGTCAATGTAGATGTGGTGGCTTGCATCATGGGAATGAAGCGTGGAGTCGTACACGCCAGTGAGAAGAACCTTCCTAGTGAACGAGAAAAAAATTATCGCACACGTTTTCTTTGCGACCAGCTTGAGCGGTGGAGGCGAGGAAATAGCCTTGCATCGACCAAAATGACAAACGATTTCCTCCTGCTCTACCACATATTTACGTATAATGTATATCCCAAGTGGAGTAACCGCATAGAATGTACTTGGCTCATGGTGGATTTCTTATACAGAGCTGGTTAGGGAGACAATCTATGCCTACCTACATTCATCTTGTCTCAGATTGTGGGTAATGAAAGGCTTGATGAGTTCGGGGATAAAATTGAAGAAGAGAGTGAAAAGGAAGGAGGTGAAGAGGAAAACATTGAGGAAGGAAATGATGAGGAGAGCAGTGAGGGTGAGGATAAGGCCCAAGGTTCAGATGAGGGACCTCCTACTACTACTGGTGAGGACCGCTGTGATCGAGCCGCCTTGGAAGCCTGCAAGGCTCAAAGTGAAGAGAATCGGGCCTACCTAAAACAGAAATTCAAGAGGATGTCTCGCATTCTGAAGGCCCTCCTATGCTATATGCAAGATAAGGGTGCATCTCCCCCATCACCAGAGTCGGACGACTAGTCATATGTTGTAGTCGTCTTTGGGTTTCCCTTTTTTTCTTGTCTTCCTTTGTAATAGCCTTGGTAGGCTTAGTTGGATGTTGGCGTGCTTAGTGTTTAAGAACTTTTATTAGATTAGCTCTCATGCATCTCCTGTCATAATTCATGTAAGACTACATCTCATGTATTGTGACAATTTTTGGTTAAATGAAATGCATGAAGCTTCTTTGAATCGAAATGTGTAGAATTATTGGAAAAATTTTGAGTATTGTTATTCTAAATCTTACACATGTTGCACCCTATGTTGTATATAAGAAATGCCTCCTAAAAACACTCAGAGCATAACACGTCTCGCACTTGGCGTATCAATTGATGGGGCACCTCCCCTAAGCAATAACCATACGTACCCCAGTTTGGGCCCGGATAGTGACACAATACTGGAGTCACAGCCGACCACTGGCCCCACCAATAGGCCAACACCTTCTGCACCATCAGTTCCAGAATAGAACCGTGCGTCTACATCGACACCACACATGCCTCAGGTGGATCTTCCCCCTGATAGGTTGGATCAGATGATGCTCATAATGCAACAACAACAGTAAGTTTGAGCCATTATTGCGGGGGCTATTGCCCAAAACATGTGTATTGTCACACTCCAAATCTGAAAATCGGATTCACAGGAATCCCGATCACCGAATCTGGTGTCGACAACCTCCGTAGTACCTCATTCTCGGCTCCTAGCGTCCATACGCTAGATTCTAATCTTAGGATCCTACAAGGAGTATTTTCCAATGTTCATTTAACTCGTAATAAGCATAACCATAAGTATACCCAATTCACAAAGGCAACATCATCATCATATATCCACTAATATAAACATTTGAATACAATGCTGAAAGAAAAATATATATGTTAAAAATCAAAGCTCCAAAAGTCCGCTACACACTCCAAGCTCAACACTGTTGTGACCTGCACGCATCTATCATGCATAAACTTATAGAAAGCTTAGAGAATAGTGAAAGTGTGTGCATAAGGTAAGTGTCAAGTATTCAATACAATGTCATAATCATACAATATCGGGAATACTAGTAAGATCGTGAATCATACGATATCAGAGTAAGCGAAAATACTAACGAGTCCATAAGTCAAACAATATCAGAGTATGCAATACAGATCAGCTATACAAAAGAGGAGCCATAAAGATCCAATTATTAGATGTCGTACCCAGACCATATAAATGCAGAAACACAGTAACCTAAAATGTCATATGCCATGGATGTAATGCAATATGCGGTGCGAATGAAATGACCATGCTGGAGTGTGAAGTCAGTATGATGATACATAGTATCGCATACTATGGGGTCCATCACAAGGGACTTCTATCCAAACCAGTCTCATACCTAATTTAGATATCAGACTCAATGTGGTAAACTCTTGATCTTATGTTAGTCACGCGCCCTAACCGAAATCCTGACCATTGCGAAGGTACATATAACAAATAGTTGCATACCACCAGCCCAAGTGGATAGTGAATGAATGAATGAGTATGCAACTCCTGCTCCACAAATCAGTATTATACGTCTCTGGGATCATCGTCGAGGTCTACTACACTTTACATGCAAATCGCTACCCACTAACGCGTGATTATGCAAGTGGAAGAGACCTCACTATTCGCCTGACCAGTAGTTAGCCAATATCTACCCGGCACGTCGATAGCAGACCCATTCACGAGCTGGACAAACTCAACCTATCTATGCCCCCTACTCTCGGGCGGATAAGGCCACACCCCCTCCCAACCGACCATAACACAGTGGGAGACGCGGCCTCTTAGTATTCGACACTCGGGCAGTCATGTATCTACTCGGTCTCGACGTTGGGAAGTCTCAAGGCCTCGGAGGTTTAGGGACTTTTATCCACAGACATCCAAAGTACCCAGATGCTCAAACCAAATATTTTCGGTGTCCCATGTAGTCATCCACGACATGCTTGTGGAGGTCACAGCCCTGATGTCGCTAGGGCGTATAGTAATCACTATCACACAATGCAAGATGTATGAGTCATGTAGTCCAATCATGCATCAATCCTGCGTATACCAAGCGTTCATGTGGGATAACTCCACCTATCAAGGAGTCTCATAAATCATTTGTACTATGACTTATGCATTGATTAATCATATCTCATAATAAACATGCAAATGATGTGTATGGGCATGTATCATGATGCTATGTTGTCACATACTTATAATCGATATCAATAACCATCATTAACAATCGACCTCGATAATGTGGACAGTTAACCAACATGGCCTCTAAGGAATGACCCATATAGAGCCTAACATACAGTGGACCCATGGCCTCACACAAGGACCAAATATACAACACCATGGGCCTCTATCAAGAGCTTAATACACATTACGATAGGACTTTCACATGGGCCTAACATACATCAGAATGGGCCCCATCGCCTGGCCCTCAAATGCACCATAATGGGCCTCATCACATAAGCCTCACATACATTACATAGGCCTCAAATGCATCAAGCCGAGGCCGAATGCTCATTAGAATGGGCCTCAAATATGGGCCGCATATACATCATAATGGGCCTCGGCAATCGGCCTCGATATCTGGCCTTGACAATTGGAATCGGCCTCGACCCCTGATAATCGAAATCGGTAATCGGCAATCGGAATCGGCCTCGACCCCGATAATCGAAATCGGTAATCGACAGTTGGAATCGGCCTCGACCCCGATAATCAAAATTGGTAATCGGCAATTGGAATCAGTCTCGACCTCGATAATCGAAATTTGTAATCAACAATTGGAATCAGCCTCGACCCCGATAATCAAAATCGGTAATTGGCAATCGAAATTTACCTATACCCCGATAATAGAAATCGGTAACCAGCAATCGGAATCGGCCTCGACCCCGATAATCGAAATCGGTAATCGGCAATCGAAATCGGCCTCGACTAACGAAATCAACCTCGTTAATCAGACTCGGCCTCGACAATCGGAAGCGACAATCCGAATCAACGTTGACAATCAGCCTCGACAATCGGAATCGACAATCCGAATCAGACTTGACAATCAACCTCGACAATCCGAATCAGCCTTGACAATCAGCCTCGACAATTGAAATCGGCTCGACAATTGACCTCAGCAAGGTGGGGTCCATAGATGAGCGGTCAATGATGGACCAAGCAAAATCAATGGAGCCCAAGCATTTGGGTTAACCCACTAGAGAATAATTAGAATGAGCCTAACTAGGCCTAAGGGAAGGTCACAATGTGGACATTTAATCATCACTGTCCATCAATGTGGACATCTAACCAACATTGCTCCCAAAGAGTGGCCCACATAAGGCCAAATGTATAGTGGGCCTATGGCTTCACGCAAGGACCTCATACACAATATAGTGGGCCACATACAATCTTAAAGGGTCACATACAATCATAATGGGCATCACCATATGAGTCATACTACATCGCATCAGGCCTCACTCATGGGCCGCATATACAACTCAATGGGCCGCGCATATGGGTCAAAAATACATCACAATGGGCCTCGGCACATGGGTCGTAATACATTACATCGGGCCTCACTCATGAGCCACATATACAACTTAATGGGCCATGCATATGGATAAAAAATACATCACAATGGACCTCGGCACATGGGTCGTAATACATCACATCAGGCCTCACTCATGGGCCACATATACAACTCAATGGGCTGCGTATATGGGTCGAAAATACATCACAATGGGCCTCACTAAATGAGCCATAAATACGCAACAGGTAGGCCCTACACATGGGCCTCAAATACATCACATGGCCACAACCCATGGGCCTGTTGCACATCACGATGGGTTGCTCACTTGGGCCTAATATACATAACAGGTGGGCCTCGCACATGGACCATTAATACATCTCAATGGGCCATGACCCATGGGCCGAAAATATGTCACAACAGGCCTCAAATACGGGCTGCATCAACAGGCCTAATTACATCCTATTGGGTGGGCCCTGCATGGCCAAGAGGTGGGCCTGCACCTTCCAAATGGGCCTGCCAAATGAACAGCATGGATGCACAACACATATATCATGGTGTCCCACGAGGCTAAGTACGACATAGATGAAACAGATGGTTGGCGTGGCAAAAATACATGCATCAAGGTGGGCCATACGTCCATCAAAATGGACAAATGGTGTTAATACAACACACCCATCAAGGCAGGCCTCATAAATCAGTGTGCCCATATGTGATGAACGGTGTGAATAAAAATACATGCAATCAAGGTGGGACCCACGTCCAGGGATGGACGAAGACGATGTGGGTATAATAAATACATTAAGGTGTGGCCCACCGTCCAGATCTGCTGGACGGTGCAAATACACCATATACATCAAGGTGTGGCCCACCAAAACTTGCTGACGTCAATCACACCAGCCGCCTGCTGGTGTGAGGTACGTCAACCAATCAGCTTCCAATTAACAGGTGGGTCCCACGTGGGGGCCCACCAGATATGCGTCATATTATATATATATATATATATATATATATATATATATATATATATATATATATAGTATCAATTTATATTTATTTATTATTTATTTATTTACTTATTATTTTATTTTTATTTTTTAATATATTGCAGATGTGCAATGTCCAGCGTCCATCACTGGACGCTGGATAAAATACATGCATGGAGTGGCCACCATCCATGGATTTAACGATGTAGATGCAACGCATCATGATAAGGTGGGCCCCACACGTGACTACAGCAGCTAAATAGCTGGTTTGCACCAGCCAATCACGTCCAGATGAATGGACGGTTTGGATACAACACATGTATCACGGGGTACCAGCGTCAATGGGTTGGACGGTGTAGCATTAAACATGCATCATGGTGGCCCAAATAACAATGAACGGCGTGGATCTCACACACTGTGAGAGGTGGATCCCACAAACTGTTGCCGTCAGCAGCAGCCAAATAGCTGCACGGCTTGGATGAAACCCTCATCAGGGTGGATCACGTCCTGGATGGACGGTCCAGATACACCACATACCTCATAATGACTCACAGACCCTGCTGACGCTGTATAGCAGCAGCAGGAGGTGGGTCTATAAGGGTGGACGGTCTGGATGATGAGACCCCAGTGCTGACGTCAGTACAGTGGGCCCACCGCCCTGAAATTGGATGGATGGCAGGGATAAAACAGATATATCATGGTGGGGTCCACTGCATGAACGGTGCAAATAAAACCCATGTATCAAGGTGGCATCCACCGTCGCCCGTCCAAACATACCCAGCACCGTCCAGATCATCTGGACAGTGTGGATGAAACAAATACATCACATTGGGTCCCCACCGTCCAGAAACGCTGGACGGTGTGGATTATTCCATGCATCAAGGTGGGTACCACGTGGGGCCCACCAGCTATAATATTAATATATATTATATTATATTATATTATATTATATTATATATATATATATATATATATATATATATATATATATATATAACATTACACATAGTCCAATGTCCAGGTGGACATTGGCCGGTCTGGATGGTCAATATGCATTACGAGGGGCCCACTGTCCTGAGATCTGGATGGTGTGTATTACACACACATCGGGTGGGTCCACGTACATGTGGCCCACCCATTAAATCAAGCTGATATTTGTGGATTCCCTCATCCAAGCTATCCATCAATGGACAGTGAGATGGACTCCACAAACTGGATATCCGAAAAATCTTGACGGCCTGAATTTTGGCTGAACCCATTAGGTGGGCCACACAACTCATCATTAACATCATAAATAAATAAATAAATAAAGAGGGGGGGGAGGAGGGAAGAGAACGACGGAAATGGGAGGGATCCCGCCACTATAGGTCCCTCAAAATAAAATGCATACATCAAGTGGGTCTCATTACAAGTGGGCCCTAAATCAAAAACTAAAATGATGAACACCCATCTTTGAACTTCTCGGACTCCTCCTCCCATCAATGCATTCTAGAGCTCTTATGAATGAGATTCAATCGTCGAGATCGGCTTTTAAGTGTTAGATAGGATGGTAGGGAGTGGGCCAAACAAAGCTTCTCTCATGGAGGGCCATGGACGTTGAGTGCTTGGGTTGCTTGAGAGAATGAGTAGAAAATGAGAGAGAGAGAGAGAGAGAGAGAGAGAGAGAGAGAGAGAAGATGTAAGGAGAGAGAGATGGAAGGAATGAGATGTTGTAAGGAAGGGTTGACTTTGGGGATGGGATAGAGAGGGGAATTATTATTTGTTGGTGGGCTAGGTACTTGCTTGTACTTTGATTGATTGATGTGAGGGGTTGTAGAGATTCCCTCGAAATTTTCAACACACGACTTTTTTCTTGAACTGAACGCGAGCCCATACCTCCTGGCCCGGGTATCACGTCGATGCGAGAGACATGGCGTCGGAACCGCGACGATGGTATGGTCGCAAGGATAAAAGTTTCGAGTCGAGTCAACTCTGATACACAGGACACAACTCAGGATTGCGAGCGAACGCTAATAACAGATCGCAGGTTGCCAGAATTCGACCAGGAGGACCGCGGAGGCATACGGAACAGTACTAGCTAGGATACGGGTCTCACAAGTATGGTCTCACCCGCCCCACCTATGCAGCCTGCTGGAAATTTGAATACTAGCAGTCTATTTGAGCACTTCCAGCGTTTTCGTCCTCCTACCTTCACTGACACTCACAGGCCCGAGGAAGCCGAATACTGGCTAGATTACATCTTTAAGATGTTGAAGCTGCTGCACTGTACTGAGGCAGAGCAGGTTGAGCCGATCACCTATATATTTGAGGAGGCTAGTCTATGGTGGGACAACATCATATGAACAGTTTCCCCAGGACACATGTGGACAAGAGACATGTTTGAGACTCGCTTCCATGAAAAGTATTTCCCCCTCACTTACCGTAATGAAAAGGAGGGTGAATTTCTCCACCTCCGTTAGGGAGGAATGACCGTGTTAGAATATGAAAACATATTTACAAAGCTAGCCAGATACGCTCCTTTGATCCGAACAGATGAGCCGATGAAAATGCGGCATTTTTCAGATGGTCTGTGGCCTGAAATCTGCATTAAGATGTGTTGCGCTAGCATTCCCAACTATGCTAAGCTAGAGAACATGTCCCTATGAGCTGAGCAGGATGGAGACAGACTATCTCTAACACATATGCCCATGGGCTCGAGGCCTCGACCTGATTTGCAGAACCGACCGTTCCTCGGCAAGAGGTCATGTGCAGATTCGCCTCCCAGGCTTATGGCTCCACTGACCCAGCTGAGGTGATTAGATCTGTAGTGCACCTACTGTAAGAAAATGGGTCATTCAGACATTTATTACTTTACTAAGATGAGGGATAATGGTTTTATGCCTCCTCAGAAGATCAACCGTCAGCAACCGCAAGCTATATCAGCTCCACCGCTACGATCGTCACTACCAGCACAACCATTTTACCGACCACCTGTACCTCGAAATAGGCCACCTCAACGATCTATGGCAGTGCAACCAAATCGTCCTCAATAGGCACGTATACATGCACTAACAGTTGGTGCATCTAAGACAGCAACTGTCGTGCCCTTAGCATTTGAAGTCACCGCCCACATTTAAGGTACACCTGTATTTTTATTAGTGGATACCGGGTCCACTATTTCGATAATATCGTGCTTTACAATCAAGCGATTAGGGTTGAGCACTACCCTTATGGTTGGGGTGAGAGTCCTTACCGCGACAAGGACTTTCTCCGACGCTACTAAGTTTTGTAAAGATTGCCCAATAGACTTAGGGAGAAGAATGGTATGCACCCCTGTAACGCCCCGAAAAAATCCGTACTTGGACTCGAGTACCAACTCAACCAGAAATCGCGTAGGATTAATTCCTTTAGAAAATAAGCGTAAGTTAGCTAGCGCAGTGCTAGAGTAGCTGGGAAATCATCCCTGATCGCTTTAAATACGTTCTACAAGACCCAAAACGAGTAGAACCAATGACACTATAATACTCTGAAACTTCGGATCAAACTCTAAACCGGTTTGTTCTCAGGACCCCTTTAAAACTTTGTATTGGATCTATACCGCGCGTCAAAAGTCCGATACCTACAATCTTAAACCGTTATAACTGCCTAGCTGGACTTGACAATCATTTCGAAAACCAAGTCCAACCGACATTCAGAGGCTATTTCATTGAGCCTGGAGTGAAGAGAGTGAGAATAGGATAGATTTGAAATTTTGAAATTCAAATCTGGAACACGACTTGGCGCGTTATTATTAAGCGTTCTGACCGTCAGAATTCAGCCAAATTACACCCTCGGATCAGAAAAAATTTCTCTCTAATATCATGAGACTTGTAGACCTGATCTACGTGCGATGACCGATGAACTGAAACTGGGCCGCCACGTGCGATCTACGAACACTACTGGTCTGAAAATGGGATGTGAGTGACATCCGACGTGCATGAGCTTAAGTCCGATCGCGTTCGGCCAGGGGACCTCCCGAACTACTCTTTTGGACCAGAACAACCCCGATTTGGTTATACCTTAAGTAAATTTTGTTCCCAAGCCTAATCTGGGAAGAAATGAGCTTATAAAAGGACCTTAAACCCTCACTTCTCTCACCCATCCGAATTTTCTAGAAACCCTAGCTGGTGTGAGAGAAAAGGTGAGTAATTGTGAGAGAGAGTGGGAGAGATCTTCCTGTTGCCTGCACTACCTGTTGCACGTGCTTAAGCAACGCACCTCAATCACTTTCGCGGCGATTTCGCCGCATTTCTAGGTAAGAAAAGACCCTAAAAACTTGCTGATTTAAGGTTCCGTCGGTTCCTTAGCATGGTAGCTTATACATCTTGTGAAATAGGTTGCCTGTTCGCCGTAGACGAAGCGTATACGCTCCGTTCGAATCAATACACTTATAGGATAAAAGGTGCGGATTCTAGACGCTTTGATTGGCTGATTTCAACGCTTTCAATGTCGTTTAATAGTAGATTATCGACGGCAACGCCGTTTGACATGTACAACATGCTGTCCATTTCCTGTTTCGTAAGCAGACGAAAAATATGAGATTTAGGGCATTTTAGTCATTTGTAGGAAATACTGTTTTCATCCATATTTTGTTAATATGATTGACATGGCTCTTTGTCGCATTAGGATATTAGGAATGCATGCATAATCAGTTTGGCGAAGAGATTTGTCCAAATGCGCACTTTGAGTCGACATACTATATGTAGACTTAAGTGTATAGACTAAGTGTTTGTATAAATGTTTGTATTAGTATGTATTGAATTAAATGGTGTTATGAATTACTTTGAGATTGAATTCTCAAATAATATGCTGATGTAAATGATTTCCTACATGTTGACTATATACATGATTTCATTATATGTATGAAATGCATGTGTTAGATGATTTACTTAAGTTGTATGTTATAACATGTGTTAACATGCTCACATTGTTGTATTTCATTTCCATTACTCTTATATGATTGCTGATGTGAATTCATAAATGTTTGGGACTATAACTAATCCAGGTAGTCGGTAACCGAGTAAATTCGTGGTTGGCTTATCTTTGCCATGAACGACGCGTCGATGAACGCGAGTCGTGTTTTGGAGTTGGCGGCAGTGGTTAGGCCACACAAAGTGTTTTATGCACTTCATGTCGTTTGACTTGAGATGCGCTCGTGCTAGTCGAGCCCGTCAAGTAACCCGACTGGCCATTGTATGTTCACCCTGTATGAGTCATAACTGCTTGAACCTAGGGTACTGAACTTACCATTGTAAATCCTATTAACCATGGTACCTTGATCCATAAAGACTCATGAGCCGGGCATGGTGGTATGGGACACCGTGGTCGAGCCTTCGGCCTACGCTAGGGCCACAAACCTCCCCATAGTGACCAGTGAGCACTTATGACTCGTGAGCAGATTATGGTGGTATGGGACACTATATTCTTGCTGTCGGCCTACACTGATCAGGTGACGAGCCCTTTGTAGTGACCGCGAGCGTATTCTGAGTCTACGGGAGGCGACGACCCTTCCATAGCAATGAGAGTACAGTAGGCCTGTATTGATAAGGTGATGGGGGAGCGGTGCAACAAGTGCGAGCAACAGCCCTAGCAGCCCTTGCAGCGACCTACAAAATATGCATCGTATGAGATTACTAGGAGTGACGACCCTAGACAGGATCTGTGTTGGGATTGATATAAGGGAAGTACCTTAGTTTCTCAATCTTACTGTATGAATGGACTAATAATAAGTAGGTAATCATATCACCATCACATTGCATGTGCATGGAAGATGTGGAGCACTGTGGGAAGAAAGCATGCCGCAGGCGTAAGATGGTGCCGTATGAGGGAGATCGTCGGTGAGGGCATCCATCATGTCACGTCATATTGCATTAACAACAGTATTAGGAATGTTTGATTTACTGCTTTACTATTATCGCATGATTGATTTGAGAACATTTTAATTTTTGCTTTATTATTCCACTGAGTTAGGTACTCACTCCCACGTTACGGGATGGTGTTTGCAACACCCACCAGACACTGTCTTAGATGTAGGTGAGGCAGCGATTCAGGAGGCAGAGCCGGATTATGATGAGGACCAGGACGAGTTCTCATATATGCAGTACCACGACGACTTTGCTTAGGTGGCCTGGATTGGTGGGACTTTTCAGTGGGACTATTTTTGATATTTTGATTCTGTTTATTTACATGTATATGAGGCTCAGAGATTTATTCATACTTTGGAGACAGTTGAGATCTATTTTGTTTTCCATACAGTGATATGTATATCCTTTAGTCTTCTGCTTGCTTTTATCACTGAATCTGGAGTATGAATTGCAGTTTTGGTATACTTTTACTCATGTGAATGCTTTAACTCAGACAACATTGAATCATAATCATTTTTGTTGCATAAGTGACGGTCTGGAACTCGGGAGTCGGGTTTATACACGACCCCTGATTTTCAGGGTGTTACAAGTTGGTATCAAAGCGTGAATGAGATTATACCGGGCCTGGGTTATGGTCACGCGACGTACGCTGTCACTTCCTTTGACTTAGGTGGGTGTGAGAAAGGTCTAGAAACACTTATAGGATCGCAGTTTTGCCAATCGGCGAAGTCTACTCGTATCGATCGCTTGATCGAGTCCGTAACGCATGTAGGGTCGCGTGAAGCGAACTAAGTAGCTCCTTGGTGGTAAGTAGGCGGGTTTGAGACGTTCTTTGAAAGGTTCCAAACCTGAAAATATGAATCCTTGGGCTGTGGGGCAACCACAACCCTTACATTCAATCGCTGGGGATTAAAAACCTCGTTTCACCTAATTTCTTCAAAATTCTTCCTCTCACCACCCCATTCTTCAATTCTTTCTCATTATTTTCAAGTTAGACATTGATTCTAATGTGAAAATAACATAAAATCATACTTAGTCAGACTTTTATAATGAATAGTAAAAATACATGAAAACTTGCCTTTTGGCCATTCTAACTTTGCAATATTTAGTAAATAATGGGCTAGATGGATGGATTAGCTCCTCCTACTCCAAAATCATATGCTACATGATAGGGGAATGTATTCATTTTTACATATTAGCCCTGGAACGCCCTGAATGGAGTTTTGGGCCTCCCTAGGCCAATATAGAATGAACTAAGGTGGGGCCCATACATATTTGAGGTCCCTAGGGCAGGGGGGACCCAGCCCACCGGGCCAGACCGGCCAGATTTGGTGATGGTTGGCGATGCCATCACCGATCTGGCGATGCATCGCCGATCAGTGGGCCCCACGTGGGCTGAAATTCTGGCGCGTGTGGTTTTTGGGGTCGGGCATCCCTCCCATACAGTGCCCGTCCATCAAAAACCCCTAAAAGGGGTACCTCCTTCACAAAAAATGCCCCAACGCCCTCCCTTTCACATTTTTCTTGCTGCCCGCTGCTCCAAATCCCTCCCAATCCCATTTCTTGCTGAAACCGAACCCATTCCATCCTTCCATTATGGTTTGCTACTCCCCCTCTTGCAAAACTCATCGTTTGGAGCTCCTACAACCCCCAAATATGGCTGAAATCGTGTGGAGTTCTAAATCCCTCTAGCATTCTCTTTTTTCTTTGAAATTCTAGCCCTTAGAAGTTCGATTTATCCCTCAACAACGCCAAGATTTCCTTTTATCCGTTTGGGCAGCCATTTCTCCCCATTTTTCACATTTTTCATGGCTTTTATTGAAGCTATTTTGGGTTTTTTCTCTTTCTCCACCATCCTCTCTTTGATGGGAAAGAGAAAGACCACAGTGGATGAGGCTGGGCCTAGTCGCCCTGCGCAATCCAGAAGACCGAGGGGTGGCGCCGCTAGCTCAAGCGCAGCCGCAAGTCCAAGCACAGCCCGGGAGTTTCATACAAAGCAAGATTTGGATCCCCATGCTCAAATTGGGAGAGTGTTGTTAGCAGAGATGCCTCACGGCGATTATACTGACCGTAAGGTGTTGTTTGAGGTGGACGTGGAAGGGCGACTCTTCGGCGAATTCCTATTGTTTGAGCGCATTGAAGTGGCGCATTGGGGTCCGCTCTTTGAAGCCCGTTCTCGTGCTAATGTGAGCACCGTTCGTGCCTTCTACGCTTGTATCCAGAATCCTACATTGGAGCCATTGCAGTTCAAGATTCCCTATGGTAGAGACCGGATGGCTACGATCGATGTTCGGTTGATAGAGCGACTTCTGAACATACCCCTTGGTGATGTTCATCCCAGTGCAAAGAATTTGAGGAGTAGGCGTGATCGAGATCGTCGTACCAGGTTCGTATGCGGTAGTCTGGTTCCATGGCAGCCTAACAATAGCCTCAAGGTGACTCATATGTCTGATGATTTGCGCCTGCTGCACCACATTTGCATGTTCAACGTGTATCCCAGGTCAACAAATCGCGTTGAATGTGCACGCCTTATGGTCGATTTCTTATATCAGGTGGCCCAAGGAGAAAATGTGTGTATGGCCACTTTCGTGTTGTGACAGATTATCCTCATAGTGAAATCAAGAAGAACGTCTGAGTCACTTCCTTTTAGCAGGCTTATATGCAAGATCGCACTTAAGTTTGCTTATAGACTTGGGCCGGAGTTGCGAGTTCCGATTCACTGCATTGATGAGTCTACCATGGTCAAGATGAAGATCGGGTCTCAGTATCGTGAGACTCATCTTGATGAGGATAGCGAGGGCGATTTTGATAGCGAAGAGTATCCAAGCGAAGGAGAACCTGGGGCGGAAGTAGAGGAAGAAGCCCAGGAAGAGGAAGAAGAGGAGGCTCAGGATACTGATGAGAGCCCTCCTCCTTCTACTCAGGCTACTAGTGATGCTCGCATTATCCGAATTGAGGAGAGCCAGGTCACCTTGCGAAGGGAAGTTCAGGAACTTCGGGCTGAGGTCGAGGATACCAAGGCCATTATGAAGAGAAAATTCGATAAGGTAACTCGCACCTTGAAGGAGATCCTGTGCTACTTACAGGATAAGGGTGCTCCTCCTCCATCACCCGACTCAGACTAGCGATAAGATTTTAGATGTTGTTGGTATTAGTTAGTCGTTTCCTGCTTTATGTTGTGTAAGCCTGTTAAGGCTAGTAGTTTACTTATGTTGTTGTTGTATCTTTAACTGTCTTAGTTCCCATATACTTCTTGTCATGATGCCTGTAAGGAGATATCCCTTATATTGTGACAATTTTGATTAAATGATATGCATGGAATGCCTTTGATCTTTATGTGAATGATTGTGGTGTGTTTGTGCTATTAAGACTGACAAGGTTGCGCCCTATTTTGAATATAGGGAATGTCGCCTAAGGCTACACAGAGCACAGCTCGGCTTACATTGGGTGAGCCTATGGATCAGGTTCCCCTCCAGTCTGGTGCTCATACGGACCCTGCTGTGGGCCCGATTCCTGAGACAGCACGTGAGTCTCAGCCTCCTACTGGTCCTGCAGTTGGACCACCGCCTTTCACACCGCCCGTCAGAGAGCCGTACCATGCGTCTTCTTCGACGCAGTACATGCCACATCCTGCTCCACCTCCAGATAGATTTGAGCAGATGATGGCCATGATGCAGCAGCAGCAGCTCCTGACTACTATAGTGGGGGCTCTAGCCCAGGGTGGGAGTGTGACTCCACCTGCACCACCTGTGCATCCAGCTGAGGATGCCGGTACTTATGCTCGGGATGAGGGCATTGCTCATCCTGCACCGCCTGCTTATCATATGGGGACTGCTGCAGATACACGGGGCCTACTCGAGCGATTCCAGCGCTTGCGGCCTCCTACTTTTATGGGTTCTCATAGACCTGAAGAGGCCGAGTATTGGCTAGACCGTGTGTCGAAGGTATTACGGATGCTGCATTGCTCAGAGTCCGAGCAAGTTAAGTTGGCTACGTTCTTATTCTAGCGGGAGGCCAGCTTATGGTGGGATAGTGTGTTACGGACCATTGCCGCTGATTACATCTGGACCTGGGTAGCGTTCGAGTTCCGTTTCCATGAGAAATACTATCCCCAGACATATAGGCATGACTGGGAGAACGAGTTTCTACACCTCAGATAGGGAGGCATGACAGTGACTGAGTATGAGCATCGGTTCACTGAGTTGGGCAGATACGTCCCGACTATACTGGCAGATGAGCAGATGCGCATGCGGCGCTTTTCTGAGGGTTTGCGACCGGATATTCGGTTAAAGATGTGTTGCGTGAGCATTCCCTCCTATGCAGAGCTGATTCACAAGTCCATGCGGGCAGAGCAGGATGTGGATCGACTTATGCGATCTCGTGGCCCTATTGCTCCTAGGCCACGACCAGAGTTGCAGGACAGGCCCTTTGCGGGCAAGAGGTCTCGCGTCGACCCTCCTCCTAGGGCTACAGTGCCAGTACCCCCGATGCAACACCCCGATTTATCATGTACATATTGTGGGAGATCGGGCCATTTAGCACAGAGTTGTTTCGCTCGGATGCGGGACAGTGGATTCTTTTCACCGTAGAAGATCGACCGTACACGCCCATAGGCTATATCAGCACCGCCTTTATGGTTGGCTCCTACGCACCCTTCCTTCAGACCTCTCGTATCTCAGTTCAGGCCGCCTCTACGGCCCATGAAACAGCGGCCGAACCGGCCACAGCAGGCGCTGGTGCATGCCTTGACAGCTGAGGCAGCCGAGACAGAGATTTCTCAGCATTCAGCCTTTGAGGTCACTGCCCACATCGGAGGTATTCCTATACTTGTGATGGTGGATACTGGATCCACACTTTCTTTGATATCGCATTCCATAGTCAGCCGTCTTGGACTGCCGACCATTCGTATGGATGGAGTGCGAGTCCTTTCAGCTCGTGGATTTTTCTGATGCCACCCTGATGTGTGAGGGTTACTTGGTGGATCTGGGAGGCATGACGATGGCTCTTGATCTTATCGTCGACCCCTCTCTTGTTTATCTCGATGTCATTCTTGGCATGGACTGGTTGACTGCTGGGAGGGCCGAGATTGACTGCGAGACTCGTATGGTGACGGTGTACGAGCCAGAGGGCACGCATTTTACATTTTCAGTTCGGATAAATCTCCCCTTCCGCATACTTAGCTACGCTTCTTTACTTCGGGACGTTGATGCCCCGATGCTTGAGCATACGCCAGTCGTTTGTGATTTTGGAGATCAGTTCAGGAAGATCCTTGGTTTGCCGCCTCGACGAGAGATTGATTTCACTATCGATCTGGTGCCTGGTTTCACGCCCGTCTCACTGCCGACGTATCACATGGCACCGTGTGAGATGGAGGAGTTGAGGATGCAGATTGATGGTCTGTTGGAGCTTGGCCTTATTCGACCCAGTGTGTCTCCTTGGGGAGCACCAGTCCTGTTTGTAAGGAAGAAGGATGGTTCGATGCGATTGTGTATTGATTATCGTAGGCTGAACCAGATCACGGTGAAGAACAAGTACCCTTTACCCAGGATCGATGACTTGTTTGATCAGTTGAGAGTAGCGCAGTACTTCTTGAAGATTGATCTCCAGTCAGGATGTCATCAGTTGCGCGTCAGGAATGAGGACGTGTAGAAGACAGCATTTAGGACCAGCTTTGGCTACTACGAGTTCCTTGTGATGTCGTTCGGTCTCACGAACGCACCAGCCGTGTTCATGGATCTGATGAACCGGGTATTTCGGTCTTTCCTCTATCGATTCGTCGTTGTGTTCATTGACGACATTTTGGTATAATCCAGGAGTCGAGAGGAGCATGAGGAGCACTTGCGCTTGGTCCTGGATACACTCAAACAGCATCAGTTGTTCGCACAGTATAAGAAGTGCGACTTCTGGAAGCAGGAAGTGAAGTTCTTGGGACACGTGGTGTCCAAGGATGGGATGGCAGTTGACCTGGCGAAGGTAGCTGCAGTTCAGGACTGGGAGAAGCCTGGTTCTGTCACTGAGGTGAGGAGTTTCTTGGGTCTCGCTGGCTATTATCGACGCTTCATTCGGGATTTCTCGAAGATCATGAGACCTTTATCTCAGTTGACACGGAAGGACGTGAAGTTCGCTTGGAAGGACAAGGCGGAGTCAGCTTTTCAGGAGCTGAAGGACAGACTTACGTCCGCCCATGTGCTAGTATTGTCAGAGAAAGGGGTTAGATACACTATATACACTGATGCGTCTAACGTTGGTCTGGGTTGTGTCCTTATGCAGAAGGACAGGGTAATTTCGTATGCCTCGAGATAATTAAGGAAGCACGAGGAGAATTACCCTACACACGACCTGGAGTTGGTAGCTGTCATATTCGCACTGAGACTCTGGAGACATTACCTCTATGGAGAGGAGTTCGAGCTCTTTTGTGACCACAAGATCCTCAAGTACATATTCACGCAGCGAGACTTGAATATGAGGCAGCGGCGACGGATGGAGACTTTGAAGGACTTCAAGTTCGAAGTCTCTTACCATCCTGGGAAGGCGAACCTTGTGATTGACGCGTTGAGCCACAAGAAGGTGATAGAGTTTGAGGCTCCGCTGATGGTTGCTGAGTGGGATATGGTTGAGTTTTTGTGAGACTTTGAGCAGAAACTCACTGTAGAGGAGCCGTATGAGTTCATCGCACATGTGCAGGTGCGATCTCAAATCGATGAACGGGTCATCGAGACTCAGAGGGATGATGCGCGTCTGACTGAGCTTCGAGAGCAGGCCAGTGATGATGCAGGCACCGAGTGGCGAGTTGGCACGGATGAGAGCTTACGTTATCGTGGCTGCCTGTGTGTCCCAGATATCCCTGACTTGAGACGAGAGATTCTCGAAGCTGCACATTGTACCAGACTCGCGATGCATCCAGGCAGTACGAAGATGTATCGCGACGTGAAGAGAACCTATTGGTGGGAAGGTATGAAGACTCACATAGCAGAGTTCGTGTCTCGTTGTCTTACTTGTCAGCAGGTGAAGGCAGAGCATCACCGACCACCTGGACTTCTTCAGCCTATGCCGATCGCAGAGTGAAAGTGGGACTTCATTTCCATGAATTTCGTTTCAGGGCTGCCGAAGACGAGAAAAGGACATGATTCCATATGGGTGATCGTCGACCGTCAGACGAAGTCGGTGCACTTCCTACCGATCAGAGTCATGAACTCTGCAGACGAGCTGGATAGACTATATATCAGAGAGATCATGCTTCTGCATGGAGTTCCGTTGGAGATCGTGTAGGACAGAGACACGCGGTTCACTTCTATTTTCTGGACTCGCATTCAGGAGGCTATGGGTGTGAAGTTGAAGTTCAGTACTGCCTTCCACCCATAGACAGACGGACAGACAGAGCGGGTGAACCAGATCTTAGAGGACATGTTGCGAGCTTGCGCATTGGACTTCAAGGACAGTTGGGATGACTGTCTTGCATATGCAGAGTTCGCGTACAACAACAGTTTCCAGGCGAGTATCGGTATGGCACCTTACGAGGCGTTGTATGGGCGACCTTGTCGAGCACCACATTATTGGGCAGAGGTCGGTGAGCGCAGATTGATTGGCCCAGAGTTAGTGCAGGCGACGTCGGAGAAGATTGATATTATTAGACGTCGGCTTCTCACAGCGCAGAGCAGACAGAAGAGTTATGCCGATACGAGACGGCGGCCGCTAGAGTTCACGGTTGGGGATCATGTATTTTTACGAGTTTCCCCTATGAAGGGAGTCCTTCGGTTCGGGAAGAAGGGGAAGCTGGCACCGCGATTCATTGGTTCATTCCAGATCCTCGATCGTGTGGGAGCAGTGGCATACCGTTTGGCTTTACCCACGCCTCTCGCGAGCGTTCACAACGTATTTCATGTTTCTATGCTGAAGAAATACGTTTCTGATCCTTCCCATATCATCATATGGGAGCAGGTGCAGTTAGGAGAGGATGTTACATATATCCTGCGACCGAAGCGTATCGTAGACAGGAAGGAGCAGGTACTGCGTAGCAAGGTGATTCCTCTTGTGAAGGTATTATAGACGCATCACTCTGAGGAAGAGGCTACCTGGGAGACAGAAGCCGAGATCAGAAAGAACTACCCATAGCTTCTCGAGGAGTACGAAAAGGTACAAATTTCGAGGATAAAATTTTTGTTAAGTGGGGTAGATTGTAACGACTTGGAAAAATCCATACTTGGACTCGAGTACCAACTCGACCAGAAATCACGTAGGATTAATTCCTTTAGAAAATAAGCGTAAGTTAGCTAGTGCAACGCTAGAGTAACTGGGAAATCATCCCTGATCGCTTTAAATACGTTCTACGAGACCCAAAATGAGTAGAACCAATGACACTATAATACTCTGAAACCTCGGATCAAACTCTAAACCGGTTTGTTCTCATGACCCCTTTAAAACTTGTATTGGATCTAGACCGCGCGTCGAAAGTCCGATACCTACAATCTTAGACCGTTATAACCGCCTAGCTGGACTTGACAATCATTTCGAAAATCAAGTCCAACCGACATTCAGAGGCTATTTCATTGAGCCTGGAGTGAAGAGAGTGAGAATAAGATAGATTTGGAATTTTGAAATTTAAATCTGGCACACAACTTGGTGCGTTATTATTAAGCGTTCTGACCGTTAGAATTCAGCTAAATTACACCCTCGGATCAGAAAAAATTTCTCCTCATATCATGAGACTTGTAGACCTGATCTACGTACGATGACCGCTGAACTAAAACTGGGCCGCCACGTGTGATCTACGAACACTACTGGTCTGAAAATGGGATGTGAGCGACATCTGACATGCATGAGCTTAAGTCCGATCGCGTTCGGCCAGGGGACCTCCCGAACTACTCTTTTGGACCAGAACAGCCCCGATTTGGTTATACCTTAAGTAAATTTTATTCCCAAGCCTAATTTGGGAAGAAATGAGCTTATAAAAGGACCTTAAACCCTCACTTCTCTCACCCATCCGAATTTGCTAGAAACCCTAGCTGGTGTGAGAGAAAAAGTGAGAGATTGTGAGAGAGAGTGGGAGAGATCTTCCTGCTGCCTGCACTACCTGTTGCACGTGCTTAAGCAACGCACCTCAATCACTTTTCCGGTGATTTCGCCACATTTCTAGGTAAGAAAAGACCCTAAACAATTGCTGATTTAAGGTTCCGTCGGTTCCTTAACATGGTAGCTTATACATCTTGTGAAATAGGTTTCCTGTTCGCTGTAGACGAAGCGTATACGCTCCGTTCGAATCAATACACTTCTAGGATAAAAGGTGCAGATTCTAGACGCTTTGATTGGCTGATTTCAACGCTTTCAATGTCGTTTAATAGTAGATTATCGACAGCAACGCTGTTTGACATGTACAACATGCTGTCCGTTTTCTGTTTCGTAAGCAGACGAAAAATATGAGATTTAGGGCATTTTAGTCATTTGTAGGAAATACTGTTTTCATCCATATTTTGCTAATATGATTGAGATGGCTCTTTGTCGCATTAGGATATTAGGAATGCGTGCATAATCAGTTTGGCGAAGAGATTCGCCCAAATGCGCATTTGAGTCGACATACTATATGTAGACTTAAGTGTGTAGACTAAGTGTTTATATAAATGTTTGTATTAGTATGTATTGAATTAAATGGTGTTATGAATTAGTTTGAGATTGAATTCTCAAATAATATGCTGATGTAAATGATTTCCTACATGTTGGCTACATGCATGATTTCATTATATATATGAAATGCATGTGTTAGATGATTTACTTAAGTTGTATGTTATAACATGTGTTAACATGCTCACATTGTTGTATTTCATTTCCATTACTCTTATATGATTGCTGATGTGAATTCATAAATGTTTGGGACTACACCTAGTCCAGGCAGTCGGTAACCGAGTAAATTCGTGGTTGGCTTATCTTTGCCATGAACGACGCGTCGATGAACGCGAGTCGTGTTTTGGAGTTGACGGCAGTGGTTAGGTCACACGAAGTGTTTTATGCACTTCATATCGTTCGACTTGAGATGCGCTTGTGCTAGTCGAGCCCGTCAAGTAACCCGACTGGCCATTGTATGTTCACCCTATATGAGTCATAACTGCTTGAACCTAGGGTACTGAACTTACCATTGTAAACCCTATTAACCATGGTACCTTGATCCATAAAGACTCATGAGCCGGGCATGGTGGTATGAGACACCGTGGTCGAGTTATCGGCCTACGTTGGGGCCACAAACCTCCCCGTAGTGACCAGTGAGCACCTATGACTCGTGAGCAGATTATGGTGGTATGAGACACTATATTCTTGCTGTCGGCCTACACTGATCAGGCGACGAGCCCTTTGTAGTGACCACGAACGTATTCTGAGTCTACGGGAGGCGACGACCCTTCCGTAGTAATGAGAGTACAGTAGGCCTGTATTGATAAGGTGATGGGGGAGCGGTGTAACGAGTGCGAGCAACAGCCCTGGAAGCCCTTGCAGCGACCTACAAAATATACATCGTATGAGATTACTAGGAGTGACGACCCTAGACAGGATCTGTGTTGGGATTGATATAAGGAAAGTGCCTTAGTTTCCCAATCGTACTGTATGAATGAACTAATAATAACTCGGTAATTATATCACCATCACATTGCATGTGTCTGAAAGATGTGGAGCACTGTAGGAAGAAAGTATGCCGCGGGCGTAAGATGGTGCCGTATGAGGGAGATCGTCGGTGAGGGCATCCATCATGTCACGTCATATTGCATTAACAACAGTATTAAGAATGTTTGATTTACTGCTTTACTATTATCGCATGATTGATTTGAGAACATGTTAATCTTTGCTCTATTATTCAACTGAGTTAGCTACTCACTCCCACGTTATGGGATCATGTTTATAACACCCACCAGACCCTGTCTTAGATGCAGGTGAGGCAGCAATTCAGGAGGCAGAGCCTGATTATGATGAGGACTAGGACGAGTTCTCATATATGTAGTACCACGATGGCTTTGCTTAGGTGGTCTGGATTGGCAGGACTTCTCAGTGGGACTATTTTTGACATTTTGATTATGTTTATTTACATGTATATGAGGCTCAGAGATGTATTCATACTTTGGAGCCAGTTGAGATCTATTTTGTTTTCCATACAGTGATATGTATATCCTTTAGTCTTTCGCTTGCTTTTATCACTAAATCTGGAGTATGAATTGTAGTTTTGGTATACTTTTACTCATGTGAATGCTTTAACTCAGACAACATTGAATCATAATCATTTTTGTTGCATAAGTGATGGTCTGGAACTCGAGAGTCGGGTTTATACACGACCCCCGATTTTCAGAGTGTTACAACCCCACTGCATCATTACGACGTCATCCTCGGCATGGATTGGCTCTCTGAAATGAAGGCAGAGATCGATTGTGATACCAGACTGGTGACAACACTTAGACCTGAGGGCACGGCCTTTACTTTTTCAGTTCAGGTCAGTTAGCCCTATCACATTAGTTGTTATGCTTCCTTACTGGAGAATGTTGATGGTCCAACACTTGGGGACACCCCTATAGTCCAAGATTTTATAGACGTATCAGAACGATAGCCGGACTACCTCCTCGACGTGAGATTGACTTTACTAGCGACCTTGTACCTGGTGCGACGCCCATTTTCTTACCAACATAGCGCATGGCTCTATGTGAAATGAAAGAATTGAGGAAGCAGATAGATGTTCTACTGGAATCAGGTTTCATACGACCTAGCATATTTCCTTGGGGAGCACCTGTATTGTTTGTAAAGAAGAAAGACGGATCGCTGCGGTTGTGTATTGATTATCACAGACTGAATCACATCACGGTCAAGAACAAGTATCTTCTACACAGAATAGATGACCTGTTTGACCAGTTGAAAGGGACACAGTATTTCTAAAAAATCGACCTGCAGTCCGGGTATCATCAGTTGCGTGTCAGGAATGAAGACGTGTAGAAGACAGTATTCAAAACCAGTTTTAGGCACTATGAATTCCTTGTGATGTCATTTAGGCTCACAAATGCACTGGCTGTCTTCATGGACCTCATGAACCGGGTATTTTGGCTGTATCTATACCGATTCATTATCGTATTTATAGATGACATTTTGATATACTCCAAGAGCTGAAAGGATCACTAAGAGTACTTGCGAACAGTCTTCGATACTCTCAGGAAGAATCAGTTGTTTGCTCAGTATCAGAAATGCATTTTTTGGAAGGAAGAGGTCAAGTTTCTGGGACACGTAGTGTCTAAGGAAGGCATCGCCGTGGACCTTGTCAAGGTGGCCATGGTTCAGGACTGGGAGTATCCCGGTTCCGTTACAGAAGTGAGGAGTTTCCTCAGACTTGTTGGCCACTATCGCCGCTTCATTAAAGATTTTTCCAAGATAGCCAGACCATTTCGTAACTCACCCGAAAGGATCTTAAGTTTGCTTGGAACGAGAAGGCAGAAGCAGCCTTTCAGGGATTAAAGGACAAGCTGACGTCCGCACCCGTGCTAGTATTGTGAGAGCAAGGGGTTAAATATATTATATATACTAATGCGTCTCGCGTTGTTTTGGGATGTATACATATGCAAAAGGATAGGGTGATCACCTATACCTCGCGACAGTTACAGAAATATGAGAAAAATTACCACGGCACGACTTAGAATTAGCAGTGGTCATTTTCGCATTAAAGCTCTGGAGACATTACCTCTACGGAGAGGAGGTCAAGCTCTTTTGCAACCATAAGAGCCTCAAGTACATATTCATGCAGAGAGACCTGAATATGAGGTAGCAGCGATGGATGGAAACCTTGAAAGACTTCAAGTTTAAGGTCTCCTACCATCCTGGCAAAGCGAACCTTATGACCGATGCGTTGAGCCGTAAGAAGACAAAAGAATTTACAGCTTCGCTGATGGTAGAAGAATGGAACATGGTAGAGTTTGTGCGAGACTTCAAATAGAAGCTTACAGTAGAGGAGCCATTTGAGAGCGTCGCACACATCCACATACAGTCACTTATTGATGACCGAATCATTATGGTTCAGAAAGAAGAAGAACTGTTGGTGAAGATGAGAAATCGAGCAAGTGACAGTGAAGACTCTGAATGAAGGGTTGGTTTAGATGGAGGTTTGAGATATCGCGGCCGCCTATGCGTCCCGAATCTCCATGACTTGAGAAAGGAAGTCTTCGACGCCACTCGCAATACAAGGATGGAAATGCATCTGGGGTAGTACGAAGATGTATAGAGACATGAAGCGTTCGTACTAGTGGGATAACATGAAGGCCCACATAACAGATTATGTATCCCATTATCTCTCGTGCCAGTAGGTTAAGGCCGAGCGTCGTCGATCCCATGATTTACTTCAGCCCATGCCCATAGCTGAATGGAAATGGGACTCATATCTATGGATTTCATTTTCGGGTTAGCAAAGATGAGAAAGGGGCATGACTCCATTTGGGTAATTGTAGACCGATTAACGAAATCGGCTCATTTCCTCCCGATTAGAGTTTCAAACTCAGTAGATGAGTTAATCAAGCTATACATCAAGGAGATTGTACGATTGCATGGAGTTCCTATGAAAATAGTATTAGATCGAGACATGATTCAAGTCCATTTTCTGGACTCGAATCCAAGAAGCAGTGGGAGTAAAATTGAAGTTCAGTACCGTATTTCACCCACAGACCAATGGGCAGACGGAACAGGTAAATCAGATATTTGAAGATATGTTGCGAGCATGTGTGATTGATTTCAAAGACAGTTAGAATGACTACCTTCCCTATGCCGAGTTTGTTTATAACAATAGCTTCCTAGTAAGCATTAGTATGGCTCCGAACAAAGCATTATATGGGCGCCCATGTCGAGCACCACATTATTGGGCAGAAGTTGGCAAGAAGATCCTAATTGGCCAAGATTTGGTACAGGCGACGTCTGAGAAGATGGATATTATCAGGTGGAATCATAAAGGTAAACACATATACCATGGTGAAATCATACTACAATGGGCCTTATGTACATCTCATTGGGCCTTGACCCATGGGCCTCCAATATGTCAAATGGGCCTCATACCATGGGTCTCATATATATCAAAGTGGGCCTTAGTGGGCGGGCCACAAATACATCAAGTTGGGCCTTGCATACGTCACAATAGGCCTCATAACATGGGCCTCATATCTATTAAGGCGGCCTCAATAATGGGCCTCTTACAAATCAAGGTGGGCCTCAACAATGGGCCATAAGTATGGTAAGTGGGCCACACCACATGGGCCACGTGTTTATCAAATGGGCTACACCAATGGGCCCTATGTATATCAAATGGGCCACACCCAAATATATAAGTGGTGATAATGATTTCCACCATTAAAATTCCAAGGGTCAGCCATAACAATTATTTCCCATCCAATCTGATCATAAGGTCCCAAAGGATATGGATTTAGAGAAAATAAATAAATATTATATTGGTTCAAAACTTCTCTAATCCCAAAAGGGGTTTCAATGGTGGGAATTCAATCCACTGCTTTATGTAGTGTGGTCCACCTGATAACTGGATCAGCCTTATTTTTAGTCTCAAGCCTTAGGATTTGCTCACCAAATGGATGGACGATTTGGATGAACCCTGTACATTAGTGTGGGGTCCACGAGCGTAGCTCACCATGGTGAGCATGACAATGGGTGGACGGTTTGGATGAGATACACCCATCAGCGATGGATCCCACCATATAAAGACGCATCTGACGGTACCACAGATGCTATATAGTTACTATAGATACGCTAGTCGGACAACCAGCAATAAAGGTGGGTCCCACATGGATATGTCATCCCACCTCCCTCTCTGACAATATATTATGTTATATTATATAATATTAAATGATATATTATATATATGTTGTTTTTTTTTCCAGTCAAGCTCGTTAGATGGATAGACGGCTGGGATATAGTCACCAGTACTATGAAAGGTGGGTCCCACGGCTGCTGATGCAGCAAATGAAGTACATATATCTCGGTAGGCTCCACCCATGAAAAATGGATGGATGGAATGGCTCACATCACGGTGGGCCAACTAAAGAATGGATGGACAACATGGCTTACTTCAAGGTGGGCCACCCTAAGAATGGATGGATGGCATGACTATCATGCTAGCTGCACTGTCCAGCAACTGGACGGTGCAGATATATACATTATGGTGCGGTCCACGTAGTGGCCCACTATAACATGTTGTAAGACCCGTATCCTAGCTCGTGCCGTTCCGTATGCTTCTGCGGTCTATCCAATCGAATTTTGAGAAATCTTTGACCTATTTTGGACGTTTGTGCGCGATCCTAAGCCGAGTCCTGCATACCGAAGTCGGCTCAAACCAAAATTTGTATCATAGTGACCGCGCCGTCGCCGCGGTTCCAACGCCGTGACTCGCGCATCGAACCGATACTTAGGCTGGAAGCTGTCGGTCTGTGTTCAATTCGAAGAAAACACCGTTCGTTGTAACCCCGAGAGAATCTCTACCATCCATCAAATCAATCTATCAAATCAAATCAAATCAAATCAAGTACAAAGCAACCCATCACTCCATCCCATCCTCAAGTACAAAAGCCATTCCCCAAGTCAACCCTTTCTTACACAACCCATACCACCCATCACCCATCACTCCCTTACATCCCATCCTCTCTCTCTCTCTCTCTCTCTCTCTCTCTCTCTCTCTCTCTCTCTCATTTCTTCCAAGAAATCCTTCCATGGAGCACCCACGTCCATGTCTCCCATGAGAGAACCTTGTGTGGCCCACTTTGTACCTCCCACCTCCACCATCCAAAGAACATCTTGACCGTTGAAATCGTCTCCTTGGTGCTCTAGATCGTGTTGGCGGATGAAGGAAGAAGAGATCAAAGGTGGGTGCATGTAACACCCCGAATTTTTTCCAACCTGGGATTAGACGTCCTTAGGCAATGAGTCTATCCTAACACTTGATTAACTTCTCAAAAGTCAATCCAAAAGTCTCAAATCCCTATTTCCTTCGAAAATCTCACCTTTTACTACTTTATCCTTCAAAATTTTCTAAGAGCTCTCACATTAGACACAAATCTTAAAGTTTAGGTGATGTTGTTCAATACTTAAGCTAAAAAGTACTATGAATGGTAAATAAATAAATGAAAAGGGTTTTTAGCCATTAACCTTTTGAAGTCTCACTAAATAAGTAGACTAATTGGATAGATCAGCTTCTCCTACCCCAAAATCATATATTGCATGTCAAATAACTCATCCCAGCTTCTAAAATACACCCATTTCAAATATCAGACGGAGAAATCACCCCAAACAGGTCAGTGGTCGGCGATGCCATCGCCGGTTTGGCGATGCCATCGCCGGTTTGGCGATGCATCGCCGAACTCGTTCGTACAGCGAGTTTCTGTACCTTTTTTCCTACGCGTTTCTTCAGACTTTGAAAAATCATATCTCCTTCGTTATAACTCCGATTTAGGTGATTAAAAAACCAGATTGAAGCTAAATGAGTCTAGTTTTATATAAAAATATGTAAAAAATATAATAAAATATTTAATATAGTTTAAAGTAGGTTATTGTGAGCAATTGTCCGATAATCACTTGTTGGACAGCTGCTGCTTCTGGAATTTTTAGAATTTTTCTACAACTCAAAATCTTATGAAATTTGGAGGAGTTAGGGTAAACTTGATGATGAAACCCTAGAAAAATAATAAAAATAATATGATACCTAAAAGTTCCTAAAATGGGGGATAGAATGGCCCTAGGAACGTATTCTGCCATAATTAGGGTAGAATTTGGTTGAGTACCAAACTGAACACTCAGTAGAATTAACTTAGACCACTTTAAATACGTTCTACAAGACCCAAAGCGAGTGGAACCAATGACCCTATAACTCTCTATAACCTCAGATCAAACTCTAAGCCGGTTTGTTCTCTGGACCACTTTGAAATTTTGTATTGGATCTAGACCGCGCGTCGAAAGTCCGTTACTTCCTATCTTAGACCGTTAGAACCGCCCAGCTAGACTTGACAATCATTTCGAAAATCAAGTCAAACCGATAATCACAGACTATTTCATTAAGCCCGGACTGAAGAGACTGCGAATAGGGACAGATTTGGAATTTGAAATTCAAATCTGGCACTCGACTTGACGCGTCAGTATTAAGCATTCTGACCGTCAGAATTCAGCCAGATTACACCCTTGGATCAGAAAAAATTTTTATTTTATATCATGAGACTTTCAGCCCTGATCTACGTGCGGTGACCGCTGAACTGAAACTGGTCCACCACGCGCGATCTGCGAACCCTGCCGGACTGAAAACTTAATATGTGCTATATCTGGTACGCATGAGCTTAAGTCCGATCGCATTCGACCAGGGGATCACCAGAAATCATCTTTTGGACGAAACAGCCCCGCTTTGGTTAAGCATCAAGTGAACTTTGTTCCCAAGCCTATTCCGGGCATTTTTAAGCTTATAAAAGGGGTTGAAACCCTCTCATATCTCTCCCATCCGAATTTGGAAAAAGTAATAGATTGAGGGAGAGAAAAGGTAAGAGATTGTGAGAGAGGTGGGAGAGAATTTCCTGCTGCTGGTGCTACCTACTACACGTGTTTAAGCCACGCGATCCAAGCACTTTCCCGGCGATTCCTCCACATTTTCAGGTAAGAAATAGCCCTAGAAGTTGCTGATTTGGCATTCGTTCCGTTCCATAGCATGTAAACTGATATAACTCGTAAATTAGGTTCTCTATTCGCCGTAGACGAAGCGTATACGCTCCATTCGAACTCTCACCCCTAAAAGGGAAAAGGTGCGGATATTAGACGCTTTGATTGACTGTTTCCAAAGCTTTCAATGTCGTTTAATAGTAGATTCTTGACGGCAACGCCGTTTGACATGTACAACATGCTGTCCGTTTCCTGTTTCGTAAACTAATGAAGAATATGAGATTTAGGGCATTTTAGTCATTTGTAGGAAGTATAGATTTCATTCATATTTTGCTGATGTGATTGACATGATATGTTGTCGCATTAGGATGTTAGGAATACGTGCATAATTAGTTTGGCGAAGAGATTCGCCTAAATGCGCACTTCGGGTCGACATACTATATGTAGACTTAAGTGTGTAGTGTATGTGTTTGTATAAATGCTTGTATTAGTATGTATTGAATTAAATGGTGTTATGAATTAGTTTGAGATTGATTTCTCAATTAATATGCTGGTGTGAATGGTTTCCTACATGTTAGCCATATGCATGATTTCATGATATGAATGAAATGCATGTGCTTGACGATTCTCTTAAGCTGTATGTTATAACATGTGCTTGATGATTTCCTTATGAGTTACTTTGAGATTGAATTCTCAATTAATATGTTGATGGAGAGGATTTCCTATATGCTGGCGACATGCTTAATTTCATTATATGTGTGAAAGACATGTGTACGATGATTTGCTTAAGTTGTATGTAATAACATGTGTTAACATGCTCTCATAGTTATATTTCATTTCCATTACCCTTACACAACTGCTGATGTGATTCTATGATTGGTTGGGACTATGCCTAGTCCAGGCAGTCGGTAACCGAGCGAATTCGTGGTTAGCTTATCTTCGCCACGAACGACGCGTAAATGAACGCGAGTCGTGTTTGGAGTTGACGGCAGTGGTTAGGCCACGCGAAGTGTTTTACGCACTTCATGTCGTTCGACTTGAGATGCGATCACGCTAGTCGAGCCCGTCAAGTAACCCGACTGGTCGATGTATGTTCACCTTGTATGTGTCATAACTGCTTGAACCTAGGGTACTGAACTTACCATTGTAAACCCTGTTAACCATGGTACCTTGATCCACGAAGACTCATGAGCCGGGCATGGTGGTATGGGACACCGTGGTCGAGCTGTCGGCCTACGCTGGGGCCACAAACCTCCCCGTAGTGACCAGTGAGCACCTAGACTCGTGAGCAGATTATGGTGGTATGGGACACTATATTCTAGCTGTTGGCCTACACTGATCAGGCGACGAGCCCTTTGTAGTGACCGCGAGCGTATTCTGAGTCCACGGGAGGCGACGACCCTTCCGTTGCAGTAGAGTACGGTAGGCCTGTATTGATAAGGTGATGGGGGAGCGGTGCAACGAGTGCGAGCAACAGCCCTGGCAGCCCTTGCAGTGACCTACGAAATATACATCGTATGAGATTACTAGGAGTGACGACCCTAGACAGGATCTGTGTTGGGATTGATACAAGGGAAGTACCTTAGTTTCCCAATCCTGCTGTTTGAATGGACTAATAACAACTTGGAATTCATATCACCATAGCATTGCATGTGCCTGGAAGATGTGGAGCACTCTAGGGAGTGTGGCATGCCACGGTCGTAAGATGTTGCCGCATGAGGGTGATCGTCGGTGAGGGCATACATCACGTCATGTCATAATTGCATTAACAACAGTATTAGGATTGTTTGATTTACTGCGTTACTATTATCTCATGATTGATTTGATAACATGTTAATCTTTGCTCTATTATTCCACTGAGTTAGCTACTCACTCCCACGTTATGGGACGGTGTTCCTGGACACCCACCAGACCCTTTTGTGATTGCAGATGATGGCGCGGCCTGCGAGGCGGAGCTGGACTTGATGATGAGGAGGAGGATCCCTCCTTTATGCGTGTTCTGATTGACGGGATTACAGGGAGGTTGATTAGATACTTTGACACTTATCATTTTATATTTTTAGCGCACTCATGTATATTCGTTTTGTCTACTTTTGGAGTATACATGTATGTATATAACCTGGTAACATATCCACACTCTGGAGGCATACAACAGTTTATATATGTTATACATACTATCACAGTCTTCCGCTTGTTAATTTAACTGTCTCTGGAGTATGATATGCTGTTCTAGCTTAATCTCACTCATGTTTAATGCGTTATCATAGACAACATTCAATCATACATATCTATGTTGCATAAATAACATTTTGGAACTCGGGAGTTGGGTTTTTGCTCGACCCCCCAATTTTCGGGATGTTACAGATGGTATCAGAGCATGATTTGGATTAAACCGGGCCTGGGTTATGGTCACGCGACGTACGCTGTCGCTTCCTTTGATTTAGGTGGGTGCGAGAAGGGTCTAGAAACACTTTTAGGATCTCAGATTCGCCGATAGGCGAAGACTATTCATTTCGATCGTGCGATCGAGTCTGTAACGCATTTCGGGTCGCGTAAAGCAACCCGAATAGCTCCTAGGTCGTAGGAAGTTGGGTTGAGACATTCTTGAATGATTTTAAACCCGTAAAAGTGAATCCTTGGGCCGTGGGATGACCACGACTCCTGTATTCAATCGTCAGGGCTTAAAAATCCCGTTTTACCTAAAATCTTCGAAATTCTTCCTCTCACCACTCCATTCTTCAATTCTTTCATCTTCTTTTCATATTAGGCATTGATCCTAGTGTAAAAATGATACAAAATCATACTTTGACAAAATTTTACAGTGAATAGTAAAATTTCATGAAAAATGGCCATAAGGCCATTCTAAATTTGCTTTCTTTAGAAAATAATGAGTTAGATGGATGTACTAGCTCCTTCTACCCCAAATTCATATGCTGCATCATAGGGTTTTGTATTCAGGATTACGGAATGGTCCTGGTAAGCCCCGAACACATGTTTGGGCCTATGTAGGTTAAAATGCAATGAACCAAGGTGGGGAATATGCATTTTTGGGGTCCCTGGACCATGGGGGACCAGACCCATGTGGTCCCACCGGCCACCTAGAGAGTTGGCCGGCGATGCCATCGCCGGTTCGGCGATGCATCGCCGACCGGTGGGGCCCACTTGGTCTGATTTCCGGGCGCACGCCCTCATGTGGGCTGTACACCCCCCCATGGGTGGTTCGTCCATAGAAAACCCCAAATAGGGGTACTTCCTTCACAAACATCCCCTTTCCTAGCCCCATTTTCGTTTTCCAGCAACTATCTCCAAAAATCCGTGATTCCAAACCACCCTAGATCCATCCTTGGCCAAAAACGACCACCCTCCATCAATCTATTTCAGTTGGCAGCCCTCCCTCTTGAAGATTTCGTCTCTTGGAGCTCCTAAAACCCCCAAATCGAGCTGAATTCGTGAGGTGCTCCATTCCCTTTTTTCTTTCTCTTTTCTTTTTGAAAATCCAGCCTAGGGGAGCTTGAAGTATCCCTCTACAACGCCTAGATCTCCCTTTTCTAGTTTGGTTAGCCATTTCCTTGCATTTCCCCCATTTTCCATGGCTATTGGTAAGCTGTTTTAGCCTTTTTCTCTCTTTTCACCATCCTCCCTCTCAATCCTATTTCTCCATTTTCTTTGCTTAAGGGATACTGAAAATATATGGCCGAGAGAGCTCTAGTGAGCAACAGACAGTATTAGACTCGACAGGGATAAAGAAGGTAAGTCGGGACTGTGGTAAAGTCCTTTGGTAGAGTTAGGCATTTATGCCTTTGCCCTGTAGATTGTTTGATTTTTGTTTCAAGGATTTCGGTATTTTGTTGTTATTGGGTCTAGGGATGTCACTGGTAGACAATGTGTTGCGTCAATGGTTTGGGCTTAGCACAGCCGAATGCATCTCTGTCATAATCCATGTGGAACTTTATTCCATATATTGTGACCAAATTTGGTTAGATGGAATACATGCCGTTTCATTTTGCTGTAAGGTATTGTCCCTAGGTTGGGAGTATGGTAACTCCCGGGATTCAGCCTGCAAATTAATTTTTATCCCAACCCACCCTCCTACCAAGCATGCCTCTTCCGATCCTGCTATGGGACTAGGAATACGGTTCCATTTAATACAACTTAATGCTACTGGCCATATAGGCCTTTGGGCATTTTGGATCTAGTGTTAGAACTCCTAGATTTGAAGGGTCTGACGACATAAGAAATCCAATTCCATTTACACAATCTTGACCCTAAGCGATAGAACAACTCCCTGTAGTAGAAATGGTATGAAACCATTTAATGTATAAACTTAGGCTTTGGATTATAACTACTGAGTTACAGACTAGGCTACTAGTTGTCTTAGGCAGTGTAAGGCCTAAATATGCTAAGGGATAATAGGTTAGATTTGGTTGGAATGGGACTCCCTTCCTTCGGTAGATTCCTTTATGGCTTATAGACTTCTGTTGTTGCCCATAGGAAGGAACCATATACTCTCAGGGAACATTTATAACTCCCTCAGATTGAACTTAGAATGTACTAGCACGCCCTTTAGAATTGCCTTCCCCAAGGGCTTATTGCATTCGGGAATGCGGAATAAAGGAACTACATGTAAGCGATGTATTCGCGGTTTGAATCGACTTCTTAATCCTAGTAGTTACCAATAAATCCAATGCTCTGATCAAGCAGAAGATCGGCATCGACTCGGATTAAGAATTGATACAATAAATCTTCTGTTCTAGCTAGACAGAAAGTCTATGTATCCGGGTCAGACCTACTACACAACCTTTCTTCTGAGATGACCCAACCACCTATAACCAAACAGGATCACATTGTCTTTGGGAAATGGCGAGGACTTAAAGCTAGTAGAGAATTAGACATCTTGCCACCAACTCATACCTACCCCTGAACTCAACCACTATAGAGCTTAGGCTCGTCTCTATCACCATAGATACCAATGCCATAGAACGCATCATTAGCAAGGAAAACCATGTAGAGAAAGGTTGTTTCCATTTTAGGTCAAGGATAGCTCCTAAGTTGCGCCTCGTTCTGATATACGGATCGATGCTAAGATTCTTCAACCTTAAGTAAAACTAAGTTTTAAGGGGGGTAGAACGTATTGAGTCCAATCCAGTTAGGTTAGTCAACGCTACCGTTTGATCAGAGTGGCGCAGTGGAAGAGTGGTTGGCCTCTTTCCCACTGGCCCAAGATCGAAACCTTTGAGTTCGGATATACATACGATTAGGTTATTAAATAGGATTTGAACCTTCCTTAGAGAAAGTACTCCTTGCCCTTTGCCAATGTCGGGGACGACATTGTGTTTTAAGGGGGGTAGATTGTAACACCCCGGATTTTTGTCAACCTGGGATTAGACGTCCTTAGGCAATGAGTCTATCCTAACACTTGATTAACTTCTTAAAACTCAATCCAAAAGTCTCAAATCCCTATTTCCTTCGAAAATCTCACCTTTTACTACTTTATCCTTCAAAATTTTCTAAGAGCTCTCACATTAGACACAAATCTTAAAGTTTAGGTGATGTTGATCAATACTTAAGCTAAAAAGTACTATGAATGGTAAATAAATAAATGAAAAGGGTTTTTAGCCATTAACCTTTTGAAGTCTCACTAAATAAGTAGACTAATTGGATAGATCAGATTCTCCTACCCCAAAATCATATATTGCATGTCAAATAACTCATCCCAGGTTCTAAAATACACCCATTTCAAATATCAGACGGAGAAACCACCCCAAACAGGTCAGTGGTCGACGATGCCATCGCCGAACTCGTCCGTACAGCGAGTTTCTGTACCTTTTTTTCTGCGCGTTTCTTTAGACTTTGAAAAATCATATCTCCTTCGTTATAACTCCGATTTAGGTGATTAAAAAACCAGATTGAAGATAAATGAGTCTAGTTTTATATAAAAATATGTGAAAAATATAATAAAATATTTAATATAGTTTAAAGTAGGTCATTGTGAGCAACTATCCGATAATCACTTGTTGGACAGCTGCTGCTTCTGGAATTTTTAGAATTTTTCTACAACTCAAAATCTTATGAAATTTGGAGGAGTTAGGGTAAACTTGATTATGAAACCCTAAAAAAATAATAAAAATAATATGATACCTAAAAGTTCCCAAAATGGGGGATAGAATGGCCCTAGGACCGTATTCTGCCATAATTAGGGTAGAATTTGGTTGAGTACCAAACTGAACACTCAGTAGAATTAACTTAGACCACTTTAAATACGTTCTACAAGACCCAAAGCGAGTGGAACCAATGACCCTATAACTCTCTATAACCTCAGATCAAACTCTAAGCCGGTTTGTTCTCTGGACCACTTTGAAATTTTGTATTGGATCTAGACCGCGCGTCGAAAGTCCGTTACTTCCTATCTTAGACCGTTAGAACCGCCCAGCTGGACTTGACAATCATTTCGAAAATCAAGTCAAACCGATAATCACAGACTATTTCATTGAGCCCGGACTGAAGAGACTGCGAATAGGGACAGATTTGGAATTTGAAATTCAAATCTGGCACTCGACTTGACGCGTCAGTATTAAGCATTCTGACCGTCAGAATTCAGCCAGATTACACCCTTGGATCAGGAAAAATTTCTATTTTATATCATGAGACTTTCAGCCCTGATCTACGTGCGGTGACCGCTGAACTGAAACTGGTCCACCACGCGCGATCTGCGAACCCTGCCGGACTGAAAACTTAATACGTGCTATATCTGGTATGCATGAGCTTAAGTCTGATCGCATTCGACCAGGGGACCACCAGAAATCATCTTTTGGACCGAAACAGCCCCGCTTTGGTTAAGCATCAAGTGAACTTTGTTCCCGAGCCTATTCCGGGCATTTTTAAGCTTATAAAAGGGGTTGAAACCCTCTCATATCTCTCCCATCCGAATTTGGAAAAAGCTATAGATTGAGGGAGAGAAAAGGTGAGAGATTGTGAGAGAGGTGGGAGAGAATTTCCTGCTGCTGGTGTTACCTACTACACGTGTTTAAGCCACGCGATCCAAGCACTTTCCCGGCGATTCCTCCACGTTTTCAGGTAAGAAATAGCCCTAGAAGTTGCTGATTTGGCATTCGTTCCGTTCCATAGCATGTAAACTGATATAACTCGTAAATTAGGTTCTCTATTCGCCGTAGACGAAGCGTATACGCTCCGTTCGAACTCTCACCCCTAAAAAGGAAAAGGTGCGGATATTAGACGCTTTGATTGACTATTTCCAAAGCTTTCAATGTCGTTTAATAGTAGATTCTTGACGGAAACGCCGTTTGACATGTACAACATGCTGTCCGTTTCCTGTTTCGTAAACTAATGAAGAATATGAGATTTAGGGCATTTTAGTCATTTGTAGGAAGTATAGATTTCATTCATATTTTGCTGATGTGATTGACATGATATGTTGTCGCATTAGGATGTTAGGAATACGTGCATAATTAGTTTGGCGAAGAGATTCGCCTAAATGCGCACTTCGGGTCGACATACTATATGTAGACTTAAGTGTGTAGTGTATGTGTTTGTATAAATGCTTGTATTAGTATGTATTGAATTAAATGGTGTTATGAATTAGTTTGAGATTGATTTCTCAATTAATATGCTGGTGTGAATGGTTTCCTACATGTTAGCCATATGCATGATTTCATGATATGAATGAAATGCATGTGCTTGACGATTCGCTTAAGCTGTTTGTTATAACATGTGCTTGATGATTTCCTTATGAGTTACTTTGAGATTGAATTCTCAATTAATATGTTGATGGAGAGGATTTCCTATATGCTGGCGACATGCTTAATTTCATTATATGTGTGAAAGACATGTGTACGATGATTTGCTTAAGTTGTATGTAATAACATGTGTTAACATGCTCTCATGGTTGTATTTCATTTCCATTACCCTTCCGTTGCAGTAGAGTACGGTAGGCCTGTATTGATAAGGTGATGGAGGAGCGGTGCAACGAGTGCGAGCAACAGCCCTGGTAGCCCTTGCAGTGACCTACGAAATATACATCGTATGAGATTACTAGGAGTGACGACCCTAGACAGGATCTGTGTTGGGATTGATACAAGGGAAGTACCTTAGTTTCCCAATCCTGCTGTTTGAATGGACTAATAACAACTTGGAATTCATATCACCATAGCATTGCATGTGCCTGGAAGATGTGGAGCACTCTAGGGAGTGTGGCATGCCGCGGTCGTAAGATGTTGCCGCATGAGGGTGATCGTCGGTGAGGGCATACATCACGTCATGTCATAATTGCATTAACAACAGTATTAGGATTGTTTGATTTACTGCGTTACTATTATCGCATGATTGATTTGATAACATGTTAATCTTTGCTCTATTATTCCACTGAGTTAGCTACTCACTCCCACGTTACGGGACGGTGTTGCTGGACACCCACCAGACCCTTTTGTGATTGCAGATGATGGCGCGGCCTGCGAGGCGGAGCTGGAGTTGATGATGATGAGGAGGATCCCTCCTTTATGCGTGTTCTGATTGACGGGATTACAGGGAGGTTGATTAGATACTTTGACACTTATCATTTTATATTTTTAGCGCACTCATGTATATTCGTTTTTTCTACTTTTGGAGTATACATGTATGTATATAACCTGGTAACATATCCACACTCTGGAGGCATACAACAGTTTATATATGTTATACATACTATCACAGTCTTCCGCTTGTTAATTTAACTGTCTCTGGAGTATGATATGCTGTTCTAGCTTAATCTCACTCATGTTTAATGTGTTATCATAGACAACATTCAATCATACATATCTATGTTGCATAAATAACATTTTGGAACTCGGGAGTTGGGTTTTTGCTTGACCCCCCGATTTTCGAGATGTTACAGTGCATCTTTAGGCTACATTTCTCCATTTTTATGATGTGGTTACCTCTCTCTCCCTCTCTTTCTCATTTTGGTGTGATGTGTGGCCCACCTGGATGTACCCCACCTTGATGTAGGTGACGTCCAAGTCGTCCATCAAATGGACCCACGGCCATCTAAGCCTTGTGGGCCCTACTTAATGGTGATGGGAAAACATAAAGATCAACTAATCAAGTGGACCACATCCACGTCCAGCGTTCGTGGACGCTGGACGCTGTGAAGCATGAACTGACAGTGGGTGTAGTGACAAAAAAAAAAGAAGCAAGAAATGTTTAATTTTTTTATGCTTTTGGTGGGCCACCATATAGGCCCCACCTTGATGTACCAATCCAATCCACACCATCCATTTCATTCCTTGGCACATTTTAGGCGTCGAGCCGAAAAATGAAGCCAATTCGACTTTCTAGCGGGCCAAAGTATGAGAGAACAGTATTTTCTACCATTGGAACTGACCCTGATGGTTTTATACATTGTAAAATGTCCAATATTGGACTCGTATGGTGTGTCTTGAACAGTTAAAACCAATGGGTGGGGTGGATTTTGTTAATGGGGCCCCACCTATGAAAAAACTGTAAAAAATACGTATTTTCAAAAAAAAATAAAAAATGGGAGAGAGAGTAGCCGCAGCACCTGCTGCTGACCTTCCTCAGGACGCGCAGGCGTCCTGCGCTCTGGTGAACGGGCAGGGACCCACGTCCCAGCTGTGGGCCCCACCGTGCTGTGTATTGGACACTCTACACCGTGCATTTGATGCCCCTTAGGGCAGTGGGCCCCCCTCCTAAAAACCAGCCCTATACATGGCTTAAATGGTCCATACCATCAACGATAGTTAGATTGAACGTCTGCCATTGAAATCCTGTTTGGAGATCAAAGAAGTTTTGGATCATGATGAAATTCATTTTTTTCTCCTTACCTGGGTCCGTATGACCTCACCAACGGGTTGGATTGTAAATAAACATTATAGTGGGCCCTATGTTGTAAGCCCCGTATCTTAGACCGTACTGTTCCATAGACTTTCGCGGTCTTACCGGTCAAATTCCGACAGCCTTCGACCCTTAACCGATATTTGCGCATGACCTTGAGTCACATGTCGTTAACCTGAGTCGACTCAACCCAAGACCTTTACTATAGCGACCGGGTCGTCGCCGCGGTTCCGATGCCGCGACTCGCGCTTCGAGGCGATACCCTGGTCAGGAGATGTGGGCCAGCGTTCGGTGCGAGGAAAGACGCCACGCGTTACAAATCCTGAAGAAAAGAATCTCTACCCAACATCACATCAATCACACCAATCAAATCAATCACCCATACCTCTCCCACCAACTAATTAAAGCAACCCATGCTTAGCCTATTCCCCTTATCCCAAAAGTCAAAGAGATCCATACTTCCCCTGCCTTATCTCTTACACACCAGTCATCCGTCTCTCCTATCACTCCTCTCCCATCATTTCTCTCATTCTCTCTCTCATTCTCCAAAGCAACCCCAAGAGATGAATCATCCATGGCTTCCATGGAGAAAATCATGTGTGGCCCAACTTCCTATCACCCAATCCTAGCCTCTAAAGTCGATCTCAACCGTCGAATCTTGTTCCCTTGAAGCTCTACAACATGTTGGTGGAAGAATGAATAGAAGATCAAAGGTGGGTGCTTCTTTCTTTCCTTATTTCTCTCTTTTTCTTTTTATTTTGTGGGTGATTTTATTTATTTGATTTGTGAATTAAGGGCCCACATGTGAGACCCATCTTGATGATATGCATTGTCCACACCGACCATCTGATTGGAGTGTGTGGCCCACCTGACGCATGTGCCGTATATCCATGCCCTTCCATGGACGTGAGCCCCACATGATGCAATGTTTAATCCACGCTGTCTGCCCAACGGGCAGGCTGTCCATTTGGACAGACCCTGGATGAAAGGAAAATAAAGTATCAACTTTATAAATAAAAATAATAATAATAAAATGGTGGCCCACCTTGACGTGGACCCACCTTGACGCTTGATGTAGTCCAACCGTCCATCTGGACGAAGAGAAAATACAAATATTATCTTGATGCAGATGGGTGGGCCACGTGTTCATGGACCCACCCTGATGTGTATGTTGTATATACACTATCCACCTAGAGCATGGGATCTACCCGCTGAACGTGTGGAGTCTCCACGTACAGCTAGGACGTGGGACCCACCTTGATCGCATGTATTACCACGTCATCCAGCTGAGGACGGTGTGGTCCAGGGTGATTTATGTGTTTGATCACACCATCCATCCGTTTGAATCATGGGCCCACCCCACACGTGACACACGTGCGGTAGTGGGACCCATGTTGATGTATTTGTTGTATATATGCACCGTCCCTCTGGACGGTGCTTGTGAAACCCAGTAGACGTATGGATTTTCATCCAGCGTCCAGTGATGGACGGTGGACATTGCAGAGCTGCAATACAAATAATAATAATAATAATAATAATAATAATAATATATATATCCGGTGGCCCCATGTGGGACCCACCTGCTGAGAGGAGTGGACGGCTGGTGTATCTCACCCAGCGAACGTCGGCAAGTTCCGTGGAACCCACCTTGATGTGTTGTAAATCCACACCGTCCAGAGGTCTGGACGGTGGGCTGGACATGAGATATGCGTTGTATCTAAACCATTCATTCACTGAATGAGGCAGATCCAGATCTCTGGTGGGCAACACGTGTGGGCCCGCCTGATGTACGTGTTTCATCACTGCTGTCCATCTATGGACGTGGAGCCCCACACATCTGGAGCCTACCTTGATATATATGTTATATATCCACTCCATCCACCACCGTTCGTCCATTTTCTCTGGTGGACCACCATGATTATATGTGTTGCATCTCACGGTCCATCTGGACGGTGGAAATCTTGTTGCTGGGAGCTGTCATGTACGTCAGCAGGCTTAGGACCCAATGTGATGGGTCTGTTCTAGGCACACCGTCCATCTGCTGGTGGGGCCCTGACTGTGATGTATATGGTATATCCTAACTGTCCGTCTGTCTAGACGTGGACCGCACAATAGCCATATGGCTGCTGTAGGATGTCAGTAGGTCGAGCGGGCCCTGACCGTGATGTGTGTGGTATATCTGACCGTTCACCCACGTGGGCACCACATGATGTCTACCTTTTAACCACACCGTCCAGCTCTCTGGACGGTGGAATCCACTAAGATGTTTATGTCATTCATCGGTGTGTGGCCCACGTGATGTGGGACCCACACATGATATAGTGTTTTATCCATACTGGACGTGGGACCCTTGATGCATCTGGACGATTCTCTCTCTCTATATATATAATATACCATATCCGTATAGCTGGTGAGCCCCACGTGGATAGCCCACCATGATACATGCTGTAATCACCACCGTCCACTGACTGGGATGGTGGGACCCAACTCTTTCTCTGAATGCAGCCTTGGGGCCCACGTGATGTATGTGCGTCATGCACACCATCCATTGCGTGGACATGAGGCCCACACTGGATGTATGCATTGTATTTTTGCACTGGGCCACCATAATGTATCTGTTCCATCCAGCCGTCCATTTGGACGCTCTACTGGGTGGGGCCCTCCTTAAATTATGTGTTGCACATGCACACCGTCCATCTTGACGCAGTTGTGTGGACCACCTTGATGTATGTGTTTTAGTCAGGCCGTCCAGTCCGTTGGACATGCTGCCCACTCGGTATATGTATATGTATTGTATATCCAAGTTGTTCATCTGGTGGCCCTCTTTGGAGGTGCAGGCCCACCTACTATATATGTGTAGACCCCCCCCCCTCATGATGTATTTGTTCTATATCCACTCCGTCCTCATCCAGGACGGTGGACCCTATGGTGATGTACGTGTTTCACACACACAGGCCATCTATTTTCAGCTCATGTAGGGCCATTCCACATGTGTTGTACGTGTGGAATGGGACCCGCCTTGGTGTATGAATTGTATATTCACCCTGCCATCTGTCCAGATGGTGTGGCCCCCACTGTAATGTATATGTTTTATATCCACACTGTCCGTCCTTAGATGGTGTGCGTGGGACGTACCATGTTGTATGTTTTGTATCCTGCCATCCATCCATTTCTGCCATGGGACCGACTGTGATGTATCCGTTTCTATCCACCTCGTCCGTCCATTGAGCAGGATGGTGGGTCCCAGCAACCTCAGCTGTCCATTGACGTCAACAAGTTCCATGGAACCCACCATATATGTATGTGTCTGATCTACACCGTCCATCTGGACGGTGCGGTGTACTGCCCCACTATGATACAGTATTAAACCCGCACAGTCTGTGCAATGGCCCACCTGGATGTAAGTATCTTATACCCACACTGTCCATATTTGGACGGTGGTAGGTGCAGCACACTGTGATGTAAGTGTGATCCACTCCGTCGGTCCAATAAGAGAACGTGGACCCCACCTTGATGCATGCATTTCTCGAAGCCATCCATCTGTTAAGATCTGTGAGGCCCATATTGATGTATTTATGGCCCGTTGTTGAGGCCCACCTTGGCATTTATAAGGCCCATTTGATGTATATGAGACCCATGTGTAGGGCCACATGCTGTGTATTGGGGCCCATGTGCAGGGCCCACCTGTTGCATATTTATGTCCCACTAATGCGGCCCATTGATGTTGCCCACTTGATATATAGAAGGCCCTTACGTGAGACCACGAGCTCATTATATGTTTTTGACTCTATATGTAAGCCACTCCTTAGGAACAATGTTGGTTAAATGGCCACATTGATGGGCAATGATGGTTGAATGTCCACGTTGTGACCTTCTCTTAGGCCTTATTAGGCCCATTCTCATCATTCCCTTAGTGGGTTAACCCAAATAAGAGGGCCCCATTTGTCGTAGACGGATGGCTCCGTATTATCGGATTTGATACAACTATGTCGGAGTGTTGATCTTTATGCTATAGTTGATCGGCTGATCATCTATGGACCCCGATTATCGATCGAGGCTGATTACCGATTCTGATTTGTCGTGGCCGATTGCCGATTATTGATCGAGGCCGATTGCCGATTCTGATTTGTTGTGGCCGATTGCCGATTAACGATCGAGACTGATTACCGATTGTCGTGGCCGATTTCTGATTATCAATCGAGGCCGATTACCGATTATCGATCGAGGATGATTATCGATCCAGGCCGATTACCGATTCTGATTTGTCGTGGCCGATTGCTGATTATCGATCGTGGCTGATTACCGATTTTGAATTTTCATGGTTGATTGCCGATTCTTATTTTCGTGGCCCAATGTAATGAACATACGACCCGTATTTGAGGCCCGACGTGATATGTATTCAGCTCGTGTCTAAGGCCCTATGTAATGTATATTGAGACCTGGGTGATGAGGCCTATTGTGATGCATTTAAGGGTCAGGCGAAGGAGCCCATTGTGTTGTATATTAGGCCCTTGTGTGAGGCCGTGGGCTCATTATATGTTTGGATCTGTGAGGGACACTCCTTGGGGCAAATTTGGTTAGATGTCCACATTGTCGTGGCCGATTGTCGATACCGGTTATTGATACCGATTATGAGTATGCGACTGTATAGTATCATGATCCATGCCCATATGCATCATCTGCATGTCTGTTATGAGATATGATTGACCATTGCATATGTCATAGTGCTGGTTGTTATGAGACTCCCCGATAGGTGGAGATTGTCTCACATGAGCGCATGGTTTGCGCAGGATTGATGCATGACTGGATTGTATGACTCATGCATCTTGCATTGTGTTTTGTGATTACTGTATGCCCTAGCGACATCAGGGTCGTAGCCTCCACAGACATATCGTGGATGGCCAGATGGGACACCGAAAATCTGTTCTACATGGGGTGCTATAGATATCCCTGGGTGAAAGTTTCTAAACTCCCTTTGTTCCAGAGGTTGCTCCAACGTCTAGACCGAGTGGGTAGATGAGCGTCGAGTACCGATTACCAGATGGCTGCGCTCTCCACTGTATCGTGGTCGGTTGGAAGGGAGTGCGGCCTTACCAGCCAGAGAGGAGGGGGCAATGCTAGGCTGAGTCTGACCAGCTCGAGGAATGGGTCCGCTATTGACGAGCCGGGCCCGATATTGGCAGGCGGATAGTGAGGTCTCTTCCACTCACCTTGTTGCGCGTGATGGGGTGGCATCCTGGTATGGAGTGTAATAGACCCCGGCGATTTCCCAGAGAGGAACTGTACTGATATGTGGACTTATTGAGTAGGAGTTGTATGCTCATTCATTCATTTATTCATTCACTATCCACTTGGGCTGGTGGTGCGTAACTAATTATTGTGTACCTTCGTTATGGCAAAGATTTCGGTTGGGCGCGCGACTAACCTGAGATCAGGAGTTTTCCATGATGAGTCTGACTATCCAAATTTAGGTATGGGACTGGTTTGGATAGAAGTCCCTTGTGGTGGACCCCGTAGCCTGCGATACTACGTACTATCATCCCGACTTCACACTCCAGCATGACCATTCTATTCGCATCGCATATTGCATTACATTTGCAGGTATATGGCATTTTGATTTCCTATGTTTCTGCACTCATATGGCCTAGGCAGACTTAGTAGGATTTGTATATTGCATTGCATCCTCGGCATTGATATCTGGCTCTTTATTACTCCTTATTGCATAGCTATTATATATTGCGTATTCTGATAATTCTTTCTCTTGTTAGTGTCTCTGCTTATTCAGACATCGTATGATTTATGAATTACTAGTTTTTCGGTATTGTATGATTATGACATTGTATTAAATACTTGGTACTTACCTTATGCACACACTTACACCACCCTCTAAGCTTTCTATAAGCTTATGCACGATAGATGCGTGCAGGTGATGTTAGGCTGCAGCAGTGTTGAGCTTGGAGCGTGCGGTGGTCTTCTGGAGCTTGATTCTCTATTTATGTATTTTCCTTTCAGTATTGTATTCAAATGATTATTAGTGGATATGTGATGATGATGTTGCCTTTGTGAATTGGGTAATCTTATGGTTATGCTTATTACTAGTTAAATGTACATAAAATAAAATAAAATAAAATAAAATAAATCCTCCTTGTAGGATCCCAGGATCGGAATCTAGCATATGATTGCTAGGAGCCGAGAATGGGGTACTACGGAGGCTGTCGGCACCGAATTCGGTGATCGAAATTCGTGTAAATTCGATTCTCGAGTTTAGGGCGTGACATATGTGGAACCCGCCATTGATGTATATGTTTTATTCACACCATCCACGGATGTGGACGGTGGGAACCACCATGCTGTATGAACTCTGTCCGCACCGTCCACTGTTTGGACGGTGGGACCCACCGTGATGTATGTGCCTCAAATCCACACCGTCCAAACCTATGGACGGTGGGCTGATCACTGGGTATGTGTTGCATATCTAACCGTCCATGCATTTCTGGTGGGCCACACGAGTGGACCCCACCTTGCAAAGCATGCACGTGTGTGGTGCATCCACACTCTCCTGATCAGAGCCCAAATGGGCATATCCAACGACCCAGGTGAGGCAGACCAGCCTGTCCAGCAGTTGTTGAATTTTTTTTTAACTATATTAAATAATAATAATAATCATTATATATATATATATATATATATATATATATATATATATATATATATATATATTATAATGTTGTGGTGGCCCACGTGAGCCCACCTTTATGAATGAATCCCAGCTGTCCATCTTTATGGGATGTACGGACCCACTGAGTTATTGCTTCATCTATACCGTCCACTCATATTGGCCCCTCCATAATGCATTGTAAATCCAAGCCATCCATCCAACTGGACGGGACCATGGGATCTACCCTGATGTATTTATGGTATCCACACCATCCATCTAATTGGCGAGCTTGTCTTAAGACTTGAGACTAAAAATATGACAGATCCAGTTATCAGGTGGACCACACTACAGAAAACAGTGGATTGAACACCCACCATTGAAACCCTCTTGGGGATTTGTAGAAGCTTTCGAACCAATATGATATTTGTTTCTTCTCTAAATACAGGTCTTTACGATCTTAAGGATAGATTGGAAGGAAAATAAGTAAGATGGTGAGGCCCACTGGGATTCAACAGTGGAAATCAACATCATCACTGTCATTTTTGTGGTATGGTCCTGATGATCTTTGGATATGATCCATTTTATTTATTGATTGATTTATTTATTTAATGCTCTATAATGACCTATATGGATGGATGATTAGCACGGCCCATTCGATAGGCCAATTGATTCGGCCCGATGTGATATATGAGACCCGATGCTGAGGCTCACCTGGATATAAATGAGGCCCATGTGATTAGGCCCATCTCGATGTATTTTACGGCCCATTTGTCGGGCCCATCTTGATGTACTTTGTGGCCCATTCGTCAAGCCCACTTTGATGTATTAGTGGTCCATTTAAGGTGCCCACCTTGATATACTTGTGACCTATCTATGAGGCCTACCTTGATATATTTATGGGGCTCATTAGTACGGCCCAATGATGCGGCCTATTTGTTGTACATGAGGCTCATTGGTGCGGCCCATTAATATAACCCAACTTAATACGACCCACTTGATGTGTTTGAGGCCCATTTGTGCAGCCCATTGATACGACCCACTTGATGTGTTTCAGGCCTATTCGTGCGGTCCATTGATATGACCCACTTGATGTATTTGAGGCCCATTCGTGTGGCCCACTGATACGACCCACTTGATGTGTTTGAGGCCCTTTGGCGCGACCCATGTGATGTGGTCCACTCGAGGTGATGTGGCCCGTTATGAGGTAGCCCAGGTGATGTGACCCTATTGAGAGTGTTTCGGCCCTAAGATGTGGCCCATTGTGATGTACACAAGGCTCATGAGTAAGGCCTAATGTGATGCATAAGCAGTCCATGAGTGAGGTCCATAGTGATATGTATTAGGTCCTTGCATGAGGTCATAGGCCCACTATATGTTTGGCCTTATTTAGGCCACTCCTTGGGAGCAATATTGGTTAGATGTCCACATTGATGGGCAATGATGGTTGGGTGTCCACATTGTGACCTTCCCTTATGCCTTATTAGGTCCATTCTCATTAATCCCTCAGTGGATTAACCCAAATAAGTGGGCCCCATTCACCGTAAACGGATGACTCCGTATTATCGGATTTGATATAACCACAGTCGAGTGCTGATCTTTATACTATAGTTGATCGGCTGGTCATCTATGGACCCCATTTGGTTTATCTGCTGATTATCGGTTCGATTGATGTGACCGATTTACCGATTGATTCCGATTGATGTGACCGATTTACCGATTCTAATTATTGAGGTCGACTATCGATCAAGGCTAATTATCGTGGCCGATTGTCGATTTCAGTTGTCGTGGCTGATCGCCGATTTCGATTGTCGAGGCCCAATGTGATGTATATGTGGCCCGTATTTGAGGCCCGTTGTGATGTGTATCCAGCCCGTGTTTAAGGCCCAATGTGATGTATATGAGGCTTATGTGATGAGGCCCACTGTGATGCATCTAAGGGCTAGGCGATGGAACCCATTGTAATGTATGTTAGGCCCATGTGAAATGCCCATCGTGATGTGTATTAAACTCTTGAGTGAGGCCCATGGTGTTGTGTATTTGGCCCTTGTGTAAGACCATGAGTCCACCATATGTTGGGCTTTATGTGGGCCGCTCCTTGGGGGATAATGTTGGTTAAATGTCCACGTTGTTGATGTCGATTGTCAATTATAGATACCGATTATGAGTATGTGACTGCATAGCATCATGATACATGCCCATACGCATCATTTGCATGTCTGTTATGAGATATGATTGACCATTGCATATGTCATAGTGTTGGTTGTTATGAGACTCTCTGATAGGTGGAGATTGTCTCACATGAGCGCACGACATGCGCTGGATTGATGCATGATTGGATTGTATGACTCATGCATCTTGTATTGTGTGTTGTGATTACTATATGCCCTAAAGACATCAGGGTTGTAGCCTCCACAAGCATATCGTGGATGGCCAAATGGAACATTGAAAATATGTTCTACATGGGGTGCTATAAATATCATTGGGTGAAAGTCCCAGAACCCTCTTAGTTCCAGAGGTTGCTCCAACGTCTAGACCGAGTGGGTACATGAGTGTCGAGTGTCGATTACCAGATGGCTGCGCTCTTCACTGTGTAGTGGTCGGTTGGAAGGGGGTGCGGCCTTACCTGCCCGAGAGGAGGGGGCAATGCTAGGCTGAGTCTGACCAGCTCGAGGAATGGGTCCGCTATCGACGAGTTGGGCCCGATATTGGCAGGCGGATAGTGAGGTCTCTTCCACTCACCTTATTGCGCGCGATGGGGTGGTAACCTGGTTTGGAGTGTAATAGACCTCGGTGATTTCCCAGAGAGGAACCGTACTAATATGTGGACTTATTGGATAGGAGTTGCATGCTCATTCATCCATTCATTCATTCACTATCCACTCGGGTTGGTGGTGCGCAACTAATTATTGTGTACCTTCGTGATGGCAAGGATTTCAGTTGGGCGCGCGACTAACCTAAGATCAGGAGTTTACCACATCGAGTCTGACTATCCAAATTTAGGTATGGGACTAGTTTGGATAGAAGTCCCTTGTGATGGACTCCATAGCCTGCGATACTACGTACTATCATCTCGATTTCACACTCCAGCATGGTCATTCCATTCGCACCGCATATTACACTACATCCGTGGAATATAGCATTTTGGGTTACTATGTTTCTGCCTTTATATGGTCTAAATATGGCCGATGCTATTCGTGAACTCATTAGGAATTACATATTGCATCGCAACCTCAGCATTTGATATTTGGCTCTTTATGAATTCTCATTTGTATAGTTGTTCTATATTGCGCATTCTGATATTGATTGACTCATGGAATTGTCCGTATTGCCGCTTACTCTGTCATCGTATGATTTATGATCTTAATAGTATTTCTGTTTACTCTGATAATTCATGACCTTGTCTATATTTCTACTTATTCCGATGTTGTACGATTTATGGATTACCAGTATTTTCGGTATTATATGATGACTGCATTATATTGAATACTTCGCACTTACCTTGTACACATACTTATACCACCCTCTAAGCTTTCTACAAGCTTATGCACAATAGATGCGTGCAGGTGATGTTAGGTTGTAGCCGTGTTGAGCTTGGAGCGTGTAGCAGTCTTCTGGAGCTTGATTTTCTATTTATGTATTTTCCCTTCAGCATTGTGCTTAAATGATTATATTAGTGGATATGTGATGATGATGTTGCTTTTGTGATTTGGGTAATCTTGTAGTTATGCTTATTACGATTTAAATGTAAAAAAAAAATCTTCCTTGTAGGGTACCAGGATCAGAATCTGGCGTGTGAACGCTAGAGCCGAGAATGGGGTACTATAGAGGCTGTCGGCACCGGATTCGGCAATCGGGATTCCTGTGAATCCGATTTTCGGGTATGGGGCGTGACACGTGTAATGTATAATATAATATAATATTATATCTAATATAATAATATACATTATATACATGTACAGGGGCAGGAGGTGCCCGTATTCACCGTCCAGATTCATCTGGACGGTGCAGTCATCATATTAAAGGTGGGTCCCACGTGGAGCCTACCTCCAATACATATATATAATAATATATTATATAATATTTTATATTTTATATATATATATATGTGTGTGTGTGTGTGTGTGTGTGTGTGTGTGTATACTTTGTGTTTTTTATTTTTTAAAGAAAACAATGCATCCACCGTCCCTTTCCAGACCTGGACGGACGCTGGATGTACATGCATGATATGGTAGGCCCCACTCACTGACATGGTGGGTCCACATGTGTGGATCTAGTGCATATACCATGGCGAGTCCACACGTGTGGCCCACTTCGGCCTTGATTCAAATTGATACTCGTGTTTCCCTTCGATTAGGCCCATCCAAATGAACTGCCAGGTGGGCCCATGTAACGACTCAGAAAATTTCGTACTAAAACCCGAGTACCACCTCGAGCAGAAATCACTTAGGATTAATTCCCTTGGAGATTAAACATAAGTTAACTAGCGCTAAGTTAGACTAGCTGTGAAATTAGCACTGTTCGCTTTAAATACGTTCTACAAGACCCAAAACTTATGGAATCGTTAACGCTATAATTCCCTGAAACCTAGAATCCTACTCTAAACCCAGTTGCTCTCAGGAGCACTTTGAAACTTCGTATCAGACCTGGACCGCACGTCAAAAGTCCGATAGTGATAAACTTAGAAGACATTGACCGCGTAGTTGGACTTGACAAGCACCGCAAAAATCAAGTCCAAACGATGCTCTGGGATGATTTCCTTGAGTCCGGAGTGAAGAGTGTGAGAAAATGAAGATTTTTAAGAAATTAAATATAATTTTAAGAAATCTGAGACGTGTCGCTTGCGCGTTATTTCTAAGCGTTCTGACTATTGGATTTTGACCCAAATTTACCCTCGGATCAGGATAGGTGGCCCTTACATGTCATAGTACTTGTAGCTCTGATCGAATTCCCGTAACCGCTGAACTGAAACTAGTCCGCCACGGTCGATCTGGTAACTCGACCAGACTGAAAACTTAACTTGATCAAGATCCAGCATCTATGAGCTTAAGTCCGACCGCACACAGTAACAGGACCTCCACAAATGCTCCGTTGGATCGGAATAAGGCCGATTTGGTTATAACATAACTATACCTTAGCCCTGGGTCTAATTTGGTGAGTTTTTAGCCTATATAAGGACCTTAAACCCTCTCTCATTCCTCACATACGAATTTGAGAGAAACTCTAGGAGAGAGAAGAGAGAAAAGAGAGAGATAGTGTGAGAGTTGTGGGAGAAAGTTTCTATTACTCTACCTTGCCATCATACGTACTTAACCATCCCGATCTAATCGTTATTCCGGCGATTCTGACTTCATTCTTAGGTAAGAAAACCTAACCCTAACCTGTTTTGGGGTTTCCATCGATGCAAGTAGCATGATAGCTAACTTAATTTGTATTGTAGGTTGTCATTCCACCGTTGACAAGACTCAGTGTCTAAATTGAATTCATTACGCGTTTAGCGGCGTAAGGTGCGGACTTTAGACGTATAGGTTATGGTTTTTAAGGCTTTCAATGTCGGTTAATGATTTATAACTGACAAGGGTGAGATTACACATGCAAAATGCGTCGTCTGTTTCGTTATACGTGTTCACATGAACTATGTAGAATATAGTGTATTCTATGCATATGTTGGAATGTTTAAATATGTTTGGAATTTGAATTTGCGCTTAACATGTTTATTTGTCATGAATATATGTCTAATACATGTGCGACAACTCCTTAGCGAAAGGACTTGCCCAAAATCACGTCACGGTAAATATATGTTATATGTGACTAAGTGTGTAGCCCAAGTGTTTGTAGAAATGTCCAAATGAATATGGAACCCGGATTCATGCATGCCATGATAATCCGTTGTGGGTATATGTGCATGGTATACGGGGCAACTCCCTAGTGAAAGGATTTGGCCTAATACATGTGTAGCCAACACACCATATGTATGATGTTATGTGTAGTCTAAGTGTTTGTAGAATTGACTGAATGAGCTAGTTGTTGCCAAGTTATACTTGTATGAGGGCTGAGATGTAAATCTTGGCTACCTTACTTAGGTGTATGATTTTCTCCATGTACGTTTACATTATGATGTCTACTTTCTTTATGGAATGAATGTGTGTGAACTCATATTTGTGTTGCACTTCACAACATGCTCATATGCTTGTAAGAATCGAACTATCTGTTCATTGCTTCTCTAACTGTTTCATATGATTACTCGTGGAAACGGAATGAGTTTGGGGCCATGTTATGGTCCAGGCAATCGGTAACAGGTTTGGAGTTGGTGTCTAAGATTCATTCGGCACATAGGACACGTTTGACAAACCCGAGTCGTACGTTGGTCGACGGCAGTTTTTAGACCACACGAAGTGCTTACGCATTTCATGTCGATCGATACGATGTGTACTCGTACTAGTCGAGCTCGTCAAGTAACCCGATTGACCATTGTATATTCACCTTATATTCGTCATAACTGCTTGAACCTAGGGTACTGAACTTACCAGTGATATCCCTGTTAACCTTGGTACCTTGATCTGCTAAGACTCATGAGTCGGGCGTGGTGGTATGGGACACCGTGGTCGATCTGTCGGCCTACGCTGGGGCCACGAGCCTCCCCGTAGTGACCAGTGAGAAACCTAGACTCGTGAACCGAATATGGTGGTATGGAATACTGTATTCAAGCTATCGACCTACACTGATAAGGTGATGGGGGAGTGGTGCAACGAGTGTGTGTAACAGCCCTGACAGCCCTTTGTAGTGACCTCGAGCATACTCTGAATCTTCAGAGAGGCGACGAACCTTCCCGTAGTAAACAGAGTATAAATTAGGGCTGTATTGATAAGGTGATGGGGGAGCGATGCAACGAGTGCGTGTAACAACCCTAACAGCCCTTTACAGTGACCTAGAACCGCATCATCGTATGATATTATCTAAGACTGACGACCCTAGAATGGATCATTGTTTGGGAATGATACAAGGGAGGTACCTTAGTTTCCCAATACTGCTGTATGAAAAGGACTAATAACAACTCGGTAATCATGTCCATATTGCACTGCATGTGCCTAGAAGATGTGGAACACTGAGGGACGAAAGCATGCCGCGAACGTAAGATGGTGTCGCATGAGGGAGTATGTTGGCGAGGGCATGCATCATTATTGCATCTCATCCTTGCATTAATCACAGTATTTAGGAGTGTTTGATTGTACTGCTTTATCATTACTGCTTGACTGAATTGATAACATGTTAACCTATGCCTTATTGTTCCACTGAGTTAGCTACTCACTCCCATATTACAGGATGGTGTTCTGGACACCTACTAGACCCTATCTTAGATGCAGGTATTGATGAGGCACAGGAGGCTTTGCCTGACTACTACGATGATTAGGACGAGTTCTCATATATGCAGTTCTCTGATGGTTTCGCCTATGCCATTCAGATTGACGGGGCTACAAGGTTAACCATGCTAGTGAAACTATTCTTTTGACATTTTGATTTTTATACTATGACATGTATATGGTAGCTCAGTGATGTATTCATACTCTGGAGACCGAACATGATCTTTGACTTCTATATGTTATATTCTCCTGACAGTCTTCCGCTTGCGTTTTATAAATTAATCTGGAGTATGAATTACTGTTTTGGTATAATCCCACTCATGATTAATGCACTAACACAGACAACATTCTATCATAAGCATTTATATTGCATAAGTGATGTTTTGAAACTCGGGTGTTGAGTTGCTACTCGACCCCTGATTTTCAAGGTGTTACAGCCCACTTGGTGGACGGTATAGATGAAATACTTACTTCATGATGGGCCACACATACACACCATCCATACAAGAGAGAGAGAGAGAGGAAGAGAGAAAGAGAGAGAAACAGTGAGATAGAGAGGAGGGACCCCGCTACTATGGGCCCTTCATTTCTTACATTCATACATCAAATGGGTTCCACCACATGTGGCCCAAAAAAAATGAAAAATAACGGTGGATCACCCACCTCTAGGCCTTCTCCTTGGTCCCTTAGGCTTGTAAGCTCCTTGCCTTCACTTTTGATGGTGGTTGATAGGGCTTTGATGGTGGGGATGAGAGATGATAGGGTGGGCCACACTTGGCTTGGGAGAGAGTGTTGGATGTTGGAAATTTTGGGTTGCTTGGGAGATTTGAGAAATGAGAGAGATAGAGAGAGAGAGTGAGGTGATGGGAATGATATGGATGGGATGATGTAAGGAGGGAGATGGGAGGGAATGGTTTTGTTTAATTTTTTTGTAAAAGAGATATGGTTATGGTTAAAATTTTGTAAAGGGGAATGGTGAGGTGGAGAGAGAGAGTTGACTTATGGGGAAAGAGGGATGGGTTGCTTGTACCTAGGGCATGGGTTGTACTTAACTTGGGTGGTTGATTGATTGATGGGACACATTGTAGAGATTCTCTCAAAATTCGTAACATGCAGCATTTCTTCTGAATGAACGTAGGCCCACATCTACTGGCCTGGGCATCAATACGGTGCACGAGTCGGGGAGTTAGAACCGCGGCGATGGCATAGTCGCTATGATACAAGTTTCGAATCAGGCAGACTTCGGTATGTGGGACCTGGCTTAAGATCGTGCGCAAACATCGGATACAGGTCGAGGATTGCTGGAATTCGACCGTTAGGACCACAGAAGCCAACGGAACAGTACGGTCTAGGATACGGCTATTACAACTCTCCCCACCAAATAAAAATTTTATCCTCAAAATTTACACAATCATTGCATGCAAACATAACTTATAATAGAAGAGAAGCAAGTCATCGTTATATAAAATCAGAGACAGCATACATCATACACTCAATCATCAAAGAGATGAAGATAGCGCTCTCAAATCTCAGCCTCGCACTCCCAAGAAGCCTCATCAACAGAATAGTGACCCCATTGAACTTTCACCAAGGGAATGACCTTGGTTCGGAGGACCTGCTCCTTCCGATCAAGGATACGAACTGGCTGCTCAATGTAAGAAACGTCCTCACGAACCTCTAGTGGCTGCCAATCAATAACTGGAACGATATCTGACCCACACTTCCTCAGCATAAAGACGTGGAAAATATTGTGGACGCCAGACAACTCAGATGGTAAGGCAAGTTGATAGGCCACAGAGCCAACGCGTCTAGTGATCTTGAAAGGACCAATAAAGCTCGGGGCAAGCTTGCCCTTCGCCCCAAATCGAACTACGCCCTTCATTTGCGAGACCTTGAGATACACTCTATCTCTTACTGCGAACTCCAAGGGACGACACCGGTGATTAACAAAACTCTTCTGCTAACTCTGAGCTGTGCGCATCTTCTGCCTGATGATATCGATAGCCTCTGATGTCTGTAGCGCAAGCTCGGGACCTAGGAGATGCCACTCTCCCACCTCGGTCTAACAACTCAGAGATCTGTACGGTCTGTCATACAATGCCTCAAAAGGAGTCATGCCAATGGTCGCCTGATAACTGTTGTTGTATGCGAACTCAGCTAATCGTAAATGCTCATCCCAGCTACCCCTGAAATCAATCGTGCAGGCCCAAAGTATATCCTTAAATATCTGATTGACCCTCTCAGTCTGGCCATCGGTCTGCGAATGATACGCGGTGTTGAGCCGCAAATCAGTGCCCATAGCTCTCTGAAAGCTCCTCCAAAATTGAGATCTGAACCTCGGGTCTCGGTCAGAAATGATCCAGACTGAAACACCATGCAGTCTCACTATCGCCTCAACAAATGTCCTGGCGAGCCGGTCTATATGTCAAATCTTAAGAATTACAAGAGAATGTGCTGACTTCGTCGATAGTCCACGACAACCCAGATGGTGTCATGACCACACTGAGTCCTCGGCAAGCCCATATGAAGTCTGTCGATACGTGCTCCCACTTTCAAATCGGAACACTTAACGGCTGCAATAGACCAGGGGGTCTCTGATGATCGGCCTTTACACACTGGCATGGGTCACACTCGGCCACAAAACTAGCAATCTGGCACTTCATTTTCACCCAAAAATATTATCTCCTCATATCATGATACATCTTCGTCGAGCCAGGGTAGATAGAAAATCGTGATCAATGTGCCTCGGTCATAAGATCTCTGCGCAACTGAGGAATATCTGGGACACATAATCGGCCTCTAAAGCGAAGTCCACCATCAAAACCAATCCGTCAATCTTTCTGACTCCCAGATGTTGCCTCTGCTCGGTAATCCTATAACGACTCATCTGTCTGCTGAGCCTCGATCACCCTTGTGACAAGAGAGGGTTGAATCGACAGGCTCGATAGCTGAACGATAGAAGACTGTAGACCAAAATCGAAGTCGTACTCTGCTATATCCTCGAGCATCCTCCACTCCCGAATCATTATATGTGCCACCAGGCCTCGTGGCTGACAATTGATGGCATCCGCCACCACGTTCACCTTGCCTGGGTGGTACTGGAGGTCAAAATCATAATCCTTCGAAAGCTCTATCCAGCGTCTCTACCTCATGTTCAGCTCAAACTGAGAAAATAGATACTTCAAGCTCTTGTGGTCAGAGAAAAGCTCGAACCTAACCCCATAGAGATAGTGTCTCCACACCTTCAATGCGAAGATGACTGCTGTCAGATCCAAATCGTGTGTGGGGTAGTTCAACTCATGGACCTTGAGCTGATGAGATGCGAAGGCTATAGGTCTGTCATGCTGCATCAGGACAGCACCTAAACCAATACGTGAGGCATCAGTAAACAAAACAAATCCATCACTCCCAGAGGAAAGAGTGAGAACAGGAGCGGACGTCAGACGGTCCTTCAGGTCCACGAATGCCTGCTCACATGCGTCAGTCTAAAAAAAATCTAAGCCCTTCCGAGTCAACCTTATCAATGGGGCTGCAATATGGGAGAAGCCCTCAATGAAACGTCGATAGTATCCCGTTAAACCAAGGAAACTGTGGATCTCGGATGCAGTAGTGGGTTGGTCCCACTAACGCACTACCTCAACCTTTGAGGGGTCCACTGCGACACCCTCCCTCGTCACTACGTGACCCAGGAATCTCATTTCCTCCTGTCAAAATTCACACTTCTCCAGCTTTGCATACAGTTGGTGGGCACGGAGGGTCTACAAAGCGATGTCCAGATGCTGCATATGGTCCTCATGGGTTCTTGAATATATCAGAATGTTGTCGATGAAGACCACAATAAACTGATCGAGATATGGACTGAAGACCTCGTTCATCAACTGCATGAAGACCGCGGGTGCATTGGTCAGTCCAAAGGACATGACCTGAAACTCAAAATGACCATAACGCGTCCTAAAAGCTGTCTTCAGAATGTTCTCCTCTCTGACTCGAATTTGATGATAACCGGAGCACAGGTCAATCTTCGAAAAGAACTGTGCACCCTGTAGCTAATCAAACAAATCATCTATCCTCGGGAGTGGGTACCTGTTCTTAATCATGACCCGGTCGAGCTCACGGTAATCTACGCAGAGCCTCAACGAGCCATCCTTCTTCCTAACGAAGAGTACCGGTGCTCCCCACGAAAAACAGCTCGGACGGATGAATCCCAACTCACGTAACTCGTCCAACTATCGCTGCGGCTCACACAACTCCATCGATGTCATACGGTACGGGGCCTTTGAGATGGGCGCGGTATCAAGCACAAGATCTATCAGGAACTCAATATGACGGTGCAGCGGTAATCATGGAATCTCCTGGAACACATCTAAAAAATTACATACAATCGACAAATGGTCAATACATGCTGCAACAGGCTCCTCTACGGAGCAGGACATCAAGCATGACAATGGCTCTCCTCTAGTCTCAGCAACAAACTGAAACTATGACAAGTCTGGTATGCAGAATGTGACCGTCCTCGTGGAACAGTCTATGATGGCGTAATACTCGACAAGCCAATCCATGCCTAAGATAACGTCAAAATCTGATATGGGCAACACGAACAAGTCAGCGGGTAAAAAGATATCACCGACAGGAATAGGGCAAGATGAACAGAAATGACCCAATACTGTGGTCTTCCCTAAGGGCGTCGATATGGTCAATCCTTCACTAGCAAACTCTGTCGGCAATCCAGTCAATCAGTAAAAATCGTCAGACATGAATGAGTACGAAGCGCCGGAATCAAATAATACTCGGGCGATGCATGAAGAGACTGAAAGTATACCCTCTATGACTCCTCCAGAGGTCTGCGGGTCCTGTTGAGCTACATAAAATCTAGCCTAAGCTGGCTGGGGAGGTGCATGTCCCCTCTGAGAACCCTGGTGTTGTTGTTACCTCTGTGGAAGCCTATATTGTTGTCTCTGCTGCTACTGGGGCCTCGGTGGCTGAGGTGGCTATGGAAGCTGCTGATGGGGTCGCTGCTGATGTGGTCGCTGCTGTGCTAGAGGCTTTTGTGGTGCTCTCGACTGCTGCATATGAGGTCGAGGGCACTGAGATATGCGGTGTCATATCCCACTGCATCCAAAATAGGTCCCTAAGAATGGCTGCTGGGGTGGCACTAGAGGTGCTGCTGGTGCTCTAGCAGGTGGGTGGCTCTAGTACCTCTCCGGTCATCGATGCTGATGGGAGCTACTAGAGGGGGGCCTGCCTCTTCCGATTCTGTCCTCTCCTCTAATCTCGTTCGCTCTATGAGCAGGCCCACTCAGTCTCGTAAATCTGAGCCTTCTGCACTACCGCTTGAAAGGTCGGGAGCTCATGCCCAATAACATGCCTCGAAAACCATAACGTAAGCTGTTCTCGAAATGGCGGGCCTTCTGCCCCTCATCATTAACCATATATGGCGCAAACCTCGATAGCACCACGAAACGGGCCGCGTACTGCGCCACGATCATGTCCCCATGCACCAGAGTCTCGAACTCCAGTGCTCTCTGACGCGAATCGATCGATAAAGTCATCCCATGTACAGACATAGTCAAGTGGGGCAACATGGGTAACAGAGGTCCACCAATGCTCTGCCTCACCCTGGAGAAAGAATAAAGCTAATCAAACTCGCTGTTCGATCGTACATGCCATAGTATCAAAGATCTTCTCCACATCAGAGTGTCACCTCTCATCAGAGCCGTCGGAACTCACAAAGAAGGGCACTTGCGCGTTCCTTCTCGGCCTAAGCTAGTGAAGCAACTAGGCACCTGCCCTGTCCCTAAAGTGCGACTGTCACAACCTATAACATCTGTTGTAACTAAGAGGCACTCACAGGTACAGTCGGCTCCACATCGGCCTCAGGTGGAGGAATGTCTTCCTCAGGCAGGGGAGCAAGGATCTCTGGAGGTGGAACGGGAGGCTCAGGTGGTAAAGCTGGAGCCTCAGGTGGTGGAGCGGGAGTCGATTGGGTCACTCTCTTAGGCGGCATGTCCTATAGGAAAGAATAAGGATGTCAATCAACCTTGAGAATCGTACATTAGGAAACTTAATTGGGAGGTTACGTACTCGAGACCTAATCGTCCCAAACTCCTAGCAAATATGTAATGTTGTTTTCAGTTTTTCCTAAGTTATGCCCTGATACCTAAAATAGAGGTGAAGACTGCTTGAGTTGAAGTAGGAATATGCCAATATATCCTAGAGGGGGGTGAATATGAATTTTTAAGGTTTTTATGAATTATTAAAAATTCTATCACACTAATCCTATCACAGAGTACAGATTAGGATTAATCAAAATTAACTCTATTGGCTTCCAAGCCTAGTAGAGGATCCAATCACAGAACTATTTAAATGATAATCATGGATCAGTTATAGTCTATGATGGATGTGACTGTGTGTGAAGTGTGAGTAAGTATAAATGCAGTTAATATAATCACACAAAAAATCAAACACAAGAATCAATCATAAACACAGTCATTTTTATAGTGGTTCAACTACTTATCTACTCCACTCCCGACTTCCACACTCAACTCATGAGTGTACCGAATTTCACTAAGGAGGTTTCTCATGGTTCACCTCAAACCTAAGGTTTTAAATCAGGTTCACCTTCAACCTTTACAGAGGTTTTTACTCGGTTCACCTCAAACCATGGAGTTTTGTTGGCGCACTCCTAACCAGAAGTTTATGCCCACATAGAGAAAGGGTCCACACAACGCACTCGAATATTTATGCTCTCCACAGAGCAAGGGTCCACACAACGCACCCAGCACGTACACTCCCATCGAAGGCCTCCCATGAGGACTTCAAAGGGTGAGCAACACTTAAGACCCAATCCTAAAAAGGAATAATCACAAGTGTCCTCTGGACTCTAAGTACTTACAGATAAGTTGATGAGTCTCTTTTAGCATAATGTCGAAGATCTCCTCCTTAATGTTGAAGGGTCTTCTGCTCCTTTGATCCACAACACAAAAGATATACCTATACTAGACTTTAGGTCGGGTCAAGGTTATGATGGAATTTCACTCTCTAAAGATTTTCCTATTAGGAAGATAGAGTGATTCCAATCATCTATGCATTCAAGGCATCCCAGCTTAATGATTTACCATTAAGGTAGTAGCTAGAGGATCCTTGAATGCGGAAGTTCATTCCCCAATCCACTCTATTGAATATCAATGATGAGGGTGGATTGGAGGATGAACTCCCTAAGAGAAAGGGCTTAAGATAAATGATATGAAGTTTAAAATACTCAGAAGCACTCTCTTCTTTCTCTACCAGCAATAAAGACTAACCTCTCTATATATAGGAAAAAGGTTCCAACGGATATAAAACGGTCACATTTATGACAGAGTTCGATATCATAGAGCACAAGTCGATATGATCGAGCGTATACTCTCGATTGTATCGATGATCCACTCGATGATACAAACTCAAATATCATTTTCGTTTTTGGAAATCTTTTGCCAACTGGTCGATGGTATCGAGACACACATCGATGTTATCGTATTTCGAACTCCGATACCATTGATAGATGAATCGATCTATCGACAGGTGAAAACAAGAGAGACAAGCCTTGAAGAATTTTAGGTTCTAAAGATATGATCGGAGAACAGTCGATGTCATCGAAATTTGTATATCGATGATATCGGAGTCCTTGTCGATGGGATCAATAAATTGTATAGATTTACCTATAAGCTTGCTGGACAGTTTGTGTCTGATCTCGATCCAATCAACCAGGTCTCGATATGATCGATATATGAATATTGATTTCTCAACTGGCACCCCGATCAATGATTAAAACACCCTAAAATTTACGCTGGAGGAAACATGCGCCCACTATCGATATGATTGACTGACTTCCGATATGATCGATATTTGAATTCAGATTGAATCGAAAAGTCATCGATATATTGAAGCTCATAGTAGTTTTCTTTAAAAAAATAGGAGCGCCAAAAAACTGCCTGTTGATATTATCGATCCACTTTCGATAGGATCGATATTCGAATATCGATGATATCGACTGATCCGTCGATATATCGATAAATCGTCCACATGAATGTTTGATTGCTAGATGCTTTTTGTCCTCACTCGATTGTATCGATTGAGATGCCGAGGACATCGACAGAGCAAGTCAATCATATCGAAATGTGAATCGATATAATCGACAGGGTAAGAAAAACTTAAAGATTTTCCTGTTTGATAAAAAGTTTTCTTACACTAAAACCCTAAGATGTTCTACTTATTTTAAAGGGTTTTAATCACTTGGTGTTTTGGGACATGGGATGTGAGGCTATGATTTACCTATGGCGAGCTTCCACACATCCAGTTGAGGCAGACACTTGACTTGATCTTCCTGTTAGGTGCTGTTGTCTGACTGACTCAACTTACACCGTAATTGACAAACCAGGGCACTAGTAGGTGCACTTTCCATCTCCCCCTTTGTCAATTACGTAACAAAATACCCAAAACATCCTAGAAAAATATCTAGACAAATACATCCTAAATTGTGTGTACATGCATTAACACAATTTTACAAATTCTAATCACCCATATACACAACCAATAAGTGCTCCCCCTAACTTCAAAACTCCTCCTTGTCGCGGCTGCTCCCCCTAACACCTGCAACATATGCGAGCATAAATATCCAATTTTTCACAGGGGTGTTTGTAATTTTTCTCCCCCTTTTTGTCAGTCATTAACAAAGATATAGAAAGTAATATGGACTGAAGGTAGATGTCAGATGAGGGATCAACAGATATAGATGTATATAAATGAAAGCAGTGTAAAACATACATCATGAGCAGACAGTATGGATTTAATAAAGCACTTAAGGCATAAGATAAACATGCATTCCATAACCCCAAAACTTCATTAAACCAGGGAGGCATAAATTCAAATGGCAGGAAAATAAGAACTAGATTCAACCATATGTAAAATAAACTGCCCAAGATTGGCAAAAATATCCAATACTGCCCCAGACAGCAGTAGTTTAACCAAATAAAGCCCATTTGAGGAGACCCAAATATCATAATCAGTATTTTAGCCCAACCGTGGGCATATTCAACCAAGAGAAAAAAAAAAGACTATGCATGGTGAGAAGGCTGTCATACATACTACTGAGAGCGTAGAACATCCAAAAAGATACTGATGTTCATCTGCAAGATAAGAGTAAGGTGTGTATGATAGCATGCATGAACTCAGCCTCACGGAGCAGAATGAGATGACATTGTGTCGTCCCGTCGACACGTCAGTAGATCCATCAATTATTTTACCGTGCTCTGCACTCCTTGAACCATCATTTCTAGGACAGTAAGTCGTTCCTTAACTGAGTGGATGTCCTTCTGAATGGCCCCAATCTTGTCCAGTTTGAGCCTTTTCCCATACCCAACGGTTGACATAGACGGAGCGATATCAGGTCCATGAGGTGCATCATCAGTCATTGCATCTCCTTCCATGGGATCACCACCTTCTCCTCCTTCCCCTTCTATATGAATGTCTTCTTCAGTTTCCTCCTTGTACTTGTGAAATATCAGATCTATTTTCTAAATATTCTTTTTATTGAAAACTTTGAGCGAGAATACTGGATCAGTTGTAGAAGGAAAGCTAATGCTTTGAAAAATTCTGTTAATAATCCAGGGATATGGCAGATGCAAATCTCTGGAAGTATGTATGGCATTGACAAACTGATTGACAATTAAAGTTGGAAGGCAGATATTTGTCCCGGTTGCAACGAAGTAAACTATCATGACCATGAGACTTGTGAGATCTAATCGGTTTGTACTTCTTGGGTACAAATTAGTAGTAAAGATCTCATGCATGACTCGAAACCGAGGCTCCATATACCTAGCTTTTAGGGCATTCCCTTGATGCCATGGAATATCTCTGTCATGACATAGGTATTTGGTTATCTGTGGTCGCACATCTGGAAGATCGAGATCCCAATTTGGAAGGCCTTCTGGAGCCAACTGTAGATTGAGGATGTGAGCTACAATGGCGGGGGTGATAAATGCATCATCACCATCTAAAGATACCATGAATGAAGGAGGGTCAGCCACCGGGGAATGACATGAAGCAAGGAAGTTGCGTATACTTTCCAGTTGGCATGGTCCACCAAAATTCAGGATGGACAGCCAACCTATTGCAGCAAACAGGGGTTCTAATTTGTAGGATGCTAAACACTCCCTATCTACTTTTCTCTCAAAAATCAGCTTCCTATTGGCGTATTTTGTTGGGCGTTGGATAGCCGGAGGAGGAGGCGCTGATTGAGATGGTGTAGGAACTTCAGTTTGGGACCCACTGCATCGTGATCGTTGCCGTGTGGGGGTCCCACTATCCGGGATCCTTACTCTTTCCCTTGAGGCAAGGACTTTTTATCGGGTAGCTCTCGAAGACTCCTCGGGACAGGATGCTACGTTTTTATCTTTTCCCATGTGGAAGGATAGACTGTTTGAAGTATTTTGGGAAAAATGACAAAAATACCCGACAAACCCAAAAACAAATCTGTCAATGTAAGAAGAATATTACCTGATTTGTACAAGGATTTTGTTGGTCCAACTTGGCTTCTGGTAATTGGTTAAGAGGATCTGACAGGGAAGACGACCAAGAAGCCTTTTGAAGAAACCCCTTTTTTTTCCGACCCGCTGACTTTTATCGGGCGCCATCTATCGATCATATCGACCAATGTATCGATGGTATCGAGAAGTTGCCAATCGATCCTATCAAGTCTGCCCACGATGTCATCCACGGTCATACAGCTTTTCATATTCTGAAGAGCCGTGATGAAATCGAAAAAGGCCGACACTCGTATCGAAAGTAGATTCTATTCAAAATTTTCACAAATTCGACACACTATTGGGTATTTCTTGGCTTGATCACTATATATCACAAAAATTTATACCAATTCTGTACAATTATAAACATAATAATGTTTACATACAAAAGTTTAAGGTCTCCAACCTCAGATGTAATATTGAAAGCTCAACAAAATTGCATCATTTCAGCTAATATCCAGATCTAGATGCATAATCTAGATTTGTTCCTTTTTCTGCTTGATATATTAGGGTATATGAGATTTAAACATCAGACAGTTCAGTTTTTCTTTAACTACCCATTGTGAGACAGATTTCTTCATTCTGATCTTTTCTTTAGGTGGTGATGGATGAGTATTTCTCCTAGATGGACTTTTAACATTCTGAGTTTCTCTGATTGGTTTGAATTTTTCAAAGTGATTTTTATCAGAGTTATATAGAGTCCGTCTAGGTGCTAAACATTTAAATTTATAATGACCAACATCACCACATAAATTACAAACTGAAGAAATTCCCATATTGCTACTTGAAGCCATAAGTGTTTGGGCTTTATTTCCAGTTTTCATTTTACTTTTCTCATATCCTAATCCACTCTTGTCTCTTCCTAGTCTTCCCATCCCTAACAATTTTTCCAATTTCTCACCCCTGAGAAAATTTGTAGTTTATCTCGACAAATTTTCTGAATTTTTCTAAGTCAATACGCAGTGAGTGGTTCTCATTTTTGAGTTGTGCATTATCATCTCTTAGCAATTCAGCCTAGTTCGTAAGTTTTGATAATTTTGATTTTAGGGATAGGTTTTCTCTTTCTAATTTATCATTGTCTGTGTGATATTGTTGCAAATCATTGGTTAAATGTATATTTATTTTCAAGGTTTTGTCCAAGTCTTTCTGCAACAATTTCTTCTTATTTTCAGACATGCCGAGTTTTTTAAGGATATAGATGTTATGAATGTAAAGTTGATTATAAGCATCTTGCAATTTATCCTTTTCAATTTCTTCTTCTTTTTCAGACTTAAATTCCTCATTGTTAGATGGAAATGATTCAGTAACTTGTTGTTCTTCATTTCTTTCAGATTCCATGGGAATGATTGGAGATGTGGAAGCCATAAGAATTTTCAAAGATTTTTGGCCACCATCACTCTCTGAGTCACAAGTTTCTGAGTTTGACTCTTCTGTCTCATCCCATGTGGCGACCATCACCTTGCCCTTAGTTTTTCTGTTTGGGCATTCAGTAGATAGGTGTCCATACTCATGAGAGGCATAACATTGTGGTTCTTTTGTCTGCTTACCAAATATGCCTACAGGAGGTTTGTAGTTCACCTTTCTTCCTCTAGAAGGACGGTCGCGATTCTTCTGAAAGAATCTTTTGAATCTTTGTGCCAGCAAAGCCACTTCCTCAACTTCATCTTCTTTTTCACTCTCATTGTCCTCATGTTTTATTTTCTTAGAGATTTTTAGAACAGTGTTTTTAGATTTTTGGGGTTGTGTGAAGTGTAGTTCAAAAGTTTGTAGGGAACCTACTAGTTCTTCTACTTTCATCTCATCAATATTCCTACACTCCTCAATTGTTGTTACCTTGGGATTAAAACGTTCCAGTAGGGATCTTAAGATTTTACTACATATTTTAGGTACCGGAACCTTCTCCCCCAATCCACCCATGGAGTTACAAATGATATTCAATTTGGTGAAAAACTCCATAAATGTCTCATGCTCTTCCATCCTGAGATTTTCGAACTGTGAAGTTAAAAGTTGTAGTTTAGATCTCTTCATAGTGTTTGTGCCTTCATGGGTTGTTTCCAATAAGTCCCATGCTTCAATAGAGGTCCCACACATACTTATCTGATTGAAAATATCTTGGGACACGGCACAGTAGATGGCGTTCATTGCTTTTGCTTCAACATTTCGCTGTTCTTTGTCAAACACCGTCAACTTTTCATTAGGTTTGGGTTTAGTGATTGTGGTTTCATTTTTAAGTACAATTTGTTCAGATGGTACCACATATCCTTTTTCAATTACATCCCAAACTTCATGATCCAAAGATTTCAGGAAGTAATGCATTCTAGCCTTCCAGTAAGCATAATTTGAACCATCAAATACTGAAGGTCTAGTGACAGATGAGCCCTCTCCTTTGGCCATATTTCAACTTCAGTCAAGATCACTCTCTAGGTGGTGAAGCCCTTAAAGAGAGACCTGCTCTGATACCAATTGAAATAGTGGTGAAGACCGCTTGAGTTGAAGTAGGAATTTGCCAATATGTCCTAAAGGGGGGTGAATATGACTTTTTCAGGTTTTTATGAATTATTAAAAAATCCTATCACAGAGTACAGATTAGGATTACTCAAAATTAACTCTACTGGCTTCCAAGCTTGGTAGAGGATCCAATCATAGAACTATTTACATGATAATCATGGAGCAGTTATAGTCTATAATGGATGTGACTATGTGTGAAGTGTGAGCAAGTATAAATGCAGTTAATATAATCACACAAAAAATCAAACACAAGAATCAAACACAAACACAGTCATTTTTATAGTAGTTCGACTACTTATCTACTTCACTCCCAGCTTCCACACTTAACCCTTGAGTGTACCGAATTTCACTAAGGAGGTTTCCCATGGTTCACCTCAAACCTAAGGTTTTAAATCAGGTTCACCTTCAACCTTTACTGAGGTTTCTACTCGGTTCACCTCAAACCCTGAAGTTTTGCTGGCTCACTCCTAACCAGATGTTTATGCCCACATGGAGCAAGGGTCCACACAACGCACCCGGATGTTTATGCTCTCCACAAAGCAAGGGTCCACAAAACTCACCCAGCACGTACACTCCCGTCGGAGGCCTCCTATGAGAACTTCAAAGGGTGAGCAACACTTAAGACCCAATCCTAGAAAGGAATGATCACAAGTGTCCTCTGAATTCTAAGTACTTACAGATAAGTTGATGAGTCCCTTTTAGCGCAATGTCGAAGATCTCTTCCTTGATGTTGAAGGGTCTTCAACTTCCTTAATCTGCAACACAAAAGATATACCTATACTAGGCTTTAGGTCGGGTCAAGGTTATGATGGAATTTTACTCTCTAAAGATTTTCCTATTAGGAAGATAGAGTGATTCCAATCATCTATGCATTCAAGGCATCCCAGCTTAATAATTTGCCATTAAGGTGTAGCTGGAGGATCCTTGAATGCGAAAATTCACTCCCCAATCCACTCTATTGAATATCAATGATGAGGGTGGATTGGAGGATGAACTCCCCGAGAGAAAGGGCTTAAGATAAATGATATGAAGTTTAAAACACTCAGAAACACTCTCTTCTTTCTCTACCAGTAATAAAGACTAACCTCTCTATATATAGGCAAAAGGTTCCAACGGATATAAAACGGTCACATTTATGACAGAGTTCGATATCATCGAGCACGAGTCGATATTATCGATCGTATACTCTCGATTGTATCGATGATCCGCTCGATGATACAAACTCAAATATCATTTTCACTTTTGGAAACCTTTTGCCAACTGGTCGATGAGATCGAGACACACATCAATGTTATCGTATTTCGAACTCCGATTCCATCAATAGATGAAATCGATCTATCGACAGGTGAAAACAAGAGAAACAAGCCTTGAAGAATTTCAGGTTCTAAAGATATGATCGAGGAACAGTCGATGTCATCGAAATTTGTATATCGATCATATCAGAGTCCTTGTCGATGGGATCGATAAATCGTATAGATTTACCTATAAGCTTGTTGGACAGTTTGTGTCCGATCTCGATCATCCAAGCGACCAAGTCTCGATATGATCGATATATGAATATCGATTTCTCGACTGGCACCCCGATCAACGATTAAAACACCCTGAAATTTATGCTGGAGGAAACATGCGCCCACTATCGATATGATCGATTGACTTCCGATATGATAAATATTTGAATTCAGATTGAATCGAAAAGTCATCGATATATTGAAGCTCATAGTGGTTTTCTTTAGAAAAACAGGGGTGCCGAAAAACTGCCTGTCGATATTATCAATCCACTTTCGATAGGATCGATATTCGAATATCGATCATATCGACTGATCCGTCGATATATCGATAAATCGTCCACATGAATGTTTGATTGCTAGATGCTTTTTGTCCTCACTCGATTGTATCGATTGAGATGCCAAGGACATCGATAGAGCAAGTCGATCATATTGAAATGTGAATCGATATAATCGACAGGGTAAGAAAAACTTTATGATTTTCCTGTTTGATAAAAAGTTTTCTTACATTAAAAATCTAAGATGTTCTACTTATTTTTAAGGGTTTTAATCACCTAGTGTTTTGGGACATGGGATGTGAGGCTATGATTTGCCTATGGCGAGCTTTCACACATCCAGTTGAGGCAGACACTTGACTTGATCTTCCTGTTAGGCGCTGTTGTCCGACTGACTTAACTTACACCGTAATTGACAAACCAGGGCACTAGTAGGTGCACTTTCAATACCAACTTCTGTCATGCCCCGAACTCAAAAATTGGGCTCACAAAATTTTCGATCCCCGAATCTGGTGCTGACAGCCTCCGTAGTACCCCATTCTCGGCTCCCGGCACCCATACACCAAGTTCTGATTATGGGATGCTACAAGGAGGATTTCTAATCATCAATTTGATTCCTAATGAGTATAACCACAAGCATAACCCACGAACAATAACTATAAGAACATCATCATACAATTCACTATAATCAAAAACTTTTGAGTACAATGCGTATGAAAGGGGGAATACAGGATAATGAAAATAACAGGAAACTCCAGAAGCTTGACTGTGTGCTCCAAACTGCGGACCGTATGCTCCAACTACGGCTGCGTCCTGGCGTCACCTGCACACATCGATCGTGCATAAGCTTATAGAAAGCTTAGAGGGCGGTGTAAGTGTGTGCGCAATAAGAACGTACTCAGAATGCAAGGTCAGAGAAATGCGGAATCATGCTTATGAGTACATGAATGCAATCAGCCGTACCAAGGCTATGCGATGCAAGATATGAATGTTATCGGCCATGTCAAGGCCATGCGATGCTTGATGCAACTCAAGCATACCAATCCTCATCCTCATACAAGTCGTCAATATCAGTACAGTTCTCATTCTAGATAATCTCTGAGGTGTAGTACACTCCAAATGGCACTGCCGCTCTCCCAGCCACACAGTCCAAGTGAGCGTAAGAAATCTCTCTATCCGCCTGGACAATAGTCTGTCAATACCTATCTGGCACGTCGATAGCGGACTCATTCACGAGCTGGTCACCCTCTACCCTCAGATGAGTAAGGCCACACCCCTTACTAACTGACCACAACACAGTAGGAGATACGGCCTCCTGGTATTCAGCCTCGTGCGCTCATATATCCACTCGGTCTTGACGTTAAATTCATCCTCTGGTACCATCGGGTTTAGATATTTTCACCCAGGGACATCTATGGCACCCCGATGCTTATTAACAATATTTCTAGTGTCCGATCCAGTCATCCATGATGTGCCTGTGGAGGTCATAGCCCTGATGTCACTAGGAAATATAGTAACTATGTCATACAAATGCGAAGTGCATGAATCACACTATCAGTCATGCAACAGTCCTGCGCGTACCGCACGTTCATGAAGGGCAACTCCGCCTATTAGGGGGCCCATAAATGATCTACCCGAAGGCATATACTATGATCAGTCACTTCTCATATCAGGCATTTATATGATGTGTAAGATCATGAATCATGGATCTATACTAAACATGTTATGTAGTGATGGGCTTTGATCAAAACAAAGATGGGCCTAAACAGCTTGTATATTACAAGTATGGGCTTATCAAAGGGGCCTTAGGGAGAGTCATAATGCGGACATTTAACCAATATTGTCCTTACAATGTGGACAACAAACCATCATTGCTCCCAAGGCATACCCGCTATAAAGGTCAACACAAATACCATGGTGGAATCATACTACAATGGGCCTTATGCACATCTCATTGGGCCTCAACCCATGGGCCTCCAATACGTCAAATGGGCCTCATACCATGGGTCTCATATATATCAAAGTGGGCCTTAGTGGGCGGGCCACAAATACATCAAGTTGGGCCTTGCATACGTCACAATGGGCCTCATAACATGGGCCTCATATCTATTAAGGCAGCCTCAACAATGGGCCTCCTACAAATCAAGGTGGGCTTCAACAATGGGCCATAAGTATGGTAAGTGGGCCACACCACATGGGCCACGTGTTTGTCAAATGGGCTACACCAATGGGCCCTATGTATATCAAATGGGCCACACCCAAATATATAAGTGGTGATAATGATTTCCATCATTAAAATTCTAAGGGTCAGCCATAACAATTATTTCCCATCCAATCTGATCATAAGGTCCCAAAGGATATGGATTTAAAGAAAATAAATAAATATTATATTGGTTCAAAACTTCTCTAATCCCAAAAGGGGTTTCAATGGTGGGAATTCAATCCACTGCTTTATGTAGTGTGGTCCACCTGATAACTGAATCAGCCTTATTTTTAGTCTCAAGCCTTAGGATTTGCTCACCAAATAGATGGATGATTTGGATGAACCCTATACATTAGTGTGGGGTCCACGAGCGCAGCTCACCATGGTGAGCATGACAATGGGTGGACGGTTTGGATGAGATACACCCATCAGCGATGGGTCCCACCATATAAGGACACATCTGACGATACCACAGATGCTATATAGTTACTGTAGATACGTTGGTCGGCCAGCCAGCAATAAAGGTGGGTCCCACATGGGTATGCCATCCCACCTCCCTCTCTGACAATATATTATGTTATATTATATAATATTAAATGATATTATATATATATATATATATATATATATATATATATATATATATATATATATATATATATATATATATATATATATATATATATATATATGTGTGTTATTTTTTTTTTCAGTCAAGCTTGTCGGATGGATAGACGGCTGGGATATAGTCACCAGCACTATGAAAGGTGGGTCCCACGGCTGCTGATGCAGCGATGAAGTACATATATCTCGGTAGGATTCACCCATGAAAAATGGATGGATGGAATGGCTTACATCACGGTGGGCCAACCGAAGAATGGATGGACAACATGGCTTACTTCAAGGTGGGCCACCTTTAGAATGGATGGATGGCATGACTATCACGCTAGATGCACTGTCCAGCAACTGGATAGTGCAGATATATACATTATGGTGCAGTCCACGTAGTGGCCCACTATAACATGTAATGTATAATATAATATTATATTATATCTAATATAATAATATACATTATATACATGTACAGAGGCAGGAGGTGCCCGTATTCACCGTCCAGATTCATCTGGACGGTGCAGTCATCATATTAAAGGTGGGTCCCACGTGGAGCCTACCTCCAATACATATATATAATAATATATTATATAATATTTTATATTATATTATATTATATATATATATATATGTATACTTTGTGTTTTTTATTTTTTAAAGAGAACAATGCATCCACCATCCCTTTCCAGACCTAGACGGACGCTGGATGTACATGCATGATATGGTGGGCCCCACTCGCTGACATGGTGGGTCCACACGTGTGGATCTAGTGCATATACCATGGTGAGTCCACACGTGTGGCCCACTTCGGCCTTGATTCAAACTGATACTCGTGTTTCCCTTCAATTAGGCCCATCCAAATGAATTGCCAGGTGGGCCCACTTGGTGGACGGTATTGATGAAATACTTACTTCATGATGGGCCACACATACACACCATCCATACAAGAGAGAGAGAGAGAGGAAGAGAGAAAGAGAGAGAAACGGTGAGATAGAGAGGAGGGACCCCGCTACTATGGGCCCTCCATTTCTTACATTCATACATTAAACAGGTCCCACCACATGTGGCCCAAAAAAAATGAAAAATAACGGTGGATCACCCACCTCTAGGCCTTCTCCTTGGTCCCTAAGGCTTGTAAGCTCCTTGCCTTCACTTTTGATGGTGATTCATGGGGTTTTGATGGTAGGGATGAGAGATGAGAGGGTGGGCCACACTTGGCTTGGGAGAGAGTGTTGGACGTTGGAAATTTTGGATTTCTTAGGAGATTTGAGAAATGAGAGAGAGAGTGAGGTGATGGGAATGATATGGATGAGATGATGTAAGGAGGGAGATGGGAGGGTATGGTTTAGTTTAATTTTTTTGTAAAAGAGGTATGGTTATGCTTGAAATTTTGTAAATGGGAATGGTGAGGTGGAGAGAGAGAGTTGACTTATGGGGAAAGAGGGATGAGTTTCTTGTACCTTGGGCATGGGTTGTACTTGACTTGGGTGATTGATTGATTGATGTGATACATTGTAGAGATTCCCTCGAAATTCGTAACATGCGGCATTTCTTCAAAATGAACGTAGGCCCACATCTCCTGGCCTGGGCATCGGTTCGGTGCGCGAGTCGCGGCGTTAGAACCGCGGCGACGGCATGGTCGCTATGATACAAGTTTTAGATCGAGCCGACTTCGGTATTTGGGACCTGGCTTAGGATTGTGCGCAAACGTCGGATATAGGTCAAGGATTGCTGGAATTTGACCGATAGGACTGCGGAAGCCAACGGAACGGTACAGTCTAGGATACTAGTATTACATTGGGCTTGACAACCATCGTGGGAATCGAGCCCAAATAGCATCCAGAAACGCACAACTTGAGCCTTGAGCGAAGTGTGTGAGAAACGCGAATATCTTTAGAAAATGAACCCACACTAAAGTGAATTGGACCATTTTCTTACAGAAAAAATTGAAGACTTTAGACCGTCAGTTTCTAACCCAACTACACTCATAGATCAGGAAAATTTTCCTACACCTATCGGTATACTTGTGGTCCTGACCAAGGGACGATGACCATTGATCTGATACGGGTCCTTCACAGCCGATCAGTTTGTCAGATCACACCATAAACACAATCCTGGCATAGATCCATTGTCAGGGAACTTGCTCCACTACGTGGGTAAGAAATGGAACTTCCTAAGGGCCGTGTTTGTCAAAAACAGGCACCCTTTGGCTATAACCTAAGTATATCATGGCTTTAGGGCCATTGACATCGCTTCTGGGCCTATTTAAGGACCTTAAACCATCCCTCTCTCATTCCATACGAATTTCTCTAACCTTAGGAGAGAGAAGAGAGAAAAAGAAGAGAAAAGAGTTTTAGTTGCTGGTAGAGAAAGAAGAGTGTGCTTTTGAGTGTTTAACCTTAGATTATTTATCCAAAGCCCTTTCTCTCAAGGGATTTCTTCCTCCAATCTACCATCATCATTGATACTTAATAAAGTAGATTGAGGAATGAACTTTTGCATTCAAGGATCCTCCAACTACCACCTTAATGGCAAATCATTAAGCTGGGATGCCTTAAATGCATAAATGATTAGAATCATTCTCTCCTTTATAGAAAAATATTTGAGAGTAAGATTCTATCATAACCTTGACCCAACCCGTCACCATGCATTAGTACATCTTCTAAGTTACGGTTCAAGGAAGCAGAAGACTCTTCATCAACAAAGGAGGAAATCTTTGAAAACGAGCTAAAAGGGACTCATCTGCTTATCTGTGATCATTCTTTTCTAGGATTAGGTCTAAGGTATTTCTCACCCCTTGCAAGTCCTCTAGGAGGTCTCCGACGGGAGTGTACGTGGTGGGTGCGTTGTGTTGACCCTTGCTCTATGGAGAGCATAAACAGTTAAGGTCTTGTGGAAGATCTTTGGCCAGTGTGACTAAAAGTAGGTGTGTTGTGTTGACCCTTACTCGTGAGAGCATAAACAATCAACCTAGGTGTAGGTTGTAAAGGTTAAAGGTGAACCTAATTTAAAACCTTGGGTTTGGGGTGAACTGTGTAAAACCTTCTTTGTGAAATCCTATACACTCAAGGGTTGAGTGTAGTTACCGGGAGTGGAGTAGACAAGTAGTCGACCCACTATAAAAATGATTTTGTTTGAGATTGTTATTGTCTTTCATTTGTTTATGTGATTTTCTTAAATACTTTCATATCTGAATATCTGAGATCAAACCTCACACACATGCACAGTCATATCCATCATAAACTAGTTTGCATATTGTTCATCTCTCAAATAGCTTGTGATTGGATCCTCTACCAGGCTTGGAAGCCAGTAGAGTTACTCTTGAATAATCCTAATATATGCTTGTTGTTAGGATTAGAGTGATAGGTTGTTAAATTGTTATAAAAATATTAAAAAATCCTATTCACCCCCCTCTAAGACATATTGACATATTCCTACTTCAACTAAAGCAGTTTTTACTGCAATTTCACACGTGGCGGACTAAGGTTGGCTATGCGATTAAAAGGGCCACATAGGCATCTGGCTCATAAAGTGTAAGCTGGATATCGAAGTCATGGACGAACTCCATCATTTCCCATTCTTTAATCATCAAGGTGGCTATCAGCTCATGCTTCTTCTTTTGATTCAGAGCGTTGGCCACGGAGTTTGCCTTTTCAGGATGGTACGATATGTCGAAGTGGAAATCTTTAAGTGTCTCCATCCATCGACGCTGGTGCATATTCAAGTCCTTCTGTGTGAGTATATATTTCAAACTTTTATGGTCACAGAATAACTGGAATTCATCCCCATAGAGATAGTGCCTCCATATCTTTAAGGGGAAGACCACCGCTGCTAATTCCAGGACATACGTCAGGTAATTCTCCTCGTGCTTCTTCAGCTGTCTCGAAGCATAAGCGATCACTCTGTTATTCTGCATCTGCACACATCCTAGCCCCATCTTTGATGCGTCACTATATACTACGAATTTCTCTCCTTCTTGTAGGAGAGTGAGTACTGGTGTGGATGTCAGCCTCATTTTCAGCTCCTGGAAAGTCGCTTCCGTGTTCTCGTCCCACGTGAATCGGGCGTTCTTCTTTGTCAGTTGAGTGAGTGGTCGCGTGATTCTCGAGAATTCCTTGATGAAGCACCTGTAGTACCTTGCCATTCCCAAGAAGCTTTGAACCTCAGTGACTGTGGTGGCCTGCTCCCATTTAGACACTACCTGGACCTTAGCAGGATCGACCGTTATGCCTTCTGCTTTCACATCGTGCCCCAAAAACTTTACTTCCTCTTCCTAGAACTTGCATTTAGTCAACTTAGCATACAACTGATTCTCCTTTAGAGTACTTAGGACCATGCGCAGGTGTTTTCATGCTCCTCTTGGCTTTTAGAATGGACCAAGATGTCTTCAATAAACACAATTACGAACCAATCTAGGTACGACATGAATACTCAGTTCATCATATCCATAAATACTACCAGAGCATTGGTGAGGCCAAAGCACATTACTAAGAACTCGTAGTGTCCATAGCGAGTCCCGAATGTCATCTTAGGGATATCTTCATCCTTGATTCTCAATTGATGATATCCTGACCACATATCAATCTTAGAGAAGTATCTAGCACCCTTGAGCTGGTCAAACAAGTTATTGATGCATGGAAAAGGGTATCTGTTCTTTATCATCGCTTCGTTCAGTATCCTGTAATCTATACAGAGACGCATCGACCCATCCTTCTTCTTCACGAAGAGGACCAGTGCTCCCCACGGGAAGACACTACGGTGAATGAACCCTTGAGTTAGCAATTCATCTATCTAGCTTCTTAGTTCTTCCATCTCACAAAGGGACATGCAAAACAGGGGCAATGATATAGGCGCGGTCTCTGGTTTGAGATCTATGTAGAAATCTATGACTCACCTAGGGGGTAGCCCTAGTATCTCTTGAAATACTTCGGGAAAGTCCCGCACTACTGGTATCTGGCTGATGGTGGCCTCGACTAGTTCCAGTTCGCCTAGGGCTTGCAAGCTCTCAAACACACTATGCGTACTTCTCCCCTTCACTATAAAGGAGGCCTACCTGGGGAAGGATATGTGACTGTTTTGCCGCAGCAATCCATCACTGCCCGAACTTGAGAAAGCAAATCCTTACCAAAGATGACATCAAATCGTCTAGTAGGCATAATGATCAGGTCCACAGCTACTTCGTGGTTTGCGAGAGTTAGGGGACATGCTTTACGTACTTTGTTTCTTTCAACAAATTTACCCATAGGGGATGCTACTACTAGGGGGCATGCATTCGGGTCATATTCAATTCTAACTTGATCGCAATAGTAGAGTCTATGAAAGATAAGGTTACGCCAGAATCGAACAAGATGAGTACAAGGGTACTGTTGATGTGAGTTTTACAGTGGATTGTCTAAAGAGGGTCATCTTTGGCCTCTATAGCAGCGACTCCATACATGTGAGCAAGGGGAATCCTCTGCTGAGTTGGAGGTCTCGATCTAAGCTGTTGGGATCTAGGTGCCTCTCTAGCTGCTACTAGGTTCGGCTGGGGGCTATTTGCTCGTGGTGAGACAACCTCATCTGCTATCCTCTTGTAACAATACCGAATAGTGTGGTCGTCCCTCTTGTAGTATTCGCAATGCTTCTTTGGGGGCATGGACGGGGCGCCAGCAGGTAGGATCCTAAATCTCCTCTCTAGGACTTGTGAGGTGGGGGACACCTGCCTTGGCCTGCCTGGGGCATCCCTAGCTAGGGGGTGTGCCCTCATGGTGTGCTCGAAATCTTTCTCAACCCTCATGGCCTTGTCCACCATTTCTGCGAAGTCTTAGAAATCCTACGCGCACAATCACAATTGAATCCCCGGCTTGAGCCCTTCCTTGAATTTTTCTAGCTTGTACTCGGTATCTTCTAGAACCTTTGGTACGAATCCGGAGAGATCGTCAAACCGTACTTCATACTAGGCGACGATCATGTTGCCCTCTTTCAGCTTTAAAAACTGGGCTATCTTTTCATTTCTACACGATCGAAGAAATATTTCTCCAGGAACTTTGTCCTGAATCCCCCTCATGTCCATGCATATGTAAGTGGAATGCCCCGCAGCAAGTGGTACGTAGCCAAATTAACCATTTGAGTGTCCGAACACTCTAGTGGTTTCATCATTTTGGTGATCCTTGCTAACCAGTGCTCTGCCTGCACCGGGTCGGGTGTCCCTTCAAATGTCGGCAGTCAGAGTCTCTGGAACTGCTCAAAGATGTTTGCACCCCGGACATCTCCGTCTCATGACGTCACCCCACGATTCCTATCTCGTAGGGCCTCCATCATAAGCGCATGCGCATCCTGTTACTGTTGCATGAATGCAGCCTGCTACTACTGCATGGCTGCCGCCATCTGCCCAAAGGCTGCGAATGCTGCGGACCTGGCCTGTGTATCTACGAAAATGTCAGTTGAAGGCGTCCATTGCTCAAAGTAATGAGAAGGCATGCCCGATGGAATAACCTCAAGAGGAGGAGAGTCCCCTCTGGCCTCAGATTCCATGTCTGGGTTTGCAACTCCAGGCGTGAGGCCTGGCGTGTATACGAGACGCTTCTCACGCTGGCATTCTGTCGACAAGAGGGCTGGTATATTGATTGTTTGAGCCCGTTGTGATCGCAATATGGGAGGCATATTTCCCTGTGAGGCCAGAATTTCACAGTTTAGACTTTAGCTGGGGTTCTCCTAAGATAACGGGGAAATGTGATAGCATACTAATGATGGAAGACATGATACAGAAATCATGGATCAAGCTTCCTGCTCATAACCAAGATAACAATTCCTATGCCACATGGTGTCCTCTTTCCTTGTTTAGGGATACCTAGTTTGAGTTTCTAAGTTTGACAATCATCCCAACAGATTCTCAAGGGCCCTAAGTATATTGTTTCTATGTTCGTTCACCCTAACTACCTCTAAGGAAATTTCTTCCTAAGTTTTTGTTCCATCTAGGTTTTAATATATTGATTCCTGGTGAATTTTGTTTTAGATACTGATCCCACAACCTGACTATCTCATACTCCGCTCTAATACCAACTTGTAAAGCCCCAGTTTTCAGAACCTGAGTATGAAACTCATTTCCTAAAAACCCGAGTGTTAATGATTAGATAATTGACAACATTGCTAAATCAGAGTGCGGTAGCATAACCAAGCATAGATAACATCATGTAACCAAATAATAAGATTCTGATCCACCCAGCTGGAGACCTTAATTACAAAATTCATAAGTTCCAGAGTATTAAGACAAACTATAAGGGAAATAATACATCTACTAATTAAGTCCATAGTATTCAGCAGCCTCCTGCTGCTGCTCTTCTTCATAGTATCCATCCTCTAATCTGGCTGTAGCGACATCAAGGCCTGCACCGTAATCACCTCCGTGTAACATGCATATAATGAACGGTTGAATATTTGATGGATAAGTGGCCAACTCAGTGTGAATTTCCTTTAAGATTACACGCCGTCGCCTTAGGCAAGTATAGTTTAAAGATATAATAAAACATATAAAACAATACAAAGTTGCAGTCTTAATTAATGCATGGATGTATGAGTGCACATCAACTGGGGATGCTCATCCAGTTGGCTTTTGGGCAAAATCGATGCATGTGGCTGATCACCAGCGAAAGTACATAGTACTGCGTAGTTCAAACTCATCGAAAGTGGGCTGATAATCAATGGTCTGGGTGTCAGGCCCGTATCTTAGACCGTACCGTTTCGTAAACTCCTGCGATCCTCTTAGTCGAATTTCGGCGACCCGCGATCTGTTATCAGCATTTACGCATGATCCTGAGACATGTCTCGTATATCAGAGTTGGCTCGATCCGAGACTTTTTGTAACATCCCGAAAATCGGGGGGGTTGAGCAAAAACCCAACTCCCGAGTTCCAAAATGTTATTTATGCAACATAGATATGTATGATTGAATGTTGTCTGTGATAACGTATTAAACATGAGTGAGATTAATCCAGAACAGCATATCATACTCCAGAGACAGTTAAATTTATAAGCGGAAGACTGTGATAGTATGTATAACATATATAAACTGTTGTATGTCTCCAGAGTGTGAACATGTTACCAGTTTATACACATACATGTAGAATCCAAAAGTAGGTGAAACGGATATACATGAGTGCGCTAAAAATATAAAATGACAAATGTCAAAGTATCTAATCAACCTCCCTGTAATCCCGTCAATCAGAACACGCATATAGGAGGAATCCTCCTCATCATCATCAAATTCAGCTCCGCCTCACAGGCCGTGCCATCATCTGCAATCACAAAAAGGTCTGGTGGGTGTCCAGGAACACCGTCCCGTAACGTGGGAGTGAGTAGCTAACTCAGTGGAATAATAGAGCAAAGATTAACATATTATCAAATCAATCATGCGATAATAGTAAAGCAGTAATTCAAACATTCCTAATACTGTTGTTAATGCAATTATGACATGACGTGATGTATGCCCTCACCGACGATCTCCCTCATACGGCAACATCTTACGACCGCGGCATGCCACACTCCCTAGAGTGCTCCACATCTTCCAGGCACATGCAATGCTATGGTGATATGATTTTCAAGTTGTTATTAGTCCATTCAAACAGCAGGATTGGGAAACTAAGGTACTTCCCTTGTATCAATCCCAACACAGATCCTGTCTAGGGTCGTCACTCCCAGTAATCTCATACGATGTATATTTTGTAGGTCGCTGCAAGGGCTGCTAGGGCTGTTGCACGCACTCGTTGCTCCGCTCCCCCATCACCTTATGAATACAGGCCTACTGTACTCTACTGCTACTGAAGGGTCGTCGCCTCCCGTAGACTCAGAATACGCTCGCGGTCACTACAAAGGACTCGTCGCCTGATCAGTGTAGGCCGACAGCTAGAATATAGTGTCCCATACCACCATAATCTGCTCACGAGTCTAGGTGCTCACTGGTCACTACGGGGAGGTTTGTGGCCCCAGCGTAGGCCGACAGCTCGACCACGGTGTCCCATACCACCATGCCCGGCTCATGAGTCTTTATGGATCAAGGTACCATGGTTAACAGGGTTTACAATGGTAAGTTCAGTACCCTAGGTTCAAGCAATTATGACTCATGCAGGGTGAACATACAATGGCCAGTCGGGTTACTTGACGGGCTCAACTAGCACGATCGCATCTCAAGTTGAACGACATGAAGTGAGTAAAACACTTCGTGTGGCCTAACCACTGCCGCCAACTCCAGAACACGGCTCGCGTTCATCGACGCTTCGTTCGTGGCGAAGATAAGCTAACCACGAATTCACTCGGTTACCGACTGCCTGGACTAGGCATAGTCCCAAACACATGGAATCACATCAGCAAATCAAGTGAGAGTATTGAAAATGAAATACAACCACGTGAGCATGTTAACACATGTTATAACATACAACCAGAGTAAATCATCTTACACATGTCTATCACGCATATAATGAAATTATACATAGCACCAACATATAGGACATCATCTCCATCAGCATATTAATTGAGAATTCGATCTCAACTAGATCATAAGGAAATCATCAAGCACATGTTATAACATACCACTTAAGTGAAACATCAAGCATATGCATTTCATACCAATAATGAAATCGTACATATGGCCAACTTGTAGGAAATCATTTACATTAGCAATTTAATTGAGAAATCAATCTCAAATTAATTCATAACACCATTTAATTCAATACATACTAATACGAGCATTTATACAAACACTTACACTACACACTTAAGTCTACATATAGTATGTCGACCCGAAATGCGCATTTAGGCGAATCTCTTTGCCAAACTAATTATGCACGCATTCCTAACATTCTGATGCGACAATAAACCATGTCAATCACGTCAGCAAAATATGCATGAAAACAGTACTTCCTACAAATGACTAAAATGCCCTAAATCTCATATTCTTCGTTAGTTTACGAAACAGGAAACGGACAGCATGTTGTACATGTCAAACGGCGTTGCCGTCAAGAATCTACTATTAAACGACATTGAAAGCTTTGGAAACAGTCAACCAAAGCGTCTAATATCCGCACCTTTTTCCTTTTAGATGTGTGAATTCGAACGGAGCGTATACGCTTCGTCTACGGCGAATAGACAACCTGATTTACAAGATCCATAAGCTAACATGCTATGAAAATGGAGGAACACCAAATCAGCAACTATTTAGGGCTATTTCTTACCTGAAAACGTGGAGGAATCGCCGGGAAAGTGCTTGGATCGCGTGGCTTAAACACGTGTAGCAGGTAGCACCAGCAGCAGGAAATTCTCTCCCACCTCTCTCACAATCTCTCACCTTTTCTCTCCCTCAATCTATGACTTTTCCCAAATTCGGATGGGAGAGATATGAGAGGGTTTCAACCCCTTTTATAAGCTTAAAAATGCCCGGAATAGGCTCGGGAACAAAGTTCACTTGATGCTTAACCAAAGCGGGGCTGTTTCGGTCCAAAAGATGATTTCTGGTGGTCCCCTGGTCGAATGCGATCGGACTTAAGCTCATGCGTACCAGATATAGCACGTATTAAGTTTTCAGTCCGGCAGGGTTCGCAGATCGCGCGTGGTGGACCAGTTTCAGTTCAGTGGTCACCACACGTAGATAAGGGCTGAAAGTCTCATGATATAAAATAGAAATTTTTCCTGATCCAAGGGTGTAATCTGACTGAATTCTGACGGTCAGAATGCTTAATACTGACACGTCAAGTCGAGTGCCAGATTTGAATTTCAAATTCCAAATCTGTCCCTATTCGCACTCTCTTCGGTCCGGGCTCAATGAAATAGCCTGTGTTTATTGGTTGGACTTGATTTTTGAAATGATTGTCAAGTCCAGCTAAGCGATCATAACGGTCTAAGATTGTAGGTATCGGACTTCCGACGCGCGGTCTAGATCCAATACAAAGTTTCAAAGAGGTCCAGAGAACAAATCGGCTTAGAGTTTGATCCAAGGTTATAGAGTGTTATAGGGTCATTGGTTCCACTCACTTTGGGTCTTGTAGAACGTATTTAAAGTGATCGAAGTTAATTCTACTGAGTATTCAGTTTGGTACTCAACCAAATTCTACCCTAATTATGGCAGAATACGATCCTAGGGCCATTCTATCCCCCATTTTGGGAACTTCTAGGTATCATATTATTTTTATTATTTTTTTAGGGGTTCATCATCAAGTTTACCCTAACTCTTCCAAATTTCATAGATTTTGAGTTGTAGAAAAATTCTAAAAATTCCAGAAGCAGCAGCTGTCCAACAAGTGATTATCGGATACTTTCTCACAATGACCTACTTTAAACTATATTAAATATTTTATTATATTTTTTACATATTTTTATATAAAACTAGACTCATTTATCTTCAATTTGATTTTTGAATCACCTAAATCGGAGTTATAACGAAGGAGATATGATTTTTTAAAGTCCGAAGAAACGCGCAGGAAAAAAGGTACAGAAACTCGCTGTACGGACGAGTTCGGCGATGCATCGCCAAACCGGCGATAGCATCGCCGACCACTGACCTGTTTGGGGTGATTTCTCCATCTGATATTTAAAATGAGTTTATTTTAGAACCTGAGATAAGTTATTTGACATGCAATATATGATTTTGGGGTAGGAGAAGCTGATCTATCCAATTAGCCTACTTATTTAGTGAGACTTCAAAAGGTTAATGGCTAAAAACCCTTTTCATTTATTTATTTACTATTCATAGTACTTTTTAGCTTAAGTATTGATCAACATCACCTAAACTTTAAGATTTGTGTCTAATGTGAGAGCTCTTAGAAAATTTTGAAGGATAAAGTAGTAAAAGGTGAGATTTTCGAAGGAAATAGGGATTTGAGACTTTTGGATTGAGTTTTGAGAAGTTAATCAAGTGTTAGGATAGACACATTGCCTAAGGACGTCTAATCCCAGGTTGGCAAAAATCTGGGGTGTTACAATCTACCCCCCTTAAAACACAATGTCGTCCCCGACATTGGCGAAGGGTGAAGAGTACCTAGCAAGGCTTCAGTCTTGACAGTGTAAGGAAGGGTTCAAATCTTATTTAACGACCTAACCTTTACGTATAACCTAACTCAAAGGTTTCGATCTTGGGCCAGTGGGGAAGAGCCTAACCACGCTACCGCTGCGCTGCTCTGATCGAACGGTAGCGTTGACTAACCTAACTGGATTGGACTCAATACGTTCTACCCCCCTTAAAACTTGGTTTTACTTAAGGTTGAAGAATCTTAACATCGATCCGTATATCGGAACGAGGCGCAACTTAGGGGCTATCCTTAACCTAAAATGGAAACAATCTTTCTCTACATGGTTTTCCTTGCTAATGATGCGTTCTATGGCATTGGTACTTATTATCATAGAGATGAGCCTAATCTCTATTGTGGTTAAGTTCAGGGGCAGGTATGAGTTGGTGGCAAGATGTCGAATTCTCTACTGGCTTTTAAGTCCTTAACATTTATCAAGGGCAAAGCAATAACTTGTGGTTGTAGGTGGTCGAGCCAACACGGAAGAAAAGTTATGTAGTGGGTCTGAGCCGGATACATAGACTTTCTGTCTAGCTAGAACAGAAGATTTATTGTATCAATTCTTAATCCGAGTCGATGCCGATCTTCTGCTTGATCAGAGCATTGGATTTATTGGTAACTACTAGGATTAAGAAGTCGATTCAAACCGCGAATACATCGCTTACATGTAGTTCCTTTATTCCGCATTCCCGAATGCAATAAGCCCTTGGGGAAGGCAATTCTAAGGGGCGTGCTAGTACATTCTAAGTTCAATATGAGGGAGTTATAAATGTTCCCTGAGAGTGTATGATTCCTTCCTATGGGCAACAACAGAAGTCTATAAGTCATAAGGGGATCTATCAAAGGAATAAGGTTCTACTTCAACTAAACCTAACCTACAATTCCTTAGCATATACAGGCTTTACACTACTTAAGGTAACTCATAGGCTAGTCTGTAACTCAGTAGCTATAATCCAAAGCCTAAGATTATACAGTAAATGGCTTTCCTATACCATTTCTACTACAGGGAATTGTTCTATCGATTAGGGTCAAGATTGTCTAACTGGAATTGGATTTCTTATGTCGTCAGACCCTTCAAATCTAGAAGTGCTAACTCTAGGACCAAAACGCCAAGGGTCTATGTGTCCAGTAGCGTTTAGTTGTATCAAATGAAACTGCATTCTTAGTCCCATGGTGGGGTTGGAAGTGGCATGCTTGGTAGGAGGGTGGGTTGGGATAAAAATTAATTTGCAGGCTGAATCCCCGGAGTTACCATACTCCCAACCTAGGGACAATACCTTACAGTGAAATGAAACGGCATGCATTCCATTCAACAAATTTCGGCTACATTAAGCCCAAACCACAATACAAACCCATTTTCTACCGGTGACATCACTAGGTCCAATAACAACAAAACACAGAAATTCTTAAAACAAAAATCAAACAATCTACAGGGCAACGGCATAGATGCCTAATTCTACCAAAGGACTTCTACCATGGTTCCAACTAACCTTCTTGGATACTATCTAGTTCAGTACTGTCAGTTGCCCACTAGAGCTTTCTCGGGCATATATTTTCAGTGTTCCTTAAGCAAGAAATTGGAGAAATAGGATTGAGAGGGAGGATGATGGAAAGAGAGAAAAAGGCTAAAACAGCTTAATAATAACCTTGGAAAGCGGAGGAAATGCGGAGAAATGGTTGCCCAAATGGACAGAATGAAATCTAGGCGTTATAGAGGGATGCTTCAAGCTCCCCTAGGATGTATTTCCAGAAAGAAAAGAGAATGAAAAAGGAGAATGGAGCACCTCACGATTTCAGCTCGATTTGGGGGTTGTTGGAGCTCCAAACGGCAAGATTTGCAAGAGGAAAGGCTGCAAACTTCAATGGAGTGATGGGGCATGGTCGTTTTCAGCCAAGAATGGGTTTAGGAGTGGTTTGGAACCACGGTTTTGAGAGAGGACAGCTAGAAAATGAAAATAGGGCTAGGGAAGGAGACTTTTGTGAAGGAAGTACCCCATTTAGGGGTTTTCTATGGATGAACCATACGTGGGAGGGGTGTACTACCCAAAATACCCCCACGCCCCAAATTTTACCTCAAGTGGGCCCACCTGTACGGCGATGCATCGCCGAACCGGCGATGGTATCGCCGACCGGCCGGTGATCTGACCGATGGTACCACATGGGTTTGGTCCCCCATAGTCCAGGGACCCCAAAAATGTTTGGCCCCCACCCTGGTTCATTGTAGATTGCCCTATGGAGGCCAAAATATGCATTCGGGGCTTTCCGGGGCCAATCTGCAATCCCGAATACAAAACTCTATCATGCAGCATATTATTTTGGGGTAGAAGGAGCTAGTACATCCATCTAGCTCATTATTTTCTAAAGAAAGCAAATTTAGAATGGCCTTATGGCCATTTTTCATGAAATTTTACTATTCACTGTAAAATTTTGTCTAAGTATGATTTTGTATCATTTTTACACTAGGATCAATGCCTAATATGAAAATAAGATGAAAGAATTAAAGAATGGAGTGGTGAGAGGAAGAATTTTGAAGATTTTAGGTAAAACGGGGTTTTTAAGCCCTGACGATTGAATACAGGAGTCGTGGTCATCCCACGGCCCAAGGATTCACTTTTACGGGTTTAAAATCGTTCAAGAACGTCTCAACCCGACTTCCTACGACCTAGGAGCTATTCGGGTTGCTTTACGCGACCCGAAATGCGTTACAGACTCGATCGTGCGATCGAAATGAATATACTTCGCCTATTGACGAATCTGGGATCCTAGAAATGTTTCTAGACCCTTCTCGCACCCACCTAAGTCAAAGGAAGCGACAGCGTACGTCGCGTGACCATAACCCAGGCCCGATTTAATCCAAATCATGCTCAGATACCATCTGTAACATCCCGAAAATCGGGGGGGTCGAGCAAAAACCCAACTCCCGAGTTCTAAAATGTTATTTATGCAACATAGATATGTATGATTGAATGTTGTCTGTGATAACGTATTAAACATGAGTGAGATTAATCCAGAACAGCATATCATACTCCAGAGACAGTTAAATTTATAAGCGGAAGACTATGATAGTATGTATAACATATATAAACTGTTGTATGTCTCCAGAGTGTGAACATGTTACCAGGTTATACACATACATGTATAATCCAAAAGTAGGTGAAACGGATATACATGAGTGCGCTAAAAATATAAAATGACAAATGTCAAAGTATCTAATCAACCTCCCTGTAATCCCGTCAATCAGAACACGCATATAGGAGGAATCCTCCTCATCATCATCAAATCCAGCTCCGCCTCACAGGCCGCGCCATCATCTGCAATCACAAAAAGGTCTGGTGGGTGTCCAGGAACACCGTCCCATAACGTGGGAGTGAGTAGCTAACTCAGTGGAATAATAGAGCAAAGATTAACATGTTATCAAATCAATCATGCGATAATAGTAAAGCAGTAATTCAAACATTCCTAATACTGTTGTTAATGCAATTATGACATGACGTGATGTATGCCCTCACCGACGATCTCCCTCATACGGCAACATCTTACGACCGCGGCATGCCACACTCCCTAGAGTGCTCCACATCTTCCAGGCACATGCAATGCTATGGTGATATGATTTTTGAGTTGTTATTAGTCCATTCAAACAGCAGGATTGGAAAACTAAGGTACTTCCCTTGTATCAATCCCAATACAGATCCTGTCTAGGGTCGTCACTCCCAGTAATCTCATACGATGTATATTTTGTAGGTCGCTGCAAGGGCTGCCAGGGCTGTTGCACGCACTCGTTGCTCCGCTCCCCCATCACCTTATCAATACAGGCCTACTGTACTCTACTGCTACTGAAGGGTCGTCGCCTCCCGTAGACTCAGAATACGCTCGCGGTCACTACAAAGGACTCGTCGCCTGATCAGTGTAGGCCGACAGCTAGAATATAGTGTCCCATACCACCATAATCTGCTCACGAGTCTAGGTGCTCACTGGTCACTACGGGGAGGTTTGTGGCCCCAGCGTAGGCCGACAGCTCAACCACGGTGTCCCATACCACCATTGTAACACCCCGGATTTTGGCCAATCTGGGATTTGACGTCCTTAGACAGTGGGTCAATTAAAACACCTGAAAAATCGTTCAGAACCCAATTCCATAGCCAAAGAAACCACTTAGGATAAATTTCTTTAGAAACTAAGCATAAGTTAGCTAGCGCAACGTTGGAGTGGCTGGGAAACAGTCCCTGATTACTTTAAATACGTTCTACAAGGCCCAAAGCGAGTGGAACCAATGGTGCTATAATGCTCTAAAACCTCGGACCAAACTCTAAGCAGGTTTGTTCTCGGGACCTCCTTGAAACTTTGTATTGGATCTAGACCGCGCGTCGTAAGTCAGATGCCTACCATCTTAGACCGTTATGACCACTTAGCTGGGCTTGGCAATCGTTTCGAATATCAAGTCCAACTGACGATCACAGGCTATTTCATTGAGCCCGGACCGAAGAGAGTGTGAATAGGGACAGTTGGAATTTCAAATTCAAATCTGGCACACAAATTTGACGCATCAGTATTAAGCATTCTGACCGTCAGAATACAGCCAAATTACACCCTTGGATCAGGAAAAATTTCTATTACATATCACGAGACTTATAGGCCTGATCTTGGTGCGGTGACCGTTAAACTGAAACTGGGCCGCCACGTGCGATCTGGGAACCCTACCGGCCTGAAATCTGGATGCGTGCTAGATCCAGTATGCACGAGCTTAAGTCCGACCGCATTTGGCCAGGGGACCTCCAGAAATGCTCTTTTGGACCGAAACAGCCCCGATTTGGATATACTTTAAGTATACCTTGACTTGGAGCCTATTTTGGGCATGTTTAGGCTTATAAAAGGGGTTGAAACCCTCACTCCTCTCTCCCATCCGAATTTGCAAAAATCCCTAGATTGGGAGAGAGAAAAGGTGAGAGTTTGTGAGGGAGATTGGAGGAGAATTCCTTGCCGCTTGTGCTACCTGTTGCAAGTGCCTAAGCAACGCAACTCAATCACGTTGCCGGTGATTTCTCCGCTTTTCTAGGTAAGTAAATACCCTAAATAGTTGTTGATTTGAGTTTCCCTTGTTTCCATAGCGATGTAGCTTATGGATCTCGTAAATCAGGTTCTCTATTCGCCGTAGACGAAGCGTATACGCTCCGTTTCAATTTTCGAGTCTACAAGACATAAGGTGCGGATATTAGACGCTTTGATTGACTGTTTCCAAAGCTTTCAATGTCGTTTAATAGTAGATTCTTGACGGCAACGCCGTTTGACATGTACAAAATGCTCTCCGTTTCCTGTTTCGTAAATTAACGAAGAATATGAGATTTAGGGCATTTTAGTCATTTGTAGGAAGTACAGTTTACATTCATATTTTGCTGATGTGATTGACATGGTTTGTTGTCGCATTAGGAAGTTAGAAATGCGTGTATAATTAGTTTGGCGAAGAGATTCGCCTAGTTGCGCACTTTGGGTCGACATGCTATATGTAGACTTAAGTGTGTAGTGTATGTGTTTGTATAAATGCTTGTATTAGTATGTATTGAATTAAATGAGGTTATGTAGTGGTTTGAGAATGATTTCTTGATTAATATGCTGACCTAAATGATTTCCTACATGTTGACCACATGCATGATTCCATTACATGCATGGAATGTATGTGTTTGAAGATTTGCTTAAGTTGAATGTTATAACATGTGTTAACATGCTCACATGATTGCATTTCAATTCCAAAAACCTTTGCATATATTGTTAATGTGATTTCATGGATGTGTGGGACTAGACTTAGTCCAGGCAGTCGGTAACCGAGCGAATTCGTGGCTGACTGGTCATAGCCACGAACGACGCGTCGATGAACGTGATTCGTGTTTAGAGTTGGCGGCAGTGGTTAGGCCACGCGAAGTGTTTTACGCACTTCATGTCGTTCGACTTGAGATGCGATCGCGCCAGTCGAGCCCGTCAAGTAACCCGACTGGCCGATGTATGTTCACCTTGTATGAGTCATAACTGCTTGAACCTAGGGTACTGAACTTACCATTGTAAACCCTGTTAACCATGGTACCTTGATCCACGAAGACTCATGATCCGGGCATGGTGGTATGGGACACCATGGTCGAGCTGTCGGCCTACGCTGGGACCACAAACCTCCCCGTAGTGACCAGTGAGCACCTACGACTCGTGAGCAGATTATGGTGGTATGGGACACTATATTCTTGCTGTCGGCCTACACTGATAAGGTGATGGGGGAGCGGTGCAACGAGTGCGAGCAACAGCCCTGGCAGCCCTTTGTAGTGACCGCGAGCGTATTCTGAGTCTACGGGAGGCGACGACCCTTCCGTAGCAGTAGAGTACAGTAGGCCTGTATTGATAAGGTGATGGGGGAGCGGAGCAACGAGTGCGTGCAACAGCCCTGGCAGCCCTTGCAGCGACCTACAAAATATACATCGTATGAGATTACTAGGAGTGACGACCCTAGACAGGATCTGTGTTGGGATTGATATAAGGGAGGTACCTTAGTTTCCCAATATTGCTGTATGAAAAGGACTAATAACAACTCGGTAATCATATCACCATGACATTGCATGTGCCTGGAAGATGTGGAGCACTTGAGGGAGTGCGGCATGCCGCGGTCGTAAGATGTTGCCGCATGAGGGTGATCGTCAGTGAGGGCATACATCACGTCATGTCATAATTACATTAACAACAGTATAGGATTGTTTGATTTATTGCTTTACTATTATCGCGTGATTGATTTGAGAACATGTTAATCCTTGCTCTAATATTCCACTGAGTTAGCTACTCACTCCCACGTTACGGGACGGTGTTCCTGGACACCCACCAGACCCTTTTGTGATTGCAGATGATGGCGCGGCCTATGAGGCGGAGCTGGACTTGATGATGATGAGGAGGATCCCTCCTTTATGCGTGTTCTGATTGACGGGATTACAGGGAGGTTGCTTAAATACCTTGACACTTGTCATTTTATATTTTTAGAGCACTCATGTATATTCTTTTGGTTACTTTTGAAGAATACATGTATGTATATAACCTGGTAACATGTTCACACTCTGGAGACATACAATGGTTTATATAAGTTATACATACTTTTACAGACTTCCGCTGGTTAATTTAACTGTCTCTGGAGTATGATATGCTGTTCTGGCTTAATTTCACTCATGTTTAATACATTATCACAGACAACATTCAAACATACATATCTATGTTGCATGAATAACATTTTGGAACTCGGGAGTTGGGTTTTTGCTCGACCCCCCGATTTTCGGGATGTTACAGATGGTATCAGAGCATGATTTGGATTAAACCGGGCCTGGGTTATGGTCACGCGACGTACGCTGTCGCTTCCTTTGACTTAGGTGGGTGCGAGAAGGGTCTAGAAACACTTTTAGGTTCCCAGGTTCGTCAATAGGCGGAGCCTATTCATTTCAATCGCGTGATCGAGTCCGTATCGCATCTAGGGTCGCGTAGAGCAACCCGAATAGCTCCTAGGTTGTAGGTAAGTGGGTTGAGCTATTCTTTGAACAATTCTAAACCGTTAATGTGAATCCTTGGGCCGTGGGACAACCACGACTCCTGTATTCAATCGCTAGGGCTTAAAAACCCCGTTTCACCGAAAATCTTCGAAATTCTTCCTCTCACCACCCCAATCTTCAATTATTTATTATCCATTTCATATTAGGCATCAAACCTAATATGAAAATAACACAAATTAGTACTTTCACAAAATTTTACAGTGAATAGTAAAATTTCATGAAAAATGGCCATAAGGCCATTCTAACTTCACTTTCTTTAGCAACTAATGGTTTAGATGGATGTACTAGATCCTTCTACCCCAAAATCATATGCTGCATGATAGGGTTTTGTATTCGGGATTGAAGATTGGACCCAAAAATCCTCGAATGGATGTTAAAAATGTATTGGCCTCCCTAGGGCAATCTACAATGAACTAGAGTGTGCACCATACCTTTTTGGAATCCCTAGGGCAAGAGGAATCCATCCCATATGGCCTCAGAGGCCAGTTTGCAACTTCACCGGCGATGCCATCGCCGGTTCGGCGATGCATCGCCGGCCGGCGAGCTCCGATGGGGCCGTCCTTCGGGCGCACCCCCTTAAACAGGGTCCACATCACCCCTATGCACCTCCCACCCCAAGAAAACCCCAAATATGGGTACTTCCTTCACAAACAGCCCCTCCCCTAGCCCCATTTTCGTTTTCAGCTGCCCTATCCCAAAAATTCATGATTCCAAACCACCCTAGATCCATTCCCTGCCAAAAACGACCACCCTCCGTCATTCCTTTGAAGTTGGCAGCCCTCCCTCTTGAAGATTTCATCCGTTGGAGCTCCTCAAACCCCAAAATCGAGCTGAAATCGTGAGGTGCTCCATTCCCATTTTTCATTTTCATTTCTTTCTGAAAATACATCCTAGGGAAGCTTGAAGCATCCCTCTACAACGCCTAGATTTCATTCTGTCCCTTTGGGCGACCATTTCTTCGCATTTCCTCCATTTTCCATGGCTATTGTTAAGGCTGTTTCAGCCTTTTTCCTCCCTTTCCATCGTTCTCTCTCTCATGTCCCTTTTATTTGAGCCTTTACCCCCTTTTTGGGTCTCAGAATCATGCTAACCTCAAATCCCATTTCTCAACTTTCTCCGTTTGAGAAGTATTGAAAACACATGGCCGATAGAGCTCTAATGGGCAACTGACAGTATTGAACTTGATAGTATTCAAGAAGGTCAGTCGGGACCCTGGTAGAAGTCCTTTGGTAGAATTAGGCATCTATGTCGTTGCCCTTTAGCTTGTTTGACTACTGTTGAAATTTCTGTGTTGTTTTGTTGTTAGGTAGAAAAATGTGTTTGTGTTGTGGTTTGGGCTTAATATAGCCAAAATTTGTCGAATGGAATGCATGTTGTTTCATTTCGCTATAAAATATTGTCCCTAGATTGGGAGTATTATAACTCCCTGAGATCCAGCCTACAAATTAATTTTTATCCCCACCCACCCTCCTACCAAGCATACCACATCCAATCCTGCCATGGGACTAGGAATGCAGTTCCATTTAATACCACTAAGCGCTACCGGCCACATAGGCTCTAGGTGTTTTGGTTCTAGTGTTAGCACTCCTAGATTTGAAGGGTCTAACGACATAAGAAATCCAATTCCATTTAGACAATTTTGATCCTAAGCGATAGAGCAATTCCCTGTATTAGAGATGGTATGAAACCGTCTAGTGTATAGGCTTAGGTCTTGAATTATAGCGAATGAAATACAGACTAGCCTACTAGTTACCTTAAGTAGTGTACAGCCTGTATATGCTAAGGACTTGTAGGTTAGATTTGGTTGAAGTAGAACCTTATTCCTTCGACAGATCCCCTTATGACTTATAGACTTCTGTTGTTGCCCATAGGAAGGAACCATTCACTCTCAGGGAACATTTATAAATCCCTCAGATTGAACTTAGAATGGACTAGCACGCCCCTTAGAATTGCCATCCCCAAGGGTTTATTGCATTCGGGAACGCAGAGTAAAGGAACTGCATGTACGCGATGTATTCGCGGTTTGAATCGACTTCTTAATCCTAGTGGTTCCCAATAAATCCAATGCTCTGATCAAGCAGAAGATCGGCATCGACTCGGATTAAGAATTGATACAATAAATCTTCTGTTCTAGCTAGACAGAAAGTCTATGTATCCGGCTCAGACCTACTACATAACCTTTATTCTGTGATGGCCCAACCACCTACAACCAAACGGGATCACATTGCCTTTTGGGAAATGGCGAGGACTTAAAGCCAGTAGAGAATTAGGCATCTTGCCACCAACTCATACCTGCCCCTGACCTTAACCACAATAGATATTAGGCTCATCTCTATGATCATAGATACCAATGCCATAGAACGCATCATTAGCAAGGAAGACCATATAGAGAAAGGCTGTTTTCATTTTAGGTTAAGGATAGCCCCTAAGTTGCGCCTCGTTCCGATATACTGATCGATGCAAATATTCTTCAACCTTAAGTAAAACCAAGTTTTAAGGGGGGTAGAAGGAATTAAGTCCAATCCAGTTAGATTAGTTAACGCTACCGTTCGATCAAAGTGGCGCAGCGGAAGAGCGGTTGGCCTCTTTCCCACTGGCCCAGGATCGAAACATTTGAGTTAGGGTGTATGTACGATTAGGTTATTAAATAGGATTTGAACCTTCCTTAGAGAAAGTACTCCTTGCCCTTCGCCAATGTCGGGGACGACATTGTGTTTTAAGGGGGGTAGATTGTAACACCCCGAATTTTGGCCAATCTGGGATTTGACGTCCTTAGACAGTGGGTCAATTAAAACACCTGAAAAATCGTTCAGAACCCAATTCCATAGCCAAAGAAACCACTTAGGATAAATTTCTTTAGAAACTAAGCATAAGTTAGCTAGCGCAACGTTGGAATGGCTGGGAAACAGTCCCTGATTACTTTAAATACGTTCTACAAGGCCCAAAGCGAGTGGAACCAATGGTGCTATAATGCTCTAAAACCTCGGACCAAACTCTAAGCAGGTTTGTTCTCGGGACCTCCTTGAAACTTTGTATTGGATCTAGACCGCGCGTCGTAAGTCAGATGCCTACCATCTTAGACCGTTATGACCACTTAGCTAGGCTTGGCAATCGTTTCGAATATCAAGTCCAACTGACGATCACAGGCCATTTCATTGAGCCCGGACCGAAGAGAGTGTGAATAGGGACATAGTTGGAATTTCAAATTCAAATCTGGCACACAAATTTGACGCATCAGTATTAAGCATTCTGACCGTCAGAATACAGCCAAATTACACCCTTGGATCAGGAAAAATTTCTATTACATATCACGAGACTTATAGGCCTGATCTTGGTGCGGTGACCGTTAAACTGAAACTGGGCCGCCACGTGCGATCTGGGAACCCTACCGGCCTGAAATCTGGATGCGTGCTAGATCCAGTATGCACGAGCTTAAGTCCGACCGCATTTGGCCAGGGGACCTCCAGAAATGCTCTTTTGGACCGAAACAGCCCCGATTTGGATATACTTTAAGTATACCTTGACTTGGAGCCTATTTTGGGCATGTTTAGGCTTATAAAAGGGGTTGAAACCCTCACTCCTCTCTCCCATCCGAATTTGCAAAAATCCCTAGATTGGGAGAGAGAAAAGGTGAGAGTTTGTGAGGGAGATTGGAGGAGAATTCCTTGCCGCTTGTGCTACCTGTTGCAAGTGCCTAAGCAACGCAACTCAATCACGTTGCCGGTGATTTCTCCGCTTTTCTAGGTAAGTAAATACCCTAAATAGTTGTTGATTTGAGTTTCCCTTGTTTCCATAGCGATGTAGCTTATGGATCTCGTAAATCAGGTTCTCTATTCGCCGTAGACGAAGCGTATACGCTCCGTTTCAATTTTCGAGTCTACAAGACATAAGGTGCGGATATTAGACGCTTTGATTGACTGTTTCCAAAGCTTTCAATGTCGTTTAATAGTAGATTCTTGACGGCAACGCCGTTTGACATGTACAAAATGCTCTCCGTTTCCTGTTTCGTAAATTAACGAAGAATATGAGATTTAGGGCATTTTAGTCATTTGTAGGAAGTACAGTTTACATTCATATTTTGCTGATGTGATTGACATGGTTTGTTGTCGCATTAGGAAGTTAGAAATGCGTGTATAATTAGTTTGGCGAAGAGATTCGCCTAGTTGCGCACTTTGGGTCGACATGCTATATGTAGACTTAAGTGTGTAGTGTATGTGTTTGTATAAATGCTTGTATTAGTATGTATTGAATTAAATGAGGTTATGTAGTGGTTTGAGAATGATTTCTTGATTAATATGCTGACCTAAATGATTTCCTACATGTTGACCACATGCATGATTCCATTACATGCATGGAATGTATGTGTTTGAAGATTTGCTTAAGTTGAATGTTATAACATGTGTTAACATGCTCACATGATTGCATTTCAATTCCAAAAACCTTTGCATATATTGTTAATGTGATTTCATGGATGTGTGGGACTAGACTTAGTCCAGGCAGTCGGTAACCGAGCGAATTCGTGGCTGACTGGTCATAGCCACGAACGACGCGTCGATGAACGTGATTCGTGTTTAGAGTTGGCGGCAGTGGTTAGGCCACGCGAAGTGTTTTACGCACTTCATGTCGTTCGACTTGAGATGCGATCGCGCCAGTCGAGCCCGTCAAGTAACCCGACTGGCCGATGTATGTTCACCTTGTATGAGTCATAACTGCTTGAACCTAGGGTACTGAACTTACCATTGTAAACCCTGTTAACCATGGTACCTTGATCCACGAAGACTCATGATCCGGGCATGGTGGTATGGGACACCATGGTCGAGCTGTCGGCCTACGCTGGGACCACAAACCTCCCCGTAGTGACCAGTGAGCACCTACGACTCGTGAGCAGATTATGGTGGTATGGGACACTATATTCTTGCTGTCGGCCTACACTGATAAGGTGATGGGGGAGCGGTGCAACGAGTGCGAGCAACAGCCCTGGCAGCCCTTTGTAGTGACCGCGAGCGTATTCTGAGTCTACGGGAGGCGACGACCCTTCCGTAGCAGTAGAGTACAGTAGGCCTGTATTGATAAGGTGATGGGGGAGCGGAGCAACGAGTGCGTGCAACAGCCCTGGCAGCCCTTGCAGCGACCTACAAAATATACATCGTATGAGATTACTAGGAGTGACGACCCTAGACAGGATCTGTGTTGGGATTGATATAAGGGAGGTACCTTAGTTTCCCAATATTGCTGTATGAAAAGGACTAATAACAACTCGGTAATCATATCACCATGACATTGCATGTGCCTGGAAGATGTGGAGCACTTGAGGGAGTGCGGCATGCCGCGGTCGTAAGATGTTGCCGCATGAGGGTGATCGTCAGTGAGGGCATACATCACGTCATGTCATAATTACATTAACAACAGTATAGGATTGTTTGATTTATTGCTTTACTATTATCGCGTGATTGATTTGAGAACATGTTAATCCTTGCTCTAATATTCCACTGAGTTAGCTACTCACTCCCACGTTACGGGACGGTGTTCCTGGACACCCACCAGACCCTTTTGTGATTGCAGATGATGGCGCGGCCTATGAGGCGGAGCTGGACTTGATGATGATGAGGAGGATCCCTCCTTTATGCGTGTTCTGATTGACGGGATTACAGGGAGGTTGCTTAAATACCTTGACACTTGTCATTTTATATTTTTAGAGCACTCATGTATATTCTTTTGGTTACTTTTGAAGAATACATGTATGTATATAACCTGGTAACATGTTCACACTCTGGAGACATACAATGGTTTATATAAGTTATACATACTTTTACAGACTTCCGCTGGTTAATTTAACTGTCTCTGGAGTATGATATGCTGTTCTGGCTTAATTTCACTCATGTTTAATACATTATCACAGACAACATTCAAACATACATATCTATGTTGCATGAATAACATTTTGGAACTCGGGAGTTGGGTTTTTGCTCGACCCCCCGATTTTCGGGATGTTACAACCATGCCCGGCTCATGAGTCTTTATGGATCAAGGTACCATGGTTAACAGGGTTTACAATGGTAAGTTCAGTACCCTAGGTTCAAGCAATTATGACTCATGCAGGGTGAACATACAATGGCCAGTCGGGTTACTTGACGGGCTCAACTAGCACGATCGCATCTCAAGTTGAACGACATGAAGTGCGTAAAACACTTCGTGTGGCCTAACCACTGCCGCCAACTCCAGAACACGGCTCGCGTTCATCGACGCTTCGTTCGTGGCGAAGATAAGCTAACCACGAATTCGCTCGGTTACCGACTGCCTGGACTAGGCATAGTCCCAAACACATGGAATCACATCAGCAAATCAAGTGAGAGTATTGAAAATGAAATACAACCACGTGAGCATGTTAACACATGTTATAACATACAACCAGAGTAAATCATCTTACACATGTCTATCACGCATATAATGAAATTATACATAGCACCAACATATAGGACATCATCTCCATCAGCATATTAATTGAGAATTCGATCTCAACTAGATCATAAGGAAATCATCAAGCACATGTTATAACATACCGCTTAAGTGAAACATCAAGCATATGCATTTCATACCAATAATGAAATCGTACATATGGCCAACTTGTAGGAAATCATTTACATTAGCAATTTAATTGAGAAATCAATCTCAAATTAATTCATAACACCATTTAATTCAATACATACTAATACGAGCATTTATACAAACACTTACACTACACACTTAAGTCTACATATAGTATGTCGACCCGAAATGCGCATTTAGGCGAATCTCTTTGCCAAACTAATTATGCACGCATTCCTAACATTCTGATGCGACAATAAACCATGTCAATCACGTCAGCAAAATATGCATGAAAACAGTACTTCCTACAAATGACTAAAATGCCCTAAATCTCATATTCTTCGTTAGTTTACGAAACAGGAAACGGACAGCATGTTGTACATGTCAAACGGCGTTGCCGTCAAGAATCTACTATTAAACGACATTGAAAGCTTTGGAAACAGTCAACCAAAGCGTCTAATATCCGCACCTTTTTCCTTTTAGATGTGTGAATTCGAACGGAGCGTATACGCTTCGTCTACGGCGAATAGACAACCTGATTTACAAGATCCATAAGCTAACATGCTATGGAAATGGAGGAACACCAAATCAGCAACTATTTAGGGCTATTTCTTACCTGAAAACGTGGAGGAATCGCCGGAAAAGTGCTTGGATCGCGTGGCTTAAACACGTGTAGCAGGTAGCACCAGCAGCAGGAAATTCTCTCCCACCTCTCTCACAATCTCTCACCTTTTCTCTCCCTCAATCTATGACTTTTCCCAAATTCGGATGGGAGAGATATGAGAGGGTTTCAACCCCTTTTATAAGCTTAAAAATGCCCGGAATAGGCTCGGGAACAAAGTTCACTTGATGCTTAACCAAAGCGGGGCTGTTTCGGTCCAAAAGATGATTTCTGGTGGTCCCCTGGTCGAATGCGATTGGACTTAAGCTCATGCGTACCAGATATAGCACGCATTAAGTTTTCAGTCCGGCAGGGTTCGCAGATCGCGCGTGGTGGACCAGTTTCAGTTCAGCGGTCACCGCACGTAGATCAGGGCTGAAAGTCTCATGATATAAAATAGAAATTTTTCCTGATCCAAGGGTGTAATCTGACTGAATTCTGACGGTCAGAATGCTTAATACTGACACGTCAAGTCGAGTGCCAGATTTGAATTTCAAATTCCAAATCTGTCCCTATTCGCACTCTCTTCGGTCCGGGCTCAATGAAATAGCCTGTGTTTATTGGTTGGACTTGATTTTTGAAATGATTGTCAAGTCCAGCTAAGCGGTCATAACGGTCTAAGATTGTAGGTATCGGACTTCCGACGCGCGGTCTAGATCCAATACAAAGTTTCAAAGAGGTCCAGAGAACAAATCGGCTTAGAGTTTGATCCAAGGTTATAGAGTGTTATAGGGTCATTGGTTCCACTCACTTTGGGTCTTGTAGAACGTATTTAAAGTGGTCGAAGTTAATTCTACTGAGTATTCAGTTTGGTACTCAACCAAATTCTACCCTAATTATGGCAGAATACGGTCCTAGGGCCATTCTATCTCCCATTTTGGGAACTTCTAGGTATCATATTATTTTTATTATTTTTTTAGGGGTTCATCATCAAGTTTACCCTAACTCTTCCAAATTTCATAAGATTTTGAGTTGTAGAAAAATTCTAAAAATTCCAGAAGCAGCAGCTGTCCAACAAGTGATTATCGGATACTTGCTCACAATGACCTACTTTAAACTATATTAAATATTTTATTATATTTTTTACATATTTTTATATAAAACTAGACTCATTTATCTTCAATCTGATTTTTGAATCACCTAAATCGGAGTTATAACGAAGGAGATATGATTTTTTAAAGTCCGAAGAAATGCGCAGAAAAAAAGGTACAGAAACTCGCTGTACGGACGAGTTCGGCGATGCATCGCCAAACCGGCGATAGCATCGCCGACCACTGACCTGTTTGGGGTGATTTCTCCATCTGATATTTAAAATGAGTGTATTTTAGAACCTGAGATAAGTTATTTGACATGCAATATATGATTTTGGGGTAGGAGAAGCTGATCTATCCAATTAGCCTACTTATTTAGTGAGACTTCAAAAGGTTAATGGCTAAAAACCCTTTTCATTTATTTATTTACTATTCATAGTACTTTTTAGCTTAAGTATTGATCAACATCACCTAAACTTTAAGATTTGTGTCTAATGTGAGAGCTCTTAGAAAATTTTGAAGGATAAAGTAGTAAAAGGTGAGATTTTCGAAGGAAATAGGGATTTGAGACTTTTGGATTGAGTTTTGAGAAGTTAATCAAGTGTTAGGATAGACTCATTGCCTAAGGACGTCTAATCCCAGGTTGGCAAAAATCTGGGGTGTTACACTTGTACTAGTATGACCGCACCGTCGCCGCAGTTCCGACGCTGCGTATTACGTGACAAAGAGATACTTGGGCCAGGAGATGTAGGCCCGCGTTCAGTTCGAAAAAACACCGGGCGTTGCAAATACCGAGAGAATCTCTACAATGTGTCAAATCAATCAAGTACACATCACCCTCCATCACTCACCCATCCCCAAGTACAACCACCTTTTCTTTAAAGTCAACTCTTTCTTACATAAAGTACTCTCTCTTACACAAGTATGCATCACTCATTCGCACCCATCACACCCATCTCTCTCTTACACCTCTCTCTCTCATCCCTCTCTCATTCTCAAAAAAAAAAATAATAATAATAATCCCAAGAGCTGCAACGTCCATAGCTTCCATAGAGGAGCTTGGTGTGGCCCACTCTCTGTCACCCAATCTCACTCTCCAAAATCAATCTTCACCGTTCAAATACATCCCTTGGAGCTCTAAGATACATTGATGGAAGAAGAAATCCAAGAAGATAAAAGGTGGGTGATTTTTGTATGATTTTAATGATTAGAAGGGCCACTTATGATAGGACCCATCTTGATGTATGCATTGTATAGAGGGGCCCATAGTGGCAGGGTCCCTCCACCATCCGATGTCTCTCTCTCTCTCCCTATCTTTCATATATTTTTTTTTTTTTATGGTGATGATGAGACTATGTGGCCCACCAGCTGGACCCCACCTTGATATATGTATTGCATCCATGCCGTTCGCCAAGTAGGGCCACCCTGCAGGCCGTCCAGCAGCAGCATGTTTGCTGCCCGTCCTTAAGTGGACCCTGGACGAAAGGAAAATGCAAAGATCAGCTTGATGCTGACCTGGTGGGCCCCACACATGTGGACCCACTTTGATGAGGTGTTGGATCCACACCATCCAAGTAGGATGGTGGGTCCCACGCAGCAGGCAGCTGCTGCTGCACGGAACGTCAGCAAGTTGTGGCCCCATCACGAGGTATGTGGTATATTCCATTCCGCCCAACCATTGGCAAGTTTGGTAGGACCCACTCTACACGTGCTGCATGTGTGGAGATGGGCCCACATTGATGAATGCTTTCTGTTATCCACACGTGTGTTTTCTCTTCTTTTTTTTTCTTCTTTTTCTCCTGGCCGGCCCACCTGGTTAAGGGGGTATTTTAGGTCGGCCCAGCCCATGGGTGACCCACTTGCCAGTGGGACCCACCTACCATAAAGACGTGCAGCTGTATAGCTGCTGCAATCCAGACCGTCCGGACCATGGGTCCCATGGAGGTATACGTTATACCGAGACCGTCCGTCCTCACTTCTATATGGGGACCACCTCATGATGTGTTATATATCCAAGCCGTCCACCTCTAGATGTGGAGCCCACCGTGATGTCCTGTCCACACCGTCCTTGGGATTCTGGACGGTGGGGCCTGCTGCACGTGTGGCGGTCCACACCGTCCAGTCCACTGGACGGTGATTGCTGCTGGGATATGCAGTGTGTGTGTATATATATGTGTGTGTGTGTGTGTGTGTGGGAGATGGCCACCATGTGGGACCCGTGTGGATCTGCACCATCCAGATGGATCGGGGCAGCCACTCCCCCTTAGATATACATGTAATATGTTATTTTATATTTGGGAAAAGGTACTATGCGCTCGACCTCACGGGTCCGTCCCATGAGGTCGAGCTGTGTGGGCCCCACCGTAATGCGTTTTGAACATCTATCCCATCATTCAGATGCACCATTCCATCGTGGACTTAGGTCTCAAACATCAAGTCAATCCGTGACTTTTGCGGGCCACACCACCTACAGAAGTGGAGAAGGGCCGTGCACCATTAAAAAATTCATAATTATTTTTGGGTCCAACCGAGATGTGGTCCATACCATCCATTATGTGTGTCCCACTAGGATTAGGGGTCATACCAAGTTTCAGCAGCATTCAAAACTCAGGTGGGCCCCACCAAGTGTTTTTATATGTTTTAACAGTGTCTTCACATGATTTTAGATGGTATGGCCCACATGAGTTCCGTATACGGTTGATTTTTGGAATATCCCAAAATTTAAAGGGGACCCATCAAATGCACGGTGTTGATGGTCGACATGCATCACAGGGGGCCCACATAGCTCGACCTCACGATAAGCTTATCGTGAGGTCGAGCGCATAGTACCTTTTCCCTTTATATTAAAGTATATAATATATTATATTATATTATATAATAGGATATGTTATGGTGGGCCCACGTGGGACCCACCAGATGTATATTTATTACACTTATATGTCTGTTGTGGTGGGGGCCACATCTACGTGGGAGCCCACCTTGGGGGATTATCCAGAGCCGTCCATCTATTTGACGTGCTGGGCCACACTCCTGGACCCCACCATGATGCACGTGTTGTATCCCTACCGTACATCTGTTTCTGTGGTGCAACCGTGATGTTTGGGTCTTAGCCGCACCATCCAGATGGTTGGACGGTGGGCCCCACTACCTGATGCATATCTTGCATACTAACCATCCATCTAACAGGCGAGTTTGTCTCAAGGCTTGGAGAAAGAAAAAAAAAAAAAGAAAGAAAAAGACAGATCTAGTATCAAGTGGACCACCTTGACGTTTGTGTTTTATCCAAACCGTCCATCCGCTGTCTAGACAGTGCAATGTGGGGCCAGCCATGACGTATATTTTGATCCACACGGTCTGGAATGTCTAGACGGTGCTGGACCACCTTTGGACCATGCTATGGACCCCACCTCGATGTATGTTTCATATTCACACCGTCCAGAGTGTTTAGATAGTGCTGGACAATGTTTGGGCGGTGCTGTCCAATGTTTGGATGATGTTGATTTACATAGCCAATATTTGGATGGCGCTAATTTACATGGATAATGTTTGGATAGTACTAATTTACCTGAACAATGTTTGGACAGTGTTGATCATCATACATGGGCCATGTGTGCAACGATACACATGTTACACCTACAACTATTGAAATGATTTTTGGTGCGGCCCATATGATGAGGCCCACCTTGATATATTTGTGGCCATCCATGAGGCCCGCCTTGATGTATTTATGGCCCTTCCATGAGGCCCACCTCGATGAATTTGTAGCCCGTCCTTGAGGCCCGACGTGTTGTATATGAGGCTCATGTAATGCGGCCCACTTAATTCTTAAATGGCCCATGTGGTGTATTTAAGGATCCATGAGCAGGGCTCACCTGTTATGTATTTGTTGCTGGTCATATATTTGTGGCCTGTGTCAAGGCCCAATATGATGTTTTTATGGCCCACCTTGATATATTAAGTGAGGCCCATTGAAGCAGCTCACTTGATGTGTATGAGGCCCAATAGTGCGGCCCATTGTGATGTATGTGGCCCACCGTGATGCGACCCATTGCGACGTGTATGAGGCCCAATGTGTTGTATAAGACCCATGAGATGTGGCCCTTTGTAATGTATATTAGGCCCGTGCCAGAGGCCCGTTGCGATGTATATTGAGCCCATAAGTGAGGCCCAATGTGAAGTATATGAAGCCCGTGTGGGTTACCCCCTTTAATATACATTAAACCCTTACGTGTGTGGCCATAGGCCCACTATATGTTCGGCCCTATGTGGGACACACCTTGGGAGCAATGTTGGTTAAATGGCCACATTGGTGGGCAATGATGGTTTAATATCCACGTTGTGACCCTCCCTTAGGCCTTGTTCGGCTCATTCTCATCGAGGCCGAGTATCGATCGATTTTACTTATCGAGGCTGATCAGTGTGGTCGATTGTCGATTGACATGGCCGATTGTCGATTCTGATTGTTGTGGCGGATTGACCGATTAGTGATCGAGGTTGATTATCGTGACCGATTGCCGATTTCAATTTTCGTGCCCGATTGTCGATTGACGTGGCCGATTACCAATTCTGATTGTCTCGACCGATTGTCGATTATCGATTGAGGCCGATTATCGTGGTCGATTGTTGATTCTGATTGTCGTGGCTAATTGTCGATTCCAATTATCCAGGCCGATTATTGTGGTCGATTTTCGATTGACGTGGCCGATTGCTGATTCTGATTGTCGCGACCGATTGTCGATTATCGATCGAGGCCGATTATCGTGGTCGATTGCTGATTCCGATTGTTGTGGCTGATTGTCGATTCCAATTATCCAGGCCGATTGACGATTGACATGGCCGATCATCGATTCTGATTTGTCATGGCCAATTGCTGATTGTCGATCGAGGCCAATTACCGATTCTGATTTGTTGTGGCCGATTACCGATTCTGATTGTGGGGGCCCAATGTGATGTATATGCAACTTGCATTTGAGGTCCAACGAGATGTGTATTCAGCCCGTGTCCAAGGCCCAATATGATGTATATTGAGGTCTAGGTGATGAGGCCCATTGTGATGCATTTGAAGGCCAGGCGAAGGAGCCCATTGTGATGTATGTTAGGCTCATGTGAAAGACCCATCGTGGTGTGTATTAGGCTCATGAGTGGGACCCATAGTGTTGTATATTTGGCCCTTGTGTGAGGCCATGGGTCCACTATATGTTAGGCTCTATGTGGGTCATTCCTTGGGACAATGTTCGTTAAACATCCACATTGTCGAAGCCGATTATTGAGGCAGGTTATTGACATCGATTATGAGTATGTGACAGCATAGCATCATGATATATGCCCATACACATCATCTGCATGTTTGTTTTGAGATGTGGTTGACCATTGCATATGACATTGGGTAGGTTATGAGACTCCCTGATAGGCAGAGGTTATCTCACATGAGCGTACGGTATGCGCATGATTGATGCATGACTAGATTGTATGACTCATGCATCTTGCATTGTGTGTTGTGATTATTGTACGCCCTAGCAACATCAGGGTCGTGGCCTCCACAGTCATATCGTAGATGGCCAGATGGGACACTAGAAATGTTTGGTTTTATCATACGGGCACCATAAATGTTCCTGGGTAAAAATTTTTAAACCTCCATGGCCAGGAGACACCCCAACATTAAGACCGAGTGGATATATATGAGTGCATGAGGGTCGTATACCAATAGGACGTATCTTCCAGTGTGTCATGGTCGGTTGGGAAGGGGTGTGAACTTACCCGCATGAGTGAGGGAGCAATATCTAGGTTGATTTTGACCAGCTTGAGGAATGGGTCCGCTATCAACGAGCCGGGCTCGATATTGGTAGGCGGATAGTGGGGTCTTTCACTTACGCAGTTGTGCGCTTGAATAAGGGCAGCAAGCTGACGTAGAGTGTAATAGACCCCTGTAATGATACCAAAAGAGGAACTATACTGATATGTGGACTTATTGAGCAGGAGTTGCATACTCATTCATTCATTCATTCACTATCCACTCGGGCTGGTAGTGCGCAACTATTTGTTACGTGTACCTTCACAATGACCAGAATTTTGATCGGGACACGCGACTAACCTAAGATCAGGAGTTTACCACATCGAGTCTAACTATCCAAATTTAGATATGGGACTGGTTTGGATAGAAGTCTTTTGTGATGGATCCCATAACCTGCGATACTACGTACTATCATCCCGACTTCATATTCCAGCATAGTCATTCCATTCGCACTGCATATTATATTACATCCGTGGCATATGGCATTTTGGGTTACTAGCTTCTGCATTTATATAGTCTAGATACGACTGATGCTATTTGTGAACTCATCAGGAATTGCATATTGCGTCGTATTCTCGGCATTTGATATTTGGCTCTTTACGACTCCTCATTTGCATAAGCTATTCTATATTGCGTATTCTGATATTATTGACTCATGAACTTGTCCGTATTTCTGCTTACTCTGATAATTCATGAACTTGTCTGTATATATGCTTACTCTAATAATTCATGATCTTGTCCATATTTCTGCTTACTCTGATAATTCAGGATCTTGTCAGTATTTTTGTTTATTCTGATAATGTACGATTTATAGATTACCAATATTTTCGATATTGTATGATATGACATTGTATTGAATACTTAGCACTTACCTTGCGCACACACTTATACCACCCTCTAAGCTTTCTATAAGCTTATGCACGATAGATACGTGTAGGTGACGTTAGGTTGCAATAGTGTTGAGCTTGGAGCATACAATGGTCTTTTGGAGCTTGATTTTCGATTTATGTATTTCCTTTTCATTATTGTACTCAATGATTATATTAGTGGATATGTGATGATGATGTTGCCTTTGTGAATTAGGTAATCTTATGGTTATGCTTATTACGAGTTAAATGTACATTAAAAAAAAAATTCTTCTTGTAGGATTCCAGGATCCGAATCTGGCATATGGACACTAGGAGTTGAGAATGGAGTACTACGGAGGCTGTCAGTACAAAATTCTGCGTTAGGGATTCTTGTGAATTCAATTTTCGAGTTTGGGATGTAACACTGGGAGTTAGTGAAATGATACCACGATTAAGGGCACATGCTACAGCATCTATAATTAGCCACTTGTCATCGACTGAATATTATGAATGCATGATTAGTCCAACTATTATTAGTCCATTTGAAACTATCCGGTTTACTGAAGCTCAAGGTCACTAGGGGGGTTTGTCACCCTGCGTAGGTCGATGGCTTGGGCATAGTGTCCAATGACCACCATCTCTGGCTCATGAGTCTACCACCTTAGGATGCTTTAATACAACCCATCAACAAGTGGTCAATCAATTTTGATACAGAGAAGGTTTACCACTGCATGGTGTGATGAGTATGAATTGTCGAAGCTGCAAGGGCAAATACCAAATCTTGGATTAAAGGTAAATCGGTGCGGTAAAAGGATGTACGTTTTAAATGCTAAGTCGAGATGGTGGGCCACGTTAAATCGAATCGGTAAATAATTCATCCCAAGGCCATGTAGGTGAGAGCATCCCATTGATGGTAAATCCCATTAAATAATTCACCACTAAAATAACTTCCAAGTTGAGGGTCTATTCTTAACACAACCAGTTTTATTACACCCTTAGTGTGGACTCTTACATATAAGTGGGGATTTCCCTATTTATATAGAGATTTTGATTCTATGAGCGTCTTGCAAGCAAATCCAAGAAATGTGGAGGTGTATGGGTATAACATAGCATGTATGTGTTGTTTGAACTATTATGAAGGACTATGAAATCAAGGCATAATCTAACAGTTAAAGCAGAATTCCTAATGTAGGTTCAACTATCATCACATGTGAACATAATTTACGAGTGTCAATTAAAATAAACTCTAGCATGTAGAACTTAATATGATCATAGTTTGCAAATTCTCAATCACAGTCAATGTAAGCCAACTAACGTTATTCAACATTTTAGTGTAAGTAGTCATAGTCCTACACCATTAATCATAATTGAAATGTAAAACTATCCTTAAACTAATTTGGAGGTGAAAAGCTTACGGGCAAGATCATCACCTTATAAGTGGATTGTCTTTCTACAAGTGGAAGATCTTGTCACTCTTGCTTTGTTTATCTTGGTAAGCTAGCTTGCTGGTGCAACGGTCCAGCCCTAGTAAGATTGGTTATTTCCCTCAGAGGTTGACCAACATAACCCATTTTTAGGCAATTTTGAGGCCCCTTACATCGGGGAGAGTACGGATCCTTCATTTGCATCAAGTAGCAAAATTGCAGCTATCACAATCTAGTTGGATCGTGTGATTGTGCAATGCATTGAACAGTGCATTTCTAACTAAGATGGGCCAATCATCATTACAGCAAAGGAGGAAAAGCCTTGGTTTTGGCAACCAGAGGATCCGAATTCATCTGAAAATGTCCCGAGTAGAAGAGAGTCGACTACTGAGTTGACTCAGTCCACCAAAGCTCTGTTGGAGGTGATTACCTAACGAGGTGATCCACGTATTGGGGTTCGATCTGCGACGTCCACGTGGCTGATCAACCAGTTGAGTATCCCTGGAAGAACAACATTTAGTTATGTTCTCATGACTCAAGGTGAGTCGACTCAGCGATTTAAACTAGTCACCTATGATCGTGTGGATAGTTCAGGTGGTTCAGCAGCCCCAAAATAGTCCCAGTAGCTACAGCGGTCTCCCCGACGAATCTGAACGTCGAGCACGAACCCTTACCCTATTGGATTGCCACAACTCGTCCCGGGTCGGGGTAGTTTGAGCGGTTAGTGTGGTAACACCACTCGATGCTTCTCTCTCATTCGACTCTTCCCGGATGCGTAAGAAAACGGCGTCGCCTTGCTGGCTCGAAGGCCTGGTTGGAGCGATGCGGTCAGATCGAGTCGACTCAACACAACCGACTGGGTAGAGTGGTGCAGAACCGCACGACGTCACCCTCACTCTCTCTCTCTCTCTCTCTCTCTCTCTCTCTCTCTCTCTCTCTCTCTCTCTCTCTCTCTCTATTTTCTCCTATTCCCTTGGTGTGATGTCTCCAGTCTGCACTGACCCAACTCGGCCCGAACTGATCGGTCGACTTGGTGCAGTGCAGCACCGAGCTCACTATGCTCAACCTGATACTTCCTTATCTCCTTCTCTTTCTCTCACGCTCTCTCACTCTCTCTTGCAGTGGTGACGCTGCTCTACACTGAGCCAACTCGACCCGAGTTAGATGGGTCAACTTGGTGCAGTGTGGTACCGAGCTCGCCGTTCCTATCCTCACTCTCTCTTCCTTTGTTATTTCCTTTCTCTTGTCTCTCAGCTCTTGGTGTAAATCCCGAGGCGCACGCCATGCTTTTATAGCCGAGAAGGGCGCTTGCACGGTTCATCCAACGGTCAAGATAGGTAGTTGTATTCTCGTATTTTCCCTTAGTTTCCGTATGCATGGGGTCCATCCATCACGAGGGATGGATTTCCACAGTCATGGCCCACTGAAAAAGCAATTTTGATCAGCCAGTAGGGCCCATGCCATCCTAGTGGGTTGTCGATTTAACGAGGAAGATGATGTGGCCGTTAATGGCTGATTTTTGTCTGCAGGATATCAGGATGATCTGGTCCGTCCGAGTGGTTTGGATGGGACCCTTGATCACTGCAGGGGCCACTAATCCGGCTATTCATCAACGTTTCTACATATATCACGAGATTCTCTGCCTCTCGCTATCTTCTCGTGAGACGAGAAGTTCCTAGCTTCCAAGCCATTTCTGCCGTAAATGGGACGGCTGGGATTAGTCCACGTGGCTCAGGAAGAAGCTCAGATCATGCCAGCGGTACTTTCCCAAAGTGGGAATGTCTTCCATGCCGTTCTATGTTATAGGCGGTTGCGTGCCCGTTCTCAGCAGTGAAGGGAAGGCGTGGATTGAGGCTTGGAAGGATGGCTGGGATGGAGGGAGAGAGGTCGGCGCGGATCGCCCACGTGGAAGCCTCTGAAATCACCTGCTTTTTGGAAAACGTTACTGCCCGTCCCTGACTGTCCACAACTCGTACACATGCACGGTTGCATAGGATGGTTTGAACGACGTGGATCCGGTCGCCCAAGGCCTCCTCACCTAATGAACAGTTTAGATTTCTCGAACGGTGGTCAAAGGTGGGCCATGATTCGTCCAAAATGGATGTCTTCCGTCCGAACGTGCTGCAGCGGGAAAACGTGGAAGAAAATCCACTTTTTCCTCCATCCGTCAAGTCAGCCTATGTTTGACCGCCTAAGCGATCCAGTGTGCAACGTACATACCGTATGTGGTGTATGTGCACTCCAGTGTGGGCCCTTTCATGATGAAATCACGTAATCTACACCATCCATTACCATAGGGAGTTCTATCTGAGATGTCAGACCATCGATCAGGACAATACAATGCTCAGGTGGCCCATAAGTCGTGATCAGAATGTTCTTTTATAGATTCCTTCCGATCTGAGGGTCAGATCCTTCTAAGTTTAGGTATCAACGGTCAAAAAAGGGTCCTAGAGTTTGGGTGTGTCTAGGCCTAGCCACCTTGCCTACTGAGCACCCCTAGTAACGTCATTCCTACACTTTGTTGTCCATGTGTCATTATTGTGGTTGCACACCTAGACATCTAGACACCTATCTATTTACTTCCTTATCCATAGGGCCTTTCTCTGATCGGAGCCATCGATGCGGGCTATCCATCCAACCCCAGGTATGTCCAATTGGTGGTTGGATCACTCAACTTGATGGTCGCGATGGGGGGGGGGGGGGGGGGGGGGGGGGGGGGTTAGGTTGATCCATGGGACTAGCAAACGTTTTGTTTGGTTCCTAATAAGTTTTGGCGATTTGTCCATGTGCCCATGAGCAGTTCTGATGAATGATTGAAATTCATTCACACCATCTGGGTTTAAGTTAGAATTGTTTATTAATTAGCAATTACACTAACAAGGGTCTTAATGGTAACAGAGGTGCGGGGTGTTACACACTATCTCTATCCTTAAACTACTCCTACTAGATCCATATTCCTGACTTTGGCATCAGAGGGTCCTCTGCTCTAGCCAGGGTCTCCTTTATCTTCTTCCTGTGCAAGTATTCGAAGGTCTATATACCAAATTTTTTATCAACAATTATGTTAAATTTTACATATGTATATTAATTGAGGGTATTAAAGTTGATTTACTTATAGAAATTTAAGTTCTCATAAATATACTATAGAATTCTAATGGATTTCAATTAAAGCCTTTCAAAGATAATTGAAGATTCCAATTCAAATGAGTTTCTTAGTAATTGTCAATTAGATTTAAATTTATGCCAAATACAAGCTCCCAAATTAGCCATATATTCATCCCGATAGGAATCACCTTAGGAATAGGTTGACGACACATAAACATCATAAACATTATGGTAGCCTCGCAAAGGTTTCAATAGTTGGTGTTGTTGATATAAAAATCTAGTCCACCATTTTTTAGACCTTTGAGTACCTGCACAAGAAGAAGACAAAAGAGACCTTGGCTAGAGTAGGGGATCCTCCGATGCTAAAGTCAAGAATCTAGGTCTATTAGGAGTAATTTAAGGGTAGAGATAGTGTGTGTACCTTTCACCATTGGAGTTGCCCTTATTTATAGTTGGGGAGAGGTAGTAACATAGAAGGATCCTCCCAGTTTAGTAGGTGTGTGTTGCAGATGGATTCGAGTCCGTAACGTTTGGGGAGTCTCCCAAGATCCTTGGTAGAGATCTCGGGATCCCGAGCTAATCGCAGATTAACCTTCGAGATCCTGGGAGACAACTTCATACCGCTCCCTTGGATAAGGTCTGACTGCTAATGCAAATAAGCTCGGACACCAGTCGGGAGTCGGGGTGGATTTGCTCGGCCTTCGGATAAGGTCGGACGATAGAGATAACAATGCATAAGGTCGGATAAGCTCACTCCTGCCTACCGACCTTTCTTTTCAATTAGGAAGAACATCTTTATAATGTTCAATTTTTGTAGTCTTTAACTTCTTCATGAGTTCTAATACACTCTTTGGATTCGTTCTGGATTATGGCAACCTTCCTTCCGACCTTAGTCATGCCAACCTTTCTTCTTAATCGGGTAGTCGGATTTTTCATTCTCTTTTGCACACTGGGACGTGCTAGGTCTCGACCTAAACTGCCCCCACATGTCAGTCCATTTTTCCAATAACAGGTGTCCCATCACAAATGTTTCCTGTGGTGTGGTCCAGTTGAACCTGGGATCTCACTCATCTTTAGGTTCACATCCTAATATGAGCTGGCAATACATTGAGGTGGGACCAAAGATCTGCGCGACCAGATGGAATTGGGTGAGTGCACTCTTGTAACTCAGCTTCTATCACTCGTGCAGGCAACGCGTGCACGATCCAATCTGCTCATCGCGTGGGTCGGTGGTCGTGCTGTGCATATTGTTTAAAGAATCCGACTGAACTGATCGTTGGTGGATCACACGTGTAAGCAATATGCACCGTCATTCCTCAATTTCTCTTAACTGTTTATATTTCTTTGTACTTTTTCTGTCCACTCGATGAATTTATCTGCCGTACTTTCGTGATAAAACATCTGCAAATTGGGACACACCTGATGATAGGCTTGGATCGATCTTGTATGAAAATTGAGACAGTCATTGTTTTTATTGTTTATGGGGGTAAAAACGGACGCCGATTACAGGTTGAGTAGCGAGACTCGCTACCGAAGTGACGTTACCAAGTTCTGTGGGACCCACCATGATATATTTGTTGTATCCACACCGCCCATCCATTCGGAGATATCAATTTAGGGCATGAGACAAAGAATGAGTCAGATCCAAATCTGAAGTGGATCCCACCACTGAAAACAGTGGGAAGAGTGACGTCCACCGTTAAAAATTTCTAAACAAAATTTTTCGATCAAGCTGAAATTTGTGTTTTCCCTTATTTCATGTCTATCTTAACTTATGAGCACATCATGGTGGACCTTGGAAAGGTTTCAACGGTGGACGTCACTCTTCCCACTGTTTACTGTGGTGGGATCCACTCCAGATTTGGATCAAACTCATTCTTTGTCTCTTGTCCTAAATTGATATCTCCAAATGAATGGACAGTGTGGATACAACAAATACATCATGGTGGGTCCCACAGAACTTGGTGACGTGGCTTCAGTAGCTGAGTCTCGCTACTCAACTGTCTGTATCTAATCCGCGTCCGGTAAAAACCACCATTTTAAAGTTCTGATGTGTCATCCACCATGCACGTGGCATACGTGAATGGAGTAACCAAGGGGAGCGGATTAGCTGCGGCCCTTACCGTGGGCCTACCTTAATGTATGTATTTTATATCCACACCGCCCATCCGATTTTCCAGATTAATTTAGTGCATTAACCCAAAAATAAAGGAGATCTAGATGTCAGGTGGACCATATCATGGGAAACAGTGGTGAGGCCGGAGCTGCATCCAATCAGCTCCCTGGCCCAACATCATAATATTGGTTGAACAGTCAGTAATCATCCAATATTTTACTATCAGATGAAAAGAAAAACTAAAACGAGAGATATCAAGGTCATCCACCGTTCACGTGGCATAATCAATAGGGTCTATTATGGATGGAGTATAGTCCCAACATTACATTGGTTGAATAATCGTGACCATCCAATTTTTAATTATCATATGACTGTAAAAATCAAATGGCTGAGGTCATTTGATGCGTCTAACTTTTGGGCTTTGCTACATCCGCAATGGGATTCACACAGACAGAACACTCGGAGGATGCATTGGCCAGTGAGTCCGGTACATAAGAAAGTGCTGTGGATTGGGTTGTCTAACTTACAAATATCAGATATAAAAGATTTTCCCATGCCAACTTGTCATGTGAGTGAAAATCTAAACCGTGCAAAAGATGGGCCCTGCTTTGAAGATCACCCAGTGTGAAAACCAGATCGATCTACTCATCACGCGGACCATGTGTAAATTGAATCAAACTGCCGTAGATCAGGTTTTAATACCCTCCGCTGTTTCCGTACGAGGTTTGATGATTGGACCGGCCTGATTTTTGCACTATGTCGATCTTATTAGTGGGGCCTATCTTTTTTGCACAGAAGACCACGTTGCATGTGACCCTTCCATGCAATGGGTTGTACGTCAAATACTACACATGTAACATCCTTCTTGGTTTTTCTTCAATCATTAAATGGAAAACATACAACGTCGAACTACCCAACAAGAAGGGACGGTCGTAAATTCCTCTATGGAAGGCAAAATGATTGAGCCAGTGGAACGAAATATGGCAGAGCCATGTCTCCACAGTACACGTCGCGGATCACTTACCTTTTTGACTGTCCAACTAAGGAATAAATAGATCAGATGATCCTTTCCATCTTATTAGTGTCACAGAAGCGACTAGCGACAGGCTGAAATAATAACAGTTAATGTTTGTTATGATCCAACTAGATGGATGGTTCAGATTGATAATTCACCTTGCCACGTGTAGGGTGGAGAGATGGTTGGACCATACCTACCATCGTTCAACCCAATAACCCTTCACATTTGTAAGTCACTTTACATTCGCTCCCGACCTCTACAGTGTATGCATGGTCAGGCTTGCTGAGAAAATTTGGCAAACGAAGCAACACCTGGCAGACACACCTATCATCCAACTCTTTCAGCCATCTACAGCAATTCCTGTCCACCCTACGATGGTGTGCATGTTTTTTACCGCTACGATGATGCCCGTGCTGGCTCTTATGGTGATGCCCGTGGTGTGACCCACTGCCGACGTGTCCATGTCCGTGGTGTGGTACGTTGCCGGTGTGTCCATGTCGATGGTTTGACCCACCGTCCCTATGTTCATCATGATGCTCTGGCCCACCACCCTCGTGTGAATCATGGCTGTTTGGTGCACTATCATCTGTGGAATCCTCGATATGATTTTCAACAATTTCCGGTCCATCTCCGATCGGAAGCAATGCGCATGCCTGGTTGGCTACGGAAAACTGAGATATGCAGAGTGGCCCAAGCTGCGCAAGTGCGATATTGGGTGATGGCACGAGTACAAGTGTTACAAATACAATGAATAGTATTTGTTTCCTCACAATCTCCATGGCTGTGTTCTTGAGCTGATTCTCTTGGGTTGGATTGATTTAGTACATATATAACGTAGCGCGCGTGGCTTTTTAGGTTCATTGCATGTGGAATGCGTGACCAGAAGTCTTGTTGACGCACTTGCAATGTGTGAATAGTAGAAAAGTTAAAAGCAATAAGATAGTTCACCATCATCCACCGTACACGGCGATTGGCGATATAGACTGTCCAAATTACGGACCCAATTGTGGATGGAGCATAACCCTGAAATCGCACTCAGTAGATGATATTAATTAACCATCCGAATTTTCCATTCAATTTTGACCGCTCAACTATTTAATTCTTATCATCCATTTGATAGCTACGAATTAGATGATTATGATTCTCATGTAAAGCGGGTCGCAGATAATTTCATAGCCAAGTTGGACCAAAAAAGGCCCGTTCAGAGATGAAAGTGATTAAGACCATCGGAACTTGGAAAAGACAGAGATGAAAGTGATTAAGACCATCGGAACTTGAAAAAGACATATCCGCAAATTAGAATGAGTTGTCCGATGTCTCATATATGATTTGGAGGCAGAATGAGCTACTTGGGGTTGCACAAACTGAATATACAAAATACCATCGGATCAATGAATTAAATCCTGTTTTAATTTCGTTTGACGTCTTGTCCATAGGATCAAATGAAGAAGAATGAGTCATTGTTCTTACCCGGGTGATACACTCCTTACCCGGGTGATACACTCCTTGGAGTTTCAAGGCCGGGTCAAGGGTTCGAATACCCATGGTGGTGAAATCCTCCGGTGTGTGCGTGTGGTGTGAGTGTGTGGGGGTGTGTGTGCGTGTGTAAAAAAACTAATAATTAAAAAAATAAAAATAAAAAATGAAGAGGAATGATCTGATCCTCACGCTGCCAATTGCAGGGTACACCGATTTCCAATTTATACTAGTGGGGCCCATGGTTCAGTAATCCAGACCATTGGTCTACTAGCTTCCACCATGAATGGACCATGCACTAAAAATTGGAGATTTAAACCACAAATCTTGACCATTTTGTAGTTGAGTGTAAACCGTTTAGGTTTACCTCTTCCGTACCATTTATTTTCTTGGCACAAAATTGAAAGGCTATGGCTGTCCTATCAAGTAAATTAATGGCATATGGTTCATCGACAATTTGCTCCAAGAAACTAACAGTCTGGATCATTGATCCACAGGCTCGAGATGTAGAAACTGAAAGCACGAGCATATATCGTATGTCTCCAGGGGAGGACGATCATAAATTCCTTTCAAACGTTTGGTGGTAGATTAGTTAGATTTCTCGAAAGACTCATGCATGTTGTGTGAGCATAATCATGCCCGTTTGGAGGAACACGCCGAAAGTAAACTTAGGTGAGAGAGTTTTTTTCCATGGTCCATCAGCTACCGTACACTGCTGACGGGAAGCAACAAGGAATCCATGGGAGATTGTTTTGCCTCTGCCTCAACTCAGGATTCCAAGCATTTGTCGCTCCCATTGCAGCCCACGTGTTGAGATGGTACCATTATTTAAACCATCCATCTTCCTGTTAATGTTGTATCACGCTATGGTGATGGACCCTACCTTTGAGTTTTCAAATTTGAATGTTGCCGTTGAAAATTTTATTTTCAAAATTCTCAATTCATCTTTGATGTGCCTTTCAGTGATTGGCAATCCAGACTCCTATTTTCCATGACAGTCAAAGTAACCTCTCCTAAAACCCGTAATATTTATAGAGTCCAGCCTTCTCACTCTTTTAAATTATGGAATTAAGATGTGCGCCAAATACACATGATCATAAATGCACTTAAAGAGTTGGCAATAGGTCCGGCTACCTGTCGAGCCTGGGTGATCCAGTCATCAAGTACCTGGGCTTGGGCCACTGACTTAGCTTGAGGGCTGGAATAGGAATTTGAAATCTAGGCCCGGTATTTGGCCTGGCTGAGCCGGGGCAAATGATGAATAGCCTAGCCAGTTTCCGGCATGTGTAATAACTTGGTGAGACCGAAGTTAAATTTATGGAGACTTTTATATATGTCTTTTTGAAATAAATTAGAACTAGATTAAATTGAAAGATCAATGGTGATTAACAATCAATAATAAAAGGAAAACTATTAAGATGGTACTTTACTTGATTCAACAAAACATAATTGGAATATGAATCCTATCTTATCCTGTTGGATGATATATCATTAAAAACTTAGAAATCTAAATTTCCTATGTGATGATCTCAGGGAATCCAACCATCCAATATACCATAGACTATGATGAATCATGAATTTAATAGATCACACACTTTTCAAAATAGATTAAGAAGATATTCAAAACTATCACAGCATCTATTGTAATTTGAGTCATAGTAAATTATAGAAAAACTTAAAATATTCTTTTTATTTAAAACATAAATCAATAAGAATTTATCATATACTTGAATCAAAGTAAAAGATGCATCAAAATAAACTGTAGCTTCACCTCTTAGCCCTAACTAAGAGATAGTTATTCATAGATAACTTAAAAATAAAAGAAAAACTAAAAGATCTATTAGAACTGAGAAGAAATTGAAGTGGAAGAATGCTTTCAGCGCTTCACCTAGGCATTGTCTCCTTTTTCAAACCCTAGAAGATTATTTGGAATAGTCTATGGCTCTTTTAAATAGTGTTGCAACTCAAACTTTCACACCGCCTTGGAAAAGTTCGCAAACCACTTCAAATTTAAGCACTATGCGCATCTTCGATGGCAAACTTTGATGTCATTGAAAAATCGTCTAGAACTATCCAACAAAATTAGCCCAAATTTTTTGAAATTATTGATGTCATCGAAGGCTATTTTTGAAATTATTTTTTTTCTCTTTTTAGACTTGGAGTTTTAGAATATTATTTTTGTAGCCAATTTTAAGGATTTCTTTTCTTAACTTCAAATCTTCAATTCTCTTCATTCCTAACTTGGTTTCCTTATATCTTTTGCATGTGAATTCTTCATTAATGACTTTTAAATATCTAATTCTTTATTATCTTCTTTTGAACTTTAAATCTTCCTTTTAACATCAATGTTACCTTAAGCTCTCGAAATCACATCGCACAGGAAAGCATGCATTATTAGATTGATTAAGCACTATAATGTTTATAAAATTAATACATAAATAGGAAAAAATATGTTATGTTTCACACTTAATATCAAGACCAACTCAATATTCTCTTGATTCCATAAAATCATGAACTGATGGAGAGATGATGGAATACATGCGAAAGATTTCAGTCTCTTCCCAGCAGTGCGTTGTAACTCGACGAAGTGTCTACTATAAAGAATGGTGCCAAAACAGTCTTAGTGCCCACAGTCAGATCGACCGGTACACCATGTGTGTTAGTGACGTGGCCGAAAAAGTTACTAACAGTTACTTCTGATGGAATTAGGTCGGTCATGGTTTTTCCAAGTTTAGCCATCATTCTTTTTGGTAACAAATTCACTACGGCCCCATCATCTACCAAAATCTTGGTGACAAGACATCTGTCTAAATGGGCCATTATATATAACGGTTTGAGATGTTGTGTCATGTCAGTAGTGGATTTTTCTATAATCAATCTTTCGGATACATCGTCGTCGTGACAGTGACTATGTCGACCCACTACATTTTATCAACTTTAATTTCACTTTATTCGCCTTTGTTAAAGGGAAAAGAGGTATGTTTTATAATCACTGGGGGAGTATGTTCTTCTATATCCTCAAGCATTGTGTTTGGTTGAGTTAGCCTCGCCTAAAAGCTAGATGGTAACGTGAAGACTATATTATAATGGAAAGTCACCGATGACAACAAACCAAACATAATTTCTCTACACAAACCTTGCCCCCTAGTGTCTCAGATTTAGTTTCTTCGACTTGACTAGGGCGTTCATCGGTCATGGGATCGACTGAGATACTGATAGTTGGAGAACTCTTTAGAGTATTCGCAGTCGATGAGAATTCGTTGGCTAGCTATTCTCTCGGCAAGAAACAATCCCCACTAAAGGTAATCTGATAAATTTCCAGCATTGTCTTCTTCTTTGAGATCTCCCAACCCAACCGTGTTCTCAAGAGATCCTGTTTCTCTTGCTCTGAAGCCGGTATCATGGCTTCGACTGCATTTACTGCCACCTATTCATCGAGCACGGGGATTTTCCAAAACGGGTGGGGCAATCTGGGTTCTAGTCGAGGAGGTATTTCTTCCCTTTCCATTTATTTTCTTATTGTTTCCCTTTGCCTCTGCCATCAGCATTTCGAAGTTTTCATTAACGCTTCTGGTGCGACCGAAAACTTTGGATGAGTGACTCACTTCCATACTCCAGCTCGCGTAGCAGGAGGCTTAACCATCCTCGTCAAGGGTGGTCCCCATCGTGACTGATGCTTAGGAACTGATTTCTCTGGCCGATAACTACCTTGATCAAAGTTGTGATCGTCATCCAACTTTTCAGGAGGGTCTCTCAACCGAGAAGGGATTTCCCAAGCACACTGGTCGTAGAACTGAGAACCTTGATGCCTCCTTTGAACATCAGTCGAATGACCAACTTGATAGTGGGGAACCCAGTGATGCCTTTGCATGGGTTGGCTGGGCGTTCTTCGTCGATTACCTGAGTTAAGATTGACCCTAGGTTTTGGACGATCCCTCATGTTAGATTAATTGTGTTCACCTCTAAATTGGTTGGGAATGGATTGGTGTCGATTAACATCTCTTCTTTTTCTTTCTCTGGGACCTTCAACAGCCCACGGTCGATGTGGTCCTGGATGAATTTCTTGAAAACAACACACTTGTTAGTGGAATGTGTAACACCCCAAACTTTTCAATACCTGAGTATTGAAAGTTTTCGAGTGTTACTATAAACTTTAACTTAATATGTGTAAGGCTCGTGTTCTAGTCCGTACCGTTCCTTAGACTTCCACGATCCTCCCCATCAAATTTTGGTAACCCGCGACCTGTAGTTAGCGTTTGTGCGCAATCCTAAGTCACATCCTATACATTTGAGTCAACTCGACTAGAAACTTATACCCTAGCGACTGCACCATTGCTGCGGTTCCAACGTCGCGCCTTGCGCACTGATGCGATACCCAAGCCAGGAGATGTGACCCCGGGCATATCTCAAGGAAACGTCATGCGTTGTGAATTCTGAAAGAATCTCTATTATCTATCACATCAATCAATTAAGTACTAGTCAAGTACACATCCCATCTCTAGCCATGCTTTCTTTCTCCCCAAGACAATCAACCTACCCCAAGTTAACCCCCATGTCATTCACACCCATCACTCCATCCCATCTTCCTTACAACCATCCTCTCTCTCTTTCTCTAACCAATTTCCCAAGCAACCAAGAGAGGTGACCGTCCAAACATTTCAAGGAGAAGAGAGGGCTAAGTGTGTGGCCTACTTTTTACCCCAAATCTCTCATCCTAGCCCTTCAATATTCATCATCTTCCATCAAATAAGAAGCCAAGGAGCTTAACATTCCAAGGAACCAAGAATATTATCAATTAGTGGGTGTTTATAGGACTAGAGTAGTGATTTTGATGATGGGCCAAGTGGGGCCTACTGAATAATGGTATGGATCTCATTTTGGACCCTAGGTATGGCTGATGGCCCACCATGATCCATATGTTCATCCCATGATGGGGCCATTCTCCATGGACCCCATCATGATGTTTATTTTTTTCTTATTGCTTAAAGGTCATCTAGACCTTTCATTTTTGGTTGAAAAAGGGATCTCCACCGTTGATTTTGATTAGTGGGCCCACATGTAATGAGACCCACTTAATGTATGTTTTATGATGCATGGAAGGGAGGGCTCATAGTGGCGGAGCCCTCCATCGCACGTCGTCTCTCTCTCTCTCTCTCTCTCTCTCTCTTGTGATGGCGTGTGGCCCACCTAATCTAGACCGTCCAACTAGTGGGCCCGTCTGCTTGTGAGCTCACCTTGTTGCCTATCCATTTGGATAGGCTTGGATGAATGAAATCACAAATATTAGCTAATCCAAGGCTATGGTGGGCCACCACGTGGACCCACCTTGATGTATATATTATGCCTCTATCATCCAAAGGCAGGGACGGTGGGGTTAAGTGTGGCACATGTGTGTTGTCCACACCGTCTAGCATGGGACAGTGTTGGACGCACCACGTTTCATGTGTTTTATTGTAACGCCCTGAAAATTGGGGGTCGAGCATAAACTCCACTCTCGAGTTCCAGAACATCACTTATACAACATTTTCAATGATGGATGAATGTCGGCTATAGTAGTGCATAAAATATGAAGTGGATTAAGCCAAAACAACATATCATACTCTAGAGATAGTTAAGTTTCTCAAGCAGAAGACTATGATAAATATATAAAATGTATAGTTGATTGTAAGTCTCCAGAGTGTGAACGTGTTACCAGGTTAACTAAATACATGTATACTCCAAAAATGGAAAGAAAAGAATATACATGGGTGTTTAAATAAAAGGGAAAAATACCAAGTGTATTGACATCTAATCAGTAACCCTGTAATCCCGTCGATCAGAACTTGCATATAGGAGAAATCCTCCTCATCATCATAAAGTCCGGCTCTGCTTCGCAAGCAACGCCTTCATCTGAAACTAAGATAGGTTTTGGTTGGTATGTACAACACCGTCCCATAACGTGGGAGTGAGTAGCTAACTCAGTGAAAACTATACAGCAAAGGTTAACATGTTATCAATTCAATCAAGTAGTAATGATAAGGCAATACAATCAAAAATATCCTAGATACTCTTGTTAATGCAATGATGGTATGAAGAATGATGCATGCCCTCACCACAATCCCCTCTACGATATCATCTAACGATCGTGGCATGATTCACTTCCTCAGTGCTCTATCACCAACGCCGTTAGCACATGTAATGCAGTGTTATGAATATGCCTACCAAGTTCTTATTAGTCCTTTTCATACAGCAGGATTGAAAAGTTAAGACACCTTCCCTGTATCAATTCCCAACATTGATCCATTCTAGGGTCGTCAGTCCTAGGAAATCTCATACGATGTTACGGTTCTAGGTCGCTGCAAGGGCTGTCAGGGTTGTTGCGCACAATCGTTACACCACTCCCCCATCACCTTATCAATATAGGGCTATTTATATCCTTAAGCCTACAACAGGACTCGTCGTCCTTATGCAGTGTCAGGATAAACTCAAGGTCACTACAGAGGGCTCATCACCAATCAGTGTAGGCCGACAGCAAGAATATAGTGTCCCATACCACCATAATCTGCTCAGAGTAGGGTGCTCACTGGTCACTACGGGGAGGTTTGTGGCCCCAGCGTAGGCCGACAGCTTGACCACGGTGTCCCATACCACCATGCCCGGCTCATAAGTCTTAGGGGATCATGGTACCATGGTTAACGGGAGTTTCACTGGTAAGCTCAGTGCCTTAGATTCAAACAGTAGTGAGTAAATATGGTGAACAAACATTGGTCAATCGGATTAGTTGATAAGCCCGACTAGGCCAAGCGCATGTTGAGTTGAACGACATGGAATTCATAAGCACTCCGTGTGGCCTAACCACTGTCGAAAACCCCAAGCACGACTCAGATTCGTTAAACTCATCCTGTGTGGTGAAAACAAACTCAACCACCATTTGAAGTACAATTATCGATTACCTGGACTGTGGTACAACCCCAATCATGTACAAGCTCAATAACAGGCATACGATTCATATCCTACATTCATATGAACGATCATGAAATATGATTGGAATGTAAATACAATACATGGAGGAAATCATACATGTAATAGACATGAATAATCTAAGTTACACAAGTCATGGAGAAAATCATACACATAATTAACATGAATAATCTAGGTTACACAAGTCATGGAGGAAATCATACGCATCATTGATGTAGTTGAGAATCATATCTCAACCCGTATACAGGTACATCTTACTAACTCCTAACTTATTCAGACACTTTTACATACACTTAGTCTACACATTACATCATACATATTATGTATCCATTAGCATACGTATTAGGGCAAATCCTTTCGTCAAAGGGTTATCGCCTATACAACAATCATACATCCGTGACAATTAGTCATGATGAGCATGAAAACGAATTCAATACTCATTCAATCATTTTCACGAATACTTAGACTACACATACTAACTACATATCGTATGTTGATATATTATGTACTTGATCAAATCCTTTCACTAGGGAGTTTTCCTATATATCACTTGTATATACCCACAATGGATAATCATAGCATGCATGAATCCGAGTTCCGTATTCATTTAAACGTTTTCACAAACACGTGAGCTACACACTTTTACATATATAGCGTATATTGGCCGTGGCGTGATTTAAGGCAAGTTCTTTCGCTAAGGAGTTATCATACATGTAATAAGCATATATTAACGGTAATTAATCATGTTAAGCACAAATCCAAATTTTATACGTATACGGTATTTTCTACAAATATGAGGAATATAGTATATTTAACATAGTTAACGTATAATTGAAAAATGAAACGGACAACACTTTATACATGTGAAATAGCATTCATATCAAGAATAAATCATTATCTAACATTGAAAGTCTTGAAAACCATAACCTAAACGTATATAGTCCGCACCTTACGCCGTGGAATCGCAACGAACTCGACAGAGACTCTAAGTCTTTGTATACGTCACAAAGGTAACCTGTAGCATGAAATAGGTTAGTTATTTCATCACTTACGCTATTCAAACCTCTAGAATTGATTAGGGTTAGGTTTTCTTACCTAAAAATGGAGCCGAAATTGCTGAAAAAATAATGTAGACGTGATAGTTGAGTACGTGGAATGACAGGGAAGAAGTCCTGGATCGAACACCAACTCTCTCTCACACTTTCTCTCTCTTTCTTTCTCTCTTTTCTCCTTAGGGTTAGAAATTCGTATGTGAAGAGAAAGAGGGGTTTTAAAGTCCTTATATAGGCCCAAAACTCTCCAAATTAGACTCAGGGCCATGGTATACTTAGGTTATGTCCAAATACGGACTGTTCCGTCTCAACGGAGTACTTTTGGAGGTCCTGTTACTAAATACGGTTGGACTTAAGCTCTCTAATATTTGATCTATGTCAAGCTAAGTTTTTAGTCCGGTCGGGTTTTCAGATCGACCGTGGTGGACCAGCTTCAATTCAACGGTTATGGAAACTCGATCAGAGATACAAGTACTATGACATGTAAGGGCCACCTATCCTGATCCGAGGGTGAATTTGGGTCAAATTCTAACGGTCAGAATGCTTAAAAATAATGCGCAAGTGAACCATTTTAGATTACTTAAAAATATAATTAATTTTCTAAAAATCTTTATTTTCCTACTCTCTTTACTCCAAGCTCAAGGAAACAGTCCTAGGACATCATTGGGCCTTGATTTTTGAGGTGATAGTCAAGTCCAACTAGACAGTCATAATGGTCTAAGTTCATCGCTATCGGACTTTCGACGCGCGGTCTAGATCCAATACAAAATTACAAAGCATTCCCGGGAGCAACTGGGTTTAGAGTTGGATCCTAAATTTTAGGGTATTATAGCGTCAATGATTCTATAGATTTTGGGTCTTACAGATTGTATTTAAAGTGGTTGGTGCTAATTTGGCAGGAAATCTAGTGTCACGCCCCAAACTCGAAAACCGGGCTCACAAAATTCTCGATCGTCGAATCCGGCGCCGACAGCCTCCGTAGAACCCCATTCTCGGCTCCTAGCTCCCATTCGCCAGGTTTCGATCTTGGGATGCTACGAGGAGGATTTTCAATGTCAATTTGATTCGTAATAAGCATAACCAAAGGCATAACCCACAAATAACAACCAAGAACTCCATTACATTTCCACTATGATAAAAAACTTTACAAGTACGATGAGCATAAAGGGAAATACAATGGTAAAGAATAAAAAATCTAAAACGATCTGCAACGTGCTCCTGCCTCAGCGCTGCTGCGATCCAACGTCACCTGCACGCAACGGTCGTGCACAAGCTTACAGAAAGCTTAGAGGGTGGTGAAAGTGTGTGTGCAAGGTAAGTAATATGAACATGCAATGTCGGAATAAAGCAGAATATGCAGATGGATCTATAATATCATGAGCCGTACCAAGGCTTATGCGATGCAAAACATGAATGGTATCGGCCATCCCAAGGCCATGCGATGTGCAATGCAACTCAAGCATACAGATCCTCATCTATGTCCACACATCAATATAGCTCAAATATGGGATATCACCGGGGTCTAGTACACTCTAAATCAGATTGTCGTCACATCGCGCGCAATAAGGTAAGTGGAAGAGACCACACTATCCGTCTGCCAATATCGGGCGCGACTCGTCGATAGCGGACCCATTCCTCGAGCTGGTCAAACTCAGCCTAGGATTTTTTCCTACACTCAGGCGGGTAAGGCCGCACCCCCTTCCAACCGACCACGACACAGTGGAGACCATAACCGTCTGGTAATCGGCACTCAACACTCATCTACCCACTTGGTCTAGACGTTGGAACAACCTCTTGGTACCATAAGGGTTTAGGGACTTTCACCCAAGATTGTCTATAGCATCCCATGTAGAACAAGATTTTCGGTATCCAATCCTGCCAACCACTGTGCGTCTGTGGAGGCTACGGCCCTGATGTCGCTAGGGCGTATAATACTCATGTCACACAAATACGAAATGCATGATTCACGCTATTCAGTCATGCAACAAATCCTATGCATATCGTGCGCTCATGTAGGGCAACATTGCCTAACCAGGAGCCCATAAACAACCTGCCCGAAGGTATATGCTATGATCAGTCAATCCTCATATCAAGCATACATATGATGCGTATGATCATGAGTCATGAAACTATACTAAACATGTAAGTGAGTGATGAACCATTCGTACAACACAGATGGGCCTAGACGGCCTATACACAGCAGTACGACCCAACAATGGGCCCTAAGGAGAGTCGTAATGTGGACATCCAACCAACATTACACTCGCAATGTGGACGTCAAACCAACATTGCTCCCAAGGCACAATCTTTGTAAACATCACTAGTTAGTCTGTATGCGAATTACACATTGCAATGGACCGTAGGTTCATCCCATTTGGCCTTACATATGTATCAAATGGGTCATATTTTATGGGCCTTTTATTCATCAGATGGGTCACATCAATGGGCCACACCAATGGGCCTTACGTGTATTGCAATGGGTCAAAACCCATGGGCCTTGGATTGCATCAATTGGGCCTAGTTTCATGAGTCTAATATGTGACCAATGGGCCACGCCAATTGGGCTTTATCACACATCAAATGGGTCCAATCCCATGGACCTTAAATTACATTAAATGGGACTAATCCCATGGGCCTTGGAATACATTCAATGGGTCCAACCCCATGGGCATAGAGGCCCACTGGAATGTTTATTTTCCATAAGACCTTGGGCCCAACATAGTGTTTATTTTCTATTCGAACTGGGCCCAACATGCTATTTAGTTCCATCCAAACTATTGACAAGATCACATGGGCCTAGGCCCACTGTAATATTTATCATTTATCCGCAATCCATTTTATTCAAAGGTCATATGGACCTTGGAGCCATGATCATATACATATTATAAGGTATATAGTATTAAATATACATAATGGTGGGACCCACAAAACTTGATGTTGCAAGGTGCCAGGGGTCCCACGATCAAAATAGATGGACGTACAACGTTGTGGGCTCCACCGTCTGCTGAACGGTGGACATAGGACACATACATCAATGTGGGTTCCTATGTGGGGTCCACTGTAACGTTCACATACCATCCAAACCGCTCATAAGGTCACTCAGACCGGGATGAAGTGAAAATACAAATTTCAAATTGATTTGAAATTTCTGTGGCCCAGGAGAGGTATTTCAGTGGCAGAGGTTCAACCCGACTGATTCCTTCGGTGTGGGCCACCTGAGCGTCAGATGGGGCCAATATGTAGAGGGTGCCCACTGCTGGGGGTGGCCCGCCTTGTGAGCCGGTCGGATGGCAAATGAACATCATGGTGAGGCCCACGGCCGGAGCCGTGGGTCCCTACTGGACGCCGCCCGCCCGCCTAGCATCAGCGCGGCACGCGCTGTCAGTAGCAGCAGCAGCTGCTACTGCTGCATGAATTTATTTTTTTTTAAAAAAAATACTAATTTTTGTGGTTTTTCAGGTGTGTGGCCCACATCATATAAATCCACACCGTCCACTAACTTCCATGACTCAAAACAAGCCTAACGAGTCCAATATTGGACATTTTCAGCATGTAGGAAGGAATCTAGGAAACTTTAGATGATGGAGATTACATTTACTAAGATATGGCCCACCAGATGCTCCGTTCAATCTCATTTCCTGGCTCAACGCGTAAAATGAGATGGTGAAAGGGATGGACGACTTGGATTAAAACTATACATCAAGGTGGGGCCTATGCAGGTGGCTCACCCCAAAATTCCTTTTTCCTTCTTTCTTTTTCCCTTTTTCATATAGGGACGTCCAGCGTCCTAGACGTTGGACGGTTTGGCATTTAAGAAAAGATTATGGTGGGCCCTGATTAGGTGGGCCACCACTGATGGATGGTGTATTTCAACATTTAAGGTGGGCCCCACTTGAAGGAAACTTGGACTAAAGAATACTTTAAGGTGGGGTCCATTCAAGTGGGCCACACAACCCTATTGCATAAAAAAATAAGATAAAATAAAATAAAAAGAAATAAGAGAGAGAGAGAGACATGGACAGTGGGACGCGCCTTGTGATGGAGGGCTCCGCCACTATGAGCCCTCCCTTAAATGAAATCATACAATAAACGGATCCCTTTGAACATGGGATCATCAAAAATGTAAATCAACGGTGGAGATCCATTCCTCACCGATATGGACGGTCTAGATGACCTTTCTAAATGAAATAAACATCATGATAGGGTCCATGGAGAATGGCCCCATCATGGAATGATCATGATGATCCAAGTGGTCCATCGCCACAACTTAGGGTCCCAAGCGAGATCCACACCATTGATCGGTGGGTCTCACTTGGCCCATCATAAGAACAAGAAAGAAACTACCCTAAAGAGGCACCCACCGTCCGATCTTCTTGCTCCTAGGAGTTCCTTGGCACCTTAGCTTCCACTTCAATGGATGAGATGAAGAATGGAAGGTTGAGATGGGAGATGATGGGGTAGGAAGGTGGGCCACTTGGAGTTTAGGGATTCTTGGAAAATTCCATACGTATGGGCTCTTTTGCTTCGAGATTTTGAAATGAGAAAGAGGGAAAGAGAGAGAGTTGTAAAGGGAGAGAGAGAGAGTGATGGATGGATGTGGTGGGTGATGGTTGTGTAAGAAAAGCTTGACTTTTGAGGCTTTTGTGTAAGAGAGGTATGGGTGGTGAAGACTTTTGTGGCTTTTTGTGTAAGAGAGGTATGGGTTTGGGAGACTTTTGTGGTTGCTTGGGAAAAGGGAATAAAGTGATGTGTACTTGACATGTGATGGCTTGATGGATTGATTGATTGATAGGATTGATGTGATTAATGTGACACATCGTAGAGATTCCCTTAGTTTTCACAACGCGTGGTGTTTTCTCGCACCGAACGTCGGCCTATAACTCTTGACCAGGGTATCGCCTCGGCGCGCGAGTTGCGGCATTGAAACCGCTGTGGCAGCGCGGTCGCTATAGTATTGGTCTCGGGTTGAGTCGACTCGGGTTGTCGGTATATGAATCAGGGTCGCGCGTCGATATCGGTTAAGGGTCGAAGGTCACCGAAATTCGACCGGTAAGACCACCGAAGTCTATGGAAAGGTACGAACTAAGATACGGGTCTTACATCTAGTATAACGCTAGTTAATTCACGTTAAATTTCTAAAGAATTTAGTCCTAAAGGGTTTCTTTGGCTTTGGAATTGAGTTCTGAGAGGTTACCAAGGTGTTATGGTTGACCCATTGCCTAAGGACGTCTAACTCCAGGTTTATAAAAATTTGGAGTGTTACAATTTACCCCCCTTAAAATAAAATTTCATCCCCAAAATTGCCTAAGGGTAATGAGTGAATATTCTATTAGGCCTTTTGCCTAAACTGTACTAATTCAAGTTTATATACATGGTGGGGTATATACATCTATACTAGTCTGGCGTATTTTTGTCTATCCTCCTTAGAAAAACTTACTCTTCATCTCTTGCTTATACCCTGATGGTTTGCTATAATTTATTTCCTTAACTATTTGGAGTCTTAATGATGATTCCAAACTACTTAGAGTAAGATATATATTTACAATGGTTGACCAATACGGAGAGACGGTTGTAGTGGGCTTGATCCCGATACATTGATTATCCACCTGGCCAGGGTAGAAGGCTTAATGTATCCATTCCTAACCCTGGTGGATCCGGGTCTTCTACTCGGCTAAGCAGTGAGTCCATTGGTAATCGTCCCGGATTGAGAATTGGGTCAAACCGCAAATGCTTCGCCATTGTATATTTCAGTAATTCCGTATAATCTGATTACTCCAAAGCTTAGGGAATGCCCATCACTAAAAGGTTCAAAGGTCCTATTTATAAGGTTGCTTTTTGGGTCTTGATCTAGGAAAGTCCTCGTCTAAATCTATATCTAAGGTAGGGATTAATAAAAACTTTAATAGATTATCCTAAAGGGTTTCTAATTGTACGGAATCGGCCAAGACTTCTATTATGCTCGTATTTAACGAGTAGGTTTATGGATATACTGACCTTCGTCCTAATTGTTTCCTTAAATTTTCTTCGATCCTGGGCCAGTGGGGAAAGGGCCAACTACGCTTCCGCTGTGCAGTTCTAACTCAACTGTTGTATTAGCTGACCTTACTAGATTGGGCTCATAAGGTTCTACCCCCCTTAAAAAAAATATGTCTACTCTCAAGGCTCTAAAATCTGTCCTAATCCGTATGTCGGAATGAGGTGTAATATAGGACTTATCCTTGACATGAAATGGGAAACAACCCCTCAGTACATTGGTCTTCCTTTGTTAATGATGCGTTCTATGACATTGGTACCTATGGTTGTGGTTGATTTCAGGGGCATGTGTGAGTTGGTGGAAAGATATCTAATCCTCTACTGGCTATATGCCCTTAACATTTCCCAAGGGTAAAGAAATAAATTTTTGTTATAGGTAGTCGGGCCAGCACGAAAGGAAAGTTGTGTAGTAGGTCTGAGCCGGATACATAGACTTTCTGCCTAGACTCTGACAAAAAATTTGTCATATCAGTTCTTAATTCTAGTCAATCCCGATCTTCTGCTCGATCAGAGCATTGGATTTATTGGTAACTACCAGGATTAGGAATTTAGTTCAAACCACGAATACATCGCTTATATATAATTTCTCTACTCCGTGTTCCCAATTGCAATAAGTCCTTGGGAGGGCACTTCTAAAGGGTGTGCTGGTTTATCCTAGCATTCAATCCAAAGGATATATAAGTTTTCTCTAAGCGTAACTAGTTCTAAGTCAAGCAAGCTTCCTAAGAGTTAATAAAGGAGCCTATAAGTATCAAGGGAATCCAACAAAAGAACGAAGTCTCACTCTAACTAAATCAAGAAAACTAACTACGTCTATCCTTCGATTATCTTAGCATAATCAGTCTTTTCATTCCTTAGCATAACCAATAGCCTAGTCTTAATAAATTTAACGATGCTCGAGAACTTCACATATGTCTATACAAGATAAGGAGGTCCTAGGGTTTACGTTTTTTTAATTTACTAGCTTTCCTATACCGTCAGATCTTTCTAAATCTAAGAATACCCACTCTAGGTCCAAAACTCTAAGGGCCTACTTGGCTAGTGGTATAAAGCTGTATTAAATGGATTGCATCGCTAATCCCACCTCGAGATTGGGAATGACATGTTTGGAAGAAGGGTGAGATGTGATTAAAAATTTATTTTTTTATAGTCTTTGAAAAATGAACCTTGTGTTAGGGAGTGTGAGATGAGATTTTCAAATCCCATGATGATGAAATTCCAAGTATAATTTGAAAGGAAATCCCCGAATTTATTTTTAATTGCATACATTCCAACCATGGCATTAGAAACCATGGGTTACACCCAAATCTAAGGACAATACCTTACACATGCATTTATTGTTCCTTTTACAATTCTATCCATCATAATCTCACCTAATGCAGTTGGTTGAACAGGCCCAAAATGTCCCATCATTTGGAGGTGGTGCAGGTTATGGGACAAAAAAATGTGGGTTTCGTGCCCAAATAAGGGGGGTATAAGGAAGGTGAAGAGTTGTAAAGAATAGTGGTGGATGGGTGTAGGATGTAGAAGAAGATGGAAGCTTGAGTGAATAAAAGTGGGGATATGAGATCATTTTACATGGTCTCAGTTTCGTATGGGCTATTCTACGGTAGTTAATCTCACCCGTCGGTGACACTTGGGATGCTAATGTGGTTTCTAGATTCCATCGCCTCCTTCCTAAGTCATTGTGCGTCATTGTGCGTCGTGTTACCATAACCCAAGTCCGGTTTAATCTAAATCATGCTCTGATACCATCTGTAACGCCCTGAAAATCAGGGGTCGAGCAAAACTCCACTCCCGAGTTTCAGAACATCATTTATGCAACATTTTCAATGATGGATGAATGTCGGTTGTAGTAGTGCATAAAACATGAAGTGGATTAAGCCAAAACAGCATATCATACTCCAGAGACAGTTAAGTTTCTCAAGCGAAAGACTGTGATAAATATATAAAATGTACAGTTGATTGTAAGTCTCCAGAGTGTGAACATGTTACCAGGTTAACTAAATACATGTATACTCCAAAAATGGAAAGAAACGAATATACATGGGTGTTTAAATAAAAGGGAAAAATACCAAGTGTATTGGCATCTAATCAGTAACCTTGTAACCCCGTCGATTAGAACCTGCATATAGGAGAAATCCTCCTCATCATCATAAAGTCCGGCTCTTCTTCGCAAGAAACGCCTTCATTTGAAACTAAGACAGGGTCTGGTTGGTGTGTACAACACCGTCCCGTAACATGAGAGTGAGTATCTAACTCAGTGGAAACTATACAGCAAAGGTTAACATGTTATCAATTCAATCAAGCAGTAATGATAAGGCAGTACAATAAAACATATCCTACATACTCTTGTTAATGCAAGGATGGTATGAAGAATGATGTATGCCCTCACCATAATCCCCTCTGCGACATCATCTAACGAACGCAGCATGACTCACTTCCACAGTGCTCTATCACCAACGCCGTTAGCACATACAATGCGGTGTTATGAATATGCTTACCAAGTTCTTATTAGTCCTTTTCATACAGCAGATTGGGAAGTTAAGACACCTCCCCTGTATCAATTCCCAACATTGATCCATTCTAGGGTCGTCAGTCCTAGGAAATCTCATACGATGTTATGGTTTTAGGTCGCTGGAAGGGCTGCCAGGGCTGTTGCGCTAATCGTTACACCACTCCCCCATCAACTTATCAATACAGGCCAATTTTTATCTTTAAAACTACAACAGGACTTGTCGCCCCTACGCAGTGTCAGGATAAACTCAAGGTCACTACAGAGGGCTCGTCACCAATCAGTGTAGGTCGATAGCAAGAATATAGTGTCCCATACCACCATAATCTGCTCAGAGTAGGGTACTCACTGGTCACTACAGGGAGGTTTGTGGCCCCAGCGTAAGCCGACAGCTCGACCACGGTGTCCCTTACCACCATGCCTGGCTCATGAGTCTTATGAGATCACGATACCATGGTAACAGGAGTTTCACTGGTAAGCTCAGTGCCTTAGATTCAAACAGTAGCGACCAAACATGGTGAACAAACATCAGTCAATCGGATTAGTTGATAAGCCCAACTAGGCCAAACGCACGTTGAGTTGAACGACATGAAATTCATAAGCACTCCGTGTGGCCTAACCACTGTCAAACACCCCAAGCATGACTCAGATTCGTAAAACTCATCTTCTGTGGGGAAAACAACCTCAACCACCATTTGAAGTATGATTACAGATTACCTGAACTGTAGTACAACCCCAATCATGTACAAGCTCAATAACAGGCATACGATTCATATCCTACATTCATATGAACGATCATGAAATATGATTGGAATGTAAATACAATACATGGAGGAAATCATACATGTAATAGACATGAATAATCTAAGTTACACAAGTCATGGAGAAAATCATACACATAATTAACATGAATAATCTAGGTTACACAAGTCATGGAGGAAATCATACGCATCATTGATGTAGTTAAGAATCATATCTCAACCCGCATACAGGTACATCATACTAACTCCTAACTCATTCAGACACTTTTACATACACTTAGTCTACACATTACATCATACTTATTATGTATCCATCAGCATACGTATTAGGGCAAATCCTTTTGTCAAAGGGTTATCGCCTATACAACAATCATACATCCGTGACAATTAGTCATGGCGAGCACGAAAGCGAATTCCATACTCATTCAATCATTTTCACGAACACTTAGACTACACATACTAACTACTTATCGTATGTTGATATATCATGTATTTGATCAAATCCTTTCACTAGGGAGTTGCCCCATATATCACTTGCATATACCCACGATGGATAATCATAGCATGCATGAATCTGGGTTCCGTATTCATTTAAACATTTTCACAAACACGTGAGCTACACACTTTTACATATATAGCGTATATTGGCCGTGTCGTGATTTAGGTCAAGTCCTTTCGCTAAGGAGTTGTCACATATGTAACAAGCATATATTCATGGTAATTAATCATGTTAAGTACAAATCTGAATTTTATACGTATACGGTATTTTCTACAAATACGAGGAATACAATATATTCAACATAGTTAACGTATAACTGAAAAATGAAACGGACAATACTTTATACATGTGAAATAACATTTATATCAAGAATAAATCATTATCTAACATTGAAAGTCTTGAAAACCATAAACTAAACATATATAGTCCGCACCTTACGCCGTAGAATCACAACGAACTCGACAAAGACTCTAGGTCTTTGTCTACGACACAAAGGTAACCTGTAGCATGAAATAGGTTAGTTATTTCATCACTTACGTTATTCAAACCTCTAGAACCGATTAGGGTTAGGTTTTCTTACCTAAAAATGGAGCCAAAATCGCTAAAAAAATGATGCAGACGTGATAGTTGAGTACGTGGAATGGCAGGGAAGAAGCCCTGGATCGAACACCAACTCTCTCTCACACTTTCTCTCTCTTTTCTCCTTAGGGTTAAAAATTCGTATGTGAAGAGAAAAAGGGGTTTTAAGGTCCTTATATATGCCCAAAACTCTCCAAATTAGACTCAGGGTCATGATATACTTAGGTTATGTCCAAATACGGACTGTTCCGTCTCAACAGAGCACTTCTGGAGGTCCTGTTACTAAATGCGGTCGGACTTAAGCTCTCTAATATTGGATCTAGGTCAAGCTAAGTTTTCAGTCCGGTTGAGTTTGCAGATCGACCGTGGCGGACCAGCTTCAATTCAATGGTTACGGGAACTCGATCAGAGCTACAAGTACTATGACATGTAAGGGCCACCTATCCTGATTCGAGGGTGAATTTGGGTCAAAATCTAACGGTCAGAATGCTTAAAAATAACGTGCAAGTGAACCGTTTCAGATTACTTAAAAATATAATTAATTTTCTAAAAATCTTCATTTTCCTACTCTCTTTACTCCGGGCTCAAGGAAACAGTCATAGGATATCGTTTGGTCTTGATTTTTGAGTTGATAGTCAAGTCCAACTAGATGGTCATAATGGTCTAAGTTCATCGCTATCGGACTTTCGACGCGTGGTCTAGATCCAATACAAAATTACAAAGTATTCCCGGGAGCAACTGGGTTTAGAGTTGGATCCTAGATTTTAGAGTATTATAGCGTCAATGATTCTATAGGTTTTGGATCTTACAGATCGTATTTAAAGTGGTTGATGCTAATTTGGTAGAAAATCTAGTATAACGCTAGTTAATTCACGTTAAATTTCTAAAGAATTTAGTCCTAAAGGGTTTCTTTGGCTTTGGAATTGAGTTCTGAGAGGTTACCAAGGTGTTATGGTTGACCCATTGCCTAAGGACGTCTAACTCCAGGTTTGCAAAAATTCAGGGTGTTACATTTATCCAAGTCATCCGTTCGTCTATGTGGAACCCACCTGGCATATGTATTATCCACGCTGGTCATCAGCAATGGGGCCTGCCTTTATGGCATGTGGTGTCCACACGTGTGGACCCACCATGATGTAGATGTTATATCTCCACTGTTCATCTGTTGGATGGTGGATTCCACCCTGATGTATGTGTTTTGCCACACCGTCCAGCAGCATGGGACAGTGGGGCCTTGTATTTTAGAGGCGGTGGCCCACCCACGTGGCACCACCCTGATGTATTTATTTCATCCACACCGTATAGCACTCTGGACGGTGGAATTCTCCCATGTGTGGGTCCACCTTGATGATGTGTCCTATATGGACGGTGGGAATCCACCGTGATATAAATGTTTTATCTACACCGTCCCTGTATGTGCGATGGTGTGACCCACCGTGACGAATGTTCTGATCCACACCGTCGATTGTCCAGCACGTGGACGGTGGGTCCCACAATGATGTATGTGTTTTATCTACACCGTCCGTAGTATGGTGTGTCCTACCGTGGTGTATGTATTTTATCTGCACCATCCAGCTGGGACGGGATCCACCATGATGTATGTATTTTATCTGCACCATCCAGTTGGGACCGGACCCACCGTGATGTATGTATTTTATCTGCACCATCCAGCTAGGACAAGACCCACCTGAGGTATGTTTTGTATGCACGCCGTCCATGGGCACCGGCCCACCATGATATATTTTATCCACTCCGTCTAGGACAGGCAGCCCATCGTGATGTATGTGTTTTATATCCATGTTGTCCATCTAGTAGGGCCCATCTGACTTGTGCAGGGTCCACCTGCTGTTTGTACAAGGCCCATCTGCATTATGGCAGGCCCACCCACTGATGTACAGGCCCAGGTGATGAGGCCCATTGAGATGTTTTTTAGGCCCATTGTGATGTATATGTGACCGTGTAGCCCTTGTGTGAAGCCCAATGTGATGTATATGAGGCCCTTGTGATGAGGCCCAATGCGATGTACATGAGGCCCTTGTGTGAGGCCCATTGTGGTGTATATGAGGCCAATGTGATGAGGCCCAATTGTGATGTGTGATTCCACCATGATGTATGTGATAATGTTTATGATGCTCATCCATCTCCTTGCTAGAATAAGGGTCGTAAGCCCCATTATAGTAAGATTCTAGGTTCTAAATGGGCCACACCTTGGGATCAATGGTGGTTAAATGTCCACGTTGTAAGCAGTGGTTAAATGTCCACCGTTGGGAACCATCTTAGGGCCCACCATGAAGCCCATCTCCCCATCCTCTCTTTACTGTAAGTGCTATAGTTTATAGCCCCTTTTTATTGTCAAATTTGTGGTGACAAAGACAATGCTTTGAAGCTGTATATGTGATGAACAAAAGAAGCTTTTAAGATCTCAGAAGTTTTCAAGATCTCAAAAGCTTTCAAGATCTCAGAAGTTTTCAAGTTCAAGAAGCTTTCAAGTTTAAGATCTCAGCCTTAATTATACTCAAAGGTCACTTGTCTTTAAGTTTCAATGTCCTTGCTTCACTATTGAGGTATGACTAACATTATGTTGACCTTTAAAGTAGGACATTTTGGATACATAATCCATGTATGTTTTATACGTAAATTTGGTCTGTTCTAAGACTAGTCTTAAACCCTGTTCGACTAGTCATAGCACTGGTTCGACCAGTCGAAGAAATTCCATGACCAGTCCTAAGCTGTTATAGTTTTTCAGAATTTTTTTATTTACTCTACGACCAGTCCTGGAGATTGTTCGACCAGTCATAGGAACAGTGTTGACTGGTTCTTCGACCAGTCATAGATCTTCGACTCAAAGTCCAGCGTTGAAAATCTTATGCCTACGACCAGTCGTGAGCATCCTATGACTAGTCGAAGGTGACCTACGACCAGTCGTAGGGTACCTACAACCAGTCGTGAAACCGACTTATCTTATCGCGCCTGAAAAATTCAAATATTTATTATTCTATGACTAGTCGTAGAGGTCCTAAGACCAGTCGAAGACGTGTTTTGTTCAGCTATAAATAGATCACAAATCTCAGAATAATTTACACAATTCAAGCTAATTAATTTGGCCTTCTGAGAGATAAGTCTGTGCTCTATTTTAAGCTAAGCGTGCGTATTTAATATTCTCTTTCATTAGCTTTATTAATTGATTTTGTTTCTTGTATTCCAATCTAATCTGAAAAGAGAAATTATTGTTTCCCTTTCTTTGGAATCAAAATCAATTAAAACTAGCCCATTTTGATTTAATTTAAAATCAATTAGAATTAGAACCATTGTAATGTGAGTTTGGACATTGAACTTGGACATTCAATCATCTACTCTGACTTGGTTCTACGAGGCTGCTACAATGAAGGAGAAAATTAAGTATTTTACATTTAATTATAAATTCCTTTCTGTTTTGGTTTCTTTTGGGATTTTCCAGAAAAATCTCATTGTATTGGTTATCTGAGGAGAGCTAGAAAACTCAGAAGTGGGATTTTTTAATTATTTAAGCCCACAGATAAAGACACAATTGTGGAGGTTTTGGGTGAACCTGTAAAAACCTAATTTGATAGTGAACTCTAATATCCCTTGTATGAGGATATTAGGAGTGGAGTAGCATTTTGTGTGGCTGTTGTTTAACAGTTGGTGTACACACAGGCGAACCACTATAATCCCTTGTGTTTCATGGTTGAATGGTTTATATTTCATTTATTTAATTATTCATTTATGGGATGTATATGTGGATGTGGATGCTGTAATCATTTGTTTTAAGCTTTGTGGGAATGTTGCAATAGTTTAGCAATTATTTCTTGCAATTCCTTTATCAGCATTCTTAATTGTTCTACTAAGGTTGCCCTACCATTTCTATGGTGTATGGTTGTCCCTAGAACAAGATATATTTATAATTACAATTTATTCTTCAGTGCAGTTTGTATTTAATTCTTTATCATTCCTCTTCGATTTGAGATTTGATACAAAGACCTTACTAAAAATAAAGTTGTCCTACCATAAACTCTGGTTTTTGGTGTAAGGTTATCCTTAAAATAACATTTGTATCAACCTCTTAAGATCTGAATTTTGAGGTGGCTTTACATTCTTGCATTGTGGTTTATTTATTTAATTTGTTGGCTATCATATTTATTTAATTTCTGCTGTTATAAGTTTTATTTGGCATTGTCCTAATCACCCCCCCCCCCCCCCCCCCCCCCCCATATAGCTAAGACTTTTCAATAGCTAAGACTTTTCAAGTAGTATTCGAGCCTAATAGCTCTTTTTAATTCTTAATTCTTGGATTTATTTCCTGAGCTAACGATTTAAGCTATTTAAGATGTCAAATTTTGATAGCCTATCAGGCACTAGGCCACCACCCTTTGATGGCTTCAACTATGCTTATTGGAAAGCCAGGATGAGAATATTCTTAAAATCCATGGATGAAAGTGTGTGGCTGGCCACTGTAAATGGTTGGAACCCTCCTACTGTTGAAGTAACTGGAGTTGATGGTTCAAAAACTATGAGAGTAACACCTTATTTCTCGTGGACCACACTTCAGAAAAGTGAGAGCAGTGCAAATGCTAAAGCACTAAATGCAATCACTTACGCACTATCACCGGATGAATTCAAAAGAATTATATCCTGTGATTCTGCAAAGCAAGCTTGGGATATATTAAAAATGACACACGTGGGTACATCAATTGTCAAGAAATCGAAAGTCTAACTCCTTACAACTAAATTTGAAGAAATTCATATGGAGGAAAATGAAACATTTATGGACTTTTATACACGATTAAATGACATTGTAAACTCTATGTGGGGTTTTGGTGATAGAATCCCAGAAAGTAAAGTGTGTGCAAAAATACTACGCTTACTTCCTGAACGGTTAAACTTTAAAGTAACCGCGATCCAGGAACTTCGTGATACGGATAATATGAGGGTTGAGGAATTAGTTGGTTCTTTACAAACCTACGAGTTAACTTTTAAAGCTCCAAAAGGAAAATCAATTGCTCTTAAAACTTCTAAAAATAATTTTCAAGAAAATTTTGATGTAGATAACTCTGAAGACGATATGACTCTTATGACAAAAAAGTTTTATAAAATCTTCAAAAGTAAAAAGAGAGTTGATTTTCAAAAAGGAAATGACAAGAAAAGATCAAAACCTAAATTTAAAACTTGGAAATCTTTGAAAGATAGTCAATGTTACAACTGCCAAGAATATGGGCATTTGGTTAACAAGTGTCCGAAAAAGGACAAACCTAAGAAAAAGGGTATGTTGGCTACTTGGGATGAATCCTCTAATTCTGAAGCTTCTTCTGAATCTGAAGATTCTGAAACTGAGTCGAGCGATGAAGTGAAAACCCTTATGACTCTAGCCAAATTCGCATTTTCAGATAATGATTCAACAAGTGAAGAAAATCTGAATAGTGAATGTGAAAATGAAGATGATCTTCAAGATGCCTATAATGCCCTATACAAGGAGAGTTGTAAAATTGTGGTAAAACTAAAACTTCAAAAAGAAAAAATTTTCTAAACTCAAAGAAATTTATGAATTTCTTGTTTTAGAAAAGTCCCATATTTCAGACTGTTTTGAAAAGACAAAATGCGATTTGGATTTTAAGACTGCCCAAGTTAAAAATCTTAAATCTGAGAACCATCATTTAAAACATGAAGTCTCTTCTCTCTTAAGTTTAAAGGAAACTTGGAAATATGCCCAAGGTGATTCTAAATTAAAAAAACTTTTATCAGGATCAAGAAAATGTGGCGATCGATCCGGTCTGGGTTATGATAAGAATGTTTCTCCTAAGCTAAAAAATACACCTCCTAAGTTTGTAGAATGAGAAACCTTAAATCAAAAGGGAAAGGACAAGTGTTTTCTAAAGACCCTAAATCTGTTCAAAATTTTAAAGGAAATTATTTCAACTATAGGAAGCATAACCGAAATCCTTTGGCTGAAAAGATAGTTGATTTACTTAAGAAATTTCTAAAGTCTAACTCAATAGGTCATACTTATAATTCTTACAATCGTAAAAAGACCAACTATCCACCTAAACTTAAAATGGTTATGAAATGGATTCCAAAGGTCACTTGCTTGGTTGCCCACACTGCTTTCAGAGCTACAAGCCATTCAAAGTGGTACCTAGATAGTGGATGCTCCAAGCATATGACAGGCGACAAGGCTTTATTCACGAATCTAAAAGATATGATTGATGGTTCAGTCACATTTGGTGATGGAAGTAACTGCAAAATTATGGGCCAAGGTACAGTTCAACTCTATAACCTTCCGTTATTTAAGAATGTCTTATATGTTGAAGGACTAAAAGATAATTTGCTAAGCATATCTCAAATATGTGATAATAACCATAGTGTTCAGTTTTCTAATCAAAGCTGTGAGATTCTAAACAACAAGGGTTCGGTAATACTAACTGGACATAAAACATCTGAAAACTACTATATTGTTAGCGAATCCAGCTCATCTAATCAAACATGTTACATGGTCCATACAGACGAGATTAAATTATGGCACAAACGTCTTGAACATGTACACTACCGAAATTTATTTAGATTGAGCAAAAAGGAACTTATAAGAGGTTTACCCAAACTTCAAAAATTAGATAAGATATGTGTTGAATGCCAGTTTGGCAAACAAACAAGGAACTCACATAAAAAGGTGAATTCCAATATCACAACAAGACCACTCGAACTTCTCCACATGGATCTGATAAGACCTACCAGAACGGAGAGTGGAGGTGGCAAAAGGTATATCTTGGTAATAGTAGATGACTTTACCAGATATACATCGGTAGTCTTCTTAAGGGACAAATTAGAAACCCTTGAAGAAACAAGAAAAGTTCTCAAAAAGATTCAAACTGAAAAAGATTCTCAAATCAGTAAGATTCATAGTGATCATGGATCTGAATTTGAGAATAGCGGTTTTGAGAAGTTGTGTAGCAACTAAAGAATATTACATGAATTTTTAGCACCTAAAACTCCACAACAAAATGGGATAGTGGAAAGAAAAAATAGAGTGCTACAAGAAATGGCTAATGTCATGTTGAATAACATGAAGCTCTCTAAGAATCTTTAGGCGGAAGCAGTCAATACAACTTGCTATATTATTAACCGAGTTTACACTAGTAAAGGCAATAATAAAACGGCTTATGAAATGTGGTTCGATAAAAAGTCTACTGTCAAATACTTTCGAGTTTTTGGCAGTAAGTGCTATATTTTACGAGATCATGAAAATCTGGAAAAATTTGATACGAAAAGTGATGAAGGGATCTTTCTAAGGTATTCTTTAAATAGTCGTGCTTATAGGGTTCTGAATAAAAGGACCGGTGTGATTCAAGAGTCTATCAATGTGGTCATTAATGATCACTTAAACACTCCAGTCTCAAGTTCAAATAATGATGAAGTTCTTGTAGTTGATAAACCTGATACTTCATCTAATCAGACTGATTCTGAACTAAGGACTGTTAAAGATCATCCAACTACTCAAATTCTTGAAAACCCTCTCACTGCTGTGCGTACTCATAAACAACTTGAGGATATATGTAATTACGCATGTTTTATATCCCAGATAGAACCTTCTAGCGTAAAAGAAGCTCTTGCTGATGAAAACTGGATTGTTGCGATGCAAGAAGAACTTAACCAATTTGTAAGAAATGATGTTTGGTATCTCGTACTTAGATCCAAAGATAAACACATCATTGGAACAAAATGAATTTTCAAAAATAAGTCGGATGAGCTTAGAAATATAATTAGGAACAAGGCTAGGCTAGTGGTACAAGGTTATACTCAAATTGAAGGTATTGATTTTGATGAAACCTATGCACCGGTAACACGTCTTGAATCAATCAGACTATTTATATCCATTGCATATTTTAGAAAAATCAAGATTTATCAAATGGATGTGAAAAGTGCTTTCTTAAATGGTGATTTGCATGAGAAAGTCTATGTTGAACAACCAATGAGTTTTGAAGATTCTAAAAATGCTGATCATGTGTATCGCCTTAGGCACTTTACGGATTAAAACAAGCTCCTAGGGCATGGTATGAGAAACTAACAAAGTTTCTGATTAGCTATAATTTTCAAATGGGATTTGTTGATAAAACTTTATTTATTAAAAGATATAATGATCATATTTTAATGGTACAGATTTATGTTGATGATATCATTTATGGATCTACTTGCACTGACATGACCACTGAGTTTGCAGATTTGATGAAATCACAGTTTGAAATGAGCATAATTGGGGAATTGAATTATTTTCTAGGGTTGCAAGTAAAGTAACAACCTGATGAAATATTCATTTCTCAATCTAAATATGCCTTGAGTTTAATCAAGAGATTTGGATTTGAGAATGGTAAGAACTTCGATACTCCTATGAGTACTACTTTGAAACTCTCAAAAGATTCTGCAGGTAAAAATGTTGATTCGAAATTATATTGGAGCATAATTGGTAGTTTATTATATTTAACAGCTAGTAGACCTGATATTGCACTAAGTGTTCGTATTTGTGCTAGATATCAGTCTGATCCTAAAGAATCAAACTTGATTGCTATCAAGCGGATTGTGCGATATGTTGCAAGTACTATTAATCTCGGTCTTTGGTATCCACATGAGACTAGTGTCCAATTAGTTGGGTACTCGGATGCTGATTGGGCTGGTAATCTTGATGATAGAAAATCAACCAGTGGTGGTTGCTTTTATATTGGAAACTGTTTAGTTTCTTGGTTTAGCAAGAAACAAAGTTTTATATCACTTTCAACAGCTGAACCTGAATACATTGCAGCTGGTAATGCGTGTACGCAGCTTGTTTGGATGAATCGAATGCTAAGTGATTATGGAATTAAACAGGATTCTATGTTATTATATTTTGATAATTCGAGTGCCATAAATATTTTGAAAAATCCTATTCAGCATTCTCGTACTAAGCACATTGACATTAAATTTCATTATATCCGTAAATTAGTAGAAGAAAGGTTATATCTTTGGAATATATACCTACCGAGAATTAACGTGCTGACATTTTCACTAAACCTCTTAACAAAAGAAGGTTTAACCAAATAAAATTTGATCTTAGCATGTGTATTTTAAGATGATAATTTATGCCTTTTTGTATCATATTGTATATTCTTGCTAGTTTAGACTTTAATTTTTGTAAATCATGCTGAAAATTTTAAAAAATTATATTTTTGGCTGATCCTCGACCGATCATGAATATACACAACCAGTCGTGGTACGAACGGTCGTGTACATCCACGACCAGTCATGAAACTTGTGAATGCCTTTAATTTGGGGAAATCACTTCATCTTCCTCATTTCATTTTCAGTCACCAACGAGCCGACGTCCGATTAGTCGAAGCCAATCTTCGAAATCTCCATGATTAGTGCTCCATTTATATTTTTCTTGTAGATTTGTGTCTAGATTACTTCTATTTCTCCTTTGAAGTTATCTATTTTGAATTTCATTGTTATTTGAAGTTTTTCTTGTGAAAAATCTGTTTTGAGAAAACCCACTTCTCAATCCTTTGCAACTCTTTATCTTCTTGAAATCTTTGTTGCAAATGGTTTCTAGAGGAAAAAGAATAACTTCCCATGGTCCATCTTCTTCCACATTGGCCTCTCTCACTAAGCGTCATCTTAGGGCTCCCGAGGATGATCCATCCTTTGTTCGGGACATTAGACTACGTAATATTATTTTTGAACATCCTGTTGATATTAATCATACTGCTCCTTTTGATATCATTCCTATGCTCCAAGCTATAGGTTGGGATAACTTATTTCATTGAGGTGGGCCAGCATACCGGTCCATTGTCCAATCCATGTTTACTTGCATATGTAATTTTTCACTGAAAAATCTAATGTTTAAAATTGCCACAAGAGAAGGACTATTTGATGTTGATCGTCACTTGATTTCAGCTCTTATGGAAATTCATGTGAATGATGAGGGAGTTTCCATTCATACTCGATCTGAAAAATCCTCACAGAACGCATGCTAACTAAGGATTTATGCAATCTGGATGTTCAATGCACACATAAAGGAAATGCGCTCCCCTCAAGATTTTTGTTACCCAAATACAGAGTTCTTCATATAATCTTTGTGTCGAATTTGTATCCTCGATCGGGTAATAAAACTTAGTTAACGGCGTTCATGGTTCGTATTCTTCATAACATTGCCAGATGTGTTGATATTTGCTTACCATCCTTGATTTGTCACTCTATCATTCAGTTTCGACTCCATCCTTGTGATAGTGATATCCCTTTTGATTATTTGATGACTGTATTGGCTACGCATATGTTAGTCGATATGCTGGTTGGTGAAGCCCCTATCCATCATCTGATATTTAACAACTCTAATATCAATAAGATGAAGCTTGAATTTCTTCCCAGCCAAAGAGATGGTGTTGATACGGCTGAAGCTGAACATGAGGAAGAAGCTGGTGATCTTCCTCCTGATGATATTAACATGAATGATATTTTTGAAGAAATTGAATCTGACTCTGCAAATGATCCAGATTATGAGCCTTCTGCTTTTGATGCTCGTCAAAGTGTATTGAAGGAGAAAGTTGAGAATATAAATGTTAAGATGGAAAACATGTCTGTTGCCCATGATTTAGAATTCAAGTATATGCGCAAATATCTTATGCGTTTGAACAAGGACATGCATAAACTTGATCCTTCCATCCCTGCTTCTTCATCTGGTTCAGATTAGTTTGTTTTATATTTGCTGGTCTGTAATAACTATATTTCTATAATGTTCCCTTGACTGGATTTGTTACTGTAGCTATTGTTGATTTAGCTCAGTTTTTATATTATATGTGTTGCTTATGCTATGTTCTCAATTCTTGTTTGATATCCTCTTCTTTATCTCCTTGATTATTACTCCTTACCAATCTGTTTTGTCCTTCCTTTGTCATATTGTGACGAAAAGGGGGAGTATGGTTATTTGATTCTGATTGTGATTTTAATACTGGATTACTATAAGGAGGGAGTTGCATTGCATTGCATTATGCTAGTGCTATATTTTTGAGATATATATTACTCAAGGGGAGTATGTGTAGAGATAGACTGTATGAGCATGAGCGTATGAGTATGGATTGTATGTTGTATATTGATTTGTAGGTTCATAAATATGTCCAGTTGATAACAACTGGTACATGATTCTTTAATCAGATATTCTGTGTCATATATCATATCTTGAAAATGTGTTTTGTCACGAATTTGACAAAGGGGGAGATTGTAAGTGTTATAGTTTATAACCCCTTGTTATTGTCAAATTTGTAGTGTCAAAGACATTGCTTTGAAGATGTATATGTGATGAACAAAAGAAGCTTTCAAGATCTCAGAAATGTTCATGATCTCAGAAGTTTTCAAGATCTCAGAAGCTTTCAAGATCTCAGAAGCTTTCAAGATCTCAGAATTTTTTAAGTTCAAGATCTCAGGCTTAATTATACTCAAAGGTCACTTGTCTTAGGGTTTTCATGTGCTTCACTATTGAGGTATGACTGACATTAGGTTGACCTTTAGAGTAGGACATTTTATATACATAATCCATATATGTTTTATACGTAAATTTGGTCTGTTCTAAGACTAGTCCTGGACCTTGTTCGACTAGTCCTAGCACTAGTTCGACCAGTCCAAGAAATTTCACGACCAGTCCTAAGTTGTTACAGATTTTAAAATTTTTTTTAGTTACTCTACGACCAGTCCTGGAGATTGTTCGACCAGTTGTAGGAACAGTGTCGACTAATTCTTCGACCAGTCGTAGACCTTCGACTCAAAGTCCAGCTTTGAAAATCTTGTTCCTACGACCAGTCGTGAGCATCTTACGACCGGTCGAAGGTGACCTACGACCAGTCGTGAAACTGACTTATCTTATCGTGCCCGAAAAATTTAAATATCTGTTATTCTATGAACAATCGTAGAGGTCTTAAGACCAGTCGAAGATGTGTTTTGCTCAGTTATAAATAGATCACGAATCTCAGAATAATTTACATAATTCAAGCTAATTAATTCGACCTTTTGAGAGATAAGTCTATGCTCTATTTTAAGTTAAGTGTGCGTATTTAATATTCTCTTTCATTAACTTTATTAATTGATTTTGTTTCTTACATTCCAATCTAATCTGAAAAGAGGAATTGTTATTTTCCTTTCTTTGGAATCAAAATCAATTAAAGTTAGCCCATTTTGATTTAATTTAAAATTAATTAGAATTAGAACTAGAACCATTGTAATGTGAGTTTGGACATTGAACTTGGACATTCAATCATCTACTCTGACTTGGTTCTACGAGGCTGCTACAACGAAGGAGAAAATCAGGTATTTTACATTTAATTGTAAATTCCTTTCTGTTTTGGTTTCTTTTGGGATTTGTCAGAAAAATCTCATTGTATCGGTTATCTGAGGAGAGCCAGAAAACTCAGAAGTGGGGTTTGTGGAGGTTTTGGGTGAACCTATAAAAACCTAATTTGATAGTGAACTCTAATATCCCTTGTGTGAGGATATTAGGAGTGGAGTAGCATTTTGTGTGGCTGTTGTTTAACAGTTGGTGTACACACAGGCGAACCACTATAATCCCTTGTGTTTCGTGGTTGAATGGTTTATATTTCATATCTTTAATTATTCATTTGTGGGATGTATATGTGGATGTGGATGCTGTAATCATTTATTTCAAGCTTTGTGGGAATGTTGTAATAGTTTAGCAATTATTTCTTGCAATTCCTTTATCAACATTCTTAATTGTTCTAGTAAGGTTGCCCTGCCATTTTTATGGTGTATGGTTGTCTCTAGAACAAGATATAGTTGTAATTGTAATTTATTCTTCAGTGCAGTTTGTATTTAATTCTTTATCATTCCTCTTCGGTTTGAGATTTGATACAAAGGCCTTTCTAGAAATAAGGTTGTCCTACCATAAACTCTGGTTTTTGGTGTTAGATTGTCCTTAGAATAACATTTGTATCAACCTCTCAAGATCTAAATTTTGAGGTGTCTTTACATTCTTGCATTGTGGTTTGCTTATTTAATTTGTTGGCTATCATATTTATTTAATTTCCACTGTTATAAGTTTTATTTAGCATTGTCCTATTCACCCCCCCCCCCCCCTAGGACATATAGCTAGGCCTTTTCATTTACCCCAGCCTTGAGTAGAGTCCCACCATATGTATGTGTTATATGTACACTATTCATCCATTTTCTGGACCGCGGGCTGCCTTATGAGGCCGACCATAATATGTGTTATTTATACGTTATTCATCCACTCTTCCAAATCTCATAGGGTTGTGGGCCCCATTGACAGTCAGATCCAAATCCCAAGTGGACTGCATCATAGGAATAGTGGTGGTTAAATGTCTGCCATTAAAAACCATACCTTGTAGGGCCCACCGTGATATCCAATTTTCAACCCATCTTCCCTTATTGGGCTATCCCTAATCATTGGGCCCTACGTATCTTTCTTATTGGGCTAACCCAAATCATTGGGCCCCCATTGATGTAGAGGTAACCAGCTTCTCTTATTGGGCTAACCCAAACCGTTGGGTCCCCATTGGTGCTAATACCTTCCCATCATGTCCTGTAGGATTGTCCAAACCTTGGAGCCCACATTATGTTCTTACCGGGTCTTCTATAGAATTGTGACCCACCTAGATTTATGTTTTCCCTAAGTTTAGTGACCATACCTAAGGTCAGCTTAGGAGTTGAGTGGGCTACCCAATCCGTTAGAAGGACACATAGTCCTAGATGTACGAACACCACCAAGCCCACTTGTGTATGTATCGGGCCCCATAAGGGAGCCCAGTTGATTCATGATAAGAGATTAAGAAACTCCAATTGTTCATCTGGTTAGCTCACCCTGTGAACTCATCTTGTTGTATACCCACTTCACTCCCCACAAAAGATGTATCCTACCCTTGTACTCCATTTAATAGGACCTCTTGACATGTACATATCATCCACATTGTCCATCTCCTTATTAAGACAAATGTGAGGTTCATCCTTGACATTAGTGCATTATCATCCCTTGTCATAGACGGAAGAATACATGGTATCAGATTGGGTATATCCACTGTGTGGAAACTACCTTAATGCATGGTTAGACCCACCGTCCTTTCAGTGGACCCCACCTTAGGACATATGATATGCTAGTACCTAGAGTAGGTTATGATAGTCTAACATGGACCATTCCATATAGACTTCTATATGTCTAATGGGGCGTATCGTTCAGCCCCCACTCTTGTAAGTGACATACCAGTTAAGGCCGATCATCGCTTGGTATATTTGATAATCAAGCTAGTGTACTTAGTCTAGTAGGACACACTGAGTTTGTATTAACATAACATTGTGATACATGCCCACTCGCATCAGATGTATGCTTGATATGAGGAGTCACTGATCATAGCATATGCCAATGGGCGGATTGTTTATGGGACTTCCTGATAGACAGAGTTACCCCACATGATCATGTAGTACGGGCAGGATTGATGTATGACTAGATAGTGTGACTCAAGCATCTTGCATTGTGTGATATGATCACTGTACGCCCTAACGACATCAGGGTTGTAGCCTCCGCAGGCATATCGCTGATGACAAGATTGGATATCGAAAATATTTTGGTTCTAGCACTAGGGCGCAAGGGTGCCCCTAGGTGAAAGTCCCTAAACCCTTATGTTACTTGGAGGTTACTCCAACGTTGAGACCGAATGGATACATGAGTGCACGAGGGTCGTATACCGTTATGCCTCATCTCCCATTGTATCGTGGTCGGTTGGAAGGGGGTATGGCCTTATCCACCCGAGGGTATGGCGCATAGCTAGGATAAGTTTAACTAGCTCATAAATGGGTCCGCTATCGACGTGCCGGGTAGATATTGGCCTACTATTGTCCAGGCAGATAATGTGGTCTCTTCTACTTGCATGGTTGCATGTTTAGTGGGCGGCGATCTGGTATAGAGTGTACTAGACCCCAGTGATATTTCATAGTTGAGTTGTATTGATATGTGGATTCAGATGAGGATTGGTATGCTTAAGTTGCATCTCGCATATGACATTGACCATGTAGGCCTTGCATCGTACAACCTTGGTATGGCCGATAGCATTCATGCCTTACACATAGACTTGGTACAGTTGATAACATTCATGAATTTACCAGCATGTTTCTACATTACTCTAATATTGAATACTTGGCACTTACCTTATGCATATACTTACACCACCCTTTAAGCTTTGTATAAGCTTATGCACGATCGTTGCGTGCATGTAACACTAAGACGCCACAATAACATTGAGATTAGAGCGTGTAGCTGTCTTCTGGAGCTTTTGATTTTGATATTGTATTTTCCTTTATGTATTGTGTCACGCCCCAAACTCAGAAACCGGGCTCGCAAAATTCTCGATCGCCGAATTCGGTGTCGACAGCCTCCGTAATGCCCCATTCTCATATCCGGGCACTCATATGCCAGATTCCGATCTTGGGATCCTACAAGGAGGATTTTCAGTATAATTTTTTTCTTTTAATAATGGAGCATAACCACAAGCATAACCAAGTCACAAAACAACATCATCATCACATATCCACTAATATAAATATTTGAATACAATACTGAAAGGGAAATACATATGTCGAAAATCAAAACTCCAAAAGACCATTGCACCCTCCAAGCTGAACACTGCTACAACCTAACGTTGCCTGCATGCATCTATCGTGCATAAGATTATAGAAAGCTTAGATGGTGGTGAAAATGTGTGTAGGGTAAGTGTCAAGTATACAATAAAGCCCATAAATCATACATTATCAGAATAAGCGAAAATATACTAGTAAGTCCATGAGTATCAAAGCAAGCAATACAGATCATAATGAGACAAATATCATATACTGTAGATGCAATGAAATATGCAGATCCTGCCAAGTCCACCCAAGCCATATAAGTGTAGAAACGTAGCAATCCAAAATGCCATATGTTGTGGATGAAATGCAACATGCAATGCGAATGAAATGACCAAGATGGAGTGAAGTTGGGATGATAATATGTAGTACCGCAGGTTATAGGGTCCATCACAAGGGAATTCTATCTAAACCAGTCCCACACCTAAATTTAGATAGTCAAACACAATGTGGTAAACTCCTAATCTCAGGTTAGTCACGCGCCCTAACCAAAATCCTATCCATTGCGAAGGTACACGTAACAAATAGTTATGCACTATCAGCCTAAGTGGATAGTGGATAAATGAATAAATGAGTCAAGTGCTGAGTACGCAACTCCTGCATAGTAGCCTGCCAGCATAGTAGACTGCCAACCACCGGTAGCTCGCCCAAGCCTCAGCCCTGCCCACATCACACTCGCCCACATCAGTGTCCCCCCACATGTGCCTGCACACTTGTGCAACAGTGATGGGGTGTCATAATATCATGTCAGTCATCATATCAAATCCACATATCAATACGGTTCCTCTTTGAGAAATCACTAGGGTCCAATACACTTCACGCTGACTGCCGCATCCCTAGCCACACAGCCCAGCAAGTGGAAAAGACCACATTATCCGCTTGACCAGTAGTCTGTCAATACCTACCCGGCTCATCGATAGCGGACTCATTTGCGAGCTAGTCAAACTCAGCCTAGCTTATAGCCCCCTCACTCGGGTGGATAAGGCCACACCCCCTTTCAACCAACCACGATACAGTGGGAGACACGACCTCATGGTATAGGCACCGACCTTCATATTCCACTCGGTCTAGGCATTGGAGCATCTCCTGGTACCAAGGAAGTTTAGGGACTTTCACCCTCAGACATCCTAAGTGCCCACAGTGCTAGAATTAAGTATTTTTGGTGTCTCATCAGGCCATCCAGGATGTGCATGTGGAGGCCACGATCCTGATGTCGCTAGGGCGTACAATGATCATATCACACATATGTGAGATGCATGAGTCACACCATCCAGTCATGCAATAATCTTGCATGTATCGCATGCTCATGTGTGTAACTCCTATCAATGAGTCTCATAAATAATCTGCACAATGGCATATGCTATGATCAGTTACTACTCATCTCTAGCATACATATGATGCGTATGACATGAGTCATGAAATTATACTAAGCATATTATAAAGTAATGAACTATCCTTACAACACAGATGGGCTTAGACGGTCTATACACAACAAGTATGAGCCTATCAATGGGCCCTAAGGAGAGTTATAATGCAAACATTTAACCAACTTGTACTTACAATATGGGTGTCAAACCATCATTGCTCCCAAGGCAGTGCCCACCATACAGATCATTACATAAACCCCAGTAGAATCACACATTCCAATGGACTTGTGTACATCCCATTGGGCCTTAACCCATGGGCCTCCAATACATCAAATGGGCCTCATATATATACCCAGGCGGGCCTCAACGGATGGACCACAAATACATCAAGATGGGCCTCATACATTGGTCACACATACATCACATCGGGCCTCGCTAAATGGGTCATAATACACCATAATGAGCCTCTTCAAATGGGCTGGAAACACATCATAAAGGGCCTTATATTTGTGTTGCATATGCATCACTATGGGCCTCATAACTGGGCCTTAAATACATCACAATGGGATACAACTTATGGCCCTCAAATATATCACAATGGACCACGTCATATAGGCCATAAATACACAAAAGGTGGGCCCAATCACGTGGGCTAAAAATATATCTCAGTGGCCCATGACCCATGAGCCTCAATACATCATAATGTCCGCAACCCATGGGCCTCAAATACAATAAGTGGGCCGCATCAATGGGCCACACCAATGAGCCTCATACACACAACAGGTGGGCCCTACACATGGGCTAAAAATACAAATAGGTGAGCCTCGCACATGGGCCAAAAATACATCATGATGGGCCGAATGGATGGGCAGCACCAATGGGCCTCAAATGGGCTTGGACCACAAAAAAAATCATTTCAATGGTTGTAGGTGTAACATGTGTATCACTGTACACTAGTATTCCATGGGGCACATGGCCAACTAATGATGATCAACACTGTCCAAACATTGTTTATGTAAATCAGCACCATCCAAACATTGTTCAACACCGTCCAACACAATCTGGACGGTGTGGATATAACAAATACATCACGGTGATGTCCACATGTCCACATGGATGGTGGATAAAACACATGCATCGCGACTAGCCTCGCCGTCCCAGGTCTGGACGGTGGGTAGTATGGATGAAGCGCATACATCAAGGTGGTCCCCACTGTACAAACCATTAGACAGTGTGATATAAGGCACACATATCACATATAAAGGTGTGGGTCCCATTGTCCCATCTTCTAGATAGAGTGGACACCATACGTGTCAAGGGGTCCCACGTCCCCAACAATACATATATTAAGGTGGCCCCACTGCGTAGCAGCTGCTGGACGGTTCTGAATAGGACCCTGCATCAAAGAAGGCCCCACATGGATTGTTGACATTAATGTCCAGATGATGGACGGCTGGATACAATGCATGCCTCATGTGAGGCCCACAGAACTTAAAGACATCAACATGGTAGCTAAGCTGCGGCTGTTGGCCCACTGTCCATCAGACGGACGGTGTGGATCACCAAAAGATGGACGGTTCGGATATAAAATGGAGGGACGTTTTGGATATAACACATATACGGTGGGTCCCAGTTGAATGAACGACGTGTATTAAAAACCCATATGTCATGGTGGCCTGACACCAGATGAACGGTCTTCCCCACCGTCCATTTCCCCACCGTCCAAATGGACGGTGGGATGAAACACGTGCCATGGTGGGACCCTTATAGCTTGATGACGTCATGCACCAGCTATGTAGGTATATATATATATATATATATATATATATATATATATATATTATGATATAACATGTATTGATTCTTTTTATTTTTATATTATTATTATTTTTTTTTTTTAAAAAAGGACACCACAACAACGTATTGCTGGACTGGTAGCCTGGATAAAACACTTGTATCACGTGGGCCTCACGTCCAGCCACAGGACAGTGTGGGCATTGCACATAAATCATGGTGGGGTCCAATTGAGCTTTAGATCGACTCATTGTTTAGCTCATGCCTTAAAATGAGCTTTCAAAATGGTTGGACGGCTTGGATGCAACACATGCATCTTGGTGGGCCCCACCATCCAAATAGTGGATGGTGAGATAAAACACATACATCATTAGTGGGTCCCACCTTCCAGTGTTATGGACGGTGTGAATAAAACACACACATCATTGTGGGTCCCACGTGGGGCCCACCATAACGTCTACTTTCCATCCAATCTTTTAATAAGGTCATACAGACATGGATGAATAGAAAAAATAAATTTCATGATAATCCAAAACTTCGGTGACACTTAAAGGGTTTCAATGGCAGACATGCAATCCCACTACCAGTGATGTAGGCCACCTAAGTTGCGTATACAATTGTTTTTTTAAGGTGGCCTACTTCCCTAAGGGGGGCCCACCAAATGCAAGGTGTTGATGCTCTACACACATCATAGTGGGGTCCACAGCAGGGACCCACATCCCTGCCTCCAGCGTCATACGCAACAGGACAGTGCTATACGTCAGCAGCGCCTGCTGCTATATATATAAATATATTATTTTTCATTTTCTCAATGTTTTTCCTAGGTGGGGTACGCATCAGGGGAATTCACCCCGCCCATTGGCTCTTATGGCTCAAGACAAGCCAAACAAGCCCAATATTGAGTAAGTTTCGAGATACAGAACATTAGGGTGGATTTCAATGGTAGAAAATACTGTTTTCTAAGCTATGGCCCGCCAGAAAGTCGAATTGCCATCATTTTTCTGCTAAAAGCCTAAAATGAGCTTAGGAATGAAATGGGCGGCATGGATTGGATTAATACATCAAGGTGGGCCTGTATGACCCCACCCAAAAAGCATAAACCAAACCTCTATTTTATTTTCTTGCTAACACACCCACTGTCTATTCACACTTCATAAGTCTAACGTCCAGGGACGCTAGACGTGGGCATTTTATCAAGGTGGGTCCCATGTGTGGGGACCATGGCTAGTGGATCCCACGTGGATGTGGCCCCACTTGATTGGATCAACCTAACATTTGTGTTTTCCCATCTCCCTAAGGTAGGGCCCACATGGTTTAGATGGTGTAGATCCTACACGCCCATCAAGTGGGTCCCATGAAGGTGGATGACTTGGATAAAATGCATACATCAAGGGGCCAACACCAAGGGAAAAGAGAGAGAAAGAAAGAGATCGAGTGATGAAGGGACCCCGGTACTATGGGCCCTCGTTCCATGATTTACCACATACATCAAGTGGGTCCAATAACATACGGGCCCACCGATCAAAATCAACGGTGGAGATCTTTCTCCACCGAAATGAAAGGTCTAGATGACCCTATCCATACAAGAAAAATAAACATCATGATGAGGTCCATGGAGAATGGCCCCATCATGAGATGATAATGAGCATCATAGTGGGCCATCGGCCACATCTAGGGTCCAAAATGAGATCCATACCATTGATCGACAGGCCTCACTTGGCCCATCATAAAAATATAAAATCTAGGCCTATAAAAGCACCCACCGTTCAATCGTCTTGGTCCGATGGAAAGCTGAGCTCCTTGTGTCTCACTTTGATGGAGGATGATGAGAAATGAACAGCTGAGATGAAGGATTTTGGGGGTGGGAAGTGGGTCACACATCTCACTTTCTCTCTTGGAAAACCATCGACATCCACCACTTTTCTTGGGATTTTTGTTGCTTGGAAAAATGTGAAGCGAAAGGAGAGAGAATGGTGGTTGTAAGAGAGGTGATGGGTGTGAGTGATGGATGTGAGGTGATGGTATACTTGACATGTATGGGTGTGTAAGGGAGAAGGTGAGAGAGAGTTAACTTTGGAGTTACTCTTATACTTGACATGAGGTGATTGATTGATTGATTGAGTGATTAATTGATGGGACTTGTTATAGAGATTCTCTTGGGATTGTAAATGTGTGGTGTTTCTTCGAAATAAACATAGGCCCACATCTCCTGGCCAGGGTATCGGATCGGTGCTTAAGATGCAGCGTTGGAACTGTAGCGACGGTGCAGTCGCAGTAATACAAGTCTCGGATTAAGCCAACTCAAATCTATAGGATATGACCTAAGGTCACACAGAAACATTGATTATCGTTACAGGTTACAGGAATTCGATGAAAAGGATCGCGGGATTCGACGGGACAATACGGTCTAGGATACAGGCCTCACATATTGTACTCTAAAGTTTTTTATTATAGTGGATATATGGTGATGTTACCATTTGTGACTTAGTTATGCTTGTGATTACACTCCTTTACAAAAAAATTCACACTGAAAATCCTCCTTATAGGATTCCAGGATCAGAATCTGGCGTATGGGTGCTGGAAGCTGAGAATGGGGTACTACAGAGGCTATCGGTGCTGGATTCAGCAATCAAAAATTCCGTGAGCCCGGTTTCTGAGTTTGGAGTGTAACAATATGTATATGTGTATAATACCAATCTAGCTATCTAACCTTACATCCATTCTCCAATGTGAATCTGACCATTAGGAACGATCGTTGTCCATGGATCAAGTCATCCAACCATTAATTTTAAGGCAGGAACATCATATACCTAGGTATCCTCACCTGCTCATCATAACTAACCACTCAGTCAAATATGCACTGCTAAATAGAGACATTTAACCATCTACTTTGATTTTGGACCCCCCGATCGTAGTAAACTAGCTACTCGATCTCTACATCTGCTCATATACTCATCAAGTCGAGATTTTGATCCGTTCATCTTGTTCATCACCTATGAATATGCTTAACCCATCATCAGAAGTATAATTTAAGAAACTTACACATGTGAATAAGACATCCAAATTTAATGACACATGTTCTACCCTCTAATCACTCTAGAAACCCACTTTATGTCCATCCGTTCATGAAACTGACCGTACACTCACCTACATACATGTTCAAAGTGCTAACTATCAAGTTCTTTTATTTTTAGCAAGTCATCTGACCACCTGTCATGTTTAGATCCGCCAAACAGGCCACGTGAATATCATGATAAACCAATCATCATAAAGATCTTAGGGTATAGGCCCAAACTACCTAGTAACTTGTCAATTGAATATTCACAAATATTATTTTGAATTACAGAGTGAGTTAGTCTATTTAAAAAGGCACCTGGGTCATCTATAGTTGATCAAGGCCCAAACTGAACCGATGGAAAGAGTAAGAAAAATGAGGAATGTTCGTCAAATTTCTAGACAGTCGGATGGCGCACTTCGACGTAATGAACATCGGAAGTTACTTGAGAAGTGGATGACAAAGTTGTGAATACCTAATACTATTATATGCCACCATTGACACTCTATTGAACTTTGTGGCCCACCCGATCAACAAACCTGTTCCATTTTTGGACCTATGTCTTAACATGTCGTGCCAAACTCGGTTAACAAAGCGAATTATACCACCACAAATGATATAGTGAACTCTACAAAAAAAAAATAAGTTTACGTGACCTTCCTTTGAAAACACGTCACACGTCTCATCACGTGAATGAGGTTTAATGTTATGGGTCATGCTCACACTTCTTGAATGTGTGGCCCACCAGAGACTTAGATTTGCATTGTCTTTTGGCCCGTGGCCTAACATCACCCTACAAAATAGATAAATGATACGGATCTTCCAAAAAGTTATCACAAGTGGACCCCACCTACTTCAACCATCCAACATGTGCATGAAGGAGAGTTGTTCAACGGTGAGTATCACCCCCACAATGGTTGACTGTGTGGCCCATCAGAAACTCGGATTAGCTTTTCATTTAAGCTCTTGGGCCAGCTTGACATGAAGAAACTAATGAAAGGAATAGATTTCTTGAAAAAAACACTAAAAGTGGACCCCACCTGATCCAGCAACTTATCCAAGTCGACACTCCCCACGCGACAACAATGTCTGAGAAAATTGCAATTTACGATCCTTCCTCTATCCTGCATCTTCATACGTAAACCATTTCCTCAAATCCAAGCTTTCACGCTCGAAACTCAGAAATCGGGCTCACAAAATTCTCAATCGCCAAATTCGACGCCGACAGCCTCTGTAGAACCCCATTCTTGGCTCCTGGCACCCATTTACCAGGTTTCGGTCCTGGGATGATACAAGGAGGATTTCTAATCATCGATTTGAATCGTAATGAGCATAATCATAAGCATAACCCATGAACAATAACCACAAGAACACCATCATAAAATCCACTATAATAAAAAACTTTGAGTACAATGCGTCAGAAGGGAAATACAAGATAATGAAAATAACAGAAACTCCAAAAGCTCGACTGTGTACTCCAAACTACGGACTGTATGCTCCAACTACAATAAGACTACGGCTGCGTCCTGGTGTCTCCTGCACGCATCAATCATGCATAAGCTTATAGAAAGATTAGAGGGCGGTGTAAGTATGTGCGCAATAAGAGCGTGCTCAGAATGCAAGGTCAGAGAAATGTAGAATCATGCTGGTGAATACATGAATGCAATCAGCCGTACCAAGGCTATATGGTGCAAGATATGAATGTCATCGACCATAACACGGCCATGCGATGCGAGATGCAACTCAAGCATGTCAATCCTCATCATATATCAATATAGTTCTCATTCTGGATAATCACCGGGGTTTAGTACACTCCAAATGGCATTGTCGCTCTCCCAGCCACACAGTCTAAGTGAGCGTAAGAAACCTCACTATCTGCCTGACCAATAGTCTATCAATACCCATCCGACACGTCGATAGGGAACCCATTCACTCACTGGTCAAACTCAGCCTAGTATTGCCCCCTACCCTTGGGTGAGTAAGGCCACACCCCTTTCTAACCGACCACGACATAGTGGGAGACGCGACCTCCTGATATTCAGCCCTCGTGTGCTCATATATCCACTCGATTTCGACGTTGGAGTCATCCTCTGGTACCATCGGATTTAGGGATTTTCACCCAGGGACATCTATGGCCCCCCGATGCTTAGTAACAATATTTTCGGTATCCAATCCAGCCACTCACGATGTGTCTGTGGAGGCTATGGCCCTGATGTCACTAAGGCTTATAATAATCATAATCACACAAGTGCAAGTGCATGAATCATACTATTAGACATGCAACAATCCTGCACATACCGCGCGCTGATGTAGGGCAACTCCGCCTATCAGGGAGCCCATAAACGATCTGCCTGAAGGCATATGCTATGATCAATCATTTCTCATATCAGGCATATATATGATGTGTATGATCATGAACCATAGATTTATACATGTTATGTGGAGATGGGCTCTGATCAAAACGAAGATGGGCCTAGACGGCCTACTCACTACAGGTATGGGCCTATCAATGGGCCCTAGGGAGAATCATAATGCAGACATTTAACCAACATTATTCTTACAATGTGGACATCAAACCATCATTGCTCCCAAGGCATAGCCCACTATAAAAGGTCTACACATATACCATGGTGGAATCTCACTATAATGGGCCTTATGTACATCTCATTGGGCCTTGGCCCATGAGCCTCCAATACGTTAATGGACCTCATACCATGGGTCTCATATACATCAAAGTAGGCCTCAGTGGGCGGTCCACAAATACATCAAGTGGGGCCTAAACACATGGGCCTTGCATACATCACAATGGCCTCACAACATGGGCCATATATATATATATATATTAAGGTGGGCCTCAACAAGGGCCACCAATACATTAATATGGGCCTCAACAATGGGCCTTATGCAAAACAAGGTGGCCTCAACAATGACCCTTAAATTATCTCCAAAATGGTTAGACGGTTTGGATGAAACACATGCATCATGGTAGATCCCATGGTGATTGAAAAGATGGACGACATAGATGAGGTACATACCCATGGTGGGGCCCACACTAATGGGAGGTGTGGATTATAATACATACATCAAGTGGGTCTCATGTGGGGCCTACTATAATGTTTATTTTCCATCCAACCCATTGATAAGGTCGCTCAGACCTGGGGCCCACAGTAATGTTTATTTTCCACCCAAACTGGGCCCACTGTAATGTTTATTTACATCCAATCTGTTCATAAGGTCATGTGGACTAGGGACCCACCATAATGTTTAATTGCATCCAATCTGTCTAAGGCCCACGATGATGTTTCTTTACCACCCAAATGGTTCATAAGGTCATGTGGACCTAGAGCCCACGGTGATGTTTGTTTGCCATCCAAACTGTTTATGAGGCCACGTGGACCCAGGGTCCACCATAGTCTTCATTTTTCATCCAACCCATTGATAAGGTCGCACGTGACCTGGGACCACCGTAATGTTTATTTGCACCTAACCTATTTGTCACATTGACCTGGATTGAGCAACCTAAAAGGGTTTTAATGGTAGGCATCAATCATCACTGTTTACTATGATGCGGGCCACCCAAGTTCCTCCAACAGTTGATTTTGGGGCGGCCCACAGTTAGAAGTGGGGCCCACCGAATACACGGTTTAGATGCACATAACGCATCATGGTGGGGCCTACAAATGGGACCCATGGCCCTGTCCGCCCAGCGTTCAGGACATTGTTGTGTCCTTATTTTAGCGATAGCAGCAAGCGCTGCTGCCTTGTGTTTTTTTTTTTAAATTAAAAAATTCATGTTTTTTCCTAGGTGGGGCCCACATCAGGTAAATTTGATCCGACCATCAGCTCCTATGGCCCAATACCAACCTATCAAGACCAATATTCAATGGTTTTTTGGTCTACAGCAACATTAGGGTGTATTTCAATGGTAGAAAACTTTGTCTTTTGTGATATGGCCCACCAGAAATTTGGATTGAGATCATTTTTAGGCTCAACGCCTAAAATGATCTGAAGAAAAGGATGGATGGCTTGGATTTGATTTATACATCAAGGTGGGGCCTGCATGAGTGGCCCACCATTTTATTCCCTTTTTGGGTTAGCTTGTTAGTACACTCCCACGTTAGTACACACCCTCCATGTTAGCCGCCCCTACCACGTCCAATGTCCAGAGATGCTGGACGACATAGATAAATAAGGACATCATGGTGGGTCCCACATGCACGTGGCCCACCTGTTTGGACCACCTGATATTTATGTTTCCTTCCATCCGGGACCGTTAATGGGTTGGATGGCGTAGATCCAACACATTCATCCAATGGGTCCCACACAAAATATATGATTCATGGTGGGCCACACTCACCCCTTCATCATTATCACCATTCAAAGAGAGAGAGAGGGAGAGAGATATGGTGAGATAGAGAGGAGGGACCCCACCACTATGGGCCCTCCATTGATACAACACATACATCAAGTGCGTCCCACAACAAGTGGACCCTTAAAATGAAAATAAATGATGGATCACCCATCTCTAGGCCTTCTCCTTGGTCCCTTAGGCTTGTAAGCTCCTTGCCTTCACTTTTGATGGTAGTTGATGGGGCTTTGATGGTGAGGATGAGAGATGAGAGGGTGGGCCACACTTAGCCTTAAGGAGAATTGGGAGCTTGAATGTGGGATGTTGTTGCTTGGGAGTTATTATTTTTTTTTGAGAAATGAGGGAGAGAGAGAAGTGATGGGTGAATAAGGATAGGTGATGGGTTGAGTGATGGGTTGAAGTGATGTAAGAGTTGACTTTGGGTTGCTTGTGTAAGAGAGAGGTAAGGGTAGGGTATGGTTTTTGTACTTGAGGTATGGAGTGACTTGACTTGATATTGATTGATTGATTGATGGGATAGGTCATAGAGATTCCCTCGATATTCGCAATGCACACCATTTATTCAGAATGAATGCGGACCCACAACTTTTAACCTGGGTATCGGTTCGGTGTGCGAGTCGCGGCGTTGGAACCGTGGTGACAGCACGGTCACTATGATACAAGTTCTGGTTCGAGCTGACTTCGGTATGCGGGATCCGGCTTAGGATCATGCCAAATATCGGATACGAGTCTAGAATTGTCAGAATTTGATCGGAAGGACCGCGAAAGCCAATGGAATGGTACAGACTATGATATGGGTCTTACAACTCTCCCCTCCAAATAAAAATTTCATCCTCAAAATTTACACGATCATTGCAAGCATAACTCATAATAGAAGAGGAAATAATGTATCATCATATATAATTGGAGATAGCATACATGATTCATCATACAATCAATCATCAAAGAGATGGGGATAGTACTCTCGAAGCTCAGCCTCACGCTCCCAAGATGCCTCATCAACAGAATGATGACCCCACTGAACTTTCAATAAGGGAATGACCTTGGTCCGGAGGACCTGCTCCTTCCGATCGAGGATACGAACTGGTTGCTCAATGTAAGAAGCGTCATCACGAACCTCTAGTGGCTGCCAATCAATATCTGGAACGATGTCTGACCCACACTTCCTCAGCATAGAGACGTGAAAAATGTTGTGGATGCTAGACAACTCAGATGGTAAGGCACGCCGGTAGGCCATAGTGCCAACGCGCCCAGTGATCTTAAAAGGTCCTATAAATCTCGGGGCAAGCTTACCCTTCGCCCCAAACTGAATTACGCCCTTCGTGGGCAAGACCTTGAGATACACTCTATCCTCAACGGTGAACTCCAAAGGATGACGCCGACGATCAGTAAAACTCTTCTACTGACTCTAATTTGTGCGCATCCTCTGCCTGATGATATTGATAACCTCTGATGTCTGCTGCACAAGCTCAGGACCTAGGAGATGCCACTCTCCAACCTAGGTCCAATAACTTAGAGATCTGTACGGTATGCCATACAATGCCTCAAAAGGAGTCATGCCAATGGTCGCCTGATAACTGTTGTAGTATGCGAACTCAGCCAATCACAGATGCCCATCCCAACTACCCCCGAAATCAATCGCGCAGGCCCGAAGCATATCCTCGAGTATCTGATTGACCCTCTCAGTCTAGCCATCGGTCTGCGGATGATACGCTATGCTGAGCCGAAAATCAGTGCCCATAGCTCTCTGAAAGCTCCCCTAAAACTGAGACGTGAACTTTGGGTCTCGATCTGAAATGATCGAGACTGGAACGTCGTGCAGTCTCACTATCTCCTCAACAAATAGCCTGGCGAGCCGGTCCGCATGCTAAGTCTCACGGATCGTAAGAAAATGTGTCGACTTCGTCACACGGTCCATGACAACCCAGATAGCGTCATGACCATGCTGAGTCCTCTGCAAACCCATGATAAAATCGGTAGATATATGCTCCCACTTCCATGTCGGGACACTCAACGGTTATAATATACCAGTGGATTTCAGATGATCGGCCTTAACACGCTGACATGTGTCACACTCGGCTACAAAACTGGCAATCTGTCGCTTCATCCCCGCCCAAAAATACTGTCTCCTCATATCGTGATACATCTTCGTCAAGCCAGGGTGGATAGAAAACCACGATCGATGTGCCCCAGTCATAAGATCTCTACACAACTTAAAAATATCTGGGACACATAATCTGCCTCTGAAGTGAAGTCCACCATCAGAACCAATCTGCCAACCTGTCTGGCTCTCAGATGCTGCCTTTGCTCGGTAATCCTGTAACGACTCATCTGTCTGCTGAGCCTCGATCACCCTTGCGACAAGAGAGGATTGGATCGACAGGCTCGATAGCTGAATGATAGAAGACTGCAGACCAAAATTGAAGTCATACTCTGCTATATCCTCGAGCATCCTCCACTCCTGAATCATCATATGTGCCACCAAGCCTCATGGCTGACGGCTGAGGGCATCCGTCACTATTTTCGACTTGCTTGGGTAGTATTGGAGTCAAAATCATAATCCTTCAGAAGCTCCATCCAGCGTCTCTGCCTCATGTTCCGCTCAGACTGAGAAAATAAATATTTCAAGCTCTTGTGGTCGGAGAAGAGCTCGAACCTAACCCCATAGAGATAGTGTCTCCACACCTTCAGTGTGAAGATGACTGCAGCCAGCTCTAAATCGTGCATGGGGTAGTTCAGCTCATGGACCTTAAGCTGACGAGACGCAAAGGCTACAAGTCTGTCGTGCTGCATCAGGACAGTGCCTAAACCAATACGTGAGGCATCAGTAAACACAACAAATCCATCACTCGCAGAGGAAAGAGTGAGGACAGGAGCAGACATCAGATGGTCCTTCAGCTCCACAAATGCTTGCTCACAGGCATCAGTCCAAATAAAATCTGCACCCTTCCGAGTCAACCTAGTCAATGGGGCTGCAATACGGGAGAAACCCTCAATGAAATGCCGATAGTATCCTGCTAAACCAAGAAAACTATGGATCTCAGACGCAGTAGTGGGCTGGCCGTACTGACGCACTGCCTCAACCTTCGAGGGGTCCACTGCCTCCATTGATACAACACATACATCAAGTGGGTCCCACAACAAGTGGACCTTTAAAATGAAAATAAATGATGGATCACCCACCTCTAGGACTTCTCCTTGGTCCCTTAGGCTTGTAAGCTCCTTGCCTTCACTTTTGATGGTGGTTGATGGGGCTTTGATGGTGAGGATGAGAGATGAGAGGGTAGGCCACACTTGGCCTTAGGGAGAGTTGGGAGTTTGGATGTGGGATGTTGTTACTTGGGAGTAATTATTTTTTTTTTGAGAAATGAGGGAGTGAGAGAAGTGATGGGTTGATAAGGATGGGTGATGGGTTGAAGTGATGTAAGGGTTGACTTTGGGTTGCTTGTGTAAGAGAGAGGTAAGGGTAGGGTATGGGTTGTTGTACTTGAGGTATAGAGTGACTTGACTTGACATTGATTGATTGATTGATGTAATAGGTGGTAAAAATTTTCTCGATATTCACAACACGCGCCATTTACTTAGAATGAACGCAGACCCACAACTTCCAACCTGGTTATCGGTTTGGTGTGCGAGTCACGGCGTTGGAACCGCGGCGACGGCGCGGTCGCTATGATACAAGTTCTGGTTCGAGCCGACTTTGGTATGTGGGATCCAGCTTAGGATTACGCATAAACGTCAGATATGAGTCGAGGATTGCCAGCATTTGACCGGAAGATCTGCGAAAGCCAACGGAACGGTACGGACTATGATACGGGTCTTACACAAGCCGTCTAAAATATTAAGTAGGGGATTCCGATCCCTCCCAAGGTGTTCAATAATGAAGGAGAGGAAGAGAAGAACGTTGCTCTATTTTTCTTCTTGGAGACAGACCGCAACATGCAGATCCAGTGCTTCGTAAATCACCATAACAACATCCAAGATTTTAGACTCAGATTTTCCTCACACTTAGACTTTTCTACGAAACCCTCCACCCCATTTCAACTGTTTAAACTGCTCCATGCCACATTCCGATTCTCCCCAAGAAGTCCAAAAGAAAGGAAAGATTAGCATTCCCTGATTTTCACACAGAGAGCTGCATAAGATCTCTCTATAGGGGCCATCATTTGATCATTCTCGCAATCAAGAACGCGATCACGACCATTCATCTGTGGACTCTTCCAAACTAATCAACCTCTAGCACGAAGAAGGTGACGTCCTACTCTAAAATCTGAAAGTAACGGCCTTCAAACAGCAGCACCTGCTCGACCTTACGCATACCCTAACGTATCCTCTTACGTAGGAAATATCTAGAAGAATGTAGGACTTATAAAAACTCAGTCCTTCCACAAGGAGGCATTCAATCAAGGAAGAGAGAGAGAGAGAGAGAGAGAGAGAGAGAGAGAGAGAGAGAGAGAGAGAGAGAGAGAGAAACGAGTGTCGGAAACAACACCCAGAAACTGCTGAGTCCTGCAGGAGCTAGGATCTGTTTGAGCCATTCACTAGCAATGAAGAAGAAAGGCTAAGATTGGCGTTTTGCACCTAAGCCCGATTCACCTAGTTGAAAGGAAATTCATATTTAATTCTGAGTTAAATCCAACATTCCAGAGATTGTCTAAAGGCCAAGTTGAACTGAGTCGACTCAGCGGAAGTATTCGTTAAACTACAGGTTTTCATTATTGATTATAGTTGATAAGAAAGGTAAGTTACTTATCTAAATATTAATTGATTTAAATCCTTGTGATTGATTTGTAATTAATATCAAACCTAACCCTATGTCACAAAATACATCCTAGAATAAACCCTAACTATACAGGTTTTTGTGATATATCATAGAAATAAAGTCTAAAGATGTCTACAAACATCTAACAACGTTGAAGATGATTTGAATGAAATAGGTGAGGGATTCTTTTAAGCTTACTTTAATTTAAGTTGATATGATTTATCATGCTTTTTTACATACTCTCATGTTACTATAATTCTCTCCCTGTAATTGTTTAATTTACCATCAACAATTATTTACCCTTTGGGATTATAGTAGGATGTTAATTACGAGTGATCTTCATTATTTTTATATAGGACGATGGATACGAGGCATGCCCTTACCTTTACCAATTTTGTTAAGTTAGTCGTTACTACTCCTCTCTTTGTTGAGTTGGCCATTACCAATCACCTCTTTATTGAGTTGGCCATTGTCGCTCTCCTCTTTATTGAGTTAGCCATTGCTACTCTCCTCTTGTTGAATTGGTCATTACCACTCTTCTCCTTGTTGAGTTGTCATTGCTACTCTCCTCTTTATTTTGTTAGCCTCGTGCTATATACCTTTATGGCTTGGTCATGTGTCTTGATATTCCAAACCTCTCATGATTCAGTTGACATTCCCTATATACAAGTGATGTGTTAAAGGTATCACAACTAGTGATTTAAAAATCTTATCATGGACGTAATGAGCTCTGGGTAGAGACTGAAAAGGCCTAGCTATAAGTCTTAGAGGGGGGGGGGGGGGGGGGTGAATAGGACTATTCTAAATTTAAAATAATAACAGCAGAATTAAAGAAAGAGATAGCCAAATAAAGAAAATCAATTCACAATGCTGAAATGAAAAGCAACCTCAATAAACAAGTATTGAGAGGTTGATACAAATGTTGTTCTAAAGACAACCTTACACCAAAAATCAAAGGTTTAAGGTAGGACAACCTTATTTCTAGAAAGGTCTTTGTATCAAAAACTCAAACTGACGAGGTATAAATAAATAGCAAGGAATTGAAATAAATTGCAAGAATGTAAATCTAAATTATTACAACATTCCCCACAATGCTTGAAATGTAAATATTACAACATTCACATTCACATATACATCCCACAATTCTGAATGATAAAAGATAGAAAAATAAAACACACATCCACAAGACATAAAGAGTTATAGTGGTTCGCTTGTGTGTTCACCAACTATTAAACAACAGCCACACAGCTTGCTACTCCACTCCTAATAACCTCACACAAGGGATATTAGTGTTCACTATCAAAATAGGTTTCTCAAGTTCACCTAAAACCTTTACAATTGTGTCTTTCTAATGGGCTTACAAAATTTAAAAAAAATCCCACTTCTGAGTTTTCTGACTCTCCTCAGATAACCAATACAATGAGATTTTTCTAGCTTAATCTCAAATAAAAACAAAAAAGAATGGAATTTACAATAAAGTAAAATACTTGGATTTCTCCTTTAGTAGCAGCTCGGAAGAACTAATCAGAGTAGAAGTTTGAATGTAGAAGTTCAATGTCCAATACTCACTTTAAAATGGTTCTAGGTTCTAGATTGATTTTAAATTAAACCAGTTGGGCATAGCTCTATTTGATTTTGATTCTAAGAAGAAGGAATATCACAATTCCTCTTTTCAATTAAGATTGGAATGTAGAAACAAAATCAAATCTATAAAGCTAACAAAAGAGAATATTAAATGTGCACAATGTAGCTTAAAATAAACACAGACTTATCTCAGAGTGGTCCCTTGATTTTTCTTGAATTGAGTTATCAATCTCTGAAATTCGTCGTTTATTTATAGCTGTAAAAATCGCCTCTTTGACTGGTCCTGTGGACACTACGACTGGTCATAGGAGAAATAAATTTTTGAATTTTTGAGCGCGATCGGATAAAATCGTTCCATGACTAGTCGAAGGCAGGCTACGAATGGTCGTAGGCTGTCCACGACCGGTCGTACGAACCCTACGACTGGTCGTGAGGCACTAAATTTAGTTGTTGTACTTTGAGTCGTAGATTCAGGACCGGTCGTAGGACGAGTCGACACTGTTCATACGACTAGTTGAACAGTCTCCAGGATTGGTCATAGCACAACCAAAAATTCTGAAATTTTACAACAAACTTAGGACTGGTCCTGAAATATCTTAAATTGGTCGAGCCAGTGCTAGGACTAGTCAAACAAAGTCCAGGACTAGTCTTAGAATAGACTAAAACACTTATAAAAAGAAGTAATTAAATTATATATCTGAAATGACCTACCCTAAGGTCAATCTAAGGTCTTTCATACATGGGTCATGAAGTATGAACATTGAAACTTTACTTCTTCAGATGATGTATGACCTTTAAAGATTATGAAGCTTGAGATCTCTTCTCTTGATGTAGCTTGAACTTGAGATCTTCTAAAACTTGAGAACTTCATCATGAGTTGTACTCATTCTTGAATTGTACTTAAGTCTTGAGAAGCACTTGTCTTTTGTTGTAGTTCTTTTCAAAGACTTTAATTGAAGTTTACAGGAGTGAACAACGTAGTTGACCTTACAAACCTTGCATGTCTTGAAGTCAAGTTTCATTCTAAACTTACAAACCAGCGCAGTGTCTTGAACATGTATATCTCCTCTTGCTACACAAGACACAGGTTGATGTTTTGGCACCACAAAATTTGACAACCAAAGGAGCATAAAACCATAGCACTTACAGAGACCCTCTTAGTTGATGCATAATTCTATGGGTTTTTGGGTAGTGGTGCACATATCGATGTAAGTAATTCGTAATATGTGTACATCACTTCCGGGATTAGATGTCGCAAATAGTCACTCCATGAACAAATCATGTCACGTAATTCATCTGACTCATGTGTTATGCTGTATCGAGGTGTTCATGTAAATCCACAATAGCGTTGGACATGTCGGCGAATATCCGTAGTTATGGGATGCGCGTCGAGTTGAGTTCTCTATGAATTATATTCCACATTGTGATGATCACTACGTATGATGAGCCACACACACTTTACTAGGCATGCGCTTATGTAGATTGGTTGTACATACTGATACCCCTCGTAGTGGTGGAGTACCAGATGTATCAGAACCTTTACATTACTTTTATGAATATCTTAAATTATTATTAATATTAAAGCATAACTATCACTATGAGTAGGACGTTGACCCTCTCCACTTGTACAGATGATGCGGGTGATGCACAGGTTAAAGACCTAGAGGATTATCTCCCAATGGAAGATTATACAAAATAAATAAGAAGAAAGTTTAATGATTTAATTTTTTACTTTTGCTGCGAACTCGATAATGTAATAAGCTCCCATTAAGAAACATTTAATAATTTGTTAAATTATTTTACTCTTATGAAATAATAAATATAGTCGATTTTCTTCGCATGAATGAGTTACCTTCATGAATGTAACTGGATGTGATATAAATAAAAAAAATATGGTGTGATTTTTAAAGCATCTAATTCATTCAATTATTAGCACCTGATTTTCTCGGGCACGAGTATAAACTCTGGCCATGAAAATTCACGATGTTATAGAATGAGACCAATGTCACGCCCCAAATTTAAAAACCAAGCTCACAAAATTTCTGCGCCGATAGCCTCCGTAGTACCCCATTCTCAATTTCCTGCGCCCACACGCCAGATTTCGATCTTGGGATCCTATAAAGAGGATTTTCCAACATACATTTATCTCATAAGAAACATAACCATAAGTTTACCCAAATTACAAAGGAAACATCATCATCACATATCCACTGCTATAAACAGTTGAATACAATGCTGAAAGAGAAATATACATATATCAAAAATTAAGCTCCAAAAGACTGTTGCGCGCTCCAAGCTCAACACTTCTGCAACCTAACACTACCTGCACGCATTTATCATGCATAAGCTTATAGAAAGCTTAGAGCGTGGTGAAAGTGTGTGCTCAAGATAAGTGTCAAGTAAGCAGAAATACTGACAAATCCATAAGTCATACAATATTAGAGTATGCAATACAGATCGTGGCAAGTACATAATACCATCAACCTTATTCAGGCTATGCAATGCAAAAACATAATAAGGCAATATCATATATTGAGGAAGTAATGTAGAACAACTATGTAATGCGAAGACATAGGAAGCCAAATATTATATACTGATGATGCAATGCATTATGCAATGCGAATGAAATGACCAAGCTAGAGTGTGAAGTCAAGATGATAGTACGTAGTGTCATAAGCTATGGGGTCCATCATAAGGGACTTCTATCTAAACCAGTCTCATACCTAAATTTGGATAGATAGACTCAATGTGGTAAACTTCTGATCTTAGGTTGGTCGCGCGCCCCAACTGAAATCCTGGCCATTGTGAAGGTACACATAATAATTAGTTACGCACCACCAGCCCGAGTGGATAGTGAATAAATGAATGAGATTAATACTGAGTATGCAACTCCTGCTCAATAAGTCCACATATCAGTACCGTACATCTTTAGGATCATCACCGAGGTCTAGTACACTCGATGTCACCTGCCGCCCTATCAAGCACACAACTAGGTAAGTGGAAAAGACCTCACTATCCGCTTGCCTGCAGTATACCAATGCCTACCTGACTCGTCAATAGCAGACCCATTTATAAGCTGGTCAGACTCAGCCTAACATTGCTTACTCTCTCTGGGGGTAAGGCTACATACCTTCCCAATCGACCATGACACAGCGGGAGACGTGACTTACTGTTAATCGGCACTCGGGCGCTCATGTATCCACTCGGTCTAAACGTTGGGGCATCCTCTGATACATAAAGGGTTTAAGTACTTTCACCCAGGGATATCTATGACACCTCATGTAAAAAAAGATTTCCATTGTCCCATCTGGCCATCCACGATATGCCTGTGGAGGCTACAATCCTGATGTCGCTAGGGCGTACAATGGTCATATTATAAAATGAGAGATGCATGAGTCATACTATCCAGTCATGCATCAAACTTGCATGTGTCGTGCGCTCATATGGGAAACTCCTCCTATCAGGGAGTCCCATAATAATCCACCCTACGGTAAATGCAATGGTCAATCACATCTCATAACAAACATACAGATGCTGCGTATGAGCATGTATCATGATGCTATGCTATCACATACTCATAATCGATATCAATAACCAACACCGATAATCGACATTGATAATTGGCCTCGATAATTGGCCTTGACAATCGGCCTAGATATCCGACCTCGATAATCGAACTCGACAATCGGCCTCGATAATTGACCTTGGCCTCGACAATCGACCTTGACAATCGACCTCGACAATCAGTCTCAATATCCAGCTTCGACAATTAACCTCAACAATCAGCCTTGGCCTCGACAATTGGCTTAAGTGAAGGTCAAAATGTAGACATTTAACCATCATTGCCCATTAATGTGGACATTTAACCATCGTTGTCCATCAATGTAGACATTTAACCATCATTGCCCATCAATGTGAACATCAACCAACATTGCTTCCAAGGAGTGGCCCTCATGGAGTTAAACATATAGTGGGCTCATGGCCTCATATAAGGGCCTCTTATACAATCACAATAGGCCTCATCACATGGGCCTCATATACATCAAGTGGGCCGCATCGCATGGGCCTCATACAAATCATAATGGGCCCGCATCACATGGGCCTTACACATCGTGATGGGCCGCATCTCATAGGCCTAATACACATCACAATGTGCTGCATCACATGGGCCTTACACATCGTAATGGGCTGCATATCCTAGGATTCTCATACAGCAGAATGGACCTCATATACATCATCATGGGCCGCATCACATGAGCTTCATATACAACACATCGGGCCTCACTCATGGGCCATATATACATCACAATGGGCTACAACACATGGGCCACGAATATATTACAATGGGCCTCACCAAATGGGCCGCAAATATGTCACATTAGGCCTCATCAAAGGCCTTATATACATCACATGGGGGTCCCATCTGCTAGACGACATTGATACAACACATGCATCAGGGTGCAACAACACTGTCCCAGTGCCTGGACGGTGTGGATGCATGCATTATATGAGGTCCACGTCCCGGGATGGACGAAGCATAAACATCATGTGGGTTCCACCAGCTAGAGATGGACGGTATGGATACACATGTGTGCAACGAGGTGGGTCCTCGTCCCAAATAATTGGACAGCACGGATGAAACTCGTGCATCATGATATGTACATCAGTGGCCCCACCGTCATCATGATACATACATCAGTGGCCCCACCGTCCATTGCTGGACAATGATGAAAGCCACACCTAAATCATGTGGGTCCACGTGGTGTGGCCCACCCACTACATATATTATATTATATTATATTATATACATGATCACCATCCACGTGGTGTGGCCCACCTACTACACATATTATATTATATTATTACATGATCACCATCCATGTGGTGTGGCCCACCCACTACACATATTATATTATATTATATTATATTCATGATCACTATACACATGGTGTGGCCCACCCACTACACATATTATATTATATGATATACATGATCACCGTCCTGCTCCAGCTTCCAAGTGCGCTGGATGGACGGTCTGGATGTTGGATACATACATACGTCATGTGGGGCCCTGGATGCACAGTGTGGATTTAACACATGTCGCAGTGGGTTCCATTGACGGTGTGGACCCCACACACAGTTCAAGGTGGCCCCACGTATAAGCAATGGATGGTGGGGATGGAACACATACATTACAGTCAGTCCCACCATCCAGGAACTGGACGGTGGTGGGTGCAACACTACATCGAGGTGGGTCCCATGTGCTGAATGCAGCACATCATCAAGGTGGACCCCATGCTATGGAACAAGCTGCTATTTGTATTTCCCTTCATCCAGCATCCAAGATGGACGACGTGGATGGAACACATGTCAAGGCCCCACCATTTAAAGCAATGGACGGTTGGATGGCATGGATGAAAAGCATACATCAGGTGGGCCCACATGGCATGTACGACGTGGATCAAGTGGGCCACACCCATCACAAGAGAGAAGAGAGACGGTGTAGTGGAGGGACCCGGCCACTATGGGCCCCTCTTGCTAGAACACACATCAAAATAGGTCCCATCACAAGTGGGCCTTACATTAAAATCAAGACCTAAGACTATGAACACCCATCGTTTGCACTCCTTCTTGATCCCTTGGCTTCCTTAGCTCCTTGGCTTCAACTTTAATGAACGATAATGGAGATTGAATAGCTAGGATGAGAGATGAGAAGGATGAGAAATGGGCCACACACAAAGCTCTTCTCTCCTTAGGAAGCTTGGACGTTTCCCTCCTTTAGGTTGCTTGGAAAGAGTGAGAAATGAGAGAGAGGAGTGATAGGTGATGGGTAGTGTAACACCCTGAAAATCGGGGGTCGTGTAGAAATCCAACTCCCGAGTTCCAGACCATCACTTATGCAACAAATATGATTATGATTTAATGTTGTTTGAGTTAGAGCATTCACATGAGTAAGATTATACCAAAACTTCAATTCATACTCTAGATCCAGTGATAAAACGCAAGCGGAAGACTGAAAGATATATATATATATATATATATATATATATATATATATATATCACTGTATGAAAATAAAATAATCTTGAACTGTCTCCAAAGTATGAATACATCTCTGAGTCACATATACATAAATTAAACCAAAATAAAATGTCATATAACTGTCCAACTAGCAAGTTCCGCCGATCCAGGCCACCTACGCAAAGCAGTCAGCGAACTGCATATACGAAAACTCATCCTGATCCTTGTAATAATCCAGCTCTGCATCCTGAATCGCCTCGTCACCTGCATCTAAGACAGAGTCTGGTAGGTGTTGCAAGCACTGTCCCGTAACGTGGGAGTGAGTGATCAACTCAGTGGAATCATAGAGCAAAGATTAGCATGTTATCAAATCAATCACGCGATAATAGTAAAGTAGACAATCAAACATTCCTAGATACTGTTGTTAATGCAAGCATGAAATGACATGATGGATGCCCTCACCGACATACTCTCTCATGCGGCACCATCTGCGTCCGCGGCATACTTTCTTCCCACAATGCTCCATATCTTCCAGGCACATGCAGTGTGATGTGGATATGATTACCGGGTTATTATTTTTGTCCTTTCATACGGTAGTATTCAGAAACTAAGGTACCTTCCTTGTATCAATCCCAACACAGATCCTGTCTAGGGTCGTCACTCCTAGTATTCTCATACAATGTTATGTTTATAGGTCACTGCAAAGGCTGTCAGGCCTGTTGCTCGCACTTGTTGCATCACTCCCCCATCACCTTATCAATACAGGCCTAATGTTTTCTCGTTGCTACGGAAGGGTCGTCGCCTCCCGTAGACTCAGAAAATGCTTGAGGTCACTACAAAGGGTTCGTCACCAATCAGTGTAGGCCGACGGCTCGAATGTAGTGTCCCATACCACCACAATTGGCTCCCGAGGCAAATGTTCTCACTGGTCACTACGGGGAGGTTTGTGGCCCCAGCGTAGGCCGACAGCTCGACCACGGTGTCCCATACCACCATGCCCGGCTCATGAGTCTATATGGATCAAGGTACCGTGGTTAACAGGATTTTCAATGGTAAGTTCAGTACCCTAGGTTCAAGCAGTTATGACTCATACAAGGTGAACATATAATGGCTAGTCGGGTTACTTGACGGGCTCGACTAGTACGAGCGCATCTCAAGCTAAGCGACATGAAGTGCATGAAACACTTCGTGTGGCCTAACCACTGTCTCCAACCCAAAACACGACTCGCGTTCATCGACGCGTCCTTCGTGGCAAATACAAGCCAACCACGAATTCGATCCATTACCGACTGTCTATACTAAGTCATAGCCCCAAGCATTTGTATATCAACATCAGTAAGCATATGTGAGTAACATGAATGAATATAAATAATACAAGCATGTTGACACATGTTATATCATACTACGTAAGTAAATCAACGAACACATGCATTCCATATATGTAATGAAATCAATTCATGTGAGCAACATGGTTGAAGTCATATACGTCAGCATATTGATTGAGAATTCAATCTCAAAACTAAATCACAACACCATTTACTCAATACATACTAATACAAACATTTAGTCTACACACTTTAGCCTACATAGCGTATGTCGACTCTAAGTGCGCATTTGGGCGAATCTCTTCGCCAAATAGATCATACACACATTCCTAATATCACAACATGACAAATAGCTATGGCAATCATTTCAGCAAAATATGGACGTATACTGTATTTCCTACAAATACCTAAAATGCCCTAAATCTCATAATTCCCGTATGTAGTCGAAATGGAAAACGGACAGCATGTTCTACATGTCAAACGGCGTTCTCTTCAATAATCTACTATTAAACGACATTGAAAGCTTTGAAATCAGTCAATCAAAGCGTCTAAAATCCTCACCTTTTGCCTTAGACGTGTATCGATTTGAATAGAACGTCTACGCTTCGTCAACAGTGTTAAGGCAACCTATATCACAAGTTACATAAGCTACGCCGCTACTCGCATCAAAGGAATCCCTAAAATAGCAAGAGGTTAGGGTTTTCTTACCCATAAGTGAGTTGGAAATCACCGGGAAAGTGATTTGAATGCGGTACTTCGGTACGTGCAATAACTGGTACAAGTGGCAGGAAATCTCTCCCACAACTCTCTCACAATCTCTCTCTTTCTCTCTCTCTCTTTCTAGGGTTTGTAGCAAATTCGGATGGGAGAGATATGAGAGGGTTTAAAGCCCTTATATAGGCTCAAATCTAACCTAATTAGACTTGGGACAAAGGTATACTTAAGTTATAACCAAATCGGAACTTTTTCAATCCAAAAGAGCGTTCGGGAGGTCCCCTGGCCGAACGTGATCGGACTTAAGCTCATGCATATCGGATCCTTCTCACATGAAGTTTTTTTGTCCGGTAGAGTTCCCAGATCGCACATGGTGGACCAGTTTCAGTTCAGCAGTCACGAAGACTCGATCGAAGATTCCAAGTACATTGACCTGAGTGAGAAATGTTTCCTGATCCGAGGGTGTATTTGAGTCAGATTCCGACGGTCTGAATGCTTATACTGATCCCGCAAACGAAACGTGCCAGATTCATTTAAATCCCATTTAAATTTTTATGAATTACACTCTTTCTCACACTCCCTGCTCCAGGCTCAATGAAATAGCCTCAGAACATCAGTTGGGCTTGATTTTCGAAATGATTGTCAAGTCCAGCTAAGCGGTCATAACGGTCTAAGATTGTGGATATCGGACTTTCGACGCACGGTCTAAATCTAATACGAAGTTTCAAAGGGTTCCTGAGAGCAAACGGGTTTAGAGTTTGATCCCAAATTTCAGAGTATTGTAGCGTCATTGGTTATACAAGTTTTGGGTCTTGCAGAACGTATTTAAAGTGATCAATGCTAATTTTACAGCTAATCTAGCATAGCGTTAGCTAATTTGCTCTTAATTTCTAAAGGAATTATTCCCACATAATTTCTAATCGAGTTGGTACTCGAGTCTCTGTATGGATTTTTTCGAGGCGTTACAATTTACCCCCCTTAACAATAAATTTCATCCTCGAAATTTATACCTTTTCGTACTCCTCGAGAAGCTATAGGTAGTTCTTTCTGATCTCGACTTCCGTCTCCCATGTAGCCTCTTCCTCAGAGTGATGCGTCCACAACACCTTCACAAGGGGGATGACCTTGCTACGCAGTACCTGCTCCTTCCTGTCTAGTATACGCGCCGGTCGCAGTATATATGTAACATCCTCACCTAACTGCACCTGCTCCCATCTAATGATATGGGAAGGATCAGGAACATATTTCTTCAGCATAGAAATATGAAATATGTTGTGTACGCTCGCGAGAGGCGTAGATAACGCTAAATGATAAGCCATTGCACCCACACGGTCGAGAATCTGAAATGGACCAATGAATTGCGGTGCTAGCTTCCCCTTCTTCCCGAACCGAAGGACTCCCTTCATAGGAAAAACTCACAAAAATACATGATCTCCAACCACGAACTCTAGCGGGCGCCGTCTCGTATTGGCATAACTCTTCTATCTGCTCTGCGCTGTAAGAAGCTGACGTCTAATAATATCAACCTTCTCCGAGGTCGCCTGCACTAACTCTGGGCCAATCAATCTACTCTCACCAAACTCTGCCTAGCAATGCGATGCTCGATAAGGTCGCCCATACAAGGCCTCATAAGGTGCCATACCGATACTCTCCTGAAAACTGTTGTTGTATGCGAACTCAGCATATGCAAGACAGTCATTTCAATTGTCCTTAAAGTCCAATACGCAAGCCCGCAACATGTCCTCTAGAATCTAGTTCACCCGCTCTATCTGTCAGTCTGTCTGTGGGTGGAAGGCCATACTAAACTTCAACTTCACACCCATAGCCTCCTGAATACGAGTCTAGAAAATAGAAGTAAAGCGTGTGTCTCTATCCGACACGATTTCCAAGGGAATTCCATGCAGACGTACGATCTCTCTGATATAAAGCCTGGCTAACTCGTCTGTAGAGTTCGTAACTCTGATCTGTAGTAAGTACGCCGACTTCGTCAGACGGTCGACGATCACCCAAATAGAATCATGTCCCTTCCTCGTCTTCGGCAGTCCTGAGATGAAATCCATGGAAATGAAGTCTCACTTCCACTTAGCTACAGACATAGGCTGAAGGAGTCCAGGAGGTCGGCGATGCTCTGCCTTCACCTGCTGGCAAGTGAGACAACGGGACATGAACTCTGCGATGTGGGTCTTCATACCATCCCACCAATACGTCCTCCTCACGTCGCGATACATCTTTATGCTGCCCGAATGCATCGCAAGTCGAGAACTGTGCGCAACCTCAAGAATCTCTCGTCTCAAGTCGGGAATATTTGGGACGCATAGGCGGCCACGATGACGTAAGCCCCCATCCGTTATAACTCACCACTTGGGGTCTGCATCATCACTGGCCTGCTCTCGAAGTTCAGTCAGACGCGCATCATCCCTCTACGCCGAGATGACCCTATCATCGATAAGAGGTCACACCTGAACGTGTGCAATAACCTCGAATGGCTCCTCGACAGTGAGTTTCTGCTCAAAGGCTCGCAAAAACTCAACCATGTCTCACTCGACAACCATCAGTGGAGCCGTAAACTCTATCACCTTCTTGCGGCTCAACGTGTCAGCCAAAAGGTATGCCTTGCCTGGATGGTAGGAGACTTCAAACTTAAAGTCCTTCAAAGTCTCCATCCATTGCCGCTGCCTCATATTCAGATCCCGCTGCATGAATATGTACTTGAGGCTCTTGTGGTCACAAAAGAACTGAACTCCTCTCCATAGAGGTAATGTCTCCAGAGCTTCAATACGAAAATGACAGCTGCCAACTCAAGGTCGTGTGCAGGGTAATTCTCCTCGTGCTTCCTTAATTGTCTCGAGGCATACGAAATTACCCTATCCTTCTGCATAAGGACACAACCCAGACCAACGCTAGACGCGTCAGTGTATATCATATATCTAACCTCTTACTCTGGCAATACTAGCACAGGGGCAGACGTCAATCTGTCCTTCAGCTTCTGAAAAGCTGTCTCCGCCTTGTCATTCCAGGCGAACTTCACATCCTTCCGTGTCAGCTGAGATAGAGGTCTGGCGATCTTCGAGAAATCTCGAATGAAACGTCTATAGTAGCCTGCCAAACCTAAGAAACTCCTCACCTCAATGACAGAACTAGGGTGCTCCCAGTCCTGAACTGCAGCTACCTTCGCCAGGTCAACTGTCATCCCATCCTTGGACACCACATGTCATAGGAACTTCACTTCCTGCTTCCAGAAGTCGCACTTCTTATACTGTACGAACAACTGATGCTGCCTCAGTGTATCTAGGACCAATCGCAAGTGCTCCTCGTGCTCCTCTCGACTCCTGGAGTATACCAAAATGTCGTATATGAATACAATGAAGAATCGATAGAGGAATGGCCGAAACACCCTGTTCATCAGATCCATGAACACGGCTGGCGCGTTCGTGAGGCCGAACGACATCACGAGGAACTCGTAGTGGCCAAAGCTGGTCCTGAAAGCTGTCTTCTGCATGTCCTCATCCCTGACGCGCAACTGGTGATATCTTGACTGCAGATCAATCTTCGAGAAGTACTGCGCCCCTCTCAACTGATCAAACAAGTCATCTATCCTGGGCAAGGGATATCTATTCTTCACCGTAATCTGATTCAGCCTGCGATAGTCAATACATAATCGCAGTGAACCATCCTTCTTCGTCACAAACAGTACTAGTGCTCCCCAAGGAGACACACTCGGTCAAATGAAGCCAACCTCCAACAGATCATCGATCTGTTTCCTCAACTCCTTCATCTCACATGGAGCCATGCGATACGTCGGCAGTGAGACGGGCGTGGAACTAGGTACCAGATCGATAGTAAAATCAATCTCACGCTGAGGTGGAAAATTAGGAATCTTTCTGAACAGATCCCCAAAATCACTGACTACTGGCATGTGCTCAAGTGTCGGGGCATCAACATCCCGCAATAAGGAAGCTTAGCTAAGTACTCGGAAGGAGAGATTTATCCGCACTGAAAATGTAAAGGATGTGCCCTCCAGCTAGTAGACTATCACTATACGAGTCTCGCAGTCAATCTCGGCCCTCCCTGCAGTCAGCCAATCCATGCCAAGAATGACGTCGAGATAGACAAGAGAGGGGTCGACGACAAGATCAATAGTTATCATCCTGCTCCCCAGATCCACCAAACAACCCTCACACATCATGGTGGCATCAGAAAAGGTCCCGTGAGCAGTAAGAACTCGCACCCCATCCATCCGAATAGTCGGTAGCCCAAGACGCCTGACTATGGAATGTGATATCAAAGAAATCATGGATCTAGTATCCACCATCACAAATATAGGAATGCCTTTAATGTGGGCAGTGACCTCAAAGGCCAAGGGCTGAGTAGTCTCTATCTCGGATGCCTCTGCAGTCAAAGCATGTACCCGAGCCTGCTGTGGACGGTTCCACCGCGGTACCATATGCTGTTGAGGCGGTCGGAACGGAGGTACTGGAGGTCTAAAGGAAGGATGCGCAGAAGCCAACCATAACGGCGGAGCAGATAAAGATGATGGGCGAGGATGGTCGATCTTCTACGGTAGCGAAAACCCGTTGTCTCTCATTCGAGCGAAGCAGCTCCCCACAGTGTGGCCCGGTCTGCCACAATAAGTACAAGACACATCAGGGCACCGCATCGAAAGTACTGGCACTGTAGCCATAGGAGGAGGGTCGATGCGAGGCCTCTTACCAACAAATGGCCTATCCTGCATATTCGGTCGTGGCCTAGCAACCACAGGGCCACGAGATCACGCAAGTCGATCAACATCCTGCTCTACCCTCATGGACATATATATCAACTCTGCATAGGTAAGCATGCTGACGCAGCACATCTTCGACCGAATGTTCGGTCGCAAGCCCTCAGAAAATCATCGTATGCGCATCTGCTCGTCAGCAAGTATCGTCGGGACGTATCTGCCCAACTCAGTAAACTGATACTCATACTCTATGACTGACATGCCTCCCTGTTTGAGGCGTAAAAACTCGTTCTCCCTATCATACCTATAAGTCTGGAGATAGTATTTCTCGTGGAAACAAAACTCGAATGCTGCCCAAGTCCAGACGTAATCAATAGTAACTGTCCGCAATACACTATCCCACCATAAGCTGGCCTCTCGCTCGAACATAAAGGTCGCCAACTCAACCTGCTCAGACTACGAGCAGTGCAACATCCTCAGTATCTTCGACACACAGTCAAGCCAATACTCGGCCTCCTCGGGTTTGTGAGAACCCGTAAAAGTAGGAGGTCGCAAGTGCTGGAATCGCTCGAGTAGGCCCCGTGAATCAGCAATATGCCCCGTAGGGTAAGCAGATGAAATAGGATGAGCCATCTCCTCATCCTGAGCTGAAGTCCCAGCATCCTCAGCAGGATGCACAGGCGGTGCAGGTGGAATCGCACTCCCACCCTGGGCTAAGGCCCCTGCTATGGTAGTCAACAGCTGCTGATGCACATCAGCAGCTGTTGCATCATGATCATCAATTGTTCAAACCTATCAGGAGGTGGAGCAGACGGAGGCACATGCTACATCGAGGAAGATGCACGATACTGCTCTCTGACTGGCAGTGTGAACGGTGGTGGTCCGACTGTAGGACCCGTAGAAGGTTGAGACTTAGGTGCAGTCTTAGGAATCGAGCCCACAGCAGGGTCCGTATGAACATCACTCTGGAGAGGAACCCGATCCATAGGCTCTCTCAGTGTAAGTCGCGCCGTGCTCCACGTAGCCGTAAGTGGCATTCCCTATATTCAAAATAGGGCGCAACCTCGTCAGTTTCAGCAATAGCACAAATACACCACCACACAATCATTCACTTAACAAGCCGAAGAAATTTCATGCATTTCATTAAATTCAAAATTCGTCACAATACAAGAGATATATCCTTACATGCATCATGACAAGAAACACATGAGAAACTAAGCTAGTCAAATCTACAACTGCAACATAAGCTAACTACTAGCCTTCTCAGGCTTATACACAGAAAGTAGAAAACAACTAACTATGAGCAACAACGTCTAAAATCTAATCATTAATCCGAGTCTGGCGATGAAGGAGGGGCACCCTTATCCTGCAGACAACACAGGATGGCCTTCAAGGTGCGAGTCACCTTGCCAAACTTCCGCTTCATGACGACCTTGGTATCTTCATGATCTTGTTTCACCTCAGCCCGAAGTTCTTGGACTTCCCATCGTAAAGCAACCTGACTCTCCTCAAGTCGTGCTATATGAGTATCCCTAGCGGCCCGAGTCGCAGTAGGAGGACTCTCATTAGTATCCTGAGCCTCCTCTTCTTCTTCTTCCTGGTTCTCTTCCTCTATTTCTGCCCCAGCTTCTTCTTCACTTGCATCCTCCTCACTATCATAATCGCCCTCACTGTCATCATCTAGTTGAGCCTCACACTGCCGAGGCCCTATCTTCATCTGATTCATGGTAGCCTCATTAATGAAGTGAATCGACACAGGCATCTCCGGCCCAAGTCTATAAGCAAATTCAAGCGCGATCTTGCATATGAGCCGGCCAAAAGGAAGTGACTCAGACGTCCTTCTCAATTTCACTATGAGGACGATCTGTCACAACAAAAATGTGGCCATGCACACATTCTCTCCCTGGCCCACTTGATACAGGAAATCGACCATAAGACGCATACATTCACTGCGGTTGGTCGACCTAGGATACACATTAAACATGCAAATGTGGTGCAACAGGCAAAAATCATCCGATATATAGGACGCTAAGAGGCTCTTGTTACGTTGTCATGGAACCAAACCACCACATAGGAACCTAGTGCGGCGATTTTACTCACGAATACTCTTCAGATTCTTAGTACTTGGATGTACCTCGCCAAGAGGCAGGTTCAAAAGGTGAGCTATCAACCGAACATTGATCGTGGCTTCCCGATCTCTGTCAAAGGGAATCCTGAACTGCAATGGCTCCAAGGTAGGAGCCAAAATATGAGCATAGAAGGCATGAACAGTGCTCACATTCCCACGAGACTGGGCTTTAAAGAGCGGACCCCAGCTGGCAGCCGCAATGCGCTCAAACAATAAAAACTCACCAAAGAGCCGCCCATCCGCATGCGCCTCAAACAGAACCTTGCGGTCAGCATACACACCGTGAGCCAAGTCTGCTAACAGTGATCGCCTTATGTGAGCACAGGGATCCAAATCCCACTTCGTATGTAGCTCTCTCCCAACACTTGGACTAGCGGCGGCACTTGAGCTAGCAGCCCCACCCCTCGGCTTCCTCGATCGTGAAGGACGACTAGGCCCAGCTTCGACTACGGCGGTCTTCCTCTTTCCCATGAGAGAGAGGATGGTAGAAAGGGAGAAAAAGGCTAAAATAGCCTCAATAAAAGCCATGAAAAATGGAGGAAATGGGGAGAAATGGCTGCCCTAATGGGATAAAACAAATCTAGGTCCTATAGAGGGGTGAATCAAGCCCTCAAAGGCTAGGATTTCAAAGGGAAAAGAGTAAGATAACTAGGAATGGAGGCTCACACGAATTTCAGCCTTCAATGGAGGATGTGAGAAATTCCACGGATGAAAATGGAGAGGAAAGGGAGTGCCAACTACTGTGGACGATGGATTTACGTCGGTTGTGACTGAAAATGAGAATGTGAGAGGTTTGGAATGGGATTTGAGAGGGAGGCAGCAAGAACTTGAAGTAAAGAGAGCTTGGGGGATGTTTTTGTGAAGGAGGTAGGGCTTTGGGGAAGATTTAAGGGACGTCCCACGTGTAGGGGGGTACCCTAGCCCTCAAATGATGTCAACCCGAAGCCCTGCCCGAGTGGGGCCCACCGTACAGTGAGGCCTCTCAGAACCGGCGAGGCCCTCATCGGCCAAAGTGAAATCCGGTGGTGGCCGGCCGTCTGGGCTGGGTCCCCCTGCCCAAGGGGTCCCAAAAAGGTGTGGTCACCCCTGGTTCATTGTATATTGGCCTGGATAGGCCCATGACCCTGTTTCGATCCATTCCGGGTCATTTCTGACACTACCTGATGCATATTTACATTCAACAATTTTTGACAGCTGGGATTGAGTCCAGAGAGGTCTAGACCCATCCACACGCAATCTAGAAGTGGTCCGGGGTCGTTTCATGCGACCACGGATGCACAAGAACTCTATCAAAATGATCGAAATGAGTGGACTTCGCCGATTAGCGAAACTGCGATCCTATAAGTGTTTCTAGATTTTTATCGCACCCACCTAGGTCAAAGGGAGACAACGTACGTCGCGTGGCCATAACCCAGGTCTGGTTTAATCCAAATCATGCTCTGATGCCAACTTTTAACACCCTGAAAATTGGGGGTCGTGTAGAAATCCGACTCCCAAGTTTCAGACCATCACTTATGCAACAAATATGATTATGATTTAATGTTGTCTGAGTTAGAACATTCACATGAGTAAGATTATACGAAAATTGCAATTCATACTCCAGATCCAGTGATAAAACGCAAGTGAAAGACTGAAAGATATATATATATATATATATATATATATATATATATATATATATATATATATATATATATATATATATATATATATCACTGTATGAAAATAAAATAATCTCAAACTGTCTCCAAAGTATGAATATATCTCTGAGTCACATATACATAAATCAAACCAAAACAAAATGTCATATAACTGTCCAACTACCAAGTCCCACCGATCCAGGCCACCTACGCAAAGCCGTCAACGAACTGCATATACGAGAACTCATCCTGATCCTCGTAATAATTCGGATCCACGTCCTGAATCACCTCGTCACCTGCATCTAAGATAGAATCTGGTAAGTGTTACAAGCACCGTCCCGTAACGTGGGAGTGAGTGATCAACTCAGTGGAATCATAGAAAAAAGATTAGCATGTTATCAAATCAATCACGCGATAATAGTAAAGCAGACAATTAAACATTCCTAGATACTGTTGTTAATGCAAGCATGAAATGACATGATGGATGCCCTCACCGACATACTCCCTCATGCGGCACCATCTGCATTCGCAGCATACTTTTTTCCCACAGTGCTCCACATCTTCTAGGCACATGCAGTGCGATGCGGATATGATTACCGAGTTGTTATTTATCCTTTCATACAACAGTATTAGGAAACTAAGGTACCTTCCTTGTATCAATCCCAACACAGATCCTGTTTAGGGTCGTCACTCCTAGTATTCTCATACGATGTTATGTTTATAGGTCGCTGCAAGGGCTGTCAGGGCTGTTTCTCGCACTCGTTGCATCGCTCCCTTATTACCTTTTCAATACAGGCCTAATGTACTCTCGTTGCTACGGAAGGGTCGTCGCCTCCCGTAGACTCAGAATACGCTTGAGGTCACTACAAAGGGCTCGTCACTAATCAGTGTAGGCCGACAGCTCGAATGTAGTGTCCCATACCAGCACAATCGGCTCATGAGTCAAATATGCTCACTGGTCACTACGGGGAGGTTTGTGGCCCCAGCGTAGGCCGACAGCTCGACCACGGTGTCCCATATCACCATGCCTAGCTCATGAGTCTTTATGGATCAAGGTACCATGGTTAACAGGGTTTTCAATGGTAAGTTCAGTACCCTAGGTTCAAGCAGTTATGACTCATACAAGGTGAACATATAATGGCCAGTCGGGTTACTTGACGGGCTCGACTAGTACAAGCGCATCTCAAGCTGAGTGACATGAAGTGCATGAAACACTTCGTGTGGCCTAACCACTTCCACCAACCCAAAACACGACTCGCATTCATCGACGCGTCCTTCGTGGCAAATAGAAGCCAACCACAAATTCGATCCATAACCGACAGCCTGGACTAGGTCATAGCCCCAAGCATTTGTATATCAACATCAGTAAGCATATGTGAGTAACAGGAATGAATATAAACAATACAAGCATGTTGACACATCTTATATCATACTACGTAAGTAAATCAACCAACACATGCATTCCATATATGTAATGAAATCAATTCATGTGAGCAACATGGTGGAAGTCATATACGTCAGCATATTGATTGAGAATTCAATCTCAAAACTAAATCACAACACCATTTACTCAATACATACTAATACAAACATTTATACAAACACTTAGTCTACACACTTTAGCCTACATAGCGTATGTCGACTTTAAGTACCCATTTGGGCGAAATCTTCGCCAAACAGATCATACACGCATTCCTAATATCACAACATGACAAATAGCCATGGCAATCATTTCAGTAAAATATGGACGTATACTGTATTTCCTTCAAATACCTAAAATGCCCTAAATCTCATAATTCCCGTACGCAGTCGAAATGGAAAACGGACAGCATGTTCTACATGTCAAACGACGTTCTCTTCAATAATCTACTATTAAACGACATTGAAATCTTTGAAATCAGTCAATCAAAGCGTCTAAAATCCTCACCTTTCGCCTTAGACGTGTATCGATTTGAATAGAACGTCTACGCTTCGTCAACGGTGTTAAGGCGACCTATATCACAAGTTACATAAGCTACACCGCTACTCGCATCAAAGGAATCCCTAAAACAGCAAGAGGGAAAGGTTTTCTTACCCATAAGTGAGTTGGAAATCACCGGAAAAGCGATTTGAATGCGGTGCTTCGGTACGTGCAATAGCTGGTGCAAGTGGCAGGAAATCTCTCTCACAACTCTCTCACAATCTCTCTCTTTCTCTCTCTCTCTCTTTCTAGGGTTTGTAGCAAATTCGGATGGAAGAGATATGAGAGGGTTTAAAGCCCTTATATAGGATAAAATCTAACCTAATTAGACTTGGGACAAAGGTATACTTAAGTTATAATCAAATCAAAACTTTTTCGATCCAAAAGAGCATTTCGAGAGGTCCCCTGGCCGAACGCGATCGGACTTAAGCTCATGCATATCGGATCCTGCTCACATGAAGTTTTTTTGTCCGGTAGAGTTCCCAGATCGCACGTGGCGGACCAATTTCAGTTCAGCGGTCACGGAGACTCGATCGAAGATTTCAAGTACACTGACTTGAGTGAGAAATGTTTCCTGATCCGAGGGTGTATTTGAGTCAGATTCCGACGGTCTGAATGCTTATACTGATCCCGCAAACGAAACGTGCAAGAGTCATTTAAATCCCATTTAAATTTTTATGAATTACACTCTTTCTCACACTCCCTGCTCCAGGCTCAATGAAATAGCTTCAGAACATCAGTTGGGCTTGATTTTTGAAATGATTGTCAAGTCCGGCTAAGCGGTCATAACGGTCTAAGATTGCGGATATCGGACTTTTGACGCGCAGTCTAATCTAATACGAAGTTTCAAAGGGTTCTTGAGAGCAAACGGGTTTAGAGTTTGATCCTAGATTTCAGGGTATTGTAGCGTCATTGGTTCTACAAGTTTTGGGTCTTGCAGAACGTATTTAAAGCGATCAATGCTAATTTCACAGCTAATCTAGCATAGTGCTAGCTAACTTGTGCTTAATTTCTAAAGGAATTAATCCCACGTGATTTCTGATCAAGTTGGTACTCGAGTCTCTGTATGGATTTTTTCGAGGCGTTACAGGTAGAGTGATGGGTGATAGGTGATACATGCAAGGAAGGGATGGGTGAAGAGAGAGAGTTGACTTTGGGAATGGGAGAGGTATGGGTATTGTAAGGGGAGTAATGGGATGTGTACATGACTTAAGGTGATTGATTGATGTGATGGATTGTAAAGATTCTCTCAAAATTCGCAACAAATGGCATTTTCCTCAAAATGAACATAGACTCACAACTCCTGGCCTGGGTATCGCATCAGCGCGCGAGCGCGGTATTGGAACCACGACGATGGCGCGGTCGCTAGTATACAAGTTTCGAGTCGAGTCAACATAGATATATAGGGTGAGATTTAGAGTCACGCGCAAATGCCGATTACAGGTCACGGGTTGTTGGAATTCGACTGGGAGGACTGAGGGAGTCCATGGAATGGTACAGTCTAGGATATGGGCCTTACAACTGAGATCTATGCTATTTGTAATACTTGAACTTTTGTAATTCATCAGCCGAAGGTATTTTATGATTTATAGGAACCTTAATTAACTTTGTAGCCAGCATGATATCGAATATTTTTCAGACTAAGTGATATCAAAAGTATACACTTTTTTATTCTAAAGTAAAAACCTTACTGCTATAGATTCAATTCTCTTAATTCTTAAGTGGAGTATAAACTACTCTCTAGAATATAATTAAGATTAGCTTGATAAAGGGAATTGAATAAGCTTAAAATAAATATATAAATACCGCACAATTAGCTTGACGAGGGCTTGAGCTTCTCTCTTACTTCCAGAAGGTTTAGAGTGATTTTTCGTTGTAATTTAAAATGAGAGAAGGTCCCTATTTATAGCCAAAGGATTTGAAAATTTAACTAGCCTAAGAATAAGTTCGACTAGCCGAATTCCACCGAATTCACTCTAATAGCAATCGGATTGTGCAAGATAATTTTTATCTAAAATTCAGTTGGCTCATGACAAAATTCGATTGGCTGAATTCTCGAAAAAAAATTGAGAATTGTATTGCTGGAATTTGACCCAAACTTCACTCGGACTAGCCGAACTTCAAGTTTAGGCTAGCCGAACCTAAAGTTAGGCTAGCCGAATTTTCACAGTTTTTTTTTTTTATCCCAAACCTGAAGTTAGGTTAGCCGAAGAAGTTAGGCTAGTTGAACTCCAGAGCAAACACACTATAGATAGCCCAATGTATACAATTTTTGAAAGCATCTAAGCTAAGGTATTTCTAGGGTTATACCACCTATTGGTTAGCAAATACTAATATCATCTAGCCATGATAATCTTGAAATCAAGTGATGTCATCTTGAGCTGATAAGCCAATCTTGAGCTGATCTTCATAAAGTGTAGTTGTGATATGACCATAATTGTTGTGTATCTTTGTCTTACAAAATTTAACAACCTTATGTGTGCTAAACATATAAGAACTTACACCTGATAAATAAATTTTTCGGTATACATACATATACATAACTATATATTATCTATAATTATTTCAAATTTTGGTTTACTAATTGTCTCTAAATATCTCATATATTCTTACTTGTCTCTATTTAGAGGTGCTAATTATCTTTATCCCATTCGGTATTTGGTAATATACCATGTACTGTCCTCATACAATTTATATGCGAGCTGAAATTTTAGCAGCAACTCCTCATATTCTCCATATATATGTAAAATTTAATAATAATTAGTTGCCACATGTAATCCATTACACATGGATAGAAAAAACCAATTAGTAAAAACCACATATCCAGAGAAAATATATGGAGACACCACCAAAATTTCAACTAAATGTAGATAAAAAATAAGGACAACCTAAGTACTTGTTTTGGTACTGAACTGTCCAAAATGGGACAATTTAGGAATCCATACAGAAAAAGAATTTTTAGTCAAATGACTATACTTGTTCAATATAAATTTCTAAATGGGGGGATACATTGGTAAACCACTAAGTGGCTTAAATACTAATTAACAACATTAGATAACAAAGAATCATAACAATAAACATCTAAAGAACAAATATCAAAATATATATAAGAAAAAGTTACTCCATACAACTATAAGTCTACAAGAGAAAAACATAAAAACAGTAATGAGAAAATGCATTTATAGTAGGCAAGTTAAGTTAGTGCATTATAGTAAGAAAGTTAAGTTAGTGTATTTACTCCATACAACTATAAGTCTACAAGTAAAAAAAATTAATACATCTTTCATAGTTTTAGTATTCTCCTGATGCAAGATCGGATCCATCATTTTCGTCATATGTGCTTGGGCTGGTGGTTTCCTCTCCAATATACTCATTAACTTCTCCTGAATCAGAAGGTGGAGAGATTTTTTCACCATACTATTGTATAGATTTAGCTAGTTTTCTCAAACTTTTTTATGAGCTAATTTATACAAAGTACCCAAGATCTTCCAAAATGAGGTGAGTTTGGAAATGAACTTCAATGGCTTCTTGCTAGTCGAGCTCGGCCCTGCTTTTGCATCATATTGTCGAGGAGCACATCGTTGATATCTAAATGCCTTTGCCTCTTCCTTGCTTAACTTCAAGGCTATTTACAATTGCTCTTCTTCCAGTCTTCTTAATCTAGCTTCCTTCTCCTCTTCCTCTTTCCTACTAATTCTCTTCACTCTTTCTATTTTAGATTCTCCATTGATTAAAACAGGTCTCTTATAGTATATCTTGTGACTAGTTGTATTCGGTGCAGAGGAGCGGTGGAAGGTTTCTTGTTGGAGTTTACAAGAGCTTATAATAAAACTCATACCTCCCATGATGCTCTGGGACACAATTTTACATCTCCCCCAGACCTGATAAGTGTAGTTTAAGCCGATTTATTTTGTTTACAAATATGGCCCCACACAAATTACATTGAATCTTCATTCTTCCAGAGTATTAGGAGTAGACTTGGGAACCATAATTCCAAATATTGGTGGATGGATCATCTGAAGACATTGTTGCACGCCATTTTATTGTAAGAGAAATATTGTTATAAGAAAATTAAAGAAAATCATGCAAATGTAATTTATAATATTAATATTCATTCACAAATCACATATTCATAGAATCACAGTTATTGTAAATTTACAAATTATAATTCACTTAGTGCAACATTATAAATTTACAATGCAAAACTAATTAGACCATCACCCAACTCGACCCAACCAGCACCCTACTCGCACCCAACCCAACAGTCCAGCACTGTAACACCCTGAAAATCGGGGGTCGTGTATAAACTCAACTCCCGAGTTCCAGACCGTCACTTATGCAACAAAAATGGTTATGATTCAATGTTGTCTGATTTAAAGCATTCACATGAGTAAAAGTATACCAAAACTGCAATTCATACTTCAGATCCAGTGATAAAAGCAAGCGGAAGACTAAACAAGATATATATCACTGTATGGAAAAACAAAGTAATCTCAACTGTCTCCAAAGTATGACTACATCTCTGAGTCTCATATACATGTACATAACAAAAGAATAATGTTCAAAAAGAAAAGTCCCACTGATGTCCCCTCGATCCAGGTCACCTACGGGAAGCCGTCATGATACTGCATATACGAGAACTCATCCTGGTCCTCGTCATCATCTAGCTCCACCTCCTGGATCTCATCGTCACCTGCAACTACAACAGGGTCTGGTGGGTGTTGCAAACACCATCCCGTAACGTGGGAATGAGTGATCAACTCAGTGGAATCATAGAGCAAAGATTAGCATGTTCACAATTCAATCACGCGATAATAGTAAAGCAGTAAATCAGACAAGTCCTAAACTGTTGTTAATGCAAGATGATATGACGTGATGTATGCCCTCACCGACGATCACCCTCATACGGCAACATCTTACGACCGCGGCATGCCACACTCCCTAGAGTGCTCCACATCTTCCAGGCACATGCAATGCTATGGTGATATGATTACCAAGTTGTTATTAGTCCATTCAAACAGCAGGATTGGGAAACTAAGGTACCTCCCTTGTATCAATCCCAACACGGATCCTGTCTAGGGTCGTCACTCCTAGTAATCTCATACGATGTACATTTCGTAGGTCACTGCAAGGGCTGCCAGGGCTGTTGCTCGCACTCGTTGCACCGCTCCCCCATCACCTTATCAATACAGGCCTACTGTACTCTACTGCACGGAAGGGTCGTCGCCTCCCGTGAACTCAGAATACGCTCGCGGTCACTACAAAGGGCTCGTCGCCTGATCAGTGTAGGCCGACAGCTAGAATATAGTGTCCCATACCACCATAATCTGCTCACGAGTCTAGGTGCTCACTGGTCACTACGGGGAGGTTTGTGGCCCCAGCGTAGGCCGACAGCTCGACGGTGTCCCATACCACCATGCCCGGCTCATGAGTCTTCGTGGATCAAGGTACCACGGTTAATAGGGTTTACAATGGTAAGTTCAGTACCCTAGGTTCAAGCAGTTATGATACATACAAGGTGAACAAGCATCGGCCAGTCGGGTTACTTGACGGGCTCGACTAGCGCGATCGCATCTCGAATTGAACGACATGAAGTGCGTAAAACACTTCGCGTGGCCTAACCACTGCCGCCAACTCTCAACACGAATCACATTCATCGACGCGTCGTTCGTGGCTATGACCAGTCAGCCACGAATTCGCTCGGTTACCGACTGCCTGGACTAAGTCAAGTCCCACACATCTATGGAATTACTATACAAGGTATTGGAATTGAAATACATCATGTGAGCATGTTAACACATGTTATAACTTTCAACTTAAGCAAATCTTCAAGGCATACTTCCCATGCATATTCAACTTAAGCAAATCCTCAAGCACATACATTCCATGCATGTAATGAAATCATGCATTTTGTCAACATGTAGAAAATCATTTAGGTCGGCATAATAATTGAAAAATCAATCACAAAGTATCAAATAACATCATTTAGTTCAATACGTACTAATACAAGCATTTATACAAACACATGCACTACACACTTAGGTCTACATATAGCATGTCGACCCAAAGTGTGCAACTAGGCGAATCTCTTCGCCAAACTAATTATGCACGCATTCCTAACTTCCTAATGCGACAACAAACCATGTCAATCACATCAGCAAAATATGAATGCAAACAGTACTTCCTACAAATGACTAAAATGCCCTAAATCTCATATTCTTCGTTAGCTTACGAAACGGGAAACGGAGAGCATTTTGTACATGTCAAACGGCGATGCCGTCAAGAATCTACTATTAAACGACATTGAAAGCATTGGGAACCGTCAATCGAAGCGTCTAAAATCCTCACCTAGTGTCTTGTAGACTCGGGAATTGAAGCGGAGTGTAAATGCTTCGTCTACGGCGAGTAAGGAGCCTAATACATAAGATCCATAAGCTACATCGCCATGGAAACAAGAAAAAACTCAAATCACCAACTATTTAGGGTTTTTACTTACCTAGGATTGCGATGGAATCGCCGGGAAAGCGGTAGAGGAGTGTCGCTTAAGCATGTGCAACACGTAGCACAAGTGGCGGGAAGAACTCTCCCACTCTCTCACAATCTCTCACTCTATTTCTCTCTCCCAAGCTAGGGCTTCTCTCAAATTCGGATGGGAGAGAGGAGTGAGGGTTTCAACCCCTTTTATAGCCTAAAACATTCCCAAAATAGGCTTGGGAACAATGTTTACTTGGTGCCTAACCAAATCGGGGCCGTTTCGGTCCAAAAGGGCATTTCTGGAGGTCCCCAGGCCAAATGCGGTCGGACTTAAGCTCATGCATACTGGATCTAGCACACATCCAGTTTTCAGACCGGTTGGGTTCCCAGATCGCACGTGGCGGCCCAGTTTCAGTTTAACGGTCACCGCACCAAGATCAGGCCTATAAGTCTCGTGATATATAATAGATATTTTTCCTGATCCAAGGGTGTGATTTGGCTGTATTCTGACGGTCAGAATGCTTAATACTGATGCGTCAAATTTGTGTGCCAGATTTGAATTTGAAATTCCAACTATGTCCCTATTCACACTCTCTTCGGTCCGGGCTCAATGAAATAGCCTGTGATCATCGGTTTGACTTGATTTTTGGAATGAGTGTCAAGCCCAGCTAGACGGTCCTAACGGTCTAAGATAGGAGGTATCGGACTTTCAACGTGCGGTCTAGATCCAATACAAAGATTCAAAGTGGTCCAGAGAACAAACCGGCTTAGAGTTTGATCCGAGGCTTTAGAGCATTATAGCACCCTTAGTTCCACTCGCTTCGGGCCTTGTAGAACGTATTTAAAGTGATCAGGGACCATTTCCCAGCTATTCTAACGTTGCACTAGCTAACCTAGTCAAATTTTCCAAAGGAATGAATTCTACGCAAATTCGGGTCGAGTTGGTACTCGAGTCCAAGGATGGATTTTTCACGGGCGTTACAATCTACCCCCCTTAACAAATAATTTCGTCCTCGAAATTTTGTACCTTTTCGTACTCCTCGAGAAGCTGTGGGTAGTTCTTTCTGATCTCGGCTTCTGTCTCCCAAGTAGCCTCCTCCTCAGTATGATGCGTCCATAGTACCTTCACAAGGGGAATCACCTTGCTACGCAGTACCTGCTCCTTCCGGTCTAAGATGCGTGTCGGTCGCAGGATATAAGTAACATCCTCTCCTAACTGCACCTGCTCCCATCTGATGATATGAGAAGGATCAGCAACGTACTTCTTCAGCATAGAAACATGAAATACGTTGTGGACGCTCGCGAGGGGCGTGGGTAAAGCCAATCGGTAAGCCACTGCTCCCACACGATCGAGGATCTGAAATGGACCAATGTATCGCGGTGCCAGCTTCCCCTTCTTTCCGAACCGAAGGACTCCCTTCATAGGGGAAACTCGCAAAAACACATGATCCCCGACTGTGAACTCTAGTGGTCTCCGTCTCGTATCGGCGTAGCTCTTCTGTCTGCTCTGCGCTGTAAGAAGCCGACGTCGAATAATATCAATCTTCTCTGACGTCGCCTGCACCAACTCTGGGCCAATCAAGCTGCGCTCACCGACCTCTAACCAGCAATGCGGTGCGCGACAAGGTCGCCCATACAGCGCCTCATAAGGTGCCATGCCGATACTCGCCTGGAAGCTATTGTTGTATGCAAACTCCGCATATGCAAGACAGTCATCCCAACTGTCCTTGAAGTCCAATGCGCAAGCTCGCAACATGTCCTCCAGGATCTGGTTCACTCGCTCTGTCTGTCCGTCCGTCTGTGGGTGGAAGGCAGTACTGAACTTCAACTTCACACCCATAGCCTCCTGAATGCGAGTCCAGAAAATAGAAGTGAACCGCGTGTCTCTGTCCGACACGATCTCCAACGGAACTCCATGCAGACGCACGATCTCTCTAATATACAATCTAGCCAGCTCGTCTGCAGAGTTCGTAACTCTGATCGGTAGGAAGTGCGCCGACTTCGTCAATCGGTCGACGATCACCCAAATAGAATCATGCCCCTTCCTCGTCTTCGGCAACCCAGAAATGAAGTCCATGGAAATGAAATCCCACTTCCACTCTGCAATCGGCATAGGCTGCAAAAGTCCAGGTGGTCGGCGATGCTCTGCCTTCACCTGTTGACAAGTGAGACAACGGGACACGAACTCAGCAATGTGGGTCTTCATACCTTCCCACCAGTACGTCCTCTTCACGTCACGATACATCTTCGTGCTGCCAGGATGCATCGCGAGTCTAGTAGAATGCGCAGCCTCGAGAATCTCTCGTCTCAAGTCAGGGACATCAGGAACGCATAGGCGGCCACGGTAACGTAAACCCCCATCCATGCCAACTCGCCAGTCGGCGTCATCATCATCACTGGCCTGCTCTCGAAGCTCAGTAAGATGCGCGTCGTCCCTCTGCGCCTCGATGACACGGTCATCGATCGGGGATCGCACCTGAACATGTGCGATGAACTCAAATGGCTCCTCTACGGTGAGTTTCTGCTCAAAGTCTCGCAAAAACTCAACCATATCCCACTCGGCAACCATCAGCGGAGCCGCAAACTCTATCGCCTTCTTGCGGCTCAACGCATCAGCCACAAGGTTCGCCTTCCCAGGATGGTAAGAGACTTCAAACTTGAAGTCCTTCAGCGTCTCCATCCATCGCCGCTGCCTCATATTCAAGTCCCGCTGTGTGAATATGTACTTGAGGCTCTTGTGGTCGCAAAAGAGCTCGAACTCCTCTCCATAGAGGTAATGTCTCCAGAGCCTCAGTGCGAATATCACGGCTGCCAACTCCAGGTCGTGTGTAGGGTAATTCTCCTCGTGCTTCCTTAATTGTCTCGAGGCATACGAAATTACCCTGTCCCTCTGCATAAGGACACAACCCAAACCAACGCTAGACGCGTCAGTGTATATAGTGTATTTAACCCCTTGCTCTGGCAATACTAGCACAGGGGCGGACGTAAGTCTGTCCTTCAGCTCCTGAAAAGCTGACTCCGCCTTATCATTCCAGGCGAACTTCACGTCCTTCCGTGTCAACTGAGATAAGGGTCTCGCGATCTTCGAGAAATCCTGAATGAAGCGCCGATAGTAGCCAGCGAGACCTAAGAAACTCCTCACCTCAGTGACAGAACCAGGCTGCTCCCAGTCCTGCACCGCAGCTACCTTAGACAGGTCAACTGCCATGCCATCCTTGGACACCACGTGTCCCAGAAACTTCACCTCCTGCTTCCAGAAGTCGCACTTCTTATACTGTGCGAACAACTGATGCTGTCTGAGCGTATCAAGGACCAAACGCAAGTGCTCCTCATGCTCCTCTCGACTCCTAGAGTATACCAAAATGTCGTCGATGAAGACAACGACGAATCGATAGAGGAAAGGCCGTAGTACCCGGTTCATCAGATCCATGAACACGGCCGGTGCGTTCGTGAGACCGAACGACATCACGAGGAACTCGTAGTGACCAAAACTGGTCCTGAACGCTGTCTTCTGCACGTCCTCATCTCTGACGCGCAACTGATGATATCCTGACTGAAGGTCAATCTTCGAGAAGTACTGCGCTCCTCTCAACTGATCAAACAAGTCATCGATCCTGGGCAAAGGGTACTTGTTCTTCACTGTGAGTTGGTTCAGCCTGCGATAATCAATACACAATCGCAGCGAACCATCCTTCTTCTTCACGAACAAGACCGGTGCTCCCCAAGGAGATACGCTAGGCCGTATAAGGCCAAGCTCTAGTAGACCATCAATCTGCGTCCTCAACTCCTCCATCTCACATGGTGCCATGCGATACGTCGGCAGTGAGACGGGTGTAGAACCAGGAATCAGATCGATAGTGAAATCGATCTCACGTCGGGGCGGCAAACCAGGGATCTTCCTGAACAGATCCCCGAACTCAGAAACAACTGGCGTCTGCTCAAGTACCTGGGCACCAGCGTCGCGCAATAGAGTGGCGTAGCTAAGAATGCGGAAAGGAAGATTTACCCGCACTGAAAATGTGAAAGGCGTGCCCTCAGGCTCGTACACCGTCACCACACGAGCCTCGCAGTCAATCTCGGCTCTCGCTGCAGTCAACCAGTCCATGCCAAGAATGACGTCGAGATATACGAGCGAGGGATCGACGACCAAATCAAGAGTCATCGTCCTGCCTCCCAGATCAAGTAAACAACCCTCACACATCTGGGTGACATCCGAATAATCTCCATGAGCTGCAAGGACTCGCACGCTATCCATAGTAATAGTCTGCAACCCAAGACGTCTGACTACGGCACGCGATATCAAAGAAATCGTGGAACCAGTGTCCACCATGACAAGAACGGGAGTACCTCCGATATGGCCCGTGACCTCGAAGGCTGAATGCTGGAAAGTCGGCGTCGTAGCTGCCTCAGCGGTCAGTGCATGAACTCGAGCCTGCTGTGGCCGGTTCGGCCGCTGTGTCAAGGGCCGTGGGGGCTGTCGAATCTGCGATACTGTGGGTCTGAAAGAGGACTGCGCAGGAGCTGACCGTATAGGCGGTGCTGATATCGCCTGTGGACGTACACGATCAATCTTCTGCGGCGGCGAGAACCCACTGTCCCGCATCCTCGCAAAGCAACTCGGCGCTAGGTGGCCCGTCCTCCCACAGTATGTGCATGATAGATCAGGGCGTCGAAACGGTCCTACTGGCGCCGTGGTCCTGGTAGGAGGATCAATGCGAGGCCTCTTGCCCGCGAAGGGCCTATCTGGCAACTCCGGTCGCGGCCTAGAAGTAGTCGGGCCTCGTGATCGCGCAAGTCGATCCACGTCCTGCTCTGCCCGCATGGACATGTGAACCAACTCCGCATAGGAGGAGAAACTGATACAGCACATCTTCGACCGAATATCCGGTCGCAAGCCCTCCAAAAAGCGCAGTATGCGCATCTGCTCATCAGCTAAAATCGTCGGGACGTACCTACCCAACTCTGTGAACCGATGCTCATACTCGGTGACCGTCATCGCTGCCTGCCTGAGACGGAGAAACTCATTCTCCCTCTCGTGTCTGTAGGTCTGAGGATAATACTTCTCATGGAAGCGAAACTCGAATGCTGCCCATGTCCATACGAAGTCTGCGGTAACAGTCCGCAATACACTATCCCACCACATACTGGCCTCTCTCTCAAACTGGAAGGTAGCCAGCTCTACCTGCTCTGCCTCAGTACAGTGCAACATGCGCAGAATCTTCGACACTCGGTCGAGCCAAAACTCAGCCTCCTCGGGTCTGTGAGAACCCGTGAAAGTAGGAGGCCGCAAGCGCTGAAATCGCTCGAGAAGGCCTCGTGTGTCGGCAGGATTTCCCGCAGGGAAAGCAGGCTGCGCAGGAAGTGCTATGCCCTCATCCTGGGCGTAAGCATAGGCATCCTCAGCTGGATGCGCAGGTGGTGCAGGCGGAGTAGATGCAGTCGCACCCCCACCCTGGGCTAAGGTCCCGACTATAGTAGTCAATAGCTGCTGCTGCTGTAGCATCATAGCCATCATCTGCTCGAATCTATCAGGTGGTGGAGCAGGCTGTGGCGGATGAGGTGTGGAAGTAGATGCGCGCTGTGGCTCTCTAACTGATGGTGTAAATGGCGGTGGTCCATCTGTAGGACCAGTAGCAGGCTGAGACGATCGAACAGTCTCAGGAATCGGGCCCACAGCAGGGTCCGGACGAGTGCCAGACTGAGAAGGAGCCTGATCCATCTGCTCTAACAATGAAAGCCGAACCGCGCTCCTCGTAGTCTTAGGTGGCATTCCCTATATTCAAAATAGGGCGCAACCTTGTCAGTCTCAATCGCACAAATACACCACAATCATTCACTAAAGAGTCAAGGCATTCCATGCATTTCAATTAATCAAAATTGTCACAATACAAGGGATATATCCTTACAAGCATCATGACTAGAATGACATGGAAATTAAGACAGTCAAGCAACAGCGACAAAAGCAAAGCACTAGCCCTAATAGGCTTTACACACATGAAACAGAAAATAGTTAACTACTCATAACAACATCTAAGATCGCGTCGCTAGTCGGAGTCTGGCGACGGAGGAGGAGCACCCTTATCCTGTAAGCAACACAGGATTGCCTTCAAGGTGCGAGTCACCTTGCCAAATTTCTTCTTCGTAACGGCCTTGGCATCAGCGACCTCTGCTCGAAGTTCTTGGACTTCCCTTCGCAAAGCGGTCTGACTCTCCTCCATCCGGGCAATGCGATCGTCAATAGTAGTCTGCGCAGAAGGAGGAGGACTCTCATCAGTATCCTGAGCCTCCTCTTCTGCTTCTTCCTGAGTCTCTTCCTGAACTTCTGCACTAGGTTCTCCTTCGCTTTGATCTTCCTCTTCATCAAAGTCGTCCCCACTATCCCTTTCAAGTTGATTTTCACGATATTGCGACCCAATCTTCATCTTAACCATCGTCGACTCATCGATGGTGTGAATCGATATCGGCAACTCGGGTCCAAGTCTATAGGCAAACTCAAGCGCAATTCTGCAAATGAGTCGGCCAAAGGGAAGGGATTCGGATGTTCTTCTCGACCTGGCTATGAGAACTATCTGCCGTAAGATGAAAGTGGCCATACATACGTTCTCTCCCTGGGCCACCAGAAATAAGAAATCGACCATAAGACGTGTACATTCAATGCGGTTCGTCGACCTAGGATAAACATTGAACGTGCAGATGTGATGCAGCAGACGTAAATCCTCAGACATGTACGTCGCCTTGAGGCTATTATTAGGCTGCCATGGAACCAACTTACCGCACAGAAACCTGGTGCGGCGATCTCGTTCACGTCTAGTCCTCAAATTCTTCTCACTTGGATGCACATCACCTAGTGGCACGTTGAGAAGTCGCGCAACCAACCGGACGTCGATCGTAGCCATCCGATCTCTACCAAAAGGGATTTTGAACTGCAAGGGCTCCAAGGTAGGACTCTGGATGCTAGCATAGAAGGCACGAACAGTGCTCACATTAGCACGAGCGCGAGCTTCAAAGATCGGTCCCCAGTGCGCGGCCTCAATACGTTCGAACAACAGATACTCGCCGAACAATCGCCCATCTACGTCCGCCTCAAATAACACTCTACGATCAGTGTATTCACCATGAGGCATCTCTGATAGGATGGTTCGTCCAAGGTGTGCATGGGGATCCAAATCCCGCTTCGTACGGCACTCCAGGACTGCAGCTGGACCTGCGGCGGCGCTTGAACTTGCGGCACCACCCCGCGGTCTTCTCGATTGAGCAGGGCGGCTCGGCCCAGCCTCATCTGTTGCAGTTTTCCTCTTACCCATCAAAGACAGGATGGATGAGAGTGACAAAAGTCCCAAAATAGCTTCCACGAAAGCCATGGAAAACGCCGAAAATGCGGAGAAATGGCTGCCCAATCTGACAAAAGGAAATCTAGGCGTCGTAGAGGGATGCTTCAAGCTTCCCAAGGCTGTACTTTCAGGGAAAAATAAGAACAAAAAGGTGGAATGGAGCTGCTCACGATTTCGACACTATTTGGGGGATTTTGGAGCTCCAAATGGGAAAATCTTCAAGGAAAGGGGCTGCCAACACCCAATAATCAATGGGTGGTGGTCGGTTTTGGCCAAGGAAGGGATTAGGAGGGGTTTGGGTCGCCGGGATTTGGAATGGAGCGCTGAAAATCAAATCTAGGGCATGCAAGGGGGCTGTTTGTGAAGGAGAGGGGTGTTTTAGGGGTTTTCGTGGGATGGGAGGTACATAGGGGTGATGGGGGGTGTATTTAAGTGGGTGCGCCCAAAGGGCAGCACCGTCCGAGGTGGCCGGCCGGCGATGCATCGCCCGGCCGGCGATGGCATCGCCGGCCAACCTCCAGGTTGGCCAGCGGGACCCCATGGGTCTGGTCCCCCATGGTCCCAGGGTCCCAAAAAGTCTGGTCCCACCCCTTAGTTCATACTATTTTGGTCCCTATGAGCCCAAACATGTTTTTGGGGCTTTCCGGGTCCACGTCGCAGTCCCGAATACCAAACCATATGATGCAGCATATGGATTTGGGGTAGAAGGATCCAGTACATCTTTCTAGCTCCTTAGTTGCTAAAGAAAGTAAAGTTAGAATGGCTTTATGGCCATTTCTTATGAAATTTTACTATTCACTGTAAAATTTGGTGAATGAACTAATTTGTGTTATTTTCACATTAGGTTTGATGCCTAACATGAAATGGATACAAAAGAACTGAAGGTTGAAGTGTTTAGAGAAGGAATTTTAAGAATTTTTGGCAAAACGGGGTTTTTAAGCCCTGGCGATTGATTACTGGAGTCGTGGTCATTCCACGGCCCAAAGATTCACTTTTGCGGTTTAAAACCGCTCATAGGACGTCTCCACCCGACTTCCTACAGCTTAGAAGTGATTCGGGTCGCTTTACGCGACCCGAGATGCGTTACAGACTCGATCTTGCGATCGATCCTTATAAACTTCGCCTATCGGCGAATCTGTGATCCTAGAAGTGTTTCTAGACCCTTCTCGCACCCACCTAAGTCAAATGAAGCGACAGCGTACGTCGCAAGACCATAACCCAGGCCCAGTATACTCTCATTCATTCTCTGATACCAACTTGTAACACCCTGAAAATCGGGGGTCGTGTATAAACTCAACTCCCGAGTTCCAGACCGTCACTTATGCAACAAAAATGGTTATGATTCAATGTTGTCTGATTTAAAGCATTCACATGAGTAAAAGTATACCAAAACTGCAATTCATACTTCAGATCCAGTGATAAAAGCAAGCGGAAGACTAAACAAGATATATATCACTGTATGGAAAAACAAAGTAATCTCAACTGTCTCCAAAGTATGACTACATCTCTGAGTCTCATATACATGTACATAACAAAAGAATAATGTTCAAAAAGAAAAGTCCCACTGATGTCCCCTCGATCCAGGTCACCTACGGGAAGCCGTCATGATACTGCATATACGAGAACTCATCCTGGTCCTCGTCATCATCTAGCTCCACCTCCTGGATCTCATCGTCACCTGCAACTACAACAGGGTCTGGTGGGTGTTGCAAACACCATCCCGTAACGTGGGAATGAGTGATCAACTCAGTGGAATCATAGAGCAAAGATTAGCATGTTCACAATTCAATCACGCGATAATAGTAAAGCAGTAAATCAAACAAGTCCTAAACTGTTGTTAATGCAAGATGATATGACGTGATGTATGCCCTCACCGACGATCACCCTCATACGGCAACATCTTACGACCGCGGCATGCCACACTCCCTAGAGTGCTCCACATCTTCCAGGCACATGCAATGCTATGGTGATATGATTACCAAGTTGTTATTAGTCCATTCAAACAGCAGGATTGGGAAACTAAGGTACCTCCCTTGTATCAATCCCAACACGGATCCTGTCTAGGGTCGTCACTCCTAGTAATCTCATACGATGTACATTTCGTAGGTCACTGCAAGGGCTGCCAGGGCTGTTGCTCGCACTCGTTGCACCGCTCCCCCATCACCTTATCAATACAGGCCTACTGTACTCTACTGCACGGAAGGGTCGTCGCCTCCCGTGAACTCAGAATACGCTCGCGGTCACTACAAAGGGCTCGTCGCCTGATCAGTGTAGGCCGACAGCTAGAATATAGTGTCCCATACCACCATAATCTGCTCACGAGTCTAGGTGCTCACTGGTCACTACGGGGAGGTTTGTGGCCCCAGCGTAGGCCGACAGCTCGACCACGGTGTCCCATACCACCATGCCCGGCTCATGAGTCTTCGTGGATCAAGGTACCACGGTTAATAGGGTTTACAATGGTAAGTTCAGTACCCTAGGTTCAAGCAGTTATGATACATACAAGGTGAACAAGCATCGGCCAGTCGGGTTACTTGACGGGCTCGACTAGCGCGATCGCATCTCGAATTGAACGACATGAAGTGCGTAAAACACTTCGCGTGGCCTAACCACTGCCGCCAACTCTCAACACGAATCACATTCATCGACGCGTCGTTCGTGGCTATGACCAGTCAGCCACGAATTCGCTCGGTTACCGACTGCCTGGACTAAGTCAAGTCCCACACATCTATGGAATTACTATACAAGGTATTGGAATTGAAATACATCATGTGAGCATGTTAACACATGTTATAACTTTCAACTTAAGCAAATCTTCAAGGCATACTTCCCATGCATATTCAACTTAAGCAAATCCTCAAGCACATACATTCCATGCATGTAATGAAATCATGCATTTTGTCAACATGTAGAAAATCATTTAGGTCGGCATAATAATTGAAAAATCAATCACAAAGTATCAAATAACATCATTTAGTTCAATACGTACTAATACAAGCATTTATACAAACACATGCACTACACACTTAGGTCTACATATAGCATGTCGACCCAAAGTGTGCAACTAGGCGAATCTCTTCGCCAAACTAATTATGCACGCATTCCTAACTTCCTAATGCGACAACAAACCATGTCAATCACATCAGCAAAATATGAATGCAAACAGTACTTCCTACAAATGACTAAAATGCCCTAAATCTCATATTCTTCGTTAGCTTACGAAACGGGAAACGGAGAGCATTTTGTACATGTCAAACGGCGATGCCGTCAAGAATCTACTATTAAACGACATTGAAAGCATTGGGAACCGTCAATCGAAGCGTCTAAAATCCTCACCTAGTGTCTTGTAGACTCGGGAATTGAAGCGGAGTGTAAATGCTTCGTCTACGGCGAGTAAGGAGCCTAATACATAAGATCCATAAGCTACATCGCCATGGAAACAAGAAAAAACTCAAATCACCAACTATTTAGGGTTTTTACTTACCTAGGATTGCGATGGAATCGCCGGGAAAGCGGTAGAGGAGTGTCGCTTAAGCATGTGCAACACGTAGCACAAGTGGCGGGAAGAACTCTCCCACTCTCTCACAATCTCTCACTCTATTTCTCTCTCCCAAGCTAGGGCTTCTCTCAAATTCGGATGGGAGAGAGGAGTGAGGGTTTCAACCCCTTTTATAGCCTAAAACATTCCCAAAATAGGCTTGGGAACAATGTTTACTTGGTGCCTAACCAAATCGGGGCCGTTTCGGTCCAAAAGGGCATTTCTGGAGGTCCCCAGGCCAAATGCGGTCGGACTTAAGCTCATGCATACTGGATCTAGCACACATCCAGTTTTCAGACCGGTTGGGTTCCCAGATCGCACGTGGCGGCCCAGTTTCAGTTTAACGGTCACCGCACCAAGATCAGGCCTATAAGTCTCGTGATATATAATAGATATTTTTCCTGATCCAAGGGTGTGATTTGGCTGTATTCTGACGGTCAGAATGCTTAATACTGATGCGTCAAATTTGTGTGCCAGATTTGAATTTGAAATTCCAACTATGTCCCTATTCACACTCTCTTCGGTCCGGGCTCAATGAAATAGCCTGTGATCATCGGTTTGACTTGATTTTTGGAATGAGTGTCAAGCCCAGCTAGACGGTCCTAACGGTCTAAGATAGGAGGTATCGGACTTTCAACGTGCGGTCTAGATCCAATACAAAGATTCAAAGTGGTCCAGAGAACAAACCGGCTTAGAGTTTGATCCGAGGCTTTAGAGCATTATAGCACCCTTAGTTCCACTCGCTTCGGGCCTTGTAGAACGTATTTAAAGTGATCAGGGACCATTTCCCAGCTATTCTAACGTTGCACTAGCTAACCTAGTCAAATTTTCCAAAGGAATGAATTCTACGCAAATTCGGGTCGAGTTGGTACTCGAGCCCAAGGATGGATTTTTCACGGGCGTTACAAGCACCCAACTATAACCAAACCCCTACTCAACACGACCCAACCTAACTCTTAACCCGACTCAACCCAACGCCCAACCCGACTCAGTGCCCAACCCTGCCCAACCCAAACTAGCACCCAACTCGACTCAACCCAACACCCAAACCAGCTCGACTCAGCGCCCAACCCGACTCAACCCAGCACCCAACCCACACTCAACTCAACCCGGCACCTAATACAGCCCCACTCAACCCAGCCTAACCCAACCCAGCACCCAACCCAACCCGACTCAACACTCGACTTGACCTAACCTAACCCAGCAACCAACCCATACTCGACCAAGCCCACAACCCACCCGACTAAACCTAATCACCCGACCCCATCTCAAATAAAACAAATAATCAAATATTTAACAAATAGATAAATCAAATGATCAATAGATAATAACTCATGGGCTTGGGTGTCACCTTTGTGGGTGCTGAGAGAGAGAGAGTGAGAGAGCTGGGCGAGTGACCAAGTGAGGGGAGAGACAGAGAGAGAGAGATGATTGCTCGGGTGGGAAGCAATGGGTTGGGTAAGGGAAAATGTCACGCCCCAAACTCAAAAAAAGGGCTCACAAAATTTTCGATCGCCGAATCCGGCGCCGACAGCCTCCGTAGTGTCCCATTCTCGGATCCCGACACTCACATGCCAGATTCCAATCCTTGGATCCTACAAGGAGGATTTTCAATATGATTTTTTTTTGTAATGGAGCATAACCACAAGTATAACCAAGTTACAAAACAACATCACCACATATCCACTATATCAAAAACTTAAAGTACAATTAGGAAAGAGAAATACAAGGTGATCAAAAGCTCCCTTGGATCCTACAAGGAGGATTTTCAATATAAATTTTTTAGTAATGGAGCATAACCACAAGTATAACCAAGTCACAAAACAACATCACCATATATCCACTATATCAAAAACTTAAAGTACAATTAGGAAAGAGAAATACAAGGTGTTCAAAAGCTCCAAAATAGTCAGATGCACACTCCTACCTCAGCGCTGCTGCTGTCTAATGTTACCTGCACGCAATGGTCGTGCATAAGCTTACAAAAGCTTAGAGGATGGTGTAAGTGTGTGCGCAAGGCAAACGCCAAGTGTACAATATCAGAGTAATGCGAAAGTATGCAGTAAATCCATGAATAAAATCAACCGTACCAAGGCTATGTGATGTAAGGCATGAATGCTATCGGCCATACCAAGGCCATGCGATGCGAGACATGAATGCTATCGGCCACACCGATGCAATGCGAGGCTTACATAGCCGAATGTCATATGAGAAATACAATCCAAGCAAGCCGGTACTCATCAAGTACACATATCAGTACAGTTCCTCTCTGGAAATCACCAGGGTCTAATACATCTCACACTGACTGCCTCCTCCCTAGCTACACAGCCAAGCAAGTGGAATAGACCTTACTATCCACTTGACCAATAGTCTGTGAATACCTATCCGGCTCGTCGATAGCGGACTCATTTGCGAGCTAGTCAAACTCAGCCTAGCTTATAGCCCCCTCACTCAGGTCGATAAGGCCACACCCCCTTCTAACCAACCATGATACAGTGGGAGATGCGGCCTACTGGTATTCGGTACTCTAGCTCTCATGTATCCACTCGGTCTAGACGTTGGAGCATCTCCTGGTACCAAAAAGGTTCTGAGACTTTCACCTAAGGACATCCTAAGTGCCCACAGTGTTAGAACCAAGTATTTTCGATATCCAATACGGCCATCCACAATGTACCTGTAGAGCCACGACCTTAATGTCGCTAGGGTGTGTAGTGATCAAGTCACACATATGCTAGATGCATGAGTCACATCGTACAGTCATGCAGCAATCCTGCGCATACAACGCAATACTATAGGGCACTTCGTCTCATAAGGAGTCCCGTAAATGGTTTGCCCAATGGCATATGCTATGATCAGTCACTGCTTATATCAAGCATACATATGATGCATATGGTCATGACTCATGGAGTTATACTAGGCATGTTATAAAGTAATGAACTATCCTTACAATACAGATGGACCTAGACGACCTACACACAACTAGTATGGGCCTATCAGTGGGCCCTAGGGAGAGTCGTAATGCAGACATTTAACTAACATTACCTCACAATGTGGACGTCAAACCAACATTGCTCCCAAGGCATGGTCCGCCATAAACCATCATTACACAACCCAAGGAGGCATCACACATTACAATGGACCCTAAGGATATCCCATTGGGCCTCGATCTATGGGCCTTAGATACATCAAATGGGCCGCATCATATGGGCCTTATATAAATCCAGTGGGCCACATCAATGGGTCTTATGTACATTGCAATGGGCCATAGCCCCTAGCCTTTGAATATGTCACAATAGGCCTCGTAACATGGGCCACAATTACATCAAGATGGACCTAATCACATGGGCCTTATGTACATCAAATGGGCCTAATCCCATGGCCTTATATATATTAAATGGGCCACACTAATTGGGCCCCATGCATACCAAATGGGCCACGCTAAACATAAGTGATGGTAATGATTTCCACCATTAAAATTCCTAAGGCCCACCATAAAATATGTTCCCCATCCAACCTAATCATAAATTAACATGGTGATAGATGGAAATATCAACTTAATGGGAAGCTACCATGGCCCCGTAGAGGTTTTTGAACGGTGGGCGTCATTGGCCACTACTTTAGATGGTGGGGTCCAGTTGAACTTTAGATCTACCTCATTCTTTAGCTCATGCACTAAAATGATCTTTCAAAATGGTTGGAGGGATGGGATACAGCACGTACATCATAGTGGATCCCACCAGCCATCCAGCAGCCAAAAAAAAGGCTGGACGGCATGGAAAAATACATACATCACTGTGGCCTCCACCGTCCTTCCGGACGGTGGTAATAAAACACATATTATTGTAGGTCCCACGTGGGGCCCACCATAACATTTATTTTACATCCAAACTGTTGATAGGGTCACACAGACCTGGATGAGGAGGAAAAATAAATTTCATATTAATCTGAAACTTCTGTGGCCCAGAAAAAGGTTCCAATGGTATACGTTAAATCCCACTATTTATTATGATGTGGGTCACTTGAGCTCCAGATGAGATTGAAATTTGGAGGGGGCCCACTTCAGGGAGTGGCCCACCTCGTGAATGGGTTAGATGGCAAATAAACATCAAGGTGGGGCCCACATGTGGGGTCGTGGGCTCCCTGGCATCCGCTCGCCCGCCAGTGCTAGCGCAGCCTGCTCCTCTAACACAGCAGCAGCAATGTTGCTATTCATATATATATATATATATAATTTTTTTTAAAAAATGAGATTTCGATATTTTTCGCATGTGGGGTCCGCTTCAAGAGAATCCACTCCAGCCATTGGATTCCACAGCTCATAACCAATCCAATGAGTCCAATATTGAGTATATTTTGGAGTATAAAAACATCATGGTGTATTTCAACGATAAACCACACTGTTTACTGTGCTATGGCCCGCCATGAAGTCGGATTGGCCCCACTTCTCGGTTCAATGCCTAAAATAGTCTGAGGAAAGAGATGGACGGCGCGGATTGAATGCATACATCAAGGTGGGGCCTACACAAGTGGACCACCCCAAAAAGCTTTTGAAATAAGCTAATATTTGTGTTTTCTCAATTCACGTCCAGCATCCAGGGATGCTGGTGTCACACCCCAAACTTGGAAACCAGGCTCAAAAAATTTTTGATCACCGAATCTGACGCCGACAACCTCCGTAGTATCCCATTCTCGGCTCCCGACACCCATATACCAGGTTCTGATCCTAGGATGCTAAAAGGAGGATTTCAAATATGATTTGATTCGTAATGAGTATAACCACAAGCATAACTCATGAACAATAACCACAAGAAAACCATCACAAAATCTACTGATCAAAAGCTTTGAGTACAAGGCGTATGAAAGGGGAAATACAATACACTGAAAGTAACAAAAACTCTAAAAGCTCAGCTGCACACTCTAACCACGACAAGACTACGGTTGTGTCCTGGCATCATCTGCGCACATCAATCATGCATAAGCTTATAGAAAGCTTAAAGGGTGGTGTAAGTCTGTGCGCAATACGATCGTGTTCGGAATGTAAAGTCAGAGTAATGCGAAAATATGCTGATGGGTATATGAATGCAATCAACCGTACCAAGGCTATGCGGAGCAGAATATAAATGATATCGGCCATATTAAGGCCATGCGATGCATAATGCAAGTCAAGCATACCAATCCTCATCCACATATTAATGCAGCTCCTCACTAGAGCATTAAATCAGTATGGTTCTTAGTCTGAAAAATCACCAGGGTCTATTACACTCTACGCCAGCTTGTCGCCCCTATCTGAACGCACAACTGAGAGAGTGGAAGAAACCTCACTATCCGCCTTCCAATATAGGGCCCGGCTCATCAATAGCGGACCTATTCCTCAAGCTGGTCAAACTCAACCTAGAAATTGCCCTCTCACTTAGGAGGGTAAGGTCACACCCCTTTCCAACCAACCACGACACAGTGGGAGATGCGGCCTACTAGTATACGGCACTCACGCGCTCGTGTATCCACTTGGTCTCGACGTTGGAGTCATCCTCTGGTACCATCGGGTTTAAGAATTTTCATCCAGGGATATCTATGGTGCCTACATGCTAGAACCAAACATTTTCGGTATCCGATCCAGCCACTCACGATGTGTCTGTGGAGGCTATGACCCTGATGTCGCTAGGGCATGTAATAATCATGATCATATAAATACAAATGCATGAATCACCCTACCAAACATGCAACAATCCTGCATGCGTCGCGCTCTCATGTAGGGTAACTCCGCCTATCAGGGAGCCCATAAACAATCCACCCGAAGGCATATGCTATGATCAGTCACTCGTCATATTAGACATAATATGATGCGTATGATCATGAATCATGGATCTATACTAAACATGACATAGGATGACGGCTTTGCACACAACAGATATGGGCCTAGACCGCCTGCTCACTACAAATATGGGCCTATCAGTGGACCTTAGGGAGAGTGACAATGCGGACATTTAACCAACATTATCCTTACAATGTGGATGTCAAACCAACATTTCTCTCAAGATATAGCCCGCAATAAAGATCAACACATATACCATGGTGGAATCACACTACAATGGGCCTTATGTACGCCTTATTGGGCCTCGACCCATGGGCCTTGAATACATCATAATGGGCCTCATAACATGGGTTTTCATATATATCAAAGTGGGCCTTAGTGGGCGGGCCACGAATACATTAAGATAAGCCTCAACAATGGCCTTAAAATAATCTCCAAAATAGTTGGACGGTTTAGATGAAACCTATGCATCATGGTAGGTCCCATAGGGATGGAAGGCATAGATAAATCACATACTCCATGGTGGAGGTCCACACTGATGGAAGGTGTGGACACAATACATACATAAGTGGGTCATAAGTAGGACCCACCATACTGTTTATTTTCCACCCAACCTAGGGCCCAACATAGTGTTTATTTTCCATCCAACTGGGGCCCAACATGATGTTTATTTTTCATCCAAACTGTTTATAGGGTCACATGGGCCTAGGGCCCACTGTAATATTTATTTATCATCCCACCTGTTAGTGAGATCCCACAGACCAGGGGCCCACCGTATTGTTTATTTACATCCAATCTGTTGATAAGAGCACGTGGGCCAAGGAAAATCTGGGGCCCACTGGAATGTTTGTTTCCATATGACCTGTTGATAGGGTCACATAGCCATGGGGCCCTCTGTAATGTTCATTTGCCACCCAAACTATTCATAGGGTCACGGTTAGGGGCCACCGTAATGTGGTTCGCAAATCCAGCTCACCCATTATGAGTGTCCAACTTGGCTGAGTGTTCAGACCAAGTTTCAGCTGCATCCAAATTTCAGGTAGGCCCCACCGAGTGATTTTATATATTTTAGGCATGTCCTCACATGATTTTAGATGGTATGGCCCACCTGAGTTTCGTATACGGCTGATTTTTTGGCAGGGGGCTACTGCCCTAAGGGCCCACCCAATGCATGACATTGATGTTCGAAATGCATCACGATGGGGCCCGCAGCTAGGGCCGTGATGCCCAGCCCATCCGTCCGCCTGCCCATTGACAGCGGTAGCAGTAGGTGCTACTGCCTAGCTTCCCCCTTTTTTTAAAAGAACGGTGGGTGCAGTGGTTTTTGGTAGGTGGGGCCCGCCTCAGACAAATCCCGCCTATCCATTAGATTTTATGGCTCAATACAAACGGATCGAGCCCAATATTGGATGGGTTTGGCGTACCGAAACATCAGGCGATATTTAAATCGTGAAAATTCTATTACCCAAACTATGGCCCGCCAGGAAGATGGATCAGCCTCATTTTTCGGCTCAACGTCTAAAATGAACTGAGAGACGGGATAAACGGCTTGGATTGAGTACTTACATCAAAGTGGGGCTTGCATGAGTGGCCCACCCCAAGGCTTAAATAAAAGGTACGTTTGTTTTTTTTTTTTTAGCTTGTTAGTACACGCCCATGCCAGTGCACACACTTTATGTTAGCCACCTATGTCCAGTATCCAGAGACACTGGACGATCTGGATACACATGAACCTCATGGTGGGTCCCACATGTACGTGGCCCACCCCATTCGGATCAACATGATATTTGTGTTTTCTCATCATCCAGGCCCACTAAATGGCCTGGATGCTACAGATGAATGGCATTAATAAAATGCATCCATCATGGTGGGTCCACGATTGGCGTGGATCTGGTGGGCCACACCCAACATAAAAGAGGGAGAGAGAGAGAGAGAGAGAGGAAAGATACGGTGAGATAGAGGGACCTCGACACTATGGGCCCCTCTTGATTAAATCACATACATCGAAATGGGTCCCACCAATAAGTGGGCCCTAAATTAAGAAATAACGGTGAATCACCCACATAAATCATGAAATCAACGGCAAAAACTCAAGGTTCATCCACCTCTAAGCCTTCTCCTTGCTCTCTTGGTCTTCTAGTCTCCTTATCTTCACTTTTGATGGTGATAGATGATGAATGAACGGTTGAGATGGGGGATGAGAAGGTGAGCCACGCTTGGATTGGGAGAAGGAGCTTGGACGTATGGAATTGTTGCTTGGGAGAGTGAAGGGATGGAATGAGAGAGAGAATAATAAAAGAGATGGGATGATGTAAGGAAGGAGATGCATGGGTATGGGTGAGTTTTGAAAATTTGTAAAAGGAGTATGGTTATGTTTGAAAATTGTAAAAAGAAGGAATGGTGAGGGGGGAGAGAGGTTTCACTTGTGGGAAAAGGGAGAGAGGCCACTTGTACTTGTTGTTGGGTGAGGGGGCATGGAGGTGAGGTGGCATGGAGGTAAGGTGGTGTACTTGACTTGATTTAATGTGACATTCCATAGAGATTCCCTCGAAGTTCGTAACGCTCGACGTTTTCCTCAAAATGAACATGGGATGAAATCTTCCATCCTGGGTATCGGTTCGGTGCACGAGTCGCGGCGTTGGAACCGCGGCGACGACACGGTCACTAAGGTACAGGTTTTGGTTCAAGCCAACTTCGGTATGCGGGACTCGTCTTAGGATCGCGCGAAAACGTCAGATACGAGTCGAGAGTTGCCGGAATTCGACCGAAATGACCACGGAAGCATATGGTACAGTACGAACTAGGGTACAGGTCTTAGAGCTAGACGGTTTGTCCATGTGAAGGTGGGCCTGCTTAGGTGGGCCACCACATGATGTACGGTGTGGTGCAACACACACTAGGTGGGCCCCATTCATAGACAGCTTGGATAAAATACTAACTTCATGGTGGGGTCCATCCAAGTGGGCCACACAACCATGTCATGATTACATAAAAAATGAAATAGAGAGGGAGAGAGAGAGATAAAGAGTGGGACACGCATGATGGAGGGACCTCGACACGATGGGCCCTCCCTTCCATGATCTACAACATAAATCAAGTGGGTCCCATAACATGTGGGCCCATAAAATTGAAATCTAACTGCGAAGATCCCTTCTCCACGAAAATAGACGGTCTAGATGACCCATATATAAGCTAGGAAGGTAAACATCATGATGGGGTCCATGGAGAATGGCCCCATCATGGAATGATATTGATGATCAAGATGGGTCATTGACCACATCATAGGATCCAAAGTGATATCCATACCATTGATCGGTAGGCCTCACTTAGCCCATCTTAAAAATAAAAACAAGTCTATAGGAGCACCCACCACTTGATCTTCTTAGTCCGTTGGAAAGCCGATCTCCTTATGCTTCACTTTGATGGAGGGAGATGAAGTTTGAATGGCTAGGATGAAGGTTAAAGGGATGGGAAAATGGGCCACCAAAAATCACTTTGCTCTCTTGGGAAAGCCTTGGACGTATGCACCCTTGGTTGCTTGGGAAATGCTTGGAAAATGTGAAGAGAAAGAGAGAGAGAGAGAGAGAGAGAGAGAGAGAGAGAGAGAGAGAGAGAGAGAGAGAGGTGGTTGTACAGAGAAGTGATGGGAGATGGGTGATGGATGTGAGTGATGGGTGAGGTGATGGATTGGTTAGCTTTTGGATTTGCTTGACTTGTGGAGAAAGAAAGCATAGGTTGCTTTTGTACTTGATATGTGGTGATTGATTGATTGATGAAGTGATTGATTGATTGATGGATGGGACATGATGTAGAGATTCTCTTGGGATTTGCAACGCGCGGTGTTTTTCCTCAAACTGAACGTGGGTCTACATCTTCCTACCAGGGTATCGGATCGGCATGCAAGACGCAACGTCGAAACCGCGGCGACGTTGCCGTCGCAATGGTATAAGTCTCGGATTAAGCCGATTCAAATTTACAGGATATGACTTAGGGTCGCGCGCAAACGTCGATTAGGGTCGCGCGCAAACGTCGATTATAGGTTGCGGATTGCCGAAATTCGACGGGAAGGATTGTGAGAGTTGTCGGAACAGTACGGACTAGGATATGGGCCTTACAGAAAAGGAGGAAAGGGGAAAGGTTTTATTTTTTAGGTTTTAAAATTTTAGTTTTATATATATATATATGGGGCCTCCTTTGATGTGGATTGGAGAAAACCTACTTTGACATGGAATGTGAGAGACATATAATTAGAAAAGTGATAAATTAAAAAGCTAAAATAAAAAAATTACTTATTGAAATAAGTAGCTTTAGCACCTAAGCTACTTATATAATGATGCTTACCAAACTAACTTAAGTGAAAAAAGTTACTTTATCACTTAAAATCAGTTAAGTAACTTCTTTGGTGGTATTGAAATAGGGCCCATTGGGATACTACCAAATAAGTAGTTTTTTAAAAAAATAAAATTATATAACTTAAGTTACTTTTCTTAAAAAAGTTAGTTTGGTTATTAAACTTACATGAGTAACTTTTAAAAAAAAGTAACTTATTTTTATAAGTTTTTTATTTTTATTTTTATTGCTTATCAATTTTCAAAAGTAAGTTTGGTGACATAACAACTTAGAAAATTATTTAAAAGAATATGCTCTCTGTGGCCATAAACCTGTTCTAAGTTTATATGATTAGAAAATCATCCAATAAACGGATAAATGATCTAGTGGTCCCTACATGATGATGGCCCATATTGAGGTGGCCCTACATGACAATTGATCCACATCAAAGGTCCACCCCTAATGATGAATGGCCCACATCCAAGGTGAGCCCTATGTGATGGGCAACCCACATTGAAGGTGGGGCCCACATGATGGGCAATTAATAATGTTAGGCCCCACATAATGAATGATGAACATCAAGGTGGGCCCCACATGATGGACAACCCACATCAAAGGTTAGCCAAATGATGAGTAGTCTGTATCCAAGGCCGGTCCCACATGATGGATGACCCATATCCAACGCGGGTCAGCATGATTGAGGAGCTACATGATGGATGGTCCACATCAAAGGTTGGGTCAATATGATGGGCAATGGATATTGAAGATGGGCCCCACATGATAGATGACTAACATCAAATGTGGGCACTACCTGATGAACTATGCATATTAAAGGCTAGCCCTTAATGATGAATGACCCACAATAAAGTTGGAGCCTGCATGACGGACAACCCACATCAAAGATGGGATCCACACAATGAACAAGTTAGCACCATATAATGGCCAGTGGATGCGAGGGGATCAAATAGACTTTCTGGTAATTACTTATTATGTTGGATACCAAATGTGTTTTTCTATTTTTTGGATAATAAGTAATTTGATTACCAAATATACTTATCCGTTGATTAAGTAAAAACCAAAATAAGCTACTTATGATATAAGTAACTTATGTAAAGTAACTTACATTCCAAATGTCCCTTAGCAACATGTTACAAATAATTTTGAGACGAATCAGTAGATGTATGGACAATTATTCAAACATATGGATGTATGTATTTCAAAGAAAACATTATTGATTTTTATTGGAAAATGCAAAAGTATATACTTTTTATCTCCTTCAATTAGGGGCGTCATTGGGTGCTACCCTTTCCAGGACCTAGCTGGAGACGCACGGTCCCGGCAGGGCTCTATGGTGTCCACCTTGATTATGTATTTTATCTATACTATCCATCTATTTGTCAAGAAGGCAAAATTGAGTCAACCACACCACAGGATACCCACGGTTAAAACTTTCCTGGAGCCTACCGTGATGTTTATTTGCCATCCAATCGGTTCACAAGGTCACACAGACCTGGATGAAGGGAAAACATTGATATCAGCTAGATCTAAAACTTATGTGGCCCTCAAGAGGTTTTCGACAATAAACATTCAATCTCCACTGTTTCATTTGGTGTGGTCCACTTAAAACTTTGATCTATCTCATTTTTTAGCTCATGCCCTAAAATGATATGTTGAATGGATGGACGGCATGGATAAAACACATACAATAAATTGGATCCCACAGAGCTCCTACTTGGACCGTCTATCTCTAGCTGGGTCCTGATGAGGCTAGTACCCAATCCGTATCCCTAAATTAGTCATGTCTGATAATTAGGTGGGCCACCCTCGTACAAGATAATGCGACCATTAAAAGAAATTGACCAACGATCAATATCAATATCGTGTTGCACGTTATGAAGGTTGTGATCTGGCACACTTCTGCGAGCATTGCGTACGTGTGACAAGATGCCCCTATTCATCGGACGCGGATTGCGTCCTGCCCCCGCCCAGACGGTAATCCATCCAAGAAGGGCTCTGTGGGGTCTAAAGTGATGTAAGTGTTTAATCCATGCCGTTCATCACTTTTCTCAAATCATTTTATGGTATGAGACAAAAACTGAAGCAGATCCACGACTCCAGTGGACCACATCAAAATAAGCTGCAGTGATAATGACTCTCACCGTTGAAACCTTTCTAAGGGCCACCATGATGTTTTTTTACCATCCAACCTATTAATAATGTCATGCAGACGTGGATGAAGTTACAACACAAATATCAGCCTGATCCGAAACTTCTCGAGCTCCCTAGAAGTTTTTAATGGTGGAAGTTAAATCCCCACTTTGTGGTCCACTTAATAACTGTACCTGCCTCATTTTTTGCATCATATATTAAAATGATCTGAGAAAAATTATTAATGGCATAGATAAAATACTTACACCACTTTGGGCCCCACAGTGCCCTGCCCGAACGGATTACCGTACGGGCAGCGGTAAGATGCAATCCGCGTCCCTATTCATCCACCATCACACGTCAGAAGAGTCGTCATCATTCATGTCTAAGATCCTTCAGCTCCTTCAATCTGCTTATCTCTTCTGCCCTCTTCTACGTGATGATACCTACGTTCATCTATTTGGTCCCACACCATACAAGGGCCACTTGGAATGAAAAGTCACTCAATTGAGGCTGAACCGCCCGTTCAAAATAAGCCAGAAACAACGGTATGGAAAAACGGTTTCAAGTTTATGGAAGCGGATTGCCTGGTGTAATACGCACCAGCTATATAGTTGGTGTATTTACGTAAGCAAGTCATGTTGGCCCCATATGAGGTATGTGTTATATCCAAACCGTCCATCCATTTTACATAGTAAGGCTTGAGTCGAAAAATAAGACATATCTAATAATCAAGTGGACCACACTGTAGAAAGCTGCGAGGGATTGAACGTCTATCATTGAAATCTTTTCGGAGGTCTATGTAATCCTTTCTCTTGCTCGTACTCCCACCACCGTGTGAGTGTGTGGGGGTGTGTGTGCATGTGTTTTTTTTTTTTTAAAGGTCTTTATGACCTTATGAACAGATTGGATGGAAAATACACATTATGGTGATGCTTTAAAATGAACCTATTGTTCCTGCTCAGAATGAAATTTGTTTTTCCTCTTCATCCGGAGGTCCCTGTGATCCTTTGACAGATTAGATGGAAAATAAATGTTATGGTGGTAACTACAAATTTTTTAGTGATGAAAATTATAATCTCCACTGCTATTGTGGTGTGGTTCAGTTGATCTTTGGATATGATTTTTTATTTTTTTTGGATAATACTCTAAAATGATCTTAAAAAAAATAAGGTGTGAATATAATAAATACATTATTGTGGAGCCCATAAAACTTTGATCTCCTTTGAACCATTCGAACTGGAGGAGTGTAATTGCTCCTCTTTGCACAAGACACACCTACACTAACTATATAGCTGGTGTATTGTCGTCACTAAGTTCTATGGGTCCTATCATGAGGTATGTGTTATATCCAAACCATCCATCCATTTTACAAGCTTGTAGTAAGGCTTGAGACGAAAAATAAGACATATCTAATGATCAAGTGGACAACACAACGAAAAAGCAATGGAGGATTGAAGGTCTACCATTGAAAGCCCTTTGGGGGTCAAAAAGTTTTGAATCAATATAAAATTTGTTTTCCCTCTTAATCCAGGTCCTGTGACCATGTGAACAGAATGGATGGAAAATAGACGATATGGTGGGCCCTACGAATTTTTTAACGGTGAAAATCATTATCTTCGCCCCTATTTGTGGTGTGGTCCAATTGATCTCATTTTTTGGATAATGGTTTAAAATGATGTCAAAAAATGTATAAATGGTGTGGATATAAAAAAATACATCATTGTGGGGCCATGTAACTTTGATCTCCTTTGAACTTTTCATACTACGGGGAGCTCGAGAAGTGTAATCGCTCCTCTTCGCACACAACACGTACCTACACCTAGAGGTGGGTATCGGACTGAGTCGGATCGGATTGGGTCCAACCTGATTTGGTTCGAAATCTAGCTGGCCTGACCTGAACCTGATCTGATTCGGGATCGAGTCCAGGACATACGACTCGATCCGATCCGACATATGGTTGGCCTAACCCAAACCGAGTCCGACTCGATCAGGGAAACCAAGTCAGATCGGGTTGGGTGCAATTTGAATCAACTTTTTTAATGGTGAAAATCATTATCCTCGTTGCTATTTTCAGTGTAGTCCATTTGAGCTTTAGATATGATTCATTTTCTTTCCAAATGATCTAAAATGATCAAGAAAAATGGATAAACGGTATGGATATAATAAATACATCATTGTGGGGCCCATATAACGTTAATATCATTTGAGTCGTTTGTACAACTCGGAGCTCGAGGTGTTATAGACGTGAACGTGCTGTGCACGGCAGCTATAACGTGTTGTGCATGAAAGCATTGACGTTAGAAAGTTTTGTAGATCTGATCATGGGATATGTGTTATATCCAAACCGTCTATCCATTTGGCGAGCTCATTTTAAGGCTTGAGATGAAAAATAAGATAGATCTGACTATCAAGTGGACCACACTGGAAAAATCATTCTCAGCTGCTATTTGTGGTGTGGTCCAGATGATCTTTGGATATGATTTATTTTTTGGATAATACTTTATAATGATCTCTAAATCTATATGAACGATGTAAATATAATAAATACATCACTATGGGGCCCATATAACTTTGATCTCCTTTGAACCGTTCGTACAACTTGAAGCTTGAGGAGCGTCAGTGCTCGTCTTCGCACAACACGTGCCTACAGCTATAGGCCTATAGCATACGGTAGCAGGATGCGGATTGCATACTACCCTCGCCCATCCCTAGCTCTGAACGAGCAGTTCTGTGGGCGGGCCCACCGTAATGTATCTGTACATCCAAACCATCTATCTCTTTTCTCTAATTGTTTTAAGACATCAAAACAAAAATTATACAAATACAACGATCAAATGAAACACACGAAGGAATATGTAACGCCTTAAAAATCGGGGGTCGAGCAGAAGCTTAGCTCCCTTTTCCAATGCATCACTTATGCAACATACATAATGATGATTAAATGTTGTCTGTATTAGTACATTAAACATGAATGAGATTATACTAAAACAACATATCATACTCTAGAGATGAGTAAATTAAGCAAGCGGAAGACTGAGATAGGAATATGATATATAGAAGTGTTTCTCAATTCCCAGAGTATGAGTATGTTACTAGGCTGAACATATACATGTGTTGATCCAAAATTTACAAAATACAAAAACTTAAATGTCCAACTAATCCTTATAATCCCTGTAATCCCGTCGAATCAGAACAAGGTCTACATAGACCCGCCTGATAGCTAAACGTAGGAGAATTCCTCCTCCTCGTGTATGAAATCTAAATCAGCAGCATAGACATCATCGCCACCTGCATCTATAACAGAGTCTGATTGGAATTTTAAAACACCATCCCAGGTGAAAATGAGTAGCTAATTTAGTGAAATTATAAAGAAAGGGTTAATATATTATCAATTCAGTCAAGTAGTAATGATAAAACAATACATCTCTAAGACCCGTATCTTAGTCCGTACCGTTCCATAAACTTCCGCGGTCTTACTGGTCAAATTCTGGCAACGTTCGACCTTTTCTGATATTTGCGCGCGATCCCGAGTCAGATCCCGTATTTTAGAGTCGGCTCAACTCGAGACTTGTACCTTAACGACCGCACCGTCGTCGCGGTTCCGATGCCGCGTCCCGCGCGCCGAGGCGATACCCAGGCTAAGAGTTGTGGGCCCGCATTCAGTTCAAGGAAAACACCGCGCGTTGCTAATCCCAAGAAAATCCATCACATCAATCACATCATTTGTTAAAAGTACACCCATCCCTAAGTACAACTACCCATCCCCAAAAGTCAACCCTCCCATCACCTCACCCATCTCTCTCCTCATCACTCCACCACTCACATCACCTTTCTCTCTCATCTCTCTCTCTCATTCTCTCCTAAGCTCCATGAGAGCAACCCACGTCCAAGCTATCTCCAAGAGAGGAGAGCTTGGTGTGGCCCACCTCCCATCTCCACCGTCTATGATCCAATCTCGACCGTTGAAGTTTATCCATTGATGCTCTACAATACTTTGGTGAAAGGAGGAGAATATCATAGGTGGGTGCTTCTTTCTCCCTTTCTCCCTCTATTTTTCTTTTGTTTTGTGGGTGATTTTATTTGTTGATTTTGATGATTTGAGGGCCCACATATGGTGGGACCCATCTTGACATATGCATTGTATAGGGAGGACCATAGTGGCGGGGTCCCTCCCCTTCTCACCGGCCTTTCTCTCTCTCTCTCTTTCCCTTATGATGGGCGTGGCCCACTTGATCCACACCGATTGTGGACCCACTGTGATGTATGTATTTTTATCCATACCGTCCTCCAAGGGGGGGGGGGGGCACCATTTGGACGAGCCTGATTGGAGGAAGACATAAATATCAGCTTATCTAAAACCACTGATGGGTTGCACACGTGTGGACCCACCTCGTGCGAGCATTGAATCTGGGCCATCCATCAGTTGGACGTCCAGCAGCTACATGCTGCTGGACCGTCAACAAGTTCCGTGGGATCCATGCCACCGTCAGTCCGCCCAGACATCCAACCATCTGGACTTTAGATTTCCTTTTATTATTATTATTATAATTATAATTATATATTGATGATATATGCAGAAGTGGTGGTCCATCCACATGGGACCCACCTAGTATGGAAGATGATCGGCTGGTGTATATTTAGCTAACGTAAGGACACCAACAAGCTATGTGATCCACCTCGAATATGTTATATCCCAGCCATCCACTGTGATGCATGTCATATCCTAGCCGTCCATACGTGGGGCATGTGGACCCACCTTGATGATGGGCTTCATCTAAGCCATTTGTCCGTCTGGACGTCCGGACGCTTGGTTGAAGGCTAACACAAACATCAACCTGATTCAAAACCATTGGTGTGGACCCACCTGATATATATGCGTGTGTGTGTTTCTTCCATGCCATTCGTCCTTGGGATGGTGGGACCACTATGCACGTGTGGGGTCTCCACATTCAGCTGAGACATGGACCCCACCATGGCTTATGCTTCACATCTGCACCGTCCAGATAGGCTGGACGGTGGGACCTGTTGTAATGTATGTGTTGCACCCACGCCGACCAGCGGTTGTGGGGACCACGTGATAAGTGTTGTACATTCACACCGTCCAGTGGTCTGGACGATGGGGACCGCTTCTGATGTATGGGTTTTATCTACACCGTCCACCATGTGGACCCACCTCAATGCACGTGTAGTCCAGCAGCTGGTGGAAGCTACCGTTGTAAGTGACGTCAACAAATTTGGTGGGGCCCTGATGTATATATTTTAATCACACCGTCCATTGCTGAACGGTGTCGTGTAGGGGCCACCATGATGCATCTGTATTCCACGCCGTCCATCTGCAAGTCCCACCCTGCACATGTGAAAACTCCCACCATCCATCTGTTGGGACGCTGCTAGACATCCGTGCAGTAGCTGTGGGACCCACCGTAGTACGGGTTTCATCCCATCCGTCCATCCAATGGACAGGGAATGATGCAGATCCAAACTTTCCATCTGGCGAGCCACGTGTATGGGGCCTCACCGTGACGTATGTATTTTATTCAAGCCATCCACCCGTTTGGAGGTGTAGGCCACTCCACACGTATGACACGTGTGGGGGTGGGACCCACCTTGATACAACATCCTATATCCCCACCGTCCAAAAATGTCTGGACGGTGCAGGGGACTCCAACATGGTGTTTGTGCTTCAGTCCAGCCGTCCATCTGTCTAAACGTGGCCCCACACCAGCCACGTGGCTGCCCAAGATGTTAGAAGGCCAGGTGGGCCCTGACCATGATGTGTGGTCCTCATCCTCACCGTCCATTCACTTGGACGGTGGGCCACATGACGTATGTAGTTATCCAGCGTCCATCCATCTGGACGCTGGTGTTTCTTTCAAAGAAAAAAATAATAATAATAATAAATTAATATAATATAAATAATAATAATAATAAAGTATGTTACGTTATATGATATATCTCATATACATGTATACGTAGGTGGTGGGCCTTATGTGGGACCCATGTATGAGATATGTGTTGGATCTGCACCGTCTAGTGATCTAGACGGTGAGGACTATCGTGATGTACTTTTGTAGCCACATCGTCCAGGTGTTGATGCATGGATTAAATCCAGGCCATCCATAACGTGGGGCTCCCCATGCTAATTGACGTTAGCAAGTTCTATCGGTCCCATGCGATGTATGTGATTCATCTGTACCGTTCAACGGTGGGACCCATCTATGGTGATGATGTTAGCAAGTTCTATGGGACCTACAGGATGTAGGTGTTACATCCCAACCATCCATCCAATGGTGAGCTCGCCTTAAGGCTTGAGACCAAAATTGAGGCAGATCCTTATATCAGGTGGACCCCACCGCATAAACAGTGGAGGTTTGAACATCTACCATTGATATCTTTTTTTTTGGGTCAAAGAAGTTTTGGATTTATATGAAATTTGTTTACTCTCTTAATCTAGGTCTTTGTGACCTTATGACAAGATTGGACGGAGAATATAGTGGACCCACCTGATGTATTTATAGCCCATCTATGGGACCCACCTGGATGTATTTAAGGCCCATTGATGTGGCCTACTTGACGTGTATGAGGCACTGGTGCGACCCATGTGATGCGGTCCCATAGTGATGTGCATTAGGCCCATGTGTAGAGCCCACGTGTTATGTATTTTGGGCCCATGTGCAGGGCCCGCCTGTTATGTATTTATGGCCCTTTTTGGTGTGGCCCATTGAGTTGCATTCTAGGTCCATATGATGCAGCACACCTAATGTATTCAAGGCCCAGATGCGTGGCCCATTTTATGCATAATGGACCCATATGTAGAGTCACATGTTATGTATTTGAGGCTCATGTGTAGGGCCCATCTATGGTGTATATGAGGACCATAAGTCAGGCCATTGTGATGTGTTCGAGGTCCATGTGGTGCGGCCCATTGGTGTGGCCATTTGATGTATATTAGGCCCTTGTGCGAGGCCGTGGGGCCCACTATGTGTTGGTTCTATGTGGGCTACTCCTTGGAAGAAATGATGGTTAAATGACCACATTGATGGACAATGATGGTTAGATGTTCACATTGTGACCTTCCCTTAGGCCAATTGTCGATCCCAATTGTCATATACCGATTACCGATTATGATTGCCATGGCCAATTACAGATTATGATGGTTGTAATCGATTGACCGATTACCGATCGTGACCGATTATCGATCGTGGCCGATTTTCGATTGACGTGACCGATTGCCGAGTCTTCTTGTCATGGCCGATTGACCGATTCTGATTATCGAGGCCAATTATCGTGGCCGATTGTCGATTGACGTGGCCGATTGCCGATTCGGTTTATCGTGGCCGATTGACCGATTACCAATCGAGGTAGATTATCGTGACCGATTATCGATCGTGGCCGATTTTTGATTGACGTGACCGATTGCCGAGTCTTCTTGTCATGGCCGATTGACCGATTCTGATTATCGAGGCCGATTATCGATCGAGGCCAATTATCGTGGCCGATTGTCGATTCCGATTGTCATGGCCGATCGCCGATTCTGATTGTCGAGGCCCAATGTGATGTATATGCGAGCCGTATTTGAGGCCCGTGTGATGTGTATCCAGCCCGCGTTTAAGGCCCAACGTGATGTATATGAGGCTTATGTGGTGAGGCCCACTATGATGTATTTTGAGGGCTAGGCGATGGAACCCATTATAATGTATGTTAGGCCCATGTGAAAGGCCCATCGTGATGTGTATTAAACTCTTGAGTGAGGCCCATGGTGTTGTATTTGGCCCTTGTGTGCGGCTATGAGTCCACTATATGTTAGGCTTTATGTGGGCCGTTCCTTGGGGAACAATGTTGGTTAAATGTTCATGTTGTCGATGTCGATTGTCAATGCTTGCTATCGATACCGATTATGAGTATGTGACTGCATAACACCATGATACATGATCATACGCATCATCTGCATGTCTGTTATGAGATATGATTGACCATTGCATATGTCATAGTGCTGGTTGTTATGAGACTTCCTAATAGGCGGAGATTTTTTCACATGAGCGCACGGTGTGCGCAAGATTGATGCATGACGGGATTGTATGACTCACGCATCTTGCATTATTTGCTGTGATTACTGTACGCCCTAGCGACACCAGGGTCGTAGCCTCCACAGGCATATCGTGGATGGCCAGACGGGACACCGGAAATCTGTTTTACATGGGGTGCTATAGATATCCCTGGGTGAAAGTCCCTAAACCCTCTTGGTTCCAGAGGTTGCTCCAACGTCTAGACCGAGTGGGTAGATGAGCGCCGAGTGCCGATTACCAGATGGCTGCGCTCTCCACTGTGTCGTGGTCGGTTGGAAGGGGGTGTGGCCTTACCTGCCTGAGAGGAAGGGGCAATGCTAGGCTGAGTTTGACCAGCTCGAGGAATGGGTCCGCTATCGACGAGCCGGGCCCGATATTGGCAGGCGGATAGTGAGGTCTCTTACACTCGCCTTGTTGCGCGCGATGGGGTGGCAATCTGGTTTGGAGTGTAATAGACCCCGGTGATTTTTCAGAGAGGAACCGTACTGATATGTGGACTTATTGAGTAGGAGATGCATGCTCATTCATTCATTCACTATCCACTCGGGCTGGTGGTGCGCAACTAATTGTTGTGTACCTTCGTTATGGCAAGGATTTCGGTTGGGCGCGCGACTAGCCTGAGATCAGGAGTTTATCACAATGAGTCTGACTATCCAAATTTAGGTATGGGACTGGTTTGGATAGAAGTCCCTTGTGGTGGACCCCATAGCCTGCAATACTACGTACTATCATCCCGACTTCACACTCCAGCATGGTTATTTCATTCGCATCGCATATTACATTATGTCCGCAGGCATATGGCATCTTGGGTTGCTATTTCTGCACTTATATGGCCTGGATAGATTTAGCAGGATTTGTATATTGCATTGCATTCTCGACATCTGTTATTTAGCTCTTTATGACTCCTTATCGCATAGTTGTTCTATATTGCGTATTCTGATATTGATTAACTTATAGACTTGTCCATACTTCCACTTACCCTGTTATCGTATGACTTACATCTTGTCAGTATTTCCGCTTACTCTGATAATTCCTGCTCTTGTTAGTGTTTCTGCTTATTTAGACATTGTATGGTTTATGGATTACCAATTTTTCCGGTATTGTATGATTATAGCATTGTATTGAATACTTGGCACTTACCTTGTGCACACACTTACACCACCCTCTAAGCTTTCTATAAGCTTATGCACGATAGATGCGTGCAGGTGATGTTAGGTTGCAGCAGTGCTGAGCTTGGAGCGTGCAGTGGTCTTCTGGGGCTTGATTTTTATTTATGTATTTCCCTTTCAGTATTGTACTCAAACGATTATATTAGTGGATATGTGATGATGATGTTGTCTTGTGAATTGGGTAATCTTGTGGTTATGCTTATTATTAGTTATATGTACAAAAAAAATTCTCCTTGTAGGATCCCAGGATCGGAATCTGGCATATGAATGCTAGGAGCCGAGAATGGGGTACTACGGAGGCTGTCGGCGCCGGATTTGGCGATCGGGAATTCTGTGAGCCCGGTTTCCGAGTTTGGGGCGTGACAACATCAAACAGTCATAACTACTCTTATTAATGCAGCGATAATATGCTATAATAATGTATGCCCTCGCTTGCACTCCCTCAGCGACTTCATCTCACGGTCGCGCATGCAATACTCCCGCTGTACTCAACTCCAACGCCAAAGGCACATGCAATGCAGTGCATGTGCATGATTAGTCAAGTTCTTAATTAGAACTATTCATAAAGTAAGTTTGGGAAGCTAAGGTACCTCCCTTTATATCATTTACCCAAACAAGGATCCATTTAGAGTCGTCAATCCTAGTTAATCGCATACGACAGGTAGTTTCAGGTCGCTATGGAAAGGCTGGTCACCTCAGCGCAGGCCTAGTTTATACTCGAGGACACTACGGAAAGGCTCGTCACCTTAGCGGAGTCCTAGTGTATACTCGAGGTCACTCCACCCACGCCCCACCAACTGACAATCTATTTTTAAAAGCTCGTCACCAACTCAACTAGGGACCACAGCCAGGCTTCGCCAGTGTAGGTCGACAGCTCGAATACAATGTCCCATACCATAGTATACTGCTCACGATTTTGGGTTGCTCACTGGTTACTACGGGGAGACTCGTCAACCCAGCGTAGGCCGACAACTCGACCACGGTGTCTCATACCACCATGCCCAGCTCATGAGTCTTAATGGATCGTGGTATCAAGGTTAAAATGAATTTTACATTGGTAAGTGGTACCTTATATTCAAGCAGTACCATCCATACATGATAAACACACAATAAACCAATCGAATTATTTGACAAGTTCGACTGATATGAGCGTACGCTGAATTAATCGACATGGTACCATTGTCAACAATCATCGTACGACTCGGATTCACCGAACGCATTAAGTGTGGCGAGACAAATTCAGCCACTTAAACAAAAATTGTTACCGATTGCCTGGACTACGTACTAGTCCCAATCATACTCAAATGCAGCATGTAGATATATATGATATTCATAACAGCATTTAACAATCAATTCAAAAATAAATCTCGTTTGAACATTTTATCAAACTCACTAAATATGTTGTTATACATATGCATTTCATCCATAAATCACATAGTAGTAGTTTACACTATACAAAGGAAACTATTCATATGACTAAGGAAACTCAGTAGAATTAACTTGGACCACTTTAAATACGTTCTACAAGACCCAAAGCGAGTAGAACCAATGACACTATAATACTCTAAAACCTCGGATCAAACTCTAAACCGGTATGTTCTCAGGACCTCTTTGAAACTTTGTATTGGATCTAGACCGCGCGTTGAAAGTCCGATACCTACAATCTTAGACCGTTATAACCGCCTAGCTGGACTTGACAATCATTTCGAAAATCAAGTCCAACCGACATTCAGAGGTTATTTCATTAAGTCTGGAGTGAAGAGAGTGAGAATAGGGTTAGATTTGGAATTTGAAATTTAAATCTGTCACACGACTTGACGTGTTATTATTAAGCGTTCTGACCATCAGAATTCAGCCAAATTACACCCTTGGATTAGAAAAAATTTCTATTTCATATCATGAGACTTGTAGACCTGATCTACGTGCGGTGACCGCTGAACTGAAACTGGACCGCCACGTGCGATCTACGAACACTACTGGTCTGAAAATGGGATGTGAGCGACATCCGATGTGCATGAACTTAAGTCCGATTGCGTTCGGCCAGGGGACCTCCAGAAATGTCTTTTTGGACCGAAACAGCCCCGATTTGGTTAGGCATCAAGTGAACATTGTTCCCAAGCCTGTTTTGGGCAAGTTTTAGGTTATAAAAGGGGCTTAAACCCTCACTTCTCTCACCCATCCGAATTTGCTAGAAACCCTATCTGGTGTGAGAGAAAAGGTGAGAGATTGTGAGAGAGAAGGGGAGAGAATTTCCTACTGCTTGCACTACTTGTTGCACGTGCTTAAGCAACGCGCCTCAATCACTTTACCAGCGATTTCGCCACGTTTCTAGGTAAGAAAATACCCCAAACACTTTCTGATTTAAGGTTCCTTCGTTTCCTTAGCATGGTAGCTTATAGATCTTGTGTATTAGGTTCCCGGTTCGCCGTAGACGAAGCGTATACGCTCCGTTCGAATCAATACACCTCTAGGATAAAAGGTGCGGATTTTAGACGCTTTGATTGATTCTTTTCAACGCTTTCAATGTCGTTTAATAGTAGATTATCGACGGTAACGCCGTTTGACATGTACAACATGCTGTCCGTTTCCTGTTTCGTAAGCAGACGAAAAATATGAGATTTAGGGCATTTTAGTCATTTGTAGAAAATACTATTTTCATCCATATTTTGCTGATATGATTGACATGGCTTCTTGTCGCATTAGGATATTAGGAATGCGTGCATAATCAGTTTGGCGAAGAGATTCGCCTAAATGCGCTTTGAGTCGACATACTATATGTAAACTAAAGTGTGTAGTTTGAGTGTTTGTATAAATGTTTGTATTAGTATGTATTGAATTAAATGGTGTTATGAATTAGTTTGAGATTGAAACCTCAAATAATACGCTGATGTAAATGATTTCCTTCATGTTGGCTATATGTATGATTTCATTATATGTATGAAATGCATGTGCTAGATGATTTACTTAAGTTGTACGTTATAACATGTGTTAACATGCTCACATTGTTGTAATGCATTTCCATTACGTTTATATGATTGGGGATGTGGATTCATAAATGTTTGGGACTATATTTAGTTCAGGCAGTCGGTAACCGAGTAAATTCGTGGTTAGGTTATCTTTGCCACGAAGGACGCGTCGATGAACGCGAGTCTTGTCTTGGGTTGGCCGCAGTGGTTAGGCTACACGAAGTGTTTTATGCACTTCATGTCGCTCAGCTTGAGATGCGCTCGTACTAGTCGAGCCCGTTAGGTAACCTGACTGGCCATTATATGTTCACCATCTATGTGTCATAACTGCTTGAACCTAGGGTACTGAACTTACCATTGTAAACCCTGTCAACCATGGTACCTTGATCCATAACGACTCATGAGCCGGGCATGGTGGTATGGGACACCGTGGTCGATCTGTCAGCTAACGCTGGGGCCATAAACCTCCACGTAGTGACCAGTGAGCACCTATGACTAGTGAGCAGATTATGGTGGTATGGGACACTATATTCTTGTTGTCGGCCTACATTGATAAGGTGATGGGGGAACGGTGCAACGAGTGCGAGCAATAGCCCTGAAAGTCCTTTGTAGTGACCTCGAACGTATTCTAAGTCTACGGGAGGTGACGACCCTTCCGTAGCGATAAGAGTACAAGTAGGCTTGTATTGATAAGGTGATGGGGAAGCGGTGCAACGAGTGCGAGCAACAGCCCTGGCAGCCCTTGCAGTAACCTACAAATATAACATCGTATGAGATTACTAGGAGTGACGATCCTAGACAGGATCTGTGTTGGGATTGATATAAGCAAAGTACCTTAGTTTCCCAATATTGTTGTATAAAAAGGACTAATAATAACTCGGTAATCATATCAACATCACATTACATGTGCCTGGAAGATGTGGAGCACTGAGCGGTACGCAAGCATGTCGCGGACGCAGATGGTGCCGTATGAGGGAGAATGTCGGTGAGGGCATCCATCATGTCATGTCATATTGCATTAACAACAGTATTTAGGAATGTTTGAATTATTGCTTTACTATTATCGCATGATTGATTTGATAACATGCTAATCTCTGCTCTCTTATCCCACTGAGTTGATCACTCACTCCCACGTTACGGGATGGTGTTTTCGGATACCCACCAATCCCTATTGTGATTGCAGATGATGGCGCGGCCTACGAGGTGGAGCTGGACTTGATGATGCTGAGGAGGATCCCTCCTTTATGCATGTTCTGATTGACGCGATTACAGGGAGGTTGATTAGATGCCTTGACACTTGTCATTTTATATTTTTAGAGCACTCATGTATATTCTTTTTGTTTGCTTTTGGAGTATACATGTATGTATATAACCTGGTAACATGTTCACACTCTGGAGACATACAACAGTTTATATATGTTATACATATTATCACAGTCTTCCGCTTGTTAATTGAACTGTCTCTGGAGTATGATATGTTGTTTTGGCTTAATCCCACTCATGTTTAATACATTAACACAGACAACATTCAATCATACACATTTATGTTGCATAAGTGATGTTCTGGAACTCGGGAGTGGAGTTTTTACTCGACTCCCAATTTTCGGGATGTTACAATAATACTACATATATGAACTAATATAGTTATAACATATATTATGACAAATCCATTTTTATTTATATATTTACTATTATGGTAAATTTAAATTTAAGTATTGTTCTCCATCATTTAAATATTAAGATTAGTGTCTAATATAAAAACACTAAGAAAATTTTGAAGAATAAGGTGGTGAAAGGTGAGATTTTTAAAAGAAATGGGTTGAAAAGGGATTTGAGACTTTGAGATTGAGTTCTAAGAAGTTAATAAGGTATTAGGATCGACCCATTGCCTAATGACGTTTATCTCTAAGTTGGCAAAAATTCGGGACATTACAGAATATTTCTTATTATGCTGAGTAAACTCTGTTGGGGCCCACCATGAATGCATTTGGTTTATCCACACCGACCATTCGTTTTTCCAATTCATTTTAGTAGTTGAACCCAAAATTAATACATATCTAAAGCTCAAGTGGACCATACCATAGGAAAAAGGTAGAATTATTGATAAGAACCACTCCAGATCAGATTGATCCGGATCCATTCAGATCGGGTTTTCGGATTGGATTGATCCGGAGTGACTATGACCCGATCTCGAACAAAAAAAAAGTCAGATTTGAATGCCCCTACCCAATCCGCACCAATCCAGGCCATCGGTTTGGTTCGAAACGGGTCAGATTGGGTCTGATCGGGTCGAATGCACCGGATCGGGTCAGATATACCCAGCTCTACCTACACAAGCTATATAGCCGGTGTATTGATGCCACCAAGTTCTACGGTCCTATCATCAAGTATGTGTTTTATCCAAACCGTCCATTCATTTTGTGAGCTTGTATTAAGGCTTAAGACAAAAAATAAGACATATCTAACTATCAAGTGGACCACACTGAAAAAAGCAATGGAGAATTGAATGTCTACCATTGAAAGCCTTTCGATGTTAAAAGGTTTTGAATCAATATAAAATTTATTTTTCCTCTTCCTTGAGGTCTTCATAGGGTCCTTACTCTTACTCCGGTGGTAGACTCTCAGGAGTTTCAACACCTGGTTGAGGGTTGAGTATTCATAGGTGGTGAAATCCCATCATGGCGTGAGTGTGTGGTGGTGTGTTTGCGTGTGTAAAACATTTTTTTTAAAAAAAAAGAAGGTCTCAATGACCTTATGAACAGAATGGATGTTAATTAAACGTTTCCGTGGTCCCTAAGAAAATTTTAATGGTGAAAATCATTATATCCACTGCTATTTGTGGTGTGGTCCAGTTGATTTATGGATATGATTCGTTTTTTGAATAATGCTCTAAATTGATGTCAAAAAATGTATGAACGGTGTGGATATACTGAATACATCATTGGGGGCCCATGTAACTTTGATCTCCTTTGAACCGTTCGTACTACTCGCAGCTCGCGGAGCGTCCGCGCTCCACGAGAAATTGACCACGGGAGACACCACCTTTTACCCAGCGTCTTTTCAACTCGCGCCCAAAATTTACTTTCCCGTAATAAACCATTCTGTACAGACATACTATTTTAGACGTAATTGGGCTTGCATTCACGACCTATAGCTACGGATTATAACGGTAGCCATAGGTATGGAGCCACGTGAATACAAAAACATTTTCGTATGCAAATAGTGAGTCCGTACAGAATGGTTTAGTTTGTAAAAGTGAAGTTTGGGAGCGTGTTGAAAAGACGCCGGATAAAACGTTGCTTTTACAGTGGTCAATTTCTCGCGCTCCACACGCACCTACACCAATCCGCTTCCCAAGTTCACCTGCCTATGTTCAATCAAAGTCTGATTTTTCTTTTCCTCTTTATCCATAGACTGCAACATGAACGGCCCAGATTATCCAGATCGTTGAGATCTTTAAACGGATTATTCCTACCGTTCATCGACAAGGTCCTACCATCTTTGTTCCTGCCACATGGAAGAAGTCTTACTCATTAAAGATTGAACTGTCCATTTGAACTAAACTAGAAACAACAGTTCAGAAAAACAGCTCCTAACCCACCGGCCTATGTATAGTCAAACAGTTCACTGATTTTTCTTATGTACCATAGACGGTGAGATCTTCAACATGAACGGCCTGGATCATCAGTTTACTTGGCAGACGGAGCGAGCCTTGCTGGAAAAACCGCTAAGCGAGCCTAGCTAGATATTGAGATATTCTACGGTATGGTCTATACTGTTCATCATTGGGCCAGTGGAAGAACTCTAACATTTTAGAGAATGAACCTCCATCGAATTAAGTTAGAAACAACCGCCCCAAAAACGGTTCCTTACCTGCCCGAAAAACGGTTCACTGATGTTTCTTTATATCCTTTTTCCTTTCTCTCTTTTTTTTATTTTTTTTATTTTTTTTATATATATATATCCCATAAAGGGTGAGATCTTCAACATGAACGGCCTGGATCATCCTTTTGCACGGCAGAAGAAGCGAGCCTACCTCCCGCTAAAATTCCGTTTAAGAGGTTACAGAGCCTTCAAGACACATGGCAAAGCAAAAGAAATACTCTCTCTCTCTCTCTCTCTCTCTCTCTCTCTCTCTCTCTCTCTCTCTCTCTCTCTCTCTCAGCCTTTGCAAGGAATTGATGGGGAAAGCATGGGATTTCCTGGTGCATGCAGAAAACATAGAATTCAGCTCGTTCAGGTGGTTCGCCTACGTGGGTGCATCATGCTTCCTCATCCTCTTCGCAGGCCTCATGTCTGGCCTCACGCTCGCTTTCATGTCTCTCAGCCTCGTTGATCTCGAAGTCCTCCAGCGCAGCGGCACTTCCGACGAGAAGAAGCAGGCAGGTTCGTCTCTTTCATCCATCTCATGTACCATGCATGCATGCTCATGCTCAAATACATACATGTCTTCCTTCTTTTCATGTGTCCAATTGGTAGAATTCGTACAAATTTGGAAATTCTAGGAATGGTATTTGGGTTTTACTTGTTAGCATTTTCGTGCTGTGGATGTGTTATGTTGCACTTTGTGGACCCTGTTTTGTTAGGTCTTACACACAACTAGTTGTATATGATAAAATCATGCAACTAGCTGCTTGATCGAGGGCCTCACCGTTGTTCGCGTGTGGTATGGGGCACCCCGAAAATCAGTCACGCGGATTAGGTGGTGTTGCCACACCACCCCCATCAGTTCTGTGTTGATGTGTTGGGCACTGTGCAGCCTAACGTGATGTTTGTGACTATATGTTTTATATCAATGCTGTTCATCCATTTTTCTAGCTCATTTTAGGGTATGAAACCAAAAATGAAGCAGATCCGAAGCTCAAGTGGACCACACCACAGGAAACAGTGTGAATAATGACACCAACCATTAAAACCTTTCCGAAAAACAAAAATATCAGCCCTGATCCAAAACTTTTGTGGCCCCTGAGAAGTTTTTAATGGTGGACGTTCAATCACCACTGTTTCCTGTGGTGTGGCCCACTTTTGCTTCAGATCTACATCACATTGGGCCCCACAGCGCCCAACACATCCACACACCACCACTTGGGGTGGTGTTAGCAAAACCTCCTGATCTGCGGCCGAAAATCAGGCTGATCAAACCATCAGGTGGGTCGCCACGTGAATTTGGGGTTTTTTGGGTAATTGTCCATTGTTTTCTATGGTGTGTCACACCTGATGGTTGGATTTGGATAGGCATGATTTTTGGGGCATCCCATTCTGATGGTGAGTTGAACGTGGGGGGACGGGTTGGATGCCATGCACACACCACAGTGGGCACTACTCACATCTAGTTGCACGAAATTCTCGTCTACTACTAATTCATGAGCTCTTTATTGACCCAATTATGGGGATGCCGGTGATTTTGTTTGTGTTTGTTCGGTAGTTGCATAGAGAGTGGAGCTTATGATAGTTGCACAGTCATTATCTGAATCAAACTGTCAAGCCTCAGTTTATTTTCTGATGCCAAAAAACTGTCTCATGGATGAATCGCTGGAATTGGCGATCAAGGTTTGTTGAAATGGAAATTGTTGCTGAATCAAAGGAGGTCGTGTGTTGAGATCGTTCATCAATCATCACGAAGGGCAGTTGTGCTCTTCCTGGATCTCTGTTTTCTTAGGGATTTGATCAAATTCCATAATTCCGGAAAAAGTTAGGCCTGATTTGTTACTTTCTGCAGCCATTCCTTCACTCTAAATCTGTGCTTCATTTGGTTCTGTATCAATCAGTGATGTGTTTTTCTCATCCTTCTGCAAATTTAGCTTTTGAGAGCAATTGGTTAAAATGATTTGTTTCCTGCCTCAAAATTCTGCTACTCAGAATCATCACAATGCCTGATTTTATTTTTCTGCTATAAATTTTATATCATTACCAGTCTGTTTAATTTGTTTTTCTGCTGCAATTCTAGTATGGGAAAATTAGTGAGCTTGGTGGATTCTGCTATTGCATCAATAGTTAGCAGTTTTTTCTGCTTTTCCACTGCACATTTGGTTTTCTACTGCAAACCTGTTTAAAATCAATCCATTATAACCTATTTTGCGTTTGCAACAAATGTGTTAATAGATTCAGCTTGTTGTTTAGTTTCTGCTTCTATAACTGTTTCCAGGACCCATAACCTGTCCTGGAACTTGCTTATCAGATCCTATTTCAACAAAGTTTTCACCTTCAACCACCTGTCCAACAGTTAATTCCTAAAACAGTTGAACAGGAAACTGATAATCCAACCTAAATCTGTCCACAGTCAACCATCTGTCTTCATGATTGACCTGTTTCCTAGCCACTTCCGCAACTAACATTGGTACCAAAATCTAGCATCGAGTGTCCATGGCTACAAAGTATCTTTAATGGTGGACAACACAATATTCAGATAGGGATGTGTGCATGGAATCACAATATTTTTTCCTTTTTTGTTTTTCTTTTTGGGAGCAACATCACCTATTTGTGATGAGTTCAACTGCTCCAGACACGCTTGAAAATGTAGAAGAACACTAAGAATCCATGTTGGATTTCCGGGTAAAATCCATGGGTGGATCGATTGGAAAAACAAGTGATGGATCGATCAATGGATTTGTAGAAGATTCAAAATGCCGAAATGGCCGATGAATAATACAATGAGGTGAAAGAGAACATTGAGATTGTCATATTGTTACCAGCCCATTCACGATAACAAAATGCAAATTCAAGACTTGCGACAAGAAAGGCATTATGTAATCCAAGGCAATCAACTTTATCACCTGTTGGTGTATTTCTAGAAGAGAAAAAAGGTTTTTGAATTCACTTTATTTATAACAATCAGGAATTACATTTTAAAAAAAAATAAAATAAATTTACTTGCATTTGTAACAGTCGGGAGTTACAAAATTTGAATTTATTTGCATTCATAATGGTCAGGAGTTAGAGTTTGTGATTTCATTTGCATTTGTAATGGTCAGACGTTACAAATTTCTTTGTATTTGTAACGGTCAAAACTTCTCTCTACAAAAGCATGGTCTGGCCTCCCTTCTCAACACTCAGAAAATCTCCTCTCCCTTTCGTCTCTTTTTTGTCAATACAAAACTATTAAAGTGGGATTTTACGTAAAGGGTTAGTGTTGGGATTTTACCACCGCTTGGGCACGCTTTGGTGATACGTCAGTTGGTGCGTTTGTATCCTGGAGATAGCGTATCAGAGCCTTCTGCACCGGTTCAACACATCAAAGGGGCACGGACTATCTCAAAGAAAGCGACCTAGTGTGCACCTCAACCCAATAGTTCTCTCAAAGTTCAATTGTGTGGTTACTGTTCTTGATCCATAGGTGTGAGGTTCCTTTTTATTGTTTATATTTTGTTGATTATTTCTTACGTCAATCTCTTTTTACTTAACAATTTCAAGATAGTTTGCCTCATGGCTACGGGAAATACGAATGCCAAATTTGTTTGACCCGAGGTGTTCAATAGTCAGCACTTTAAGTGGTGGAAACAAAAGTTATTCTTTTATCTGACGATACTCACGTTTGCATATGTAATCAAACATCCAAAGCCAACGAATCTTCTCCAACTAGAATTGTCCGTAGTTCAACAAAAATGGAAATGAAGATGATAACCTATGCAAGAACTATATTCTAAGTGCAATGTCAAACCCTTTGTATGATCTGTAATCTGATTTTGAAAATGTTGTCGAAGTTCGAAAGCCCTAGAGAAAAAGTACAAAATCGAAGAGGCAGGCATGAGGAAATTTGTCATTAGTAAATACTTTAAATTCCACATGGTAGACAAAAAATTTGTGGTGCAGCGGACGAATGAGTTTAATCTCATAGTCCATTCAAATATGTTCGAAGGAATTAAGTTAGATGAACTCTTCCAAGAGGAAGCTGTAATCAAAAAATTGCCTTCTCAGTAAGATTTCAAAAATACCCTACGACATAAAACAAAAGAACTATCAATGGGATAGCTAGTCATTCGTCTTCGAATCGAGGAAGAAGCAAGACTCTAATATAAAATGAAAGACAATAAAGAAGATGTATCTAAGATCAATGTTCATAGTATTGATATCGCATTACGTATCACAACATTGGGATACAGATACGAATTGGTTATCACATGGGATATATTGTTTGTATTGTGTAATCTATCGCACTTTTTGGGAAACATGGGAAAATATTGGGAAATTGGTTAAATTTTTCAATGAAACTTTAGAGATTGTTAAAAAAGACCTTAATATACAGATGTTTTTAATAATTTTATTATTATTTTAATTAAAAATATTTTTTATATGCTAAAATATAACAAGAAGTTAACAAATCAGTAGAACAGGTTATGTGAGACAACTAGTAAAAAATAGTGTGATAACTCTAGACTTTATAAGATCTAATGATAATATTGCAGATACTTTAATAAAAACTCTAGTTAGAGAAAAAAGTTTGAAAAACATTGAGAAAGATGGGACTTAAACCCATAAATAAATGAATCACAAAAAATGATAACCCAACCTAAGGACTGGATGTCCTAAGAATTAGGTTCAATAGGAAAGACACGTTTTCATGTGATTCTTTGGTTGAACTGAATTACATACTTCGAAGAAAATATTTCTCCAAGTTTCTCTCTATAATGATTTTGCAATGCGAATCTCTGTAATGTATAGAGGATGGGTATATCCTGTAATGATTTTATGGCCTTGATTTAAAGGTGAGGTAAAATTTTATTATAGAGACACATGTGGTGAACTCACCTATATAATGTGGAAATGGGGCCGCTTCTTATGAGAATAAGGTTAATTCTTTAGAGTACTCACGAAGCCAAGATATTGCACATGGTCATAATGTGTAGCTCTAAACATCTTGTAAAATATAAGCTATATTATGTGTTTCATGTACAATATACTTCTGTAATAGATGCAGATGAATTCACTTAATTCATTACAGTCGAGAGTTGCATCTTTTTTAATTTACTTGCATTCGTAACAATCGGGAGTTACAATATTTGAATTCATCTGCATCCATAACAGTCGGGAGTTACAATATTTGAATTCATCTGCATTCATAATAGCTGGGAGTTAGAGTTTATGAATTCATTTGCATTTGTAACTATCAGAAGTTAAGAATTCATTTGTATCTATAATGTTCAGAAGTTCTCTCTATAAAACCATGGTCTAGCCTCCCCTTTCAACACTCAGAAAAACTTCTCTCTCCCTTTCGTCTGTCTTTTAGCAATACAAAAATAATCTGGTGAGATTTTACACGAAGGGTTGGTGTTGGGATTTTATGGGTGCTTGTGCACGTTGTGGTGATCCATCAGTTGGGGCATTTGTATCCAGGGGATAGCACATCGGAGCCTTCTGCACTAGTTCAATACACCGAAGGGGCACAAACTATCTCGAAGAAAGTGACATAGTGCACACCTCGACCTAGTAGTACTCTCAAAGTTCGATTGTGCGGTTACTGACTTTCATATCTATAGGTGTGAAGTTCCTTTTTATTGTTTATATTTTGTTTGATTATTTCTTGTGCCAATCTGTTTTTGTAACATTACCAAGAAGGAAAAGTAAATGCCCAAAACATAGAAAGTGCAAAGATGAAAGAAAAGATGGGGTGATCTATAACACTTGTCCACAAAAAAAGAGGTTGATCTAACACTGAGTTGTTCACCATCAACCATCATTAAAGCTAAAGAAGACACATTATGACTACCAGCTTTAACTTGAGGATGACTTCTTCTAGATTCTAGGGAAAAAGATGCATGGACACACTTAAGATGCACGGCCAATCAAGATTTCTAATTAAAGATCCAGCCATTGGATCACAAGCCCAAGTCAAGCCCATCCAATGGTCATGATCGAAGAGACATTTCAATTTTGATCGTATAGATTGATGATTTAAACCATCAAAGCATTACATTCTATATTTGGATCTTTTGACCATCCGAATGTTAAATCTTGACAACATCAATGGTTTAGGATGGTTAGAACGAGGATATAAGTTTTGTACATGATCTGATGATGGATCTGGATGTAATATATTGTCTCAATGGACTATAGGATGCACAAGTTCAATCAGTGAACTATTTAATGGACTAATTTACGTAGGAAGATATGTAACTCTCGATTGACAATCTTGACACAATTCCAAAGGATATCTATTTTGTAGAAGAAATGAAAAGAAAGGAAGAAAGAATTGTGGATATCAAACCAAACTCACTGGGGATGTATATGCTTCCTTCTCTTGGATTTGCTAAAAAGGGGGAGGAAAGGAAGGTATGTTGTCTTAAGAAGGCCATATATGGATTAAAGTAGGCTCCTCGAGCGTGGTTTGAGAAGTTTAGATGACCCTTGATTCATATTGGATTTGGTTGTATTCACTCAGATCATTTTATGCCTGTTAAGAGGCCTGCATAGGGTCTCATTATTGTGAGTGTCTATGTGGATGATATCTTTGTTACAAGTGATGATGTTAATGTTATTTCTAAGTTTAAATTATATATGGGAAAGAATGTTTGACATCAAGGATTGAGGACCGCTAAAATATTTGATTGGAATTGAAGTCTCTCATTCTAAAAAGGGCATAGTTTTGTCTCAACAGAAGTATGCCTTTGATTTTTTGACTTCTACGGGTAATCTTGGTGTTAAACCTATTGATTTCTCCATTTTAAGTTAATAAGAAGCTTCAAGCCTTGTATTGTGTGAGTGATACAAGGCACAATTCCTCGTAGTGTTACCTTTCAAAAAAGAAGAAAAAGAAGCTTTGGGCGCATGATGTGGAACTCCTTGATGATCCTTGAATGTACCAGTGCTTGGTTAGGTAGTTAATATATTTGACTATTACTCGCCTGGATCTATCTCATGTAATGAGTTTGGTCAGTTAATTCATGCATGCTCCTCATTTTGGTTGCTTAAAGCAATTCGTTGCATCTTACGCTACATTAAGTCTTCTTTAGGACGTGGCATCCTATTTAGCTATTATAATAATGTTGATATTGAAGGATAATCTAATGTAGATTGGGCAAGATCAACTAATGATTGATGCTCTACGATAGGCTACTATACGTTTCTTGGAAGTAATTTAATTACCTAGAAGACTAAAAAGAATACATTTGTTGCTCAGTCTAGTGTTGAGGTAGAGCATCATGCTATGGTGATTACCACATGTGAAACTATGTAGTTGAAAATTTTGTTACAGAATTGCGAATGCATGTGAAGACTTATGTGCCTATGTATTATGATAATCAAGTTGCCATTCATATAGCTTCTAATCTTATTTTTAATCTTATTTTTCATGACGGGACAAAATGTGTTAAAACTAATTTTCAATTTCTATCTGATTAGGTTGTTGCTGGCATTATTTCCACGTCGTTTATTTTGTCTTTGTTTGATTAGCAGATATCTTCACTAAGGTTCTTACTGTGGAAGTTAGATGACATATTCTTAGCAACTTGGCATGATTGATATTTATTCCTCAGCTTAAGGGGGGCTGTAGACATCTGTATGAGGGCCTGTTGGGCCTTTGGGTTATGAGTCTTTAGTCCTTGGTTATTTCTCCTTGGGCATTTATTTTTCCTCTTTTGTCTTCTTTTCTTTTTCTGTATTCAATCCTCACAGTTGTTGCTCAGTTCAGTGCACTCAAGGCACTCACCCACTTGGCCTAACAGTAAAATGCATTTAGACAAGACACATACGATAGGCTCGTTACACCTCTAGTTTAATTGACCTTCGCAATAGGACTCACGTTTACATATCTGTCCTACTTGGCTCAACGATGAAAGGACACATTTGTGATAACCCCAACCGACGTTGGCAGCCAGAGACTCCACTCTACAAAATATGTCCACTCCACTCTTCCTAACACTGGGTAGGCTTGTCAAACCTCTTCTACATCAGACCTCTTCGATGGTGTATTTCTGTACTTAAGGTACTCACTCACCCAGCCTGTCAATCAAATGTATTTGGAAAAGATACACATGGTAGGCTCATTGCACCTCTACTTCGCTACTACCCGACCTCAATGATGGGGTATGTGTGCACTCAAGTCACTCACCCACTTGGTCCGATGATGAAGGTCTTGATGCACAAGGGTAAGAATATCCATGACCTATCACAAGGTCCTAATGTCCAACTCCCATAAATCCATCATCCTCAATAGTAACCATAATGCACATGTATGAGTTATCATGATGCAATGGTTGAAATGTATTCAATACATGGCAAGTCTGTGTATAGTACTAAAATCAACATTTATCGAAGTAAAGTGCCGACATATTTAGAGCCTATAATACGAGTTTAATCACAATTCACAACATCATAATTCAGAGGTCAATGAATATCCGCATACATGCATTAGATCAACTACATGAATCTATTATATAATTCTAAAATCATTGTTTATTAAAGTCAAGGTACATATATTCAAAGTCCATAACACGAGTGCACTCACAATTCATAATATCATGATCCAAAGGTTTATAAATATCTCTTCCGTACGCTAGATCAACTACAAGGATTTGTTATGCCACACTAGAACTCTTTAAGACAAGGGTCTATTGGCATGCTACAAAGGATTATAAATATCAGTATCCATATACTAGATCAACTACAGGATCTTCCATGCCATGCTAGACCTCTTTCATTAGAGTACTCAAACAAGGCTATTTGCACACGATACTGGTGTACATCACATCTTTCAATTGTGCTACCTGAGTTTGCCTGAAAAATAGTTTGCATGCATGTGCATACCATTGTGCACTTTTGATTAGTCTAATGTTTCCTTGGAGCGCACTTGAACACAGGTTCCTATGCAAGCCACCTAGTGTACGTCATATAAATCAAATAGGTGTGTTTCTCCACGTATGCAAGCATCATCCCTAAGTGTCACTGACCTAGTTTAGGTAGACCCATTTAGCCCTTAGCACAAGCTTGAGTAAACTAGCATAGGCTTGACAATCACAAGGTCAAGCCACAAATCTACACATCATTCTCATGATTAAACATCAAAATCATAATTACTACAGTAAGCATCATGCTTTATGCTTGCTAACCTCACAAAAGGCCTCACGTAAAGCACAAGGTGGACACTGTCGCCTCCATTCACACAATCATGGTGGGCCCAAATATCCAACTCGTGGGCCCACGCTCATAGCATCACAATGGGCTCCACTGCCCAACAGGAGGTCCTGAAACCTCACACAGCCAACTGTTTATGTCTAATACACACAATCGATGTGGTAAGCTCCACTGTCTAAGACAATGGGCCTTATACACCGCACGACTAGCCTGATCAGGACCTACATGTGCACATATCCATGGTGGGCTTCACGATCTTGTGGGTTCCATGCCACATATATACACAACATGGTGGGCTTCTAGGCCCGGTGGGCCTCATAGCACACACATGCATGATGTGATGGGCTCCGTAGTCTTGTGGGTCTCACGACACATACATACATAATAAGGTGGGCTCCACAGCCTGGTGGGCCTCATGGCATGCCTAAACACAATACGGTGGGCTCCATGGTCTAATGGGCCTCACGGCATACACATGTACAACACGTTGGACTCACGGCCTTGTAGGCCTCATGGCATACACATGCACAACATGGTGGGCTCCATGGCCTTTTGGGCCTCACGACATACACATTCACAACACATTGGACTCCATGGCCTTGTGGGCCTCACAACACCCATATACACAACACCGTGGGCTCCATGGTCCTGTGGGCCTCACGGCAACATGCACAACACGGTAGGTTCCATGGCCTTGTGGGCCTCATGGCACCCACATACACAATGCGGTGGATAACACATACATTACGGTGGACAACACATATACATTATGGTGGACAACACATACATCATGGTGGACCGCACATCCTGGTGGGCAACTAAAGCTCTGGATCAGTTTGTCAGTCTAACATGTGTGCTCTCCATTCATCCTGGTAGATGTGACCGTTAGAACAAGTTGGATGGTCAATAACATCAAAGTGGGCCCCACTTTCTGGGGCCACAAAGTCTGGGATCAAGTTGATGTGTGCTTCTCCACTCATTTAGGCCGGTGTGACCTTCAGAACAGGTTTGATGGTCAATAAACATCAAAGTGGGCCCCAAAGAAGGTTTCAACAGTGAGCATTCCATCACCACTGTTTGAAGGGGTGGGGACCATGTGAGCTATGAATCTACCTCAGTTTTGGGGGTCTGGCCATGTCCAGGCCGTGTGACCTCATCATCATGTTAGGTGGTAGATAACATTTAGGGTGGGCCCCACTGGAGATTCTAACGGTGGGTGTTAAATCACCACTGTTTGAAGGTGCGGGGTCCACTTGATTGTTAGATCCCACTGTTGTGTGAGTTTTCCCTACTTCACGTCAGACTAATCTTATCAACAGGTTGGATGGAAATCAAACATCACGGTAGGGCCCACAACAAGTTTCAACGGGGGGCTACTAATCACTGTTGTTGCCTATGTTAGGTTGCACTCTGGATCTGTACGTTTTTGGGTTCATGCCCTAAAATGAGCTGGCAAAAGGAGACGAACAACATGGGAAAAACACATACATTGGGTGGCCCCCATTGTGGGCTGCATGCTACCAGACAGCGTGGATGAACGCATACATTAGGGTGGTCCCCAATGGTGGGGTGCATGCCCCTGGACAACATGATTGAACACATACATCGGTGTGGCCCCCAATAGTGGGGTGGACGCTATTGGACAACATGCCTCACGGCATAGCCTACCACGCTAGCTCCACAGGTCTGTCTAAACTTATGGATGGCGTGAATAAAGAATATACACTAGGCGGGCCCACTGCCAAGTCCAGTGAATGGATAATGTGCAGAAAATACATCCATCAAGTGGGTCCCTTTGCTAGTCTTATAAAAAGATAACATCCATAAAATAAATACATCAAGTGGGTCCCACGAAACATCCCAACGGTGGATGTTCCATCACCACTGATCTCTATGGTGTGGTCCATTGGAGTTTTGGCTCGGCCTCAATTTTGGGTCCATGCTTTACCCTAATTGGCAACAAGGATGGATGGTGTAAGTTGACGCACCTAGTGCTAGGTGTGGTTTCCTCCCCCGTTGACTCCGGCGAGACAGCTTTAGCGTCACTACCTCCCCGCCTCCTTTCTCTCCTCTTCCTTCTTTCTCTCTTTATCCTTCTTTCTTTTCTTTATTTTTTATGGCTAAGGGTTGGGAGTGAGAGAGGGGGAGTCAGAGAGAAGAGCTAGGTTGTTGTGGTGGAAGAGAGGGGGAATGGTGAGAGGTATGGGGGAGTATGGGAGAGGAGAGGGAGAGTATGGGAATAAGGGATGGGGGGTATGGGCTAGGTGAGGGAGGGGGTGTGTAAAGCTTTACTCTCTTGTTGACTTGGACCAAGTCAAGTTAGGGTGATATGTAAAGTGAGGGGGTGATGTGGCATGTGGGGACCACTCTAACGTCCATAGTCAATAAGTCCAAGTCTGTAGTCAAAGGTCAATGACTGAGGATTTGTGTGTTTGCGAGAGTGTGTACATGTGCAATGCACATTTATGAGAGTCGGTACGTGTATGGGCTAGGTGATGGGAGGGGGTGTGTAAAGATTTACTCTCTTGTTGACTTGGACCAAGTCAATAAGTTAGGGTGATGTGTAAAGTGAGGGGGTGACGTGGCATGTGGGGACCACTCTAAAGTCCATAGTTAATAAGTCCAAGTCTGCAGTCAAAGGTCAATTACTGAGGATTTGTGTGTTTGTGAGAGTATGTGCATGTGTAATGCACATTTACGAGAGTCGGTGTGTGTATGGGCTAGGTGAGGGAGGGGGTGTGTAAAGATTTACTCTCTTGTTGACTTGGACCAAGTCAACAAGTTAGGGTGATGTGTAAAGTGAGGGGGTGATGTGGCATGTGGGGACCATTCTAAAGTCCATAGTCAATAAGTCCAAGTCTGTAGTCAAAGGTCAATTATTGAGGATTTGTGTGTTTGTGAGAGTATGTGCATGTACAATGCACATTTACGAGAGTCGGTACGTGTGTGGGTTAGTGCGCTTGTGCGAGGTCATGTGGGTAGGCGTTGAAATTGTGTGGATTGTCAGCCATGGTGAGTGCTGAAGCATGGTAGAGCCTAGAATTACAGGTAAAACTCCTGGGGGGGGGGGGGGGGGGGGGGGGGGGGTACTTTAAAAATTCTTACCTACTTAAAATAATTGATCAATTTAAACTAAGAAGACAAATAACACTTAGGATTCTGAGCCAAGTGGGTCCAATCACATAGACTACAATAGATGTAACAATAAACAACTAGTTTATAAGGAGATGAACTTGTCCGTGCTTTGCAAGTTAAGAGCCTAGCATACAATCTAATTCTAGCATACATATAATTTAACTAATCAAACACATAAGTATGAATAGAATTGTACTCAAATGACAATCACAAATACAAGCATCTATAGTGGTTCGGTTTCCCTACTCCACTCTCGGTGGACGCACTATCCTCGAGTGTACCGATATTCACTATCTTAGGAGTTTTCAATAGGTTCACTCCTAACCTTTGCAATAGTTTCTCATAAGCTAACTACTAACCTACACATACACTCCCTTGTTGGAGGAATGTGTTTCCACCTGTGTCGGTGGCTCCCACAAAAGACTTTAGTTGATTTTCTATTGGCTAACCAACAACTACTAGCGGTCCTAATCCAAGGCCCTACGTACTTTCCCGCTGAAAGCTCCCATGAAGACTAACACGTACGCATCCGTGTCCGGTAAATTTAGCCCTACGTAAGAACATATTCAAGTTTGGGTCACAAACTCTTACACTCAATCCTACACAAGGAAAGAGTGTATGAAATTTAAAATTGACAGCCTTACTTGTCGTATTGAGCCCTTTTGTAGTACCTTGCTTGAGATGCTTTTTTAATGTTCTCCCTACTTGAATCAGCTTCTTAATTACTCTCACGTTCATCGATGCCGATGGTTTAGCTCTACGAACAAACATGTTGCATGCGATGCTCTAATGAGGTGACCAAGGTGGTGGGATGATGGTAGAATCTCTTATAACTAAAAAGATAGTTGTTTTTCAAGGGGGGATTCACCTAGATGGGTGTTCTAGAGGGATTTAGACAAGGATTTGACTATAGGTTCATGTCTAATCTTTAGAACAAGGTGGATGTCAAGTTCATCTTCATAATTGAGGTTAGAATCCTCATTAGAGTGTTAAGGATCAAGAAGGAAGACTTGAATCTCATTGGTTTAAAAGATTAGGATGAGGGATATGAGTAGGGAATCACCCAGTCTTTTAACGAATTTTTTGGTGCAGTAGATTTCGGTGTGCAACAACTATAAAACCGGTAAAAAATGACATCCTCGATTGATCAACCGAGGGTTGTCGACTGATTAAACTCTATCGAATTAGGCCAGTGAACTCGCTAGTCGGTTTTGGCCATGTTTGATCGATCGAGCTCGACTGTCGATATATCGAGATTTGCTCGAGAGTCATTGAGATAGGCCAGAGATTTCCCTGTATAGTTTTGGCCATAATTGATCGACTGAGATCTACTTCAATCGATCGAGCTAATCGATCAAGATCGACGGAGCTTCTATCGAGCTCTCTTAAGAGTTAGCTATTTTGGTTTACAACAGCTCTGAACCCCTATTAGTCTTTTTATCATGTTTTAAATGAACTCGTAAGGCTAAGGGATGATCAATTAAACATTTTCCTGTTAGGGAACGATCATCTAGAGGCTAGATTGTTTTGGATCTAAGATTAGGGTCACCAAGGCACCTCAATTCACCCGTTCTTCACTCCTTAATGCTTCATGTCCTCTTCTGTCTTCGGTCTTTAGCTTTCAAGGGCTCAACCGACTCACTGACACACGGACTCACGTGATTGACAAATAGGTGCACAAATTAGTGTACTAAAAATCTCCCCCTTTGTTAATTACGTGATGAAAACCTAACCTATACCTTGTCATTGTCGATATCAATGACAAACCAAAACAACAAAAAATACTATTATCAATTGCAAATGATTTATAACTCAAATACATACAGACATGTAAAAACTTGCAATGCTCCCCCTCAATTACTTCCCTTATCTTCATCAATTCCATAAAATAATAAATTGAATCTGCAAAACAAAATTCAACTTGTTTTGGTGGGGCTTGATCTTTCTTTCCCTTTTTGTCAATATTTGACAAAAAGATAAATCCATAGATATACCAATAAGTACATAAAAGAAAAGCTTTATAAATAATGAATTTACCACTTAGCACATACTAACAAGGGAATAAGATGCATATAACATTAAAACATACAGCATGCATATTATGGTCATTTAAAAAATATGCTTATTGAAATCTCAATAACTAATGATAGTCTAGCAATAAACATATGATATTAAAATCAAACAACTTTAAAGCTAAACTATCAAAAAGAAAATGAGGCTAAAATTCCCTTATTCAACTATATGCTCAACAATGAGGCTATATTCCTCATATTTTCCTATTGGGCTCACTCAATGAGGCTAAACTCTTCAAATTTATCTACTAAGTCCATATTGACCTTTTAAGGTCACCTATCTGAGGTGTTATGCTCTCCCAAGTCTCTAGGGAGGGAAGCCGTGGTGGAGGTTATTATAACACATAAGTGTCCAAGATCTTCATCACTAAGGAAGTTTCCTTAATCGGATCCAAATTCCTCTATATCATCCCATGTCATCATCACAGCCTTACCTTTGGATCTTACTTTGCTAGTGCATTCAGAGGCAATATGCCCATAACCCTCACAGTTGTGACATTAGATATCTATAGTGTTCTTTAAGGGTTTATCTATGCGCTTCTCAACCATTTTTCCTTTCTTGTCACAACTCTTTCCTTTATTAAACTTAAGAAATTTCTTGAATTTTCTAGCTATTTCCTCTTCCTCATCTTCATATTCATTTATCTTTTGCCTATGTGAGTGCCTATGTAAAGATTTAAGGACGGTGAGTTTCTTTTTGCTAAAGGTGGTTTTAAAGTGTAGTTCATATGTTTGTAGAGAACCTATAAGTTCATTTTCTTTCATCTCATCTATTTTTCTATACTCTTTTATAAAGAGTACTTTGGGAGTGAATCAATTTGCAAGGGATCTAAGTATTTTCCTACATATATGCCCGTTCAGGAGTTTCTCACATAAACTCCACATGGAGTTGTAAATATCATTTAATTTAGGATAGAACTCCATGAAAGTTTCATACTCTTCAATTTTAATATTTTCAAATTGGGTGGTCAAGAGCTGAAGCTTCGAGTACTTTATTATCCTAGTTCCCTCATGCGTGGTTTTCAATGTCCCACACTTATTTATCCGTTTCACATGTACATGTGTTTAAATTCATCTGCGGAAACTACACAGTAAATTGCATTGAGAACTTTGGCTTCGTAGTTATACCTTACTCTCTCATCAACACTCAATTTGGATTAATCTTTGAGGGTGCTAATGGTTCTACCATCAACCACGACTTGTTCTACAGGTATAATCCATCATTGTTCGACAATAGCCCAAACCATAAGGTTAACAGATCCCAAGAATACCCTTATTCTAGCCTTAGACCCATTAAAATAAAGTGGTCGTGTGACAACACTCCCCCTCATAGGTAGACATAATTCGAAAACTTCTTTTATATCTTACTTTAGGCAGTTACACCATTCGAGAGCAACCCACTCTGATACCAATTGAAATTGCGTGGATTGTCTACCACGACACATGTGGAAGTTTGGCGGAGCTTAGAATTACGGCTAAGTCTTTTGACGGGAGGGGGGTGAATAAGACTAATTTTAAAATTATTGCTTACTTAAAAAAAATTTACCAATTTAAACTAAGAAGACAAATAACACTTGGGATTTCAAGCCAAGTGGGTCCAATCATATAGACTACAATAGATGAAATAATAAGAAAGTAGTCTATAGAGAGATAGTGAACTTGTTTGTGCTTTGCAAGTCAAGTGCCTAGTATACAATCCAATTCAAACATACATATAATTTAACTAATCAAACACATAACCATGAATGGAATTGCGTTCAAATGACAATTACAAACACAAGCATATATAGTGGTTCAGTTTTCCTACTCCACTCTCGGTGGATGCACTCTCCTCGAATGTACCGGTATTCACTATCTTAGGAGTTTTCAATAGGTTCACTCCTAACCTTTATAATGGTTTCTCTTGTGCTAACCACTAGCCTACACATATACTCTCGTGTCAGAGTAACATGTTTTCACCCTTGTCGGTGGCTCCCACAAGAGACTTTAGTTGGTTTTCTATCGGTTAACCAACAACCACTAGCGGTCTTAATCTAAGGCCCTACGTACTCTCTTTCCAAAGGCGCTCATGGAGACTAACACGTGCGCACTTGTGTCCGGTGAATTCATCCCTACACAAGAACCTATTAAAGTTTGGGTTACAAACTCTTACACTCATTCCTACACAAGGAAAGACTGTATGGACTCTAAAATTGACAACCTTGTTGGATTGAGACCATTTGTAGCACCTTGTGTAAGATTCTTCTTCAATGCCCTCCCACTTGAATCGGCTTCTCAATTGCTCTCACGTTCATCGATGCCGATGGTTCAATTCCATGAACAAACACCTTGCATGAGATACTCCAATGAGGTGACCAAGATGGTAGAATCTCCTACAGCTAAAAGGATAGTTGTTTTCTAGTGGGGATTCACCTAGATGGGTGTTCTATGGGATTTAGACAAGGATTTGACTATAGGTTCATGTCTAATCTCAGAACAAGGTGGAGATCAAGTTCATCCTCATAATTGAGGTTTCAATCCTCATTAGAGTGATAAAGCTCGAGAAGAAGACTTGAATCTCATTGGTTTAGATGCTTAGGATGAGGGATATGAGTGGGGAATCACCTAAGATTCTATTGCACCAAAAAATAATCAGAATGCCCAAAGCCCAAATGCCCGTTATATAGATTTTAGTTTGCAACGGCTATAAAACGGGCAGAAAATGACATCCTCGATCGATCAACTGAAGGTTGTCGACCGATCCAACTTTGTTGAATTAGGCCAAAGAAATTGCTAGTCAGTTTTGGCCATGTTCGATCGATCGAGCTTCGCTTGAGAGTCGTTAAGATAAGCCAGAGATCTCCCTATATAGTTTTGGCCATGATCGATTGATTGACCCGATTGATCGAGATCGATGGAGGTTTGATTAAGCTCTCTTAAGAGTGTCGTTTTGGACAGTTTGATTTACAACAGCTCCGAACCTCTATTAGCCTTTTTTATCATGTTTTAAATGAACTCCTAAGGCTGAGGGATGATTAATTAAAGGTTTTCCTATTAGGGTATGATCATCTAGGCTATGCTGTTTTGGGTCTAAGATTATGATCAATAAGGCACCTTAATGTACCTGTTCTTCACTCCTTGATGCTTCATGTCCTCTTGTATTTTTGGTCTTCAGCTTCCAAGGGCGCAATCGACTCATTGACACTTGGACTCACGTGATTTACAAATAGATGCACAAATTAGTGCACTAAAAGGTGCGTGTGTGCGGAAAGTATGCATGAATAGTAGATCCATAGTTCCAAGCATGTGTCTCAAAAATCAAGGCATTACAGTCTACCCTCACAGACATGTCTTTCTCAAAATTTAGGGTATAAATACAACGACTAAGGGTCCGTTTGGATTGTAAGTTGCTTAAGATAAATTACTTATGCGACAAATAACTTATCTTAGTTTTTTCTTATTAAGAAGATAAGTATGTTTGGTAAACAACATACTGATCAACTTCTCTTCTCTTTCGTCTCTCTTATGCCTCTCTTCAACAACTTATGAAAAGTAGAAAAGCTAAAAAAATTAGCTGAAGTGATTAAGTACTTTTAATTAAAAAAAAGTTACTTGTAACTCATCATAAACCAAACTTATTTGAGATAATTTACTTATCTAGCATTGTAAGTAGAAAAAGTAACTTATTTTGTGGTATCCAAACAGGTCCTAAATGAAAAGATGAGGGTATTTATCTCTAATCTTAGCCTTAAGCTCCCAAGTCACCTCATCCTCGCTATGATGCTCCCACTGCACCCTCACAAGTGGTGTGACCTTTGATCGGAGGACATGTTCCTTTCGATCCAGAATGTGGACATGCTGCTCAATGCACGATGCGAAAATCAATAGCTCTCGCAGGCAATAAACCGGTATATCTTGGAATACATCAGGAAACTTGCAGACTAGTGGCATCAGGTCAACAGTCTACTCTGGTTGCTCTTCCCCCCCATGAGAGTTAGAACTCTCTCAATGGTCCCTCCCTTAACATCCCCAGGTATTGGAATGATGGCCGCTTGGGAATGGAGAAAGTGACCTTTTTCTCTCAACAATCTAATCCGGCATGACAAGCTAATAGCCAAACCATCCCTAAAATAACATTTTACTTAGACATCTTGCGGGCAATCAAGTTAGTGACAACACAAAATCAGCAACTGATAGAGGGAAAGATTTACGTATAAGGTCTAAAGGGGCAGGTCTCCCTAAAGGTGTCACTACATCTGACTACTCCATGTTCACACCCCAAGAATAGGGTTGTGATGTAGTAATAATCTCGATAAGACTGAGGTCGAATCCATAGGGACTGAAACTTGTACATAATCTGAACGTAACTAGGATAAAATATAATCTAATCAGGAGAATTTAAGGGAATAATTATGAATTAAATTAACTAAAATTTATAAAATCAAAGGTGGAAAACTAGGGTGCCAAGGATCCACTTGTAGAGATCAGGGAGATCTTATGCTTGATTCAAGAACTCAACTAGATTTAGAGTCCCATTTTCAACCAGTTGGAAGATATATCATTAATAACCAAATATGAACTTCCTTTGATCCAGTTTTCAAGAGATGAGAAGGATGTAAATTAGAATTGATTCCATCACAAAACCATGCTCATGAGACAAAACAAACAATAGAATTTAATCAATCCACAACCAATCTGAGAGATGTATGAATGTTAGGAAAGATTTCATCATCCAACCATACCTAGGAGACGATGGTGAACAACAGGGATTCCTAAATTCATAATCCCTATAATGCTAAGAACATGCTCAAAGCTATCGAGATCCATTGTAATTTAAGTCACAACAAACTATTAAAAACTTAAAGCATTCCTTAATATCAAACTATAATCAAAGAGGGTTCAACACACATGAATCAAAGTCATAGAAATCAATCCATCACACTACAAGCTTCACCTCTTAGCCATAGCTAAGAGGCTTAGCTCATCACAGACGTGATGACGCTAAAATCTCTTAAGGGAAGAAATAAACAAAACTAGGAAAAAGAAGGAAGGACTTCTTAATACCGGTGTGTACGATCTCTCTCTCTCTCTCTCTCTCTCTCTCTCTCTCTCTTCCCACATGCATGGCCTCCACGGCTGCCCCCAGATCCTCCCCTCGTTGCTCTCTCTCTCTCTCTCTCTCTCTCTCTCTCTCTCTCTCTCTCTCTCCCCTTTATAGCCAGCAAGGACGGTGGCTAGGAAAGTCGGTGGTGAAGTCGGTTGCGTAGTAGAAAATGCAAGAAACGCAACCCGACTGTGTTTGGAATGAGTTTTCAGATGGTAGACATCCAAGAAACTGATTTTGGCTCCATGGTTGGGGTAAAGACCCCCTGCCAAAGCTTTTGGACGGTTCGGATCATCCAACTGACTATTGTTATGATCACAGACCATCCCGCAATGATCGATTTTTACGGACGCATGTCCCTTATGCATCTACTTGTGCTGGGATGCTTGGTGGGCCCCACGACGCTGTTTTCAGAGAAATCTACCTCGTTCATTGGATTCCTTGCAAAATTTCATTTGGAAAGGAGTGGTTTTGGTCGAGTTTTGGTGCGATCCACTGTATTAAATCAACTCGCCGTTCATCCTGCATTTGACGGTGATCTACGCATGTCCGTGTATATGGGCCCAAAAGGACACCAAGGTAAGGGTCATAACCCCCCCCCCCCCCCCCCTCTCTGGAGTAAATGGACGGTCCAGATCATTGATTTGGATGATGGGTGGGCCCCACTGCCTAAAAACGGTCAGACGTTGTCCGTCCGCTGGCGTAAAAGGAGCTTCGAGAAGAGTCGGGTCAACTCTCTGTTGATCGGACTCTTGGTTCAGTGTGTAGCGAGAGTGCACCGCCTGTGCATTCTCACGCCGTATGTGCGGTTCACTGTGATGTATACGAGAAATCCACTCCGTTCATCCATTTTGACACCCAGTTTAAGGGGTTGAGACCAAAATAGAAGCATATTCAGATATCAGGTGGGCCCCAAATCAGGATTTTAGGGGCTGATCTATCCGTTGGGCCACTTTTACAAGGATCCAATGGCTGAAATTTGATGTGTACGATTAATTTATGGTCCTCAGGCCATATATAAAGTTTCGAGTTGAATGGATGGTGGGAACCTTGTGATCTTGCATTTTGGTCTACTTTCAAGCCCGTTTAACGTGAGTGGCCTGATTTTCTCGGATCTCTTGCGTGTAAATTCTTCGATCTTAGTCCCATGGGGTCCGTCCCTTACCTTGGTGACTTCAGAGCGTTAAATCTGTACTTTTAACACCCTTTTCAGTCGAAGCTCTTAAATTCACCTTCTAACACAAACATGATTAAAATAGGGCGTTAAACAGTATCATGTTCATAAAATCATGCAGTAACTGGGGTCTAATATGCAATATTTGACCCTCAACACTCCACAAGGGGATCGGGGGATATACCTGAAGTACATACAAAAGCATCATAAATTAAAGGATGTGTAGCTCCGGAATAAAAAGAACCCTAGCAGGATATCAAAAAATGACTATGGTACCTTCCACGTTGTATCAGGAAGCACTTGGGTCTCCCTGCACCAAGGTAAAAACTCGGCTATGGGATGACAGACATGGGGCCTGGTCTCTCTTCTGTTCTTGACTGCTGTGATTGAAATTACGGCCGCAATTGTTAAAACTGATCAGGCCTTTGTTGAATCCATGGTCTCTGTTGATACTGCAGCCCTTACTGCTACTACCCCTGCTAAAACGGTCTCTGTTGGGGCTGCTTCTGTTGATGTTGGAACTAGAGTCTTTGTTATCACGGCTACAACAGGCAGGGGTAATATCGAGAATGGTGCCCCGTCTCTTTGCAGTTGTAGCACTTGGCCCAAATCATCCCTTACGCTAGCCCCTGCGGGAACTCTAACGGCTGTCCTCACCATTATCTGCCACTTAGCAACTTTAGGATGCAAGTCTGGCTCTGCCCTCCCCTTGCCCTTATGCTGCTCATGGCTCTTCCAGGACTGTTCGTGATCCTTCTCAATGAGGATCGCTCGTCTCACTAGGCTAGTGTATAGGTTTCTTTTGTATAGGGTCCCATCTATACACTATCTGACTGAACTGATGCAACTATATTCAAAGTCAATTCATAAAATTTATAACTGTTAGAAGACATGAAAATACAAGTATTATATTTAAAAGAAAAAGAAGTATAAAACTAGTAAAATACTGGTGGATTTAGAAAAAAAAATATATTTTTTATAATAAATTTTAATATTTTTAATTAAAAATTATTTTTTTTTTTGAAAAATCCTCAAATTACCAAGAATGTGTCGACCAGGTTATATGCATATTTTGTTTCATATTTGGACACTAATTTTGTAACCAATTTGGGAAAAAATGGAAAAAAAATCAAATTTTTTCCCAAATTTCCACAACTTGGCCCATCTCCCCCAAATCTTGAAATTGAAGCTCCAAATCTATAATTTTTCATACAAGACATAAAGAATCATGGATTTCTTACCATTTGACACTATTTGCAACTTATAAAATGAAAAAAGAATCAAAACTTAAAAAATACTCACCTTTTATAATTCGGCCCAAGGAGTTTTTGATCGCAATTTCGAAGAAATTTCGAAGATTTTCTTCCAACAAACTAAAGTGGACTAGTCAAAATCATCTTACAATGTACTAGGGTTTTTTTTTTTTTTTTTTTTTTTTTTTTTTTTTTTTTTTAAATTTTTTGTGCAAAAATCAATTTATTTATTTTAAAATTTTTTTTTGTGAATTTTTGAGGATTTTCTAGACAAAGTAGAATCGGTTTACTTTTATCCCTTTCAATATCCCACTTGGTAACGATATATCATAGGATACATTAAAAATTTGTAAAAGGGGAGCATGGATATATCGCACGATATACATATTGCACGACACCATGAAAAATGGTTATTAATGCCGGGTATTGTATCGCCTAGTTGGGATAACGGATATAATGTGGGATATATCAATGATATTACAAGATATTGAAAACATTGCTTATAGCCAATGTTCAAAATATCGGTATCGTATTGTACCCTTGGGATATCGATACGTATTGGTTATCGGATGGGATATATCGGTTGTATCGCGTAATGTATCAATGTTGTTGAAAACATGGGGAAACATAGGGAAATTGGTCAAATTTTTCAATGAAACTTCAGTGATTGTTAAGAAATGCATCAATACACATTTATAAATCAAAACATTACAAAAAAAAATTGTACATAATAGGTTTTCTTTGTATGGGGCCCTAATCTATGCATTGTCTAACTAAATTGATGCAAATATATTCAAAATCTATTGATATAATGTATAAATGTAAGAAGACGTGTGGAAACACAATCAATACACACTTATAAATCAAAACATTACAAAAAAAATTTGTACATAATAGGTTTTCTTTGTATGGGGCCCTAATCTATGCATTGTCTCACTAAATTGATGCAAATATATTCAAAATCTATTGATATAATGTATAAATGTAAGAAGACGTGTGGAAACACAAACAATAAATTCAAAAGCAAAAGAAGAATCACTAGATCAAGTTACATACATTGCAACACAAGTTACGAGAAATTGAGAAATTTTGATTTTTTTTTCAATTTTTTGCAACTTGGCCCATCTCCAAATCTCGAAATCAAAGCTCCCAATCTATTTGCATGAAAAATCATGGATTTGTAATAATTTGACATTGATTTAACATGATTTGCAAAAAAAAAAGGATTAAAAATTAAAAATGCTCACCGGATCATACATGTGAGATATATCCCACTACACTTGCGTTTTATATCGCACAGGTGGGTTACAAGATATATCGTGTGATATATCAGCTGATATTGTTGATACTTAAAACACTGCTTATAGTTATCTTACAAGATTTCCCCTTTAGTTTGATTGGTATGTAACAATCATATGGAACTCTAGAGGGACATCTCCACTTCATTCATCTAGATCTAATTCCATGAAACATCCTTCTCAATCTCTCCACTCTCATGAATTATGGATCTAAGATATCGAAAATGATCACTTTGGAACTTCTTGGTCAACAATGTTGACTAAGTCCTCATTTCCACTACTATTGTTACTAACATTGCATTCTATATACTTTATTTTAGTCCAACTAATTTTAATAACTTTTTATTCCAAAGCATTTGTCCACACTTCTAGCTCTGTGTTTACCCCCCTCTTCATCTTGTTAGTCAAACCTATGTCACCTGCAAACAACATACTCTATGGGACCTCATCCTTTAAATGCCTTGTTAACTCGTCTATAGTTAATGCAAAATATACGAGATTAATGTCGACCCCTTTGTAAGCCTATTGTAATTTGAAACTAACTTGTCTCTCCACTAGTAGTCCTCAAATTTTCTACTGTTCTCCCATACGCATCCTTAATTATGTCAGTACAACGTCCCAAGTGTCCTTTTTCGGCACCCAAAAGATTAACTCTCCAGTGATTCCTACCATATGCTTTCTATAAGTTAATAAAGACAATTTGGAAATCCTTACTCCTCTCCTGTATTTCTTCAACAATTGTATAAGTAGGAAAATAGCTTTAATGGTTGAACAACTTTTCAAAGTCTATTGGTATACCTTCTGGTTCTAGGCCTTTTCCTTATCTTCATCTTTCTCAAAGTTTCTATCACTTCATATATCCTAATCCTATGTAGGTATCTATGATCTCTGGTCTCATTTGAGTTTATAATTCCATTTGTAAGCTTCCAGAGTGGTCATCATTTAATAACTTTTTGAAATAACTTCTCCACCTTTCATTGATCTCACTGTCCTTAACCAATACCCTCTTGTCAATAGTCTTAATGCATCTACCATCATCTAGGTCCCTATCCTTTCTCTCTCATTTTTGAAAGTTCAAACACATATTTTCTCTTTCTTTTGTCCTTAGTCTCTTGTAGATAGGTCACCATATGCCTTAAGTTTATCCCACTTACTTTTTTTTTTTAATGCATTTATACATTCTTCTAAAATTTTCTTATTCTTTGTCCCTTGCCAGTCCTTGAAATACTTTCGTTTCTCACTAATAACCTTTTGGAGTTTATCATTCCACCACCAATTTTTCTTTATATTCCCTCATTCATATTCTCTTGTTAGCATGTTATTTATATAAAAAAATTCCTTGTTCAAAAACCAACAAGTCACCTTACGAGGTGTGGAAAGGTAATACCTTTAGTCTTTAACGCCTTTGAGCATGAGGATGTCTAGTGTATGCTAAAACAACGGACCTAAAAATATCCGAGTTTGGACCCAAGACATAAAAATGTATGTTTAGACATTATTTGCCAAATAACGCTTAATATAGATTCCTAGACTAGAAGTTAACAACATTATAGAGTTAATAGTTGTTGATATCTAGGAAGATGTTTTTCCCTATATCAAATCTATGAATGAGTCAGAAGACCATACTCAACCTCATTTAAGTACCCATAAAAGGGTAAATGAGTCTTGATTAGAAAACACATAAACCAAACCTAGATGAAGTAAAAGAGCTAGGACCACAACTAGTTTTGGTCCAGACTTTGAGGTTTACAATCTAGAAGGAAATCATGAAACTTATACGGAGGTTATAACTTTATTTAATACTCCCTTCCAAAAGGAAGACATAATGATAAAATTGGTTCAATTGTTTTTAATGGTACATTTGTTCTAGTCAATTTACCTCCAGGTGTGAAGACCTTAAAATCTAAATGGATATTTAAAAAGAGACGTTGAATAGATAGAGGGAAGTACAAAGCTAGGCTAGTTGTTGAAGGATATGACAAAAAGAAGGAAAAGACTTTTTTGACACATTCACTCGTAGTATCTAGATTACATCAATTAGAATCCTTATAGCCTTAGTTACAATCCATGACAATTCACCAAATGGATGTAAAAACCACATTCTTATATGGTGATCTAGATGAAGAAATCTATGTGGAACAACCTGAAGGTTTATGTGTACTAGGGAAGGAAATTAAAGTATGTAAGTTATTTAGGTCATTGTATGGGTTAAAATCAGCACCTACAAAATGGCACGAGATATTCGACCAAAAGTCCTATCTAATGGATTTAAAATTAATAAAGAAGATAAAAGTATATATTAGAAATGTTCTAGTATGTTAGTAGTCATCATTTGCTTGTATGTGGATGATTTGTTGATTTTCAGTTCTTTTTAGAAGGTATTGTAGAAAGAAAAACTTTTTATAATTACTATTCTAAGTAACAGATTTAGGAGAAGCTTATCAAATACTAGGAATGAAAATCATCAAAATTGAAAATAGATTGCTTTATCACAATCTCACGATATTGAGAAATTTCTTAAGAAATATAACAATTCTGATGGCAAACTTATGAGCACTCCATATAATCCTATTGTCAAACTAACTAAAAATGAAGGTCAGGGTATATTGCCACATTTGTGTAATAGATAGTCTAATGTATATGCTCTGAATGGCACAAGACCAGATAGAGCATTGAAAATTAATAAACTGAGAATACTAGAATGCAATATCTAGAGTATTAAGATATCAATAGAAAACCTTAATTCATTCACTTCACTTCTCTAGTTATCCTGTTGTGTTAGAATTTTAGTAATGCAAGCTGGAACTCTAATATTGGTGATAAATCCACAATGGTGGGGACATCATGCACACGCCTCCTTTACGCACGTATTCGAGGAGGTGGGCCTCACTTTCGGTTTGGATTGATGATGACATCTTTGGAGGGCCTCATAATTAGGGGGCTGCATTATGGAGCATTGGAGTGGACCCAATCATCACATAGATTCTACCATTGGATCTCATGATCGTGGCCTATTACATTAGATGATTTAGGATTTTGAGTTTTGACTATTTTTGTTATTAGAAACATCATGAACGGCTTTGATTGCTTAGATTAGTTATTTTATTTGCTTTAGCTTTGGTATTAGGGCACGCACATGGCGTGGGTAATTTTGTCTTTTTTTTTTGGTTTAGGATTTTCTTATAAGTATAGCAATCTCATGTAGGTATTGCAATGATATTTTATGAATAAAAAAAATTCTTGTGTTTCTTCCTCTCTCTCTCTTTGGGTTGAAGAATCGAATTGGGTGCGAAGCCCTCCCTTCCTCGAAGGGTTAACTACCGTGGTGTGAAGCCACATCCGCTCCAAATCATCTCCATCTTCTTACACACCACATCCATCACTCTCTACACCCCTTCCACCTTCAGATTCACCCACTTCCGCATCTAAGTTTTCTCCTACGGCTATGTATAAACATATTTTCAAATTCTAGCCCATTTGAGGGGCTGAAACTTCGGTGGAGTACTATGCATAAACTTTGCGACGGATCAACATGAAATTTGGTATGGAGGCAGCCCATCCCTGGACGATCCTAACCTAGAAGGCAGTTTTCGACTTTGTGGGTCCCACACACGTGCGAACGACCTGTTATGCACGTGTGCCTAGGCCCTTCGGTTGTCCAACGTGCGTAATCCATTCTAGGTTGTCTTTTCTCCTCTATTTCTTTACTTTTTGTCTAAAAAAACCTCCTAACCCAAATCCTTAACTCTAAAGAGTCCCAAATCTCAATTATCCCCAATTTTTAAACCCTAGATTTTCCTCCAAATTGAAACTTAGCGAATCTCTTGAGTTGGGAACAATCCTAGAAGAATAGATGATTCTTACACTCCTTTGGGCTTGTTTGGCTTATAATTTTATTTGATCCAGCCCTAAAGTTGTGTAGGCTCGGACCCCCATAGATTCCCCCTTTTGAATGTTTGATAGTGTGTAGGATGTGGAATTTTGTGATTATTTAATATTGGTATAATCACAAGCTTGATCTCTTACACTCCATATTTAATTTTATGTCCTGCATCACACAAATGCCTATATTTTCACATTGGGAGGAGATGCGATTTCATAAATATCGAAAAAAGAAAAACACAATAGAGTATGAAATTATAGCCTTGGGCATAGATGGGGAAGAGGCAAGAGTGGATCAAAGCTCTGATTAACAACTTGCTATTAGGGGTAAAACCCATTCACCCATTGTTTTATATTGTGATTGTAATGGAATTGTAAGAAGAGATCAAAACCAAATATACAATGGGAAATTTTTGAAGGTTGCAATTAAGCTCAACTATATAACACAATTACTAGATATGAGGTGATCACTATGGATTTTGTCATATCATTTGAGAATGTAGATAACCTCTTAACAATGAGTCTTGTTCGAGAAAAATTAAAAGATATATTGAGGGAATGGGACTGAAGCCCTCAAAATAAATCTTCAATGTCAAAGATCCCATCCTTGTGATGAGAGATCCCAAGAAATCAATGTTCATATGGTATTCGAAATTGATTATTATTAGAGCACCTGAGAAAAAGTAGAAATTTACATTCACATAAGTCCCATTTCTTGTCTGTAGTGGTGCTACTTCTATAACATGGAGAAGGTTGGATTAAATTCCTTAATGAATTTATAGCTATTATATTGGGATATGAGTTAGAGATAGACTCACCTATATGTGTGGAAGTTGGGACACTTCTTATGAGATTAAGAGGGAAGTCTCTAGAGTGCTTATGAAACAAGATATTTGCACATGGCCATAAGATAAAGGCTTTCCATGGAAATCTCGTGGTTAAAAAATATGAGTGAATTAACTCAAATTTTTGTGATGGAAGAATATCGATTCAAGATTCGGTTCACTAATTTTCTAACAAGAATCAAGTTAAGTCATGTAAAGTTTAAAATCATCAGATACCTATATCTAATCACATTTTTGGGTTGAACAGATTTATATATTCATGTTTATTTTGAATAGAGTGGAGATTGTTGTGTTTATAAAGGTTTGAAAACAAACAAGTGTGTTTTGGCAAGATTTTTGTTTTATTCCACATTAATTAGGAAGAGAAGTTTAACCCAAGGTTTTCAATAATGGTGACTGCCGGATGACAGACTGTTACGATACAAACCATAATAGTTGTTATGGACCTCATATTGGTTGATTTTTTTTGAAGAAAAAAAGAAAAGAAAAGTAATTGAGATGATTCCAAATATGTATTCTATTCTTGTTTTGAACTTATTTATGATGGTTTAACAGACCATTCTTTGGTAAGGATGTTGTCTTGGGCTATTTGATTGTATTATGAACCTGAGAGGTTGATCATTAGTATTAGACAAATATGTATTCTATTCTTGTTTTGAACTTATTTATGATGGTTTAACAGACCATTCTTTGGTAAGGATGTTGTCTTGGGCTATTTGATTGTATTATGAACCTGAGAGGTTGAGACTGACTTCAAAATTCCTATATTTAATATTCTAAATATCTAATACTAATGATTCGATATAAATAAAAATATATGAGTATGAATCTAATGATATGATAATTATATATTTATATTTATATAATCAATTTACTTTAGACATGAGACAACCATAACATGAGTCCATAAAATGTCAATGTATGAAGTGAGATCATAAGTGATAATGATGCAGGACAATTAACCACTTGCTCTAAAAGCTCGAATTGATAGAGCATGATGAATTAATCCCTTTATCTTATTGCCTAGATCCCAAATCCATGGATTAGGTCCTCGGCTGAACCCTCCTCGTGGGCCCCAAATCCATGGGTTCCGCCTCACACCAACCACCCACCTCACACGGGCCCCAAATCTATGAGTTCCGCGAGCCACCCACCCCAAGTGTGCCCCTGCATCCCACATGCCACCCCACTCGAGCTCAGTGCAAAAATGCTCCCGTATTAGATAAAGTGATCTCAAACATAAATACAAAATCATTACTCATTTTTTCATGACCAGAACGAAAACCGTGCTACTTGTGGCAGCTCAACCTCAACATTGTTATCATTCATCGATGGAGTGGGTGTTGCATATTCATAATAACTAGAGGGGAAAGCTAAAGATGATTGATCACAGTTATTATTTCCACTGGGCATCTATTGTGTTGAATTCAAATAAGAAAATCTAGTGCTAGAGGTAGAAGACCCATAATCATAACCATAATTGTAATCGTACTACTCATACTACCATGTCTACGAGCACGACTATAGGGAATGACTTAGATCTAGATATCTATATCCCTCATATCCTGCTCCATGTGGAACATATCCAGAACGAGTCTAAAAAGAAAGTGCGTTAGAAGCCTCCCTAAACTATCTATAATCATTATACATATCCATAAGTCATTTTTCATCCTACTGCTACCCCATCTCCTCTAGTGCCACTGATGCCAACCTCTCCATAATTCTCCTCCCCTGGTTGGTGGTTTCATAAATTTTAATACTCATAAGTCTAGCCTCCTTTGCTTCAATGCTCATCGGCCTCGAACTATGTGAATACTTGTATCCCCGATTGATAAGAGACACCAAAAGTAGGATTAAGTGCATCATCATTATCATGATCATCCATCACGGTTTTACAATTACTCTTTTCTTGAGTCAAATCTTCAATAACCCTCTCCAAAACAACTATACAACTCTCTTGCCGATTTACACATAACGTTGGGTTGCACACCTTGACTTCCTCACCATTTCTTCTACCTACTTCTCCCTTTGGTCCAACCAAGGTAAAAGTGGATCAATTTCGTTGTAGATGTAATCCAAGTTTATTTGACAGAAGTTTCCTTCTTGAACTTGGTTCACCACATGCTTCACATTTTATAATCTCGACTTCATGTTTGAGTGCATGTACAAGTGCCGATTTGTTCTCAACCTATAACTTATTCATTGCCTTTGATTGAATTAGTTCATAATAGCTCCAATTCCTCTCGTACCTAAAGTAAGTTGTCTGACTCCAAACTTATACTATTAAACTTTTGAACTCCTTGTACTTTTTCTATATGAAGCCACCAATCAGCTATGTAGAAAATCAAGTTGTGTGGAATGGGATACCAAGACTACAGAAGTTTGGTGGAGCAAAGGAATGATGGCTACGTCCTGAGGGGTTGATTATGACCAAATAAATTTTTTATCTTTTAAATACAATTGCCTACTTAAACTAATATGCAATTTAAACCAAGCAAGGTAATTAACTCTAAGGCTTCCAAGCCATTAGAGGGTCCAATCACATAGACTACAAAGGATGTGGCAATAAAGAAACTAGTCTATAAACATAATAGTGTACATGTGTGTGAGATGTGCTAATTATCAATACCTAACATTTAACTAATCATGCATACATATAATTAAACATTCACCATATAAGCATAATTAAATAAGTGCTCAAATAACAATTCCAAACACAAGCATATATTGTGGTTCGATTTCCCTACTCTGTCAATCAGGACAACATATATTTAGTAGGGACAACATACATTTAGCCATAATCAGGACAATTGCATACATTTAGCAGGGACAGTAGGGACAGTATAATCAGGACAACAGTATATATTTAGCAAGGACAGCATGCATTTAGACATAATCAGGACAGTAGCATATATTTAGCAGGGAAGTAGGGACAACATAATCAGGACAACATTAGCATATATTTAGCTATAATTAGGTCCTCTAATTATGGCATGATTGTGTAACGCCCTGAAAATCGGGAGTCGAGCAGGAGCCCAACTCTCTAGTTCCAACACATCACTTATGCAACATAGATAATGATGGTTAAATGTTGTCTGTGTTAGTACATTAAACATGAGTGAGATTATACCAAAACAACATATTATACTCCAGAGATAGATAAATAACGTAAGCGGAAGACTGTGATAGTTATATAAAGCATATAAGTAATTATGAGTCCCTAGAGTATGAACATGTCACCAGGTCAACTAATTACATGTATAATATTCAAAATAATAAAATGTTAAAATGTAATGTCTGCTAATCCATATCTCTGTAGCCCCGTCAATGCAACTCCAAGTCTACATAGACTCGCCTGAGAGTTGCATATAGGAAAACTCCTCGTCATCATAAAAATACGACTCTGCTTCATAAGCATCGCCATCATCTGCAACTACAACAGGGTCTGGTTGGTGGTTTAAAACACCGTCCCAGAACGTGGGAGTGAGTGATCAACTCAGTAGAGCTATGAAGCAAAGGTTAACATGTTATCAATTCAGTCAAGTAGTAATGATAAAGCAATACAACAAGCATTCTTAGGTACTCTGGTTAATGCAAGGATGATATGTTATAATGATGTATGCCCTCGCCTACACTCCCTCTGCGACATCATCTCACAATTATGGCATGCACCCCTTCCTCAGTGCTCAATTCCAACACTAAAGGAACATGCAATGCGGTGCATGTGTGTGATTAGTGAAGTTCTTGATTAGACATATTCATATATTAGGATTGAGAAACTAAGGTACATCTCTATATATCATTGACCTAAACATTGATCCATCTAGGGTCGTCAATCCTAGTTAATCACATACGAAGAATAGTTCTAGGTCGCTACGGAGTGGCTTGTCACCTCACCATAGGCCTGGTTTATACTCGATGTCACTACGGAAAGGCTCGTCACCTTAGCGTAGTCCTAGTATATACTCGTGGTCACTATAGGCTTGTCACCTAATCGTAGGCCGACAGTTCGAATATAGTGTCCCATACACCACCATATTCGCTCATGAGTTTGGGTTACTCACTAGTCACTACGGGGAGGCTCGTCGCCCTAGCGTAGGCCGACAACTTGACCACGGTATCCCATACACCACTATGTTCGGCTCATGAGTCTTAACGGATCGAGGTACCAAGGTTAAACGAGATTTTTATTGGTAAGTTGGTACCTTAGATTCAAGCAGTAGCGTCCATACATGGTGAACATACATTAGGCCAATCGGGTTGCTTGACAAGCTTGATTGGTACGATCATACGATGAATTAACTGACATGGAGCGCATACGCACTCCTCGTGGCCTAACCACTGTCGATAATCTCCATGCGACTCGCATTCCTCGAACTTATCCGTCGTGGCTAAAACAGCTCAGTCAGCGATAGTAAACCATTACCGATTGCCTGGACTACATCATAGCCCCAATCATACTCCAAACAATAGCATTCACACGTGATAGTCAATGACAGCATGTGACAACCAATTTTAGTGTCAAACTTATTTAAGCATTTCAACAAACATGTAGTACACATGTTACCATACATAGGCATTTCATCCATAAGTCACATAGTAGTAGGATAGATTACATGAAGGAAACTATAACTATAGGCAAGGTAGTTGAGAATCCTATCTCAACGGCCTTATTGAATACATTTCAACAAGCATTTTCCCATTCAGGCATATGAAACACTTAAACTACACACATCACATACATATAATAAATTAGTTATAACATATGGTATAGAAAATTCTTTCGCAAAGGAATTGCCACTTGTACAACCATCATATATATGCAATTAATAATCATAGCAAGCACAAATTCAAATTCCATATTCATTCAAACATTTCAACAAGCACATGGAATGCATTATAAATGATCATAGTTTATATATATATGCATAATATTCAAAAAATCTCGTATCTAAACACATGTGATAGCAATCAAGCTAGTCATAAATCATTAATGACATTGAAAGCCTTAAAAACCATAACCTAAACATTTATAGTCTGCACCTTTTGCCGGTAGACTCGTAACGAGCTCAGTTTGAACTCTATATCTTTGTCTACGACACAACAACAACCTATAGCATGAAATAGGTTAGCTATTTCATCCTCTACTCTATTTCAATCCCTAAAATTGATTAGCGTTAGGATTTCTTACCCAAGTATAGAGTCAGAATCACCGGAATAGCGATACAGACAGGCCGATTCAGAATATGGAGTGATGGGATCGAATCCCAGGAACTCTCTCTCGCTTTCTCTCTCACTTTCTCTCTCTTTCCTTCTCTCTTTGCTTTCTTCTCTCTCTTAGGGTTTCCAAATTCGTATGGAATGAGAGAGAGAGAGGGTTTAAGGGTCTTATATAGGCCCAGAACTGATCCCAATGGCCCCAGGGCCATAATATACTTAGGTTATAGCCAAAAGTCAGCTGTTTCGATCCAACAGAGCACATCCGGAGGCCTCTTTTCTGTATATAGTTGGGAGTAAGCTCCCTGACATTGGACTACGCCAGGTTAAGATCTTGGTCTAATTGGATCAGTGGATCGTCCGCGGGGGACTAATTTCAGTTCAACGGTCATCGGTACTTGATCAGGGCCACAAGTACACTGACATGTGTTGAAAATTTTTCCTGATCTGAGGGTGTAATTGGGTCAGAATCTGATAGTCTGAATCCTTAAATTCGACCTGCAAGTGAACGACTTAATTTACTTAAGTTTCAGTTCATTTCCTAAAGATATTCGCATTTCTCACACACTTCGCTCTGTGCACAAGTTGTGCGTTTCTGGGTACTATTAGGACTTGATTTCCGAGGTGGTTGTCAAGTCCAACAAGGTGGTCATAATCATATAGTTTTGGGGTAATCGGACTTTCAACGCGCGGTCCAGGTCCGATATAGAGTTTCATGATGCTCCCGAGAGCAACTGGGTTTTGAGATAGATCCTAGGTTTTTAGGTAATGTAGCATTAACAATTCTGCTAGTTTTGGGTCTTGCAGTTCGTATTTAAAGCAGTTAGAACTAATTTCACAGTTGATCTAGTTTAGTACTTAATTATTTTTTGTTTAATTTCTAAAGGATTTGGTCCTTAGTGATTTCTGCTCGAAGTGGTACTCGGGTCTTTGTATGAATTTTCTGAGATGTTACAGATTGTGGCAATCTTGTACAGTCACTGATTGTATATATCTTGTACAGTTATTATTTCCTTATTTGTTAGCCTAGATTAATGTTAATGATTACAATTTAGCCTTGTAATTAGCCTAGAGTTTCTATATAAACAGAGGAATCTTACAATGAGGACAATCAATTCAAAATACTTTCATGGTATCGAACACGAGACCTCTTGGTTTGATACCAATTTGATGTAGGACATGAAAATTAAATATGATATGCAAGATCTCAAGCTTTAGATCATACTAATTCAGAAACAATTGTATAAAAATTCCACATCCCGCACAAAAGTTTAAATGTTCAACCAAGGAGAATCTTTGCGGGTCTAGGCCTGCATATACTAGTGTGGGATTAATCAAAATTATAAACCAAACAAGAATCAAAGGAGGGTAAATTTAACCACACATGCACAGAAATAATTTCCTCAATCCAAAGGATTCAAAAATTTCAATTCAGGGAACCCTAAGATTGAAGAAAGGGCATAAAATTGGGGATTTGAATAATTTAGGGTTAAGTTTAGAAATTTTGGGTGAAAGAGGAGTAAAAGAGAGGAGAGAGATGAACTAGAGAAGTACCGCACGTGTGGACAACAGTAATGACCCAAATGCACGTGCGTGTGATCCCGGCCGCATGTGTGTGGGACCCACTATTAAGAAAAGGGCTAGTTTGGTCCTGGTCGGCTAGGGGTGGACTCCAAAATTCTCAAATTTCAGCTCGATTCGATACACAGTTTATGCGTGGTGCTCCACCGAAGTTTTAGCCCTCTTGCAAGGTTAGATTCTGAAAATCTGCTGTACCGAAAAAATGGCTGCAATAGAGGATAGATTTGAAGCATAGATGATTGTAGGAGAAGAGAAATAGAGATGGTAGAGGATTGAGGCGAATCGGGATAGATATGGCTTTGCACCACTGTAGTTAGCCTTTTGATGAAGGGAGGACTTCGCACTCAATTGGATTTTCACAACTCAAGAACTTAGAGTAGAAAAACGCAGAATTTTTATTAAACTTCGATCAATCAAAAGAACTACAAGGAGTACCTATTTATAAGAAAATCCTATACCCCAAAACTCGCGTCATATGAAGTAAACCAAAATAATAATCAATCAAAGAAATCTAAAGCATTCATGTTGTTCTAAATAATATAAATAAGCAAAACCTAAAGTATGAACTTAATACGACTAGTGGGCCCCAATCATGAGATCTCATGATGGGTTTACTTGACTATCAGGCCCACTCCAATGAACCAAAACTTTGTCTTCTAAGTAGGAGGCCTTCCCTGGACATCGTCATGGAGCCAGATCGACGGTGGGGCCCTTCTTTATGTATATGCTATGTAGGGAGCGGCGTACATGTGCGTGTGCGTGTGATGTCCCCATCAATTCTCCTCGGTTGCGAAGATTTCGCCACTGGTGAAATAAAATCTTGAACCACTCCAAGATGTCAGAATCAAGTCTCTGAAGCTCCTCCTCAGTGAGCCACGTGCTGTTTAAAGCTGAGCGTGACTTCCATTTAACTAGGTACTGAAATCCGCCGTCCGAGATGGATATGGGTCGGGAAAGGTAAGTATGGGAGGTAAAGGCTAAGAAAATGGGTCAGGACGGGTAGGTATGAGATGTAGATGCTAGGAAAATGGGTCGGGATGGGTAGGTATGAAACGTAGAGGTTAGAAAAATGGGTCGGGAAGGGTAGGTATGAGAGGTAAAGGCTGAAAAGATGGGTTGGGAGGCGGTCATGGATCAAGAGATAAATCTGGATGGGTGGGCGAAGAGCTGGACAAAGTATTAATGGTCCCCTGAAAAGTAACTAGATCCTCCATATTGAATGTAGAACTAATTCCCATGGAAGGTGGAAGATTTATCTCATACGCATTGAGACCGTTTCGTTTTATAATTTTGAAGGGTCCAGCGCTATGCACGTGTAACTTATGAACGACCCTCGGAAGATACCGCTCGGGCCTGATGCGGACCATCACAGAGTCCCCAATATTGAATTTTTTGAAACGTTTATATTGGTCTACAGAAAATTTGTAATGTTCATTACTAGTAGTGATCTTCTGCCTGATTTCTTGATTCCATAAATGAATGTGATGTGCAAGCGACTCTACAGACTCTAATGGCCTATGAGACAGTGACATAAGAACAAGATCAATAGGTTTCTCAGGTTCGTAACCAGTAACAACTTCATAAGGACTAAGACCTGTGGACCTATCAATAGAACTATTAAACGCAAACTCGGCTGTAGGTATGATGGTGTCCTATGTTCTGGTGTGCTCTATATCCCTCTTAGGGGGAGACTCATCTGGTAGATCATTAGGAAAGACATCATGAAACTCATCCACTATCGGAATGGCCTCAGTGGATAACTCTACACTAGCCTTTGGTGCACTCTCTCCAGTCACAAGGCCGCATATGTTGTACCCCTCAAAATAATGGTCTTGATGTCCCTCATGGGGTGGGTGCACGAGTGCACGCCCATAACTGAATCCTTGGCCAACTTCATTCATTGGTCTATCCTCCTGGCCACCTGCTTGAGATTGGACATCCACCCCAATGGTGGGGTTTGTCCTGAAGGAAGCCTTTAGTTGGGTAATGCGCACATCAAATTGATCAAAGTGTTGGTTTATATGTTGTACCCAGTGCTTTCTCAAAGACTCAATCTGTTGGGACAGTTTGTTTAGTGACTCTAGCAGTTGCTCTATGTTTAGTGTAAAGTGCAAGCCAAAACCATGACCCGTATGTGTGGGCATACACTTGCTAATTCCACCTTGCTCTAATACCAATTTGATGCAGGATAATTAACCACTTGCTCTTAAAGCTCAAACTGCTAGAGTATAGCGAATTAATCCCTTTATCTCATAGCACAGGCCCCACATCGCATGGGTTAGGACCTCAGCCGAACTCCCTTCGTGGGCCCCAAATCACATGGGCCGCCCACCCTGAGCATGGCCCAGCATTCCATGGGCTACCCCACTCGAGCGTGGTATGAAATGCGCATTAATCACCCCCAGTGAGGAGTCTTAAACACGAGACCTTCTCCGTGGGCCGTACCCACCCTGAGTGTGCCCTTGCATCCCACAAGCGACCCCACTCGAGCCCGGTGTGAAAATGCCCCTGCATTAGAAATCTAGGGAAGCACCCTTTTTTTTTTTTTTCCTTTTTATTTCTTTTCGTTTAGTGTTAGCTAGAAATCTGATAATATTTTGGAAGGGTCATACACTTCTTCCATGACAAACATATTTATGCTGAATTTAAACCCTAGATAACTTTCAAATAAGAAGCTCCAAAGTTGTAACTTTTTAATTCTTTTTTCTAAATAGGCTGAGAAGGTCTGTCACTAATCTTGCATTCAAATGTAAGATTCCGATGTTTTGAAATGCAATCATGAGTTTGGAATCTAGGTTGATAATTGGGTTGTATTCCTTGATGTAGGTGGTTATGGGATATTTTTCAAAGAGGTTTATAACTTTTCAGTTTTTTCTTGTATATTTTGAATCTCCGAGTCGTGAATTTGGACAATTTAGATAAAGTTGCATTTGCATTTTTAAAACCAGTGTTGAAACTGTATAGAATCCTTACCAGGACATTTCTCTTAGTCTAATGAATTGGTAATGGTCTATTTTGGGTCCTAGGCTTTGGGTGTTTTGGAGTGTAAAATTTTAAAGATAAATCATTTTATAGATTAGTAAAAGAAAATTCCTAGTAGGCGCATTATGTGAAAAGAAGGTGAAGAGTTTGTCAGTCATATTCTTATTATGTTAATTAAATTGATTAGTGGAGATTTATGTTGGAGACTTTTTACATAAAACTGTCAAAATATAGTATTTATAGCCTTTTTATGCCTGGTAAGTCAATATTTTCTGGACTTGGATCTATCTATTTCTTGCAAATAAGTTAAACTTGATGTTACAACCTCTATTCAGTGTGTGGCAATGATAATTCGGCACTGGCCGTTGTTAATCCCATAGAGAAAAAAAAATGATAGTGAGGTTGAAAATCTCTCCCCTTGACATATTGAAATTATAGCTCAAATTATTATGGAAATATCATTACAATTATGATCTTCACCAAGGACATTGATCTGTATGTTACTAAACCAAACCTATTTAATTAGTGGTTTTCTTATAAATTTCACAGAGTACTATTTTATGTAGATCAGCTTTTACACTCCCTTGCCATTTTTTCTCTTATGGAACCCATAATATTTTATTAAGCATTTCCCAAGTGATTCTTGTTTCTTCTCTTTTCCCAGCTTCTATCCTTCCAGTCCTTCAAAAGCAACACCATCTTCTTGTGACTTTGCTTCTATGTAATGCTTGTGCCATGGAGGTATGTTATTAGCTGTGTCTTCCTCTAATTCATCCATAATAGTATACTTTTAGTTATAAATTTGAGTGTCGAATATGATCTTATTGATGAAAAAAAAGAATACACTAGTATTTGTATGTAGTATGTTCAATCCCCTTTTCATCCTGTTTTCCTTGTAATAATCTAGTAATTATGTCTTTGGAACATAACTATTGTAGCTACTGATTCATATCTTTAAACTTTCTATCAGCTCAATATAATTGAAATATTGCATGATATAATAGCCCACATACTTGACCGAAAACTCCTTGTACTTGTCCTCCTTCCACTCTTCTTCTTCATTTTTGAGAGATCGCTGGTCTTGAATGGAACACATGTTTATAAATATGGAAATAATGCGGTGCTTGCTTCAAGAAACTAATGAGTATTTTTACTTTCTTTTAAAAGGACATGTCTATGGATATCGAGATACAACAAACTAAGACATGGAATCCTTGAAAGGTAGGAAATGATGAACTTACACACTAAAGATGGGTGAGTATGGAAGTATGATTGACCACACTTTCTAGAACAAGAAGGCATTTTCAGAAGAAAATTCTTTGATCCGTTTCAACACATTGCTCTTTGTAAAGGCATTGGTTATTGTCCTACTCGATATCATTCTCGGGTTTCCCATTAGTAATTATGTTTCTTACAAATTTTTGTGATGCAGGACACATGATTTAATGCTAGCATGCAACGTGGAGATTATGAAAGAGTCCATAAAGTAATTCAATTAACAAACGATGCTAATCCACAAAGGAATTAAGAGTAAACAATAGGCAATAAAATTTGATTTAACCTAAATCACATGCCCGCATGCTAAGGAATCACATAAATTAATTAAAAATAGGCCCGATGAAAGGATAGAACTTCCAATTTAGCATAGGAACGTTCCACACTCAAGGGATAAATTTGTAGGTTTTATGATTAAGGTTAAGAAGGGAAAAATATGAAGTTTGAAAATTTAGGATTCATGAGATTTGAGAATTTTGGAATTAGGGTTTTTTTTTTTATAAAGAAATTGGGAAAAATCTAGTAAACTTATGGATTTTAGGTTTATGGTTCGGGTTTTGAGAATGGAAGAAAGAGGTTTTGATATATGATGCTGGAAAGAGAAAAGGGGCTAGGTCGGATTCACACGTGTGGCCGTACAGTTACATGTGTAGCGTGGGGTGGATGGGTTTAGCTCGGTTAGGGTTTAGATTATGGATGTGTATGGGAAAGTTGAGTTTGGGAGAAGCTGAAGATCTGGGATGAGAGAATGAAGAACTTGAAGAAAATACTTAAATGGGGGAGAAAAGAGAAGATGTTATAGGGATTGATGGAGACCTCGCACCTCCATTGATGAAGATTAGCCTCGCACCAATCGCCCTTCCAAATCACGTAGAAGTATCTTCAAATCGTATGAAGATGAAAGAAGAAAGCAAGAGCTTCTCTCTCTCTCTCTCTCTCTCTCTCTCTCTCTCTCTCTCTCTCTCTCTTTCTCTCTTTCATTTTTTAAATCACAAAATCCCATAGGGTTGGATCTCCACCCCCTATGTTTTTACTATTAAAAATTCAGCATAATTACAACTATGCCAATTGCTTAAGTGAAGTGACCCATCACCCAAAATAAGAAAATTAAAACTTTTATTATCAAACTCACCCATCAAATAAATCGTAAAAAAAATAATAAAAAAATATAAAGAAAATAAGATCAGAGTCTAAGGGACCCAGATTTAAAAGATTTGGTGGCCCAATGGCCGATCGATAAGATCCACCAGTTGGATCAACACGAAATAAAAATCCTATGATTAAAACGATCTTCTAAGCAGACCACATGCATCATTCTAAGGTGGGATTTTCCTGATGCACCACCAATGCATGTGGGGTCTTCAAAATGGCCCGGCAGGCTCCATCCGAAACTCGTCTCTCATCCATAAAGAAAGCTGCGCTAATGTGGGTGGTTGTTTCTGTCTCTGGTACACCTAAGTGGGTCTTCTGATGCTCCCATAAATTCCCCTCGATTGAGAAGATTTCTCCTCTGGCGAAATAAAGCTGCAGTGATGCTCGAGGAAATCCAGGTCTCGTTGTTAAAGCTTTGCCTTTGTGATCCACGTACTGTCTGATTTTAGTCTGCCCTTCCACATGACAAGGTACTCCTGGTAACCGTCATGTCATGTGGAAACTGCTTTTTCATCTAAGATATCCTCTATCTCCTCTCTTCTCGTAGGTATGAATGGTACGGATGGTAAAGATTGAGAAGATGGGTCAGGTAATGGCCATGGGTTATGGGACAGGTCAGAGGCATCATCATCAAAGTTCTTGTGAGGGTTAAGGGAATGTCCATGAAACAGTACAAGATCTTCCACATTAAATGTGGAACTGATACCCATGTTAGGTGAAAGATCTATCAAGTAAGCATTCGAACCCAGTCTTTTCAAGATTTTATATAGTCCAGTGTTACGAGTTTGTAAATTTTTTATTTTTATTTTATTCTCTGTGGAAATCCTTTTGGACGTATTTTAATCATAACTTCATCACCCATAACATAATCTTTAAACGTATGGGTTGAGTCAGCAATCATTTTGTATGTTTCATTACTTGTATTGATTCTTTTTCTAATCTCCACATGCAAGTCATGCATATGTTGTGTAGATGCATGTGCAAACTTTGAAGGCCTATGGAACATAGAAATGGGTATGCAACTCATGTATATGTTGTGTAGATGCATGTGTAGACTCTGAAGGCCTATGGAACCCGTCTATGTTTAGGACAAAATGTGTATTCTTGCTTTTGTTATTGATGACATTATTGTAATTATTGAAAACCTTGATAATAAATGAGAGAGGAGGAACATGTGAACCCTGATCTCTCCTTTTCTTCTCCTCCTTTCCTTCTTTTTCCTCTTTTCTTCTTTTCTTTCTCTTTTATTAATCATACAACATGGCATCAAAGCGAAATCGATTTGGGCATTGATCTCCTCGATCAGCTTCCTCGTTCCCTCTATTTTCCTTATTCTTCTATTTACTTTAGGGCCCGTTTGGTAAAACCATTTCTGTGGGAAATGCACATAATTGTCGATTTTTTTTTTTCTTGCCAACTGTTTGGTTTCCTTCGTAATTACGGGGTCAAATGCCACCTGAAATTCTGACGAAAACGTCAATGTATATTTTAAAATCCAAGAGTAATTACACTTATCGGCTCGAGGCACAACAGATGATCGTTCGACCTTAAGGGGTTCCTATGGCATATGGTATTCAACGCACTCGCAGGGCTTTTCTATATAAAGTCAACTTCAGCTACTTCATACCAACCGAATTTCTTCCGCCATCCCTTTGCTCCCACCATTGACAACAACATCTCCTCCGTGATCAGGAGTGCCATCTTCTATGCCTCCATTTCATTTTAATTGTTTCATCTCCTCAGAATACTAATTTCTCTCACATTATCCTCTCTACAATTCCTTCTCCGACCAAGCAGCAAGATTTATGGGCGGGGTGATTTCTAGGTCGATTTCCTACTTCCTTGACGGAGACATTCTCTCCAACCTTAACTTCCTATACGTTGCTAGGCAAATGGAAGAATCAATGAAATATTATTGGATTTTCATTTTTTGGGGGGACATTCCATTTCATTGACTGACCATCTTGCCCTAATATGTGTTTGAAAATAGGGAATGTCCGATCGAGGTCCAAATTTCCATAAAAAGCATGAGGTATGGAAGTTTCTTCACATTTCCAGAAATAATTTTGGGGGTTTTTTAAATCACTTTGCCAAATGATTACATATTATGGGAATGGCTTTTGATTCTCTGATTAATTTGCAGAAGGTGAACATAATTGGGGAAAACTTCTCTCTATAATCTTCGTAGTGCATCGTCTTATTTGTTAATAACCCTCTGAAAGACATGCATGTGCATCAATGCCATGTGAGAATAACGAATGTTCCAAGAGAATCGTCTTGTGGAGGGCCTTTGCATGGATGAGATTAGGGGGAGCAACATGTCATTGACCAATGGATGAAAGTAAAAATCAGGTAGTGACATGCTGTCAAGTGGGCCATACCCAACTTTCATGCCAAATCGGAACCTTCCTTTATTCAAAACCTTCATGCGACTGTTCTCAAAATTTATTTTTCATCTTTGTAGTTAATCAGGTTTGATACCACCCACATATGGGTGTGGCCAACTTGAGTCATGGAGTATAAAATTCCAACTGATCCTTCGGCGAAGTTAGATGAACACAATGTATGTCCTAGACAGTCTGAAATGGAGAAGAGAGAACAAATCTCATTCCTGTGTGGTCTGGCTCACCTAAGTCATGACTTGGCCTGATTTTACACACACACACACACCCACACACACTCACACTCATACCTATGTATATTGTGAGAATCCCTAGAATAGTCTACATAACATGACCTACAAGCTTCGTACGTACTCAGGAGTCCTCTGTCCCTATATGCATAAAGTTAGATAATTCTACATTTGGAGGTGTAGCCAAATGAAAGAAGGTGACCGTCAGTTGTAAAGACATGTATTTCCTTACGTAGCCAAACCGAGATAAAAATGGGTCAAACCCTGCTGACTTCAACTCTTAGTTCATTGGAAATGTAATCATTGCATATTTCCAGGTAATTACTGTGGAAATGTGTTTACCAAACAAGCCCTTAGCCAAAATTTTAAAGTCGTTGGGAGCTGATCTACATGATTTCTCTTTCAAACACCATATGGTGGGTCATGTAATGTTGTATCATGAATTCATGTAAGATCCAATTTCTTACAACACCATTGGCGAAAGTTGCCTATCATGCATGTGTGGTCAGATTTGTGCATGTGGAAAGATCTAAGATCTAAAGTGTGTGTGAAGGTTGCATATGACAAGGATTAGAGAACAAGTGTACCTATGAGTTTTTGGATCAAGCAGTTCTACCAAGTGATCACGTTCATTGATATATGTGATTTATTGGAATACATGTGGGGTAAGTTAAAAGTTAAACATTCTTCCTGTGTGTATTTGATTTTTCCTACATCAATAAGGTGTCAAGAATGATGCCAAGACTAGCTTTTGTCTCCATTTGAGTCAATGAACTTTAGGATTACATCAACTAAACTCAATGAAGCAAATTAGTTACAATGGGCCACATCGGTAAAGGTTTTTCTTACTAAGAAACAAGAAAATTAAAGTATTTAACTTCTCCCAAACCTAAAGAAGGTTCAATAAAATATGAAGATTGGGTGGTAGAAGATGCTCAAATTAGAACGTTGTTATGCAATAATATGGAGCCTATGATTAGTGTAAATATTATCTTTTTCAAGCCAATAAAGGAAGACTGGGATAATCTGAGAGAGATGTATTCAAGCAAGAAGAATTTAACTCAGATCTACGAGTTACTGCAGAATATCATCACTCTTTAACAAGGAGATAAGAGCATCGGAAATCATTATTCACCCTTGCGAGGCATGTGGGAAGAGTTGAATGTACATAAGCCCCTGTATACCAATTATGAGATTGTGAGACGGTAAAGAGAGGAATTCCGTGTTGCTAAATTTCTCATTAGTCTTCATCTTGAGTTCGAGCTTGTCCTAGCTCAGATCCCTAGAAGTAGTGATATCCCATCCATCACTGAGGCATTTACTCCCATTCAACGTGCAATTAGTGTATAGAGTTCTCCTTTGTCAGATCATTTTGGATTTATTTATTTATTTATTTATTTTTGCATCCAATAGAGAAGAGGAGGGAAGTCGTGGCAGCAGTCATGGTTGTAATGGTTGTTTTGGTGGTAGAGATTAAGGGAAAAGTCGCTTTGGAGGTAGAAATAATTGGGGAGGTCATGAAATAGATTTCAATGGTAGCCACGGTCATAGTCATGGTAATCGACAATGCGCTTATTGTGGTCTTAGTAACCACACAGCTGATACATATTAAGACCTTATTGGTAAGCTTACTTGTGTGAATCAAGTTCGGTATTCTGATGATGGCAGCAAGTGCTATATCTCTAAGTCTATCTCCTCTGTTTCTGAGCCCAACACTACAAGTGATACAATTACACTATTCAAGGAAGAATATGTGATGTAGGGCCGATGCATGAACTCAAATATTGTGTGAGATCAACCAACAAAATTAAATTAATTAATTAAGAAAAAAACCACAAAACTTGCTACCGTCATCACAAATACCAAAATCCGAAGAGGAGATCATGCATAATTAAAGCTTAGGTTACCAAGCATCATCCTAAGGGAAATTAGGATCTAATGAATGTAAGGACATCCAAATAGCATAGAGTTTAAGCCTATTTCAAAGAAGGTCTAATACTACCTAAGGTGAGATTAGGGTTTAGGAAAATTGGCAAAAAGTTGAAATTATGATTAATGGGGTAAGTTGGGTAAAGGGGTTAAAGAGTTTAGGCAGTGTTCGTAATATTGATACTATCGGCCGATATTATCGTTATTAATGACCAGCGATACAAAACCCCTAAGAAGTCTCTTAGAAATACAAAAAGTCCCTGGAATCCTATGTATCGTGCGATATATCGCACAAATATCTTAAAGTATCGTGTGATATAGCCGATATTGATTATATATTGGCATTTATCGTGATTTTTTCATTGATTGTATACACGATATCATCGATATCTTACTGTAGCCACCTACGTTTCCACAAATTTGAAAAAAAATAAAGGAAAAAATATTTCTTACCTCAAATCTGCTTGTAGGGGTGACCTTCGACTGGATTTGGTGGGCCGACAATGCCGGATAAGCCTAAAACCCTCCCTTTTTTTTTTTCCTTCCGAAGAGAATAGCTTTAAAAGAAACTAGATTTCTGTCAAGGTTTTTGGGATTTGGGTACGGATTTTGAAAAAGAAAGAAAGAAGTTAGAGAGATTTTTTAGGAATTTTGAATGGATTCCAAATCATAAAGATTGCAGGCTACGCCTTTAACGGAAAAGAAGGCGGCTTCGCTTTTTGATTCGAGTCCTCTTGGATTCGATGCAACTCCGGTTACACTTAAGATAGTGCAGCCCTTACGGTGGGGCCCACCTTGATGTGTATAGTTTATATCCATTCCGTCCATTTGTTTCGAGAGATCAACTTAGGTCACAAGACAAAGAATTATGCATATTCAAAGCTCAAAATGACCCATCATAGAAAACAGTGGGAATTGAACACCTATCATTAAAAACTTCCAGAGGACCACTGAAGTTTTTTATCACTCTGATATTTGTGTTTTCCCTTAATCCATATCTCCATGAACTTTTGAACAGGTTGGATCTCAAATAAACATTATGCTGGGTCCCACTGTAAGTTGTCAAATTTCAATGGCGGACGTCACTTTCCCCACTATTTTCTATAGTGGGGTCCACTTAAACTTTGGATCAACCTCGTTATTTGGTTTATGCCCTAAAATAATCTCTCCAAATGGATGGACGATGTGGATACAACAAATACATAATGGTAGGGCCCACAATTAGGGTACCACCCATATCGCTAATTCCACATGTAGCGCGGACTGGGGAGTACCCAACTCACTCCGACCATGGTTTATGTGGATCTGCTCGATGGGTCCCTAACTGTGGAGCCCATTGTAATGTATATGTCTTACATCCACATCGTTCATCTATTTTATCGGATAATTTTATGGCTTGAGCTTTAAAAAAACATATATAAAGATATAGTGAATCACACCACATGAAACAGTGTAAATTAAATGTCTACCGTTGAAAAATTCTTAGGGGCCACAAAAGTTTTCAATCAAGTTGATATTTGTTTTTCCTTTCATCCAGGTCTGTGTGACCTTATGAATAGATTAGATCTCAAATAAACATCATGGTACGTCCTGGGAAGGTTTCAACAGTGGGAGTCACTGTCCCCACTGTTTTCTGTGGTGGGGTCCACTTGAGCTTTGGATCGGCATAATTCTTTGGTTCATGCCCTAAAATGATCACTCGAAATTGATGGATGGTTTGGATATAACACATACATCATGGTGGGTCCCACAGTCTGGGTCCCACGCACAGTTGTTTACGTGAATTAGGATGTACACCGACGTGAATTAGGATGTACACGGTGAATTAGGATACAACACATACATCATGGTGGGTCCCACAGTCAAGGTCCTACTGATGATGCCCGTGCCGAGTGGCCAGGTGGCTACTGGACAATACTATGTGGGCCCCACCATGATGTATGTGTTATATCCATGCCATTTATCTATGAGCATGATCCTAAAAATGAGGCAAATCCAAATCTCAAGTGGACCACACAAGAATAAATAAGTTGTGATTGGACGACCGCCATTAAAAACTTCCTAGGGCCCATTGTAATTTTTATTTGCCCTCCAACTTGTTGATTAGGTCACAAAGATCTTGATGAAGTGAAAACACACATATCGTATTCATCTAAAGACTTGCCATTCAACGGTTGTGGCCCCAAGAAGTTTTTAATGGTGGGTGGTCAATTTCCACAATTTCCTGTGGTGTGGTCCATATGAGATTTTAATCTGCCTCATTTTTGGCATTATGGTTAATTTTATTTGGAAAAATGGATGGACATAGTAGATAAAAAATATACATTATGGTGGGGCCCACACAACACCATTCAGTAGATACTGGTTGTTGACAACATCAGTAGGCAATCCAGGTTCCGTTGGGAACTAGTTAGAGACGAACGTTCTTGTGGGGCTTGTGGTGGGTCCCACTCTGATGTTTATAAGAAATCTAGTCCATCCATCCATTTTTTCAGAGTATATTAGGGCATGTGCCAAAAACATTAAGTAGATCCAAAGCTCAAGTGGGCCGCACAACATGAAACAGTGAGGATTAAACATCCATTTTGCTTCATTGTTTCTTGTGGTGTGGTACACTTGAGAATTTGATCTGCTTCATTTTTATGCCCATTCCCCAAAATGAATTGGCAAGAAGGATGGAGGGCATAGACATACAAAACATACATCGAGGTGGGACCCACATAATAGTAATTGTGTCCAATAGTCTTATTTTAACAATTAAGTGTCCTTAGAGGTTAGAATTTTTTTTTCAACCATTTAAATATCTACTAACTAGATATAAAATTTATAACTACCCACAAATTTAGTTGCATAAGTTTAGTCAAACAGCACATGACTTATGACCCTATACAAAGGAAACCTATTATGTGTACTTCTTTTTTAATATTTTAATATTTAGAAGTATGTATTAAGGTATTTTTTTAATCATCCTTGAAGTTTCATTGAAAAATTCAACTATTTTCTCAATGTTTTCCAAAAAATGCGATAAATTACGCGATACAAACGATATATCCCATGCGATAACCGATATGTATCTGTATCCCTTAGGTGCGATACATTGCGCGATATCGATATTTCGAACACTGGGTTTAGGTACTAGGGTAAAGGAATTAGGGCTTTAGATGGAGGGATTGTAGGGATTTGGGTCTAATTAAAGATTGAGAAGATCTAGGGTTTGGGAAATTGGGGGATTTGAGATTTTTAGGTTTAGGGTTAGGGTTTGGACTAGAGAAAGGAGGGTTTTGTTGGATGGGTAGTGGAAAGAAAAAGGAGCAAGGGTGGGGCCGTATGGCCAACCCATGGTCACATGTGTGGGCTAGGTAGGTGGGGTTTTGCGTTTTTGGGGTTTGGCTCGTCGATGAATGTATAAGGGATGGGGATCGAGAGGATGCTGATGGATTTAGATAAAGGGAAAAAAAGAAACAAAGAACTTCAAAGAATACCTTGATCATTGATAAAGAGATTATGGTGTGGGGGATAGAAGAAAGCCTCACACTTCCGTTGATGAAGATAAGCTTCGCATCGATCTTCCTTCCAATTCACATGGAAGACACCCTCACATCACATGAAGATTGGAGAAGAAAACAAAAGGTTCTCTCCTTCTTTTTTTCCACAAAACCCAAGCAATGAGGAGTCACATGCCCCCCTCTTTTATAGCTTTAAGACTTTTCCAAAATTACAATTTAAATCATGTTTAGTGAATTTTGACCAAAATAACCCTAATATAATGAAATATCAAATAAAATCACTCATAAGTTGTCCAAAGTTTAAATCGATCATAAACTAAATCGTAAAAGATAATAATGTCCAATGATGATGAAAATGATCCGTGATTAATGGCCCGATCATGTAAGTCATGTGATCCAATGGCCCGATCGTCACGTCCCTCAAATCCGACCGTTTGAATCGCTTCGTATAGTCACCCGTGTGCATCCTCCTAGTGTGGGGTCTTCCTGATGCTCATACATGCACATGAGGTCTTCAACATGATCATGGGTACTCGCCTAGCCACCAAGAAATCAATGCGGACCACCTTCTCCTCTGATACGTACGCAAAGGTGTACGTAAAGTGATGTCCTCATCAACTCTCCTCGGCTGAGAAGAGATCGCCTCTTGCGGATTAAAACTCCTATAGCACTTTAAGATGTTTAGATCCTAAGTCTGCAGCTCGTCCTCTATAATTTAGGTGCTATCTGAAATCGGCATGTGCTTCCACTTGACAAGGAATCTCTGAAATCCCCCATTGCGAGTGGAAACCACTTGCGCATCGAGTATGTTTTCAACATATTCACTTCAAGCGGGCTACATATAGAAGATCTTAGAGTGGTTCAGGATGAAAAATTTAAAAGTTGTTGAAACCCCTATGGAAAAAGCTACCAAGTTAGATAGAAAATTACGTCCCTATACTGAAGCCGAAAAATTGTCTATGTCCTCAATACCTTATGCTTTACACTAGACCGGATATTAGTTATGCAGCTTGCATAGTCAGCTGTTATAAGAAAAACCCAAGATAGTCTCATTGGCAAGCCGTTAAACGTCTATTCTGCTATCTCAGAGGAACAGAAGACCTAATGATGTGTTATGAAGGCACGAGTCTCGAGCTCAAAGGATATTCTGATGCCTCACGAGGTAATGACGCCGATGAGGGAAAGTCTACTTTAGGATATTTCTTACTTGGAGGGGGAGTTTTCTCATAGTCGAGTAAGAAACAGATATCCACAACTCTTTCATCTATGGAGGCCAATTACATTGCATGTTGTGCTGCAGGTCAGGAGTGTGTATGGGTTTGTAAATTTTTACTAGGTTTGGGTGTTGTACCAAGCCTTCGTCAACCTATGTTGTTGAAGATAGACAATACTTCTGCCATTGACTTGGTAAAGGACTCCAAACACCACTAGAAGTCCACGCACATTAAGATCATATATCATTATGTTCGTGATTAAGTGAGAGAACCTAGCGATGTAGTCTGACACTGTCATGGTTCCTTGGTATAAGGCCTGCCACTGGTCTAAGAGCCTCTGGTGGTAAGAGAAAGGGAGATATTTTTCTTTAAGGACCTCTTTCATCTTAGCCTAGTGCACAACTGGGGGTTTTCCTCTCCTTTCAATTTTACACTCCATGTTGGTCCAAAAAAGTTTGTCTTGGTCCAGTGTTCAAATTATCTTTGATATTATCAAAATATCTCCGATATTATATTTATCTATAGATTGGTGATACCAATAGCACTAGTAGTGATACCAATAACGCTAGTAGTATTAGAAATTCCAGGTATTAACAATGTATCGCTAAGGATCACCAATGTATTAATATAGCTAATGTAATCGCCAATATTTTCAACTATGTAAATTTTAGGTGTCGCTTGTATTGGCAATGCATCAATATCACCAATGCATTGTTAATATTTTCAACCATGTAAATTCTAGGTAATGCTTATATCATAAGTGTATAGATGATATTTCAACAATATCGCCAATGCATCGATATCATCAAAAGTTTATTTATTTGAAAAAAAATATTTCTATTTTTTTTTTCATTGGCACATGGTTGTATGTAGTGTTCAGTTTTTCATTAATGATATTGATAATATCTCGATATTATTGATATCGCAAAATGTGCGATGTTGAGACCGCAATCTTTTGTTTCCTTTCCAATTGTTGATGATTTCTTGGTGAAATATCATGTTGTTGATATTTTGCATTATCAATGGATATTTGGATAGAAGGTTAGATGGTTAAATAGGTCGGATTGGATGGTTGGATTGATTTCTTTCAACGACACATGCTTTTAAGGCCCCATTGAAGGGAAACTTGTTATGTATGCATTCTTTTTATAATTTTTTAATTTCTAAATATACAAATATGTACATTTTAACATCTCCTAAAGTTTCACTAAAAATTCCACAGTTTCCCCGCATTTCCGGTTATCAGCGATATTGTCGGTGATATTGATATTGTTTCTGTATCCATGGCCAGCGAAACTTTGAACACTGGCTTGGCCCACTAGCTTCATCTTAGCAAATCTCACTCGATGGGCATTAGACATATCATATTTTTCAAAATAGTGGTCCATGTCTGCCACCCAATCAAGGAATGCTTTGGGGTCCAAGCGACTATCAAAACTGGGAGCCTCAACTTGTACACCCTTCTTGACTTGTGCATTTGCATTATGACGGTCATGATGTTCCTCACGTTGTGGTTGCACTTGTGCTCAACCATGGCCCGCCACGCCTTGGCCACAACTATGCCCTCGCCTAACAACTTGATCTTCAGCCTGAGATTGAACATCTTCCCTAGTGTCGGGTTTTGCCTGTAGGCAAGCCTTAAGTTGATTGACGCGTGCATTGGTCCCGGTTAATTGAGTAGTGATGGTTCTATTGTGTGCTTCAATGGTCATCAGATGGTGATTCATAGCATTAAGGGCCTCATAAATATGCTCTATATTAATTATGGGTTGTAGACCAAAACCACGTCCAGAATGAGTGGGCATGCACAAGGAAACTCTAAAAGGAAAACGTAGATCATGGAACAATGTTATAACAACGACAAAAGTAAAACTAGTGTTTTAAGTATCGACGATATGGGCCGATATATCCCACGATATATCTTGTATACCACCTATGTGATATGAAATACACATGTAGTGGGATGTATCCCACATGTTCAATCTGGTGTGCATTTTTAATTTTCAATCCCTTTTTCTTTTTTTTTTTTTGTAAATCATGTTAAATCAATGTCAAATTATTACAAATCCATATTTTTTCATGTAAATAGATTGGGAGCTTTGATTTCGAGATTTGGAGATGGGCCAAGTTGCGGAAAATTGAAAAAAAATAAAAATTTCTCTAATTTTCACAAATTGTGTTGTAATCTTTGTGTCCAAACATAAAATCAAACATGTATGTAACCTGACCTCGTAATTCTTCTTTTCCTTTTGAATGTATTTGTAACGACCCAGAAAATTCCGTACCAAGACCCAAGTACTACCTCGATCAGAAATCACTTAGGATTAATTCTTTTAGAAATTTAACCTAAGTTACCTAGCGCTAAGTTAGACTAGCTGTGAAATTTGCATTGTTCGCTTTAAATACGTTCTGCAAGACTTAAAACTTGTAGAGTTAATGACGCTATAATACCCTGAAATCTAGAATCCAACTCTAAACCCAGTTGTTCTAAGGAATGTTTGGTAACTTTGTATTGGATCTAGACCGCGCGTTGAAAGTCTGATATCTACAATCTCAGACCCATATGACCGCTTAGTTGGACTTGACAATCATTTCGAAAATCAAGCCTAACTGATGTCCTGACACCATTTTACTGAGTTCGGAGTGAAGAGAGTGAGAAAAGGAAAAGATTTAGAAAAGAAATTCTAAATCTGGCACGTTCACTTGCGCGTTATTTTTAAGCGTTCTGGCCATCAGAATTCAACCAAATTTCACCCTTGGATCAGGAAAAATTGCCATACATGTCCAAGTACTCATGGCCTTGATCGAAGTTTGGTGACCGTTGAATTGAAATTGGTCCGCCACGGATGATCTGGAAATCCGATCGGACTGAAAACTTAACTGATTAAAGATCTGATGCTAGTGAGCTTAAGTCCTACCGCAATTGATAACAGGACCTCCAGAAACGCTCCGTTGGATCAGAAAGTACCTGATTTGGTTATAATTTAAGTATACCTTGACCTTAAGCCTGTTTCCGTCATGTTTAGGCTTATAAAAGGGCCTTAAACCGTAAGCTTTCTAACCCATACGAATTTCCTTAACCCTAGAGATTCCAAAGAAAGAAAAGAGAGAGAAAGTGTGGGAGAATCCGGTGAAACTCCGTAGGATCCTTCTTCGTGCATCTGTACTCTAAACCAGCATATCTGAATCATTTTTCCGACGATTCTGACTCCGTTATTGGGTAAGTTAAGCTAACCTTGACCTGTTTTGAAGCCTAGACTAGCTGTAGTAGAGTGCTAGCTAACCTATTTCATGTAATAGGTTGCCGTCGGGCCGTAGACGAAGCGTGAGTGAATAAACTGAGTTCGTTACGCGTTTACCAGCGTAAGGTGCGGACTATATGCGCTTAGGTTATGATTTTCAACCCTTTCAATGATAGTTAATGATTAATTCATGTCGTGAATGCAATTACACATGCCAAACATGCTGTCTGTTTTGTCTTCCGTATACGTATACTGTATATTGTAAATACCGTATTTCATGTATATGTTAGGATACACGTATGCATATGGAATCTGTTGATATGCTTGTCATGATAAATGATCGTTGTTATATGCTTAACATGTATACGGCAACTCCTTGGCGAAAGGTCTTGTCCAAATTTATAGCGGCGTTGACATACGTGATGTATGTTGAATAGTGTAAGCTAAGTGTTTGTTTAAATGTCTAAGTGAGTTAGTAGTAGAGTATGATTGCAAGAGTGGTTGGGATATGGATCCCCATCACAATACTTGTGTGAATGATTTCCTTCATGAATCATGTGATTGCTAATTGAGTGTATGATTTCTTCCTTGGATTGTGTATTTAGTTAAATCATGATAAATGTGTACATTGATTCCTCCATGTATTGTTTATCTTTAAGTTATACTTCAATTGTTGTTCATATGAATGCAGAATATGATTCATATGCTAGTTATTATCCTTGTATGTGAATGGGGCTGTGCCATAGTCCAGGTAATCGGAAAACATTTCGCAAGCAGTGGTTGAGGTTGCTTTCGCTACACAAGATGAGTTTAGCGAATCTGAGTCGTGCTTGGGGAGTTCGGCAGTGGTTAGGCCACACGGAGTGCTTATGCATTTCATGTCGTTCAGCTCAATGTGCGCTTGGCCTAGTTGAGCTTACCAACTAACCCGATTGACTGATACTTGTTCACCATGTTTGGTCGCCACTGTTTGAATCTAAGACACTGAGCTTACCAGTGTAACTCCCATTAACCATGGTATCAAGATCCCCTAAGACTCATGAGCCGGGCATGGTGGTATGGAACACCGTGGTCATGCTGTCGGCCTACGCTGAGGCCACAAACCTCCCCGTAGTGACCAGTGAGCACCCTACTCTGAGCAGATTATGGTGGTATGGGACACTATATTCTTACTGTCAGCCTACACTGATTGGTGACGAGCCCTCTGTAGTGACCATGAGTTTATCCTGACACCGTATGGGGGCGACGAGTCCTGATGCAGTCTTAAGGATATAAATAGGCCTGTATTGATAAGGTAATGGGGGAGTGGAGCAACGATTGTGCGCAACAACCCTGGAAGCCCTTGCAGCGACCAAGAACCATGCTATCGTATGAGATATCCTAGGACTGACGACCCTAGAATGGATCAATGTTGGGAAATGATACAAGGGAGGTGTCTTAGCTTCCCAATACTACTGTATGAAAAGGACTAATAAGAACTGGGTAATCACGTTCATAACATCGCACTGCATCTGCCATTGGCGTTGGTGTGAGAGCACAGTGGTAGTGATTCATACCGCGATCGTTAGATGATGTCGCATGAGGGAGAATGTGGTGAGGGCATGCATCATACTTCATACCATCCTTGCATTAACAAGAGATCTAGGACTTGTGTGTGTTTGTACTGCCTTATCATTATTGCTTGACTGGATTGATAACATGTTAACTTTTACCATATAGTACTACTGAGTTGATCACTCACTCCCACGTTCTGGGACGGTGTTTAAATACCATCCAGACTCTTCTTTAGATGCAGGTGATGGCGATGCTGGTGAGGTAGAGCCAGACTTTGATGAGGACGAGGAGGCGTTCTCATACATGCAGTTCTCTGGCGAGTTTGATTGAGCCTTGTCCTGACCAGCGGGGATTATTTTGGGATATGTATCGTATTATTTTTGAACAGTTCATGTATGTATTTTAAGACACAAACATATGTATATTGCCCTGGGCAGAGCACGCATCATTTGGAGATTTATTTTGAATTATGTATGTATTTAAGTCTTCCGCTTGCTTTACCTTAATATCCCTGAATTATGTCTACTAATCTAGCTTGATCTATATCATGTTTTATGCATTAATACAGACAACATATAATCAGCATCAAATATGTTGCATAAGTGATGTTTTGGAACTCGGGAGCTGAGTTATACTCGACCCCAGAATTTCAGGGCGTTACAGTATTACTTGTGTTTCTACACCTCTTCTTACATTTATACATTATATCAATGGACTTTGAATATATTTACATCAATTCAATTAGACAATGCATAGTTTAGGGCCCCATACAAAGAAAACCTATTATGTGCAATTGTTTTTTTATAATGTTTTGACTTATAAGTGTGTATCGATACCTTTCTTAACAATCACTGAAGTTTCATTGAAAATTTCGACCAATTCCCTATGTTTCCCCATGTTTCCAACAACATCGATACATTACGCGATACAACCAATATATCCCATCCGATAACTGATACATATCCGTATCCCAAGGGTGCGATAAGTAATGCGATATTGATATTTCAAACATTGTGTAAAACCAACCTAAAGATCAAATTGGACACACTAGAAACACTAATTTGAAAATTCAACAAGCCATTACCCTCAAATATTATGTTGAAAATTCAGTAGGGCGGTAATCTGAAGGTGTCAAACTGAAAATTCAGCAAGAGTGTAATACGAAAATTACAAACTGAAAATTCAGCAAGACAATCTGATATTACTATGCTGAAATTCAGTAATGGTATAAGTGGAAATAGTAGCTGAAAATTCAGCAATAAGATACTCTAATTTTTTACCCTAGGTTGTATTAGGTTTTCTACTTTGAAATAGACTATGTCATGCCCCAAACTCGGGAACTAGGCTCACAAAATTTCTAGCCGCCGAATCTAGTACCGACAGCCTCTGTAGTACCCCATTCTCGGCTTTCAACTCCCATGCGTCACGTTCTGATCCTGGGATCCTACAAGGAGGATTTTCAAGGTGAATTTTTTATTTTTTATTTTTTATTTTTTGTAAAGGAGCATAATCACAAGTGTACCTAAGTCACCAAACATCATCACCACATATTCACTAATATAATATTTGAGTACAATGCTGAAAGGGAAATACATCATATAACAAAATTTCAAAAGATGGGTACATGCTCCTATCTCAATGCTGCTGCGGTCTAGCATAACCTGCATGTAACGAACATGCATAAGCTTACTACGAAGCTTAAAGAGTGCTTGCGTGTGTGCGCAATGCATGTGCAAAGCATACAAATGTCAGAGTAAGCGGAAATGATGGAAGGCTAAACTGGCAAGTCCATAAATGATGTTAGCCAACCAAGGCTATGCAATGTAAGGCCTACATGGCTGAATATCATATGCTTGAGATGCAACACAAGCAAGCATGTCAATCCTCAACTAGTCCACATATCAGAATGGTTTATCATTGGAAACATCACCGGGGTTTAGTACACTCCAACATTGGTTGCCGCCCCATCACCCGCATGACCAAGTGAGTGAAAGAGACCTCACTATCCACATTGCGAGTAGTATGCCAATGCCCACCCGACTCGTCGATAGCGGACCCATTTACGAGCTGGTCAAACTCAACCTAGCTTACGACCCCCGACCCTCGGGTGGATAAGGTCACACCTCTTTTCAACCGACCACGACATAGTGGGAGACTTGACCTACTGGTATTCGACACTCGGACGCTCATGTTATCCACTCGATCTTGACGTTGAAGCATCTTACTGGTATCACAAGGATTTAGGGACTTTTGCCCAAGGACATCCGTAGCGCCCTAATGCTAGAACAGATATTCCTGGTATCCAAGATGGCCATCCACGATATGCCCGTGAAGGCCATAACCCTGATGTCGATAGGGTGTAAAGTGATTATGACATACAAGATGAGAAATGCATGAGTCATACCATCTAAGTCATGCATCAAACCTGAGCATGCAACACGATCATGTGGGGCAACCCTATCTCATATGGAGTCTCCTAAGTATCTCAGTCCAATAACATATGCTATGATCAATCACCACCTACAACATGCATACAAATGATACGTATGGGCATATATCTGGACACGATGTCACTATACTAAGCATGGTCTTAGTGTCTCCTAACAGGCCAAGTACACTAGCATGTTATCAAACATATCAGACATTAATCGGCCTTAATCGACACATCATATACAGAGAGTGGGAACCGAACGACATGCCCCACTAGAAAATATAAGTCTATGTGATATGGCCCACATTAGACTAACATCAGCTTCTCATGTAGCCTGCAAGGCATGAATAAAATATATATAATAAGGCGGGGTCCATTAGGAGTGACCCGGATGGACACTCACATGTAGAACACGTGTCAGTAGGCTACCAATCCATTGGGGCACATGGCCCACTAATGATGTCCCAAAATAATCAGATTATCAATGACATTACTATAATTACTTTAGTAGGATGATCTACATTGTCCAATCATTACTAATGTAAATTGACGGTTACAGATCATTGGTTAGTCATTGGGATGTGATCATATGCTCATGGCCCATTTGAGTCTTGGGAATTCATTAGTTTAGGCAAAGTATATGTCTAAATGGATTTAATAAAAACATAATTTCAACATTTACACGTTAACTTATTTAAGGATTTGAATTAAAGATGCTAAATATAATCAAAGACCTAAGGGATCTCGATTCTAGGGATTCCCAAGTCCAAGGGATCCTAAAACTAGGGATTCCTCAGTCCAAGGAATCCTAAAGTCCAAGAGGTTTCTAGCCCCATATTACCCTATGGTGTGGCCCACCTGAGATCTGGATCAACCTGGGTTTTGGGCCCATGGCCTAACTTGGTTTGCTAAGATGGAAGAGCGGAGTGGATATGATACATACATCATGTAGGGTCCCATGTGTGGGGTGCAGACGAAGGAAGCTTCCTCCCTCATGTGCCCAGTGACACTTTTCTTTTTCTTTGTTTCTCCTTTTTTATTTATACATTATCAGTGCGGGCCCCATGTGGATTTCTTACTCTGTTCACTGCGTAGTCCATCTCGAACGTGTCTAATGGGCTCTGATTTGGGTTGATTTGGACGAATAGTGACTCCCTAGTGGACTTGGAAGATTTCAACAACAATGGTTTGTTTCCCTCATTGCGGCCCACTTGAGACTCGAATCTGTCTCATCTTTTGGCCCAAGGCCTAAAATGATCTTAAAAAGACGGTGCATGGTGTGGATTCAATATAAACATCATAACAGGGCCCCACTTGTGAGACCCAAAATTGGGCAAGAATGGGTTAACTTCCACGTGCATGGCATTCATGTATTTTTCATGTTATTAGTATTTTTTACATACACTATTAATGTGGGCCCCAAGTGGATGATCTAATCCGTTCACCGTCTTATCCACCTCGAATGAAGTCAAATAGACTTTTACTAGGACTGGTTTGGATGATCAGGGACTCCAAAGTGGGCCCTAGAGTGTTTCAAAAGATGGGCATTGTTCCCCTTAGTATGGCCCACTCAAGGCTCAGATTTGCCTCAAAATTTACCACATGGCCTAAAATTATATGGAGAAGATGGTGAACGGTGTGGATTAAACAAATTCATCATGGTGGGGTCCACGTGTGGGGTAGCCCAATGAGGCTTCCACCCTCGCTGTCAATGGCAAAAACGTCTAGTGACATGTTTTTTTTGTTCTTCTCTTTCTTCCTTTATTTTTATTTTATTCTACTATGTGGGGCCCATTAATGGATAATCCATTTCGTCCATTATATCCACTAGCTCTCTATGGACCAAAGGAGTCTAATGATGGATAGGTCCACCACTTACACACACAACAGTAGGCCTTAAAAACTTCCAATAGTGGGACTTTGTTTCCCTTGGTGCGGTCCACTAGGAAGTTGAATTTGTCTCATTTTTCGACTCATAGCCTAAAACTACATGGGGAAGGTGGTGGATGGCATGAATTAAAAAAATACATCGAGGTGGGGTCCATGGTTGGGATGCCCCCTACCCCACGTCCGCATGGTTGACGTGAGGGGTTGCTCCCACTCCCACCATCGGTTGTGGTGTGGTCCACCTGATGGTTAGATTTTTGGGCTCCATGGCTAAAATGAGCCAGCAGATGGATGGATGGTGTGGATCTAAGAAATACATCAATATGGGTCCCATGAGTGAAAACTCATTCCAAATTAACATTCATGCAAAGTAAGAAATGATGTGAGTAACCCCCTTAGCATTTGTGGTATGGCCCACCTGGGATTCAGATTAGCTTCATTTTTTAGCTCAACGCCTAAAATGAGAAGGGAAATTGGATGGACGGTGTGGATGATACACACACATACACATCATGATGGGGCCCACGAGTGAAGTATACATGGTGGCTTTGGAAGGTAATTGTGCCAGAGACAAGTCTCTGGACATTTTCTGTCCAGCAACGACGGTGCCACTATCCCTCTCACTCTCTTGTGTTTTAAGGTGAGGTAGGGTCCACCTAGGAAATCCACTTCATCCATTTGAATGTCCAACTCATGGTGGGGCCAAGAAGCTTTGGATCATACCCATTTTTGGTGTATTTTCACCATCCAAGTGTGCTTACACAATTAATTGGTTTAAAAAGAAAATAAATATCACAGTGGCCACACAAGGTGGTCCACGCTATGATAGCGTGCGGGACACGCTCTCCAATAGCGTGGCCTACTTGTGGGTCCCACAACACCATGAGAATAAGAAAAGAAAGGGAAAGGAAGGGAAAAAAATCCGGCCATTGGGGTGGCCCCCCGCCACTATAGGGTCCACCACATACTCAATACATGATCAAGGTGAGTCCCACCCTTATGGGCCCACCAAAATAGAGAAATCCCACCAAAATAGAGAAATCACAAAGAGTGAGAGGGTTTCGACCCTCCCTTTCACTCAATTAGAAGGATGGACGGTTGAATCGTCTCGGATCGGCGATCAGATGACCCACCAAGCTCTCTTTCTTTTCTCTTAATCTCTCTGTAGTCTTTCTTTCTTCTCTCTCTCTCTCTTAATTTCTCCCTAATCTTTCTAATATTTTTCTCTCTTAATCCCTCTCTACTCTTGCTAGGAAATGGTAAAAAATGTGAGGGAGTTAAGAGTGTTTTTGTGGTAGAGATTTTAGGATAGGGAGGGAATAAGGGGAAGATGGAGGGGTAAAGTGGGGAGAAAAAGAAGAAAGGAATCATGGGTAGCATAAGTAGGGGTATGAGTTGCATGAGAATGGCATTGGTTTGTTTGACTATTAGGGAGAGAGTGACATGAGTGATGGATGGCTTGATTGATGGATGGGTTGATGGATTGATGGATGGATTGATTGATGGATTAATTGATTTGACAACATGGGGATTTGTGTAAGTGGGACCCACGTGCATTGTGCAGCCCACCTCAGATTGTACCAAAATTGTAACTTCTAATCTAAGGGTTGAAATGGGGCGTGCCGTGCAGCGTTGGAATCATAGTGCCCGCGCGGTCACTAAGGTACAAGCGTTGGTGTATCGCAGTACAAAAATATGGTAACGATCAAAACTCGTTGATTTGGTCCATCGGGAACATGCCGTCGTTTAAGTAGAAGTGTACGGAAGGTCTCGTGAGGTTACAGGTCTTATAGACTATATCCCATGCTAATTGGATGTCCCTACATCCATTAGATTCTAGTTTCATTTTATTTAATGATTTTGTGTGATGATGTTGGTAACTTAGGGTAGGATCATGCATGATATTCTTTTGGTTTTCATGGGATTCGTGATGATTATGGCAATGCTTGTGTTTTTTTTCTTTGTTGTTATTAATTGTCTTAATTTTACTGCTTGATCTTACATGTTATTTGGTTCATGCATCGACTCCCATTACAAAAGTCCTCGAGCGAGGCAACCAAGTGGAAAGAAGAGAGTAAATCTCCCGTACCCTCGGGGAATCCGCTCCTCCAACTTCCACAGATGCATAACTTTTTGCATCATTACTTGTCAATAATTTATTGAATGAATGGAAATTCCAGATCGATATTTGCTTGTCCCATTCATCCCTTAAAAGCATTAAACATAATACTAATCTGCCCATGAATGTGGACATGTTAGTTCTTCCATACAGTGTTCAAACTATCGGTATTACTACAAGTTTCGTTGGCCGGGGATACAGAAACAATATTGATATTTTTGATGATATCGCCAATAGCCAGAAATGTAGAGAAATACTAGGGAAACATGGTGAAAACAATGGAATTTTCCTTGAGAACTAAAGGAGATTCTAAAACACATAAAATTTGCATATTTAGGAATAAAAAATTTGCAAAAAAGAATGCATACATAGTTAGTTTCCATTTAATGGGGGGACTAAAAGCATGTGTTGTAAGAAATCAGTCCAACCATCCCATCCATCCCATCTATCCATCCAACCATCAAACCTTTCATCCGAACATTCATTGACATTTTAGAATATCGACAACACACGATAATTCATCGAGAAATCATCAACAACTAGAAAGGAAACAAAAGATTGTACTTGTGATAACAATAATATTGTGATATTATCGAAATTATAGTTAACAAATTAAACACTGCATATAACCATGCATGTTCCCATAAAAAAATGAAATGAAATTTTTTTTAGATATTGTTACAATGGCGATATGTAACGCCCTAAAAATCGGGGGTCGAGCAGGAGCCCAACTCCCAAGTTCCAACACATCACTTATGCAACATAAATAACGATGAGTGAATGTTGTTTGTATTAGTGCCTTAATCATGAATGGGATTATACCAAATCAATAAATCATACTCCAGAGACGGTTAAATTACGCAAGCAGAAGACTGTGATAGATATATAAAATATATAAACCGTTGTAAGTCTCCAGAGTGTGAACATGTTACCAGGTTAAATATATACATGTATACTCCAAAAATGGACAAAATGAATATACATGGGTGTTCCAAAATGCAAAATAATAGGTGTAATGACATCTATTCAGTATCCCTGTAACCTCGTCGATCAGAACACGGTCTACATAGACCCGCCTGATAGCTACATATAAGAGAACTCCTCGTCATCATGAAAGTCTGGCTCTGCTTTACGAGCATCGTCATCATCTGCAGTTACAATAGGGTCTGGTTGGTATTTAAAACATCGTCCCAGAACATGGGAGTGAGTGATCAACTCAGTAGAACTATAAGGCAAAGGTTTATATGTTATCAATTCAGTCAAGCAGTAATGATAAAGCAGTACAACACTCATGTCCTAAGTACTCTTGTTAATGCAAAGGTGATATGCAACAATGATGTATGCCCTCGCTTGCACTCTCTCTACGACATTATCTCACGATCGTGGCATGCAACACTCCTGCTGTGCTTAACTCTAATGCCAAAGGCACATGCAATGTGGTGCATGTGCATGATTAACCAAGTTCTTAATTCTACCTTTTCATACAACAATATTGGGAAGCTAAGGTACCTTCCTTTATATCATTGACCCAAAAATTGATTCATCTAAGGTTGTCAATCCTAATAGTCACATACGATAGGCTCGTCACCTCAGCACAGGCCTAGTTTATACTCTAGTTTACGACGGAGAGGCTTGTTACCTCAGCACAGGCCTAATTTATACTCTAGTTTACTACGAAAAGGCTCGTCATCTCAACGTAGACCTAGTGTATACTTGAGGTCACCACGGGCTCATCACCTGATCGTAGGCCAACAGCTCGAATATAGTGTCTCATACCACCGCATTCGGCTCACGAGTCTGGGTTGCTCATTGGACACTACGGGGATCCTCGTTGCCCCAGCGTAGGCCGACAACACCACCACGGTGTCCCATACCACCATGCTCGGCTCATGAGGCTTAGCGGATTGAGGCACCAAGGTTTAAACGGGCATTTCACTGATAAGTGATACCTTAGATTCAAGCAATAGTGTCCATACATGGTGAAAAAATGGGCCAATCAGGTTACTTGACAAGCTCGACTGGTACGAGCGCACATTGACTTCATCGACATGGAGTGCGTAAATATTCCACGTGGCCTAACCACTGTCGACAAGCAACGTACGGCTCTGATTCCTCGAACATGTCTTGTGTGGCGAAATGACCTCGTCCACTGATTCAGAAATCATTACCGATTGCATGGACTACGCAGTAGTCCCAATTATACTCAAGCACACTAGGCATTCATATGTGATAGTCGAAAACAACATGTGATAACCAATTCAAATATAAATCTCATTTGAGCATATTAACAAATAGATAATACGCACGTTATCATACATAGGCATTTCATCCATAATGCACGTAGTAGTAAGATAGGTTACATGAAAGAAACTGTAGCTATGGATAAGGTGATTGAGAATCATATCTCAACACTCTAATTAAATATATTTCAATGAGCATTTTCTCATTTAGACATTTTATCAAATACTTAGACTACACATATCACATACATGTAATAACGTAGTTATAACAGGTATTATAGTAAATCCCTTCACAAAGGATTCACCATATGTACAATAATCATGTATTCTCAGTCAATAGACATGACAAGCATAAATCATAATTCCATACTCATTCGAACATTTCAACAAACACATGAAGTGCATTAAAATCAATATAATTTACATATGTGTGTAATACACATAAAACATCAAAACTAGGCGTATTTGACAGCAATTAAGTCAGTCATAAATCATTACTGACATTGAAAGCCTTGAAAACCATAACCTAAACATTTATAGTCCGCACCTTTCGCCAGTAAAAAAGTATCAAACTCAGTTTGTACACTAAGTCTTTATTTACGGCACGACGACAACCTATAGTATGAAATAGGTTAGGTATTTCACCATCTGCTTTATTTGAATCCCTAAAACAGATTAGGGTTAGGATTTCTTACCCAATAACATGATCAAAATCATCGGTATGGCAATACGGAAGCGGTAGTTAAGCACGTGGAGTGGTGGGATCGAATCCCAGGAACAATCGCCAACTCTCTCTCTTCTCCTCACCTTCTTCTTACTTTTATCTCTCCTCTCTCTTAGGGTTTTGCAAATTCGTATGATATGGGAGAGAGAGGGTTTAAGGGTCTTATATAGGCCCAGAACTAATGAGATTGGCCTCAGGACTATGGTATACTTCGGTTATAGCCAAAAGTCGGTTGTTTCGATCCAATGGAGCACATCTGGAGGCCCCTTTTCTGTATACGGTCAAGAGTAAGCTCCCTGACATTGGATCTAGGTCAGGTTAAGATCTCGGTCCGATCGGATCAATGAATCGGCCGTGGGGGACCTGTTTCAGTTCAGCGGTCACCAATACTCGATCAGGGCCACAAGTACACTGACATGTGTTAAAAATTTTTCCTGATCTGAGGGTGTAATTAGGACAGAATCTGATGATTTGAAACCTTAGATTTGGCCTACAAGCGAACGACTCAATTCACTTAAGTTTCAGTTCATTTCCTAAACATATTCGCGTTTCTCACACACTTCGCTCCGAGCTCAAGTTGTGCGTTTCTGGATAATATTAGGACTTGATTTCTGAGATGGTGGTCAAGTCCAACAAGGCGGTCATAACTGTATAGTTTTGGGATAATCGGACTTTCGACACATGGTCCAGGTCTGATACGGAGTTTCATGATGCTCCCGAGAGCAACTGAGTTTTGAGATGGATCCTATGTTTTTAGGTAATGTAGCATTAGCGATTCTGCTAGTTTTGGGTCTTGCAGTTCAAATTTAAAGCGATTAGAGCTAATTTCACAGATAATCTACTTTAGCACTTAGTTAATTCTCGTCTAATTTATAAAGGATTTGGTCCTTACTGATTTCTGCCTGAGGTGGTACTCGGGTCTTTGTGCGGTTTTTCCGAGACGTTACACGATATTATCGAAATATCGCTAATACGCTGGTGATACAAGCGACACTTGGAATTTACACAATCAAAAGTATCGTTAGCACATTGGCTATACTTAGCGATACATAACTGATACTTGGAATTTCTGATACTACCAATGTTATTGGGATCACTACCGGTGTTATCGGTATCACCAAGTTGAAGATATGGCTAGTATCAGGGATATTTTGATAATATTGACGATACTTCAAACAATGCTTCCATATGCATGTACTCATGCATGCATAAGCACAATGAAATGTGAAAATACTTAAATTAAATACAATAAAGCCCATGAAAAAAAAATTAAAACTCATTTCCTCTTATAGCTGATGTTAAAAAGTTGGAAGTAAATGACACAACATGGGCAAGAGTCACAAGGCATTTTTCAGGCTGATGATTAATGGAACATGGAATCTATAACAAAACCCAAACATATTACTTCAATGACAAAAATGGAAGGAAAGAAAATTGTATAAGAATGTATGTTGGGAATATATCCCGGAGTATTTGTCATATCGTGTTGAGGAGTATTTTGGTGTCCTAATTGTCAGCACAGAAAAAGCAGCCAGGTCACACTGTGTGCGCGCATCTCTACAAGCATGTGTATCCTCTCTTTAATTCATGCAACTATTGTCCACATTTACATTCATTTTATAAATTTTATATTTTTATATTTCGATTCACCTTCTAAGTCCTTTTTACAGGTTCCATGGTTTTTCTATATATTGCACATGCTTTATAGATCTGAACTGGTGTATACAACCTTAGGGATCAACATCTTTATTGATAGTGTAGGAGGGCCATTGATAGCGCAAGGTGACTTAGGCATCATGGAATTATGACCTCAACTGGGAACCAGCTTTCATTTGTAATTTCATAAGACTCCACTGAATTTCTTTAGATATCACTTTTCAGCATGTTTCAAGAGAGACAAACTGCCTAGTGTACTGTCTATCCAAAGTAGGGGCTCTTATGTGTTCTATATCTATTGGCGATTCCTTGTACTTTTTCCCCCTTTTCTGTATTTATTTAACAAAATCTATCCTATTATCGATTGAAAAAAAAAAAGGTTCAACGCAACCTCAGTCTCTGCCATTTAATTAGCCTTTGCAACTCTAAGACTGTTTTTCTTGTCTGTCATTCAGTGTTGAAAGAGGAACAGATATTCACAGAATGTACTTTAATTGGTTTTAATATAGTTTAGTTGGATGCTTTTTGCTGATTGAATTTTCTATCCTTTTCATTATGATGTAATCTCCTATCACGAACTTCTTGATGACAATATCTTGCTTGGTTGATTGCTACCTGTAGGGCCTTCCTATATGTCTGGACCGGATTTTGCATCCACTTTTTGCGATTGTAATGTCCGTAGCATTGGTTCTAGCTTTCGGAGAGGTACTGGTGTTTTAAAACCATAATTTAGGTTTGCAATTTTATGATTTTAATTGGATTATGTAAGTGAATCCTTTTCTTCTTCCCTTCTTGTGCAGGTTATTCCACAAGCCATTTGTGCAAGGTATGGACTTGCTGTGGGAGCAAATTTTGTGTGGCTCGTGCGTATTTTGATGATCATTTGCTATCCAATCGCTTATCCTATGGGGAAGGTAATTTCAACAATAAGCAGGTGAATTTTGGTAATATTTAGGTAATTAAATGTTCTTGTTCCAGATTTATTTATTTATTATTATTATTGTTTTTTACATAATTGTTTGGTCATTGGAAACTTCAATAAACTAGAAAGATAATGACTGCTCTTCTTATAAATAGACTTAGCTAGAAATTTGCAATTTTGTTTTGTTTTGTTTTTTGTTTTTTGTTTTTTGTTTTGTTTTGTTGTCTTTTTTTTTTTTCCCCATATTTCTAATAGGTACCTTTAATGTGCTTTAAATTGTTAGACAAATTCAACTTAGATAAATAAGGGTTTGTTATAGTGGCGACTCCTCTGGTGTGCCTCTGTAGACCTTGATTGTCTTGTGACAATGCTAATCAATTTCCACTCCACTATTACACTAGATATATTGAAAAAGGACCACATGCCCTCTCCATCTGTCATTTTTTTCCCAGAGTTTAGAATGGTTGTAGGGGATTTGGTTTCGCTGGTGTAGGGGATTTGGTTTCACTGGCCTTCAGATATGGTCCCCCTTGCTACTGCTGCTTGTTATTGCCTATTCGTGGTTTTGGGCCAATTCAACAGGTGAGGAGACATTTGGATTGAGGCGTAAAGAAAAGGAAAAACTCTTTTGTTTAGTTTATGTGATAATCTTTGCTTCTTGTTGTTTGGTGAAAAAAAAAAAAAAAAAAAAAACCTCTGAGGCTAAAGACAGAACCTTTTTTTTTTGTCAACTACAGGTTAAAGGAAGAACCTACATGGGAAGCACTTCACCCACTTCCCATCAAAATTTCTTATGATATTCTACAAAAATATTCTTTTCCAAAGCTTGCAAAAAATTTTGACCGCCTTAAATTGTGGGAGATTATGATTCCATTAGATGGACCTATCCTGATACTTTTGTGCCGGTGGTGTTTGAGCATGAAGCTTTCAAAGCTGTGAAAGTGGTTAAATGGGACAAATTTGGAGTAAGATCATTCTTATTTAGAGAACTGGATATGGCCAGGAGGTGCTATCTAAAAGGAAAGAAAAGGCCCATGAAAGGGAGGGGGGGTTCTCAATTGCACAATTTGGGGGGAGACTTCATTCAGTTGTAGCAAGCAATACTCTCATTCGGCCAGGGTTAAGAAGGCTTAAATGAGGTGGTAAAATAAGCCTGAGTCATTATATTGTTGTATGGGTTTGTCGACAAATTGGGTGAAAGACAAACGGTAAGAGGTTGGAACTCCAATCACTCAAGAAAGTTGGAAATGGCAGTGTTTTCAGGGTATTATATGATGAAAAAACACAATCAGATTGTTAGCGATTGAATATCAACAATGCAGATTTCAAACCCTAAATATAGATAAATTTGTTGAAGAATTTCAAGGTGTGGATCCAGCTTGGGAAGATGGTAAAAAATGCTAAGAGGGGGAAGATACTTGGCTGAGGGATCCTTACGGTATCTTAAAATGGTTTGATTGATAAGGGGCAGTCAAGGTGAGTATGATTTAGTGACATCCCTCTTATTGCATGGACGTAAAAGACTGTCTTTGCTTTGGGTGATTGTGTTGGTAAGGTTGATGATATCCATAATCCAACTCAAATAAACTATGATGGAGTTAGTTGGATTTGCTTCATCTGAGATTTGGAATCTCCAAGTCTGGGCAGGAAAGAAATGCTTTAATCATTGGGTTGAGGAATAGTGCTGCATTATTGAGTTCAAAAAGGAGTTGGTAGTTGTATTACTTCAAACCTTATGAAAAATTTAAGTTTGTGGGGAGAGACAAATTGCTAAGTTTCTTCACTTGCCTTGGCTAATGGCGGGGTTGAAAACAATAGTGTGGAGACAACGCCATACCAAGTTCGTGCTTTCATTGTCATGGAACTAGTAAGGTATGGATATAAAGAAGTCGATTAAGACACGGAGGACAATCGTCTTTGTCAATTGAAAATTGAAAGGAAAAGATAAGTGCAAGGGTTGGTGGACATTTATTCATTCCTTTTTAGAAACCATCAAAAGAGACTTTTGAAATTAGAAGAAATCAAGTTGAGGATATTCTAGTAATTCCACTGGCAGAAAACAATGACAACCAGGGTGCTTTAGTAATTTCATTCAAATCGGTAGTCTCACATAAGGTTTATTTGCAGACCATTAGTAATACTTGTGCGAGGGGCAATTGTGTCTTTCGGCAAGGGGACGTGTTATTCGCAGTTAATGCTCGTAGATCCTCTTTTAGCTCCACTGACAGTGAAGGAAATGCAGGAAAACAAATATGGTGTGGTTTGGAAAGAGCAGTTTGGGACGGACTTTGATTAGGAAACAAAGGAAAGCTGTATTCAACATTCAAGGAAGCCTAATAACATATGAAACAAGGACCAAAAGTGGAGTGCAATCTTTGCAAAATAAGGATATATGTTCCCTAGGGGTGATGGAAGAAGAGGATCAGGGTGGATACCCCATTTTTCCCATTCTTATTCAAATTGAACAAGGAGATAAATCCATCTATAAAAAAGGTTGTGGAAGAAGTGGAAGAAGAGGAAGAAGGTTTAATAAGAGGTCATGTACCTTTATCTTGAAATAAAGATGAAGAAAGAGAAGATGGAGAGATTGAAGAGGAAGTGGAGAGGATTTTCAGTGTACCTCCTCTTCTACCTTAAATCTTTATTTATAAGCTTAATTACATCCCTAATTTCAATAGATTACAATAAGGAACTAAAAGAGATAGAGACTAAATAACATTAGGAAACCTAAGCCTAATCTCCTAATACGGTACACCGATGTACAAGATTCTATACACACCATCAGTGTTGTGTAAACCTCAGGTGTATATGAATTTGTGTGCACGCTAGCTGGAGCATGGATATCGTTCATGTCGAGCCTGAAACTGATGCTCTTGAGGCACACCGTTGATGTGGCTTTGGTGAAGACATCGATTAGTTCATCTTCTAAATGAACAAAAGGTGTATGTAAAAGCGGCTAATTTTTCTCAAATGAAGTGACAATCAACTTCAATGTGCTTTATTTGTTCGTGAAAGACTGGATTGGATGCAATATGGGTGACCGCCCGATTATCACAATGTATTGGCATTAAGGAAGATGTTGTGAACCCCATATCTTGAAGAATAGCTTTAACCCATAGAAGTTCACAAGTTGCATGGGCCATTGCACATTATTCAGCATCAGCAGAGGAGTGGGCAACAACAGATTGCTTCTTACATTTCCAAGAAACTAGGTTTCCTCCTATGAATGTGCAATACCGTATAGTGTAGCATCGATCAAAGGATGAACCAGCCTAGTCAGCATCACAGAACCCGCTAATATTCAAATGGCCATGATCTAAAAAAAGAATACCATGACCAAGAGCAGTTTTCAAAAAGAGAAGGATTCGATAAACTACTTCAAGATGGTGTCGACATGTTCGTTGCATAAACTGGCTTATAATTCCAACATCATATGAGATGTTTGGTCAACTAAAGCTGAGAAAAAGTAGACGACCCTCTATACAATGATAAATGCTTAGATTATCAATTTTGTCTGATTGTCTGTCATGGATTATCATTCTCGTTTGATTATCTCTTATGCAACTTACGATTTACCTCAATAAGGATGTCAGCATGACAGGCACATTGCAAACCTACTTCGGTTAGCAGATCAAGCACATACTTACATTGAGATAAGAAGATTCATGTTTCAAGCGAGTTACTTCAATTTCGAGGAAGTACTTTAGCATCCCTAAATCTTTCGTCTTGAATGATAAGGCCAGTAATTTCTTCACATTATCTATCTCAATTATGCTCGAGCTAGTTAGAATAACATCATCAACATAAATGACAAGATTTCTCATGTTACCATCCTTGTGTTTTACAAACACAAAGTGATCAAAGGTGCTTTTAAATCCGATATTAGAAATCATATTTCCAAGCTTTTTAAACTTGGCCCAAAGAGAGTGTTTGAGGCCATAAAGAGCTTCTTTGACAATGACAAACTTTTCCAATCTCCCCCTTGGGCTAAAATTGGGAGGAAGGCCATGTATATTTCTTCATGAAAATCGCCCTGTAGAAACGTAGTTTTGACATCCTGTTGATGCAAAGACCAATTATGGTTTACAATGATAGACAAAACGATACAAACAAGGTTTAATTTTGTTGTCGGGGAAAATGTTTCATTGTAATCTTCACCATACTTTGAGTGAAGCCCTTGGCAACTGGCCATGATTTGTATTTTTCTCTTGAACCATTAGCCTTGTATTTGACACTAAACACCATTTCAATTTGACGATACGTTTGCCTACTGGAAGAGGGACTAACTCCCAAGTAATTTTTTTCAAGGGCAGTCATCTCTTCTTCCATTGCCATTTTCCATTTAGGATCATCTAGGGCTTCTGCAATCGTGGTTGGTATAGAGGCAAACAATTTAGAGGAAAGGTATGATTGATAAGAGGGAGAGAGATTTTTGTACGATACATAGTTACCAATGTGTTGATGTGTGCATGATCTGGTTCCCTTACGAAGAGCAATTGGGAGATCTACCAATTCTGGTTCAATTATGGAAGAGTGGTGATGCTCAGGAAGATTAGGGGTCCTCTTATGCAAAGTGTAGACTTTGAGTTTTTTGGTTTGGTGGAGCATGGTTCATTTTCAATCTGCGACTCATCTATGATAGGAATGAGAAATGTTGCAAGATGTGTATTGTCACTTAAATTGAAATAAGGCACATTTTCGAAGAATGTAACATCCATATAAATGTACCTTGTTCAATTAATAGGACAATAACATTTGTATCCTTTCTGAGAGTTTGAGTACCCTAAAAGCACACATTTTATTAATTTTGGTCCTAGCTTAGTGTGAGATGGTTAAAGAATGTGGATAAAAAAACTGCACCCAAACACTTTTGGTGGTAGGGTAAATAGAGTTGCATGAGGTTGCATAACTTGTGTTGGGTAGTTACCCTTGAGCACATTAATTGGAGTCTGATTAATTATACATGTTGCAAGAAGAATGGCTTCATCCCAATATGCTTTTGGTACTAACCTGCCTATTAATAATGCCTGAGTGACTTCTACTGAGTGTAAATTTTTACATTCTGTGACACCATTTTGTTGTGGTGGGTAATAACACAAAGTTTGAAATTCTACGCCATGATCTACAGTAATTTGGTAAATCATGGTGTAAATATTCACAAGTATTGTTAGATCTTGTGGTACTGTATTAGGTAGAACCCATTTTATGAAACATCTATAAAATTGATGGGACTTTATCACGGCTGTTTATAAGATAAATCCATATATATCTTGAGAAGTTATCAATATATGATAGGAAAGATTTGAAACAAAATATAGAGACTAATGGAGCAAGTCCCCATACATATGAGTGAATAAGTTAAAATGGATGTAATGTCCTTGTGTTACTCAAGGGAAAAGTGTTTTGACAATGCTTGGATAACTAACAAGTTTCACTTTGTAACTTATCATTGTTATTAAACTTTCCAGGAAATAAAAGTCATAATGATGGTAAAGGTAAATAACCTAAACGGTTGTGCCAAAGGGTCACCTGATTTTTATTCTCAATGACAGAAGCAAAAACATAAGCAAAATAGGATTGTTTTATGTTGAGAAGATAAATCCCCCAATCTTCATGACCACCACCAATTGTCTTCTTCGTTACCCAATCTTGGATAACAAAATGAGATGGATAAAAAGTAATAGAACAATTCACTTATTTGGTTAAAGAAAGAAGATTGGATGGAAATGAGGGAAAATGGACTACAAAAGAAATGGACAATGAATAAAAAAAAGATGGAAGGTTCCCTTTCCCAAAGATTTAGAAAGAGAATCATCAGCCAATCTAATATTATTGGAGACATGGGAGTAAGAAGTATAACCATCAATCGTACCCCTCATGCGATCAGACACCCCTGAATCGATGATCCAGGATGTCTGAGAGATGTGATATGTAGTTGCATAAGTACCTGACTTCCCTATCTAGTTAGCAACGGAGATGGAGGCTTGGAGACCTCCCCTTGTTGTACCTCACAAATACTTTTGTCCCTTGGGTCTTGAGTACTGTAGTCAGAAACTTCATTAATGGTACTGTAATGCCGTGAAAATTGGGGGTCGAGCTCCCGAGTTCTAATGCATCACTTATGCAACATAAATGAGATGATTGAATGTTGTTCAAGGTAGTGCATTAAACATGAGTGGGATTACACCAAAACAGTAATTCATACTCCAGATCAGTTTAAATACCGCAAGCGGAAGACTTAAAGATATATATAAATGAATAGGAAAGCAAAGATCACTGTCGGTCTGCTAGAGTATGAATACATCTCTGAGTCACCATATACATGTAATAGTGCAAAAACAAAATGTTAAAAGAATAGTCCAACTACACTGATAAACCCTATAGCCCCGTCGATCAGTACGGCCTAAGCAAAATCGTCCGAGAACTGCATATAAAAGAACTCATCCTGATCGTCGTAGTAATCAGGCTCCACCTCCTGAGACGCATCGTCATCTGCAATTAAGACAGAGTCTGGTGGGTGTTCAGAACACCATCCCAGAACGTGGGAGTGAGTGATCAACTCAGTGGAATCATAGAGTAAAGATTAACATGTTATCAATTCAGTCAAGCAGTAATGATAAGGCAAACATATCAACTATTCCTAAATACTCTTATTAATGCAGGGATGAGACATTTCATGAATGCATGCCCTCGCCTAGACTCCCTCGTGCAACACCATCTTACGTTCGCGCCATGCTTCCAGCCCTCTGTGGACTTCATCGTCGGCACATGCAGCGTGATGATATGAACATGATTACGGAGTTATTATTAGTCCTTTTCATATAGCAGGATTGGGAAGCTAAGGTACCTCCCTTATATTATTACCTAAATGATGATCAATTCTCGAGTCGTTAGTCCGAGACAATCTCATACGATAGTATAGTTCTAGATCACTGTAAAGGGCTCGTCACCAATCAATACAGGTCTAGTCATATCCTATAGACTACAACAAGGCTACTCGCCCCAATGCAGTTTCAGGATATACTCGAGGTCACTACAAAGGGCTCGTCACCAAACAGAGTAGGCCGACAGCTCGAATATAGTGTCCCATACCACCATAATCGGCTCACTAGTATAGGTGCTCACTGGTCACTACGGGGAGGCTCGTCGCCCCAGCGTAGGCCGACAGCTCGACCACGGTGTCCCATACCACCATGCCCGGTTCATGAGTCTTAGCGGATCAAGGTACCAAGGTTAACGAGATTGCATTGGTAAGTTTAGTACTCTAGATTCAAATAGAAGCGTCCATACATAGTGAACACACATCGAGCCAATTGGGTTACTTGACGAGCTCGACTAGCTTGATCACACGTTGAGTTGATCGACATGAAATGCATATGCACTCCACGTGGCCAAACCACTGTCGACAACTCTAGTACAGCTCGAGTTCGTCAGACACGTCTTACGTGGCGAATAAAGCTCAACCACGAATTTAAGCCTGTTACCGAATGCCTGGACCATAACATGGCCCCCATCACGTACATATGATTCAACATCCACATTCATATAAGCATGATAAGCATGAGATGAAATATAACTTAAACGTGAATACTATACATGGAGGAAATCATTCACACAATTATCAGGAATGAAATAAACTAAACATAACATGAAGGAAAGTATACACACAATTAGCATGAACGAAATAGACTAAATAACATAGAGGAAATCATACACAAAAGTAAGGTAATTGAGATTCATATCTCAATTCCCTTAAAAATCATACTTTACCTATTTCTAGCTCATTCAGACATTTATACAAACACTTTGAATATACTATTCAACATACATCACGTATGTTGGCATATCACATATTTAGGCAAATCCTTTTGCTAAGGAGTTGTCACATACATAACAAGCATGTATTAACAATGATTAATCATGGCAATCACAAATCTAAAATTTATACGTATACAGGTATTTCAACAAATACATAGAATACACTATGGTATACATATTTCATACGTATTCGTAACACGAAACAAACAACACATTTTGCATGTGAAATAACATCCAAGTCAATAATAAATCATTATCTGACATTGAAAGCTTTGAAACCCATAACCTATACGCCTATAATCCGCACCTTACGCCGATAAACGCGTAACGAATTCAGTTTATTCACTCATGCTTCGTCTACGGCCCAATAATAACCTATTACATGAAATAGGTTAGCTATTACATCACTTCAACTACTTGAAACCCTAGGACTGATTAAGGTTAGGTTTTCTTACCCAACAGTGTATTTGAAATCACCGGAATAGCGATCCGTTAGCGATAAATAAGCACGTGGAGTAACGGGAATTGAATCCCAGGAGTAGCTCCCACTTCTCTCTCACTTTCTCTCTTTTTTCTCTTAGGGTTGTAGGAAATTCGTATGGTGAGAGAGGGCGAGGGTTTCAAGCCCTTATTTAGGCCCAAAACTCACTAAAATAGTCTCATGGCCAAGGTATACTTAGGTTATATCCAAATCGGCCTTGTTCCGATCCAACGGAGTAGTTCTGGAGGTCCTTTTGCTGAATGCGGTCGGACTTAAGCTCACAACTATTGGATCTTGAGTACGTTAAGTTTTCAGTCCGATCGGATTTCCATATCGACCGTAGGGACCAGTTTCAGTTCAGCGGTCACCGAAACTCGATCAGGGCCACAAGTATTTTGACGTGTATGGGCCATCTTCCCTAATCCGAGGGTGAATTTCGGTCAAAAACCAACAGTCAGAATGCTTATAAAAGGCGTGCAAGCGACACGACTCAGATTTCTTAAAATCATATTTAATTTCTTAAAAATCTTCACTTTTTCACACTCTTCACTCCAGACTCAAGGAAACAATCTCAGGACATCTTTTGGATGTGATTTTCGAGGTGATTGTCAAGTCCAACTAGGCGGTCATTATCACTTAAGTTCATTGCTATCGGACTTTTGACGTACGGTCCAGATCCGATACGAAGTTTCAAAGTGCTCTCATGAGCAACTGGGTTTAGAGTTGGATACTAGATTTTAGAGTAACATAGCGTTACTAATTCTACAGGTTTTGGATCTTATAGATCATATTTAAAGTGATTGGTGTTAATTTCACAGGTAATTTAGGTTAATACTTAGCATTCTCGTCTAATTTCTAAAGGATTTAATCCTGAGGGATTTCTGACTGAGTTGGTACTCGGGTCTTGGTATGGATTTTTTCGAGTTATTACAAGTACTCATATTAGTAGAAGACTTTTCTTTGACGTATTTTGGCCAAAGATGAGGATAAAGAACCCAACAATATTCCTTAAGATGTCATCTCTTTCCACAATGTGTGCATCTAAGCTTGTCTTTGTCTATGTTTCCATGTCCAGTTCCTTGTCTCTTAATAGTTTTAGATTTTATGGTTAGGGCTGACCGTCCCGGAAGTATGGCTGGGGAGATAGTAATCCATCATTGAGCCTCTATGCATATGTAGTTATAAACTTATTTGAGGGTAGGAAGAGATTCTCTCCCAAGAATCTGTATAGATCGAGTTTCGAAATTTGAACAAAGACCAATAAGAAATTTAAATATTTGCAATTGTCATATTTGATTTTTAAGATCTTTCAATTCTAAAATATCCATTTGACAATTATCCGATTCCTCCCTTTTTTTTAAAAAAAAAAAATTTAATTCAGGTTGGCAAAATATTCTTCGAAGGTTCCATCTCCATGTTCAAGATTGTTGATATTAGTGTAAAGTTGATAAACATGAGCTAAATCTTCCTAATGGGAGTACATCTGTAAGGTAAGACCCGAGGCCCCAACATCTAGTTTGTACATTGGATAGCCGTTAACTTTAGGTCCATTGGCCCTGTGAATATTTTGACTTGATCAAAATGTTGTTTTGTTTTCGAGCCGCAAGTTGCATTTCAACCCGATGTCCGAATTCTAATATACGGACTTAAAATTAAATAATCTGAGAAATGACAACTATGTCCTTATTTAATCTGGTGGTGGGCCGTCATCGAGTTTTCAAAATTCGTTAGGTCCGAGAGCCTAACCGTTATGACTGTAGTTGAGTTACGGAATTACTGGCGGAAACGACATGTTAACATGACACCAGGATTGTAAGTTACGAATATATATGCACATATATTTTGATGAAATAGCTCAAATGACCTCAATGTTTTTAAAATCCTTGGAATGTTTTATGTCAAAACACTTAAATAACATTTTATATCTCCCACCGAGGGTAGAGCCATCCTTGGCTCTGATACCACTTGTAAGGCTCGACCCAAGGACACAATATTGTCCGCTTTGCCCACAGGGCTCACAGTTTTGTTCTCGGGGCTGCCCCCAAAATGCGTTGTATCCTTAAGGAAGGAATCCCAACTTATAGCCACCACAACTTAAGATAGCACTTCCAATGTGGGGACAAAGTTTCACCTTCACTGTGTGCATAGTAGTAGTCTGCTAGCGCAGTAGCCTGCCAACCACCTTTAGGGGTCCGCCCACATGCGCGCCCGCCCACGTGTGCCCGCCCACATGTGACCACAGTGACGGGTTGTCACAACATCTTGGCTACTTTATCCCATATATCCTTTGCGGTTTTGAAGAGATAAAGGCCACAACTAATATTGGGTTGCATTGAATTTAGAAACCATGAAAGATAAGATGAAGAGATTGAAGAGGAAGTGTAGAGGATGTTCTTCGTATCTCCTCTTCTCCTTAAACCTTTATTTATAAGCTTAATTAGGTCCCTAATTTCAATTAAATTACAATAAGGAATTGCAAGAGATAGAGACTAAATAAGATTAGGAAACCTAAGCGTAATCTCTTAATACAATACACCGCAAGTGCATAAGATTCTGTGTACACCATCGGTGTTGTGTACACTTCAGGTGTATACGAATCTGTATGCACACTAACATATCTAAAGGGGGAGGACGTAATCGACCTAAAGATTCTATGTGGATAAACTATGTGGTGGAAGCAATAGAAAAAGTTGTGGGAGTCACTTTTGAGCTAGTGGAAGAAGGAGGTAGTAAGTTCTCTTTCTTTCATTAATAACATTAAGTTTAGTGACTAAGAATTACCAAAGATATTATTAAGTACCAAAATCAAGAATTTGGCAATTAAAAATGTCCAAAATTCATGAATTTGGAGCCCCTCCAAAAAGCCCCTAAATCTTATGTCGTCCTTTTGTTGTCATTGAAAGGAGTCTACATCTCATCTGAAGGCATTGATAAAAGAATTTTGAAGTAAGAACCAATCAAATTGTTCCTTGTACTGGTGTTTTAAATATCAACAATATCGGTCGATATATTCCACGATATATCCTGTATCCCACCTATGCGATACCAAACTCACAAGTAGTGCAACATTTCTCACATGTTCGATCTGGTGAGCATTTTTGATTTTCGATCCTTTTTTCTTTCTTTCTATAAATCATGTTAAATTAGTGTCAAATTGTTGTAAATCCATGGTTTTTCATGTTTTGCATGAAAAATCATTGATTGAGAGCTTCAATTTCGAGATTTGGAGGAGATGGGCCGAGTTGTAGAAAATTTAAAATTTTTTAAAAAAATCAAAATCAAGATTTCCTACTTTCTTGCAAACCGGTTGCAATCCTTGTGTCCAAACATAAAATGAAACATGTATATAACTCGATCTAGTGATTCTTCTTTTGCTTTTGAATATATTGTTTGTGTTTCCATACGTCTTCTTATATTTATAAACTATATGAATAGACTTTGAATATACTTGCATCAATTCAGTTAGACAATGCATGGATTAGGACCCCATTCAAAGAAAACCTATTATGTTCACTTATTTTTTGAAATGTTTTGATTTATAAATGTGTGTTGATGTCTCTTTTAACAATCACTGAAGTTTCATTGAAAAATTCGACCAATTTCCCCATGTTTCCAACAACAGCGATAAATTATGCAATACGACCGATATATCCCATGCAATAACCGATACATATCTGTATCCCAAGGGTACGATACGTAACACGATACTGATATTTCAAACACTGCCTTGGACTATTGTTTTATATGAAGATCATCGAATCGAGGGAGGATAAAGTGCCTATGAACTTGATTTGGAAATATAGATGTTCCCTAGAGTTGCTTGATTTTGTTGGATGGTAGGTGTGAACTGAATCCTAACTTTAGATCATCTGTAGAACAAGAAAAAAGTTCTCAGGAACCGTTGCTTCATGTGCTTTCAAGTGGGGAAATCAGTATCTCTTAATTGTTGTCAATTTGGCCTTGGGTTTTGGTGGTTTATTCTTAACATGTTTGATGCACTTTGTTCGATGCCGCATTTTGTGGATAAGCTCCTAAAAGCTTGGAATTTCGGATTCAAACTGTTAATAGCAAAATTCTATTGCCGTTCTCTCTTTCTGCAGCTTTGATCTTGGTATGAAAGTAAAAAGAAAAAAATTGAGTATTCAGAAACAAGTCAGAAAACAAAATTTAGGCGCTAATTAGTCCCTAGATAGGACCACCCCTTGGGCCTTAGTATTTAAGAATTTCAAGAGTGTTGAGGGTCAAATATTGCATATTAGACCCCAGTTATTGCCTGAATTTACGAACTTTGTACTGTCTAATAACCCGATTTAATCGTGTTTGTGATGTAGGGTGTCTTTATGAGCTTGAACTGAAAATAGGTGTTTAAAGCATGGATTTAACGATCTGAAGACACCAAGGCCAGGGATGGACTCCAAGGGACCAAGATCAACGGAATTACATGCCAGGGATCTGCAAAAATCGAGAAACTGAAGCTCAAGTGGCCCAAAATTGATCCAGAATGCAAGATTACAGGGTTTCCACCATCTGCTCGGCTCGAAACTTCATACACGTGATGGGGGCCATAAATTAACCGTACACGTCAAATTTCAACCATTGGATCCATGTGGAAGTGGCCCAGTAGAGAGATCAGAGGGTGTTAGCCATTAAAACACATCTTGGTAATCCATTAGCGATCAAGGCTCAAAATTAGGCGTTGGAAAGAGCATGAAAAATAACAACTCCTCGTAAAATTTTGTCTCATTTGAACGGTGCAATTAAGAGATACGGACGTCAAAAGTTATAAGAAATGAAAATGGTAAATTTGTAAATAGATGTCCATGCATACATGCATACGTGAAGCTAATTATGTTTTAACGGTGAATATCATATGCATAGCAGTTGGCTGTGTGGCCCACCCTGAAGTCAGATCTACTTCAAACTTGGTACCATGGGCTATCATGATATGATGAAAACGGTGAAGGGAGCAGATTTTTTGAGAAAACACCATAGTGGGCCCCACCTATTTTTTTGTACAAGACATCCAAATAGTGTGAAAAAAACGTCAGTGACGGACGTGAGTTACATTGAGTTTTGACTTTGGACCACTATCATGGTCCATATGATGAATTTGGACCGTTCATCAGAATTCTACGGCTTATATCACCAAGACATAGGTGACAAAATTTGAAGACATTACGTCATGGGCGTTTCAACCATTTAAAAGGCAGAATGGACGGTAGGTTTAAAACTCTTTGGGTCGCATCATCGGAATTCCAAAACAGTACATTCCTTACTGATTTTTCGCCACAATTTGAATGAACGGAATAGATTTCTCAACAAATCCAGGTAATGGGCCTTGCCATCATCTCAGCGCAAGAGCGGAAGCTCTGTGCGCGTGTCTGCAAAATTCGGCAACTGTGGGCACCACGGCGTTCGTGATCGTCATCAGATCGAAGATCCGGACCATCCAAATGAAGCTCTGGCAAGAACTGACCTTAGCCATGGAGTTAAACTACAACGTGAGGCTGTGTACCGTCCTAAAAATCAGGCCAAACGCAGGTTGATTCGCGTTGTTGCTATACTCAGTGCGAAGAGAGTCCGTTTTTCGTCCGAACACAGCACCCTTGTGCGGAAACTTCTAGCCTTGTACATGGATACAAACCGACTGATTCCCTCTGCCTATAAAGAGAAGAAAGAGGAAAGAGCAAGGGTATCACGTGGAGGCTCGGCTTGGAGGCTGGGAACGGCTGGAGCTTGACGTGGGCAGGAGACAGAGAAGCAAACTTTATTTATTTTTTCTTTTTCTTTTTTTTTTTCTTTTATTTTATTTTATTTCTGTTTAAGGGATCCAGCCCTTCATGTTAGGCTGAACCTCTTAGCTAGGGCTAAGAGGTAAAGCTCGTGGTGTGATGGAAAGATTTTATGGCTTGGATTATGTTAGTTGAACTATTTTAATGATTAGTTTTGATTATAAGGAATTGCCTATAGTTTTTAATGGTTTATTGTGACTTACATTATAGTAGATCCGCGATGGCTTGAGTATTTCCTTTCCTTTTTATGTTCATGATGTCAGGAAGTCCTGTTGTTCACCATTGTCTCCTGGGCATGGTCGGATGACGGTATCCTTCCTAACCTTCATACATGTGATTGGTTGGTAATTAGTTTAATTCTGTTATTTGCCATAGTCTCCCGGACATGGTTTGGTGATGGAATCCATTCTAATTCATACACCTTTCATCTCTTTGAAAACTAGATCAACGGCAGTTCAGTAATTTCCATGATTTTTGATGCAAGCATAATTTCTCCCTGATCTTTACAAGTGGATCCTCTGAATCCCTAGTTTCCTATTCCTGATTTTTCTTAAGTTTTAGATAATAGTTTTACAATTATTCCTTAATTTCTAGTTGATTTAAATTTCATCTCATTCTAGTTCTAGTTCTAGTTAGTTTCAGAATACGCACAAGTTTCAGTCCCTTGGGATTCGACCTCGGTCTTACCGAGTTATTACTGCATCACAACCCTACACTTGGGGAGTAAACAAGTTTTTGTCGCCGTTGCCGGGGACTGACGGCCACGCTTTCTGAAATTAATTAGTTTTAGGGTTAGTTTAAGATTATGATGTTTACTAACTTTAGTCTTAGGTTTAGATTTTTCTGATTTTTTTTAGAACTAACTTGTCTTTCCTGTTTTGTAGGATTCTGAGATAGGAACTTCTAATTTGGTGATATCTTTCTAATTTCTTTATTTTTTTTTATTTTTAGAATTAGGGTTTCATTTTTAGAGATTTTCTAATCCTAGACTTTCTCTTTTCAGAAACTAACTTGTTTTGTCTTATTTTGCAGGCTCTTAATATAGGAATCTCTAGTATGGTAACATCTTTCTAACTTCTCCTCCTCTTACTTTCCACATTGTTGTAGGATTTTTTTTTCTTTCTCTTCTATTTTTCTTAAGATTAAATTCAGATTAAAGGTTTCATTATGCATATGCATGAGTGGCAACGTCAGTATGCTGAGAAGAATAACTTATTTTGGGATGATGATGAGATAAATCAACTTATGTCTCAAAACTTTTCTGAAACTATCATTGAGAACCGATCAGAATATAAAGATCCACCGGCTAAGAAGTCCTTACGTGATTATATGCAGGAGAATAATTACACCCCACGGATAAACAAAACAGTACGTGAGTGTTGGGGTTATCATAACTATGGTTGTGAGAATTATTATCACCCATCTGATAAAAAGAAAACAATACGTGATTATATTATGAGTGATAAAAAGTATTACCAACCATCCGATTCTCCCACATATGATCCGTATGACTATAACCAGTGAAAACATCAATGTTGGGAAGCTGAACCAGCTATATATCATAGTGATAATTCTCTTGGGTCCTCTACCTTTGAAGCCCAACCAGAAATAATCCAAGAGGATTCACTTCAGAAACTCATGAAAGCACAAGAGCAATTCAATCAACTTGTCATACAATCATGTGAACTGCTCAAATCCTCAATTCCAATAATTCAGTCACACCTTATGGAGAAGGAAGAGGCTAGGTTATCTCAGCCTCATCCAAATCTAGAAGTACAATGCAAGGAAAGTGATCCTCACTCTCTTTTGAAAAACTCTGGAATTTGGAATGAAGAGTGGGATTCCCTTAATGAGCATGCGATTCAATTTCCTGATGAGTCGATCTCAATGACTATTTGAAAGAATGGTGAAGATACATGGGTGTCTTTTAAATACATTGATGATGACACACCTTCCTTACATGACACACAAGATTTCAATGATGAGGAAGAGGTTAGTTTATGCGAACCTCAACCCATGCTAGGTGAAGAATGTGAGGAAAGTGATCCCATCCCAAATGTGCACTGCACCGGACTAGAACATGATTTCGTTCCTGAATGTGCAGCCACAGTCTCCCTGGAATCCCTCTCATGTTTGGTCCAGATCAATGATCAAGACGTACATGAAGTGGTCAGTCATAATGAGCCACTCCCTTCACCTGACATGTCTGATTTAAAGGTGGAGGATGAGCCTATTCTGACCGACCCTTCTAACTCTTGTGAAACATGTTTGGACCACTCCCCTGAATTAAATGATGATATGATTCAGGAGAAGGAGGAGTTGCCTGCTACGACTCTGGAATTTGAAACCACTCAGTTGAGGCCACCATCTGAGCGGCACATATTTGATAATTCAACGCCTCAATTGAGTAATTTCAATGAACAGAGTGATCACGTCAATGTCTCACTTACTGATTTTCAATCTGTCTGTGCAAGACTGGAGCAAGAGAGCGTACCTCCATCCACTTTCAAGGACGATGGTTCTTTGCGCAGATCATCACAAGCCACAATAAGTCACACTCAGCTAAACTCCCTAACTCTTGGGATTGCTTGGCACACTTTGTAGTTTCAAATGATCCCATGTTAAAAGACAAAGTGGATACCTTGCGAGACAACATCTCGGTAGTCATCACTGACCGAACGAACCCTTATTCTGAAACCCTCTCTTCCCCTGATCCTAAACGTCTACTAGTAAAGGAAGAGGAGTTGAATTTAGAACCGAAGTTTGGAGCTTCTGAATATATTGAGACTACATTACTTTTTAAGAAGTTTTCTAAACTTTATTTACTTGTAGTCCTTGATTCACCATGCAATACTAACGTTAAAACTTCTTCTGTCTTAGGTGAATCGTATAAATTATGGATACCTCAAGCAATTCAATGGAAGATTTTTTATGAGGTATATAAGTCTCTTTGGAAAGTCATGCTCCAGGGCGCCCAAGCCTATTGCAAAAAAGGTTTTTGGATGATCTTGTTGAGGAGCTTACTGAGAGACTTATCAAGATATTGGCCGGAAGGGGAACCTTGCGGCATAACATTGCTGCAAACCCTCACAAGACTACAACTCGTCCACTAGGATTAACCTAGGGGTTTAAAGGCTTGTTGCATACGCTAAATGCAATTGAGAGCACCTGCGAAAGTGGTATAGGTAGGCTTTTATTTTTATTATTTTTATTTGACTCTCTCTCGTACTAACCTGCTCTCTTCCAGTGATCTTTTGAAAAATCTCTCTCGATTCGTTATCCAAGTACTATCCTCCCATAACTTCTCATTTACTTTCGTTGTCCCATGTGCATTGCATGTTTATATCTTTTACATTGAGGACAATGTAGATTTTAGGTTGAGGGTGGGAGATTAGGCTTCCTAATCAGTATTTTCTTGGTCTTGAGCAAAAATTTGTGAAAATTTGTGAAAATTTTTAAATTTTTTTGGAAATTCCTATGATTTCGAAGTGATTTTGATGGATATCCTTGACTTAGAATTTTAAGATTCGTTATGCTAATAATTTATGACTCTTAGATTCAGTTTCTATTCGATTTCACAGTTAAATTTGAATTGTTAATCCAGAATTGGAAATATAAACATTGATTGAGTCATGAGTTCACATGTCACATCTCACTTTCAAATTAAGGTTTCAGTTCAATATTGAAGGATGAACCTAGTAATCACTGAGCATGAAAGGAACTAGCCTGAAATATCCTGCCATCATGGTATAAAAATTACAAAGTTGGGCAATTAATCTTCACCATGGGTTTGCTCCCTATAGGTGTGGATTCGATTCCCTACAATTAACAGTTGGAAAGAGTTGGGTAACTAGTTTCACTGTAGGTTTGCTCCCTATAGGTGAAAATTTGATTCCCCTTTTGACATTCTTTCAATGAAAAAAAAAAAGAAAAAAAAAAAAGAAGAGACTGAAAAATCAAAAGATGATCTTTGAGGCAAGCGTTGGTTATTATGAATTCTCTTGATGATTACCAATGATATCCTGAGAATAAAGAATTGAATCTTAATGTTGATGAGCCGAGAGTACACTATACGCTCATGGATCTTAATGTTTAGAAATTTTCTAATTAGTGGATTAATACTTTGAACTTGATTATGAAGTTTAATGGGTGCCTGAGTCCAGGAGAAAATAATTCCCAACATTCATGAATCTTAAAATTCTAATATCTGAATTGTTTTTCGAAAGAATCATTCAAGTTCATAGGAATCATCTTCTAATTCTCAACTTATTTTTCGCATACTTTGCTCGGGACTAGCAAAATGCTGGTTGGGGATTGTGTTGAGGGTCAAATATTACCCCAGTTATTGCCTGAATTTACGAACTTTATACTGTCTAATAACCCGATTTAATCGTGTTTGTGATGCAGGGTGTCTTTATGAGCTTGAACTGAAAATAGGTGTTTAAAGCATGGATTTAACGATCTTAAGACACCAAGGCCAGGGATGGACTCCAAGGGACCAAGATCAACGGAATTACATGCCAGGGATCTGCAAAAATCAAGAAACTGAAGCTCAAGTGGCCCAAAATTGATCCAGAATACAAGATTACAGGGTTTCCACCATCTGCTCGGCTCGAAACTTCATACACGTGATGGGGGCCATAAATTAACCGTACACGTCAAATTTCAGCCATTGGATCCATGTGGAAGTGGCCCAATAGAGAGATCAGAGGGTGTTAGCCATTAAAGCACATCTTGGTAATCCATTAGTGATCAAGGCTCAAAATTAGACGTTGAAAAGAGCATGAAAAATAATAACTCCTGGTAAAATTTTATCTCATTTGAACGGTGCAATTAAGAGATACGGACGGCAAAAGTTATAAGAAATGAAAATGGTAAATTTGTAAATAGATGTCCATGCATACATGCATACGTGAAGCCAATTATGTTTTAACGGTGAATATCATATACATGGCAGTTGGCCGTGTGGCCCACCTTGAAATCAGATCTACTTCAAACTTGGTACCATGGGTTATCATGATATGATGAAAACGGTGAAGGGAGCAGATTTTCTGAGAAAACACCATAGTGGGCCCCACCTATTTTTTTGTACAAGACATCCAAATAGTGCGAAAAAAATGTCAGTTACGGACGTGAGTTACATTGGGTTTTGACTTTGGACCACTATCATGGTCCATATGATGAATCTGGACCATTCATCAGAATTCTACGGCTTATATCACCAAGACATAGGTGACAAAATTTGAAGACATTACGTCATGGACGTTTCAACCGTTCAAAAGGCAGAATGGACGGTAGGTTTAAAACTCTTTGAGTCGCATCATTGGAATTCCAAAACAGTCCATTCCTTACTGATTTTTCGCCACAATTTGAATGAACGGAATAGATTTCTCAACAAATCCAGGTAATGGGCCCTGCCATCATCTCAGCACAAGAGCGGAAGCTTTGTGCACGTGTCCGCGAAATCCGGCAGCTGTGGGCACCACGGCGTTCGTGATCGTCATCAGATCGAAGATCCGGACCATCCAGATGAAGCTCTGGCAAGAACTGACCTTAGCCATGGAGTTAAACTACAACGTGAGGCTGTGTACCGTCCTAAAAATCAGGCCAAACGCAGGTTGATTTGCGTTGTTGCTATACTCGGTGCGAAGAGAGTCCGTTTTCCGTCCGAACACAGCACCCTTGTGCGAAAACTTCTAGCCTTGTACATGGATACAAACCGACTGATTCCCTCTGCCTATAAAGAGAAGAAAGAGGAAAGAGCAAGGGTATCACGTGGAGGCTCGGCTTGGAGGCTGGGAACGGCTGGAGCTTGACGTGGGCAGGAGACAGAGAAGAAAACTTTATTTATTTTTTCTTTTTCTTTTTTTTCTTTTCTTTTATTTTATTTCTGTTTAAGGGATCCAGCCCTTCATGTTAGGCTGAACCTCTTAGCTAGGGCTAAGAGGTGAAGCTCGTGGTGTGATGGGAATATTTTATGGCTTGGATTATGTTAGTTGAACTATTTTGATGATTAGTTTTGATTATAAGGAATTGCCTATAGTTTTTAATGATTTATTGTGACTTACATTACAGTAGATCTGCGATGGCTTGAGTATTTTCTTTCCTTTTTATGTTCATGACGTCAGGAAGTCCCGTTGTTCACCATTGTCTCCTGGGCATGGTCGGATGATGGTACCCTTCCTAACCTTCATACATGTGATTGGTTCGTAATTGGTTTAATTCTGTTGTTTGCCATAGTCTCCCGGACATGGTTTGGTGATGGAATCCATTCTAATTCATACACCTTTCATCTCTTTGAAAACTAGATCAACGGCAGTTCAGTAATTTCCATGATTTTTGATGCAAGCATAAGTTCTCCCTGATCTCTACAAGTGTATCCTCTGAATCCCTAGTTTCCTATTCCTGATTTTTCTTAAGTTTTAGATAATAGTTTTACAATTATTCCTTAATTTCTAGTTGATTTAAATTTCATCTCATTCTAGTTCTAGTTCTAGTTAGTTTCAGAATACGCACAAGTTTCAGTCCCTTGGGATTCGACATCGGTCTTACCGAGTTATTACTACATCACAACCCTGCACTTGGGGAGTGAACAAAGAGTCTTTTGTGATACCCGCAAAGGAGGTTGGCTGAAGGTTATGGAGTATGTTAGTTGTCCCTTTATAGCTCTGCTAGTATAAATTTCTCTTCCTAGTGGAATATAGAGGCTTAATTTTGATGGAAACTCAAGGAAAAACTAGGAATATCATGGTTTGGGCTAATCATTAGGGATGATTAGTAGAGGGTTCATCTGTCAGTATGGGTCTGATCATGATTATGGATTTAAATGATGCAGGCTTGAAGGCTCTTTGGCTGAGCTTGAAAGAAGTCATGTGCCTGCAAGCTTCTCTGTCTATTATCAAAGACAACTCCACCATGCTATTAATTTGGCTAACTCCTAGGTGTTTATCCATGGCTGCTGTTGTAATGGGTGGAGGAAATAAGGGAACTGAAGGGACTGATACCAGTATCCTTCATTCACTCCAAGTGGGGAAATTTATGTTGTCGCAGATGATCTAGTAAGGAGGGGATCTCGTTTCCAATCTCTTTTGATTGGGATTTCCTTCCCATTTTGTAAATTTCTCTCTTTCAATAAAATTTTACCCTTATCCTTCAAAAAGAAAAATAGCGGAGTTTTTCCCAATATGCTAACTTCAACAAGATCTGATTGATTTTATCCCGTGGGGGCCTATTCTTGTGCATTTTAACTATTAATCTAGTTTTGCTGTTTTCCCGGAAAAGATAAAAAGAAAAGAAAGTTTTCATGTTCCTGAGTAGTTAGGACGTGGCCATGATGGTGATGAATGTAATGTTGTTCACTGGTAATGTGGTAAATGCATAATTGGATGTTGTTAGCAAATTCCTAAAGTGGATGGAGTATAGCATGTGGAAGTTCTTTTACACCATTAGTGGTTGATGTTACAATAACTTTACAACCTTTTCCATCTTTTTATGGAATGTTATGGCCTTGCATATTTATTCTGAAACTCATGAAACATAGTGATGATGTGAAGTTCAAAGGTTTTCAGTGTTATTGATCTGATTAAAATTGGTAATGTAGTAATTTGGCCTCACCCTTTTCCATTTTCCATTTTTCATTTTCCTTATTTTATTTTATTTTATTTTATTTTATTTTGGCAAAGGGACACATTTGTTCCCCCCCTTTTTCTTTTTCTTTTTCTTTTTCGTTCTTATCTCAATATTGATTTATAGTCATCATTTAATGGAGTTGTTGCTCTCCATTGTACAGTTTCTATGCATTCTATATGCACCTTCTGCCACCTTATCGGTATTAATATCTTTTTGAATGTTGAAGTTGGCTTAGATGATAGTTCAGTTGTTTCTTTCTCTTTGCCTGGTGTAGAAAGTTTTCCTAGTTTTGTGTTGATACATTTCATTTAAGGAGATCCTTCTTAACTCAACATTCATTTCTAACTATTTGAAGTTATTTCAGCTTCTAGACTATTTACTTGGACATAATGAATCTGAACTATTTAGGCGGGCTCAGTTAAAGGCTCTTGTTTCCATCCATGGCCAAGAGGTAAGCCTACTTTAACATGAAACTTTAGATGATGTGTTAAGGCTGTACCTGGCAATCAGAATATATTCCATATCGAAATGCTACAAACACCATTAATGTACTGATATTTTCTTGGGTTTACCATTATCATACCATAATTTCATTGTTTATACCATTTTAGGCTGGTAAGGGTGGTGAACTCACCCATGATTAGACAACTATTATAAGTGGAGCTCTCGATTTGACAGAAAAGGTGTGTATGACAATGAAACCAAGTAATTCCCAAAGTCCGCTTTATTTTTTATTTTAGTTTTTCTGTTTCGATGGAAAAAAAATTCAAAATTCAAAATTCAGACATCTTGTATTGTGAAGTTGGAGACCTTAAACTTTGACTATAAGAATGGATATCGTGGCTTGTATACCACACATAAATTCCAAATTATGAAAATGAAACCAAGTAAATTAAAAGCCAACTTTATTATTTTTTCTCTTTAATTAAAAAAATAAATCAAAATTCGGACATCTTGTATTGTGTGAAGTTGGAGATCTTAAACTTTGTTTGTGAGAGTGGATGTCATGCTTTGTAAACCCCACATAAATTCCAAATAGATGGAGTCACTACTATGCAATAGTTATTTACTTCTTATTATAAGTATTTTGTTATTTGCGCACTAAAGAATGTTTACAATAATTGTCTTTTGGTTTAAAAATATTATCATCTCTTACATTGAATCACATGGGCAAGATCCCTATACATTTCCATCCTTGAAGGTATCTTATTTTCTTTCTTTTGATAGCCAATTTTATTAATATAGAAGGAGAAGTGTATCAAGATAAAAGGGAAAAAGTTCACTGTACAAAAAATTCAATTTCGTTAAACCTTCTTCAGCTAAGGTGTTGGCAATCTGTTAGCTTCCATGCATGCATAATAAAGAAAAGGGTGCATTTGGATGCACTATCTAGTGTCTACTATCAACTTGGTAACAATTATTAGTTGAATAAAATGGATATAACCAATCTTTTTATTTCATCTATTAGCATTCATCCTGAAGAATGGGCTCCAAATTGCAGTTATTTCAAGTTAGACTTAAAAGGAAAGATCAGTACAATGTGTAGGCTACTTACTATGAATACTAGGAATGTTTCTCAGTTTTGTGGTCTAGTCTTGATAAAACAGAATGGTTGCAACTCACATACGCATGCAAGCACATCGAAAATGTTTAGTATAAATGATAAATCCTTAATCCCATCTAGACTTTGATAAAACCCCTTTTGTTTTTTTTTTTCCCTAAATTTATTTATTTTAAATCACGAGTGCCAAGGCCACCTTTTCTAATAATGCAATGGTAATGAGATGGAAGTTGTAACCATCTTCCTTGTTGTCTTATCTTCTCAGCTTTAGAAGCATATTATTTGGAAATATCTCATCCTGATCTCTTGTTTAATTTTTACAACTTCTCAGTAAGTTTGGATGGTTGACTCACCCACCCAAACAAATTTATGATATAATATCCTTGGTTTTTGATGAAAATGTTTTGTACTATCCAGTGTTCGAATCATCAGTAATGCTACAAGTTTTGATGGATGAGGATACGGAAACAATATCGATATCACCGATATCTAGAAATGTGGGGAAACATGAAGAAAATGGTGGATTTTTTTAGTGAAATTTAAGGAGATGCTAAAATAAGCATATTTACTTATTTAAGAATTAAAAAAAAAGTTGCAAAAAGAATAAATACATAATAGGTTTCCATTTAATGGGGGCCTAAAAAGCATGTGTTGTTGTAAGAAATCAGTCTAACCATCCCATCCATCCCATCTATCCATCAAACATTTCATTCACATATCCATCAATATTTCAAAATATCGACAACACAATATTTTGCCGAAAAACCATTGACAACTAAAAAGGAAATGAAAGATTATGGTCTCGATATGGCCCATGTTGCGATAACGATAACATCACAATATTATCAATAATGTTGTCTACAAATTGAACACTACATACAACCAGTGTTCAAATTATCTCCGATATTATCTTTATCTCCAGCTTAGCGATACCGATAACACTAGTAGGATTTGAAATTTCAGGTATTAGCGATATATCGCTAAGTATCGCTAATGTTTCAATATTACTAATGTAATTGCCACTATTTTCAACTATGTAAATTCTAAGTGTCGCTTGTATTGCCAATGCATCAATATCGGCAATGTATCGCCAATATTTTTTACTATGTAAATTCTAGGTAATGCTTGTATTATAAGTCTATCGACGATATTTCAATAATATCGCCAATGTATTGATATCATCAAATCTTTGTTTATTAACAAAAAAAATCAAATTTTTTCACGGGCACATGGTTATATGTAGTGTTCAATTTGTCATTGATAATATTGATAATATCTAGATATTATTGATATTGCAATATGCGCGATATTGAGACCATAATTTTTTGTTTCCTTTCAACATGTTGATGATTTCTTTGTGAAATATCATGTGTTGTTGATATTTTGCAATATCGATGGATGTTTGGATGGAAGGTTGGATGGTTAAATAGGTCGGATGGGATGGTTGGATTGATTTCTTACAATAACACATGCTTTTAAGCCCCCATTAAATGAAAACTTGTTATATATGCATTCTTTTTACAATTTTGTTATTTCTCAATACGCAAATATGTACATTTTGAACATCTCTTGAAGTTTTGCTAAAACTTTCACCATTTTTCCCATGTTTCCCCACATTTCCGGTTATCAACGACATCAATATTATTTTTGTATCCCTAGCCAATGAAACTTGTAACGATACCGATATTCGAACATTGCATACAACCACGTGCTCATAATATTTATTTATTTTTAAATGGAAACCTTTTTAATAAATAGATTTTTGGCGATATTATTGAGATATTATTAATACACTGGTGATATAAGCACTACCCGTAATTTATATAGTTGAAAAGACAATACATTGGTGATATTGATACAATGGCAATACAAGCGTCACATGGAATTTTCACAATAAAAAATATTGGTGATACTTAGTGATACATCGCCTATACCTGGAATTTTTTATACTACTAATGTTATAGGAATTGATGTTATTATTATATCACTGAGCCCTTTTAGTGTAAGTGCATTTGCAGATAATGTCAGGGATATTTATATAAAGAATGTTAGTGATAGTAGTAGCCCTTAGCCTTTTTAGTGTAAGTATATTTTCACACTTTCTTCTTCTCTTGTGGTTTACTATATGCTCTATTATAATAAAATATTGTGTGTTAAGGAAGGTGTCCTATATCGGTATCGGTTGGCGTAATGGTGACCTGCAAAATCGATATGGATACGGGAGCGTAAAGGCCTGTAACGGCGCAAATTTATTTATTTTTTGCCAAAAAAAATGGAAAAATATGGATTAAATCTGGAATATTCTAAGCATTCCAAATATGCATTCATTTATATATTGGAACATGTTTATAGTGGTGTAGCAGTCTACTCTTTAGTAAGAAGTTGTATCGGATTGTCTGATGAATTTATGAACTAGACAACCTGAATTTGACTACAAAATTCATATATTTAATTTTCTAACTATCTACTATCAATGATAGATATATTAGAATGAATGTAATATGAAAATATCTTACATTAGGTGTTTGCAATTATTTTTGAGGAATTTCTCGAACATACCTATGCATGTGACTGTGATTCTTGTCTATGACCTGTCATCATCAAGTCAAGAATATTAAAAAAAATAAAAAATAGTAGTGTCTGATATACTCCCCTGTAACTTGATTGGTTATCAGGGGAGCTATTTTAAATATAAGTTTGGCAGTGTCAAGTGTGTGCATGATTGCATGGCTTCTTGTAATAATACTGCTATGAGTTGTCTGTTGTAAATACTTACCTTAATACAAATACATACTCGCAATCACAAGTCACCACCAAAATGAAAATCTGCTTTTTTGTGGTTGCTTGACCTCCACATCATCGTCATTATCAACATTAGGCTGAGGCTGTCCAATAGGTGTAGGTGCTGCATATCTATAATATCCAGTGTCAGAAGGAAATACTAGATCAATGAAACCAAGGGATGATTGATCTTGACTAGGCAATGACTCTGACCCCGAGTAAGGATATCCACCAGTGCCCGTCGAATAGCCATACTGGTGCCCATACTCGGGCTGTTGAGAATCTTGAGATTGAGAGTACGTCTGTTATGATGAGTAAATTGAATTTGGATCTGGATATCTATAATCATATGGATGTTGATCGGAAGGGCTACTCCAACATGAATGTGATGGAACAGGCTCAGTATAACCATCATAATCATAATCCAATTAACCATAAGAATATCCATCATAATAACCAAGACCATGAGCCTGCTGATGTTTCAGACCTCCCGGACCCGGTGCACCACTAGATGTATCCTCTTCTTATTGGCTGTATCGTGACTCAGTACACTCATAGGTTCAACCTCGTGTATCACCTTGTCGATGTTCATCAGCATCGCGATCTGTAGATGGCTGTATAGGGCGTTGAGCAACATCAGAAGTGCCAGCACCAGGGGCAGGGGGGTCATCATCACCATCATCTGACATGGTCACGTTACCACTACTTGTACTCTTTTGTTGCATGACTCTTTTGTTGCGTTTTATAGGTATTTCTAGGTCATCAATTTCTAATTCTTCACTATCCTCTTCAATTTACTTTTTCCTTATTTTCAACAAAGGTAGAAGCGGGTCATCCTCATCATAAATATTGTCCAAGTTTATTAGACATTAGTCTCCATTATCGGCAGCTGTAATGCTCCTATGATATCGTCGTATTCTTAGTTTTATATTGTAGTGCATAAAGACAAGTCTATCTAATGTTCTAGTTTACAATATATTCTTATTCTTTGAATGAATAAGAGCAAAACAACTCCAATTCCTTTCGCAGCTAGATGAAGATGTTGTCTGGCTTAAAACTTTTACTGTAATTTTTTGAAGAGCCTTCGTACTCTCTCTGAAATTAATTCACCATTTGACTGGTTGCAACCTATATACTACATGTTGTGTAAGAGCATCTCCAAAGCTACCAAGGCAATTTTTAAATGTATCTAATTCATTCAATATCTTTATTTGCATATCTAAGTCAAGTCTAATCTCTTTATCACATTTTTTAGCCCGACAGGAACTTCATCATCCTCAATAAATGATTGAGCATATCTATACCTAGGATTTAGATAGTAACCTTCTGCATGAAGATCATGATGGAGTTGTCTTGTCCATCTGCTTTTAATCATTCTCCAATAAGACTCCCAGCTTCTACAATCATGTTGAATTGCCAACTTTGCCTTATCTATGACATCGTATATGAAGCTCATTGTAAGTTCTTTGTCGGTTTCAACAAGACGGAGTACCCTCATTAGTGGCTTCATCACCTTTAGGATCGACTTTATCTTCTTCCAATATTTGTTGTCCTGTATGATGTTCGCAATTTTAACCGGTGTCTCTGATGTTTTCTTCCCATATTTTGTGTTGAACCATTCTCGGGATGCGAACATCTCACTCAACTCTCCCCTATGCTAGAATAAACTCTCTAATGCTATAAAGTTTGTTGCGAATCTAGTCGCCACAGGCCTTAACAACTCTCGTCCTTTCGTGAACTTTCTCATTATTACGATTACTTGATTATGGTTGTAAATAAACGTTGTCACTTCTTTTGTCCTTTCAATTATTTTCTTAACATTCTTCTTCTTCCCAATATCTTCCAATATAAGATCAATATAATGGGCAGCACATGATGACCAAAAAAGATGTTTTCTCTTTTCCATCAACATATGTCCTGCAAGCTTATATATTGCTTTACTATCTGTTACAATCTGCACTATATTTTCCTCTCCAATCTCGTCCACAACTTTATCCATTAGTCCATTAATATGGGTAGAATTTATTTTTTTTACCTCTAAGGCATCAATTGACTTATGGTATATAGTTCCTAAGTAACAGTACACTATGAAGTTGATCATACTGCATCTAGTTGGGCTAGTCCAACCATCATATATGATCGTACATTTTCTAGCTTACCATACAGGTTTAAAGGTAGCCACGTATGCTTTCATATTTACATAATCTACATCTGTTCATTTCTCCCCAATCTCCTTACCATGAGAGCTTTTATTCCTTCACCTGCTTCTGCTACTGCATCAATTATCACCTGCCAATATGGAGAATTAGCCACGTTAAGAGGTATGTTGGCATGTATAAATAACTTTGCTACTGCTTTACCTACTTTCTCAACGGAAGTTCTACTCCACATTTGTTTTATCTTCCTTTGTTTAGTTGATTCTTTCCTAAACAGGATTGGATCAATAGAAGGTCTCATAGGCTCATTTACTTCTCAATACAAACGTATAGGGGCATCACGTGAAGATGTCTGTCGTCGACTCCCAAACACACGTCGTAACCCACTAACCTACCCCCCCCCGGCACACCTGCAGAAGCAGTTGCACTCCCACTCCCACTGCCCCCCTGTATCACGCACTGACCCATGCGTGCCAAACATGCGACAACATTCTTCCTCTTCATGAGCTAGACACAAGCTCTCTCTCTTAGCTATAGTTAATTCTCGATCTGAATCTTCATTAGAATCAATAATATCTTCATCACAAACACTCATATATTCAGGACCAAACACCTCTTGTCGTGCTGCATCCAAAATATTATCTTTCTTCTTTTGTACAACAACACGTTTACCCTTCGACTCATCCAGACTAGCTTGCATTAAAAGCATTATCTCTTTTGGTATTCTACTACATGACGCAATTTGACCCTTTCGATATGTCAAATGTTGTTTGAGACGGGTAATTTCACCAGTCACTAGTCTATCACAATACTTGCACTTCATTTGGTGTTTAGTACCACCAACCCTCTCATAATGTTGCCATCCAATATCCTCATTTGTTGTTGGCCAGACCCATACATTTCATTAGGTTTAGGTAGATACTAGATAATTAGATATGAGTATGAGTGTATGTCTGTATGACCTCTGCTAATAAAGATGATTTTATGTTCTAACTAAACCCTAAGAATGCAAAACTTGTCCAATATAAGCAAATAAAAATATAAAGTCATTAATTCAAAAATAGAAAAAAATTATAAAATAACACCAAAAATCTATAAAATTCACATTAACATGTTCTACTATAATTAACACATCAAATTCTATGATTAAATCAGCAAACTATTCATTAAAAAATAATTTTTTGAATTTTAAAAAATAGCCAAAATTAATGCGTAAATAGAAAAATATATAAAATGACACCCCAAATCTTTAAAATTTACATTAACATGTTCTACTATAATTAACACATCATATGACATGATTAAAACAACAAAACAACCATTAAAAATTGATTTTTCGAATTAAAAAAAAAAGAGGCCAAAATTCATGCGTAAATAGAAAAAAATATAAAAATATATTAAATGGCACCCCAAATCTGTAAAATGTACATTAACATGTTCTACTATGATTAACACATCATATGACATGATTAAAATAACAAAACAACCAATAAAAATTGATTTTTTAAATTTTAAAAAAAGAGGCCAAAATTCATGCGTAAATAGAAAAAAATATAAAAATATATTAAATGGCACCCCAAATCTGTAAAATGTACATTAACATGTTCTACTATGATTAACACATCATATAACATGATTAAAACAACAAAACAACCAATAAAAATTGATTTTTTAAATTTAAAAAAAGAGGCCAAAATTCAAGCGTAAATAGAAAAATTATAAAAATATATAAAATGACACCCCAAATCCGTAAAATGCACATTAAAATGTTCTACTATGATTAATACACCATATGACATGATTGAAAAAGCAAAACAACCATTAAAAATTGATTTTTTGAATTTTTTAAAAAAGGGCCAAAATTCATGTGTAAATATAAAAAAATATATAAAATATATAAAATGGTACCCCAAATCTGTAAAATGCACATTAACATATTCTGCTATGATTAACACATCATATATCATGATTAAAATAACAAAACAACCATTAAAAATTAATTTTTCAAATTTAAAAAAAGGTAATAATTGTTCTATCGAGTAGTGATTATGTTGGAATGAGGGAGGTCAAAGTGATGCAGGACATTAAATTCAGATATGATGTGCAATATTTCAAGCATAAGATCATGTTAGTTGAGAAACAATTACACAAATTCCATATCCCACACAAAAGCCCAAACATTCAATTAAGGAGAATCTATGTGAGTCTAGGCTAGAAAGGCCGAGCTCTAAGTCTTGAGAGGTTGATACAAACTGAGTTCTAAGGATAAACTAACACCAAAAACTAAAGGCTTGTAGCAGGACAACCTTATTAGAACATTTGTAAGTATCAAAAATTCAAACTAATAAAGAGGCAAAGGAAATAAACTTAGTTATTACAACATTCACCACAAGTGCATAAAGTAAATTACACTATTCACCACAAGTGCATAAAGTAAATTACAACATTCACACATACAAAAAAATCCAATCATTCACCATAACTCCAGGAATTATAGTGGTTCGTTTGTGTGTACACTAACTGTTAGCCAACAACCACAAAACTATTCCACTCCCAATATCCACACCCACGGGATATTAGCTTTTCACTATGAAAGAAGGTTTTTCAAGGTTCACATTAAAACCTTCACAATTGTGTCTTTTAAATGGGCTTACACAATCACAAAAACCCTACAATGAGTTTTTCCTGGCTAAATATCACAAACCAAAAATGCAGGAATTTAAATACTTATTTGAAGATTTTGATGTAGCCTGGTAGAACCAATTCGATGTAGACATAGATATTTTACGTCCAATCTCACAAATGAAAGGGTTCTACGTCTAAATGATTTTTAAATTAAATCAACTTGGGACTAGCTTGATTTGATTTTGATCTCAAAAGGAAAAATCACAATTCTCCTTTTTAATACAATAAAGTTAAATAGAGATCACAAAATCAAATACAAAAAGCTATAAATAGAATGTAAAATGAATAAGTAATAGCTTCACAATATGCAAGAACTTATCTCTCAGAGTGATGGTTTGATTAGGCTTGGAATGAATGAAAAACTCTGAGATTCGTCATCTATTTATAAGTTAAGATACTGTTCCCCCGACTGGTCTAAGGGTCGTTTTGACTAGTTGAAGCACCAACCAATTTTCAAAATTTCTGGCCCGATAAGATAAACCTTTTAGTCGATTGGTCGAGTGGCCTGCTCGACTGGTCGAGTGGGACTAGAAAAGCTTGTTGGACTTTGAGTCGAGTACTACACGACTAGTCGAGACGGTTCACTCGACTGGTCGAGCAGTGTCCATGACTGGTCGAGCCATAACAAAAAATTCCCAAAAATTCTCAACAAATCTTAAGACTGGTCGAGAAACTTCTTGGACTAGTCAAGCCAGCGCTTGGACTAGTCGAACAAAGGCTAGGACTAGTAAAAAAAAAAAACTTATAAACTTATACATTGACTCAAATTCAATATGCAATCAATATGACCTATCCTATGGTTAATCAAGGGTCATCCATACCTTGTTTGTGAGTTTGAAACATCGAAACATCGATTGCTTTTGATTACTTGGAAGTACATGAAGCTTGTCCTTGAAGTCTTGAACTTGAGATAGACTTAAGGTAGTGATCTTGAACTTTAGGTTGAGCTTCTGTTCTTGTACTTGAGCTAGTATTCTTGAACTTTGTCAACGTTCTTCAACTTGAATATGCAGAAAAGTTTGACGATGACGTGGACAACTTAAAATGCATGAAGATGATCTTTCTAACTTATCAAAACATGATACAGATTCTAAATGGTTTGGCACAACAAAATTTGACAAATTCGGGTGTTAGATTTCTAATACAGCACTTACAATCTCCCCCTTTGTCAAAATTGTGTCAAAACTAACTAAAGAATTATGCACCAGTTCAATAAAGAATCATGCAGCAGAAGTGCTACTACAACTCACTACTACTCCCCCACATTCCAATACTCCCCCTCAAACTAGGCGAAGAGATTTGTAGAGTACCTGTATTAATCATATATATATATATATATATATATATATATATATATATCTTCACAACTCCACAATAAAAAACATATACCATCAAGAATCATACCACATTTCTCTCCCTTTTTGTCACAATATGATAAAGGAAAGAAAATGAAAGAGGAGTAAAAAAAAAAAAAAAAAAAAAGAGAAGAGTATGATTTAAGAGAGTGAATAGCATAAACATGTCCATAGATAAGTATCAAAAATATCATCAAGAAGCATAATAACATGTTTTAAATATCATCACGAAGCATAAACCAAACATGTCCAAGAACTATTCAAGCACAAGTTAAGAGTTATTACAAACCCATCATAAATAAAAGCTAGTCAGAACCAGAAGACGGAGCAGGAATAGATGGATCAATTTGATGTAATCCCTTATTAATACGCCAAAGGTATTTGTGCATATATTTGAATTGAGTCTCTTGGGATACATGCAAACCTTCCACCTTCTCCTCCAAGGTTCTCAATCGCTCATCAAAATCAGATGGCTGAAAATCAGGATCAGCCTCAGAATCAGATTCTAATTCGTTAAATATATTATCCTAGTAAGCTTCTCCAGTTGGCATGACCACAAGACAATGAGTAGCAAGGATGGTCATCAAGTAAGCGAAAGGTTGGTATGGCCTGGATGGAGACGAAATTGAATTATCATATAGCAAATGAGAGATGGAAGACACACTTGAGTACCAGAAATAACAGAGTGAAGAACGCGCACCATGAAAGAAGTTAATTCAGTCTTGTTACCAGATCTTGGGTAAACATTCGAGATAAAGATACGATGAAGAACTCTGTATCTGAGTAACATATGATTAGATTAGAGCGCAATCTCAGAATTTCAATCCGAGTTCATGTTGTATAAATCTCTGGTTAATATTTATTTTTCAGATTCAGTCAATCTCACAACTAATGTAGATATCATTAACATGAATATCCATCAAGTTAGAAATCAAGTGACGATCTATTGTAAATGTACCTTCTCTAAACATAATAATGAAGGTTAAATCTTCAATAGACACATCACTAATACATGCATATATGGCCTGAGCAATGGACCGATATGCGGGTCTACCCCAATCCAATATGTTAGCCCATTCTACAGCCTCAAGGAGGGGAATGATATTGAAAGGAATCAAATGGTTGGAATTGACAGTTCGCTCAACAATGACATTGCGGAGACGAATATCCCATGCATATTTCGGGTCCTCTTCGGGTGGTTGAAGAGTACGCACCGAAATAGGTGTAGAACGAGAAGAAGGACCATGAGTGGTTCTCTTCTTATATCTACCTTCCATTGCAAGAAGCACAAATAGAATGCAAGAAAGGTTTATGGATTTCATACAAATCAGATATTTTGCTAGAAATTCAAAGAAACCACTAGAAATCTTGAAATAAACCTTAAAATCAAGCTAATAGAAGTGCAAAGAACCAAAATCCGAAAGGAAAATGGAAAATACACACTAACCAAGTTGCAATTTAAGGTGGGTTCGACCGGTCGTGAAAGGAGCTATTGGAAAATATGAAGAAAGTGAAGAAAAAGTGGTTTTACTCATATTAAAAGAACCCTACACGTGCTATTCAACTGGTCGTGTACATACTCGACCAGTCATGCCACAACTGGTCGAGTGTGTACTCGACTGGTCGTGTATACCCAAAAATGTGTAATTTTTATTAATTTTGAAATCTAATAAATTTGTAAAAATTACAATATACAATATGATACAAGAAGACAATAATCTCAAAACACATTACACATACCAATATCCAATTTCAATTTAGCGAACCTGTTTTTGTCAAGTGGCTTTGTGAAAATATCCGCAAGTTGATTTTCAGTTTGAACATAATCCAATGAAACAATATTATCTTCCACTAATTCACGAATATAATGATATCTAATATCAATATGCTTAGTTCATGAATGCTAGAAAGGATTTTTAGGGATGTTGATAGCACTAGAGTTATCACAATAAAGAATTGTAGTATCCTGCACAAATCCATAGTCATTTAGCATCCTTTTCATCCACACAAGCTAAGTGCATGCATTTCCAGCTGCAATATATTCAGCCTCAGCTGTGGATAGCAAAACGGAACTTTGTTTCTTGTTATGCCATGAAACGAAACAGTTCTAGGCATAAAAACATTCGCCGCTAGTAGACTTTCGATCATCTATATTCTCAGCCTAGTCAGCATCCGTATAACCAGCTAGCTGAACATTAGTATCATATGGATACCAAAGGCCAAGATTGACTGAACTTGTGACATATCTCATAATTCGCTTGACAACAATCAGGTGAGATTCTTTAGGATCTGATTGATATCTAGCACAGATACCTACGCTGAATGCTATACCAGGTCAGCTCGCAGTTAAATATAATAAGTTACAAATCATACTACGATACAACCTAGGATCTACACTTTTACCTGTTGCATCCTTAGAGAGCTTAAGACTTGTACTCATAGGAGTATCGAAGTTTTTGCCGCTCTCAAATCCAAACTTCTTCACCAAATTTAGATCATACTTGGTTTGAGAAATAAAAATCCTGTCTTCAAGTTGTTTCACTTGTACACCTAAAAAGTAGTTCAATTCTCCAACCATGCTCATTTCAAACTTGGACTTCATTAATTCTGCAAACTCAGTAGACAGGTTAAAACATGTAGAACCATACATAATATCATCAACATATATCTACACTATGAGTATGTGATCGTTGTGTTTCTTTACAAATAGTGTCTTATCAACACTCCCAATTATAAATTTATGACTCAGTAAAAACTTAGTCAACTTCTCATACCATGCCTTGGGAGCTTGTTTTAAACCATAGAGTGCCTTTTTCAGGCGATAAACATGATCAATGTATTTAGGGTCGTCAAAACCCTTAAGTTGTTCTAAATATACTTCTTCATGTAAATCACCATTCAAGAAAAGCACTCTTGACATCCATTTGATAGATTTTGAAAATTTTAAAATAAACAATGGATATAAATAATCTGATAGATTCAAGACAAGCTACTGGGGCAAAGGTTTCATCGTAATCGATACCTTCCATCTGAGTGTACCCTTGTACAACCAATCTTGCCTTGTTTCTTATAATATTTCCTAATTCATCAGATTTATTTTTAAAGATCCATTTAATTCCAATTATATGTTTATCATTAGGTCTAGGAACCAAATACCATACATTATTCCTTACAAATTGATTCAGTTCATCTTGCATGACTACTATCCAGTTTTCATCAGTAAGCGCTTCTTTTACATTGGTTGGCTCAATTTAGGAAGTGAAGCACACATAATTACATATGTTTTCTAATTATCTTCGAGTGCGCACATCAGTGAGATCCCAAGAATTTAATCAGTTGGATGGTCTTTAATGACCGTAGTTCAGTGTCATATTGACTGGATGAAGAGTCTGTTTTATCAACTATAGAGACTTCATCATCTTCTGAACTAGAGACGAGTGTATTCAAGTGATCATCTATAACCACATTAATGGACTCTTGAATAACACTGGTTCTCGTGTTGAGAACTCAATACACTCGACTATTTAGAGCATACCCTAGAAAAATTCCTTCGTCACTTTTATTGTCGAACTTTTCTAAATTTTCACGATCACGCAAAATATAGCACTTACTGCCAAAAACTTGAAAGTATTTGATTGTGGGCTTCTTATTGAACCACAGTTCATATGCAGTCTTATCATTTGATTTTCTAATATAAAAATGGTTTATTATATATCATGCAGTGTTCGCAGCTTCAGCCCATAGATTTTTAGATAATTTCATGCTATTTAACATAACATTGACCATTTCTTGAAACACACGATTTTTCCTTTCAACAACCCCATTTTATTGAGGTTCCTTAGGTGTAGAAAATTCATATGATATCCCGTGATTGCTACAAAACTTCTCAAAATTGCTATTATCAAATTTCGATCCATGGTCACTTCGAATTTTTGAAACATTTGATTCCTTCTCAATTTGGATATGCTTAAGTATGATTTTCACTTCATTAAGAGTTTCAAACTTCTCTCTCATGAAAGCTACCCGTGTATACCCAGTAAAGTCATCCACTTTTACCAGAATGTATTTCTTACTGCCTCAACTATCCGTTCTAGAAGTTCTAACGAGATCCATGTAGATGAGTTTAAGGGGTTTCGATGTGGCATTGGAGTTCACTTTCTTGTGATTACTCCTAGTTTGTTTCCCAATCTAACATTCGCTACGAATTTTATCCATTTTCTTTAATTTGGGTAGACCTCTTATTAACTCGCCTCTGCTCAATATATAAAGATTACGGTAGTGTACATGTCCAAGGCGTTTATGCCATAATTTGGTCTCATTGGTTTGAACCATGTAGCACGATAATTTAAATGAGCTAGAGTCACTGACTATATACCAATTCTCAGATGTTTTGCGACCAGAAATATCACAGAACCTTCCTCATTAGAAATTTTGCATCCTTGGTTAGTGAATTTTATGTTTTGCTTATTATTGTAAATTTGAGAAATGCTTAAGAGATTATGTTTAAGACCTTCTACAAACAAAACATTCTCAAAAGGAGGAAGATTGAGGAGTTGAACCATACCTTAGCCAATTATTTTACAGTTGCTGCCATCACCGAAAGTGACTAAACCATCAGTCATATCTTTAAGGTTGGTGAACAAATCTTTGTCACTTATCATGTGTCTAGAGCAACCACTGCATAGGTACCATTTTGATTGACTCGAAGCCTTGAAAGCAGTGTGGGCAACCAAACAAGTAACCTTAGGGAGCCATTTCATTATTGTTTTGGGTTTTAGAGTAATGTTGGTTTTTCTATGCTTGTAGTTGTTATACATTCTACCATTAGAATTAGATTTCAGAAGCTCCTTGAGTAGATCCACAATTTTCTCAGCTAAGGGGTTATAATTCTGATTTCTAAAATTGATATGTTTGTTTTTAGATTTAGTAGTTAGAAAAGTTTTGGGATTTTAAAAACTATTTTGATTAAGACTTTTCCCTTTTGAGTTGGAGGACTCTCCTTTAACAAACTTAGGAGTAGACTCACATTTTAGAGGCATATTCTTGTCATAGCCCAGAGTACATCCATCCTCACATTTTCTTAATCCGATTAGCAATTTTTCTAATTTAGGATCACGCTGGGAATACCTCTAAGTATCCTTCAAACCCAAGAGAGATGAGACTTCTAGTTTTAGTTTTTCATTTTCTGATTTTAGATTTTCAACTTGGGATGTTTTGAAATCTAAATCACATTTAGTCTTTTCAAAACAATCAGAAAGATGCAATTTTTCTAAAACTAGGTTTTCAAAATCTTCTTTTAACTTCAAAAACTTTTCTTTAGCTATCTTACAACTTTCCCTGTATAGGGCATTCTAGGCATCTTGTAAATCTTCATCGTTTTCAGGATCACTCATCAGATTTTCATCATAAGTTGAATTACAACTCTCTGAAGAAGTGACTCTGGCTAGAGTCATTAAGGCTTTAACCTCATTAGAAGATTCGAATACAGAATCATCCGACTCAGAAGAAACTTCAGAGTAAGACGATTCATCCCATGTGGCCAACATATGTCACGCCTCAAACTCGGGAACCGGGCTCACAAAATTTTCGATCGCCGAATCCGGCGCCGACAGCCTCCGCAGAACCCCATTCTCGGCTCTTAGCTCCCATTCGCCAGGTTCCGATCCTGTGATGCTACGAGGAGGATTTTTCAACGTCAGATATTTTTTTTGTAATAAGCATAACCAAAGGCATAACCCACAAACAACAACTAAGAACTCCATTACATTTTTACTATGATTAAAAACTTTACAAGTACAATGAGCATAAAGGAAAATACAATGGTAAAGAATAAAAACTCCAAGACGATTTGCAACGTGCTCCTGCCTCAGCGCTGTTGCGAACCAACGTCACCTGCACGCAATAGTCGTGCATAAGATTATAGAAAGCTTAGAGGGTGGTGAAAGTGTGTGCGCAAGGTAGTAATATGAACATGCAATGTCAGAGTAATGCGAAATATGCAGATGGATCCATAATATCATGAGCCGTACCAAGGCTATGCGATGCAAGACATGAATGGTATCGGCCATCCCAAGGCCATGCAATGTGCAATGCAACTCAAGCATACAGATCCTCATTTATGTCCACACATCAATACAGTTCAAATATGGGATATCACCGGGGTCTAGTATACTCTAAACCAGATTGCCGCCACATCGCGCTTAATAAGGTAAGTGGAAGAGACCTCACTATCCGTCTGTCAATATCGGGCGCGACTCGTCGATAGCGGACCCATTCCTCGAGCTGGTCAGACTCAACCTAGCATTGCCCCCTATACTCGGGCGGGTAAGCATTTCTCAGATGTTTTGCGACCAGAAATATCACAGAACCTTCCTCATTAGAAATTTTGCATCCTTGGTTAGTGAATTTTATGTTTTGCTTATTATTGTAAATTTGAGAAATGCTTAAAAGATTATGTTTAAGACCTTCTACAAACAAAACATTCTCAAAAGGAGGAAGATTGAGGAGTTGAACCATACCTTAGCCAATTATTTTACAGTTGCTGCCATCACCGAAAGTGACTAAACCATCAGTCATATCTTTAAGGTTGGTGAACAAATCTTTGTCACTTATCATGTGTCTAGAGCAACCACTGCATAGGTACCATTTTGATTGACTCGAAGCCTTGAAAGCAGTGTGGGCAACCAAACAAGTAACCTTAGGGACCCATTTCATTATTGTTTTGGGTTTTAGAGCAATGTTGGTTTTTCTATGCTTGTAGTTGTTATACATTCTACCATTAGAATTAGATTTCAGAAGCTCCTTGAGTAGATCCACAATTTTCTCAGCTAAGGGGTTATAATTCTGATTTCTAAAATTGATATGTTTGTTTTTAGATTTAGTAGTTAGAAAAGTTTTAGGATTTTAAAAACTATTTTGATTAAGACTTTTCCCTTTTGAGTTGGAGGACTCTCCTTTAACAAACTTAGGAGTAGACTCACATTTTAGAGGCATATTCTTGTCATAGCCCAGAGTACATCCATCCTCACATTTTCTTAATCCGATTAGCAATTTTTCTAATTTAGGATCACGCTGGGAATACCTCTAAGTATCCTTCAAACCCAAGAGAGATGAGACTTCTAGTTTTAGTTTTTCATTTTCTGATTTTAGATTTTCAACTTGGGATGTTTTGAAATCTAAATCACATTTAGTCTTTTCAAAACAATCAGAAAGATGCAATTTTTCTAAAACTAGGTTTTCAAAATCTTCTTTTAACTTCAAAAACTTTTCTTTAGCTATCTTACAACTTTCCCTGTATAGGGCATTCTAGGCATCTTGTAAATCTTCATCGTTTTCAGGATCACTCATCAGATTTTCATCATAAGTTGAATTACAACTCTCTGAAGAAGTGACTCTAGCTAGAGTCATTAAGGCTTTGACCTCATTAGAAGATTCGAATACAGAATCATCCGACTCAGAAGAAACTTCAGAGTAAGACGATTCATCCCATGTGGCCAACATATGTCACGCCTCAAACTCGGGAACCGGGCTCACAAAATTTCCGATCGCCGAATCCGGCGCCGACAGCCTCCGCAGAACCCCATTCTCGGCTCTTAGCTCCCATTCGCCAGGTTCCGATCCTGTGATGCTACGAGGAGGATTTTTCAACGTCAGATATTTTTTTTGTAATAAGCATAACCAAAGGCATAACCCACAAACAACAACTAAGAACTCCATTACATTTTTACTATGATTAAAACTTTACAAGTACAATGAGCATAAAGGAAAATACAATGGTAAAGAATAAAAACTCCAAGACGATTTGCAACGTGCTCCTGCCTCAGCGCTGTTGCGAACCAACGTCACCTGCACGCAATAGTCGTGCATAAGATTATAGAAAGCTTAGAGGGTGGTGAAAGTGTGTGCGCAAGGTAGTAATATGAACATGCAATGTCAGAGTAATGCGAAATATGCAGATGGATCCATAATATCATGAGCCGTACCAAGGCTATGCGATGCAAGACATGAATGGTATCGGCCATCCCAAGGCCATGCAATGTGCAATGCAACTCAAGCATACAGATCCTCATTTATGTCCACACATCAATACAGTTCAAATATGGGATATCACCGGGGTCTAGTATACTCTAAACCAGATTGCCGCCACATCGCGCTTAATAAGGTAAGTGGAAGAGACCTCACTATCCGTCTGTCAATATCGGGCGCGACTCGTCGATAGCGGACCCATTCCTCGAGCTGGTCAGACTCAACCTAGCATTGCCCCCTATACTCGGGCGGGTAAGCATTTCTCAGATGTTTTGCGACCAGAAATATCACAGAACCTTCCTCATTAGAAATTTTGCATCCTTGGTTAGTGAATTTTATGTTTTGCTTATTATTGTAAATTTGAGAAATGCTTAAAAGATTATGTTTAAGACCTTCTACAAACAAAACATTCTCAAAAGGAGGAAGATTGAGGAGTTGAACCATACCTTAGCCAATTATTTTACAGTTGCTGCCATCACCGAAAGTGACTAAACCATCAGTCATATCTTTAAGGTTGGTGAACAAATCTTTGTCACTTATCATGTGTCTAGAGCAACCACTGCATAGGTACCATTTTGATTGACTCGAAGCCTTGAAAGCAGTGTGGGCAACCAAACAAGTAACCTTAGGGACCCATTTCATTATTGTTTTGGGTTTTAGAGCAATGTTGGTTTTTCTATGCTTGTAGTTGTTATACATTCTACCATTAGAATTAGATTTCAGAAGCTCCTTGAGTAGATCCACAATTTTCTCAGCTAAGGGGTTATAATTCTGATTTCTAAAATTGATATGTTTGTTTTTAGATTTAGTAGTTAGAAAAGTTTTAGGATTTTAAAAACTATTTTGATTAAGACTTTTCCCTTTTGAGTTGGAGGACTCTCCTTTAACAAACTTAGGAGTAGACTCACATTTTAGAGGCATATTCTTGTCATAGCCCAGAGTACATCCATCCTCACATTTTCTTAATCCGATTAGCAATTTTTCTAATTTAGGATCACGCTGGGAATACCTCTAAGTATCCTTCAAACCCAAGAGAGATGAGACTTCTAGTTTTAGTTTTTCATTTTCTGATTTTAGATTTTCAACTTGGGATGTTTTGAAATCTAAATCACATTTAGTCTTTTCAAAACAATCAGAAAGATGCAATTTTTCTAAAACTAGGTTTTCAAAATCTTCTTTTAACTTCAAAAACTTTTCTTTAGCTATCTTACAACTTTCCCTGTATAGGGCATTCTAGGCATCTTGTAAATCTTCATCGTTTTCAGGATCACTCATCAGATTTTCATCATAAGTTGAATTACAACTCTCTGAAGAAGTGACTCTAGCTAGAGTCATTAAGGCTTTGACCTCATTAGAAGATTCGAATACAGAATCATCCGACTCAGAAGAAACTTCAGAGTAAGACGATTCATCCCATGTGGCCAACATATGTCACGCCTCAAACTCGGGAACCGGGCTCACAAAATTTCCGATCGCCGAATCCGGCGCCGACAGCCTCCGCAGAACCCCATTCTCGGCTCTTAGCTCCCATTCGCCAGGTTCCGATCCTGTGATGCTACGAGGAGGATTTTTCAACGTCAGATATTTTTTTTGTAATAAGCATAACCAAAGGCATAACCCACAAACAACAACTAAGAACTCCATTACATTTTTACTATGATTAAAACTTTACAAGTACAATGAGCATAAAGGAAAATACAATGGTAAAGAATAAAAACTCCAAGACGATTTGCAACGTGCTCCTGCCTCAGCGCTGTTGCGAACCAACGTCACCTGCACGCAATAGTCGTGCATAAGATTATAGAAAGCTTAGAGGGTGGTGAAAGTGTGTGCGCAAGGTAGTAATATGAACATGCAATGTCAGAGTAATGCGAAATATGCAGATGGATCCATAATATCATGAGCCGTACCAAGGCTATGCGATGCAAGACATGAATGGTATCGGCCATCCCAAGGCCATGCAATGTGCAATGCAACTCAAGCATACAGATCCTCATTTATGTCCACACATCAATACAGTTCAAATATGGGATATCACCGGGGTCTAGTATACTCTAAACCAGATTGCCGCCACATCGCGCTTAATAAGGTAAGTGGAAGAGACCTCACTATCCGTCTGTCAATATCGGGCGCGACTCGTCGATAGCGGACCCATTCCTCGAGCTGGTCAGACTCAACCTAGCATTGCCCCCTATACTCGGGCGGGTAAGCATTTCTCAGATGTTTTGCGACCAGAAATATCACAGAACCTTCCTCATTAGAAATTTTGCATCCTTGGTTAGTGAATTTTATGTTTTGCTTATTATTGTAAATTTGAGAAATGCTTAAAAGATTATGTTTAAGACCTTCTACAAACAAAACATTCTCAAAAGGAGGAAGATTGAGGAGTTGAACCATACCTTAGCCAATTATTTTACAGTTGCTGCCATCACCGAAAGTGACTAAACCATCAGTCATATCTTTAAGGTTGGTGAACAAATCTTTGTCACTTATCATGTGTCTAGAGCAACCACTGCATAGGTACCATTTTGATTGACTCGAAGCCTTGAAAGCAGTGTGGGCAACCAAACAAGTAACCTTAGGGACCCATTTCATTATTGTTTTGGGTTTTAGAGCAATGTTGGTTTTTCTATGCTTGTAGTTGTTATACATTCTACCATTAGAATTAGATTTCAGAAGCTCCTTGAGTAGATCCACAATTTTCTCAGCTAAGGGGTTATAATTCTGATTTCTAAAATTGATATGTTTGTTTTTAGATTTAGTAGTTAGAAAAGTTTTAGGATTTTAAAAACTATTTTGATTAAGACTTTTCCCTTTTGAGTTGGAGGACTCTCCTTTAACAAACTTAGGAGTAGACTCACATTTTAGAGGCATATTCTTGTCATAGCCCAGAGTACATCCATCCTCACATTTTCTTAATCCGATTAGCAATTTTTCTAATTTAGGATCACGCTGGGAATACCTCTAAGTATCCTTCAAACCCAAGAGAGATGAGACTTCTAGTTTTAGTTTTTCATTTTCTGATTTTAGATTTTCAACTTGGGATGTTTTGAAATCTAAATCACATTTAGTCTTTTCAAAACAATCAGAAAGATGCAATTTTTCTAAAACTAGGTTTTCAAAATCTTCTTTTAACTTCAAAAACTTTTCTTTAGCTATCTTACAACTTTCCCTGTATAGGGCATTCTAGGCATCTTGTAAATCTTCATCGTTTTCAGGATCACTCATCAGATTTTCATCATAAGTTGAATTACAACTCTCTGAAGAAGTGACTCTAGCTAGAGTCATTAAGGCTTTGACCTCATTAGAAGATTCGAATACAGAATCATCCGACTCAGAAGAAACTTCAGAGTAAGACGATTCATCCCATGTGGCCAACATATGTCACGCCTCAAACTCGGGAACCGGGCTCACAAAATTTCCGATCGCCGAATCCGGCGCCGACAGCCTCCGCAGAACCCCATTCTCGGCTCTTAGCTCCCATTCGCCAGGTTCCGATCCTGTGATGCTACGAGGAGGATTTTTCAACGTCAGATATTTTTTTTGTAATAAGCATAACCAAAGGCATAACCCACAAACAACAACTAAGAACTCCATTACATTTTTACTATGATTAAAAACTTTACAAGTACAATGAGCATAAAGGAAAATACAATGGTAAAGAATAAAAACTCCAAGACGATTTGCAACGTGCTCCTGCCTCAGCGCTGTTGCGAACCAACGTCACCTGCACGCAATAGTCGTGCATAAGATTATAGAAAGCTTAGAGGGTGGTGAAAGTGTGTGCGCAAGGTAGTAATATGAACATGCAATGTCAGAGTAATGCGAAATATGCAGATGGATCCATAATATCATGAGCCGTACCAAGGCTATGCGATGCAAGACATGAATGGTATCGGCCATCCCAAGGCCATGCAATGTGCAATGCAACTCAAGCATACAGATCCTCATTTATGTCCACACATCAATACAGTTCAAATATGGAATATCACCGGGGTCTAGTATACTCTAAACCAGATTGTCGCCACATCGCGCTTAATAAGGTAAGTGGAAGAGACCTCACTATCCGTCTGTCAATATCGGGCGCGACTCGTCGATAGCGGACCCATTCCTCGAGCTGGTCAGACTCAACCTAGCATTGCCCCCTATACTCGGGCGGGTAAGCATATGCTATGATCAGACAATCCTCATATCAAGCATACATATGATGTGTATAATCATGAGTCATGAAACTATACTAAACATGTAAATGAGTGATGAACCATTCATACAACGTGGATGGGCCTAGACGGCCTATACACTGCAAGTACGACCCAGTAATGGGACCTAAGGAGAGTCGTAATGTGGACATCTAACCAATATTACACTTGCAATGTGGACGTCAAACCAACATTGCTCCCAAGGCACAATCTTTGTAAACAACGCTAGATAGACTGTATGGGAATTACACATTGCAATGGACCGTAGGTTCATCCCATTGGGCCTTACACATATATCAAATGGGCCTAATCTTATGGGCCTTTTATTCATCAGATGGGCCACATAAATGGGTCACACCAATGGGTCTTATGTGCATTGTAATGGGTCAAAACCCGTGGGCCTCGGATTGCATCAATTGGACCTAGTCTCATGAGTCTAATATGTATTAAATGGGCCACACCAATTGGGCCCCCCACATGTACATCAAATGGACCTCAACCCATAGGCATTATATGAGTTCAATGGGCATAAACTCCTAGGCCTTATGGTACATCAAATGGGCCTAAACCCCTGGGCCTTGTATAAACCAGATGGGCCTAAACCCATAGGCCTTGTATAAATCAGATGGGCCTAAACCCATAGGCCTTAAACAAATCAAATGGGCCTAACCCATAGGCTTTAAATAAATTAAATGGGTCTAACCCATAGGCCTTTAAATAGATTAAATGGGTCTAACCCATAGCCCTTTAAATAAATTAAATGGGTCTAACCCATAGGCCTTTAAATAGATTAAATGGGCCTTTCCCAACATAGGTGGTCCACCCAATCATCGCTTACCTAAAATAATTTTACCAAGTGGATGGACGGTCTGGATGCAGCACGTGCATCATGGTGGGTCTCACTGTCCAGTGGACAGTGCGGATAGAACACATACATCACAAAGGGCCCCACCGTCCGTTGGACGGTGGACGCTACACATACTCAAGGTGGATGCCACCGTAGTGGGTGCCATCGTCCGCCTGGAAGGTGGTCTTCAACACATACATCATTGTGGGTCCCATGTGGGGCCCACTGTAATACTTAGATGCCATCCAACCCGTTCATAAGGTCACTCGGACCTGGATGAAGGGAAAACATAAATTTTAGCTTGATCTAATACTTCTGTGGGCCCCAAAAAGATTTCAATGGTAGACATTTAATTCCACTGTTTCAAGTGGTGTGGACCACCTGAGTTTTGGATCAGTCTCATTTTTGGAGGGGGGCCCACCATTGGAGTGGCCCACCTCATGAGCGGGTTGGATAACAAATAAACATTATGGTGGGGCCTACACGCAGGGCCGTGGGCCCCTGCGTCCGTCCGCCCCTTCCAATGGCTGCACGCAGGCGCGTGCAGGCGCTGCCTGCTGACAGAGGCAGAGGCAAGCCTCTGCCATTATGCTTTTCAAAAAAAGGAAAAACCCATTTTTTTGAAGTTTTTCGCACGTGGGGCCCGCTTCACCAAAATTCGTCCCGGCCATTGCGTATAGTGGCCCGTAATAGTCGAAATGAGTCCGAAGTTTGAATTTTTTTATGATTAGAAAATGAAAAAAAATCAGAAAAGGATCCTTGAATGGTAATGATGCGTTCTTCGATGCCATGGCCCACCAGGTCTTCCAATCAGCCCCAAACTTCTACCCAACGGCTAAAATGCTGTAGGTAAGAGGATGGACAGCTTGGATTGTTTAAATACATCATGGTGGGGCCTAAGCAAGTGGACCACCAAAGGCTTCCTTTTCTTCTTTTCCTTTTCTCTTTTTCTTTTGAAACGTCCAGCGTCCCAGACGCTGGACGGTTTTGGTTCCTTAAAAAAAATACAATGTGGAGGGCCCTGATGAAGTGGGCCACCACTGATGGGTGACGTGGTTACAACGTATATGGTGGGCCCCACTTGAATAAAAACTTGAACAAAATAAATCTCAAGGTGGGATCCATTCAAGTGGGCCTCACAATCCTATTGTATAAGATAAAATTAAAAAAAAAAAAAAGGGAGAGAGACATGGAGAGTGGGACACGCTTTGTGATGGAGGGCTCCGCCACTATGAGCCCTCCCTTGTAAGAAACTATACAATAAACAGATCCCTTTTGTACATGGGACCATCGAAAATGAAAATCAACGGTGGTGATCTATTCCCCACCGATATGGACGGCCTAGATGACCTCTCAAATGAAATGGAGTAAACATCATGATGGGGTCCATGGAGAATCGCCCCCATCATGGAATGATCATGATGATCCAAGTGGGCCATCGGCCTTATCTTAGGGTCCCAAGCGAGATCCACACCATTGATTGGTGGGTCTCACTTGGCCCATCATAAAAATAAGAAAGAAACTACCCTAAGGAGGTACCCACCGTCCGATCTTCTTGCTCCAAGGGGTTCCTTGGCACCTTAGCTCCAACTTCAATGGATGAGATGAGGAATGGAGGGTTGAAATGGGAGATGGTGGGGTAGGAAAGTGGGCCACTTAAAGCTTAGGAGAGTTTGGAAAACTCCATACGTGGGATCTTCTTTAGCTTAGAGCTTTTGCAAATGCGAAAGAGAGGAGTTGTAAAGGGAGAGAGAGAGAGATGGATGGATGTGGTGGGTGATGGTTGTGTAAGAAATCTTTAACTTTGTGGCCTTTTGTGTAAGAGAGGTATGGGAGGTGAAGACTTTTGTGCCCTTTTGTGTAAGAAAGGTATGGGTTAGGAAGACTTTTGTGGTTGCTTGGGAAAAGGGATGAAAGTGATGTGTACTTGACATGTGATGGATTGATAGATTGATTGATTGATGGGATTGATGTGATTGATGTGACACATCGTAGAGATTCTCTTGGGTTTCGCAACGTGTGGCGTTTCCTCGCACCAAACGTTGGCCCACATCTCTTGACCAGGGTATCGCCTCGGCGCGCGAGTCACGGTATCGGAACCGCAATGACGGTGCGGTCGTTATGGTATTGGTCTCGGGTTGAGTCGACTCGGGTTGTCGGTATATGAATCAGAGTCGCGCGTCGATATCGGTTAAGGGTCGAAGGTCACCGGAATTCGACCGGTAAGACCGCGGAAGTCTACGGAAAGGTACGGACCAAGATACGGGTCTTACAACATACCTTTTCTCTTTAGCTTGTCCCTTTTTGGATACTTATTTGCCAAATGCCTATATTCATGGTAGTTGAAATATTAGCTGTCTTTAAGTGATTTTTAATTTTTAGATCTACCCTTTTTCTTCTCAAAGGGTTTTTGAAAATCAACTCTCTTTTTTGTTTTAGAAATTTTATAAAACTACTTGGCTAATAGTGCCATATCATGCTCTGAATTTTCACAATCAGAATTTTTAGAATTATTTTGAGAAATACATTTAGATGACTTATGGGCTATGGACTTACCTTTAGGAGCCTTGAAATTTAACTTGTATGTTTGTAAAGAACTAACAAGCTCTTCAACCCTCATATTATCCGTATCACGAAGTTCCTGAATGACAGTGACCTTAGAATTAAACCTTTCAAGCAATGAGCGCAGTATCTTTGGACAAACTTTACTTTCTGGGATGTTATCTCCAAGACCCCACATTGAGTTGACTATGTCATTCAATTTAGTATAGAAGTCCATGAATGTTTCACTTTCTTCCATACGTATTTCTTCAAACCTAGTGGTGAGGATTTGAAGTTTAGATTTCTTGACTATAGTTGTATCCTTGTGTGTCATTTCTAAGATATCCTAGACTTGCTTTGCAATATCACAAGATATAATTCTTTTGAATTCATCTGGTGATAGTGCGCAAGTGATTGCATTTAAAGCTTTGGCATCCGCACTACTCTCATTTTTCTGAAGAGTGGTCCATGAATAATAAAGTGTAACTTTAACGGATTTAGTTCCATTAGTGCTCAGAACTTCTGACGTGGGTGGGTCCCATCTAGTCACTGTGGCTTGTCACACGCTCTCATTGATGGACCTCAAAAAGATCCTCATCCTGGCTTTCCAATAAGCATAATTGGAGCTATCAAAAGGTGGAGGCCTAGTAATAGAGGTAATCAAAATTTGACATAATAAAAGCTCAAGTTCGCTTGACTCAAGAAATAAATCCAAATAAAAAATGAGCTATTAGGCTTTGATACCACTTGAAAAGGCCGAGCTCTAAGTCCTAGGGGGGTGAATAGGACTATGCCAAATAAAAAATAAATGCGAAATAAAAAGATAGATAGCATAAATAAATAATAAAATAGCACAACCTCAAATGCACTAGTCTTGAGAGGTGGATACAAATTGAGTTCCAAGGATAACTTAACACCAAAAACCAAAGGCTTATGACAGAACAACCTTATTTGAACATTTGTAAGTATCAAAAACCTAAACTAATAAAGAGGAAAAGAAAATAAACTAAGTTATTACAACATTCACCACAAGTGCATAAAGTAAATTACAACATTCACACACATAAAAAAATCCAATCATCCACCACAACTCCAGGAATTATATTGGTTCGTTTGTGTGTACACTAATTATTAGCAAACAGCCACACAACTACTCCACTTCCAATATCTACAACCACGGGATATTGACTTTCACTTTGAAATAAGGTTTTCTAAGGTTCACCTTAAAACCTTCACAATTGTGTCTTTCAAATGGGTTTACACAATTACAAAAACCCCACAAAGAGTTTTTCCTAGCTAAATCTCACAAACCAAAAATGCAGAAATTTAAGTACTTATCTGAAGATTTCGATGTAGCCCGGTAGAACCAATTTGATGTATACGTATATATTCTATGTCCAATCTCATGAATGAAAGGGTTCTAGGTCTAAATGATTTTTAAATTAAATCAACTTGGGGCCAGCTTGATTTAATTTTGATCTCAAAAGGGTAAATCACAATTCTCCTTTTTAATACAATAGAGTTGAATAGAGATCACAAAATCAAATACAAAAAGCTATAAACAGAATGTAAAATGAATTAGCAATAGCTTCACAATATGCTGAAACTTATCTCTCAGAGTGATGGCTTAATTAGGCTTGGAATGAATGAAAAACTCTTAGATTCATCCTCTATTTTTAGGTTAAAATACTGTTCCCTCGACTAGTCTAAGGGTCGATTCGACTGGTCGAAGCACCAACCAATTTTTAAAATTTCTGGCGTGATAAGATAAACCTGTTAGTCGACTGGTCGAGTGGCTTGCTCAACTGGACGAGTGGCCTGCTCGACTGGTCCAGCAATGTACTCGACTAGTCGAGTGGGACCAAAAAAGCTCGCTGGACTTTGAGTCGAGCACTGCACGACTGGTCGAGATTGTTCGCTTGACTGGTCAAGCCATAACAAAAAATTTCTGAAAATTCTCAACAAATCTTGGAGTGGTCGAGAAACTTCTTGGATTGGTCTTGCCAGTGCTTGGACTAATCGAACAAAGCATAAGACTAGTCGAAGAAAAGCCTATAAACTTATACATTAACCCAAATTCAATTTGCAATCAATATGACATATCCTATGGTCAATCTAGGGTCATCCATACCATGTTTGTGAGTTTGAAATATCGAAACATCGATCGCTTTCGATTACTTGAAGTACATGAAGCTTGTCCTTGAAGTCTTGAACTTGAGCTAGACTTAAGGTAGTGATCTTGAACTTTAGGTTGAGCTTTTGTTCTTATACTTAAGCTTGTTGTCTTGAACTTTGTCAACGTTCTTCAACTTGAATATGCAGAAAAGTTCGACGATGACGTGGACAACTTAAAATACATGAAGATGATCTTTCCAACTTATTAAAACATGATACAGATTCTAAATGGTTTAGCACAACAAAATTTGACAAATCCGGGTGCTAGATTTCCAATATAGCACTTACGCAGGTCTACACGTATGAGGGCTGGATCAATAAAAACTATGAACCAAGCAATTCTCAAAGGAAAATAGAACTCATCCACACATGCATAACAATCAATCCCTGTTGTAAGGAATTCACCAATTTTAATTCAAGGAACCCTAGGGTGAGAAAAGGGGCAAATAAATTTACACAGGTCTACACACATTAGGGTTGGATCAATAAAAATTATGAACCAAGCAATACTCAAAGGGAAATATAAATCATCCACACATGCATGACAATCAATCCCTACTACAAGGAATTCACCAATTTCAATTCAAGGAACCCTAGGGTGAGAAAAGGGATAAATAAATTAAGGATAATGCAATCTAGGGTTAGGGTTTATGAAAACTGGTATGAGAGTAAAATAAAAAGAAAACCTGAACCAGAAAACAGTACCTGTGCGTGGATAACAATAATGGCCCAAACGCACGTGTGTGATCACAGCCACATGTGTGTGGGGCCCACTATTCAGAAAATGGCCGAGGGGGGGGGGGGGGGGGGGGGGAGAGGGGTCTCTAAACCCTCCAAATTTGATGGTGATCCGACGTACGGTTGAGGCGCGGTGCTCCATTGAAGTTTCAGCCCTCTTGCAGGGTTAGATTCTCAAAACTGGTTGTAAAAAGACAAATAGATGCAAAACAAGTGGATTTGAGGCGAAGATGATAGAAGGATGGATGAAATAAGATGAAGAGGCAGATTGGGATAAACGTGGCTTCGTATCACGGTAGTTAACCGTTCAAAAAGGGAGGGCTTCGCACCCACTTTAATTTTTTCACAACTTAGAAACTCAGAGAATAGAAAAATCACACAAGAATTTTTATTTAACTTCAATGAATTATAAGAACTACAAGGGGTGCTTATTTTTAGGGAATACCCTATACCCCTAAACTCGCGCCATGTGCGTAATCTATTACTTGGCGATGAATTAAACTAAAATAAAAACCAAACAAAGAAATCTAAAGCGTTTATGATGTTCTAAATAATAACAATAGGCAAAACCTAAAATATAAAATCAATCCGACTAGTGGGCCACGATCATGAGATCTCATGACGGGCTTTTCTTTACTATCGGGCCCACTCTTTGAATCAAAACTCCGTCTTCTAACTAGGAGACCCTCCCTGGATGTCTTCATCGAGCTAGATCGATGGTGGGACCCTCCTTTGTACGTACGTGCGTAGGGGGTGGCGTACGTGTGTGTGATGTCCCCATCAATTCTCCCCAGCTATGAAATTTTGCCACTGGTGAAATAAACCTCCTAAACCACTCCAGGATGTTAGGATGAAGTCTCTAAAGCTCTTCCTCAGTGAGTCATATGCTTTCTGAAGCTAGGCGTGACTTCCATTTAACCAGGTACTTCTGAAACCCGCCGTCCAACGTTGAAATTATCTGATGGTACAGGATATCCTCTATTTCCTATCTGGGTGTGTGAAAGCTAGGTATGAGAGGTAGAGGTTGGGAAGAAAGGTCTGGAAGAGTAGTTATGGGAGGTGAAGGCTAGAAAAATGAGTCGGGAAGGGTAGGTATGGGATGTAGAGGCTGGAAAGATAAGTCGGGAGGGGGTTATGGATCAAGGGAAAGGTCTGATGAATCATGATGGTTAGGCAAAAGGCTGGACAATGCATCAATGACCCCCTTGAAATGCAACTAGATCCTCCACATTGAATGTAGAACTAATTCCCATGGAGGGTGAAAGATTTTTCACATATGTATTGAGACCGTTTCATTTTATAATTTTGACGGGTCCAGTGTTACGTGCCTGTAACTTACGAACAGTCCCCAGAGGATACCGATCGGGCCTAATGCAGACCATCATAGAGTCCCTTACATTGATTTTCTTGAAACATTTATGTTGGTTTATAAAAAATTTGTAATGTTCATTACTAGTAGTGATCTTTTGCCTGATTTCTTGATGCCATGAATGAATGTGATGCACAAAAGACTGTAGGCTCCGACGGCCTATAGGACAGTGACATAGGGACAAGATCAATAGGATTCTCAGGTTTATAATCAGTAATAACTTCATAAGGACTAAAACCTATGGATTTATTGACAGAACTATTAAACGCAAACTTGGCTGAGGTATTACGGTGTCCCATGTTCTGGTGTGCTCTATATCCCTCATCCGGTAGATCATTAGGACAGACGTCACAAAACTCAGCCACTATCAGAATGACATTAGTGGGTAACTCTACACTAGCCTTTGGTTCACTCTCTCTAGCCACACGGCCGCACATGTTGAACCCCTCAAAATAATGGGCTTGATGTCCCTCATGGGGTGAACTGATTCCTTGGCCAACTCCATTCATTAGTCTATTCTCCTGGCCACTTGCTTGAGATTGAACATCTACCTCAATGGGGGGGTTTGTCCCTGCAGAGGCCTTTAGTTAGGTAATGTGCACATCAAATTGATCAAAGAGTTGGTCTATATGTTGTTCCAAGCTCTTACCCACAAACTCGATCTGTTGGGATAGTTTTTTTAGTGACTTTAGCAATTGCTCCACGTTTAGAGTAGAGTGCAAACCAAAAACATGAATCGTATGTGTGGGCATACACTTGCTAACTCAACCTAAGGACTTTCTATAATGACTATATGCAACTAGATAGGACTAAATGATGCTATGAGACTCTATATGAGGGAAACTACACAGTGTTACTAAAATCCAGCATCATAGTTGGCGAAATATGGGAATAACAGAAAGTTACAGCAATGTGAATTGCTAACTCCCTGCTAACAAAAATTTCAGCAACTAATATCAGGGACTAGGGGCTTCTAAATAGCTATACGTGATGAAACTGGATGCATGAAGGACTTAAACAAACTAATCCTGAATATGTAATGTATTCCCCTTTAAGAACCCTAAGCTCTGATACCAAATTTGATGTAGGACATGAAATTTAGATATGATGTGTAAGATTTTAGGCTTAAGATCACATTAGTTCAGAAACAATTACACAAATTCCATTTCCCACACAAAAGTCTAAACCTTCAAGTAAAGGAGAATCCGCACGGGTCCAGGCCTACACACGTTAAAGCTGGATCAATAAAAATTATGAACCAAGCAATACTAAAAGGGAAATAGAAATCATCCACACGTGGATGACAATCAATCCCTACTGCAAGGAATTCACCCATTTCAATTCAAGGAACCTTAGGGTGAGAAAAGAGGCAAATAAATTAAGGATAATGCAATCTAGGGTTAGAGTTTATGAAAAATTGGTATGAGAGGATAAAATAAGAAGAAAACCTGAATCAAAAAATAGCTCCCACGCGTGGATAACAATAATGGCCTAGACGCACGTGTGTGTGATCATGGCCGCACGTGTGTAGGCCCACTATTAAGAAAAAGGCCACTTCGGCCCTGGTCGGCTAACCGACGGGGTCTCCAAACCCTCCAAATTTGTCGGCGATCCGACGTAAGGTTGATGCGTAGAAATCATCCCTACTCAAAGGGAAATAGAAATCATCCACACGTGGATGAAAATCAATCCCTACTACAAGAAATTCACCCATTTCAATTCAAGGAACCTTAGGGTGAGAAAAGAGGCAAATAACTTAAGGATAATACAATCTAGGATTAGGGTTTATGAAAAATTGGTATGAGAGGATAAAATAAGAAGAAAACCTGAATCGGAAAACAACTCCCATGCGTGGATAACAACAATGGCCTAGACGCAGGTGTGCCTGATCATGGCCGCACATGTGTAGGGCCCACTATTAAGAAAAAGGCCATTTTAGCCTTGGTCGGCTACCCGACGGGGTCTCTAAACCCTCTAAATTTAATGGCGATCCGCCGTAAGGTTGATGCGTAGTGCTCCGTCGAAGTTTCAGCCCTCCTGCAAGGCCAGATTCTGAAAACTGGCTGTAGAAAGACAAATAACTGCAAAATAAGTGGATTTCAGTCGAAGATGATTGAAGGATGGATGAAATAAGATGGAGGGGCAGATTGGGATAAATGTGACTTCGTATCACGGTAGTTACCCCTTCGAAAAGGTAGGGTTTCGCACCCTCTTTAATCTCAGCCCTTCGAAAAGGGAGGGCTTCGCACCCACTTTAATTTTTCCAAAACTTAAAAAGTCAGAGAGTAGAAAAACTACGCATGAATTTTTATTTAACTTCGATGAATCAAAAGAACTATAAGGGGTGCCTATTTATAGGGAAAACCCTACACCCCTAAACTTGCGCCATGTGCGTAATCTATTAGTTGGGGATAAAGTAAACTAAAATAAAAATCAAACAAAGAAATCTAAAGTATTCATGATGTTCTAAATAATAACAATAAGCAAAACCTAAAATACGAAATCAATCTAAGTAGTGAGATACGATCATGAGATTCCATGGTGGGATTTTCTTGATTGTTGGGCCCACTCTTTTAAATCAAAACTTCGTCTCCTAATCAGGAGGCCATATCTAGACGTCGTCATAAATTCAGATCGACGGTGGGGTCCTCCTTCTTCTGGCGTACTTGCATAGGGGGCGGCGCATGTGCGCGTGATGTCCCCATCATCCGCTTTCATGGTGAGCCAATGGTATTTGAGCCAACGAATCTTTTTACCATCATGTGACCATTCATGTGTGGCTTGCAAACATCTTTATGGACTTATGACAAAATGGGTTTTGGGCTTTAGGGTTTTCGGGTTCTTTGGTTTTGGGTTATGGATTGGGATTTTGGTTTATGATTTGGATTTCGTGTGGTCAGTCGCCCCATTTTGGGTGGGGTGTCTACATTATACGTTCCAATGTTCGAAATATCGGTTACGTATCGCATCCTTGGGAAACAAATATGTATCGGTTATCACACGGGATATATCATTTGTATTGGATAATTTATTACACTTTTTGGGAAACATTAGGATAATAGTTGAATTTTTTCAATGAAACTTCAAGGATTGTTAAAAAAAGACCTTAATACACACTTTCAAATCATACTATCTCAAAAAAGAAGTGCACATAATACATTTTCTTTGTATAGGGTCCTAAGTTATGTGTTGTCTGATTGAACTAATGCAACTATATTTAAATTAAATGCATAACATTTAGAGTGTATGTGATGATCATTTCATCAAACACTCCTAAATACTTCAAAATTAGTCTTAACCGACAGTTGGTTGAAGGAAAATTTTGAAAACAATTAATATTTTAATTAAAAAATTATTAAATTTTAATTAAAATGATTTTTACTTTCTGAAAATTAACAAGGACTTAACAAATTAGTAGATCCGCCATCATAGATGCTTGATTGCATGTTTGGAGTGCAACATTGCAAGTAATTTGAGAGAAATTGGGTAAATTTCGAATATTCTCCAAATCGGAACACCTACACTCAAATTTCAAAATTAGAGTGTTTGTGATGATCATTTCATCAAGTACTCCTAAATACTCTGAAATTAGTCTCAATTAACAGCTGATTGAAGGAAAAATAAAAATAAAAATAGAGAACATGAAGAACCAATGAATATCGAAATCAAAGCTTCAACTCCACGATTTTTCATGCAAAACATAAAGAACCAATGGATTTGTAAGCATTTGACATTGATTTAACATAATTTCAAAAAAAAAAAGGATTGGAAATTGAAAATACTTACTGGATCGAACATGTGGGATGTATCGATACTACGTATATGTTTCATATCGCACAAGTGGGATACAAGATATATCATGGGATATATCGGCCGCTATCGTCGATATTTAAAACATTCATACCTTCGGTGGACCGTACCCCAAAGATCACACGATTTGATAATTTTAGCCATTTTGTTGGACTTTTGGAGAAAGAAATATATGGTTATATGAAACATAATAACACTCCCTTTCACTATCCATTTTTCCAACAAATCCTCCAATCCAAGGGTTAGGATTTCCCCATCAATATGAGTTTTGGGATACCACTCATCCACAGTTCAATGTTCCTCATGATGAGTTCAGAACCTTAGAAAAAGCAAGTCACTGATAAGTTAAGAAAAACAAAGTGATTAGGTCAGTCAAATCATAGCATCTACCATATTCAGATGTTTCTTACAGAAATCTACTTGTCATTTTGTGTTATGATATTGGCATTAGAATCTGAAAGGTCTTGTTTTCATGAGCAGACAGCTGAGCTGGCGATGACGCCTATTGAATCAACATTTTCCTTAGACGTGAATTCAAAATTGGACTGCTGAGCTCTTCACATTAATTAAGGGTATTATTTCACAAATAGGTTGCATCACAATTCATCCTAGATAAAATGGTAAAGGCAGCCACTGTTTCACCTTTCTCATGTTACTATATTTTCAAAATTCCTGAGTATTCCATGCAGATTAATTTCTCAAGGTGCTCAAAGTAGCCAATTTCTATGGTAGTCTTTTTTATTTTATTTTATTTTAAAATCTGCATTTATTCTTTGAATCACCTTATTCAATCAAAAGGTTAATACCAATCAATTCTAGAAGATATAATTGTTGCTGGGTAATTAAATTCCTTTCTTAGTTCAGAAGTGCTAGAAATGATTGCGTGAAGCTGATTTTCTGATATCCAGGGGAGTAATCGGAAAGATTCTTTCTCGGGGCCACAGCACGATCCCCATCTATTCTGGAAATCTAAAAAACGTCATTGGCCTTCTACTGGTGGGTATTGATACTCTAATTCTTTACTACTCTAGATCTGCTTGCCCAGATTCATCACATGTGCCAACCAGGCAAGTGTATGGAACATTTGAGGTGGTACATCAAAGATGAGCATATGCAAAGTCCCACCTGCTCCACTCATAAGGTGGGCCACCCTTGTACAAAAAGAAAGTACATTTAAAGAACATGCCAGAAATCTACATTTGACATGTAAATGTGCACTCCTGATTAGCGGAGCATCCTGAGTTTTTATTATGTTCATCTTTATGTGGGGCTCACCTTAAGCATCACTCACTTTCCTGGTTGGCAGATGTGCTGCTTGTAAAGGTGCAGGTGGAGATGGGTGCATGTGAGTCTTGCAAGTCTCACCACTTGAATCTCTGATTTAAATGAGGAACTTTACACTGTTCAGGTGTAACGATAAGTTTGTATAGTAACATTTGTGTTTTCAGTCTGTACGATTGAGTCTCATGTTTCAAATATCAAAATCATCAATTTTAGGGGCCCCACAACACATGGCCAACTGATAAAAAAACCCCCACATGGAAAAATGCCATCCATTCAATAGGAGGCCGTCAAATAAACTGTTAAGAAAGAAAGCACAGCAACACTTCACATTAAACCAAAAGGGAAGGCCAAATAATATATAGCAGGGATCTTCGGATCTTAGGTATTTTTTTCTGTGTTCGTCATCAATAGTTAGGCCCATCATATCAGCAGTTTGGATCACTAAATCATGAGCCCATATGCATTCAGGCCCCCGATTGCAACAAAATGTCACTCAGCAACACTTCACATCAAACCAAAAGGGAAGGCCAAATAATATATAGCAGGGATCTTCGGATCTCAGGTAATTTTTTTTGGGTTGGTCATCAATAGTTAGGCCCATCATATCAGCAGTTTGGATCACTAAATCATGAGCCCATATACATTCAGGCCCCCGATCGCAACAATCTGCCACTTACGATCAGACTGGTAAACCCAAGCTGCTCAGAACAGATTGGTGGGCCCCACAGGTGTTCCCTTAAGTTCGTGACTCCACATGTAAGCATTGTTCACGTATGTGCATTGTTTGTCCATAGACATGTCTGGACTAGTACAATTTGCAATTTAATTTCTTTTTGGTTTCCGGTTGGATCAGGGAAGATATTGAAGAAAGAGCAATCAAAACAAGGCCACATGGAACTGGATATGTTTACTTTCTATGATTAAAGCCTTGTTTTCTTTTAACATGTAATGGGTAAGGATTGTGGGGTCTGATTGTAACGACCCAAAAAATTTCGTACCAAGACCCAAGTACCACCTCAATCAGAAATCACTTAGGATTAATTCTCTTAGAAAATGAACCTAAGTTACCTAGCGCTACGTTAGGCTGGCTGTGAAATTAGTGTTGTTCACTTTAAATACGTTCTACAAGACTTAAAACTTGTAGAATCAATGACGCTATAATACCTCGAAATCTAGGATTCAACTCTAAACCCAGTTGTTCTAGGGAATGTTTGGTAACTTTGCATTGGATCTAAACCGCGTGTCGAAAGTCCGATATCTACAATTTCAGACCATTATGACCGCTTAGTTGGACTTGACAATCGTTTCGAAAATCAAGCCCAACTGATGTCCTAACACCATTTATTGAGTTTGGAGTGAAGAGAGTGAGGAAAGGAAAAGATTTAGAAAAGTAATTCTAAATCTGGCACGTTCACTTGCACATTATTTTTAAGTGTTCTGACCATCAGAATTCAACCAAATGTCACCCTCAGATCAGAAAAAATTTCTCTTACAAGTCTAAGTACTCGTGGCCCTGATCGAAGTTTGGTGACCGTTGAATTGAAACTGGTCCGCCACGGACGATCTGAAAATTCGATCGGACCGAAAACTTAACTAATTAAAGATCCGATGTTAGTAAGCTTATGTTCGATCGCAATCGATAACAGGACCTCCAGAAATGCTCCGTTGGATCAGAAAAATCTCGAATTGGATATTGCCTGTAAGACCCGTATCTTAATCTGTACCGTTCCGTAGGCTTCCGCGGTCTTACCAGTCGAATTTCGGCAACTTTCAACCCTTAACTGATATTTACGTGCGACCTTGATTCATATGTCGTCAACCCGTATCGACTCAGCCCAAGACCATTACCATAACGACCGCGCCTTCGCTGCGGTTCTGATGCCGCGACTTGCGCGTTGAGGGGATACCCTGGTCAAGAGATGTGGGCCAATGTTCGGTGCGAGGAAAATGCCGCGCGTTGCGAAATCAAAGAGAATCTCTACGAGATGTCACATCAATCTCATCAATCAATCCATCACATGTCAAGTACATGTCAAGTATACATCACCTTTCACCCATTCCCAAGCAACCACAAAAGTCAAGAATCTCTTACAAAGCCCATACCTCTCTTATAAAAAAAGCTCTCAAAGTCAAAAAGTTCTTACACCTCCCATGCCTTTCTTACACAAATGGCCACAAAAGTCAAGGTTTTCTTACACACCCATCACTCACCACATTCATCCATCACACATCTCTCTCTCCCTTTTACAACTCTCTCTTTCTCATTTTCAAATCTCCAAGGGAGAGAAATTCCATACGTATGAGAGCTCTCCAAGCATTCCCAAGCTCCAAAGGTGGCCTACTTTCTTACCCCTTCATCTCACATCCTAGCCATCCAATTCTCATCTCCTCCATTGAAGTTGAAGCTAAGGTGCTAAGGAGTCCATAGGAGCAAGAAGATCAGACGGTGGGTGCTTGATGTTAGTAGTTTTTTATGTTTTTAAGATGGGCCAAGTGAGGCCAACCGATCAATAGTTTGAATCTCACTTGGGACCCTAAGTTGTGGCCGATGGCCCACTTTGATCATCATGATCATCCATGATAGGGCCATTCTCCATGGACCCCATCATGATGTTTATTTCATTGCAATAGGAAGGTCATCTAGACCGTCCATGTTGGTGGGGAAAGGATCTCCACCGTTGCTTTTAGATTTTGGTGGTCCCTTGATGTATGATTCATTGCAAGGGAGGGCCTATAATGTCGGGGTCCCTCCATCACAGGCGTATCCCACTCTCCATCTTTCTTTCTCCCATTTATTTCATTTTTTTTTGTTTTATTTTATGAGATATTAATTTGGTTGTGCGGCCCACTTGGTTGGACCCCACTAGGATGCATGTATTGGATCCAATCCATTTATAGATGGGGCCCACCTTGTACGTGTATGGGTAGCCGTGTGATGGCCCACCTAAACAGGGCCCACCTCCACGCACCTTCCTGCAACGGCCAGACCGTCTAGCGTCTGGGACGCTGGACGTCCCTGTATAAAGGAAAACACAAATATAAGCTTTGTTCAAGCTTTGGGTGTGGACCACTTGTATAGGTCCCAACTTGATGTATGAGTACGATCCAGGCCGTCCACCCTCTTACCCATCTCATTTTAGGCGTTGAGCTTAAATATGAAGCTGATCCAACTTTCAGGCGGGCCATACCTTAGAAAACAGTGATCTCCACCGTTTAAAGTCCCCTAGATTTCTTCTACGCGCCAAAACAGGCCCAAGTTTAGACTCTGTTTGTCGGTATCGAGCCGGTGAATACAATGGGCGGGGCGGATTTCCTTGATGCCGGCCCCACACTGAAAAATCCTTGGAAATTTGAGATTTTTTTAAAAATAAAAATAAAAGCTAACACAGCAGCCAACGCTGCTGTGTCAGATGTGCAGGCAGCGCCTGCTGCACTATGACGGGCGGGCGGACAGCCACCTACGGCCCCTGCCGTGGGCCCCACCGTGATGTATATCTCTTATCCACGCCGTTCATATGGTGGGCTCCCTCCAAATTTCAGCCCTATCCAACGCTCAAGTGGCCCACACCGCAGGAAACAGTGGGATTGAACCTCTACCATTGAAACTCTCTTTTGGGCCCACGGAAGTTTTGGATCAAAATGAAATTTGTGTTTTCCCTTAATCCAGGTCCGAGCGACCATATGAACGGCTTGGATGCCATTTAAACATAATGGTGGGCCCCACATGGGACCCACAGTGATGTATTTGTTTTACAATCCACCGTCCAGGCGGACGGTGGTACCCACCTTGATGTTTTCTACATCCACCGTCCAGCGGATGGTGGAGCTCTCCATGTTGCATGTGTTTTATCTCCACTGTCCAGCGACAGTGGGACCCGCCTCGATGCACATGTTGCACCCTGCCCGTCCATCCATTTTGAAAGATCGCTCATGAGCTAAAGAATGAGTCAGATCCTTAGATCATGTGGACCCTCACCGTGATACGTGTATTGCATCCAAACCGTCTATGTATTTTGAGCTAGGGGATGAGCCAGATCTATAGTCCAAGTTGACCCCACCTTGGCATATTTTTGAGGCTCATTTTAATGTAATTATAGTGGTTCATTGAGTTTCACTTTGATGTGGATCTTAAGCCCTTGCAATGGGGCCATTTGGTATAATTTGAGGCCCATGGGAGTGGACCCATTTGATGTATTCCAAGGTCCATGGGATTGGACCCATTTGATGTATTTTAAAGCCCATGAGATTAGGCCATTTGATGTTTTAGGGGCCCATGGTTTAAGGCCCATTGAGATGTACTAGGGCCTATGGGTTGAGGCCCATTTGACGTACATATGGGGCCCAATTGATGTAGCCCATTTGTTACATATAAGACCCATGAGATTAGGCCCATTTGATGCAATCTAAGGCCCACAGGTTATGACCCATTGCAATGCACATAAGGCCCATTGGTGTGGCCCATTTATGTGGCCCATTTGACGAATAAAAGGCCCATATGACATGGCCCATTGGATGTATTTAAGGCCCAATGAGATGTACCTAAGGTCCATTGTAATGTGTGATCCCAATACAGATTATGTAGCGATGTTTACGACGATCGTGCCTTGGGGGCAATGTTGGTTTGACGTCCACATTGCGAGTGTAATGCTGGTTAGATGTCCACATTACGACTCTCCTTAGGGCCCATTATTAGGCCCGTACTTATTGTGTATAGGCTGTCTAGGCTCATCTGCATTGTAAGGATAGTTCATCTCATTATAACATGTTTAGTATAATTCCATAACTCATGATCATACGCATCATATGTATGCTTGATATGAGAAGTGACTTATCATAGCATATGCCTTCGGGAAGATGGTTTATGGGACCCTGATTAGGCGGTGTTGCCCTACATGAGCGCACGATACGCGCAGGATTTGCTGCATGATTGGATAGTGTAATTCATACATTTCGCATTATGTGATATGGCCACTGTACGCCCTAGCGACATCGGGGCCGTAGCCTCCACAGACGTATCATGGTTGGCAGGATTGGATACCAAAAATCTCGTTCTACATGGGTGTTATAGATATCCCTGGGTGAAAGTTCCTAAACCCTTATGGTATCAAGAGGTTGCTCCAACGTCTAGACCGAGTGGGTAGATGAGCGTTGAGTGCCGATTACCAGACGGTTGCGCTCTCCACTGTGTCGTGGTCAGTTGGAAGGGGGTACGGCCTTACCCGCCCGAATGTAGGGGGCAATGCTAGGCTGAGTTTGACCAGCTCGAGGAATGGGTCCGCTATCGACTAGTCGTGCCCGATATTGACAGACGGATAGTGAGCTCTCTTCCACTTACCTTATTGCGCTCGATGTGGCGGTGATCTGGTTTAGAGTTATTAGACCCCGGTGATATTCTAAAGTTGAGCTGTATTGTCATGTGGACTTAGATGAGGATTGTATGCTTGACTTGCATCTTGCATCGCATAGCCTTGGTACGGCTCATGATATTATGGATCCATCTGCATATTCCACATTACTCTGATACTGCATGATCATATTACTACCTTTCGCACACACTTTCACTACCCTCTAAGCTTTCTATAAGCTTATGCACGACCGTTGCGTGCAGGTGACGTTGGGGCGCAGTAGCGCTGAGGCTGGAGCACTTGTAGATCATTTTTGGAGTTTTTGTTCCTTACCATTGTATTTCCCTTTATGCTCATTGTACTTGTAAAGTTTTTTATTATAGTGGAAATGTAATGGAGTTCTTGGTTGTTGTTTGTGGGTTATGCCTTTGGTTATCCTTATTATGAATCAAACTGACGTTGAAAATCCTCGTCGTAGCATCCCAGGATCGGAACCTGGCGAATGGGAGCTGGGAGCCGAGAATGGGGTTCTACGGAGGCTGTCGATGCCGGATTCGGCGACCGAGAATTTTGTGAGCCCGGTTTTCGAGTTTGGAGCTTGACATAGCCTAAGTATACCTTGACTTGGAGTTCATTTTCCTTATGTTTAGGCTTATAAAAGGGCCTTGAACCCTTAGTTTTCTAACCCATACGAATTTTTCAAACCTTAGAGATTTCAAAGAAAGATGAGAGAGAAAAAGTGTGGGAGAATCCGGTGAAACTCCGTAGGATCCTTCCTAGTGCATCTATACTCTAAACCGGCATATCTGAATCGTTCTTCCAGCAATTCTGACTCCGTTCTTGGGTAAGTTAAGCTAACCCTAACCTGTTTTGAAGCTTAGACTAGTTGTAGTAGAGTGCTAGCTAACCTATTTCATGTAATAGGTTGTCGTTGGGCCGTAGACGAAGCGTGAGTGAACAAACTGAGTTCGTTACGCGTTTACCAGCGTAAGGTGCGGAATATATGCGCTTAGGTTATGGTTTTCAACCCTTTTAATGATAGTTAATGATTTATTCATGTTATGGATGCAATTACACATGCCAAATGTGCTGTCTGTTTTGTCTTCCGTATACGTATGTTGTATATTGTAAATACCGTATTTCATGTATATGTTAGAATACACGTATACGTATGGAATTTGCTGAACTGATTTCCATGATAAATTTTCGTTGTTATATGCTTAATATGTATGCGGCAACTCCTTGGCGAAAGGACTTGCCCTACTTTGCAACGGTGTCGACATACGTGATGTATGTTGAATAGTGTAACCTAAGTGTTTGAATAAATGCCTAAGTGAGTTAGTAGTTAGTAAAGTGTGATTGTTAAGATAGTTGAGATATGGATTTTAACCATAGTATTTGTGTGTATGATTCCCTCCATGAATCATGTAACTTAGGTTGTCCATGTTAAATGAGTGTATGATTTTCTTTATGGATTGTGTACCTAGTTAAATGATGATAAATGTGTGTATTAATTCCTGCATGTACTATTTAATTTCAAGCTATACTTCATTTGTTGTTCATGTGAATGCAGAATATGAATCATATGCTAGTTATTATTTTTGTATGTGAATGGGGTTGTGCCACAGTCCAGGCAGTCGGAAACCATTCTGTGAGTAGTGGCTGAGGTTGCTTTCGCCACACAAGATGAGTTTAGCGAATCTGAGTCGTGATTGGAGAGTTCGGCAGTGGTTAGGCCACACAGAGTGCATATGCATTCTATGTCGTTCAACTCAACGTGCGCTTGGCCTAGTTGAGCTTATCAACCAACCCGATTGACCAATGCTTGTTCACCATGTTTGGTCGCCACTGTTTGAATCTAAGACACTGAGCTTACCAGTGTAACTCCCGTTAATCATGGTACCGAGATCCCCTAAGACTCATGAGCCGGGCATGGTGGTATGGGACACCGTAGTCGTGCTGTTGGCCTACGCTGGGGCTACAAACCTCCCCGTAGTGACCAGTGAGCACCCTACTCTGAGCAGATTATGGTGGTATGAGACACTATATTTTTTCTGTCGGCCTACACTGATTAGTGACGAGCCCTCTGTAGTGACCATGAGTTTATCCTGACACCGCATGGGGGCGATGAGTCCTGATGCAGTCTTAAGGATATAAATAGGCCTGTATTGATAAGGTGATGGGGGACTGGAGCAACGATTGTGCGCAATAGCCCTCACAGCCCTTGTAGCGACCTAGAAACATACTATCGTATGAGATTCCTAGGACTGACGACCCTAGAAAGGATCAATGTTGGAAAATGATACAAGGGAGGTGTCTTAACTTCCCAATACTGCTGTATGAAAAGGACTAATAAGAACTTGTTAATCATATTCATAACACCACATTGCATGTGCTAACGACATTGGTGATAGAGCACTGAGGAAGTGAGTCATGCCGCGATCGTTAGATGATGTCGCAGAGGGGATTGTGGTGAGGGCATGCATCATTCTTCATATCATCCTTGCATTAATAAGAGATTTAGGACATGTTTGATTGTACTGCCTTATCATTACTGTTTGATTGGATTGATAACATGTTAACTTTTGTTGTATAGTACCACTGAGTTGATCACTCACTCCCACGTTCTGGGACGGTGTTTAAACACCAATCAGACTCTACTTTAGATGCAGGTGATGGCGATGCTGGTGAGGCAGGGCCAGACTTTGATGAGGACGAGGAGGCGTTCTCATACATGCAGTTCTCAGGCGGGTTCGACTGAGCCTTGTCCTGACCAGCGGAGATTTTCTGGGATATGTATTGCATTATTTTGAACGTTTCATGTATGTATTTTGAGACACAGATATATGTATATTACCCTGGGCAGAGCACGCATCATTTGGAGATTTATTTTGAATCATGTATGTATTTAAGTCTTCCGCTTGCATTTCCTTAATATCCTTGAATTGTGTCTGCTATCTGGCTTGATCTATTTCATGTTTTATGCATTCTTACAATCAACATATAATTATCATCAAATATGTTGCATAAGTGATGTTTTGGAACTCGGGAGCTGAGTTATGCTCGACCCCCGAATTTCAGGGCGTTACACTGATGTTTCCAAAACTAGTGGGGCATGCCCTAATTCCATGCATTCTATTTATGTTGTCCTATAAGATTGTTTCAAGTTTGTTCAACAGTTCTTTTTCAATTATTTAATTATTTATTAATTTCAGCTATTTTGTGTATTTTTGTCTTGGGGAAGAATTTTTAAAACAAGTAGTTCAGTTTTCTTGTATATCAACTCCCACACGTTCTCCCTTTATTTTGGATTCAAGATCAGCCCCCTGCAGCATCCGTTTTGGTACCAAAGCAAGTTCTGATCTCAAAGGGACTTGTTCCTACTAGAATAATAAAAATTTCTCCTTTATCTAGTTTGAAATTGTTTCTGCTACACTTTGCAATTAAAGTTTGATCGGGTGGCCTGATTATTTGTTCTGCTGTTCAAAGAATCAATCTGTGAATCTTGATTTTTGGCATAGAAATCAACCTGTTGATCCAAAGTCAGTTCCCTGCTTCTAATCTGTTCTAGCATCAAACATCTGTCTGGTTCTGGTTTCTGTGACAGTAACAGTTAGCACAATCTGGCTTATGCTATAAAACTGGTAGCATATACCTAACTTCCAGTTTTCTTCATTTTCTACATCTGTTTCTACTGCAAACTGGTACCTGATCGAGTCTGTTCACCTAATTTTCGGCTTCCTTCATTAATTGATTATAGTGGTTTCAGCCTTCTGTATGAAATAAATTTCTTGCAACAATTGGTAAGTGAATATTGTTTCCAAATCTATTACAACCTTTTTTTTTTTTTTCCACATTGAGTTTCTGCAATGTAGAGGCCCTGCAAAATCCTGACAGCGATTTAACACTATCCATAGCCATTATATTCAGTTGAAAGCCCGTGCCTTACGTCAGTCCATTATTCTTTCACCAACCGGTAGCCAGTACTGAATTTCAGCCATAATCTGTAGTTCATGTACAACTGACAGCCAAATCTCAACAGTTCTTTCCTTCACTTTCTCCAGCTAGTATTGTCCCTAGATTCCACAACCTGTAGCCATTCCCAAATCTGTCCATAATCAGCCTTTTACTGTTTTCCTAGCCAAATTAATCCCATCTATTCAAAGTGTAGCTCACCATACATCACCTCAAATCTGAAACCATTACCACCCGTTCTCAACCACCGCATTCCACAACCCATATTTACATCTTTCTTCTTCTTCTTCTTCTTCTTCTCCTTTCTTTTCTGCATACCCATCTTTCAGTCCATATAAGCCCATCTGTTACTTGTTATTTTCGTTTTGTCTACAAGCAGGCCCACCCCATTACTTCGGCTATTCAGAGATGATGGCTTGTAATGGAACGTCACATGTTTGCAAGATGATGCACGCACGTGTATATAAGATGATGAGGGAGATGTTGCAGCTGGCGAGAGATACAATGAACAGCTCCGAGAAATCACTAATCACCATTGGAGAAATAAAGGTCATAATGAATATTCTCCCAGTGAAAGAAGTGCATGAAGAAAATGTCAATGTCCAGTGTGAAAAAATATTAGCCTCAACTGGAAAAGCAGCCTGTATATCTAGTGAAAGAAGTACATGAAGAAAGTTTAAAGGTCTAAGATGATGAACATGAAGAATATACTGTTGGAATTATTTGTGAACCTCTACGATTGACCGATTGATGATTCAATGGATGGATTGACTGGTTGATCCAGTTATGGCTTCTTGTATCTGGACCTTTTATTGGATCAATTGAGGAAACACTGATGTGTCAACCAATGGATCTGAAGATGAATCAACACAAGAACAAATGGATGGATTGATGCAAGAATGAACAGATGGGCCCGTTGACGGATCAGAAGAAGGATTAATCAGTTGATCTGCAGCAGAATCAGTAGATGGGTTAAAAAATCTAATATACAAAGAAAATGACAGACCAATAGATGGCTAGATTCATGAAATCAGTTAGGGTGTGTGTTGAGACAAATATCGATATGTTAACAATGCAACAAGATTGATGCAAATAATTCAAGTTTCTAAAGGAAATCAAACACAATGGAAGGTTTGGCTTGCACAAAAATGCAACTATAAGTGACATTGTTTACAGTGGACTCCAACAAAATTCGGGTTGGGCTGACATGTAGGATTACATCACCAACTCCCTCTGATGAAGTGATGCTAAAGAGAAGTGATACAAAGGTGTATCATGGCGATTGGTTATCACTAATTTAAGCAAAACTTGAGGGCAAGTTGGGAATTGATGCATCCAGCCCCTGACCACAACTTTTTTTCACTACAGTCAGATTGGTGGGCTGCGATTGGATCAGATTGCCACACCCCACCTGGTGTGGTCAGATTGTGGACCCCACAATGAGCACCGATTCACATGTGTGCATTGTTCATATGTTTGCAACATTCATCCTATACACATATGCAGGGACTTGTGTAATTAGTGACTTTCCTTTTTCTTTTCGATTTTAGTAAAATTTCCTGTTCAATTAATAATTTTGTTGGCAAGCTAAAGACAATGATAGTTTGATTAGGAAAGTTACTGAAGAAACGTTTATAAGTACAAGGCCATATACATGAGCCCATGTACATGGAACTAGATAGGGTTCTTCTTTTATAGTTAGGACATGTTTTCTTTTAACTTGTGATGGTTGAAGATTGTGCAGTGTGATGCACCCAAAACTAGTTGTGTGGTGCCTAAGTTCTATCATTACTAGTTGTATGATCCCTTGGAAGACTATTTGAAGTTCACTCGTTAGTCCTATTGATGAGGACATC